>CAOKZL010000060.1:0-1213834 GCA_948472985.1 Iguana delicatissima
GTAAATAGATTTGTGAAGGAAAGCATTAATTTTCATTCTCTCTCTTTGTAATAACCTCTCATTCCTAATTTAGAGAAAAGACCGATGCATTATCATCCAAGCTGCCTGAAAATCAATTATGGGTGGGATATTTCCTCCATTCTTGCTTACTCCTCCCTTTGTACAATAATAAAGCACTTTAACTTCAGTAAAATCATGGAAAGCATTTAAACATGAGGAAAGCAGTGTTTATGCATGTGTGTGAATCTTTAAATCAGCTCAAGGACTAAACTTATTAATTATTTCATAAATACTTGTTTTGTAATACTTAGTTCATAAATGTTTATAAATACGTTCGGGAGTAAAGATATGTCATTAAATACCAAAATTTAACTATAAAGATATATCATGTATCGCAATATACCAAAGTCAGAATTATCCGTGTCATAGTATTTGACGTTTTTAGTTATGGTTGTGAAAGCTGGATAGTGAAGAAAGCTGATAGGAAGAGAATCAACTCGTCTGAAATGTGGTCCTAGGGGAGAGTTCAGCAAGTACCCTGGACCACCAAAGAGACGTTACACCAAAAAGACAATGAATGGGATCAAGCCTGAACTCTTCCTGGAAGCCAACATGTGACTACATACTTTGGAGATAACATGAGATAATCTGGCTTGCTGGAAAAGACAGTAACCTAATATATAAAAGTCAAAGTTAGTTTTCTGTGTCAGGTGAAAACCTCATATGATGGCTGAGTCAGGCAAAGACCTCGTATGATTGGCTGCCTAAGGAGATTCTATGGAATCCTGGGGTTTGCAGTTTAGGGAGGGGCCTTTAGAATTCCCAGCCAGAGAGCTCTTGGGCCTCAGTCAACTGTGACAGACTTGAATAGGCCAGTTGCTATGGAGGCAAGGCCTAGCAGCAAGGAGGAGGGCAGTGTATTTCCTCAGAACCCAACCTCTGTATATTAATAACTCTGAATACAGATTAGATTGGGGAATATGGGAAAAAGTTACAGGTACTGGAGGGTTTGGGGAATTAGAGACACAGGATCTCAAATCTTTCTAACAAGTATTGCCTATGAGAAAATAAAATCCCAGGCGACACTGGGTATATACTCTAATGCCTGATAAAGCTGAAGGCAGTAGGAAAATAGGAAGACCACTTTATGGATTAATTGATTCATTAGCTTCAAGGAAGCCACAGCTGTCCTGAACTTGCAAGAAAGATGAAGGCTGATGATAACTTGGAGCTCATGGTGGTTTTGCACTCATAGGTTTCGCATACATTGAAGTCAATTTCATGCCAGTATTTTCATTTCTATCCAGCCCCTTTATCCTCTTTTACCTCCACAACAACCCTATCATAAAGGTCAAGCTGAGAAAGGATGCCTGTCCAGGATTGCCCTAAGAATTTAAGGCTTTGGTGGGACCAGGTACAGAACCTGGCATTCCTAAGTCCCAACACAGCCCTTTGACTATTAAATCCCACTTGATTCCCTTCGGTCCCAAGCCAGGATGTATGGAACTGTGCAACAGCCATAGGAGGGTCATTGCCCCAGACAGCCAGAGGCCTGGACTGTTTGGATGGCTGGTGTGCCAACCAAAATGGTGACGGGTCTGGAAACCATTAATCCCTATGAGGAGCAGCTTAGAGAGCTGGGTATGTTTAGCCTGATGAAAAGAAGGTTGAGAGATGACATGATAGCCATGTCTAAATATTTGAAGGGATGTCATGTTAAAGATGGAGCTAGCTTGTTTTCTGCTGCTCCAGAGACTAGGACATGGAGCAATGGTTTCAAGTTACAGTCATCCCTCCACATTTGCTAGGGTTAGGGGCACAGGACCCCAGTGAAAGTGAAAAAAACCGTGAATAACTCTAAGCTCTCCCAAACCATATTTAACACAAAAAAAGTATGATCACCATATTCAACCCACTGTGGATTCCTTTGAGGCATCAGGGTTCCTTCACAAGGCAGAAGTGGGGGGCCAGTGGGGCTTCTGGCCACCTCCACTGCTGCCCCACATCCTTTTTAAGAGGGATTTACAAGCCTAGTTGGCAGTTTCTCAGTCTCAGGGGCCTTGCAGTCCTTATTAAAAATGGCACAGGGAGGCAGCAGAGCTGACAGTGAATAATCTGTGAATAATCAAATCCACAAAAATGAAACCCACAAATGTGGAGGGCTGACTGTACAGGAACAGAGATTCCACCTGAACCTCAGGAACAACTTCCTGACAGTCAGAGCCAGTTGACAGTGGAATATAATGCCTGGGAGTGTGGTGGAGTCTCCTTCTTTGGAGGTTTTTAAAGAGATGCTGGATGGCCATTTGCTGAGGTCCTTTGAGTGTGTGTTCCTACATAGCGGAAACGGGTGGGACTCAGTGGCCCCTGTGATCTCTTCCAACTCTATGATTCAATGCATAACAATCTCAGATGCATCTCTCTCTTCTTTTCTTTCTCTTTCATGCACCATTTGTTATGCATGCCTTGTGCACAAGTGTTCTTTCCTCTTCCCACATACTACTCACACATCTGACTGGGAAAGACAAGGGCCAGAATTGCTGGCTAGAGGAGTGTTCCTTCAAGTCAGTGGCTTACTTCGGAACCAGCTTTCCCTTGCTCACCTTTTCCCCGGTGGCAGCTGGTGGCTCCCATGTCAGTGGGACGGTGTGGATGTCAAGTCCCTACCTGCCAAATACAGTCAGCACCTCAGAGAGTGCTTTTGAACTACACACTAAGACCTCGAGTGGACACTCTGCCCCTTGACATGGGATCCACCAGCTGCAAGTGACTTGCCCTAGCAGGGAAGGCAGGAGAGATGAAGCTGGTTCTTGAAGTAGATTCTGTTTAATGGAGAAAAGCCCCCTAAGCTGCAGCACAGGAAGCAGCCACTTGCTTTTCTCTGGGAGGGCCAGAGGAAGAGCTAAGTTGAGAAGCCGGGCAGGTTAAATTCCAAGGTTCCAAGACAGAGGTTCCCCACACTATGGGGTTGCCAGCTGGGCAAAATTTGATATCCGGGCTCTAGGCAGCTGCCTTAGACAGAATGTAGAGTTGGAAGAGACCCCAAGGGCCATCCAGCTCAGTTCCCTCCCATGCAGGAACACACATTCAAACCATTCTCCACAGAAGGCCATCCAGCCTCTGTTGAAAAACCTCCAAAGAAGGAGACCCCGCCACACTCCCAGGCAGCGTATTCCACTGTTGACCAGTCAGGAAGTTCTTCCGAAGTTTGAAGCCATTGCTCTGTGTCCTAGTCTCTGGAGCAGCAGAAAACAAGATTGCTCCATCCTTCATTTGCCATCCCTTCAACTATTTGAACATGGCTATCATGTCACCTTTTAAACTTCCCTTCTCCAGACTAAACACACACAGTTCCCTAAGTTTCTCCACATACGACATGGTTTCGAGCATTTTAATCCCTGGTGATCCAGCTTGTCACTATCCTTCCTGAATTGTGGTACCCAGAACTGGACACAGTATTCCAGGTGAGGTCTGACCAAAGCAGAACAGATCAAGAAAAATAATGGTACCACTTTATAAACTGTACTCCTCTTGATGCAGCCTAGAATCCCACTGGCTTTTTTAGCTGCTGTATCGCATCACATCACAGGTGAACCAAGGGAGAGCAATCGTGAGCTGAGCCCGAGGCCATTTCCGCACTAGACTGTTATAGTGCTATTATTCCACTTTCAACATCCTATGGAATCCTGGGGCCCTTCCCTAAACTGGAAACCCTAGGATTTGCAATGCACAAAGTGCAAACAGTCTAGTGCGGAAATGGCCAGAGAGTCAGATCTGGGGAAAACAGCAATGAAGCCAGGAGCCCCTTCACATTGCACAGTTATGGCACTATGATTCCACTTTAGCTGCCATGGCTTCATCCTATGGAATTGTGGGATTTGCAGTTCAGGGAGGGGGATTTAGCATTCTCAGTCAGGGAGCTCTAGTGCCTAACCAAGCAATGAGACAGCCAGCTGGCACCCGTGGCAGCACTGTGTTCCCTCTTAAAGAGATATGCTCTCTTTGACTTCTTGGTTCTTGGATGTGGCACAACTGAGGGGG
Organism: Iguana delicatissima; assembly: GCA_948472985.1. Classification (NCBI taxonomy): domain Eukaryota; kingdom Metazoa; phylum Chordata; class Lepidosauria; order Squamata; family Iguanidae; genus Iguana; species Iguana delicatissima. The sequence goes on from CAOKZL010000060.1 coordinate 4,042, forward strand.
AGTGTAGATGTCCTGCAAAGAGGAACGCCTGCAGTCTTCCTATGTCCTGGAAGAGAGCACAATGAGAAATAAGCCATGAGGACAATCCTTTGTGCATTGCAGTTAGAAAAAATATATCATGGTAAGGTCTAATAGTAGAGTCTTCCCAAATGTAGAGAGGTCCAGTTGTGGAACACCTTCTCCTTGGAGGCCCAACTGGTACCGACCCTCTTCTTATTTCAGCACCAATGAAAAATCTAGCTGTTCATTCAAGCATGGAGGCCCTAATGAGACTGCAGCTTGGTTTCCAATTCTTCTGCGTATTTGAATTGTTGGCCTGTTTCAAAGTGATTTTATTGACTGTACTTTGCTCTGAGATGTGTTGATGCTGGGTTGGTTAGAAATAACTTTCATAAATCAAATAAATAAATGTAGTGTGGATAATCCTGTTCTTCACATCACAGACAAGTGTTGTGTTACTTCCATTAAGTCACACAGGAATTGCTGTAAGTATCTTTCCCTGATTATGGCAGCATGTCATTTCCATCTAGCTCTTTAAACAAATAAAATGAAATCTGTTAACTTAAGCAAGATCTGTATTATACAAATATTTACAGTGACTTGACAGTGATTTTTGTTTTGCTTTAAGAAAAGCTCACTAATGTTTCAGCATAAGGATGATTTATTTGCTCACTGTGCCATTTTGGCTGGCAGGTTCCACCATGTCCCTTGACTTCTGAAGGGCCCCATCTGTCTTCCTGTGATCCTTCTGGTGCCCCTTGGCTAAAAGATGTGTGCATATGGACTGCTGCAGAGCCGTTGTTAGGATGATAGATGATACCGGCTGAATTTACAGATGAAGGAAGGAAGGAAGGTGGAAGCATAGAGCTTTTTCACCTCCTAGGAAAAGTACAGGACCAAATTGGATGCAAAGGAGAAAGCGTATTTCCTATGATTAACCCATTTTCCCACCTCACTGCAAGATTTATTCAGAAATATGCACAACAGCAATCAGATTTAACATTTAATCTTTTGCTTATCTTCCGATTGCCAATAATAAAACAGAGCACGTTAAATGTAAGTTGCACAGGGGAGGAAAATCACGTGTTATTACAAACAGGCATCTTTCACCACTTGAGTGAATACCTCTTCTCAAAATAGGATGAATATAACATCTAGTCTGATGCAGTGACATTCAAGTCGATAGATGATTTCTCCCCATAATCCTAGTAGTCTGCAACCAAAACATACCTGGAGAAAGATGTAAAAAAATATTTTTAGTAATAAAATGTTATTGAGCACTGTAACTCTAAGAAGGAGGTAATTTCTGAGGGTAGCTGGAAATTGTTCTTACCCGACCCTGCCACTAGAACAATCATGTCGCTGCAATTTGGAAATAAGCTGCATTTTGCTTTTACTCGAGAGGCTTCTAGAAATACTATTGAACTTGAAAACAAGGTCATGCTCATGAACCTTGTTTTACATGATATATAGTTTGTTTTGCTACTACTGCTGTGCCACTGAATTTTTTAAAACTACAACATTCTCCCCAAATAGAAATGTATAATTTTTTTGTTGCATTTGAACCAAAAAATCAGTTTTTACTTTGCATATTTGCATCTTCTAGTGCATTTTTGACCCAAAAACATTTCCAAAATTTAGAGAAGTACTAGAAAGCAAAGAATAACCATGTTCTGACCTAGGTATTAGATAGAGAAGTGTGAATCAGGTACATTAATATAAAAATATAGACCAAACAGAGTACCCAAGCATCTCTAAAGACTTGACATCAGTTATAATTGACTTCCAGTGGTCAGTTTCTTGGGAATCAGATATATTTCTAAGAATGGGAAAAGAACGGCTTACCTCTGTTTAGAAGGGATAGCTGAGGATTTCCTTTCTTTTTTTATTTAAAAAAATACGTTGGTGGTGTCCTATTTAGAAAGCCAGCCATGGTTTACAGTCCATAAACAGGGTCTATAGTAGCAGCCACAGTCAAGGTTTACGGAAAGTGAGGGCCAAGGTTTTTCAGGCATACAAACCAAGGATCAAAAGGAGAACATGTTGTTGCTACTGGAAATGGCAGTTGTCTGCAATGGACTTCTCTCTTCCCAGTTTCTGATATTTATTAGCCAGCAGCCTCCCTCAACTGTTGGGGTCGCAAAGGCCCCTCCCTAAACTGCAAACCCCAGGATTCCATCGGATGTTGAAAGTGGAATAATAGCACTATAACAGGCTAGTGCAGAAATGGCCTGAGTCTCATGGCCTCTCCTTTTCTTATCTATGCTGGGCTGCAGTTAGTATTGTCCTGTTCACATCTGTGTGTTTTGGCTGTTGGGGAAGATCCTGTCTGTGGCTTTTAGTCAATGGACAAGCCTGATGTTATATACAAATACTAGGAAATGTACCCATATTGTCCAGATTAGTATTGATGCTTTCACTTATTTTTTTTTTAATGAAGCAGAAATTAGAGTGGTAGTACCTTAACCCTTGTCATCATCATCTTTATCATTATTATTATTATTTTACACACCAAGTTCCCTGCAAAATGGACCAAACCTAGCAATTTTCTGGAAAAAGACAAAAATTACTAATTCGTTGATTGCAAGTGTCAACTCATCCCTAAATATCAAGTTTGGTCATAAAGCATATTCTAGCACAAAAATCCAGAAATCCACCGTGGGTGTTGCCCGAAGTAGTTGACAAATTGGGTTCAAACTTTACGACAGTTGTCATTTAACTGCCACTGGACAACCCACCAAGGCTGCTCAAAGCAGCATAGCAGCTCTGCGGGCAGACCTATGCTAGGTTGGGCCACATACAAGCTCCCTTCCCAGGAGGTCCGTTCTGTGCCTCCTGGAGGGCAGGGAGGATCAGAGAAGTGTCAGGCCACGTCCCTGTCGCCAAAGATGAAATGATTACATTAGTGCTGAGTTCTGCTGGGGTTCTTTGGCAGTCCCAGCACTGCTGTAATCATTTGGCGTCTGGCTGTTGGGACGCAGCCAAACGAGTCTGTGATCCTACCCACTCTCTGCGAGGCTCAAAATGGACTTGGAAAATGGCATCAGAGGCAATACAATAAGCCAGGGGAGGGCTTTGGGGTGCTGAGGAAGGGAAGACCAACTGTTGCAGTGCCTCCGGAAAGGACATACAGAACTGTATGGGAAATTACGATGTGCAAGCTGAAAGGTTATCAGCCTTGATTTCCAGTCTAGATCCCCTGCCAAGGTCTCTACTGCTGCATGGAAGCGCACGGTTCTCTTTTTCAGAGAAAACTCAAGCATAATAGGTGTCATGTGTTAGCTATGCTTTTTCGCTCGAGAAAACACACAGGTCTTTGGAGGTATATGAGGCTGAAGCTAACAACACACACTTGGTTATATAGTGATACACACTTTTACACATGCACAGTCCCCATTGGTGGATTCTCCAGTTCTTCCCCTCTCCCAAACTTCCAGCGGTTCCCATGGGATATAATATTTCCATGCTTTGGTCTAACGCATCTTTGCTGTTATCTGTGTTCCAGTTCTTTGCGTGTCTGCCTTAACACTGGCCAGATGCCTTGGGGCCAGCTTTTCCTAATCTATTCTCTTTGATCCCTCTTCACTGGGATGAGGTGCATTGACCCTTTCTTTGATATGCAATACATCGTTACACTTGGTTCCAGCCTAGCTACTCTAAAGCTCATACCATAGCAAATCACTTGTTGATTACTATCACTTCTAAGTAAACAGAGCCATGGCTTGGCAGCACACTTAACAACAAGTGTTCAGAACTTACCTGATGTTAAATGTACAACACATGGTGGCCCGTAACACATGATGTTCATCCAACACTTAATGTTACACCAAGATGATAACTTACTGGAACAATGTTTTATCCTGGCATAATCCACAGGCATGCACTGTCATGGATGAGTCCCACTATCAATTGTCTCTTGGAGCCTAGCCGACATGATAATAGATACTGAGTAATTCTCCCTTTTGGTTGTGATCTGTTAGCATTTTATCATCCTTATTAAACAGATGTTTAATACATTAAACATTCAACACGTTTAATGTTTAATACTTGGTCATTCTGTTGCTTCAAATGTATCTGAAACCCCCCTTTTTGTTGTTCCCTGCTTGCCTAACTAGTCCATTCTGAGTTTTAGCTTTCTTTATGTCGTTTCTGTAAACTTCGGCTACACGTTGGTACCCTTCTTTGGTGATTAATCCTTCCTTTCATTTTTGATCCTTGTTTTCCCCCTTTCACTTTCTCCTTGTGTCTACTGTGCAGCCATATTGGCTTTTTTGAATGTTTCCCATTTTAGCTCTTCCATGGAATAGTTTGTGATTATGCTTTTAGCCATTCCTTCTTCATGAAATCTCACCAATGTGAGTGTCTTTTCCTTCAGCATGTCTAAACACAGGATCGCACCCAGTATTTCCCTGAACTTGTTAAAATCAGCTTTTTCAAAATCCGAGGTTTGTGTTTGACTGTACTCTTTGCCTTCTGCCACAATTGTGAATTCTAGCAATTCTAGCATGATGTGGTCACTTGCCCCTAAAGCAAGTGTTACTGCAGTTTAGACCTCCTTGGAGACACCCCTAGATATCATTTTGATATCACTAATTTGGCTTTACCCTGCCACCCCGCTCCACGTGTTTGCGAGGCCACCGGACAAGCACGTAAACGGGTATGGCCGATAATTGCTGGACATTCGATTCTCCACCCAGGCAGGCCAGACACAGCCGTTTCGTCACTTCAGGGACCTCTCCGGCAAACACCTCCTTACATGTGCGCGATACTAACAAAAGGTTCCTGCCCCGAGCAGGCTACTGGACAAAGGTTGTGCCGTCCACTGGTAAGCACTGTGCATTTGCATACTGGCTACACTATTGTTAATTCAGCTCTGATTCCATCATGCAAATTTGTGACCTTTCCGAGACATTGTCTCACACTCAAAACTCATTGTTGTTCCCCGAGTAAGGCATAGCCTGCAGTCACAATTCACCCTATAAAAACCTCTGATTCCGAGACCTTCCTTGGCTTGCTCGGCCCGCTCCAGAGTTTCATCCCGCCTTGCTGCCGTTTCGAGCTCCCCTCAGCTAATCCAGCTGAGCTTCTTCTCCGCATCCCCGGCCTCTCTCCTAAGATCCAGGACTACGAGACAGGTGTCGTATCACCCACTTCCCTCTGAAAATCTCTATCCCTTATTCAATCTCTGATTCCTTAGTTATCTGTGTGACTGTGGTGTCTTTAATATCTGTCTGTATTCTATAAAACATCATTTTTATTACTTTAAACCCGTCTGGCTGCTTAGCTGACCTGACCCCATAGAGGCTGGGTTGCAAGATCCTGCTGAGTTACCCTGCCTCTCGCTAGCTTAAGTGAGTGCTCCCCTTAATTCCCCCAAGGTTGTGTTTTATTGTTTGGTTAGTTAGGTGTCCCTCCCGGGGCCCCCAGAGAACAGGGTAACACAAGATTACTTTGATTCCAGTGATCAACTCTTCCCTCTTGGCTGGGATCAAGTCTAGGATGTTCAATCCCCTTTTGGAAAAAAAAGAGTCTTACACACCAACAAATACAGTATATATCCCTTCACTGCATACTACAGTCCAAATGAAAATGGTTCTCTTGGGATGAGAGTTAATATTTGGTTCTCATAATAAAAAGACCCTGTAGTTGCTAGAGCAGATCATTCAACAGTCAGTTTGTAATTACTTAGAAAGCAATGCCATAATCATTATAAGTTAACATAGATTTCTCAGAAGTAAGTCATGCCAGACTAATCTTACCTCTTTTTACGGTAGGGCTACAAGCTTGATAGATGAAGGGAATGCTGTAGAAGTAGCATATCTTGATTTCAGTAAGACCTTTGACAAAGTTACCCATGACATTCTTGCAAAGAAGCTAGTAAAGTGTGGGCTGGGCAGGGCTACTGTTAGGTGGATTTGTAATTGGTTGACCGACTGAACCCAAAGGGTGATCACCAATGGCTGCTTTTCATCCTGGAGAGAAGTGACTGGTGGGGTGCCACAGGGTCCGTCCTGAGCCCAGTGCTATTCAACATCTTCATCAATGACTTGAATGAAGGAGTAGAAGACATGCTGATCAAATTTGCAGATGACACCAAATTGGGAGTGGTTGCTAATACTCCAGAGGACAGGATCAAATTTCAAAATGACCTTGACAGATTGGAGAGCTGGGCTAAAGCTAACAAATGAATTTCTACAGAGAGAAATGTAGGGTCCTGCACTTAGGCAGAAAAAATGGAATGCACAAATATAGGATGGGGGACGTATGACTGGATAGCAATAGGTGTGAAAGGGATCTAGGAATCTTGATAGATCACAAGTTGAACATGAGTCAGCAGTGTGATGCCACAGCCAAGAAAGCCAATGCGATTCTTGGTTGCATCCATAGAAGTATGGTGTCTACATCGAGGGAGGTAATGGTACCACTCTATTCTGCATTGGTTAGGCCTCATTTGGAATACTGTGTCCAGTTCTGGGCACCTCATTTCAAGAAGGATATCAACAAGCTGGAGCGTGTCCAGAGGAGGGGGACCAAAATGGTGAAGGGTCTGGGAGCCATGAAGCCCTATGAGGAGTGGCTTAGGGAGCTGGATATGTTTAGTCTGCAGAAGAGAAGTTTAAGAAGGGGCATGACAGCCATGTTTAAATACTTGAAGGGATGTCATGTCGAGGAGGGAGCGTGCTTGTTTCTGTTGCTCCAGAGACTAGGACAAGGAGCAATGGATTCAAGCTGCAGGAAAGGAGATTCCACCTGAACCTCAGGAAGAACTTCCTGATGGTCAGAGCTGTCTGGCAGTGGAATCTGCTGCTTCCATGGGGTGTGGTGTCTCCTTCTTTGGAGGTTTTTAGGCAGTGGTTGGATGGCCATATGTCGAGAGTGCTTTGATGGGTGTTCATGCATGGCAGAAGGGGGTTGGACTGGATGGCCCCTGGAGTCTCTTCCAATTCTATGATTCTGTGACTCTGTGACAGTAGCTTTGATCAACCTTTTCAGTTCCACGTTAGGCATGCCTGCTTATAAGTAAGCTCCACTAAATTCAATGGGACCTATTCACAAGTATTTCTTTACATTAGGATTTCATCCTGAATTAAGGTGAAAATGAAAAGAAGAACATAATTGAGAGAGTGGCAGAGGGCAGGACGGCAAACTTGGCATATCAGGTTGTGAATAATGGCCAAAGGCCGACGCCATCAGTGGTTTGGTCATGCTAAGTAGATGTTGAGTTACAATTTCCCCTTTCCTTTCCTTTTTCTAATTAAGTATCTCCTGAAGGGCTCCAATCTACCTGTCAGGATGATCTGAGGCATTCTGTTCTGAAGTGTAAAAGGGAAGTAAATTGTTTGACTTGACTCTCCAAATGATAGAGTCATTTTGGAAAGAAATTGGAAATCAATGCTTGTCATCCCCCAAAGCAGTGAGCTTTCCTCAGAGTGGCAATTTGTACACGGTAATCTGCACTGAGTCGGCAAAGTTACAGTACCAGGCATGGCAATTTAAAAATGACAGGATGTAAAAGGAAGGTTTATCATCATCGGGTTCATAGGAACAAGAGTGAGATTAATAACAGTCATGTCAAAAAAAGAAAAAAGAGAATCAGACAAGGAGAGTTAATTTGATGCAAGCAATTGGATTTATTCTCTACAGTTTCCCAAAATGCTGGATTTAATGTAAATTTTCCATTGGCGGGACCCTACAGTCTCCTTTCAAATTTTTTAAAAAAATCACTGTGATGGTCCGTAAGAACAAAGCAAAACCCAGAATATGCAGGTTGGCAATATGTTAAGACCAACTGTAATTTCATAAGAGTGTGCAAGCTTTTGTGTTCTACAGAACTCTTCATCAAAGTAGGTAGGAATAAAATATGTCTTCTGCTTGCAGTGAGGCAAAGGAAGGTTGAAAGAGAATGTACCACACTGCTTTCAGAAATGCCTTGCATGAAATACCCAGGAAGAATTCTGTTCCTTGTAGTTCCATCTTACTGAAGGTCATCTAGTTCAGCGTTGGCCATTTCCACACTACACTGTTATAGTGCAATTATTCCACTTTCAACATCCTATGGAATCCTGGGGTTTGCAGTTTAGGGAGGGGCCTCAAAGCAAGCCGCAGGATTTCATAGGATATTGAAAGTGAAATAATAGCACTATAATAGTCTAGTGTGGAAAGGGTCATTGTCTATACCGGGGATATGCAAATTTCAGGCATGAGGCAGTGGCTGATGGAATGATGAATCTGTTCTGGGTTTCATTCTGAACTTTAAAGGAGCTATCCAAGGTTCTGAACCTATTTAGGAATGGTTTCAGCCCCTTATATAGTTCCTTTAAAGTTTGGACTGAAGCGTGGTGTGGATTCATCACCCCACTGAAATAAGATCTACCAGTTACCAGTGGCATGATGGATCTACTCCCCCAAACCCTGAGATCCACGATGTGGGACTGGGTACAGAATGGTGGTGCAGGTGGGCAGAGACAGTTTGTGAATAGGCTGTGTATCTGCTTTTAAGTCATTTTGCCAACTTACGGTGACCCCATGAATCTCACAGTGTTTTCTAAGACAAAGAATACTCAAAAGTGATTTGCTATTGCTTTACTTTGAAATATGGTCAATAGTACCTGGTCTTCATTGGCTGTCTCCCTTAAGTACTAACCAGCCCTGGCTCTGCTTAGCACTGAAGATCAAGATTCAATCTTGTGCCTTCAGGATGTTTAGGGTGGTGATTACCTTGCTAACAAAGAATGTTTGTGAGATGGAACCGGAGTTGATAATTGTGAACACAGCCAGCATGAGCTAATGGTTTCTGCAATGGATCAGGACTCCGGAGACCAGGGTTGAAATCTCCACTAACCCATGGAAAGCCACTGAGTGACCTTGGGCAAGTTACACTCTCTCAGCCTCTGGGGAAGGCAAGAGCAACTTCCCACTGAACAGATCTTGCCAGCAAAACCTTGTGATAGGTTTGCCTTAGGCTTGCCATAAATCAGAAATGACTTGAGGACACACAGCAACAAATTGTGAATTTGGTTCTGCTAGAAAACACAAATTTCAGAATTAAGCAGAGATGTAGCCAGAGAGCAGGGAATCTGCTTAGCCCAGAAATGTGTGATCTGTACCAGAAAAAAATTCACAATCATCTTCTCACAAAACCTCACTCTTGGTTCCTCCTACCCTAGTAGTCTCTAATACCAATATAATTTGAGAGGAGAGGGGAGAGGAGATTTTAGTTATTACACACTTAGGAGCTGGGAATTCTTGCCCGTCCATAGCAAATTTAGAGATCTTTCAGTAAGTGGAATTTGCCTTCTGTCCGTGTCTGGTCCATAGTAAAGGACGGTAGCTGTCCGGAGTTCATGCTGGACAAAGTCATTTCTGTAGACCCACCTAAAATGCCAGAGACTAATCCTGAGACAATCTGCCATTAGATTATAGCCATTTCCCGTCTCTGTATTAAGGGGGCTGGAGGAATCAATGTAGCATTAATGTGTAGCACTGGACTGTTTAAAGAGTGGCTGGATATGTGCCACTATTATTGAACCATTGAACTACACATGGTATCTTCTCTGAAGAATGGTCAGCCTTGCTGACCTTGGGCAAGTTCCACTCTCTCAGCCTTGGAGGAAAACTTTACCAAACCCCCTCTGAACAAATCTTGGAGGAAAACCCCATGACAGGTTTGCCTTAAGTCAGAAATGACTTGAAGACACACAACAAGAAGTATTTCAAATTCATAGGTTGTTGTGGTTTTCTGGGTTTTGAGGCCGCGTTCTATTAGTATTTTCTCCTGACGTTTCACCTGCATCTCTGGCTGGCATCTTCAGAAGATATTTCAAATTCCTTTTTACCAGATCTCCTGTAAGTGAGTTCAGTGCCATAGTGAGTGTTCCTCCCATTTAAATTTTGAATAGCTGATTACTTCTCCGGCTTAAACACTCAGGGCCATTTCCACACTACACTGTTATAGTGCTATTATTCCACTTTCAACATCCTGTGGAAGCTTGGGATTTGCAGTTTAGGGAGGGGCCTTGAGAATTCTCAGCCAGAGAGCTCTTTGGCCTCAGGAAACTACAAACCCTGGAATTCCACAGGGTTTTGAAAGTGGAATAAGATCACTATAACAGTATAGTTCGGAAATGGCCTTAGACCTGTGATTCAGTGTGCCTTCGACTAAAACACACATTAATGAGAAACACACTGGAATCTTTATAAAAACTTTCAACTAAAACCCCAGCATGCAAGGCAGCTGTAAACAAAATACACACAGGTGTATATCCAAAACATTTATTTAGAAATAAGCAACAGTTTTCAGAAGAACGGCAGTACAAATGGTCCTTGCTGGCATTCCAGCAGACAGATGGACGGTTTGCAAGCGGTGAAGTGAAATTGCAAATGGACTCCTGCTGAACATTTTACACGTCTCCCTTTTCCCGTAGATAGCCAAATTAAAAAAGAAAAAAGGGAAAGGTTTGCCTGGTGGTAATTGGTCCTGTTGCTTGAATTAATGCGTTGAAAGAAAATTGATCTGAGGATGAAAGAAAGGAGAGCAAACAATAGGCCTTGATGATGTTTGGATCTGTTTCAGTGAACACAGGTTTTACATGGTGACTTAATGGGGCATTACTGGGTGGATGGCCACAGTATCTCTGAGACCATTTCCATAGTAGACTGTTCTAGTGCTATTAATCCACTTGCTGTCACCTGTAGCGCTTGTGGCATGTTCCTTTTCTTGCCGCAAGATGTGGTCGGGTACACCTGCAGCAAGTGCAAGCTGGTCACCTTCTTAGAGGTCAAGGTGCGGCAGCTGGAGGCACAGGTTTCTAATCTTCGTCTTATTAGGGAAGGTGAGGACTTCTTAGATAGGGCAGAGAGGACCTTCCTGAAGACTGGAGGAGCTGCCTGATCAGGAAATCAGTTCCGTGAGCCAGGAAAGCGATGCTTGGAGGAATGTCACACGGAGAAGTAGAAGGACCAGGAAGGAAACAGAGACTCTCAAACTACAGAATCGCTTCAACGTTCTTGGTGCTGTGAATGATGAGGAACACCTGAAGGAGGGAACACAACATCAGCAAGAAGGAATCCAACTTCGCCAACTGGAACTTCAACACCAACAGGACAGCATCCAACATCGGGAAGACCAGCACTCCCGACCTCAACACAATGCCCAGGCAATCCTGGAAGAATCTGCTTGTCGAAGAACCCCGGACAGGCCTCAGAGGAGGCGAGTTCTGGTGGTTGGGGACTCCTTGCTTAGAGGAACCGAACCGGCAGTTCGCAAACCGGACAAGCTCAATCGAGAGGTCTGCTGTCTTCCTGGGGCCAGGATCAACCATGTAACAGAGAGGCTAGCCAGGCTGGTCAAGCCCACTGACCGTAAGCCCCTCGTTTTGGTTCACGTTGGAACCAATGACACGGTGAAGCGCAGCTTTCACCACATCACAAAGGACTACGAGCTTATGGGGAGAAAGCTTAAGGACCTTGGTGCGCAGGTGGTCATTTCATCAATCCTCCCTGTTCAAGGATATGGTGCACGAAGGGAAAGGACAATAGTAGAGGTCAACACCTGGCTCCGCACATTTTGCCACCGCCAACAGTTTGGCTTTTTGGATCATGGCTTGAAATTCCAGGAACATGGGCTTCTGGCAAGGGATGGGCTGCACCTCACAAAACTAGGCAGAAACGTTTTTGCAAACAGTCTTACAAGGAGGATTAGGAGGTCTTTAAACTAAGTACAGCTGGGGAGGGAGATAAGATTATTCAGGACAAGGACTCGGCAAGTGCAGGGGGAAAAGGCCCAAATGATAGTGGTCAAGTAGGAATAGCATCCAATCGTGGGAGGGGTGGAAACAATGCTATGGGACTTGCAGGAAGGGCACGGGGACTTAAGTGTCTCTACACTAATGCACGGAGTATGGGAAACAAACAAGATGAATTTGAACTCCTAGTACAGCAAAATAAATATGATTTGATAGGCATCACTGAGACCTGGTGGGATGAGTCTCACGATTGGAATGTAGGAATAGAGGGGTATAGCCTATTTTGTAGAAATAGACCAAATAAGAAAGGAGGAGGAGTAGCCTTATATGTCAAGGATGTTTTCACCTGTGAAGAGATCCATGACTTGAACACCGGAAGCCAGGTCGAGAGCATCTGGGTAAGAATAAAGGGAGCGAGAAACAATAGGGATATTATAGTGGGGGTTTACTACAGACCTCCAAGCCAGACTGAGGCCCTCGATGGCGCTTTCATAGACCAAATGACTGCACATTCAAAAAGGAGAGATACAGTAATAATGGGAGATTTCAACTACCCGGATATATGTTGGCAGTCAAACTCTGCAAAGGCGGCAAGGTCCAGCAAGTTTCTTGCTTGTCTTGCAGACAATTTCATGGTCCAGAAGGTGGAAGAGGCCACAAGGGGATCAAATATTCTGGATCTGATCCTGACCAACAGGGAAGACCTTGTTAATGACGTAGAACTGGTTGGATCTTTAGGAGAGAGTGACCATGCCCTATTAGAATTTGGCATTCAGTGGGGAAGAGAAGGCAAGTGCAGCCAGGCATTCGTCTTAGATTTTTAAAAAGCAGACTTCTGTAAACTGAAGGAGCTGCTGGCTGAAATCCCGTGGTCAAGAATAGTCAATGAGAAAGAAGTTCAGGATGCATGGGAATTCTTTAAAAGGGAGGTACTGAAGGCACAGGCTAAAACTGTGCCATTAAGGAGGAAAAATGGAAGGCATCCGAACAAACCGGAATGGTTGACTAAAGAGCTCTCAGCTGAGCTAAGTATTAAGAAAAACATGTACAGGAAACTGAAGAAGGGGGAAATCACCAAAGAAGATTATAAGCAAGTAGCCAGGAGATGTAGGGAGAAGGTCAGAAAGGCTAAAGCACAGATCGAACTTAGGCTGGCCAGAGACATTAAATACAATAAAAAGGGCTTTTTTAAATACGTCCGCAGCAAAAGGAAAAAGAAGGAGACGATAGGGTCACTGCGCAAGGAAGATGGTGAATTAATAACAGGAGGAAGAAAAAAGGCAGAACTCCTCAACACCTTCTTCGCCTCAGTTTTTTCCCAAAAGGATAAAAACACGCAACCTGGCGGTTGGGGAGCAGGTGAGGAAGTGGGGGAAATGCAGCACAGAATAGATAGAGAGGTAGTACAGGAATACCTGGCCACACTGGATGAATTCAAGTCTCCAGGGCCAGATGAATTGCATCCTAGGATTTTAAAAGAACTAGCAGAGGTCATTGCGGAAGCTCTTGCTATAATCTTTGAAAACTCTTGGCGGACCAGAGAAGTTCCGGCAGACTGGAGGAGGGCGAATGTTGTCCCCATCTTCAAGAAGGGAAAAAAAGAGGACCCAAATAATTATCGCCCAGTCAGCCTGACATCCGTACCTGGAAAGATCCTGGAGCGGATCATCAAACAGTCAGTTTCTAATCACTTAGAAAACAATGCCGTAATTACGAAAAGTCAACATGGATTTCTCAAAAATAGGTCATGCCAGACTAATCTTATCTCTTTTTATGATAGAGTTACTTGCTTGATAGATGAAGGGAATGCTGTGGACGTAGTATATCTTGATTTCAGTAAGGCCTTTGACAAAGTTCCCCATGACATTCTTGCAAAGAAGCTAGTAAGATGTGGGCTGGACAGGGCTACTGTCAGGTGGATTTGTAACTGGTTGACTGACCGTACCCAAAGGGTGGTCACCAATGGCAGATTCTCATCCTGGAGAGAAGTGACTAGTGGGGTGCCACAAGGTTCTGTCCTGGGCCCGGTGCTGTTCAATATCTTCATTAATGACTTGGATGAAGGAATAGAGGGCACGCTGATCAAATTTGCAGATGACACCAAATTGGGTGGGGTTGCTAATACACCTGATGACAGGATCAAAATTCAAAAGGACCTGGACAGATTGGAGAGCTGGGCCAAGGCTAACAAAATGAACTTCAACAGAGAGAAATGTAAGGTCCTACACTTAGGCAGAAAAAATGGTATGCAGAAATATAGGATGGGGGACACGTGGCTGGCTAACAGTACGTGTGAAAGGGATCTAGGAGTCTTCATAGACCACAAGCTGAACATGAGTCAGCAGTGTGATGCGGCAGCCAAGAAGGCCAACGCAATTCTTGGTTGCATCAATAGGAGTATGGTGTCTAGATCGAGGGAGGTATTGGTACCACTCTATTCTGCATTGGTTAGACCTCATCTTGAATACTGTGTCCAGTTCTGGGCACCCCAATTCAAGAAGGATATGGATAAGCTGGAGCAGGTCCAGAGGAGGGCAACCAAAATGGTGAGGGGCCTGGAAGCCATGCCCTATGAGGACAGACTTAGAGAGCTGGGTATGTTTAGTCTGCAGAAGAGAAGGTTGAGAGGGGACATGATAGCCATGTTTAAATAGTTGAAGGGATGTCATGTCGAGGAGGGAGTGGGCTTGTTTTCTCCTGCTCTTGAGACCAGGACAAGGAGCAATGGATGCAAGCTGCAGGAGGGGAGATTCCGCCTGAACCTCAGGAGGAATTTCCTGACAGTCAGGGCTGTCCGGCAGTGGAATGTGCTGCCACGGAGTGTGGTGGAGTCGCCTTCTTTGGAGGTTTTTAAGCGGAGGCTGAATGGCCACTTGTCGGGAGTGCTTTGAGGGTTTTCCTGCATGGCAGGGGGTTGGACTGGATGGCCCTTGTGGTCTCTTCCAACTCTACATTTCTATGATTCTATGATTCTATGATTCTATGATTCAACATCCTATGGAATCCTGGGGTTTGCCTTTGCGTCCCCTCCCTAAACTGCAAACCCCAGGATTCCATAGGATGTTGAAAGTGGAATAATAGCACTAGAACAGTGTAGAGCAGAAATGGCCAAAGACTTGGAAAGACAGGTAGATAAGATAATCAAGTATAAAAGTAGTTAAGATGGTCAAGTATAAAGATATATCATTAAATACCAAAGTCAGAATTATCCATGCTGTAGTATTCCTGATGTACAGGCATGAAAATTGCAGAGCGAAGAAAGCTAACGGAAAGAAAATAAACTCATTTGAAAGATGATCCTGGAGGAGACTTCTACAGAGACCATGGACTGCTAAAAAGACAAATGAATGAGTTCTGTAGCAAATCAGACCTGAATCACAGAATTATAGAGTTGGAAGAGACCACAATGGCCATTGAGTCCAACCACATTCTGCCTTGCAGGAGCACACACTCAAAGCGCCTCCAGAAAATGCCCATCCAGTCTCTCCTTAAAAACCTCCCAATAAGGAGACTCCACCACACTCCATGGAGGCAGCATATTCCACTGCCGGACAGCTCTGACCGTCAGGAAGTTCTTCCTGAGATTCAGGTGGAATCTCTTTTCCTGCAGCTTGAATCCATTGCTCCTTGTCCTAGACTCTGGAGCAGTAGAAAACAAACTCCCTCCCTCCTGCACATGACATCCCTTCAAATATTTAAACATGACTATCACGTCCCTTCTTAACCTTCTCTTCTGCAGAATAAACATCCCTAGCTCCCTAAGCTGCTCCTCATAGGGCTCCATGGCTTCCAGACCCTTCACCATTTTGATCGCCCTCCTCTGGACACGCTCCAGCTTGTCAGTATCCTTCTATAACTGTGGTGCCCAGAACTGGACACAATATTCCAGGCGAGGTCTAAGCAAAGCAGAATAGAGTGGTGGCTTGACACTATCTCGACACCTTGATCTCGACACTATACTCCTATTGATGCAGCCCAGAATTGCATTGGCTTTTTTAGCTGCTGCATCACACTGTTGACTCATGTTCAGTTTGTGGTCCACTAAGTCTCCTAGATCCCTTTTACATGTACTGTTTTTAAGACTGGTGTCACCCATCCTACATCTGTGCATTTCATTCTTTCTTCCTAAGTGTAGTACCCTACATTTCTCCCTGTCAAAATTCATTTTGTTGGCTTTAGCCCAGCTCGCCAATCTGTCAAGGTCATTTTGAATTCTGATCCTGTCCTTTGCGGTATTAGCTATCCCTCCCAGTTTGGTGTCATCTGCAGATTTGATGAGCATGCCCTCTATTCCGTCATCCAAGTCATCGATTAGGATGTTGAATAGCACTGGGCCCAGGACAGAACCTGGTGGCACCCCACTAGTAAATTCTTTCCAGGATGAAGAGGAGCCCTTGGTGAGCACCCTTTGTGTTCATCCAGTCAACAAGTTACAAATCCACCTAACAGTAGTTTTGCCTAACCTTAACTGCTTCCCTCAGTCTGGACACTGCTCCTGTTGATGTGGCCTAAAATTACATTGACTTTTTTGGCTGCTGCATCACACTGTTGATGCATGTATAGTCTACCATGTATACTCTAGGTTCTTTTCACATATTCTGCTTTCAAGCCCAGTGTTAAATCAGGGAAGAACTGGTACTCCATCCAGCAACTTTTGCCATGACCTGGAGAAGCCTATGGTTATGGTCGTAAAAGATTAAGGGCGAGGAAAGTATGACCCATGAGCTGTATGTGGATCCAAAATTCTCATCACCATCACCAATTTTTTTTATTTTTTATTAATTTTTATTAAAAAAAACCCTACCATAAAAACCCAGAGGGTTTTTTTTTTATGTTGTCAAAGTGGCTTAAGAAGCAATTTCAGAATTTTTTTTTTTGGTCCTTCCTGGGACCAAAGTTTTAAAAAATTAAAAAAAACATAATTTTTTTAAAAAAATTATGAGTATGGGTATGCATGCAGCCCTCTGAGGTCCAGTGAGGGGCATATGTGCCTCCCAGGCCTCAGAAAGCTGCCCATCCTTGCTATAGATAGCCAAAAGGACATCATGTGGGTCTTAGTTTCAGCATATCCTGTAGAACATCCTTGGCAGGTTGCACCTTCCGCAGATGGACCAGAGTTTATACAGATAAAGCTGGAATTATCTGGAATGAGATGAGATGAACACTTCTTTGCCAGCTGCCCACCCAGGAGCCTACATACATTTGGAAAAGAATTACTCCCATCCATGGTCCAAAAAGTACAGAACACATTTGGAATTATCCTTGATTTTATGTGGCTTGATTTCAGCCTGTGAGCTACAATTCAAGAAAGAGCTCTGTTAATGAGTAGCAGGGAGCAGGCTGACTCTTGGAGACTTTTAGGTCTTGGACCTGCCTAAGGCTGAGGATCAGGGTCCCTGAAAAGACACAGTTTTCTCCAGCCCCTTATTGTTAGGAATGGGCCTTCGTGGCTGGTGTGCAGCAATTCTCTCTAGGAGCCATCTGTTAATCTTTATTATGCTCCTATAAGCCATTCAGCTGAAGTAGAGAGCACAATACACTGCCCCCAAAGTACGATTAATCTAGTTTAACTAATACAGCCCATCAGCTGATTTCTTGGCAAAATTGGCAAACAAGTTAGTCCTCTGGACCATATCTAGTGGAGAATGCATTATCCCCTACATGCCAGACTCAAGCCCTGAAGATGCTTTGATTACTACTCCCATCAGCCCAACCAATCAGACCAATGGCTAAGGAAAATGGGCACTGTAGTTCAAAATAATCTGGGATGTGCCCATTAGGAAGGGGCAGGGATAAGTAATTTCTATGCCCTTGAAAAGTAAGCAAAAAGGAGAAATGAGATTATCTATTTATTTTATTTTATATCCTACCTTGCTGTCTGAACTGGGACTTGAGGTGGCTCACAATATAGATTAGGAAAAAAAACACAATAAAAAACACAATAAAAAACACAGTACCCTATTTGCTGGCGTATAAGACCACTTTTCCCCCCACTTCCCCCCCCTGAAAAATACTGTTTGAAAATGGGGTGCGTCTTGTATGCTGGTATATCTAATATGCCGGGAAAGGTAAATTATAATATTAAGACACAGTTGTTGTGTACCTTCAAGTAATTTCTGACTTACGGTGACTGTAAGGCAAACCCTATCACAGGGTTTTCTTGGGAAGATTTATTCAGAGGGGGCTTGCCTTTGTCTTCCCCTGAGGCTGAGAAAGTGTGACTTGCCAAAGTCATCCAGTGGGTTTCCATAGCTGAGTGGGGATTCGAGCCCTGGTCTCCAGAGTTGTAGTCCAATGCTCAAACCACTACACATAATTAGACGAGTTATAATATTAATGTGCACACTACCACAATTTTAATTTTTTTTGTATGCAATTTAGGCCATTTCCGCACGGGGCGAGGGAATCGCCCCGTGACGCTACTCACTGGACTTTTGGGCTCCCCGGTCCGGTCCACGCTTCTCCGGAGCAGTGCGTGGCTGCCACTCCGCACCACTCCGGGGATGAAAATGCCGGCTTCTGGTTGGTCAAGGCTCTTGACCAACCGCTGAAGCTCGCCAGCCTAAAGCCCGCCCCGGCAGATCACAAGCTCGCACCAATGTGAGCCTGCGAATCTGCCTAAGGGAGCAGGCTTGCAGTGCCGCGTTCCGTGCTTTGGAAAGACCTGTTTTTAGCGGCTTTTCAAAAGCACTCTGGACGACCACTTGGGGTCGTTCCGGAGCGGGCTGGGGTGCGGATCTACGTTAAGTAGGTCCGACCCAGTCCGCTTCCAGGTGCATATGTTCTCCCTGGAGGATGGTCTGCCCCGTGTTAAAAACCCCGTGTGGAAATGGCCTTAGACAGAAGTTTGCCGTAGGGCCGCCATAACTTGGAAAAGATTTGAATGTACACAACTAGAAAAGGAAGTCCATGAATGTTGTGCAAGTCATCCTATAATAATTTGAGCTGTTAATCAAATCTAATGCGGCAGTACACATCTGCAAACTTGTAGAGAAACTGTTCTTCATTTCTTTTAAATTTATTGCTTTCAAAAGTCAAGATTACTAAATTTGGGATGATTCCACACTAGGCTGTTATAGCGCTTTGATTCCACTTGCAACATCCTATGGAATCCTGGGGTTTGCAGTTTCGGGAGGGGCCAGCTGGCCCCTCCCGAAACTGCAAACCCCAGGATTCCATAGGATGTTGCAAGTGGAATCATAGCGCTATAACAGCCTAGTGTAGAAATGGCCTTGCTTTTCTCTAGTGAAGGAATAAATGCTTGTATAGTGTCAGCCCATGTGTCAAAGCTGGATAGTCTGGTTTTATCTGGCATGATACCTAAAATTATTGCCAGATTTAAAAGTGCAGAGACTTGTTAAGCAAAAGGGGGAAGGAGGGCCTAGAAAGGGAATTTGGGGCTCAAAAGGGCAGAGACAGAACCATACCTTGAAGGAAGTGATTCTTTTAACTACTGATAGAGAAAAAAAATCAGTTCAGTTCTACTTCTGCTATTTGGATCTTTTCAGTTTTTCCCTCCTAAGTGATTTTAACATCTCTGCCTGATGAAGCAGTCCATGAAGCTTTGAATGATGTAGTTTACACCTTTAGAGTGGCCATTTCTGCACTAGACTGTTATAGTGGTATTATTCCACTTTCAACATCCTATGGAATCCTGGGGTTTGCAGTTTAGCACTATAACAGTCCAGTGCAGAAATGGCTAGTATTGTATCGTAGGATACCATCATACTCCCCCTGAAGAAGCTGGTCTGCAGCTTGGGTGAACTGGATTCAACCCTGAGCATGGAAATTCCAGTTTCAGTGGTGGCCAGGAGGTCATTTACAGAGTTAAAGCTTGTACACCAGCTGCCCAATGCTAGACCTAGCCATGGGGACACATGCCTTGGTTGCATCCCTTTTGGATTACATTAATGTGCTTTACATGGAGCTCCTCTTGAAGAGTTCTCAAAAGCTTCTGATGGCCCAAAATGTTGCAGGGGGAGTTGTTAATTTGGCTTGGCTAGAAGGAGCACACACTCTGTTGCCACAGCTCCACTGGTGCCATTCTGTTTCTGGGTCCATTTGAAAGTGGATCTATAAGTGATCTATAAGCCCTACGTGACTCAGGTCCAGGTTATTTGAAGAACCATATTCTCCCATATGAATCTCCTTGTGTTCTCAGATCATCTGGGGAAACCTTTCTCTTTGTCCCACCGCCCTCATCGGCACATCCGGTGAGAAAAGTGGAGAGGGCCTTCTCAGTGGCTGCCTCCCAAGCCTTTTTCTTCACCTGAGTTTTTCTTCTCCTGAGTTAAACGTCCTTTCCCCCCCAAAAAAGATACCTCTTTTCTAGTTTTCTTGTATAATCCCAGTGCTTGTCATGAGGTCTTTCTCTCTGGCTCTCTCTCTCTCTGAGTCCAGACTTTAGGGTCATCTGGCTCGCTGACGCTCTCCACCACCTGGCCTGGATAGAACCAGCCAATACAATATACAGCAGCCAGGGTAGCACACACAAAAACAGGGCTTCGTCTGCTCACTTGTGTTCACTGTTTTGTTTGCTTCACTTGCATGCTCCCTTTTTTTACTTCTTCCGATAACCATTCTCTTGTTGCCTGGCATGTATGCATTTGTTGTTATTTGC
Organism: Iguana delicatissima; assembly: GCA_948472985.1. NCBI lineage: Eukaryota > Metazoa > Chordata > Lepidosauria > Squamata > Iguanidae > Iguana > Iguana delicatissima. The sequence goes on from CAOKZL010000060.1 coordinate 24,406, forward strand.
CATCAATTGGACTTCAACTGATGGTAACTCTATTAAAGGGACCCCCAAGAACATCAACTCAGGTCTTGCGAACTCAACTGTAGTGCAGTCTCTTTCTTTTCATACTGTTTCCCCCTATACTGATCATTATTGCCTTTTCTAGTGAGTAATCTGTTTCTGATAATTTATTTCGCACAAGCGCTTTTCCACTTCACTTTCTAAAATTGTGGGTTCCTCTTAAAATGGAATTTCCTTGAAGAAATCTCATATCACTTTGTCTCTTTTATGTAGCTATGTACTTTTTATGTACTTTTTACTACAGCCATTTCCACACTAGACTGTTATAGCGCTATTATTCCACTTTCAACATCTTATGGAGTCCTGAGGTTTGCTTTGAGGCTCCTCCCTAAACTGCAAACCCCAGGATTTCTTAGGATGTTGAAAGTGGAGTAATAAATAGCACTATAACAGTCTAGTGCGGAAATGGCCTACTTTTTATTTTGTTCTGATCACATCATATATTCCTTTTTTGGGGGCCATCCCTATTCTTGGTTTGATATCCAGCTTAACTTTTCTAATCTTGTGAAAGACGTCTCTTATTCTACCATTTTTGTTCCCTTCTTCTATTTCTTTGCAGTAATTATTGCAATAGTTTCCTTTATTCCTTTGCACAAGTCACTGAACATTTGTGTTCAGGATTCTGACACTTTCTGTCACCTTTTACTTCTGCTTTTTGTCTGTTTGTAACCATTTGAAGAGTTTCATCTGCCACCCTGTGAGGCTTTTCTTTCTTTTTGGCTACAGGTAATGTCTTCTTGCATTCATACCTGACAGTACCCCAGGCTTCAATCCAGAGCTCCTCTAGTTAATTTAGTAGGGCAAATTTATTCTTCATACACTCTTTACAATTCCACAGGGATGTTATTAAACAGAATGAGGGCCTTTCTGCACTATGCTGTTATAGTGCTATTATTCTACTTCCAACATCCTGAGGAATGCTGGGCTTTGTAGTTTACTGAGGCCCAAGAGCTCTCTGGCTGAGAATTCTAAATGTCCCTCCCTAAACTTCAAACCACAGGATTCCACAGGATGTTGAAAGTGGAATAACAGCACCATAACAGTATGGTGCGGAAAGGTCCGTAGTGTACTTCCTTAGCTTCACCCTACTTTTTGATATTAGCTGTTCGTGGTTGGTGCCACAACTGATCCTGTTCTTGTTTTTGCCAAGAGATTGCAGCTTCTCCATATTCTACTTTCAATTATATAGTCTATTTGATTTCTCTGTTGGTCATCTGATGACATCCACATGTACAGTCATCTCTTTGGTTGCCTGAAGAACATGTTTGCAATAAACAAATTTTTGGACTCACAAAAATCGTCACTCTCCTGCTTCATTTCTTCCTCCCAACTGCCTTTGCTACATCTTCTTCACTACTACTGCCATCTCATTTCTTTTTTTATTTCATTTCCAGAGTAAAATATTGTGCAATTATTTGGTTGAAAACGTCCCATTCCTGTCTGCTTTACACCACGTCTGTGCCTGTGTGTTCCATTTCTTGCTCTACAATTTTTAGCCTTCCTTGATTCATGCTTCTCACATTCCATGTTCCTACTACATACATGTTTAGCTTCTGACTTTCCTTTCACTTCTGTGCATTTCAGCAGCTGAACAGCATTTTGGTTTAACTCCAGTTGTGTTGAGTGTCAATAGATGCAGCACTACTTGTATGTGTCATCTGTCCCCAGCCTGGGAATCTCATCTTTTTTTGCCATCTCTGGTTTTATTTTGATTTATCTTGCCATAAGGTTTTCAAGGTAAACTGCCCTGGTGGTGCAGTGGAGAGTCCTGGCGGTACAGTGGTTAAATGCTGGTACAGCAGCCACAATGTTGTGAGTTCGATCCTGCCGGCCTCCAGGATGACTCAGCCTTCCATCCTTCCGTAAGTCGGTAAAATGACCACCCAGCTTGTGGGAGGCAATTAGCTAAAATACATTGTAAACTGCTTAGGGAGTGCTTCACACTGATAAGCAGTATAGAAATGTAACTGCTATTGCTGCTAAACAGTGTCAGGAATGTTTTACCATTGCCTTTTTCTGCATAGTGCTAGCTCCTTTAGAATTGGCTATGAAATCAGTGCTGTAGTCACTGAACGATCCTCTGCCAGTGTCACCCCCTGACTATTGCTGCCGCCCAGTAGCTGTTTGGAGCATTTGGTCTCTCTTCTTAACAAAAACCTGTCTGATGTGAGAGACCCTACCAGCTGCCATGCCTGCCAGCACCATAGTCTCTTGGCTCACAGAAGCATGTAATCCCACCACCATGGAAAGGCAATGCCAAGATGGATCCTGCATGCATGTACCTAAAATGATCAGTCTAACACTTGCGGACTGTGGTCTCCTTGCAGGATTCAGCACCATAGGGTTTTTTTCCCTTCTTAGAGAGCTGCTACCTGCTGAGACCCAGTGATTAGCAGAAACAAAGAGCTGCAGGGCAGAGAGCTTCAATTTGACCTGACCGTCAGTTGACCTAATAAAGCTTTGTAAACTGCAAGAATTGCTTTTTATCCTTTGCTTGTTCAGGTCGGTGGGCATGAACTGGCATTCCTCTGACTTGGCAAAGTGAGACACTGGAAACATTTGTTATCTATAGCCCTTATATTTTCTGTGTTAGTTCTTCCTGGGTAACTGTGCCTGCCTCTTTTCTTTGCATGCCTAAACTGTATTTGTAAATTATTTGCTGAAGTTTGAAGTTGCTGCAATGCTAGACTTTTTGGGACAGAAGGAAAATTTCATTGGCAAGATTCCTCATTTGCCTCTCTCCCCACCCATGGCTACACCCCTGTTCTGAACTCTGTACAGTTGCTCAGAAAACGAGTGAATGTGCAGCAAGTGGTTGGTATGTACTTCGCACTAGTTCAGACATTTAGTCAATTTGATAATTGCTAAAACTTCTGCGTGTGGGTGAAACAGGAACTTCGTAACTGTGAATGGCCAGAAAGACTAAAAAGTTCCCATATAGTTTTGTGTGTTATCATTGTGCCTCCAGATGAGTAAAAATAAAAAATTCAGGAGGTGTTGTGATGTCCCGGTTAACAGTTACTCATGGTTTTGCATCCAATCTCTTCCTCAACGTATGCCAGGTTCCTTTTTTTCCCTCCTGTCCTTTTCTCTGTTGTGCCCTTCCCCTTCTCTCATGTGCCACGTGCAGTCTTGTGCAATTCTTAGGGCCATTTCCTCACTACACTGTTATAGTGCTATTATTCCATTTTCAATATCCTGTGGAATTCTGGGATTTGTAGTTTACAGATGCCCAAGAGCTCTCTGCCTGAGAGTTCTAAGGACCACTCCCTAAACTGCAAACCCCCAGATTCCGCAGGATGGTGATAATAGAATAATAGCATTATAACAGTGTAGTGTGGAAATGGTCTAAGAAACTAATTTTCACCAAAATATGCTAAACTTTTTAAACAATTTTTATACAGAAGTTATAGTCAAAGTGTTGAAATGCATGAAGAACGTTAGTTAAGCATTAAGATCATTTTGCTTTTGTGCTAACGTTCTTTTTTCCCTTGCTTGATTTCGGTGTCCTGTGATTACTTGGCGACAGTTGTCTTTACTGCGCCTGAGAGAGTGGGAATACATTGGCAAGTACAGATACATTTCATTTCTAAAAGGGTTGGGTTAATTTAAAATGACCTGAGGAGTGGGAATGAAAATCTTTGGTGATGCCAGGGCTCCCTTGGAAGTATTTTGGGATGAGGAAAACCTCATATAAATAAAAGCAGGCTGTACAGGAACAAAACCTGGCACTTCCAGAGACTTCCCCCAGCCCTGTATCTGGAGGCAGCAATATAAAATTTGTGTTCATTTATTGACTTCTGTAGAAACTGTCCAGTTTGTCTTGGATGTGGACATGGCTGGGGGTCCTTGTTGTCTCCTCCAGCTCTGTGATACTGTGTGTGTCCATTTAGAGAACTTAAGGTGACCATCCTAAAAGTGAATTTCAAGGATCTGGCAGGAGACCACTGGGGTAAAACTGTCATCATGAGTCCTCATCATTTCCTAGGAAATTCTGCACTCTTCAAAAGTTTATGACCCAGTTCTTTTGGACAGGAGAGAAGAACTGTTTACTCTGTTCTTTGGATAACCCTTTTTCTTTGCCAGCTGAAACACATTCAGTCCTTCAGCTTTGTCCAGAGAACTCCTTTAAAGCCATCTTAACTGTAATGCGGTTTGCATACGTTTTGACATTGTTACTGCAAAACTGTTGTTTCCTGAGCTGTATGCAAATAAAAAAACTCAGAAGTTTTTGAGTGAAGTTAAGAAGAAAATATTTAATCAACAATTGTGCAATTGGGCCAAGCAAAGCCAGCCCTGAACACATCTTTCATTCAGAATTTATACATTCCTTGTCTCTTCCAAAATACACATTAACATTTCCCATTGGTTGAAGTCATACAGATGTACTGGTTGCATGTTGCCTAATCTCTCAAAAACTGCATGATTTGCTTATTTCTGACCCAAAGAGTTGCATTTTATCTGTACTGAAGGTTTGCTTTTAACTCTATATTGTACTAAGATTACCAAAGATCACACTACCTTTCTCTTATCTCTTATCTCTAACTAGTTCTGTTAACTTTTTTCCCCGAGCGTCTTTTTATCTCCTCCTTTCAGTCTCCTAGTAGTCACGTATTCACTTTTTACACATTCTCTTAGTCACGTATAAATTTTCCATCTGCTAATTTCCCAAATATTTTCTCAACCACTTAGAATAAATTCCTTTTCCATATGCTGCACCGTCAACATCTCTACAAAGTGCAGAAATCAAATTGGAAGGCTGGTAAATTTCAAGCTGCCACGCCTTAGTTAGAGTGAGATAACTTGGGGTGCAAATGTTCCATAAATATGCCATGCTTCAGAGATTCTTATGAGCCGGTGAGTGTAGTGTCATGGTTTGATTGTTAGCGTGGGATTTTGGTAGACCAGTCTCCACTCATCTGTGGAAACCCACTGGATGACCTTGACCAAGTCACACTCTCTCAGCTTTAGAGGAAAGCAGTGGCAAACCTTATCTGAATAAATCTTGCCAAGAAAACCCGAGGAAAGGGTCACTGCATGTCACAGAGTCAGCCTGAAGGCACATAACAACAAAAAATACCCTTGCAATTGCAGGTGGTGCAGTTCAGCTTGATGCAAAATAGGATCTAAGTGTACAGCGATGCAGCATAAACTTCCTGATGGGTCATGGGTCATTGATTCGGTTCTGAAAAAGAAAGAAATTGCACAAGCATTCCTGTTTGCTGCCTGGAAACTTCAATTCCCCTGGTTTATACACATGTGGGATCCCTTCTAACAGAGTAGCCCAAAAGTGCTAGCAATTGCTGAATGATTATTTTTGGCAACTAAATCAAAGAGTTTTTGATAGAATGAGGCAGGTCTTCAGCTCTCCCTTTCAAAATCACAGCAGTACCAAACACACATCATTACAAGCCTTAGTTTTAGTTTATCTCATTTCAGAATTTCCAGTTAGGCTCCTCTTTATATATCTTTACCTTTGCAAGATAATTATTATTATTTTTTAGATCACAGTAGCCTATTCTCCATGATCTTTTCAGCTTCCAAGAGAGACAAATCAAACCGTTTAAGAGAGAGGGAGCCTTAATGGAGCCCCCTCCTTTATTTTTAATTTCTAAACTGCTGCTCCATCTCAAGCTCTTCAGCCGGAGGTATGGAAATCAATAAGGATTTAAGATACCCATCCACTAAATGGATTTATTACACAGTTGTTACTATTATTATGACTTCAATGGACTCTAACATACAGCAGCCCTATCCCAGAATGTTCTTGGTAGTATTTCTTCAAATGTTTGCCATTTGAAGAAACATCTCTGAGGCCAGTTCCACACTAGCCTGTTATAGTGCTATTATTCCACTTTGAACCTCTGATGGAATCCTAGGATTTGCAATTTAGGGAGGGGCCCAGGATTCCAGAGGATGTTGAAAGTAGAATAATAGCACTATAAGTGAAATAATAGCACTATAGCAGCGCATCGCAGAAAGGCCACTGGTTAACCTGTCTTTAGGAAGAAGCAATCAGTAGAGTGCCTACATCCTCATCTTTTCTTTTTTTTAATCTTGTGGATTCTGTCCGTCCTGCATTCTACTCCTCCTAAACTTCATTTCTGCTGGTTTAACAAGAGCCCCATCCACCTCTTAAGCAAAGTGGTTCAGAAACACATGAGCAGCATATGGACTGTAGTAAATGAATCCATTCCCATATTTTCATATATACTGTGGTTTTCTGCAACGCGGTAGTGATGGTGGTGGTGTGGGGAAGCCTTCACACATACAGCCGTATGCACGGACACTTCTACATGACATAAGGTCCTGCTCTATGTACGTACAGATAGTTCTGGATTCCAGATAGAGACAGCCCTGCTTACCAGTGGCTTGCGTTTGCCCTCTTCCCTAGTGTGCCACGCAAGTCCATTGTACAAAGGTCATTTGGGCCAAAGTACAAACTCTCTTCAGACTCCTGGTGGCAACAACCTTTGTAACAATGTTTGCAAAATTCAGAATGAGACCTCTGCAAAACTACAGCTCTCACAGTTCCTCCACTAATGTGGGAATGCTGGCTGGGAAATCCTGGGCATGTAAGTTTAAAAAGTAACTTTTTCCACAGTCTGATATGGTAGCAATGGGTCTTTTTTTCCATTGTCCTTCTTGGGTGTCTTAGCCCAAGTTCATCATGAAGCTGTCTCAGAAGATAGAACTAGGTCTAATTGTTTTAAATTACAGGAGGGTAGAAGGAACTTCTTGACAGTGAGAGAAGTTCAGCAGTGGAACTAATTGCCTGGAGAGTTGTTTTGGCCTCCTTCTCTAGGTGTCTTTGAAAGGAGGTGGAAAGCTACCTGATGGGGATACTCTAGCTGGAGATCCTCCATTGAGCAAGGGGTTGGACCTGATGTCCCAAAGGGACCCTTCCAACTGTATGATTCTAGGAGCATTTTCACACTACACTGTTATAGTGCTATTATTCCACTTTCAACTTCCTGTGGAATTCTGGGGTTTGTAGTTTCATGAGGCCACAGAGCTCTCTGGCTAAGAATTGTAATTGCCCCTCTCTAAACTGCAAACCCCAGGATTCCATAGGATGTTGAAAATGGAATAATAGCACTATAACAGTGTAATGTGGAAAGGGCCTGAGATTCATCAGATTAAGAAGATTTAATTCTATGAAAACTTATGCTACCAACTCCTTTCTCTCAGTTAATTGCAAAGGTGCTACAAGATCCCTTTGGATATGATTCATCAACTTCATCTGGATTAGTAACCTCAGGGTGGAATTACCTCCATTGGCATTTGGTGGCTTCCATATCAGTGACACAGTGAATGTAGGCTTTAGTCCAAGCTTAAAAGGACCCATCCAGGAGCTGAACCTATTGTTGAAAATAGGGTTCATCACTTTCCAAAGTTCCTTTACAGTTCTGACTCAAACCTAGATTGGTTTCACCGCTCCCCACGTATAGAAGCCACTTTCATGGAAACCACCAGTGTATCATTACTAGGCTCTTAAAAAAGTGTTAACTACTAACTTGGTTGTAACCACCTCACAGATCTCTAAACAGCAGACTTTTTTTTCCCTACCATGGCTAAATCCTTTTTCACTTTTGTTTTTCAGTGATTGGGATTGGTTTCTCCATGTCCCTGAAAGCCAGCAAGTTAGCAAGTTTAATTTATCCTAATTTGGTACCTAATTGTCTTGCAATACTGGCTAATTAAATGTTCAAAGGAGTGATAAATGGAGCAGATACATCATTGAAACACAAGTAATTAGTCAGTGCAAGAGATCCCAAGGTCTGCAGTCACTCTGTAAATAGAGCTCAGTGGTAGAACACCTGCTTTGCATGCAGGTTCAATCTCTGGGATCACTAGTTTGAAAAATCAGATCACAGGAGATGGGAAAGGCCTCTCTCTGTTGGCTGGAAAGCCTGTAGAGCTATTACCAATGTCAGTTGATGACCTCCATGTTAGTGGGGTAACAACTCCAGCCCAAGATTTTGCCATATTTAAAAGAGCTATCCTTTGTGCTTGACCCTGGGCACCTCAAACGTAAAACCCAAAGTGGATTCACTGCTCCACAGATATGGGAGCCACCACTGACTGATAGTCAAATCTGGACAATACTGGGTTAGATGGAACAGAGGTCTGCCGTAGTGTATATCAGTGATGTAGACTTGAGTCAATTGACTCAGACTCAAGTCAGACTTAAGTCACTTCAGTGACTTGACTCAGACTCAACGAGGGAATAAATGAGGCACTGAGTCAACTTGACTTGAGGCTTGTATATTTTTAGTGACTAACTTGCTGCCCTTGGTTCAGTAACATGACACATTCATCCAGAAACCTTACAACTTTGAGCAATGCTTCCAGCTCTTTTTGCCTACTGGTCACGTCTCAGGCCCAAAGTGTGGGCACATTTCTCAGAGGGGAACAGCAAACGAGTTAGGCAATGGGCTTGAGGTGGGCTTGAGGTTTACTCAGCAGCCTTTCCTGCTGTGTATCAGAGGAGCCTCCTAAAACGTCTGCTAAGAGCAAAAGACAAAATGCGCCCACAGAGTGCAGGGTGCATTTCTCAGAAGGGAACAGCAAATGGGTCAGCAGTGGGCTTGAGGAGGAAGGATCCTTCCTTCTAAAGCTTTTGAATCTTCAGTAATAGGGAATAAGAAAGGATCCTATTCCCCACTTCTGAAAAATCCTCCAGCTTTAGAAATGGGAAGTAAGAAGGATCCTGTTCCCCACTTCTGAAGCTGCAGATGGCAAAATTGCAAATGTGGAGAGCCGACTCTGCTTAAATTGTTAAAACTGACTTTATGCGACTCTGTCTAGAAATTCTGAACATAGGTTGGGGTATAAAGTTGGCTTCCAGACTTAAGACTTGACTTGATACTTGACTTGAGAGTGTCTTCAAGGACTTGAGACTTGACTTGAGACTTGGAGTAAAAGACTTAAATACATCGCTGCTGTATATGCTGTGTCCGTGACGTGCAGGTGTGAGAGAAGGGTGTATGGTTTGAAAATATTTCTTGTTGCCCTTTTGGTAGAACATGAAATATGACACGAAGCACTTAATGCAAACTGCAGGGAAGTACATCTTATGTATCGGTGGATGTAATATGGATCTGAATACTGTTAAGTCAATACCTTCGTGTTGAATCACCATTTGCCATCATCAGTTGTATGCCACCTTGCTGTCAAAAGGCACAATATAAATCTTCTAAACAAATAACTCTCTATGGTAATAATACTTAGAATACACAGTGTACCCACTGTATACACAAAGGTTTCATTCTAGGATTCTCATGAATACTGGAAATCACAAATGCTTGTGTCCATTATATTCAATGGTGGCGATGTGTGCATGGATGCTTCAACATGTCTGCATGCACGTTGCTGCCATTTTAAGTTTAGGACATGATGCTTAGCACATCTGGAGTTTGCACATGTGGAGGTTGCTGGGAAAATTAAGAGGTATTCTTTCAGATCACTCCTCAAAATACGGGAATATAAAGAGTGACTCGGGAAAGAACAGCACACTTAAAGTAGCAAAGCTAGCAAGACAATCATCTCCACTATTATGATGATGCAGGAAAACATTACAGATTTTATTGGAGAGAAATTAGCTCCCTTTGCTTTCATTTTCAAATCACTGAGAGGTTGCTTCCTGTAATAAAAAAAGCAATGAAAGAAAATTGCCTGCAGGGCACTACTTTGTTGTTTGATGTTGTCTTTTCTATTGCAGGAGTGACATGAAGGATGAACTGAAGATTCATCTGGTTTCTTGGCCTGGACTCTTGTGATCTTCCCATCTCACTCTCTTCCTCTTTAATTCAGAGTTCCTGCATAACTGTTGGATAACTCCTCTGGCAACCAGTGAGGGCCAGTGGCTTTCAAATCAGTAGGGTGGTGAATCTGCTCTGGAATTTAGTCTGAGCTTTAAAAGGAGCAGTCCAAGATGCTGAGCTGATTATGGGGTTAGGAATAAGTATGTTGGATTGCTTCTTTAAAGTTCAAACTAAAACCTGGAGTGGGTCTACTGCCCAGCTGACATGGGAGCCACCGGCTGCCACTGGTGCCAATGACAGATATAATGTTTTCTCCAAATGATGTAATACCACATACATTAAGCCTGTCCTCTCTCAATGCCTGAGCACTCTGTGGAAACATAAGACTAGAACTGAGACAATATTCTTCTGAGGTTTTCTCTCCTATTTTTTGTAGCGCCTGTCATAGAGGTGTGAAGGAGATTCTTGTTCCCTGTGACAGGAGCTGTCTTGGCATGTTAAGACGGCCTGCTGAGAAATCACCAGCCTTCATGAGCGTTCTCGCTTCCCGCATGAGAATGAGACAAGGAGCGCTTTGCCTTTTGTTGTGATTTTCCATAATTTGGGCGACAGTGTCTCTGTGTAAAGCTACTGTACTGTCGTTTTCATTGGTGAAGCAAAACATGAACACGCTGCAAACATCAAAATGATGCAAGCAACACTTCCAGGGCTTCTGATTTTTAAAAATCTGTGCAACAAGGCAGCGACCGCTATAGTTCAGCCAAGTGATTTGTGCAGAAATTCTTCTCGCCAATGTAAGCGTTCTCTTAAAACTGATGGAAAATCTTGTATGGCTCACAGGTAAAGATTTTTGCAATTTCTCATTCTCACATGCAAAAACGAGAACAGTAAGGGTTCTTATCACTAACCTGCCCACTTTCAGAATGTGAAAACTAGTGAAGCGGCCAGCAGAACTGCTGCTATTTATATAGTTTGTATCCAGGATGAAAAAATTTTCCCGTATGAATGGGTCTGTGTTCTGAGCTTTTCAAGTGACGATCCTCTCTTCGTCCCAGCAGACCCTTGGTTACATCTGGGTAGGAGATAGCCTGCTCCCCCCAAGACTCTGGAACCCCCTTCCTTAGATGAGGCCCAAGAGAGCTCTCTGGCTGAGAATCCTAAGTGCCCCTCCCTAAACTGCAAACCCCAGGATTCCATAGGAGGTTGAAAGTGGAATAATAGCGCTATCACAGGCTAGTGAGGAAATGGCCACTGTCTAGTCTGTGCAAAATCTCCATTATTTTTCTGGAGGGGCCAATGCAGAAAAACTTTGTTTCCCACCTCAAGTGAACACCCAATAGCTCTGGCTTTCAATCACGTGTGGACAATCTATTACCCTCCATGCGGTTGCACTGCATTTCCCATCACCCCTGACTCCTGGCCATTAGGCTGGGGCTGAGGTCCAGCATTGTCCAAATAAATTCATTGGCTTCGTTCCTTTCTGGTGTAATGCTCCCAACAATTTGAAAAATTAGATTAAAAAATAAGAACACTATCGAACAATAAAACAAATGCACAAACAACAAAACAGTACAAATAGATTGAAGCCCATAAAAGCATCAAGGTACGGAAAGCCTTTGGCTGTTTCCTCCCCTGCCTTTTCCCAACAGAAGAAAAGAAAAACATACTAGCAAAAAAGAAGAATGAGGTGTAATCTAGCTCTCAAATTTTAATTGATGCGACAGAAGTTTGTCTGGGTTTTCAGATTTAGAAACAGCAAATAAAAGCCTAGCAGGAATGAAAGAAAATAGTTGGCAGGGGGGACAACAAGGAAGATTTGGCTGGCAAAATTAGTCCATTCTTTTATTTTAAGTGGTAGCTCAGTTGGTCCTTACTGTCGCATTGTTGCATGGTAGCACTGGCTCTGGATCTCAGTACGCGATGGAAGAAATTTAATGAGATAAAGAATTTCTGATACTAAAATGTTAGCTGCTTGCTCCCAGCTGCTCATCCTCTACAAATAAAAATTCCAATCTAGTTGCGTGGCTGGAAGTCAACACAATTACTCATGCTCCCGTTGATTTGGCTGCTCTCATCAAACCAGCAGACTCCTGATTGACACAAGCGATGGCCTGAGTACCAAATTAACTGTCCAGAAAAATTTAAGCAGCAAGCCAAGCAATGTCTGTTGGCCAAACTGTGGCTTCTCCAGCAACCAGTGTTCACGTTCCTCTGCTTTGATTTAGAAGGCAGGACCTTGTGCCAGGCAGAGTTTTATCTTACGGCCTGTTCATCATGCTCTGCGAAAAGCCTCTGGGCCTCTTTGTTGTGGGCATGGCTCCAGAAACTAAGATCCTCTTTAAAAAATCATCTGTTTCAATGGACAGCTTGGTTCTGTTATAAAAGAGATTACTGCTTTCCCCCGGTTAGAAGCCCATCTGCTTTCATAATAGGAACTTTCTGTATCAAGGGGGAAATACTCAGGAAAAGAAGATTGGTCTTCATTGTTGTAAATTATAGAAATTTGTCACCAAACATGGCCAAGATCCAGAGATAGATGCCGTTAGGCATTTTTATGTGCTGAAGAAAGCTTTCAATGTGTTCTGTGACAAAAGGCTTTGAAAGTGGGGAGAATTATAAATGCAGATTGTTGCATTTCATAAGTAAATGTTGTTCAGGGGAGAAGAGTAGTGTTGGTGTTGGTGTTGTTCCCACTGGACTGGGCAGCTTGTAGGGTTTGTTTAAAGGAGGATAGGAAGGTGGTTAGTTTATATCTTCCCCACGGTCATGCTGGCCAAGCCTGAGGGGATTAGACAAGAACTGGAGGGCCAGGTGTTCTCCATCTCTGCTTTACAGTGCATGAGTTGAGATACACCTAGTCAGGAATCCCCCTGGCGGCTTATACAGACACAACTGAAAGTTCTGCCATAGAATCCAGGAGTTGGAAGAGACCCCAGGGGCCATCCAGTCCAACCCCCTGTCATGCAGGAACCCACATCAAAGCATTCCCAACAGATGGCCACCCAGCCTCTGCTTAAAAACCTCCAAAGAAGGAGACTCCACCACACTCCATGGAGGCAGCAGCATATTCCACTGCTGGACAGCTCTGACTTTCCTGTAGTTTGAATCCGTTGCTCCATAATGTCTTAGTCTCTGGAGCAGCAGAAAACAAGCTTGGTCTATCTTCAACATGACATCCTTTCAAATATTTAAACATGGCTATCATGTCCACTCTTAAGCTTCTTTTCATAGGGCTAAACATACCTAGTTGCCTAAGTTCCTCATAGGGCTTCATGGCTTCCAGACCCTTCATCATTTTGGTCACCCTCCTCTGGACACACTCCAGCTTGTCAATATCCTTCTTAAAATGAAGTGCCCAGAACAGGACACAGTATTCCAGATGAGGTCTGACCAAAGCAGAATAGAGTGGTACCATTACGTTCCTCAATCTGGATACCATACCCCTATTGATGCAACCAAGAATTGCGTTGGCTTTCTTGGCTGCCACATCACACTGCTGACTCATGTTCAGCTTGTGGCCTATTAAATCTCCTAGATCCCTAGCACGAGTACTTTTCCAGATGTTGTGCACTGTGGTACCCAGTATCTCCTTGCTTGATGCTTACTTTCCCTCACTGCCAAACAGCTGCTGAAGGGTCCTGGGCACAGCTCCACTCCTGACCCAATTATCACTAACCAAGTGAAGAAAACTGGCTGGAAAGATGGTACTGGAAGAAAGTTCTATACATATAGATACCATGGTCTGTCAAATAGACTAATAAATGTCCAAAATCAAATTAAGACTGTTCTCTACATACATGCCAAAATGACAATGGCCAAGAGGCTGGACAGCAACTTTCTGGTAATGCTGTGACTCAGTGGTGTTTAACCTTCACTTTACCATTGACCTCCTTTAAATATCTTCTGTTGCCACAGACCATCCAGACGTAACTCAAGACGGCTTCTGGCTGTACATGTGGTAGCAAGAAGTCACTCGCTTTCTCTCAGCCGCTTGGTGCCATTCACTGGCATGTTCTTGCACACAGAGCTAGCAAGTAATGAGTACGTTTTTTGCTATCAAACAGTTATTTTCATGCCTTTTGAACGGTTTGAGATATTGTAATGAAACTTTGTACAAATGATGTCTATCACTGGCAAAAGATTCTTGCTCTTTGAGACCAATGTATGACTGTCTGTCCTTCCTTCCTTCCTTCCTTCCTTCCTTCCTTCCTTCCTTCCTTCCTTCCTTCCCTGATAGCTTGAGAACTGCTGTTCTAGCTGGATTTCCTGCATTAAGCAGGGGATTAGACTTGGTGGCCTACAGAGTCCTTCCAACTCTTTGATTCTATGACTAAACGCGGGCTATTTTACTTTGGAGACATCATGAAATAACAGGTTTTACCGCAAAAGACTATAATGTGAAAAGCAGTAGGAGAAAGGAAAGACCACACTATGGATGGATTGATTCAATGCAGGAATTTAGCTATTGTACAGGGGAACGTTGCCCCTCCAAATTAGAAATTTGCTTCCCCCTCCTGCTGTATTTTCCTTCTTGCTCCACATTTCTAGCATTGCAGTAATTTAAAACTCCAATCATACATCTAGCAATCACAGTTTAGGTATCCCAAGAAAAAGTGCAACCAAAGTTACCAGGGGAATACAAACACAGCAAATAAAAGAGTTCTGGGTATGAATGATTTTCAGAATCTCACTCTTTACAATGTTAGAAATTTTGGAAAATTTCATGGGTAGGGGGCAGAATTCTTGTGGCAAATGACCTCAATTTTGTCCCCTCCTCCCCATAGCCATGGACCTTCCAGGAGCTACAATTCCCAGAATCCCTCCAAAACTGCCAAAACTGTGTCCCTCAAAACTTGTTTGAGCTCAGTCCCAAAGAGAGTGAGTCCCAATGCAGTACAGAAACCTGTTCCTGTGTAGTTTTTGTCCTTTCTGGTCAAATGTATTAATCTCTCTGTCTCACCCATGATCCTAGAATCATAGGATTACAGAGCTGGAAGAGACCCCAGGTGCCCTCCAGTCCAACCTCCTGCCATGCAGGAACACACATCAAAGTATTCCCTTTGACAGATGGCATTCCAGCCTCTGCTTAAAAACCTCCAAAGAAAGAGACTCCACACTCCACTGAAGCAGCATATCCCACTGTCGAACAGCTCTGACTGTCAGGAAGTTCTTCCTGAGGTTCAAGTTGAATCTCCTTTCCTACAGCTTGAATCCATTGCTCCTTGTCCTAGTCTCTGGAGCAGCGGAAAACAAGCCGACTTCCTCCTTGACATGACATCCCTTCAAATATTTAAACATGGCTATCATGTCCCCTCTTAACCTCCTCAGCTGCAGACTAAACATCCCCAGTTCCTTAAGCCACTCCTCATACGGCTTCATGGCTTCCAGACCCTTCACCATTTTGGTTGCCCTCCTCTGGACACATTCCAGCTTGTCAATATCCTTCTTGGAATGAGGTACCCAGAACTGGACACAGGATTTCAGATGAGGTCTAACCAAAGCAGAACAGAGTGGTACCATTGCCTCCCTCAATCTAGACACCATTCTCATATTGATGCAACCAAGAATCGCATTGGCTTTCTTGGCTGCCGCATCACAGTGCTGACTCGTGTTCAGCCTGTGGTCTGCCAAGACTCCTAGATCCCTTTCACACATACTGTTATCCATCCAGGTTCCCTCCATCCTGTATTTGTGCATTCCATTTTTTCTGCCTAAGTTCCTTCTCTGTGTTAAATTGGTTTGGGAACTGAAGGGGGAGTTAACCAAGCAGAAACCCCATGGTGAGCTGACACAAACTATCTAAAGGAGTTATGAATTGTAGAGATTGAAGGGGCCTCTAGGCCATTGAGTCAAACCCCCTGCCCAATGCAGGATTCCCTGCCAAAGCATATCCACCACCATCACCAAACCGCTCTTACTGTCAAGACATTCTTTCCAATGTTCATTTGAAGACCTGGTCCTACTCTGTGGGGCAGCAGAGAACAGGCTTGCCCCCTTTTTCTCTGGGACAGCCCTTGAAGTATTCAAAGAGTGCAATCATGTCACACCTCAATGCTCTCTTCATCAAGCTCAACATGTCCAGCTCCTTCAACCTTTCCCAATATGTTTTGTTCTTCATAATTTTATCATCCTTGTTGTCCTTCTCTGAATCTGCTGTATATCCTTTGTGAAATAAAGTGCCTAGAACTGAATGCACTACTCCAGATGAGGTCTGATCAGCACAGAATTTAGTGAGACTATTACTTCCCTCAACTTCCAGTGTGTTAGCTACCTCCCCTGGTTTTATGTCACCTGAAAACCTGATAAGGATTCCCTCTACTCTATCATCTAAGCCACTGATAAAAGTTTTGAAGAGTTGTGGCCCTGGGACAGAACCCTGAGACACTCCACTTGAGAATTCTTTTCAGTTTGAAGTACAACCACTCATGGCATCTCTTTGAGCACAGGTTTCCAACCAATTTTAGATCCAACTGAGTTCCCATCTGTGCCACATTTAATCAGTTTGCTAGTCAAAATATAATGGGGGACCTTATAAAATGCTTTGCTACAATCCAGATAAATGACAAACACAGTGCTCCCACCATCTACTAAATTTTAAAAAAAGATACAAGATTCGTTTTGCAGAATTTCTTCTTGACAAATCCATACTGGCTCTTCCTAATCACTGCATTGTTATCAAGATACTTGCAGACAGAATCCGGCATAATCTGTTCTAATATTGACTGGTCTGTAGTTTTCTCAATCTTCTTTTTTGTCTTTTTTGAAGAGAGGGATGTTTGTCCTTCAGTCTTCTGACATGTCCCCTGTTCTCCAAGATTTCTCAAAAATGATGGCAAGTCATTCAGAGAGTACATCAGCAAGTTCCTTCACTGCTCTGAGATGCAGTTCATCTGGCCCTGCAGATTTGAACTCATGTCCCTGATTCCTGGCTAACTCCCTATCAATCTTGCCTTTCAATCCAGATCCCTTGCCAAGGTTTCCGCTGCTGCATGAGAGCACACAGTTCTCTTCTGGGGAGAACACTACCACAAAATAGGTATTGTATCTCTCCTGGGTCACTCTCTTGCTTCATCTGAAAACATCCTTTTTTGTTGCTCCTTGCTTGCATAGCCACTCTCAGCTCATTTTCAGCTTTAGCTTTCTTTTATACTATTCCTGCAAACTTGGGCTTCACATATGTACTCTTCCTTGGTTGTTTGCCTTGCCTTCCATTTTTTATACATATTCTTTTTTTTTTAATGTCTTCCTTGAGTTTGCTGTCAGCCACATAGGTTTTCCAGACGTTTCTCCTTTTTTTTTAATTCTGTGGGATAGGTTGTTACTGTATTTTTTGTAGCTCCTTTTTCATGAACTCTCACCCTCGCTGGGTGTCTTTTTCCTTTAGCATCTCTAGCCATAGAATGCCACCCAATATTTCACTGAACTTGTTAAAATCAGATTTTCTGAAATCCTAAGTCCATGTTTGATTATATTCTTCTTTGTCCTGTCCCACAGTTGTGAATTCTAGCATGATATGGTCTCTTCCCCCTAAAGTACAGACTACTTTGATTCTAGTGACCAACTCCTCCTCTCTTCAGTTTGAATCAAGTCCAGGATTGCCAATCTCCTTGTTCCTTCCTCTACCTTTTGAAATAAGAAATTATCTGCAACGCACATCAGGAATTTGTTGGACAGCCTCTACTTAGCAGAGTAGCCTCCCAGCAGATATTAGGGTAATTGAAGTGTCCCATAGCTACTGATTCTTGCATCTTTGAGATTCTGAAATTTGTCTGTGAAAAGTATTATTTACCACCTCTTCTTGGTTCGCTAGCCTTTAGTAGACTCTACCACAGCGTTCCTTCCATCTCTCCATGTTCCTTTTATTCTCCATTTATTCTTACCCAAATACTCTCAGCTGGATCACTCTGATCACTTTCGTGGTATTCTGTACAAACGAATTTATTTTTGACATATAATGTTATTTCACCTCCTTTTTCTTCTACATCTCATAGAATCACAGAACCCTAGAGCTGGCTGGGATCCTAAAGGCCATCCAGTCCAACCTACTATGAAGGAATACACAATAATAGCATTCCTGACAAACAGCCATCGAGCCTCTGTTTCTCTTCCCGTTAAATGTTACCCAGATGATCTCAGTCATGGATCTCTTCAGAGGTATAAACATCTTTGACATATAATCCTACACTTCCTCCTTTCCTGTTTAGTCTGAAAAAGGTTATACCACCCATTACTATATTCCAATCATGAGACTCATCCCACCAGGTTACAGTGATACCTATTAGATCATGTTCGGTTTGCTGTGTTAAGAGTTCAGGTTCATTTTATTTCCCATGCTCTGTGCATTAGTGTAGAGACATCTATGATCATGGGTCATTTCCCCAGTTTCTGTCTGAGCTGGTCTCTGAGCTATTGTCTTCAACCCTCCAAGGATTTAGTTGAAAGCCCTTTCAGACTTGCCATGCAAAAGGCATTCTTCCTGGTCTTCATAAGGTGGAGACACTCTGTAGCCAATAGTCCTCTGTCAAAGAGGTGAAGACTGTGGTCCCAGAAGTCAAACCTCTCCCAATTATTCCATCCACACAACCAGCCAATCACATTGCATTATCTTCCTGTCCCCGTGCAATTCTTTCACTGGTAGAATTGACGAGAGTTCCACCTGTGCCCAGACCCTTTCAGATTCCTGCTTGAAGATTCATAGTCAGAGGTGATCTATTCAAAGGTGTTCTTGACAGTGTCATTGGTGCCTACATGAATAAGATGATATTGATCTGTATTTTTTATTAGTTTTGGCAAGTTGTCACTGATATCCCAGATACATGTGCCAGGAAGACTGCTGGAAGACACATCCTGATTCATCTTCTAAGGCTGGCAAGCAGTGCCTCTGTACATCTAAGCAACGAGTCCCCAACCACCAGCACCTTGCTTTCCTGTTGCTGTGGGTGGGTACCTTGACTCCTTCCTTGGCATGCAGTGTCCCTTTTTGCTGCTTTCCTGTTTGCACATATTCACCGCTGTTATCCTCATGAAGCTGTGGGAAGCAATTGCTTCATTGGAGAGGTTCTGAACCCCTTCTGTGTGGTTTGCTCCTGACATTGACTCTCCTCCAGGGTGTTTCCTCACTGTTACAGGGCTCTTCATTTTCCTTGGCAGTTTCTTCCTGTTGGTTCTGTGGGAGCAATACTCCCTGTATTCTATCCGGGTAGTCCTCATGTTCTCTGATGCATTGAGGAGGCTCAACATGTAGCTCGAGGCCCCTAACCTTCTCTTCCAAGAGAACTACCAATTTGCACTCACCACAGGAGTAGTGAGTGAGGTTTTCTTTCAAGAAGACACATTGCACATACACTGCAGCAAACAACTATGAATCCTTCTGTCCCCACCTCTGCAGTTATGTTTCTATCCTTCCTTTCTGTAATATCTACATGGGATATAACTTCATGCACCACTAGGTGCGTGCCTCTGACTCAAAAGCTTGCTGTCTCTCCCAGCCTGGCTGCTTTTTGGCTCCCAGCAAAGGCTAATGGGAAGATGTATGCAGGTGAGCTGCTACTCTCCCAGAGCCTCACTCCTTCATCTGTTGGCTCAAAAGCTTGTTATCTCAAAAGCATGGGTTTTGCTCATAAAACATTAGGTAGGACAATCATTTGTGTTCATTATTCTCATTTCATCTATTAAGCAGGGTTTCCTGTGTGTATGTTACTGATCGGCAGACAGTGATGACGCACTTCAGATGGCTTTTCAATGGCCATTTCTGCACTAGATCATTATAGTGCTATTATTCCACTTTCAACATCCCGTGGAATCCTGGGGTTTGCAGCTTAGGGAGGGACCTCAAAGGCCCCTCCCTAAACTGCAAACCCCAGGATTCCATAGGATGTTGAAAGTGGAATAACAGCACTAGAACAGTCTAGTGCAGAAATGGCCAGTGGTTCACGGCCAACCTTGATGATTCAGCACATGCTTCCCTCTGCTTTTGGATACTTTCCCTTTTTGGTGATTAAAAAAAAAATCTCCCAGCATGCAGCAGGCTAGAAACCTAAAATAATTAATACAAGTCATGCGCACAACTGATGCCCCCTACCAATGAGGCATGTTCGGCAGAGGCATCCATTTTGTCTGAGACTCTGGGTGAAGCTCCAAGCAAGTGCCACTAGATGGCTCACAGGATCCTTAAGGAGAACGAGACAGGGTTCCCCTCTGTTCGCTGCTTGCTCTCCTCGCTTGAACTGGATAGACATTTTTGTTCAAAAAGGAGCTATTAAAGGGTTCAGCCAATTGAGTTTGTGGCATTGTTAACAGCCGTTAATGTAGATTAATTATATATTTCATTAGTTAAGCTAAAGCCTACGTTCTGGCCACTAGCTGGAAAGCATTCCTGAATTAAATCAAGGAAATTGAAGAAAGAACCATTCAGTGACAGCAATTAATAAACCATGACTAAGTAACTAGTGGAAGGCTGGAAAAAAAATTCTGTTCCAAGTGGGAGGTGTGAAAAGGAAATAGACCCTGTGATGCAAGATAATGAATGCTCCCTCCTTAGCACTGAGCAACCATAGGCGTAGGACCTATACAAGGTTACCAAATCTCAGGGTGCCACTGGAGTCCTCACTTTTGGAAGGCCCCCCCATTCTCCATAGAATCATAGAATTGGAAGAGACCACGACAGTCCAACCCCCTGCTGTGCAGGAACACACACTTAAAGCCCCCCCCAGCAAAAGACCATCCGGCCTTTATTTAAAAACCTCTAAAGAAAGAGACTCCACCACACTCAGAAGTAGCAAATTCCACTTCTGGACAGCTCTGACCATCAGGAAGTTCTTCCTGAGGTTCAGGTGGAATTTCTCTTCCTGTAGTTTGAATCTATTGCACTGTGTCCTGGTCTCTCAAGCTTGCTCCATCTTCAACATGATATCCCTCAAATATTTAAACATGGCTGTTACCTCACCTCTTAACCTTCTTTTCATAAGGCTAAACATACCTAGCTCCCTAAGCTGCTCCTCGTAGGACATAGGACATATCCAAATCCTTCACCGTTTTGGTTGCCCTCCTCTGGACACGTTCCAGCTTGTGAATATCTTTCTTGAATTGTGGTATCCATAACTGGACACAGTATTCCAGGTGAGCCTAACCAAAGCAGAATAGAGTGGTAAGTTTTGTGTATTCAACTCCAGACAAGAGACAGACTACACACAAATCTCCAATCAAGCAGAGACTGTCTGTGCCAATTGCTGCACTTTGCAAATATTGATTTAAATCAAGATTTGCAATGTGCAAAGTCACCTAATTCCCAACCAGGAAAATAGGTTATGTGTGAGTGTGGATGTCTCTGTGTTAAAATGGCTGCTTAATGCATAAAGCATCACTAGCCTTGCCCCTTCATTACCAGGAGCCATTCCTGTGACTCTGGTTTTGGCCCAGAAATCTCATAGTTTGGGCTGATGCTGACCTGGCAACCCTGGACCTATATCATTGAGAGTGCTCACAGTGAGAGAAATGTCCTCTGAGATGCTGGGTGGGATGGAACAAAGATGGAGGACCTGGTTCTCTGAGGAGGTCATTGATGGTCCACATATACAGGCAAGAGTGTGGAGATGAGGGTGGAGTTTGGTGGGCCCTTCTTGAGCTGTACAGTAGTAATTAGTGGCTCCCATGTTAGTGGGGTGGTGACTCTACTCTGGGTTTTAATTTGAACTCATCCAAGGTACTGCACCAATTTTGGGGACATAGACCATTTCCACACTAGCCTGTTATAGCGTGATGATTCCACTTTCAACATCCTCTGGAATCCTGGGGTTTGCAGTTTTGGGAAGGGCCGGCTGGAAGCTGCAAACCCCAGGATTCCAGAGGATGTTGAAAGTGGAATCATCGTGCTATAACAGGCTAGCACGGAAATGGCCATAGTTGAGCATCTTGAATTACTCCATTTAGCACATAAATGCAAAGCTGGCCTACTGAACTGGAACCCAGCATCTGCCTGAGGGACCACATGGATGAATGGTGGCCTTTGTCTTAATTGTAGAGGCTCAGGGAGGGAGCAGGCTTGTTTTCCGCTGCTCCAGAGACTAGCGCCCTTTCGCACCTTACCTTTTTTTGGCGCTGGGATGCGGGGATCGTGCGAGCAGCCTCCAGTGAGAGACTCTTGCATGCCACTGCTTCAGCTCCGAACGAGCTGCTGCTCCTGAGCAGGTAGCGCGAGAGCCCCACCTCTTCCTTCCACAGTGCAGCCTGGGAGTTTCCCAGGTGTGCTGGTGTAGGAAGTGTGACTGCTGCGGCTCTGAAGGCTCCTCACACACAGCAAGTGCACGTGGGGCCCTAGAGCAATGTGCGATTGTGTTCCATTTTTGGCTGAGAGTCGAAAATGAAAAAATGCACGAGCGGCACCTGCCAGGCCCTGGAACGTCACACGATTGTGAGTGCATCATGCAGATCGCTCCTCACAATCGCGTGACACTTATGCCATGTGAAAAAGGGGTAGGACTAGGAGCAATGGATTTAAACTGCAGGAAAAGAGATTCCATCTGAACCTCAGGAAGAACTTCCTAATGGTCAGAGCTGTTTGGCAGTGGAATCTGCTGCCTCCATGGAGGGTGGTGCAGTCTCTTCCTTCTTTGGAGGTTTTTAAGCAGAGGCTGGATGGCCATCTGTCCAAGGGAGTGCTTTGATGTGGGTTCCTGCCTGGCAGAAGGGGGTTGGACTAGATGGCCCCTGGGGTCTCTTCCACCTCTATGATTCTATGATTCTATGATAAAGTTATAGCAGTTTGATACCACTTTAACTGCCATGGCTCCATCTTAGACAGTGGTTCTCAACCTGTGGGTCCCCAGATGTTTGTGGACTTCAGCTCCCAGAAGCCCTGAGCATTGACCATAGTGGCTGGGACTTCTGGGAGCTGAACTCCACAAACATCTGGGGACCCACAGGTTGAGAACCACTGATCTTAGAGAATCTGGAATTTCTAGTTTGGTGGCAGTTAAAGTGGTATCAAACCATATGTGTATGTCATAGAATTCTCTGCTGGAGTGCTCCAGCGAACTATGGCAGAGAATTCTCTTCAAATTAAAAATCTCAGAATTTCATAGGCTGCAGTGAGGGCAAATTTGCAGATGACACCAAATTGGGAGGGGTTGCTAATACGCCAGAGGACAGGATCAAAATTCAAAAGGACCTGGACAGATTGGAGAGCTGGACCAAGGCTAACAAAATGAAATTCAGCAGAGAGAAGTGTAAGGTCCTACACTTAGGTAGAAAAAATGGAACACAGAAATAGAGGATGGGGGACACGTGGCTGGATAGCAGTACGTGTGAAAGGGATCTAGGAGTCTTCACAGACCACAAGCTGAACATGAGTCAGCAGTGTGATGCGGCAGCCAAGAAAGCCAACGCAATTCTTGGTTGTATCAACAGGAGTACGGTGTCTAGATGGAGGGAGGTACTGGTACCACTCTACTCTGCTTTGGTTAGACCTCACCTTGAATCCTGTGTCCAGTTCTGGGCACCCCAATTCAAGAAGGACATGGTCAAGCTGGAGCAAGTCCAGAGGAGGGCGACCAAAATGGTGAGGGGCCTGGAAGCCATGAAACCCTATGGGGATAGACTCAGAGAGCTGGGGATGTTTAGTCTGCAGAAGAGAAGGTTAAGAGGGGACATGAGAGCCATGTTTAAATATCTGAAGGGATGCCATATAGAGGAAGGATAGGGCTTGTTTCCTGCTGCTCCAGAGACCAGGACAAGGAGCCATGGATTCAAGCTACAGGAAAGGAGATTCCACCTGAACCTCAGGAAGAACTTCCAGACGGTCAGGGCTGTCTGGCAGTGGAATCTGCTGCCTCAGAGTGTAGTGGAGTCTCCTTTTTTGGAGATTTTTAAGCAGAGGCTGGATGGCCATCTGTCAAAGGGAGTGCTTTGAGGGTGTTCTTGCATGGCAGGGGGTTGGACTGGATGGCCCCTGGGGTATCTTCCAGCTCTACATTTCTATGATTCTATGATTCAATTAAAGTGGTATCAACCTGCTATAACTTTACAGTGTAGATAAATTCTTTGGGGGGCATTTTGCATTGTGGCAGTAGTAGTTTGACAGTAGCAGTAAAGACTGGTAATTTTGGACTATGGTCCCTGAATCATCAGGCAGCATGGCCACTGTCCACGCAGGCTAAAAAGCACTGGGAGTTGCAGTCCAAAAAGTCACATTTCCAACCTCTGATGTGCAGTGTCTGCTGGTGTCTCCAATGGGTGAAGGGCAGTGAATCTCTCTGGACTTTACTCTGAACTTTGAGGAGCTATCTAATGTGTCAAACCTTTCCCCCAAAATAGGTTTGGCATCTTTTAAAGTTTGGAGTAAAACTTGGAGCAGATTCACCATCCCCCTGACATCACGCTCTTGAGAACAGGACAAGGAGCAATGGATACAAGCTGCAGGAGGGGGGATTCCACTTGAACCTCAGGAAGAATTTCCTGATGGTCAGGGCTGTCCGGCAGTGGAATGTGGTGCCACGGAGTGTGGTGGAGTCTCCTTCTTTAGAGGTTTTTAAGCGGAGGCTGGATGGTCACCTGTCAGGAGCGCTTTGAAGGTTTTCCTGCATGGCACGGGGTTGGACTGGATGGCCCTTGTGATCACTTCCAAGTCTACATTTCTATGATTCTATGATTCTATGTGCACGTGCACAGTTCTTTTATCACACTTGAAATTCAAAAGGCAGCTTTGAAAAATGTCAGAAGGAATTCTGCAACCCAGTGAAATTTTCATTCAGTTCCCAAATGTCTAGCGTTGCAACAACTGAGCATTCAGCTGAGCATTTAGAAGTAGCAGTTTAGGCATCTAAAGAAGAGGGGCAGGCACAGTGCCCAAGGTGAACACAGCAAATAGAAAAGTTCTAGATGTGAAAGATACTGAGCGTCTCACTCTTTGCAATGCTAGAAGTATAGGGACGGATGGAAAGTGGCATTTGAGAGGGCAGAATTCTTATTTGTAGGGCAATGTTTCCATTTTCCCCCTCCCCACATAGCTACACCTCTGGGGAGAGGCCATTCTTGTCAGCACCGTAGCAAGTAGAGAAGGTGGAATTTCTCCTTTTTGTTCCCTGTAGACATGAAGCCGCTTGGGCTCCCCTGAGGTTTAATTGACCCAAATAGTGTCACTTCTGAGCCCTATTCAGGAGTTATTCAAATGGTGTATCCCCACGGCAAGAACAAGGGATCATTCCCAGAGGACGTGTTGGCTGGGGGATTCTGGAAATTGTGGCCCAAAAAGCAACATTTTCAAACTCTGGTAGGGCTGTTGCTGAGTAGCTTTGCTTCTAGAGCAAACTGGCCAGACATGAGAGTTAAAGCTCCCTTTCCCAGCCCATATTCCCAAGATTTTCTGGACTATAGTTCCCACCATTCCCTCTCAGTGTGGCCAATGCTTGGGGATGATGGAAACTGTAGTCCAATACATTTGGGATCCGAGGCTGGGAAAGACTGGATTAAATAATATCTTATCCCTGCCTCTGTATATTTATTTCTTCTTTATTATACTCTTTTTAAAAGCTAGATATTTGGTTTTATGTTATATTTGTACTTTAAATGGCTGTGAGCTGCTCACTGATGTTAGAACACCAGGAGAGGAACTTTTGTGTAAATCAATCAATGATGTGTTGATTTTTAAAAAGTGTTAGCTGACCTTCGGCTTTTCGCATGGCCTCGCTCTCCGGTTCAAGAAGCTTGCACACCAAGAGGATTCTTGAACTTATCATAACGCCATCTATGGCACTAGCTGCAAGGTAACAATGCCTCCAGGGAAATGAATGAGATCTGTCATGGTCTGCATATGAAGGCTTTGCTTTCCGCATGAGACTGTTATAGTGCTATTATTCCACTTTCAACATCCTATGGAATCCTGGGCTTTGCAGTTTAGGGAGGGGCCTTGAGGATGTTCCATAGGATGTTGAAAGTGGAATAATAGCACTATAACAGTCCTGTGCAGAAATGGCCCAAGAACATTACATGCATCTGAAAAGAAGATAG
The DNA here is from genome assembly GCA_948472985.1 of Iguana delicatissima. NCBI lineage: Eukaryota > Metazoa > Chordata > Lepidosauria > Squamata > Iguanidae > Iguana > Iguana delicatissima. The sequence goes on from CAOKZL010000060.1 coordinate 50,232, forward strand.
TGGGGAAAAGGAGAGGATAAAACTAGAAGATACAGAGAGATGTCCCTTAATAATGTTGCACCACAGAGAATTAAACACTAAACATCAAACAACTGGAAACATTGTCAAAAGAAACCCAACTAGACAAACCAAACATAATTGGGGGCTGTGTAATTCTTTTATTAGTATCACTAACATGGTGAGCTTTTGAGTTCTGCAGAACTCTTTGACAGGCTAGAGAGCATGAAATTGAGGGGATCTGAGGAAGAAATAGAAGACCAAAGCCAGTAGCTGCGGCTGTTGTTTCCGAGGCTGGGTTTGCAGGGTAGAGGCTGCAGATTTGGTTGAGAAGTGTTCAGGTGTCAGTTCACAGAGTTAACAGTTGCTCTCCTCTCTCTAGGAAAGTGGAATAATAGCACTATAACAGTCTCATGTGGAATAATGCACCTGTCCAGATTTAATGGATTGCAAGTCCCAGCATCCCTAGCCAGCATAGCCATTGGTGACGAAAGAAAAACCCTGGAAGATGCCAGGGTTCTCATTCCTGCATTTGAGAAAATACTGATTGTAATACCTTTTACTTTTGGCAAAAGTACATGAGTTCCCGAAGTGGTTTAGAGCAGAAGCACTGAGTCATGTGGTAGCCTTTATATTAGAAAAACCACGTATTACATTTAGGGTTTGCACTAGGTATAAAAAAATTCAATTGAAACCAATGGCTAATGTTACCTAGCAGTGGTTGTTCTATTTAGTCGTGTTGGAATCGTAGAATCAGAGAGCTGGAAGAGACCACAACGACCATCGAGATCCAACCCCATTCTGCCATGCAGGAACATACATCAGAGCACTCCCAACAGATGGCCATCCAGCCTCTGTTTAAAAATCTCCAAAGAAGGTGGCTCCACCACACTCTGGGGCAGCATATTCCTCTGTTGAATGGCTTTTACTCTCAAGGAGTTCTTCTTGATGCTTAAGTGAAATTTCTTTTTCTGTAGTTTGAATCCATTGCTCCATGTCCTAGTTTCTGGAGCAGCAGAAAACAAGCTTGCTCCATCTTCAACATGACATGTCTTCAAATATTTAAACATGGCTATCATCTCTCCTCTTAACCTTCTTTTCATCAGGCTAAACATACCTAGTTCCCTAAGCCTCTTCTCATAGGGCATGGTTTCCAGACTCTTTACCATTTTGGTCACCCTCCTCTGAACGTGTGCCAGCTTGTCAACATCCTTCCTGAACTGTGGTGCCCAGAACTGGACACAGGATTCCAGGTGAAGTCTAAGCAAAGCAGAACAGAGTGATATGATTACTTCCTTGATCTCAGCATTAGACTCCCATTGATGCAGCCTGCTGTTTCTTAACAGTTCTTCATCTGAGAATTGGTGTAGCACTGTGACTGCCAAAAGAAGGAGTGGCAATCACAAAGCCGCTTGTCTTTTGGAGTGGAGCATGAGCTGTAGAATGCCTTGCTCTGTACATTTCAGCTGACTAATCCCTGCTTTGAAAAACACCCAACCCTCTCCTGAAAGGGTGTTTGTTTTAAATTTTTGAGTGAAATCCTTCTATTTATTTTGCTATTACAAAGGAATTCTATACATGATTAATGGTGGGGGGATCTCAATACATTCAGTGGGCCATACTCCCATAGTATACAATCACACAGGATTGTAGCCTTGGTGTATTTTTTCCTGCAAAGTAAATGATCCTCCTGAGATGGATTAGCCTTTCATAGAGTCAGACGTGCCGTGTACCGGACCTAATGAGACAACCATGAAGAGGAAGAGCAGATTAGTGCCATCAAAGGAGGCAATTTGCAGTCTGAACTCAAAATAAAAGTGAGCTGGAGTTAAGTGGACTAGTTCCAGCCATGTGTAGCTGTGTGGATTTGCACAATTATTGTGGGACTCTAAGGAAGGACCTCAGGTTTTACCCTCCTGCAGCAGAACCCTGTTTGCATCAATTCATCCATTTTAAAAAAGCAAATGATATACCTTAAGAATCCAGCCATCTCTCATCCAAAAGAAAATCAGCGTATTTTAGTGCAGTCCCTGGAACTTCTTTCCACGTGAGAGGTGGAGGACGTTAAAGCACATTGCCATTTTCATTTTTTGTTTTAGCAATGTTGAACCTACCTCCATCCAATACTGTAGTTAGCACTCCAAGGTATGAACCCAATATGACGTACTCTGATAAAAGTTCTGGGCAGTTTTGAGATCTCAAAATATCTACAGTGGACCCTCCATATCTGATGGGGTTCAGTTCCATGACTCTCTGTGAATAGCTAAAAATGTGAATGATCACATCCTGTGTTATTAAATGGCAGCAACATGTGCTCAGAAGTTTCAGCACGGATGTGTTCACATCACTGCCATTTTATATATGGGACGCAACGCTCCATGATTTCTCAAATTTGCAGATCCTGAGGTTGTGTATATGGAGGGTCCACCATAGACACTTATTTCTCATAGAATCATAAGAGTTGGAATGGTCCATATTACCCATAAAATCCAACCTGCCACTCAGTGCAGGAAATCCAGCCTCTTTGCAGTCACTTCCAGAGAAAAAGACTCCACCACCTGTCTAGGCATTTGATTCCCTGTTGAACCACTTTTACTGTCAAGAAATTCCTTCTGATTTTTCAAGCAAAATCCAGTCTCCTTTAATTTAAAACCATTAGACCTGGAGACCAGGGTTCTAATTGCTGTTTTACCATGGAAACCCGCACAGTGACCATGGGCAAGTCATATTCTCTCAGGACTCAGAGGAAGGCAAAGACAAATCTGAACAAATCTTGCGAAGAAACCCCAGTGATAGGTTTGCCTTAGGGTCACCATAAGTTGGAAATGACTTGAAGGCACACAACAAGAGGAGAACCTGGTCCTACTCTCCAAGGCATTAGAGAACAAACCTGCCCCGTCCTCTCTGTGACAGCCCTTTAGATATTTAGAGAGTGCAATTGTGTCACCCTTCAGTCTTCTCTTCACTGAACATACCCAGCTCCCTCAATCTTTCCTCATATGTTTTGTTCTCCATACCTCCTGTCATCCTCTTTGCCCTTCTCTGAACCTCTTCCAACTTGTCTATGATAACTTGTCTTAAAGCAACTGAAGTCAGTACTCCTAGTACAGAATATAGTGGGACTTTTACTTCTCTTGTCTTAGAAACTACATTTCTTTTCATGCAGGCTAAAATATTATTTGCCTTCTTTGCTGCAGCATCACACTGTTGGCTCATGTTCAACTTATGATCAACAATAATCCTTTTCACAGGCACTGCTGCTAAGCCAAGTGTCCTCCATCCTATAAGTGTGCATTTGGTTTATGTGGCCTAAATATAGCATTTTGCATTTGTCTCTGTTGAATTTCACTCTGTTAGTTTCATCCCAATCTTATAGTTTATCAAGGTCCTTTTGAATTCTGGTCCTGTTTTCCAATGTGCTTGTTATCCCTTCCAGTTTAGTGTCACCCACAAACTTGATAAGGATTCCCTCTAACTCATTATCTAGGCCATTGATAAAATGTTGAAGAGTGTTGGCTCTGGACATGAGGGAGTGCAATATGGATAGTACAGTGTTTCCTCCAAAACTGTGCACCACCAGTATGTGCTAAACTATTTTTAGGGCAGCTTGAGTGACACTTTGCTGCCTTCTGGATCCAATCAAGATACCAAAAGCAGCATCCTTTTAGTGACATGTGTATGGATAAGTCTGGCTTACATGCACATATGTTTCTCTTTGGACAGGGCACAGGGAGCTATTCTCTAGCCCTTTGGGCTCTCTCCAAAGCCTCTGCTTGGCAACTGTCAAACCCCAGGGAAGGGCTGTTTCTGCTGCTTACCAGCAGGGAGGGAGGACAGGGGACTGGGGAGGCAATTCAGATTATGAAGATGCTGCTGGTCTGGGCTCTAAAGGCGAGTAAGGGAAGGTGCACTCCACCTGCGAGCATGTCCTTATTCCTTTCACCCTCCAAGCTGCAACCAGCTGCTTCTTTCTCCTCTAAATCCGCCCCCCACCGATTTTGACAGCTGCTATTATGATGGGAGGACACAGAAGTGTGTGGACAACAGATTATGCTTTGCCTGCTTAAATGCAGTTTTCAGCCCAGGAAACTAGGGCCATTTCTGCACTAGACTGCTATAGTGCAATTATTCCACTTTCAACATCCTATGGAATCCTGGGGTTTCGGGATTCAGTATTCCAGGATTCCATAGGATGTTGAAAGTGGAATAATAGCATTATAACAGTCTAGTGAGGAAATGGCCTAGACTGTAGAAGGAGACATGAGAGAACCTTTGTAATTCCAAGGAGGTGGTGAGTTTCCTTGATGAATAAAGTGGGTGTCTTTGTTCTTTTAGAATCCTCCAATGTTTTCGAACTATAGTCAGTCTGGTGCCTGACTCTGAGTAATGTACGAAGTAAATATTAACTATTTCTCTCAAGGAAGCTGAAAGTGCATCTTTAACAGGTTCACAGCACAGGTGTATGCGACTGGCAACCTGTGTTCACATCACGTGCAGGATTCAGTGGCTAGGTTAATGGGTAGTAAGCACTCTGTGGCAAAGAGGAAATCATGTTTCTGTAGCTACCAATTTGCTGTGACAATTGATAATCCTGTAATAGAGTCTGTGCGGTGAGGCAAACATCTCCAAAATGCCATACTGGCCAGAACAACAATTTCCCCCTTTTGTCTAAGTGAAACAGAGCAGCAGGTTGCGAAAGCTGCAGGAGAACCAGAAAGACAGTAGCTATGATCCTATGAAGCTGCCTTAGATAGAATAAGGGTTTTGGTTGTTCCAACCCAGTTTGGTAGTTCTGACTGGTGGGGCTTCTCCGTCAGCTCAGAAATTATTTTGACCCCTACTGCTTGAGATTCTTTCCTGCAGATACCAGGAATTCAGCCTGGAGCCATCAACATGAAATGCACATGATGTTTCTGTGAGCTACAGTGCTCCTCCCTGAGAGGATGGTGTTCCAAGAAATACAGATCCAAGCACACTCCATCCAGGGGACCAGTGGTCAGCAGGAGTTTGAATCCTGTGTCCCAGGCAGATCACCAGACCAAGGGGAAGAGCAGACCTTGGGAGAAAGTTATTTTTTTGAAGCAGGGGCTAGAACTACCTGAACTTTCCTTCGCTCATCCCTGGAGTAGTCTTGTAATTTGGAATACCATTGAAAACAGCAATAGACGGTGAATGAACATTTTCATGAATAAATATCTGGGTGACACTAGAAACAATATAAAAAGACAGAGGCCATTTCCGCACTAGTCTGTTATAGTACTATTATTCCATTTTCAAAATCCTATGGAATCCTGGGGATGGAATCCTCAAAAGCCCCTTCCTAAACTGCAAACCCCAGGATTCCATAGGCTGTAGAAAGTGGGAATGGGAGAGGGAAGGTCCATGTGCATACAAGCCTCCCCCCGTCATCCTGCCTGTCACCTGTGCAGGCAGAAAGAAAGCAGGGCACATAGCAATAGCATGTGTATTTCTGTACCACTTATCAGCTAAATGCTCTCTAAGCGGTTTACAATGTGTTTAGCTAATTGCTCCCAACAAGCTGGGTACTCATTTTACCAACTGCAGAAGGAGGGAAGGCTGAGTCAATCTGGAGCCCAGCAGAATTGAACTCACAACCTTGTGGCTGCAGTACCAGCATTTAACCAGTGCGCCACCAGGGCACGTGGGTGACAGGCAGGGAAATGGAGCAGAGGAGAAGTGTTTTCCTTTCCATTCACTTGCCTGTTCCTTGAATAGGCAGTAAGAAGGTGTGGGCAACTGGTAAACAGAGTGTGGGGGGGATATATTACTGTCCTATCTCAATCTCAGTATCACAGCTGATAAACAAAACAAACTGAATAGCTCCCAGCTCATTACTTACTTCCAGGCAATAAGTACAGGGTCATAAATAAAGTCCAACATGGTTCCAAGGCAAGGGAGTGGCCAAGGTCCATCAGAGTATTCAGCCAGGTATCCAACAGGGTAGAAGGTCAGATAAGCTCTGACAACTCCTGGAGGGGAAGGGTGGCAGCTATATCGGTCTGAAGCCTAGCACAGCTGTGGCTTGATTAGTTGTTGCCGGTTATAAATTCTGAGAGAGTGACACTGGCTTTCTCTTTGCTGTTGGGACTCTGCAAAGGTGGGTACAGGTGAGTGCTCTTTTGTGTCGGAAGGGGCAGGACTCTCTGCTGGAGCTGGCACTGCCCTCTGGTCTGTTTGTGGCACTGCAACCTCTTCTTGTACAGCAGGTCCTGGCATGCCCCCTGTTTCAGCCTCTGGCATGTTTCAGACTCTGAGTCAGAGTCCATGTTCTGGAAGCAGGGCATGACATTTACCTTCCATTTGCTTGCCTGTCACCCACATGGGCAGAAAGAAGGCAGGGCATGTGGGCAGCAGGCAGGAGAATGGAGGGGGGAGCCCCAGGAGGGAATGGGAGGGGGAGTGCTCATTTGGGGGAGTTATTCCCTTCTTTTTAAACTTTCATAGGGGGTCTGCACCTTGAATCCTCACAAAAGTCAAGGGGCTACTGTACTCTATCCTGACAATGAATCTACCTAAACATAAGAAGGAACTTTGTGATAGTAAGAATAGTTCAGTAGCAGTGTTACCCCCTTGGCAGACCCCATCCCAGGGGGATATGAAATTAATATCAAATATGACTTCTTTGCCAAAGAGGTTGCCCGGGTGGGTGCATTGGCAAATAGGTCAAGCGACCAAACCTAGATCAAGGCCAGGAAAATCCCCAGTCACAATTCCCAAGGAGACCTCAGGCTAGACACGTCTGCACGAACAAAGGGTCCTCAGCCACAAATAGCCAACTTGAGGGGATTGCCTGGTTTTCCGCAGGTTGAGCAACTCTGACATCAGAGAATCTTACAAGGGTGAGGTCCATTTATATGAACCAATCATGCAAACCATCAAGTTACTATTGTGCAGCATTTTCTTTCTATTTTGGCCATTGTTCTTCCTGGGAAAGGGCTTGCCCCCGAGAAACACTCTGCCCTATAAGTAGTCCCAGTTTTCAGGACTCTCTTCAGAGAACTCTCCACCACGCTAGCAGACTGGCACTCTGTGAGTCGAGCACTCCCCTCAGCCACCTCTCTTCACTGAGCTCCTTCTTTCTCGCTGCTTCCTGGACTGAAGACTTCTGGACAGGTGCAGTATCACTGCCTTTACACCCTCTCCGCTATATCCCCTATAATTGTTCATCTCCTTCCCTTCTCGATAGGCCTTGTGTGCGTGAGTGAGTGACTGCATTGGTGTGTGAGAACATATTTATTAATAAAATCCATTCATTAGTACGATTGTCTGGCTTTTTGCTTGGTCTGACCCCATAAAAGTTGGGTTGTAGGTCTCGCTGGGTTACCCTGCCCCTCATTTTGCCATGCTAGTGCTCTGCTAATTTCCCTAATCTTTGCCTTTTTGGAGCAAATCAAGGTGTCCCCCAGTGGACCCCCAGAAGTCAGGGTAACAGTGGAATAGACTGAGTTGGAGTGTGGTGGACTCTCTTTCAGTGGAAATTTTCAAACAGAGGTGAGATGGTGATCTCTGTGGAGAGCTTTAACTACAGATTCTTGTACTGGCAGAGAGTTGGGCTAGGTGGCCCTTGAGATCTCAGAGATCTCTCTAGGTAGTCCTTGAGATCAGAGGGGTGAGATCACAGCAGTTGCCCAAGGATGCTGGGTCAACAACCCGGGCTGGTGATGTCACAGGCTCCCACACGCTGTGTGCATGTGTTGGTTCTGTGACAGTTTGGCAGAGCTCCTTGTGGTGATCCTTGAACCTCCACAATATATGTGGGACGCACTCAGGGCAAGCCATGTTTGAAAGTATACTTCTTTGTACCCTCTGTCTGACATAACAAAGTAGTCTATTTAATTGTAATTTCCTTTTTCTTTCCAGAGGCCAGGCATTGGCACATTTAAATGGCCTTTCTCCGTCACTGTGGGAGGGGTGTGTTGTGTTTTGCTTTTCTTGCCTTTTGGCCTGTAGAAACAGCAAGATCTCCAGGGAACCGTGTGCCAGCGTGCTGATGAAGTGCAATCTCTCCCAGTAGTGTAATTACCCGTTCCTAGGCGACATCCCCGATGCTGCAAATCACTGTTATTTCTACATGTTCTGAAAATTAGGCAAGGAAGCTTTGTTTCAGAATGAGCACTTCATGAACTGCAGGGAAATCTCTGGCCTCAAAGAAATCTGTTTGCATCTGACAGAATCTGGCACGGCAGCTACTTTTGCTGACCGACACTGCCATAAACCGTGAAAGTGATTCCCTGCTAAGTGGGGTCCCACCTTTGCCATCTGTGAAGGGCGTAAGAGGTAAGTAGAGCTGGGGGGGGGGGGGCGCCGGGAAGTGGCAAATTATCTTCTGGGGCTTGCCGGAGAAAAAGAGAGAATTTCCTTTGAATTCTCTGGCACTGAGGCCAGGCAACCTGTCCTGTTCCCAAGACAGGCAAGGGAGCTGTCCGGCAGTATCAGTGTTCACAGAACCATAGAGTCATAGAGTTGGAAGGGACCACAAAGACCATCTAGTCCAACCCCCTGCCATGCAGGAACACACAGTTAATGCATCCCTGAGGGACGGCCATCCAAACTCTGTTGACAGAAGGAGAATCCACCACACTGAAAGGCAGTCTATTTCATTCTGTCTCTCTCCTTTAAAAATTTATTTCTTTATTAGTTACAGAATAATTGATAAAAAAAATGTGAAACAGACGGAAAAAAAGAGGATATGTAAGTTATCAACAATTGTGAACCATAGATCTGATTATGTCTTTTACAGTTATCTTTTATAATTATCAAAAGCGTCTTCATATTTATATGATGTTTACAGTTTTATCTGTACATATCCTCTTGGAACTTCCTCCTATCTATATCTTGGGTGTCTGTATATGATGGTTTTCAAAACCTCCACCAATGTCATTTTATGTATATTTTTTCTTTCTTTATTATTACTGTGGTTTTTTTCCTATGGAATAAATTCAAAATTGAAAACCTCTTTTAGTTAATTGTAATTTATTGCTCAATCTGACATGTTTCAATGTCAGTTCCTATCTATTATCTCAGTATTCCATCTTTCCCTTAGATATATCATCTAGGACATGTGTCTGGATAATAGTACGTATGAAAGGGATCTAGGAGTCTTGGTAGACCACAAGATGAACATGAGTCAGCAGTGTGATACGGCAACCGAGAAAGCCAATGTGATTGCATAAATAGGAGTATGGTGTCTAGATCAAGGGAGGTAATGGTGCCACTCTATTCTGCTTTGGTTAGACCTCACCTGGAATCCTGTGTCCAGTTCTGGGCACCTCAATTCAAGAAGGATATCGACAAGCTGGAGCATGTCTAGAGGAGGACGACCAAAATGGTGGTGGATCTGGAAGCCATGAAGCCCTATGAGATGTGGCTTAGGGAGCTGTGGATGTTTAGTCTGCAGGAGAGAAGGTTAAGAAGGGTCATGATAGCCATGTTTAGGTATTTGAAGGGATGTCATATCGAGGAGGGAGCAGGCTTGTTTTCTGCTGCTCCAGAGACCAGGACAAGGAGCAATGGATTCAAGCTGCAGGAAAAGAGATTCCACTTAAACCTCACAAAGAACTTCCTGATGGTCAGAGCTGTCCAGCAGTGGAATCTGCTCCCTCAGTGGAGCGTGGTGGAGTCTTCTTCTTTGGAGATTTTTAAGAAGAGGCTGGATGGCCATTTCTTGGGAATGCTTTGATGTGTGTTCTTGCATGGCAGAATAGGGTTGGACTGGATGACCCCTCTGGTCTCTTTCAACTTTATAATTCTATGATTCTATGATCTCTTTTTTTCCTTGAGTCATCATTAAGATATTTATTGTAGTTCCTTCTATTAACAATAGAGCTGTGTTTTGCTGGACAAATCTTGACTAGATTCATCCTGGATTCATTCATGAGGAAATACAAACTTGTCACCACCACCACAAGATGGTGAGGGGGTTTTGTGTGTGTGTGTCTGTGAGAGAGAGAGAGAGAGACTTGGAATGATTTTGCACATCTATGAAAATGCACAAGCTGTGAAGAAACTTGATGATTTCTTGCATGGACTTAGCCCTGGTTGTTTGTGTCTTTGTGCCCAGGCTTCCCTCTTGTGCTTATTGTGTGTGTGTATGTGTGATTTGCTTTCCTATAGGAAAAAGGTACCAGTTTTGTGCAGAGACAAGAGTTTAAAGTATGCTTTGTGAGTACTGTGGAAACCACTTTTAAAATATTATCGTTTGACATCCTGGGCTTGTGCTGGAAGTGAAGTCTCTTGAGCAGATTCTAGTATCCTTGAGACATTGTCTTGCTCCTATCTCATCTAGAATCCCAGATTTCTTCACGTCAGCACTTTCTAGACAGCAACAGTGTGGGTTTGAACATTCAGCTTGGCTGTCTGCTCTTCCAGCGACACTAACAGTTCCCAGATCCTAATCATACTTGTAAGTAATGATTCATTTTCATGAGAAGGACTCTAATTGAGTGTCCTGTACTATCAACTGAGGTTTTGATGGTGATTACTGAGGCTCAGAATCAGGAGTAAATCTACTGTGGGCACATGAGAAGACCCATTTGGGGGTGTTTATCTTGGGGCATACTGCCATGGGTTCTCTCTAGGTTCCCATTCTTGACTTATCCTTGGCTCCTTGTTACCCTGATTTCTGGGGGTCCCGGGAGGGACACCTAAATGTGTTCCAAATCTTACTAAGTTGGGGGAATTAGCAAGGAGCACAGGCTAGCAATACGAGAGGCAGGGTAGCATAGCGAGATCTTTAACCCTATGTTTACGGGGTTGGGCCGCGACAAGAACTGGGCAAGTTGTCCAATTAAACCAGATTTTCTTATGATACACACAATTCGGCACACACAGACACATGCACTCACGCACTCATACAAGAACTATAGAAGTAGAAAGTGAGGAAACTTGATAGAGGTTTTCAGAGGATTTCTGGGGTGATACTCCACCTGATCCTGCAGTCTGGCAAAAGAGAAGATAGAGATCGAGGTTTGGGCTCGTGGTTTCCCAGCACGTGGAGGCTGAGGGGAGGCTTGCCAAACAGAGTGGCAGTAGTTTGGGATGCAAGGCATGAGCGTTCCGACAAGAAGCTCAAGCTTGGGGTTTTTATACGGAAGATTGTACCTGGAGGCTAGCCCTCTCCCGAGGAGGACAATAGGGATTTGAGTGGAGACAAAGCCTCCGAAAGGTCAAAATCAGAATTGATGAGACTTAGCCAGCACTGCCAATTGTTAGAACAGTATGCAGATGAGGAGCGCATAGCGTTTGTATAGAGCAAGCAGTTCGGGGCTGAGGGCCCTTGCATTTGCTTAACAGTCAGCTGTGTCTGGAGGGCACTACTGACTGTGCGACAGATAGTTGTTCACTGGCCTAGACCTAGCTTGCATAATTGAGGCCGTGCGGCCGTGCCTGCCTACACAGGCTCTCCGTGACCCTTTCAGACACGTGGAGTTCATCTTATGGAGTGCCACGTGGAGATATTAACCATAACCAAGATGAAATTGTAGACCTCGGGCTTGGGCCAGATAGCTGCAGTAACATCCTACTAGCTTTTCTTTTTCAACCTGAATGCCCAGAACTGTAGTCCCACAGAATGTTAAAACCTAGGGTTTTTATGCTTTCTCATTTTCTCTTCCCTTCCCTTCCGGTTTTAAGTCATGGCTTTTCTGACTATAACCCTGGAGATCAACAGCTGTCTTGTTTTTATTGAACCGTAAGCCATTCTACAAACCTTTCCAGCTGAAATGCTTAAAATCAAACAGCTAATAAATATATATTATTTCCCAAGGAACTTAAATGATTTTGCTAATTAATTTTTTAGGAGATTTTAAAAATTTTATCTGTTGTTCTCTTGGTTTTCTCGGTTTGTTTTAGGCTTTATACTGCCCTGAAATTGAGAAAGAAGAGCATAGAACCACAGAAACATAGAATTGGAGGGGGGCCCCTAGCCCATTGAGTCCAACCAAGTCCATGCAGGGACTCCAGGTAGAGCATCCCCAGCAGGTAGCTTTTTGACAACACCCAGAGACCCTATCATATCTCCAGGTAATTGGTTCCCATTGGCAAACTCCTCTTACTGTCAAGAAGTTCTTTCTAATATTCAGTTGGAATCTATCCAGATGAGGTCTGAGTAGTGCAGAATATGGTAGAACTATTACTTCCCTTGTCTTGGAAACTATGGTTTTATTAAACAAACAGACAGACAGACAGATAGATAGAAGTGACTGTAAGGTTAATTAGTAAAGTAAAAATGGAAAAAACATGAGCGTGAAGAAAAATGGAAAAATAAAGTGAAACTGACACACTTGTCTGTCTCTTTTTTGGGGAAGACTGTCTGCTGGTCTTTCAGGATCGAAAGGCAGGGTGGAAAGTGCATGCTGAGATCTTCAGGAGGGGCCTTCTTGTGGAAGCACTCTTGATGGGCATGGAGATGAGGGCTGTTCCTACACTGTGGAATGAACTCCACTCAGAGCTTTCTTTGGTTTTAGGAAGACCGTGAAGCCCTATTTTGTGTTTATTGGTCACTAACTGTAAATGGCTTTCTGGCTTATTCTGGTAAGGGTTTTGAAGCAGGGTGGATGGAGCATAGCACTGGGGCCATGTGCATTCCCCGAGGTTATTTTTGTGGTGCTTGACCAGTCCAAATTTCCTTTTTAAAATGTCCCTTTTACTAGGTAAAAAAAAAGCGAATTGCCTCTACTGGAAGATTCTAGGAGTGAGCCAATTCACCTTTTAAATAGTTTTCAAGGACCCATATACTGTTGAACTTCCCCCTGTTTCTGAGGTGCTGTGTGATGTGTTGTGTGTGATTTTGGGCAGTTGATGAGGCCCTCAGTGGTCTCCGGAGGCAGAAGATTGGCCTCCAGACCAACCTAAGCTGTCCCCCTCTGCTTTAATGGTTTGCTTCTTAAGCTTGTGCGTAGCGATTTTGTTAGCTGCCTGGTTAGCCATATCTTTAATGGAAAGAGGGTGATACAAGTGTAATAATCAATGAACATCCATATTTCTGACTCTATGGTTCTCTTCCCACTCTTTTATTCTGTGGCAAGTGGTTGGGCTGGACAGCCCTTGTGGTATCTTCCAACTCTGTGGTCCTAGCTATCACTAAACCCTGTCCAGAAGTGAAACATACGCTTCAAAGCAGCCAATGGGGAAGTAATTTGGAGAAAGCGGACACAAAAGGAATTAATAGTGCAGTCCTCTGCGTGTTTACAGGGAATTAAACAGTTCTATTCACTGGATCTTATTCCCCAATTAGAGTGCATAGGACTATATCCTAATTGACAAAAATCCTGAAAGATGGCAGAGCAAATGTGTGTACGTGGCTGTTTTGTCATTAGAGAAGTTCCCCAATCCAGATGAGAGTGTTTTCTCTTTCGAGGCTTGTGTGCAATTCTGTATGCTCTGTACAACTTCCTCTCAAGACCAATTATTTCCTCCTGAAACAGCATGACAAGTGGGTATAAATATTCTGTCTAATATCACAGCCGTTATTCCTCCTTTGATTTATACTGTGTTCCTCCAGCGATACACAAAAAACAATCTGCTTGTTCTTTTCGCTGCAGCTGTATGAGTCAAGGGAGCACGAGGTGGACTGTCACTATTGCCACAGCAAGGGCAGACTCACTTCTGAGCCAAGTACGTTTTCCTTTGGCTTGAAACCAATGATCCTCCTTGGGCAAGAATAGACTGCCCCACCAGCCAGCACAAAAAGGCCATTTCTTTGTTGGGAACACTCAGAACCAGAATCTGTCAAGATGTTGAGACACCCGCTGCTAGCACAGTAGGACAAACACAAGCCATCAGACCTTTAAAAACAAAAACAAGCCACCCATTGTCACCAGTCCTGCATGGCCACTACACTGGAACCACTGTAGAGCCACTGAAGCCCCCATCCTCAAAAAGCCATTCATACCTGAATGAGACCAGGGGGAAGCATAGAAGCCTTTGGCTTTGTGTGTGTAGGCAGGCACAAAGCAAAGATATCACCCACTGAGGTCCACTGGGGTCTTCAGGAGGTCATAGAGTCATAGAGTCATAGAATCATGGAGTTGGAAGAGACCCCAGGGGCCATCCAGTCCAATCCATTGCCATGCAGATCAAAGCACTCCTGACAGATGGCCATTCAGCCTCTGCTTAAAAGCCTCCAAAGAAGGAGACTCCACCACACCCAGAGGCAGCAGATTCCACCGCCAGACAGCTCTGACCATCAAAAGTTCTTTTTGAGGTTCAGGTGAAATCTCCTTTCCTATAGCTGGAATCCACTACACCTTCTCCTGGTCTCTGAAGCAGCAGAAAACAAGCCTTCTCCCTTCTCAACATGACATGCTTTCAAATACTTAAACATGGCTATCATGTTCCCTCTTAAACTTCTCTTCTGCAGACTAAACATACCCAGCTCCTTAAGCCACTCCTCATAGGGCTTCATGGCTTCCAGACCCACCACCATTTTGGTCATCCTCCCCTGGACATATTACAGCTTGTTGTTATCTTTCTTAAATTGAGGTGCCCACAACTTGACACAATATTCTGGATGAGGTCTAACCAAAGCAGAATAGAGTGGTACTATTACTTTCCTTGATCTAGACACCATATTCCTACTGATGCAACCAAGAATTACTTTGGCTTTCTTGGCTGACTCATATTCAGTTTGTGGTCCACCAAGAGTCCTAGGTCCCTTTCACATGTACTGTTATCCAGCCACGTGTCCCCAGACTCAGTGGGTAATGTAATCATTTTTCATCAGGCTATGGAGACATAGTTTTGCAAAAAAAAAAAAAAACCCTCCGCCCTCCAGCAGGCAGAAAATGCTATCGGGCATACTTCCACAGCTCTATGAAACATCAGTGAGGAGCACTCTGGTCACTGCAGAGGGAAGAAGACAATACCAACTTCCACAGCAACCACACATGTCTATAGACATGTATAAGGCTAAATTACACCTGTCTGTGCCACCAGCAGGATCTCAGCCAGTGCTTTCCAGTGACTGCTACCTTCAAAGCGGGTATGAATTACCAGTGGTTCAACTCTTGCCATTTCTGCAGGCCCCTCACTGTCTAGGGGCCCTGTGCTGAAGGAAATACAGGTAGCATATTTCATTTATTCTCTTATTTAATGCCCAGATATGTGCAGAGAGAAGATACCTTCTTATGGGGGTTCGCTTAGAGCCCAAAACACATTAATTTGGCTTTTCCTGTAAAATAGTACTTCCATGTCTGAACAACTATCACATTAAATAAAGACAGAAATTGTCCTCTGCTGCCTCAGATGGCAGGATGAAATTTTTGTTTGTTCTTACATGCCTTCAGGTCAATGCTGATTTATGGCAGCACTCTTCTAGGGTTTTCTTGATG
Source organism: Iguana delicatissima (assembly GCA_948472985.1). Classification (NCBI taxonomy): domain Eukaryota; kingdom Metazoa; phylum Chordata; class Lepidosauria; order Squamata; family Iguanidae; genus Iguana; species Iguana delicatissima. Next base: position 65,579 of record CAOKZL010000060.1, read on the forward strand.
AGCCGTATTCGGAGGAGGTTTGCTATTGCCTAGGCTAAGCAATCTGGGTATGCCCAAGGTTACCCACTGGGTTTCCATGGCTGAGTTGTCATTGAACCCTGGTCTCACCAAGCCATAGGCTGACATTCAAGCCCCACGTAAGTTACAACTGGGAAGATCTTGCTAAACATGAGGATAAACTTGCCAATCAGAGCAGCTTGACAGTGGAACCCAATGGCCTGGAGCAGGGCTTTCCAAACGGTGTGCTGCAACACGTTAGTGTGTCGCCTGAAGTGTGTAGGTCTGTCGCCTACAATCTTGGAAATGTATGTTATCATTTATAAATTATATATTTTTAAAAATATATGAAAGGTTTTCATGAGATATGTAGTTTCCCCATACATTTTGTTATTACAATTTATGTATGTGTCTGTATTTCTTTTAAGGGATTAGTTTAACCTCTGGTTTGCGAGTAAAACTTAAATTGCTGTGTCACTAAATGATGCATGTCTAAAAAGTGTGTCACCAATGTGAAAAGTTTGGAAAGCTTTAGCCTAGAGGGATGATGGACTCTCCCTCACAGGAGGGCTTCAGGCTGTAGTTGGACAGCTATCTGTAGATTCCGGAACAGAATCGGCCATCAGGCTAGACTGACTTGGAAGAAACCCATCAGTTTTACAGCTACAGCCCAGAGATTCTGCCTTTATGAAACTGACATGGTTCAGATCCCTCCTAGCCTTGTGTATACACCACTGAGGCACCAAGGTGGTGGAATTTTGAAGCTCAAGCTTGGGCAAGCTGGAAACATTGGAAGATCAATCAGCCCAGGGCTTTCCATGGCTCTGGCAGCTTCTGGAGTTGGAAACAAGAACTGATGTGTGCGTCCAAGCAGGGCCCTACCGATGCAGAGGAGAAGGTTAAGAGGGGACATGATAGCCCTGTTTAAATATTTGAAGAGATGTCATGTTGAGGAGGGAGCGGGCTTGTTTTCTGCTGCTCCAGAAACTAGGACAAGGAGCAATGAATTCAAGCTGCAGGAAAGGAGATTCCACCTGAACCTCAGGAAGAACTTGCTGACAGTCAGAGCGGTCTGGCAGTGGAAAATGCTGCCTCAATGGAGTGTGTTGGCGTCTCCTTCTTTGGAGGTTTTTAAGCAGAGGCTGGATGGCCATCTCTTGGAAATGCTTTGACGTGGGTTCCTACATGGCAGAAGGGGGTTGGACTGGGTGGCCCCTGAGGTCTCTTCCAACTCTATGATTCTTTCTTTTAAATGCTACCCTGTGCTGTGGGGCTGTCTGGAAGAAGCTCAGTTGCTTCTTAGATGTTGCTTGTGCAGTGGTTTGTTTTCCTAACCTCATTGTTCTGTTCAAATCCTTCTCTGGGTGCCTTTAAGACCCCTCTCTAAACTGCAAACCCCAGGGTTCCATAGGATGTTGAAAGTGGAATAATAGCACTATAAGGGTGTAATGCGGAAGTGGCCTTTCTCGTCTCCTGGACAGCTTCATGATCTCACTAATAAAACAGGGGTTCCAAGTCACACAGCAGAGGTGCTCTAAACAGGACAAAGAAGAGCTGCTTCTGTTCTGAAAAATAAAGCTGCTGTCTTTATCAAGCACTCTCCAGAGGATGTCAAGTAATGCTCCCTCTTTGTCTTAAGTGCGCTGATAACAGGGAGGAGCTACAAATAGAATATCTTTGCTTTGATTGTCTCTCAGCTATCAAAATCCCCTCTTCCCACAAGTAATTACCATCTTCTAATTAGGTTTAAATATAAAAGATTCATGCCTCATTGAAATCTGGAGCACTTTGGTCAAAGGGAAGCAAGTGCTTTCTGAATCAGAATTTCCTTTCTTTTTCTCTCTTTCTCTCTCTCTCTGTGTTATGAGTTGCAACATAACCAGGACAGAAAAATAAAGGATACTTGGCTTTCCTCAATGTGAAACAAACTGGGCAATATATGCCATGGGTGGACAGACAGGATTCTTCAGAATATTTTGCAAATGAGACAAGATTTCAGATCACTGGTCTTCTAGTAGGCAGTTTATAAATGCAGCACAACCTCAGATTTATTCTGTGGTGAATCAATCTGAGGCTCCTCTCCTTAAGCAAACACCTGGTTCTTAAAGCATAAATAAAGGAAATATTGCTAACAGGCATTGACTATTCTAAAGAGTCCTGGGATGTGTAGTTTGGTGAGGTACTTTGAAGTCTCCACTAGCAAATTCTAGTGCATTCCTCTGTACTCCGAAGTACCACAATAAGAGGTATAGTGTATTAGATCATGGTGCTTTTAGAAATGTAATTCGAGGGAGTGTAAGGACTATCTAGTGGGATATTGTAAGAGCCTTTCCACACCACACTGTTATAGTGTTATTATTCATAGAATCATAGAGTTGGAACAGATCACAGGGGCCACCCAGTCCAACCCCATTCTGCCATGCAGGAACACCCATCAAAGCATTCCCAAGAGATGGCCATCCAGCCTCTGCTTAAAAACCTCCAAAGAAGGAGACGCAACCACACTCCACGGAGGCAGCTGAACAGCTCTGACCATCAGAAAGTTCTTCCTGAGGTTCAGGTGGAATCTCCTTTCCTTCAGTTTGAATCCATTGCTCCTTGTCCTAGTCTCTGGAGCAGCAGAAAACAAGCTTGCTCCCTCTTCGACATGACATCCCTTCAAATATTTAAACACGGCTATCATGTTCCCTCTTAACCTTCTCTTCTGCAGACTAAACCTACCCAGCTCCCTAAGTTGCTCCTTATAGAGTTTCATGGCTTCCAGATCCTCCACCATTTTGCTTGCCCTCTTCCGGACATGCTCTAGCTTGTCAATATCCTTCTTGAACTGAAGTGCCTAAAACTGGACACAGTATTCCAGATGAGATCTGACCAAAGTAAAATGGAGTAGTATCATTACCTCCCTTGATCTGGACAACATACTCCTGTTGATGCAACCAAGAATCACATTGGCTTTCTTGGCTGCTGCATCACACTGCTGATTCATGTTCAGCTTGTGATCTACCAAGACTCTTAGATCTCTTTCATACGTAGTCCACTTTCTACATCCTGTGGAATCCTGGGTTTTGCAGTTTAGGGAGGGGCCTTTAGAATTCTCAGCCAGAGAGCTCTTTGGTCTCAGAAAACTGCAAACCCCAGAATTTCACAGGAGGTTGAAAGTGGAATCATAGCATTATAATGGTGTAGTGCAGAAACGTCCTTAGTATCTCCCTAAACTGCAGGTCCTGAGAGGTATTTTTTTTCTATTTTCTTTTTTAAAAAAATCCAGGTTCCGGACATGATAGCTCAGCAGAGAGGGCTTTGGGGAGCTGATTTTCACACAAATCTGTACTCAAATGTTGGGCTTGTCTCTGCCATTTTAGAAACCTTTCTTCCCGGTCCTGAGTAGTTCAGAGCTGTTTTACGCAGCATCTTCCAGTGCGTGAACTTACGAATGGCTCCCAGCCGCAAAACAATGTTTACATCGATCTGAGATAGTAGAAGACATTTCTCTCTCTCTCTCTCTCTCTTTCTCCCTGCGGCCCTCCGCATGAGAAGCCATTATTTCACAGGTCAGCTACACGGTTGTTCTGATAATAAGTTCAAGAGTGCACTTTAAAAGATTCCAGCAGATGGGCCGACGTGAATACCAGGCTGTTCCGCTTGACTTTTTTGGGTGGAGAGGATGGAAGGGGGAGCACTGGAGTCGATCATAAAGGCTCTTATTTATTATTTATTTATTCAAGGAATTCAAATAAGCCACATCTAGTATCAAGGCCTTGTGAAGCAATGTACACAGGATGAATGAATCAACGGTACATTAGACAAACCATGCTACCACACAGCAGACGCAGTGAAAAGTTGCACAGAGAAGGTCTTGTCTCACTCACTGGGAGGGAAGGAAGGAGCTGGGAGTCCAGGCAAGATGTCTGACGAAGATCTTACATCAGAAATAGGGTTGTATTGGTGAAGGTGGTCTTTAAGGTAACCCAGTCACTGTGGAGTTCTGGGTTAACGTAATAAAGATCCAAGTTTAACTAGCCACTCAGCTTTGGAGCTCACTGGGTAAACTGAAGCTAGCTTCCTTCTTGATCTTTCTTACCTTAAATGGTTGCAGTGAGGATAAAAATGATTGGAAACGCAGATGACATCCTCAGCAATTTTGAAGAAGGGTGGGACAAAAATGGAAGTAGAAGAAAAACAGGAACTGAAATCAGCAGCAAACTGTGTACACAGTTGTAATTGGTGGACCGACCAAACTCAAGGGGTGCTTTTCATGCTGAAGAGAGGTGACGAGTGGGATGCCACAGGGTTCTGTCCTGGGCCCAGGGCTATTCAACATCTTCATCAATGACTTGGATGAAGGAATAGAGGGCATGTTGATCAAATTTGCAGATGACACCAAATTGGGAGGGGTTGCCAATACCCCAGAGGACAGGATCAAAATTCAAAATGACCTTGACAGACTGGAGAGCTGGGCCAAAGCTAACAAAGTGAATTTCAACAGAGAGAAATGTAAGGTCCTGCACTTAGGCAGAAAAAATGGAATGCACAAATATAGGATGGGGAACATGTGGCTGGATAACAGTATGTGTGAAAGGGATCTAGGAGTCTTGGTAGATCACAAGCTGAACATGAGTCAGCAGTGTGATGCGGCAGCTAAGAAAGCCAACATGATTCTTGGTTGCATCACTAGGAGTATGGTGTCTAGATCAAGGGAGGTAATGGTACCATTCTATTCTGCATTGGTTAGACCTCATCTGGAACACTGTGTGCAGTTCTGGACACCTCATTTCAAGAAGGATATTGACAAGCTGGAACATGTCCAGAGAAGGGCGACCAAAATGGTGAAGGGTCTGAAAGCCATGAAGCCCTATGAGGAACAACTTAGGGAGCTGGGTATGTTTAGTCTGCAGAAGAGAAGGTTAAGAGGGGGCATGATAGCCATGTTTAAATATTTGAAGGGATGTCATGTCAAGGAGAGAGAGGGCTTGTTTTCTGCTGCTCCAGAGACCAGGACAAGGAGTAATGGATTCAAGCTGCAGGAAAGGAGATTCCACTTGAACTTCAGCAAGAACTTCCTGATGGTCAGAGCTGCCTGGCAGTGGAAGATGCTGCCTCAACGGAGTGTGGTGGAGTTCCCTTCTTTGGAGGTTTTTAAGCAGCGGCTGTATAGCCATCTGTTGGGAGTGCCTTGATGTGTGCTCCTGGATGGCAGGGGGTTGAACTTGATGACCCCTGTGGTCTCTTCCAAATCTATGATTCCAGAATTCTACACAAAACGCAGAGTGGAATTTTTTAAATTAACTGCTAGCAAGTCAGCTTCAACTTATGATGACTATATTTAGGAAAAAGTTCTAAGACACTCTGTTATTAATATCCCTGCTCAGGTCTTGCAAATCCAGGGCTGTGACATCCTTGACTGTGTCATTCCATCTATAACGTGGTCTTCTCCTTCCTCACTATGCATTACCAAACATTACTGTCTTTTCTTATGAGTCAGTCCATCTTGTGCTATGTCCAAGATACAATAGCCTCAGTTTAGTTATTTCAGATTGCAGTGCACGCTGAAGCATCAGCTGCTCTAAGATCCATTTGTTTGCCTTTTTGGTAGTCCATGTATCTGCAGAACTCTGCTCCAGCACCGGTCCTTGACTGTGCCACCTGACTTGCTCTTTAAAGCTGATAGTGTGAGATTGTGGGGTGCGAGGTGCAATGAATGAACAAAGATGGGTTTAGAGCAGGGCTTTCCAAAGTGTGTGTCACAACACATTAGTGTGTCACCTGAAGTGTGCTGGTGTGTCACCTCCCTGGCTGTGAAAGACTCCCCACCCGAGCCTTGCCCACTGCCATCACTCTCGCTGGGGCCTTTCTTGGCAAGAGTGACAGCAGTGGGCAAGGACTGGGTGGGAGGGGGTGGCCTTTCCCCTTGCCATTGCTCTCAATGGGGCCTTTCCTGACAAAGCAGGCCAGGATCAGGGGGGCAGCCTTTCCCCAACCTAGATACACTGCTGGGTACCTCTGGTTTGCTAGTAAAACTGGATTAGTCTGTCGCGAAATGATGTATGTTGAAAAAGTGTGTCACCAACATGAACAGTTTGGAAAGCTCTGATTTAGAGAGTATGGCCATTTCTGTGCTAGACTGTTATAGCGCTATTATTCTACTTTCAACATCCTATGGAATCCTGGGCTTTGAGGCTATCCTGAAACTGCAAAGCCCAGGATTCCATAGGATGTTGAAAGTGGAATAATAGCACTATAACAGTCTAGTGTGGAAATGGCCAAAGAGAGATAATAGACCATGTTAGAGGAACTCCATCGAAAGACTTTCGGAAGCTGTGCTACATAGGGATATAAATTTTCACTCGTGACATACTACTTTCTTCCCAGTGGCAGAGCTTAGAGTTTGTGGAGGGGGGAGCAGGAGGAGGGGGCTATGGCGTGAGGGTTGTGGCCACTGTGTGTGGCTGCGGTGCACAGGGGCATGGTCTGGGTGTGCGGCTATGGGCTGAGATGCCCCCAAAACATTGCTTGCTGCCCAGGGCAAACCACCCCCGCCCCAAATCCCTACATGACTGTTTCTTCCTCCTCGTTTAACAAATGTTTGCTCTCTACATTCTGGTTTTCATCATGCAAATTTTGTGCAGAATAAATCCCAAACTGCAAATAGTCTTTCAAAACTGCATAGTTTTCAAAGCCTTTCTCACAGCAGGAAAACATTACTAAAATTACTCATTGCTTTCTCCCGACTACACTAGCTGCTGCCTTGTTATGTGGACTTTTACTAATTGATTCATTTTACAGTATTGCTACTCTGTCCCATATTGTAAGATTTACAGGCAGCGTACGCTAAAATCACTTGAACCGTTTAAAGTGCAGAACACCAAGACAATAAAATTTAAAACAATGAAAGCAGTGCAAACATTCTAAAAACCTATTAAACAATAGCCTAGGTTTTTTTAAAGTTGAAGTTAAAACAACATAAAGCTATGCATGCACAAAGATTAGAAATATTGGATGGATTGTTTGCATCTTTTCCAACAATTTGCCAGTGTGGCTCTGCTTGTTGTGTATATATGCCTTGCTTCACAAAAGAAAAGGAAGCAAATTACAGAAACATTGACCCTCCGACCCTCCTCAGAGGGGCTCCCTGTCTCCAGAGGCTGGTGATTTCTTGAGGCAGCGTCTATCCTCAGTAAGAAGAAATGTTACAAATATTTTCTGTGTGTCCCTAGTACTGACTGCTCTTACTATATAGTGAGGGAATGATACTGGGGCCATTTCTGTACAATGATACTCTCCCACATCGTTCTGTCGCAATCTCAGCAGTGTGGGATGGGAGCGTGTCCTCAGCGCTCCCCCCGCATCTGGCCAGCCACCTGCAGAAGAGAGCGCCAGGGACACACTCCTTCCTCCCGCACTGCAGCCGGCCTTCTTCCCATGCTGCAGTGGGGAAGGAAGCGCCTGATCGTGCTTCCAGTCCTTCTGCATGGCTGGCGGCGATGGAAGGCTTGTGCGATTGGGAGCCACTGACGGAGTGTTTCCATCAATGATAAACCCCGTGATCACACTGGCTAGCGACTGACAAGGGCAGGACCATGATGACAACATGCAGAAGCATCGTTGTGGTCCCGCTCCTCTCACGTCCCCATGCCAGGAGGACGACATCCTGCGGAAAGAGCCTAGGTTGCACTTTTGCATAACTGAATATGCAATGGGCAGCATGGTTGTATGCCCTCCCATTGGACAACAGTCATTGTAACTCCCCACCGGTGGGAGTGGGGTGGGAAGGAAACTATTGGAGTTGGAGTTTTTGGCCCTTCAGATCCTTGGATGCTGAATGGAATGCCCAAAATGCCATAAGACAAAACAAAATCCCCAGAAACAATTCCATTTATGCTTCTGAAAAATTGGCATCTTTTGTTGTTAAACTCTGCAGGAGGTACAACCTATTTAAAATATCATTTGGCACTTCTGGAGCCTTTCAGGAAAGGCAACTTAGTGTCTGTTTTTTAACCAGAAAAAGAGTGGTTTGGGGAGTCTGGATGGAGTGAGTTGAGGACTACAAGAACAGTTTATTGCCCTGGAGCCTCATTGTGCTGTCCTAGGCAATTTGTATGTCAAAACCTATGCAGATACTTTCTTTTTAAAGTAGATTCCAGGAAGAGTAGAAAAATTAGCAGGTAATATGCAAGGGGATTTTTTAAACATGAAGCTCACAACCACTTCCAGTTGACCAGGTATGAAAAATCTGCATTGGCTTGTCCAAATTAGATAGCATCTTTCTGTAATTGCTACTGCACTGCCAACATGAAACATATTAAGCAGTCATGAATTTCTGTGCGGTTGACAAAACACAACATGGGTTTCTCCATGCCTGAGAGTACGTTGGAGATAATAGCTTTTTATAAGGAGATTTCATCAAGGCTTGGAGATATTTCTCTTTTTAATCCTTTGTGTAAAACATTGACTTTTCTAATCAATTGCACGGGGGAACAGAAATAAATCCTTCGGATTTTCTGGATTATGTGTGAAATGCAACAGGGAACATTTAGACTGATCAGTAAACAAACAAACACATAAATCAAGAGAAGAGAGTCCTCCCCTATCCATGCTTATTATTTAATTTCCAAATGACAAGTCGATTGTCAAATGGAATTAAGTAGCTGTAGAAGCCAGCACAGGGGCTCTGCTATTTGCAGCGGAGAGGTGTATGTTCACAACACTAAACTGAACCTATTTGCTTAATGGATGCTCAGGATGTACTGAAATCTTTCACATGACTGCACAGCTGGTGTGTTAGGAATGTTTAAAAAAGCATCAGCACAGGTAGTAAGTGGCTAGTAAACAGAACAGTGAATAGCCAAGTGGGCTTTGAAATTTCCAGTGATGGAGACTCGAGTCAATAGACTTAGATTCAAGTCAGACTTAAGTCTTGAATCAGACTTAACTTGGCCAAAATTACACACTGACTTGACTTGAGACTTGCATATTTTTAGTGACTGACTTGCTGCTCTTGGTTCAGCAACGTAACACATCTGTTACCACTGCGAACTGGCCTGGCCTTTGGTAACCTTAGATATCATTTTGATATCATAATTCGGCCCTGCTCTGCCACCCGCCAAGTGTTTGTGAGGTCACCGAACAAGCACGACACTAGGCGTGGCTATTATCTGCTGACACCAAGGCAAGCCAGAAACTGCCAGATCTGCTTTAGGGGTCCTTCCGAAACAAACACCTTCATTATAAATGCGTATTAAAACAAAGAGACCTCTGCCCCGAGAGGCCACCCTGGCGAGCTGAGTGCTTAAACTGCCAAGCTAGCCACATCTACATCTACTGGCCATACTATTGTCAATTGGACCATAACTCAATCATGTAAATTCTGACCTTTTGGAGACATTGTCTCCAGCCCAAAACTCATTGTTTTTGCCCAAGACCAGGCTAGCCTACGGTCATTCTTTCCCTGATAAAAACCCCCAGTCCCGAGAGCTCCTTGGATCTCTCGCTGGACAGCCTCGGAGTGCCATCCTGCCTTGCTGCCGCTTCGTTCTGTGAGCTCCCCTTGGCCGCTGTGCTGAGTTTCCTTCTCTTCAATTGGCTTCTACAGGACTGTGAGAAAGGTGACGTACTACCCATTTCCCCCAAAACTCTCTTTTCTATTTCTTAGTTAGTAGTGAGGTTGTGTTTTCTTATTAATTTGCCCGCTTGCTAATAAATATTATTGATGCTACTTTAAGTGTCTGACTGCTCACTGACCTGATGCTGTATACATTGGGTAAAAGATCCCACTAAGTTACCCTGCCTCTCATTAGCCAAGAGAGTGCTCCAGCTAATTTCCCCATCTTGCTTGTGTTGGTTTTGGTTATTTGGGTGCCCCTCACAGGACCCCCAAGTCATAGGGTAACACATCCATCCAGAAACTTTACAACTTACTGGTCACATAACTATCTGTCTCAAGCCGAAAGTGTGGACACATTTCTCAGAGGGAAGAGCAAATGGGTCAGCCAGTGGGCTTGAGGTGAGGTTGAGGTCTGCTCAGCAGCCTGTCTCTGCTATATATAGGAGGAGCTTTCTAAAACATTTCCTAACAGCAGAAGGCAAGACTCATGCCCAGAGCAGAGGCCGTGTATCTCAGAGGGGAACAGAAAATGTGCTAGGCAGTGGTCTTGAGGAGGAAGGATCCTTCCTTTTGAAGCTCCTGAAGCTTCAGTGATGGATCCTATGAGAAGGATCCTATTCCCCACCTCTGAAAAAGCCTCCAGCTTTGCAAATGGGAAGTAAGAAGGATCCTATTCCTCACTTCTGAAAATAAAGATGGCAAAATCACAAAAGTAGAGGACCAACTCTACTTAAATTATTAAAACTGACTTTCGACTCCGTCCAGAAATTCTGGAATACAGGTTGGGGTATAGATTTGGCTCCCAGACTTGAGACTAGACTTGAAAGTATCTTGCAAGGACTTGAGACTTGACTTGAGACTTGGAATAAAAGACTTAAGTATATCACTGGAAATTTTGTGTCTCAACCTTTCCAAGTAACCACTTCTTTGATATGTAGATTGATGCTCTTGGGTCCGTCGCTCCTTCACTGTGGAAGTTGGTTAGTTTCTGTCCTCTTTTTGTTTGAGAGAATTGTTCACAGCTGGGATCTTGTTTCCATGATGGCTACCAGCGTGCCTCCATCCACGGAAGACAGTGTTGTTACTGTTTGGCTTCAGGTCACTTCTGACTTATGGCAACCCTAAGGTGAACTTATCACAGAGTTTTCTTGGCATGATTTGTTCAGAAGGGGTTTGCCTTTGCCCATCCCTAAAGCTGAGAGAGTGTGACTTGTGCAAAATCAGCTGGTGGGTTTCCATGACCAAGTGTAGTTTTGAACCAGAGTCATAGCCCAATGTTCAAACCACTGCAACATGCTGAACAGCACCGGGGACTCTTATGACCACGTTTAACAGCTGCCGAAATGATATAGAATCATAGAATCATAGAGTTGGAAGAGACCTCAGGGGCCATCAAGTCCAACCCGTGCAATGCAGGAACACCCATCAAAGCACTCTCAACAGATGGCCATCCAGCCTCTGCTTAAAAACCTCCAAAGAAGGAGACTCCACCACACTCTGAGGCAGCAGATTCCACTGCCAGACAGCTCTGATCGTCAGGAAGTTCTTCCTGAGGTTCAAGTGGAATCTCCTTTCCTGCAGCTTGAATCCATTACTCCTTGTCCTAGTTTCTGGAGCGGCAGGGAACAAGCCGGCTCCCTCCTCAACATGACATCTCTTCAAATATTTAAACATGGCTCTCATGTCCCCTCTTAACCTTCTCTTCTGCAGAGTAAACATACCCAGCTCCCTAAGGCGTTCCTCATAGGGCTTCATGGCTTCCAGGCCCCTCACAATTTTGGTCGCCCTCCTCTGGACACGTTCCAGCTTGTCGACATCCTTCTTGAATGGAGGTGTCCAGAACTGGAAACAGTATTCCAAATGAGGCCTCACCAATGCAGAATAGAATGGTACCATTACCTCCCTTCATCTAGATACCATACTCCTATTGATGCAACCAAGAATCGCTTTGGCTTTCTTGGCTGCCGCGTCACACTGCTGACTCATGTTCAGCTTGTGATCTACCAAGACCCCTAGATCCCTTTCACATGTATTGCTATCCAGCCATACATCCCCCATATTCATGTTCATCTTTTACTAGTGTTCATCTTTTCACTTGACTATAAACATCCACAGTGGTTAGCCAACTACTATTCAACTCTATGATTCCATGATTCTATCAGTTTGTAGCTACTAAACTGCTGTACTCTGCTAGCATTTGCATGAATAGGTTTAGGTAGGGAAGGATTTCTCAGAGCTCAGGCCATGGGGAAAAGGCTTAAGATCCCTGACAACAAAGGAAGTAAATGTGCCCTTTAGAACAGAGGGAGTCCAACCCTTTTTCTATGTTCACAGTGAATAGAGCACCTTTTTTTTCCTTTTTCTTTTTTTCCTGTTTATTTTTAAAATTGGAATTCCTTATTCATGACCTTACAAGACAAATGGGAAATGCAAACACGTAACAGTAACAGTATTGACAAATAATTTATGGAAAACAACAAGTTTGTACACACACAAACACAGCAATTTACAAAAAAACAAAAAATCAATGATATAACACATCAGCACAACATGCTACATAAAATAACTTTGACTTCCTACTCTGGAAAAGCTACAGATTGGACAACAAAGAAGATAATCCAATCCAATCTGAATGGAGCACCTTGAGACCCAGCATGTGGGCAGTGTTGGATAGCTTGGAAAAGTTACTTTTCTGGACTACAGTTCTCAGAATCTGATGTGGGGGATTCTGGGAGTTATAGTCTAAGAAAGTAGCATGTACAAGCTCTGGTTGGGCTAGGACTAAGCAGATTTATATTAAAATCCTTGCTTAGACATGAAGATGTTGCATGACTTCAGTCACTTTCTTGCTTCACATGTTGGATGCTTCCTCCCAGCTTATTTAGTGATTGCATTCTTTCTTGCTTGCTTTTATCCCCATGCAGTCCAATGGAGGTGAACTAAGAAATTTCCATGCACTGTTAAGAGATGGACAAAGTACTGTAAATTCTTTTCTTTCGACTCTTTTTTCATTCCTATGAAAGACTTGATTGGGTGACTGAACACAATTTAGATGGTTAATCAGCAAAGACATCTTTAAATTTGATGATTGCTTCAGTTATAGGCCATTTCCGCACTAGACTGTTATAGCGCTATTATTCCACTTTCAACAGCCCCTCCCTAAACTGCAAAGCCCAGGATTCCATAGGATGTTGAAAGTGGAGTAATAGCGCTATAACAGTCTAGTGCGGAAATGGTCTCCATCCATCTTGGATGATACCTACGTAGTTTTACAAAGAAGGAAAACACTGGAACCCACCTCAGACTAGATCTTATACGTAGTCGCTTGGACTAAAAAACAACTGAAAAATGTAGTATACATGTATGAACAACACTCGCAATGTTGGGAAACAAAATTATTACTATTATTATATATTTTTACACCAAAGAAATAAATGAACAGGTAGTATCTAAGTTACAGAACTCACAAACAAGGACAGCAATAATAACAATAAACAAATTCTGCTTTACATCAAAGAAATAAATTGCAATTAACAATTAAGAATTGCAATTGCAATTGTTTTTGCAATTGCAATTAATAAAAAAAAGAGGCTGTATATTAGTTAACAAGTTGTTCTCTGCATATCTCTTAGGATTGCTTGTGTTGTCTATGAACATCTATGAACTGTGAGACTTTGATCAGGGTAATGACATATTCTTTAGATACAGCATTTGGAAACTGGTAGCTGCTTGCTCTTTGTATGTCTGTAGTGACTGCAGCCCAGACCACTGGTGGATAAAGGAAGTGAACAAAAATTTTGCAAAATTTGTTTATTGTTATTATTGCTGTCCTTCTTCGTGGTTTCTGTAACTTAGAAACTATTTGTTAATTGCAGTTTATTTCTTTGATGTAAAGCAGAATTTGGTTATTGTTATTATTGCTATCCTTGTTTGTGGGTTCTGTAACTTAGATACTGTGCATTAATTGCAATTTATTTCTTTCGCGTTAAAAACTATAATAATAGTAATAGACACCTCTATTTCCCAACATCGTGATTGTTATTCATAGACATGCATACTACATTTTTAGTCCAAGTCTCTACTTATAGGACTTATGTAGTTTTCCAGCCCTTTTGCCTGTTGCCCGAAGATTGTGTCACTCCACACGAATGGAATGCATGAAGGAACCTTAATTTCATGTTTTTGTGAAAGATGATCTGGGTTGATCTGTCACATCATCAATAATAAAGAGGTTTGGTTGTGATTTATTTATAAGCTCTCATAGACTAGTCTGTTAGAGGCGCACCAAGCTGCAGCCCAGAGCTTTCCAAACTGTGTGTCGCGACGCGTTTGCGTGTCGGCTGCCGTGTGTAGGTGTGTCGCGTGAACGTAATGGGTGGAGGGGCTGCCTTTCTTACCAGTGTGGTAGGCTAGGCCTAGGTGAAGGGGCTGCCTGTGTCACCACCGCTGCCCCAGGCCGAGGAAGACCTCATCGAGGGCGGTGGTGGGACAGGGGCTGCCGTTTCCGTGACCGCTGCCCCAGGCCAAGGAAGATCTCGGCAAGGATGGCGATGCCAGTGGGCCAGGCCTGGGTGGAGGGGCTGCCTCCACTTACTGAATTACTGTGTCGCAAAATGATTCGCGTCTAAAAAGTGTGTCACCAAGATGAAAAGTTTGGAAAGCTCTATGTGGAAGCTTCCCCCAAACAAAACTCATTCACCTTTAAGGTGCTAACTTTTCTGATTTTGTTCTTCGCATTTGTCTTTGCACTTCCTCTTCTTCTGAGACCCTTGAAAGTATTGGGTCTGCATCTTTCTCTCTCCCGTTCTCTTTAAAAGAACACCAATGATTTCATCCTCTAGCAATCTCTGTGCGCTTCACATTGATTTTCACCACGGAGCCATTAGAAGGAGCCTAAGTGCATGCAACCATGTCATTGTCTTCTTTCCTTCCTTACTGGGTCTGCCATCACCAAGAAAACTGTTTCCTCTTGCCCTCATTTTTCAAGATATACTTAGCATCGAAGCTGAGCAAAAGATTCCCAGTTTGCTTTTTTAGCTTGAAAGTGGTGATGTCTCTGGGTTGAGGAGACAAGGAGACGCTGTGGAAATCCCTTTTCACTTGTCCTTTTCATGGTTGTTTATGGCTATTCACACTCACTTTATTACTTTCTTCTGCTGTTTTGATGACCATACCCCACCTAATTTCGTTAATTTCGTTCCTTATCAAGCAGTCCCTGGCTAGAGGTAGTGCTTTGTTATAAAGCTGATAAGAAGTGGCATTGTATAAATGTTTACATGGAGTAAAGAGTAAGAGAATGTCCTAACTTGAGTAGACCCATTGAATCAACTTCTGAATGGTAGGTTAACAATTATTTACTACCTTTGATTTAATGGTCCTACACAAGTTGGGACTAACAATTGAATTTAGGCAACGTTTCCCTACAATGCTCATATCTTAGCCAAATAGGAATCACAAAATGAAGATCGCTTTTAAAATAATCCCCGGGGGAAAAAAATCCTGCTCACACACTGGAGGGCATTTCTCAGTTCTAAGAAAGATTTTCAGTAAACTGCTTTCCAAGCAGCTGGGTTTCCAACCCTGATTCTGAATTGAGCTCAGGGAAAGCCATCTCTCATTAACTGAAACAATTTCCTGTAAATCTTGGGTATCAAACAGAGACTCTTCTGGAAATAATAATCATGAATTTTGGAAGCCGCCTTGGGTCCCATTCTGAGAGAAAAGGCAGCATACAAATATAATAAATACGTAGATAAAAACTTAATTGAAGGGAGGACTGTGTCAGATGTATAAATACAGAAAAGCCATCTATGAACAAGTATGGGTAAGTATGGAGTAAGTATGGGAGGTGACTCTCCCCACCATGAGTGGACATCCTTAAATATTTTATCCATACACTTAAGGAAATAATTATGGTAGTTTTCTCCTTGCTATAGGGGAAAATATTCCTCCACAGAAATCTCCCTGCATTTGAATGTCTGAAGTGTTGTGGAGAAATTATTATGCAGAGAAAAGATGGTTTCTGTGCAAACAACCTGTTTTCCGTGCAGAAAACACTCCAAGCCATGTTTTTTTCCACATGTTTTTCTCCAGTTCCTTCCCAACACTTTGGGGTGTCAAATAATGAGGAAGAAAATGGCATGCGTTCTCACTGTTCTATTATTTTTCCTGATGAGTCTTTCCATTTTTCAACCTGGGAATGAATAATTTGAATAATTGCAAAGATTCTTTCCATCTCTACTCCCCTGCATCTTAGGCCATTTCCGCGCTAGACTGTTATAGTGCTTTTATTCCCCTTTCAACATCCTATGGAGTTCTTGGGTTTGCCAAGGCCCCTCCCTAAACTGCAAACCCAAGGATTCCATAGGATGTTGAAAGTGGAATAATAGTACTATAATGGTCTAATGCGGAAATGGCCTTAGAATGAGGACCCTCGCCCCTTTCAGTCCATAGGCCATTACTGTGACTGAATGCAAGTTATTGATGAGAGGCCACTGAACTTCATCCCCTGCTTGTAGACCAGCTTGAGGCTCCTTTCTTGGATTAGGTGGAATGTTGGTCTTCTCCAGCATGGCTGTGTTATGGTGTCCTTAGAAACTGTAGCTAACAGATGAGGTTCTGATCTATATGTCTAGAGGGAAAACAGACAAACTGGTAAGAACTGTATTGAGTTGCTTCACCTCCACCTCCTCTCTGTCTTTTGCCTGGTTGTGCCTTGGACTAGTGGCACCTCATTTTTTGACATCATGGACCCCTCTTTAAGAATCTGATTCAAGTTATGGACCCTCTTTTGCCCAAAATGCACATAAACAAATGCACACAAAATGTTGCATACAATTTAACCTCGAGACTTAAATGATCAACAGATGATAAGGTGAACAATGAGTGGGCACCTATAGATATCTTTCTTCAAAATCAAATAAAATAGGACTTGTTGGAAAAGAAAGATTTCATAGAAAAACCAGGTGAGAAAGATCGGATTTGAAAAAGAAATGATTAATAAGCTAAAATTTAGTGAACCAAAGAAATTATAAACAGCAATTAAAAATCTTTTAATATAAATTGGATTTTTATGAAGTATCAGGAATAGACAATTAGAGGAAATTTCAAGCACACTTGGTAAATAGGTAGAATGTAATGCATTGGGGGAAGGGAAGGAAGGAAAGAAGATACATGGAACTGCTTCTCAATAATTAAAAATGTACTATTGTTTCATTATTTATTTGTATATTTCATGATGGATGTGCTATATACTTGTATTTTATTTCACTGGAATAACAACTTCAATAATGAGTGTACAGTGCTATAAAAATATAAACAAAAAATGTTGCATACAATCTATTATATTGCATTGGAAACTGATTTCCTCAACCTAGACTAGTCTTACCTCTGCTATGCATTTACAGATTTGCAAATTTTAGGAAGTTCATATTAATTTTTTAAAAAACTGAACAAAACTCTCACTCATCCCTAATTTGAGAGACCGAGGTCAGCTTTCAAAGTGATAGATTCAAGTGTTAAAATTGCATGCATGTGTTTGCTATAGACAGTTGCCTCAAAGAACAATGTGTTCTTTTTCATTGTACATAAGATTTTCTTTTCTTTTTCGAGTCTACTTTACACACACACACACACACACACACACACGCATGCACACAGATCTGTAGTGTTTGTGCGGCACAAATTGACGGTTGTGCTTTCAGGAGCAACTTTAACTAATAACTTGGATGGGAGGCACTCTTCAAGTTCACACTCCTTTGAGATTCTCCCTCACTTTATTGCTTCTCCTTTTCTTTTGTGGTCCTTGTGTGTAAATCTTCCTTTGATAGTAACACCGCTTCCCTTTGAGCTATAGGAGAGCAGTGATGATTGAATTAGGCAGAGATGTTCTTTCCCACCCCTGAATTACTGTATTTTATCTCTTCCTCAAAGGCTTGTTGGTTCAAGCCATCCTCGGATGCTGTCTGATATCGCCCTCCCCACTCACTCCACCACCTCTCCTTTTAACACCATCTCGTTCTTGCCAGGGCGAGTAAATCTTTAGTGTTTGTCTGACTGTAGTGCAGATTAAGAAAACTGTTCCATTCCTCCCCATGGGAGCTTCTTTCCTGAAGCAAGGATTTGTTTTTTCCAATCCAACCACATTGCCCAATCTCAGGGGCCACAAAAACAGACTCCAGGCAATAAAACTGGCATTGGAGGGCAGGGCAAGGACACGTCCCCTCCAGCATCTTCCCAGGATCATCTCAATTTTGTACCCTTGTTGCATTGAAGTGGAAGTCTATTTAAAACCAGAAAGGCACGGCTTCTCTTGTGGTCAGAACTTAACATGTTGGCTTCATTGGGACACTTCCTGGTATGTGGATAGTCAAACTGCCAGTAGGATGGCATATGTTCTGATGTGTAGAGAAGAGCTTGCTTTCAAGCAATGACAGCTGGTGGCTTCCTTGTCAGTTGGGGTGGTGAATCTATTCTGAGTTTTAGGCCATTTCCACACTAGACTGTTATAGTACTATTATTCCACTTTCAACATCCTATGGATTTGGCAGGGGCCATTGAGATCCTTCCCTAAACTGCAAACTTCAGGATTCCATAGGATGTTGAAAGTGGAATAATAGCACTATAACAGTCTAGTGTGGAAATGGCCTTAATCTGAATTTTAAAGGTGCTGTCCAAGGTACCCAACCTATTTTCAGCACCTTGGATAACTCCTTTGAAGATGAAAGACTGAACTACAGCACAGAGAGGATTCTTCTTCTCACTGACATGGAAGCTACCATCTGAAGACTGTCCAACTCGAGTCCAGTTTCAAGGATAAGTCCAGTAAAGAACCCTCAGAAGGGAGTGTAGAGGCCTTGGAGTGGCCCATAAATTGTTCTTGGCACTTGGCACTTGAACACCAAGATGACCAAGCAGGCACACCGGTGGATGCCTTATATTTCTATTTAAAGCACAGAACGTAACATTCTGTTTTCTTTGGATATCTCATGAGATCACGAGGCTCATTGGAAAAGACAATAATGCTCATTAAAGTGGAAGGGAGTAAGAAAAGAGGAAGATTGCATTTGAAACAGGCAAGGTTCCCTGCTCCCAGTGCTATTCAACATCTTCATCAATGACTTGGATGAAGGAGTGAAGGGCATGCTGATCAAATTTGCAGATGACACCAAATTGGGAGGGGTTACTAATACCCCAGAGAACAGGATCAAATTTCAAAATGACCTTGACAGATTGGAGAGCTGGGCCAAAGCTAACAAAATGAATTTCAACAGAGAGAAATGTAAGGTCCTGCACTTAGGCAGAAAAAATGGAATGCACAAATATAGGGTGGGGGACACGTGACTGATAACAGTATGTGTGAAAGGGTTCTGGGAGTCTTGGTGGACCACAAGCTGAACATGAGACAGCAGTGTGATGCGGCAGCCAAGAAAACCAACGTGATTCTTGGTTGCATCAGTAGGAGTATGGTGTCTAGATCAAGGGAGTTAATGGTACCACTCTATTCTGCCTTGGATAGAACTCATCTGGAATACTGTGTCCAGTTCTGGGCACCTCAATTCAAGAAGGATATCGACAAGCTGGAATGTGTCCAGAGGAGGGTGACCAAAATGGTGGTGGGTCTGGAAGCCATGAAGCCCTATGAGGAATGGCTTAGGGAGCTGAGTATGTTTAGTCTACAGAAGAGAAAGTGAAGAGGGGATGTGATAGCCATGTTTAAACATTTGAAAGGGTGTTATGTCGAGGAGAGAGCGAGCTCGTTTTACGCTGCTCCAGAGACTAAGACAAGGAGCAATGGATTCAAACTACAGGAAAAGAGATTCCACTTAAACCTCAGGAAGAACCTCCTGATGGTCAGAGGTGTTTGGCTGTGGAATATGCTGCCTCAATGAACTGTGGGGTAGTCTCCTTCTTTGGAAGTTTTCAAACAGAGGCTGGATGGCTATCTGCCGGGAGTGCTTTGACGTGGGTTCCTGTATGGTAGGGAGTTGGTCCGGATGGCCCCTGTGGTCTCTTCACCCCAAGAATAATGTCTGCTTATGGCATTATACAGATATTTTATAAATGCTTTCACTTACACGAGTTCTGTCCCTTGTACCATATTTATAATCATCTGAAATATACAACCAAACTTACAGTCTATAGCCCGTTCAGGTAGACATTCTCATCTGTTGGAGGAGTTACACAGCTCTTATGGACCTCTTTGCAAACACAGATATTAAAGGGTTAATCTCTTTGTTAAGTCTTAAGAGCATTCATTATCATTTATTAATAAATGTTTTCTCATTATAACCTTACCAATATCAGGACAAATCAGCATTTTAGGGCAGCCTTTTAGGGCTATTAGGAACAGTCATTGTTAATCAGCTATGTCTTCTGCAGTGGAAGCATGCTGAAAACAGCTTCATGATAACTCCGTCTGGCCTTCTTTTTATCTTCTCCTTGTGCCCACTCAGCTCGTCTATTGCTGACCAGTCAATACTGAGTAGCTCATAACCAAGTTGTATCCTAGAGATATCTAGTAAGTGGTTTTCTTATTCAGTAGAAACACACATCTTTCCATCACCCTGCATACAATATGGTAGGTAGGAGTCAATACTCATCTAATGCTCCTGTGCCATCCAAGATACTTGTTTGTCACGGTTTATTTATTCTCCAGGATCTACTGGTGCCTTCACCTCTAGAGCAAAAGTGTGTTTCTTATCTTCTGTTTACATTCCAGAGGATCTGGCATTCTTCCCAGACTGACCTGCACTGTAGGTAGTTTTCTGCAGCCACACACACACAGAGCTGCCTGTGTTAGCAATCTTTCAGGTTAAATTCTGTCCTTTACACTTATACGGTCAGGTCAAGGAGTTGGCAACACAACATTCTCTGGCCTGTAACACATGGCAGAAGGATTGATTCAAGTCAAGGAAGCCATGCCACTGGGTTAGCAAGACCTAAGTGGACAAGGGTGGCACAGGTAACAACAACAACAACAACAACAACAACAACAACAATAATAATAGAATAATACATTTATTTATAATGGCCTTCACACCAAAAGGCAGAATCAGGGACAAAGTCAATAGAACAGAAAACCACAGCAATACATGGCATGAAATCCCCAACACCTCACCAGTTGCTACCCATCTCAATACTGTAAACACAGCTCAGTGGCTTAAGATGGACAGTCAAAGAGGAAGGTCTTCAACCATTTACAAAAACGGGTAAGTTCCTCCTCCAGCTGGAGGTCCAAAGGAAGACCATCCCACAAATGCAGAGCCAGATCTTGAAAGGCTTGCAATCTTGACAGAGCTGAACACATTCCTGGGACAGACAATAATCCTTTGCCTGTAGATCTCAAATTCCTGGGTGGGACATACCACACAAGCTGAGCTGCAAGGTACTGGGTGAGGTTAGAATGCAAAGCTTTAAATATTAGGACCAAAAGTTTGAAACAGACTCTGGCCCGAACCGGTAGCCAGTGAAGGGATCTACAGGGAGAAGAAACAGGTGAATATTTTGGCAGAGTTTGCTCTCTCATCCGTAGGGTCACCAAAAGTCCAAGCTTATGCTGGCAAATAGCAACAATGAGTTTAATGCTAGATTGGGATCTGTATAAATTAGCATCTATAGTTTTAATGCAAATTAGTTCCTTTGTTTGTCATTTTTTCCCCCTGGCAATGCATAAGTGACTAGTCTGGTTGTCAGAGTGTGGCCATCAAATAGGAGGCCAAGAGCCAAGATAGGATGCCAAGAACTAGACGAACCCAGTATTGCCAAGGCAATGAAAATCACAGCCTAAAGAGGAGGAAGAAGGCTTTCGAGCTCTTGCTATTGAAGAAAGCCAATCAGGAGAAAGGGAGCCAAGACCTCCTTGGGTAAGCGGAAGAGCAGAAGTGGTGAAAAACAATGCTAGGCAACCCATATGCAGAGGTATACTGCCTCCGATATCAGAAGTGGCTTGTAGCTATCCTGACTGGCCCTCGATTGCCTCCATGACATATAGACATGAATGGCTCTATCTATTGGCAGAAGATCTATAGGCCGTTTCCACACTAGACTGTTATAGTGCTATTATCTCACTTTCAACATCCTATGGAATCCTGGAGTTTGTAGTTTAGGGAGGCGCCTTTGAGGCCCCAGGATTCCATAGGATGTTGAAAGTGGAATAATAGCACTATAACAGTCTAGTGTGGAAATGGCCATAATTGCTTCGTCTGTTAAGAAAACTGCAAGGCTTTTTTGTAATTGGCTTTGCAAGCATATTTTGGCAGAGGAGAGACAAGAAATGGCCAAACACAATTTGCGATTCATCATGGCATCCATTTCACATCCCCATGAGCCATACTATCTGTTAAACAGAATCAGTGTTGCACTTGAGTAAGCCTTTTGAATGGGTGGTCGGCTCTGCCCCTCGGGAGACTGAATTCCATAGTTTAATGGCACACTTCCTGAGCAAGCCCTTCCTTTTGTCTGTCCTGAATCTCCTTCCCATCGTATTCCTCAGTTCCACAATAGCAATCCAGAGTCAGGCTGCACTGAGAACAATGTAGGAGTCTGAAATATGGGAGAACAAAACTAGCATGTGCGTAACCCCCACCATGTCCTTGAACTCAGTCTCAGTAAAGATACACACCTATGGAAAGTTGCTGGGATAATTTTTGCTCAATATTGCACCACTGAAAATGGCTGCATGACATTACAGTGAATTATCGCAGCCCGCTGTGCATTTCATTTCCCCTAGCTGCTGTCACAGCAGTCACTTGACTGAAAATTAAGTGTATATTTCATCTTTTCCTTTAAAAAGAAGAGGGGCTTTTTTTCCCCAAGAAAGAAAAGTGGAGGTGGCGATTGTGGAAGGCATTCGTAGGAAGGCAGTCGTAGGTATCATTGGTTTTGCCAGGGTTGAAATAATATTTCTAGTTTCTTTCTTTTTAATTAGCCAATAGCAAAGATTCAGAAATCCTCTTGTAAGAAGTCTGGGGAAATAATATTTCAGATTCAGAGGGGGCATAAAGCAGTGGGAAATCACTTGCGTTTCATGCAGAAGTCCACAGGTTTAACTGGAGAGCTGCCTTTTAAAAGTGACTTATTCCTTGTACATATTACAGTGTTTGAAAAATAATCCATTGCTGTTATTTGTTGCTGTATTGTAAAAGTAACTTGTTTTTATTATTTGTTTCACTGATTGTTACTTTTTCATTAATTCCCATATATATATATATATATTAAGAAAAAAAAGCTTATGATGGGTAAGGGAATGGTATAAAACTTTTAAAAGCCCTATTTTTACCCTAAGAAGTAGGAGATATTGGGGTCCACCCACAATGTCAGCATCTCCTTAGAATTTGGGGGAATTATAGCTCAAAGGAGGCCTGTGAGAGGAGGGTAATAGCAAGATCATATCTTGTATACCAGTACTAACTGTAGAGAGGATTCCAGTTAAATAAACTATAGTCAGCCCTCCACATTTGCAGGTTTCACTTTTGAAGATTTGATTATTCATGGATTATTTGCTATCACCTCTGCTGCCTTCCTGTGTCATTTTTAATAGGGACTGCAAGCCTTGTGAGTCTGAGAAACTGCGAAGGAGGCTTATAAGTCCCTCTTAAAAATGGTGTTGGGCAGCAGTGGTGGTGGCCATAAACCCCACCAGCCCCCCACTTCTGCCTTGGGAAGGAACCCTGCTGCCTCAAAGGAATCCACGGTGGGTTGAATATGGTGATCATACTTTTTTTGTGTGTGTTAAATATGGCTTGGGAAGGCCTATAGCTATTCATGGTTTTTCCACTTTCACGGGATCCTGTTACTCTAACCCTAGCAGATGGGGAGGGATGTCTGTATTTTATTTGAATTGACAAATGTATGAAGAATCAGACACTTTATGAACCATACAAGTCTATTGGAAAGTGAGGCGGGAAAGGTTGGATAGAGAGAGATTTAAGGGTGGAAAGGGTGGTAGTTACTAGTCTTGAAGAAAGGGGTTGAGCAGAGGGGCTCAGAGAGTGTCTGAAGACAGCACGGAGAAGTGGCAGTCTGGACTATGTTTTACGTACTGTGATTGGCTGGGTTTGAAGCCAGGGTTTTTATACCCTATTTCACACCCTGACGGGATGTGCTGAGAAAGCTGGAATGGCTTTCCCACGGGGTGAACAAAGGGGTCCAGGATAGGCTGATTGCTTTTACACTGGAGTGACAAAACATTGATGGTACTCACGACAATCTCTTAATGTTCAGTCAGGTACGATGTATAGGGAAGATCTCTGTAGGGTAATATTGAGGGATGGTCTCCGATTGCTCACCAATCTGGGCAGTTTGTCTTTCATTGTATTTGGAAACGCAAAGAGCCCAGAGTGTTGAAAGCTTAGCATAAACCCATTAGCATTGGGTTTTCCCAGTTAATCCTCTCTGAACTTATAACACGAACAGGTCTTAGGTCAGCTTGACCTGGCAACAAGCTTCCCAGTCATGCCTTCGAACATGTTTTTCAGCCATAAATACATCCACTTATAAAAATAGCACATCCTGCAGGATGAGAGGTGTAGGGTGTGGTAACACTGTCCCTGCCTCTAAAAATGACCATGAAAAGTCTTTTCTGAAAGAAATTAGAAACCATTACACATTTCACCAATTATATAACTTACATACTTATTTACTACAAGTGGTGACTGGTGGCTTTCACAAATCCACTTCAGGTTTTCATGAATCCACTTCAAGCTTTAGTCTGAACTTAAAATGAGCTCTGCAATGAACCCTAAATAAGTTCATTTGATAGCTAGTTTGAGGTTTCAAATGAAACAGATTGGATTCTCTCCCCACTGACATGCAAAAAACCTCTGCTTATTACATTGCTTTTGAAGTATAACTTAGGCCATTTCCGCACTACACTGTTATAGTGCTATTATTCCACTTTCAACATCCTATGGAATCCTGAGGTTTGCAGTTTAGGGAGAGGCTTTTAGCATTCTTAGCCAGAGAGCTCTTTGGCTCAGTAAACTACAAACCCCAGAATTCCACAGAATGTTGAAAGTGGAATAATAGCACTATAACAGTGTAGTGCAGAAACAGCCTTGATCACACTGTTTTTACAAAGAGGTTAGCTTACTTTTAACGTGTTACTTTTAAACTTTATCTGTAAACCCTGGTGTCTGCTTTCAAAACGAACAGGTAGCAGAGGATACAAAAGAGCTAAATTCTGGCAAAAAACCCCAACTACAAATAGTTTGGTGGCATCTAACCAATCTCTCCTTTTAAATAATACTTGAAAATCCAAGGTGAAGTTCTGACATTATTTCTTAGGAGCCAAGGCCTTTGGCTTGAGTTCTTCCAGATTTTCAAAGTAGGCACAAGCATTAAAAATCTGTGACATCACCACAGTTCACTAGCAGCTGCCTGCAGTACCTTTAAACCCTTTGACAAAGATTTCCAGAATTGGACAGGGAAGCAATTTCAGTAGTTTTCCATTCCATGAAATCATGTGAAACAGCCATTCTTGGCCATGTCAAATTCAACACAAATCCAACAACCCAAAGGCATTCTTGATGGCTGATCATTGTTATAATTCAAATTGCTTTGATTATTGTGCCTTTAATGACTCTGAGGTTTAATCTGTTTTACTTGGTTTAAGTTTGTTTTAATGAAGCGCACCTCAAATACTGGGCAAGATCCCCCGTCGTCATTGCAATTGCAATGAGAGAGTTCCATCCTCATATTTATAACTGTTCCTCTCCCCCTACCCCTGCAGCCTGGCATTTCTGAAGCATTTTGGGAAAAACTGGAGACTGAGGGCCTGGAAAATAGCGTTCTCAGTGTGCTGTTGGTTATGGGGCGGCTTGAGAACAGGCAGCTAGAGAGATCCCTTGTCGGTAGGTTGTTGTGGGTTTTCCAGGCTTTGAGGCCTTGTTCTATCAGTATTTTCTCCTGATGTTTTGCCTGCATCTGTGGCTGGCATCTTCAGAGGATCTGGTGGCATGAAAGTGAGAGGCATCAAAGAACATGTGTCAAAGAACACAAAAGACACTGCAGACTGATCCATCCAGAAAAATCAGCAGTAGCAGAACATGTTATAAACCAGCCTGGACACAGAAGGCTTTTTGAAAGCACAACAAGCTATGGATTCCAGCCGTGAAAGCCTTCGACTTTACAAAGATCCCTTGTTGTCCTCCCTAAACTGCTTGTCCCAAGGCATCCTCTGACTGGGAGCACAGTCTGAACATCGTTTCCGAATGTCAAAATCTTTGACGCCTTAGAAATGCTTCAGTGGGGTGCTGCCAGCTTGCAAGGACAGGGTTATGAACAATGGTCCCAGTTGTTCATTACAAAACTTTGATTCCAGCTTACGATGTTGTGAACAGGACGCTTTTACTAGAGTGGTGGGAAGTCTCTGGCCCTCCAGATGTTGGCTTGCATCCCTTTCAATTTTCACACTTGGCTCTGTTGGCAGATGGGAGTTGCAGTCCAAATAATATTTGAAGGGCCGCTTGATTCCTGCCCCGGTTTCAGTGAAAAAGAGGGTATCAGTGCATCAGAAATTCAGTGGAAGCTTGTCTTATCCTCATTTTGGCATCACTGGATGAATCAACCCAAACTCTGAAGCATGAAAGAAAGAAATGAGAGTATTTCCAGAAAATATTACAATAGTCAAAGCTGTACCTACCACTAGGCAGGGTGAGGCAACGCCTTAGGCTATGCAAACTCCAGAGGTGCCCCCTTCTCTCTCTTTTTGGGCAATAGCATTGTGTCTGTCTCACAGCCGGTCCTCCAGCTCCAAACTGGTGTGCTGTCCTCTCTCTTGGTGTGATGGAGGACACTGTCCCATCCTCAGTTGCCTGCTTCAGAACATGAACTAGAGGGGATGCTATTTTGTCCTTGGCCTCAGACAACAAAATATATTTGGCTAGCCTTGGCAGTAACGTCTTTAGAACCATAGAATCATAGAGTTGGAAGAGACTACAGAGGCCATCCAGTCCAACCCCCTGCTATGCAGGAATACCCATCAAGGCACTCCCAACAGATGGCCATCCAACCTCTGCTTAAAAACCTCCAAAGAAGGAGACTCCACCACACTACACCGGGTCTTTTCCACATTTCTGTTACATTGGCTGCATATAGTTTCATCACATCTTAAAACTCTTCTCTCGGGAGTATGAAACACACACACCTGGACAAAACAACAACCTAAAGGCATGTAAAAACCATACATCCTTGTAATTCTGAATTCTGCCCCTTTCTGTGCCACAACAAGGATGGCTGAAACCTTCACCACCCGGCAGAGACAGGGCAACCGTAGTGACGTGCCGGTCTGCAGTGCTGACTCATAGGCTCCTATTTCTCCTACTAAGCAGAGCTGTTGTTTCACGGTGGGGAGGAGGGAGGGAGCATAAATAAGAGAAATGTAGAAGGAAAGTCGTGTCTCCGTGCCAGCGTGGAGAGAGCCAGCTGGAGAAAAGAGAACAAATTTCTCTTCGGTAAGCATCAAAGGGCTGAATCAGGAGGGAGCTAAATTTAGATGAGCATTCCACCTCCTACCTCTACTCCGCGGGGGTCAGCATATTGAGCAGCCAGCACCGGGGTGGGGATTTTAGAAATGCTTTTTCTACCCCTCCGCCTTACCTACACTTCACCACCCCTATTGATTTTCTTTCTGCATCATCCTCTGTTGTCCTAAGAAAGCTTCACAGACACCACACACGCTAATAGCATGTTAGATCAGCCATGTCCTCGCTTTTGTCTTGTGATGCTGGAAAAAGAAGGCCACCCCACATATTTTCCATCATTTTGTGTGCATGATGGTTCCCCCCTCAGGGTCCTGGAATGATACTGAGTCCAGAGCATTGCCCAAGATGTCACAACTGGCAACAAAAGGGTTCTCAGATGTTTTGGTAGGAATCGGTTCAACACATTTTCTTGTGGATCACCTAATTACAGGAACCATAGAATCACAGAGCTCCGTGTCACTGGTAACTATCTTTCCAAAACCTCCTCTGCCCCCCACTCAATTTTTCCTGTCAAGAGAGGATCACAAGAAGCCATCCACCAAAACCCAGACATTATGAGCTGGAGACCAGTATCTAGGAATCAGTGCTGGGCCAAAGATTTAGTCCAGATTGGGGAAAGATACAGTCTGTATTGGTAGACAGGCCAGTGGTTGGATGTGGTATAATTCAGCTTTCTATGGTCTGGATCCAAAGAGGTCACTGCTCTAGCTCAAGGCCCAGTTGCACATTTGCAGAGTTAGCACAAAGGCATGTGATAGAGTCACAGGGAGAGGCTATCCTGGGTGCAGAGTTGCCCAGCAACAGGTTGCCAGGAAACCAGAATAGCCACTGGAAAGAGAAACCCAGTCCATTAGTTGGAAGGAGGGACTGGGGCTTCACAAGAGGAAGAATATATAAAAGGCATACTGATTGGTTTTGTCAGACTTCAGGGAAGAAGGGCTGAGAGTCAGTCCTTCAGCCAGAGAGAGCTCTGGACTAAAGTTTCTCAGGCCCTTTTCGCACTGCAGTTGCTATGCGAAAGGGTGCCTGGAGTGTCACGCGATTGTGAGGAGCGATCTGTATGATGCACTCACAATCGTGCGATGCTCCAGGGTAGGGCAGGCACCGTTCGCACACTTTTTCATTTTTGGCTTTCAGCCAAAAATGGTGTGCGATCGCGCATTGCTCCAGGTCCCCGCGCACACTTGCCATGCATGTGGAAACTCCCAGGTTGTGCGACAGAAGGAGGAGGCGGGGCTCTCGTGCTGCCTGCTCGGGAGCAAGCAGCTCGTGTGGAGCTGAAGCAGCGGGGACGTGAGAGCCTCTCGCTGGAGGGTGCTCGCGCGATCCCTGCACCCCAGCGCCGAAAAAAGGTAAGCTGCGGAAAGGGCCTCAGTCAAGGTGTGTGTGTGTGTGTGTGTGTGTGTGTGTGTGTGTGTTGAGTGGGAGGGTTTGTTTTCTCAGGAGAGCTTAGAGAGAGGGGCAGAAGAGAAATTCTTTTGAATCTGGTCAGAAAGTGTGACCTAGATTTGGGAACTGAACCTCTGGGTGAAAGGGTAGCCAAAGGGCTGTTTGAGATATCTGTGCTTTTATGCTGGTGTAAAGATATAAGGAAACTGTCTAAATGATTTTTGAAGAACTGTTTGAGCTTTGACTCACATATGAAATCCAATTCTTTGTTCTGGGTGTTATTTTAATAAAGATTATAGTTATTTTTATAAGTTCTGACTCAGCTGAATGATATACGGCAGTCATAACCAAACAGAACCATGCTACCATAGAACTATAAAGCGGTCCCAAATAACTATTGACAGGTTTCACCCTTTTTACACGAAGGGGGGGGGGTTTCCAAGGGGAAGGCAGAGCGGAGTGAAGTGACAGGGTGCTTTAGCAGACGGGGGAAGCTGCCATACCAGGCTATGAGGAGAAGAAGCAGGGCCAGCCACAGGGCATTACCCAGCACAGGTTTTATTGTGCAATTACACTTAGGCCGTTTCCACACTACACTGTTATAGTGCTATTATTCCACTTTCAACATCCTGTGGCATTCTGGGGTTTGTAGTTTACTGAGGCCAAAGAGCTCTCTGGTTGAGAATTCTAAATGCTCCTCCATAAACTGCAAACCCCCGGATTCCAGACGATGTGGAAAGTGGAATAATTGCATTATAACAGTGTAGTGTGGAAAGACCCTTAGACAGGATTTTCACCCTGTTTTCACTCAGTTGGATTTAGGCCTACATTCCTATGAGATCCACAGCAGAACATTCAGAAAGCTGCTCTGTGCTCTGTATTTGCTGTTTGTTGTTTATGGCCCTGTCTTTTATCTTTGCCTTTCTCTCTGAAGTTCTCACCAGGGAAAGGGAGCAACCATTCCTAGGTGCACCAGAGCACCAGTGTTCCCAAAGAGCTCATTACAAGGGAAGCACATCCGAAGGCTAGTTGAAGCTGAGTCCCGTATTATGTGGATTCAGAGCATTGCTGCTGCTGAATCAGCAGCCCCCTTTCAAGGCCGAACTGCGTCCTCCCATCACTATTCTGACTGATTTGCCTAATGGAATCTGACATGGAAGCTCCATCATGATGGTCAAGTTGGGGAAGAAATCTCAAGGGGAAAAGTGGCACCTAAGGGGGCTTGGGAAGGAAGATGTCTCATGCACACAAAAATAACCTGCAAGATCTTTCCTTTAATTTAGCAACCATAATGGCTGGCTTCCCCCATCTCAGACACACAAAGATTCCCCTAGAAAAGAAACTTCTCTCTGAGCTGAGCTGACCAATTCAGCTCTTGGTTCTTGTATTCATAATTTTATTTAAGTGATTTTTGGAAATACTTTTCTTCTTTGGCTCCCTGAGGCGGATTTTTTTTTACAGGCTTGTGTGGGTGTGTTTGTTTGTTTCTGGCCTTGTGCTGTCCTTGAGCACATGGTCTAAGAGGGAATACTGTGTCCAGTTCTGGGCACCTAATTTCAAGAAGGATATGGACAAGCTGGAGCGTGTCCAGAGGAGGGTGACCAAAATGGTGAAGGGTCTGGAAGCCATGAAGCCCTATGAGGAGCGGCTTAGGGAGCTGGGGATGTTTAGTCTGCAGAAGAGAAGGTGAAGAGGAGATGTGATAGCCCTGTTTAAATATTTGAAGGGATCTCATGTTGAGGAGGGAGTGGTCTTGTTTTCCATTGCTCCAGAGACTAAGACAAGGAGCAATGGATTCAAACTGCAGGAGAAGACATCCCACTTAAACCTCAGGAAGAACTTCCTGACGGTCAGAGCTGTCCGGCAGTGGAATATGCTGCCTCAATGGAGTGTGGTGGAGTCTCCTTCTTTGGAGGTTTTTAAGCAGAGGTTGGATGGCCATCTGTCAGGAATGCTCTGCTGTGGGTTCCTGCATGGCAGGGGGATGCACTGGATGGCCCCTGGCGTCTCTTCCAACTCTGTGATTGTATGATTCTTTAATTCTAAGGCAGCCTAAAAATACCATTAAGGGTAGGGAAGCAATATTTCATGTATATTTCAATATCCCATGTAAAAAAAAATAAATCGAAATGCACATGGGCAAACCCAAAGCTAATGAAGGGGTGGAGAAGCTCAAGTCCTAGAGCCCCAGCCTTGCCTTCCTGGGGTTCCAGTGCAGCCCAAGGGCCAGGCCGCTTCCCTATGGCACTATTGGGTGGTGGCTTCCTGGGAATTAATTTTCCACCTGAATGTTTCGCTCTTGATGCCAACAAATAAAAATGGGAGAATGCTCAGCAAAGCTCTATTTCTGGAAGTCATATCCATATGTGGCAGTTTTCAGTGTTGGAGGCAAGTGAAATCTGAAAGGAAAGGCATTCTGCAAGAGCTCTCCCTGTTTTGATTTATGGATTTGTTCCAGTCAGAGAGGCTCAGAGCTCCTTTTCGATAAGGGCTATAAGTGATTAGAAAGTAATGAACTATGGAAAAAGGATCAGAAGATGCTGAGATTAGATCTTCTGTTCCGGAAAGAAGCTGGTGATGGAACAATCTGCATGAAATGTCGCTTTGGGTGTCAGCTTCTCAAAAGCATTGATTTATTTCTGTTATCTTTACATTTTCTCTCCAAAGAACAAGTTATGTGGAATTAAGTCAGGGATGATAGGGATATACTCACCTCAGTTGGTTCCATTTGCTTCAGCTTGGTTTAAAATAAAAAAAGATTTTTTTCCTGCAAGGCTTTTCCTCCTCTTCATAAGGTTTAGCACTACAGGCGTGCATGGAGCTGTGTGTATTTACTGCTGCATTGTGTATGTGTATGTATGTATATGTGTATATGGGGGTACCTCCTTCTCTGCAGGATTGCCATCGTGGAACTAAAGTGGAAACTGATGGATTTTATCAGATGAGATCCAGAAACAATATGAGGAGAAAGAGCCAGGAGGAATGTCCAGTGAACTGGGTAGTGGCAAGGCAACTGTGGCAGGACTCTCTGGGGGCATTATGGAGTGCCCAAAATGCCCCCCTTCCTGTAGAGATAGGTAGAAGCCCATTTCTGGTTTTGGAAAAAAAATGCAGGGCAAATCTGCAATCTGTTTTAAATATTTATTTAATACATAGCCTGCTTCTTCCCCTATATGGGACCTAAATTGGCTCAGAATGTAAGTTCAAACAAAGGACACAGTTATGAGAGCGTTTTTCATACAACAGAATGTGGCGTTAAAAAAGAAAAGATAGCAAAAGAATCAAAGTATTTTGGATGAAATTAGGAAGAAAGAAGAACCGAAGAAGAATCCATCGGATAATTGGGGATGGAAATAAAAATCTTGCAAAACAAATCTCTACGTATACGGTTTATGAAATTGAGAAAAAGATGAGACGTGTGAATCAAAAATACTTTGAATCTGCAAATAAGCCAGGAAAATGGGGGGGGGGGCAAAAGACCCATATTCTACACTTGGTTACACGTTTGTCTCTTGGTCTGGTTGCCCCAAATCTGTTTTACTGGGCATCAGCCACCCTAAGCGATGGAGGTCGTTCTGCTGGCAGGCCGGGTGCAAAGAGGGTAAAGCCCCACCTTGCTTTCTGCCAGCAAGCGAGGCTGTGACGAGGAATAGCATGGGGGTTTGCCCTGCCTATGATTGTCTCAGCCTTAATCACTGGAAAGTGGGGCTGGGAATGTCCTTCCCTTGTACCCTGATCAGCAGCAGGACAGACCTCCTTTATCCAATGTGGTCGCTAGTTGTTAAGGTGGGCTGTGACCATGTAGGATAAGTGAATATGAAACAGTTATGGATCTGTAAATCTAAGGTGTCACACCGTAACTGATATGCTGAATGCCAGCCAAAGTTAAACCAATGGATCATAGAAATCAAAGAATAACAAAGTTGGAAGAGACCACGGGAGCCATCCAGTCCAACCCCCTTCTGCCATGCAGGAACCCACATCAAAGCACTCCTGACAGACAGCCATCCAGCCTCTGCTTAAAAACCTCCAAAGAAGGAGACTCCTCCACACTCCTTGGAGGCAGCACATTCCACTGCTGGACAGCTCTGACCGTCAGGAAGTTCTTCCTGAGGTTCAAGTGGAATCTCTTTTCCTGTCATTTAAATCCATTGCTCCTTGTCCTAGTCTCTGGAGCAACGGAAAACAAGCCCACTCCATCTTCAACATGACATCCCTTCAAAGTTGAGAAGGGAGCGTGCTTGTTTCTTAATCTCTCTGTTTTGGCCAGAAAAAGGGTATTTGGGGAATCTGGTGGAGTTGAGGGGTGCTTAAACAGCCAGGGGTGCATTTTGCCTATCCCTTCAGTAGGCAGGCCAAAGAGTTAGAAATATCACCACTGCTCAGAGAACATGACACATTCTGCTGTGAGAGAGCAAATCATGTTTGTGCCTGCAAAGCTAGCACCTCTGAGTATTCCTTGCCTAAGGCCATTTTCGCACTAGCCTGTTATAGCGTGATGATTCCACTTTCAGCATTCTCTGGAATCCTGGGGTTTGCAGTATCGGGAGGGGCCGAGGGTCCCCTCCCAACACTGCAAACCCCAGGATTCCAGAGGATGTTGAAAGTGGAATCATCACGCTATAACAGGCTAGTGCGGAAAGAAAACCCTATCAAATTCATTGGGTCACCATAAGTTGGCAGATGACTTGACAAGACAGTTTGGGGAATTAGAGACACAGGATCTCATATCTTTCTAACAAGTGTGACCTATGAGAAAATAAAATTCTGGGCAATGCTGGGTATATACACTAGTACTAAATATAGAAGAATCTGCAAATTGTTACATATTCACATCATTCTTTAAATATCATTGAATTTCTAAATGTCATGGGGACGATGGAGAATCCTCTGCTGTCCCAGAGGATATGTCATGTTGGCAGTGCTCCATGACATAATTGACAGTGTGACTCATCTACAATAATGCATGCCTATATAAAACATTGTTGTAGGAAGTTATCCTCTTGGTGTAACATAAGGTCTGAATGAATATCATGTGTTACACAAGTCACCATATGTTCTATGTTTAATTTTGGTTAAAATCTGAATGTTAGTTGCTGCCAAGTCATGGCTCTGTTTACTTAAAAGTGATAGCAATCAACAAGTGTTTTGCTATGTATGAGCTTTAGAGTACCCAGGCTAGAACTGCAGGTAAGAATGTGTTGCATGTCGAAGTAAGGGGCAATGCATCTCATCCTAGTGAAGAGGGATCAGTGAAAAATGAGTAGGGAAAAGCTGGCCCCAAGGCATCTGGCCAGTATTCCAAAGAACAGAAACTAAGGTAGCACCGGAGATGCGTTAGATCAAAATATGGAAATCAAGTCCCATGGGAACCATGAGAAGTTTGGGAGAGGGGAAGAACTGAGAATCCACCAATGGGAATTGTGTGCATGTTAAAGTGTGCATCACCATACAACCAAGTGTGTGTTGTAGATTGTTAGCTTCAGCAACAGTTGTAAGCTATACCTCTGATACTTTGTTAAATACAGTGGAAAAAACCCATGTGTTCTCTTGACAATAAAAGAGTCTGAAGAACTGCATTCAAACTAGAGGAAAGGACAGTGAAACAAAAAAAATTCCCTCTGAAGTTGGTGGCCTCTCCTTCATTGGGTGTTTTTCAATGGAGATTGGAGGGCCACCCATATGGGATGTTTCAGCTGTGGATTTCTTTAGGGGCAGTGGGTTGGCGTCAATGATCCTTAAGGATCCCGTCCAACATTCTGATTCCATAAAAAGAGACTAAAACAAAATTCTCACTCATCCTTCCCCATTCAAGTAAACGAGACCTACGTTGGTCATGACTGCCTTGAGTCCCAGTGATTCATAGGGCCTGCTGTAAAATATGACTAAATCTGGAACAAATCCATTGAGCGGACTTGGAAGCCTTCCAGAGAATTTCAGCTGCAAAGCTGGCAACCGCCTCTACCCACCCGCCCAGCTCCGTAAGGTTTGATCATTAGCTGGCCACACATGGAATCTAAGCAGATACGCCTCAGCCTCCCCCATTGTCACAACGGCTAGACTTTCCCTGGCTCTGCTTAGCGAGTCTCCCTGTATAAGCCCTCTTAATTGGCTTGTTAGTGTAACCTGATGCTACCTGCCCTGCTTGGCTGGTTCGCTAATAGGGCTCAGATGCCTCGTCTCAAAACGAGACAAGCTGCAATGGGATCCGCAAAAGCTACTTAAGAGTACAAAGGGGTTCGGAGAGCAGTCCCTCCACTTTCTCTAGAAACTGGGCCTGGGCTGTCACTGGTAATCTCTACCCTGCAGGACTCTTAATAAGCCGAGAGAATGGGAGCTGCCCTCCCATCACAGCAAAGGAGACAGTTCTGCTGAAATCTGTGCAGAAAACCGGTCACCTTGGATGTATCTGAAATGCATTTTATCTCCTACCTTTCTGAAGATGGTGGAAAGGTGGATTGCCCTGTCCTAGGACCTCTGAAGTTTGCTGAGCTCAGCCTTTGTTGTTTTTAGGTGCCTTCAAGTCAAATATGACTTATGGTGGTCAGAATGTAGGGTTCTCTTGGCAAGATTTATGCAGAGGGGATCTGCTTGTCTTTCTCTTACGCTAAGAGAAGATGGGTTTCCATGGCTGAGATTCATATCCAACACTCTGGTCAATACACCACGCTGCCTCTCCATATTTAGGACTATGGAACAAAAAATAAATAAATTAAATTTTAGAGAGAGTAAGGGCTTAGGCATGTGATTCATGAAAAATGGGGCTATCAGTGGCCATCATAAATCATCATAAGACCTAATCATCATAGACATGTGTATGCTTGTCAATATTCTTCTTGGATTGTGATGCCTAGAACTAGACACAGTATTCTAGACATTACCTGGAATATTGTGTCCAGTTCTGGCACCACAGTTCAAGAAGGAGACTGACAAGCTGAAACGTGCCCAGAGGAGGGCAAACAAAATGGTGAAGGGTCTGGAAACCATGAAGCCCTATGAGGGGCAGCTTAGGGAGCTGGGTATGTTTAGCCTGATAAAAGAAGGTTAAGAGGTGACATGATAGCCCTGTTTAAATATTTGAAGGGATGTCATGTTGAAGATGGAGCAAGCTTGTTTTCTGCTGCTCCAGAGACTAGGACACAGAGCAATGGATTCGAACTCCAAGAAAAGAGATTTCACCTAAACCTCAGGAAGAACTTCCTGATGGTAAAAGCCATTTGACAGTGAAATATGCTGCCTCAGAGTGTGGTGGAGTAATGTTCTTTGGAAGTTTTTTAAAGAGAGATGGGGTGGCCATTTGCTGGGGGTGCTTTGGGTGTGTGTTCCTGCATGGCAGAAAGGGGTTGGACTCAGTGCCATTGTGGTCTCTTCAAACTCTATGGTTCCATGATTCTAGTTTGTTTGGAAATATGAGTGAAAGGCTCCCATCACGCTCTCCATCCTGTTTTCCATAGCCATCTGGCTAGTCACTACAGAAGTGAATTCCAATTAAATTCTACTGTTCTTAAATGTTCTTAAATTCCACTTCAACCTGGATTGAAATCTGAGCCAGAGAAGTAATCCTAGTTTGTCCACCCAGCCCCCCATAATCTGTGAAATAATCTCCCTTTTCTTCTTAAATTACAGTACCAGAAGTCACAGCAAGAGCAAGAGCAACTGAAGTGGGGATCAGAATGCTAAGTGAAAGAGAGAGATATGGGTTCCTTCCACACTGTACAATTATAGAGGCATGATTTCACTTTAACTGCCATGGTCCCATCCTGTGGGCTGCTGGACCTGGCAGTCTGGTGAGGCACTGAGTCTTCTGGCTGAGAAGTCCGAATGCCTCGTCCCTAAACTGCTAGTCCCAGGATTCCATAGGACGGAACCATGGTAATTAAAGTGGAGTCACACCAATATAAGTATGTGGTATGAAAGGCCCAAGAGCTCTCCTTTCCTCCTCTCTAGTGGGACAATTTCTAGAGCTGGGACATACACAACATTTTTTTTTTCTGACAAAATTTCTGAGATTTTCCCCCCTCTTTTTCTCTCCACCCTGGTATTATAGAATCATTGAACCAGAAAGGCCCTAAAGGCTGTCTAATTCCACCCTCCACTGATTCAGGAAATCCACAGCTTTTTAAAGCATTACTGAGAGCTGAGCATCAATTCTACTCCATCTAAAAATTTCCAGTGAAGGAGAATCTGTAACCTTCCGAGGCAGCCCATTTCATCATTGAGGAGATCGATCGATCTGTCTGTCTGTCTGTCTGTCTGTCTGTCTGTCTATCTATCTATCTATCTATAAAAAATTTAATTGCATAAAAAACAGAGTGAATATACCCCACTGAGAGATCTATCACACCCTCCCCCACTTCCATATTCAAATTCTCAAATCGAATCTTTTTTGTTTCCATTTACCCAAAAGATTAACAATTACATTTCCATTTCCATTTCAATTTACAGAAGAGAAAAACAGTTACATTAATTCTTTCTTTGGTTTTCTGTACATTCATGTTTTTATCCAATCCAAGATTCCTCTCCATTCCCTTTCAAAGTTCTGGATAGGTTTGTTTTTCAGTAAAAATACTAACTTTTCTGTCTCTACCATATCCAGAACTTTTAATTTCCACTCTCCTAAGTCAATATCTTTCTTTTCTTTCCAATATTGCACATATATCAACCTTGCAGCTGTTATCAAATACAGCAATATCTTCTGATGACTTCTTATCTCCCTTTGTTGTCCTAATGTATTTAACAAATAAAATTCCGGCATCATTTCAAAATTCATTTTACAAATTCTTTGAATTTCATCATGTACCCCCTTCCAGAACTTTCTTGCCCTTCTGCAGTTCCACCACGTATGAAAAAAAGGACCCAAACGTTTCATTGCACTTCCAACGTTTCACCTTCCCATTTTTAGTTATTTTATGCAATCTTTCTGGGGTCATGTACCGTCTATGAAGCATTTTATAACAATTTTCTCTTAAATTTAAGTTTGGTGTAAATTTTATATCAGTTTTCCAGACTTTCTCCCAAACATCTAATTCAATAGGGTGTCCCACATTCTGAGCCGCCCATTTAACCATTGTATCTTTAACTGCTTCTGATTCCACGTCTCTTTTCAACAATAGTTTATAAAATTCGGAGATTCTCTTCTTCTGATTTCCCTCAATAAATCTAATTCAGTCTCTTTTCTCTCAAATCCATACAATTTTTGATCCATTTTAAATCTTTCTTTTAGTTGTCGCCATGGGAACCAATTTAACGTCATTGAGGAGATCTAACTGCTCAAGAAGTCCTTCCTATTGTTTGCAACCCCTTGCATTCAGAGTCCATTGATCTGGGCCCTCTTTCCTGGAAGAGCACAAAAGAAGCTTGCTTCTCTTTCTACACGGCAGCCCTATAGCTGTTTGAAGTCAGAAGAGGAAAGCTCCTTTTCAGAGTCTTCTCCACATATTCCCCACCATTCTCCACATATTCCCCACTTTAAAAGATGAAAATGGTGATCATGAGGTCAACACAGTTGCAGTTGCTCCAAATAAGCCTACAAGGACAGACTCAGGCCATTTCCACACTAGACTGTTCTAGTGCTATTATTCCACTTTCAACATCCTATGGAATCCTGGGGTTTGTAGTTTAGGAAGGCGCCTTTGAGGCCCCAGGATTCCATAGGATGTTGAAAGTGAGATAATAGCACTAGAACAGTCTAGTGTGGAAATGGCCTATAGATCTTCTGCCAGTAGATAGAGTCCATTCATGTCTATATGTCATAGAGGCAATCGAGGGCTAGTCAGGGTAGCTACAAGCCACTTCTGATATCAGAGGCAGTATACCTCTGCATATGGGTTGCCTAGCATTGTTTTTCACCACTTCTGCTCTTCCACTTACCCAAGAAGGTCTTGGCTCCCTTTCTCCTGACTGGCTTTCTTCAACAGGAAGAGCTCGAAAGCCTTCCTCTTCCTCTTCAGGCTGTGATTTTCATTGCCTTGGCAACACTGGGTTCTTCTGGTTCTTGGCATCCCATCCTGGCTCTTGACCTCCTGTTTGATGGCCACAATCTGACAACCAGACTAGTCACTTATGCATTGCCGGGGGAAAATGACAAACAAAGGACGTTGAAAGTGAATAGCACTAGGACAGTCTAGTGCAGAAATGGCTTCCATCTGAGGACTTCCCTGTTACATCCCTTTCTAATGATGATGAGCCCCGTCCTGAGAAACTATTGGAGCATTTCTTCTCTCCTTGGGGAAGAGACAAATAGGATGGAGAATTCTGAAGAGGCCACTTACAGACTGTCTAATTCAAGACATCAGGCTGGCTCAGAAAATAAGCCAAGCTATTTCTGTCCTTCTAGCACAGTGGTTCTCAACCTGTGGGTCCCCAGATGTTCATGGACTTCAGCTCCCAGAAGCCTCAGCCACTATGGTCAATGCTCAGGGCTTCTGGGAGCTGAAGTTCACAAACATCTGGGGACCCACAGGTTGAGAACCACTGTTCTAGCAGAATGGCTCGATTTCTTTCTAATTTGGAAGAGAAAGGAAGAGAACTTGGGCACTACTAGCCATTGTTAGACATTGTGTTTGTTAGGAATTTAAAATATTAACTAAAAGGACTGATACATAATCCAGTTACAGTCCTCCACATTTGCAAGTTTGACCTTCACGAGTTTGAAGCAACTGCAACTGTGTTGACCTCATGATCACCATTTTTCATCTTTTAAAGTGGCCCAGGTTGTTATTTTGGAACCCCTTGTGGCACAGGATGGGATATGAGTCACCCTATACAAATGGTGGGGAATATGTGGAGAAGACTGATTATCTGTGAGGCATGTGCTTCCCCCTGCCCCATTTTCCTCCTTGCATTCCTTACCCCAGGGTTGAGAAACTTGACTTTAAAATGGGTGAGCAAAGCCCACTCCCACTTCTGGAGGCATGTCTTCTCTGCCATGTGGCTGTACATTTTGCTGTGTAATGACTGCTGATTGGTCATGTGCTCTCTTTGTTCTTACCCCTCCTTTCTCAAGATGGCAACCAGAAGTAGCTAGAACCTCAGAACTCTGCCCTTGTCTGTCTGAGGGGAGAGTACCGGTAAGCTTTTTAACCTTGTCTTTTTCTCTCTCCTCCAACACTGGGGCCAGAGGCAAAGAATGGGACAGGGGAGCTCTGGAGGGGAATGGAAGGGGGATCAAGAGATTGTGGGGGGAGTTATTTGTGGTTTTTCCATTTTGGGAGGGTTGTGCACCCCAAACCCTCAAGAATGTGGAATAGCCATTGTAGTCAGTTTTCCTGTACAGAAGGCAGGTTGGTAGAAACAATCTTTTCTTCTCTTTTCTTCACCAGGAGCCCTGGTGGCACAGTGGTTAAATGCCAGTACTGCAACCACAAGGTTGTGAGTTAGATCCTGCCAGGCTCCAAGGTTGACTCAGCCTTCCATCCTTTCGCAGGTCGGTAAAAATGAGTACCCAGCTTGTTGGGGGCAATTAGCTAAAATACATTGTAAACCGCTTAGATAACACTAGTTGATAGGTGGTATAGAAATAACTGCTATTGCTATTGCTTGCTCTTCAAGAACCCAGGATAAAGTGGTGGACTCCCCTTTGCTGGAGTGAGTGTTGGAGCTGAACTGTTTTTCAGTCCTTTTTATCTTTTCAGGTCTATGCTTTAAATTGTGTTGATATTGTAAATAGTTTGGTATGATTTTAGTGTTCACTTTTGGTATGGTTTTAACAGTATTGTACTTCTTTTAAATTATAAGGCACCTTGAGAAGGAGGAGAACCTCATAACATGACAAATTTTTGGATTCCCTAGGATGGAGTCAAGAGAGTTAAGTTGCCATTAAACTGCTATAATAGTGTATAGTAGATATTTTCTTAGTTATATTTGCTGTCAAAACAGATCACAGATAATGCAAGAGATAAAGGTACCAGAGTGTGACTGCTGGATTTTCTAGTTTATGATCTTCCTTTGCTGGAGATCTTGGAAGTGATTCTTGGATGAAGGCTCGCACAATCCTCCAGCCATTATAGCTAGGAGATCTAAGAAGTTGTCTAAAACAAAACTAACCTTTCCATGCTGACATCAAGTAACTTTAGGCAGTCACAGGAAGATCTGAAAATATGAGAGGTTTTCCTGATGGAAAGTGGAGAAGGAACGGAGAGATGTTGGATATGGGAGGGCAGAGAACTAAGAGGCAGGCTGGAGGTGTGAAGAAGGAAAGGATGGAACAGGGGGTACAGAGAGATGATGTGAGAAGAAGAAGAATCCCATGTTGTGCTCTCTCCATGCCATGGAATTGTATGTAGGATGTGGAAAATGTGTGTGTATCTAGGATGTGGAAAAAGATGAATGGGAAAATTCTTAGAGACCCAAAGTGTTACCAAATGGTCGGCATTGTTTACCAGACAGGACAGTAAATAGCATTTAGCTAGCCCAGCTGAGAAACTTTTGTTTGTGTTTGAGGACAGCAATCAATGGGTGATTTACTAGGATTAGACTGTAGGTTACTGAGTTAGGGACGGTAGGTAGAATATCAAAAGACAGGGTGGGAAATTCAAAGGATCAAAGTAACTAATGGAGAGGAGCTATTTCAACAGGAAAGAAAATGAGCTAGAAGTTAAGGGGGGATGTGAACCTGGAGGAGCTACCAATGGGCATCGTTTATGGAAGGTAACGAACTATTGTGTTTTACTATATAACCAGATGAGTGATGCAGATGATTGACTCCAGCAACAGTTGTTAACTGGCCTCTTGTATTCCAATAAACATCATGGAAAGTATACAGGTGTTTTCTTCAGAAACACAGAGTAGCAGCATATGACAAGCAGGCTGGAAGACAGAAGTTGGAGAGTGAAGAAAAGGCCCTGGAAAATTGCCTCCCATTAAGGTTAAGGGAAAGGAGAAGGGTGGAAGAATAGAAGAAAGGTCTGGAAGCTCTCCAGAGGTCCCACAGTGATTAATCAGATGCTATTGGCATTGAGAGGCATACCATATTTGATACATTCCAGAGACCATTATAACCAGTTGCCATTGATCCTCGTCCTTGGGAATCTCATGCTTCAGAGCAGAAGCAGTTGCCCAGGATAAAAGTATCAGCTGGCATTCTAGGTGATTTAACTACACCCGGTTTCCACATTTACTCCTGGAATGTTGTTTCTTTCTGCATGGAAAAAAGGGCTTTGAACGGTCTGAACCTGTGACTGTCTGCATACCACTTTGGCTACACAAATTAACCTCCCAGAAATACTGGAATCCTGGCTATTACTTGTCCTTGGAAATTCCCCTTAGAGCTGGGCTTTGCTCACTTCCACGGTGATGCGGAGAGATTGGCCAGAGTGCTTGGCTGCTCACAGTTTTCTGCAGGCGGCAGTAAATCACAGCACACATAATTTAAAACAAATGCTGCATAAGGGCTTGTAAAATAACAATCCACAGCAGCCTTAAATTTCCCAGGTGTCAAGCGGAGTCACTTTGCATGCCAGAACTCCAGCTCAGAGGTGTGCTGTGGGGAAATATTAAAAATACTTCTCTGGATGCAAAATGGGAGCTGCAGACAATGCTCCCCAGGAGGCTCCAAGACCTGGTTCTGTGAAAGGCTGAAGATTCAAGAGCCAAAATTAAGGGATTTTGTATTAGATATTATTTCTTTTGCTTTATATATTATTTCTCCTCTTAACCTGACAAAGAGAAGGTGAAGAGGAGACCTGATAGCCATGTTTAAATATTTCAAGGGATGTCCTGTTGAAGATGGAGCAAGCTTGTTTTCTGCTGCTCCGGAGACTAGGACACGGAACGATGGATTCAAACTACAGGAAAGGAGATTTCACCTAAACCTCAGGAAGGACTTCCTGGCAGTCAGAGCTGTTCGGCAGTGGAATCTGCTGCCTCCATGGAGTGTGGTGGAGTCTCCTTCTTTGGAAGTTTTTAAGCAGAGGCTGGATGGCCATCTGTCAAAGGGAGTGTTTTGATGTGGGTTCCTGCATGGCAGAAGGAGGTTGGACTGGATGGCCCCTGGGGTCTCTTCCAATTCTATGATTCTATGATTCTATGACATTTCCAATTTTTACTGACGTATTCCTTTGTGTGTTTGCATATACTTTTTGATCCAGCACTTGCCAAAATGGAGAAATACTTGCTCTCATTTGAGTGTATGTCTTCAGTAATTAAGAAAGCGCTTTGTGAGCCAATCAAGTGAACATCTAGTGGCCTTTTAGATTCTTCTTCACATCTATGTATGGAGATCTTTCATGACAAGCTTCCAGTGTGAAAATTATGAGAATCAACTAAGGTTGAGATGAAGGAAGAACTAAACAGGGTTGACTAGGTGGCCCATCACTGTTAGGTTGAGTATATTTTTCACAAGGAAAGCAACACGGAGATTGAAGCTTGTACAGTACAGAGCATCCTGACTGTTAGCAAGAACACGTTATATTGGGTTGAACAAAGTGTGGCCCTGGGCTGCGGGAGCCCACAGCGACTCCAGACTTCCCTTTATAGCCCTTCCGAAAGTGAATTGCCTCCTCACAGAATTGGAAGGGACTGCAATCTCCCTAAATATTCACCTGTTTCTTTTCCCCATAGATCCCTTCACTGGCTACCAGTTCAGACTTTTGGTTCTGGTATTCAAGGTCTTCTAATCTCCTTCAGCACCTTGCAGCTCTGCTAGGCCATTTCCGCACTAGACTGTTACAGTGCTGTTATTCCACTTTCAACATCCTAAGGAATCCTGGGGTTTGCCTTTGAGGCCCCTCCCTAAATTGCAAACCCCAAGATTCCATAGGATGTTGAAAGTGGAATAATAGCACTGTAATAATCTAGTGTGGAAGTGGCCCTAGTAAAATATGCTCCATCCAGGAATTTAAGATCTACAGACAAAGAGTTACTGTCCTTTCCACCAATGTACACAGCTCTGTCAAGACTGTGAGCCTTTCACGATCTGGCCCTGCATTTGTGGAACAGTCTTCCTTTGAACCTCAGGCTGGAGGAGGATCTCACCCAGTTTTGTAAAGAATTGAAGACCTTCCTCTTTCATCTTAAGTAGGGATAGGACGAATCCAGAATCTTCCGTATGGAGACCCGAATCCCTGGAAGGTCCTGGGAATCTATGAATCTCACAAATCTTTTGAATCCTTTTTTAAAAAAGGGTTTAAAAAGCGATTGTCCACTCTGCACATCCCTGCAGGGTGCTTCCAAAGTGCCGGCACTGGCTGCAGTGGTGGGGGGGGGTGCAGAGGAGGGGTGACGGTCCTCTTTCCACCCCTGCCACAGTGAGCTCAGGCTCAGGGGTGTGCAGGAAGCTACTCACCCCTGCAGGCTCAATCCCTGGCACACAGGCCCCAGGGCTTGGAGGAACACGGCCATGGCTGGCCCTACTCACTCCTGCAGGGCTAATCCCAGGCGTTCACGTGAGCACAGGCTCTCTTGTGCCTTGCACACTGCTCTTGCACGGAGGGCTGGAATGTGAGGGACGGAAGCAGGGGACAGCGGGTGCTTCCAGATTTGAAAGATTCTGTTTGCCTGTTTTGCCCTGGGGATTTGGATCCGTGAATCCTGAATCCTTGCCAAGGATTTAGGATTCAAGGATTCGGTTGGCCCATCCCTAATCTTAAACCACTGAGTTGTGTTTAAAGTGCTTAGACGGGTAGCAACTGATGGGGTGTTCGGGATTTCAGTCCATGTATTGTTATAACGTTATGCTTATTGTCTTTGTCTTTGCTATAGCAAACTCCTGCCCCGCAAGTTAGAGAAAGCATTTCTACCGAGTTCTAACATTTACAAGAACCATTTTGGGCTATATATGCAGATAGTTAAACTGCAGGAAACTGTCTTGCTGCGTGGAGTTTAAAACATTAGAAATGCTGGAGAGGCTCTTTGCCTCTTTGGGGAAAAGAGGCAAATCTCTTTGGGAAACATCAGCATTGGCAGGGGAGTACTTCTTGTTTTGTCTTGTTGTTGTACTGAAGGTGAGAAATCTCATAAGGCTGTCTTGATGTGCTGAGACAAGAGATCTCACTGAGAATGTATAATTTTGCATTTCTTCACAGCCTGCCCCATCCTCATGTCCCCTGTGGAAATCACTGACAGGTTGGGTCAAGCCAAACAGTGCACTTTACAGGGCTGCTGCTATCACAACCAAGTAAGCTGACCTAGCTCTTTTATTTTTTGTGAAGAAAAAGAGGGGGTCAGTCCAGGGCAGAGGGGACCTGCCAGTGTTCTGTGACCAGTGGAGGTTAGTACAGGCATGCCTCAATTAACAATTAACAATTGGACAAAGAAGCAACTTTTTACAAAGTCTATTTATGACCACTCAGCCTTCTTTTTTCTTCCTTGTCTTCTGTCCAACTAGAATTTTTTTTAGCATCATTGGCATTGGGAGGGTGGTGAAGGGCAGCTGGA
This sequence comes from Iguana delicatissima, assembly GCA_948472985.1. Taxonomy (NCBI): domain Eukaryota; kingdom Metazoa; phylum Chordata; class Lepidosauria; order Squamata; family Iguanidae; genus Iguana; species Iguana delicatissima. Next base: position 110,423 of record CAOKZL010000060.1, read on the forward strand.
GAAACACAGACTATCAGTGTTGCTTTGCAGCAGTGTTTCTGCAGTAGATAATGCGATAAAACTTCAGTGGGAAAAAATGGGGTTCTGCGTTAGGTGATCCCACTGTAGCTGTGTTTAGCTGCCTGCAGCAGGCAAGGTGAGCCCAGCTACCTCCAGCATCCCTTACTGAATGTGCATGGACAGCAAAACAGAGGGGAAAAGGAGCAGTAGGTAAGCCTGCCTTACTAGCTGCCCCCAGTATGTTGAAAAAGTACAGATCTGTAAGTTTGGCTGCCCAAATGGAAATCATGAAGAAGATGGAGGCTGGTGAAAGAAAGAAAAAATCTCTGGAAGCATTTTGGAAGAAGCTTTCAAGCAGTCTTCAGAAGGATCTAAATGGTTTTGTGTACTTATCCAAGGTTTACCTGACCTGGTTGTTTCATCTCACAAGAAGATATCATTAGTTTCCAGTAAAAATGTGCTGAAACATGTTGAACTGCTCTTCTTTATGTGTTTAAGGAACCTATCCCTATTCTTTCTATGTTATTTCTGCCACTGGTACCAAAATTTCTGTTAAAAAAGTCGTGCCAAGGAACACATCCCTTTGGTTAACTGAGGTACATCTGTATATCATTTGGATGGTGAATCAGCTCTAGGTTTTAGGTGGAACTTTAAAGGATCTACCCAAGGTGACGAACTTGTTTTGTGGGTGGGATTCAGCATTTTGGATAGCTCCTACAAAGCTCCAACTAAGACCATTTCCGCACTAGACTGTTATAGTGCTATTATTCCACTTTCAACATCCTATGGAATCCTAGGGTTTGCAGTTTAGAGAGGGGCCTCAAAGGCTCCTCCCTAAACTGTAAATCCCAGGATTCCATAGGATGCTGAAAGTGGAATAAGAGCACTATAACAGTCTAGTGCGGAAATGGCCTGAAACCCAGATCTGCCTTACTTAGCAGTAAAGTCACCAGGTGAAATAAGAGGCAAGGCTGGTATAGTTTGAATGGTTGTATAGAAAAGGGAATGTGAGCAAGTGAACTTTGCATGAGAAGCCCCATCACCTTGGGGAAATTCCCTCTTGTGCACAACTATTAAAGGTAACTGGAGCCTTGTCCCTTGTTTCATATGGCAACCCCATTCGCCACCCAACTGACACTGAAGCCATCAGCCTCTGCTGGCTTTGGCCTTTCTAATATTCCAAGCAGGCCTCATTCTGAAACCAGGCCTGTTTACCTAAGTGTGGGTGCAAGCAGCTAACCAGATGCCTCAGATAGCAGCATGTAAGCACAGAATTGTAAGTGAAACTGTACACAACTGGGCTTTTGAAACTTACCCTGTTTGTGGCTATCAACATCAAGGGGTTCATTTCAACACTGGGGGTGGGAGCTATTTCTAGAAATTTCCCAACCATGTTTTGGGACTGGACACAGCATTTTGCAGTGGCAAGATATAGCATCTTTTCTTTTTCTTTGAGTGTTGCGCCCTACTTCCGGAACACGGACTCTGAGTCTGAGTCTGATAAGGCCCTTTCCCCACCAAGGGGATACATTGCTGTAGCATCGTTGCATCACAAATGCATCTACATGTCAAATTGGTTTGACGTCTATTTTTCGTAGTTCATTCTGCATGTGTTCAGCTCTTAGCGCGGTCATTGTGAAACCAGTGTAATATAAAAACAGAAAAGCTCCGATGCAAACCAACCACAATGGTGCTGCTACGTTTTCCCTACATATGATGCATTGAGGTGGGCATTAAATTGGCCAATCAGCAGCGACAGAGGGGAGGAGGGAAGGGAATAGGAGTTCCAGGAGAACTGACGATACGGAAGCTACAAATGATTTTCTCCACTTACTTCGACAGAAACTGGAGGGCACGCAGATAGGAATCAGGGTAAGTCAGAGTAAAAAACACCACTCATAAAATGCAGTGAAACGCTCCTCCACTCTAGTGCGGAAATGGCCTGAAACAGGAGGCATGCCCGACCTGCTATACAGGAAGAGGTTACAGTGCCACAAATAGAACAAGGGACGGTGCCAGCTCCAGCAGAGAGTCCTGCCCTTCAGACACAGAAGATAACTTACCAGCACCCACCTTTGCCAAGCGCACACAACAAAGAGAAAACCTACTTGAGTCCTAGAGAATATATAACCAGCAACAATTAACCAGGCAATGGCTGCATTAGGCTGCTGACCTATATAGTTGCTACCCTTCCCTTCCAGGAGTTGTCAGAGTTTATCAGACCTTCTTGCTTGCTGGATATTTTGCTGAACTCTGGATTACTCTGACTACCTTGGACTCACTTTGCCTTAGAATTCTGAGGGACTTTATTTATGACCTTGTACTGTCTAAAAGTAAGTAAGGAGCTGGGAACTATTCAATTTGTTTTGTATGAGTTATCAGCTGAGCTGCTCTGACTGAGATAGGACATTAAAGATGAGCCCACCCTCCACTGCCAGTCTGGCCACTGTTTTGTATCCCCCACAATGCACTGAGACCAATTATTCTTCTAGGGCATTGTGGGAGAAAATGGCAGCTACTCTTAAAAAGATGGTGGAGATAATCTGAGAAAATGTAGTGAAGTGATCTGCTTTTTCTAGCAGATAAGGTGAGGAAAGGAATAATTCCAGAATTCTGCCCACAGCCCCCACAAATGCCTTCTGAGAAATTTCATCACAGCTGTAGTAGTTTTTTAAATTGTTTATAACATCATCATCATCATCATCATCATCATCATCATCATCATCATATTTTGTGACATATTTTGGATAGAAAGGGAAAGACAGAAGAATCTTAGGCATTCTCCCTTATTATAGAGATGAGTTCCTCCTCTGTGCGTAGTCCATGGTCCTGTGAGATCAGCTTGCCCAAGGCTAGTGGAATTATGGTATAAGCTGGACAGTGGAATAAAGGAAGGAAAAATGTAAAATTGGCCAGTTCAGAGCTGTTATTTCAACTTAACAAGTCTCAAAACTCCCTCGAGACCCATCTCACCTCTCTATTGTAACTGGGAATAATTCCTTCGGCTCAGAGCACCAGTGTGTTGTGAAGCTTAATTAATGTTTGCAAAGACTTGAAGACCCTCAAGTTGAAAACGCGGCATGGTACATAAGTGCAGAGTAATTGTGATCGTTATTGCTTTCATTTGCATGTATGAGCTGTAATTAGCTGTGGACCGTACTGCAAGAAGTGTGAATAATTTAAGTGTTCTCTTCTGGAAGGTATAGTGAGAAGTAGTTTTGGTTTCTTTTCTTTTTAAAAAAACTATGTTAAGTTCATGCCACAGGTTTGTTAAGAACTTCTTAGTCTCTTTTGCTGGACCACTAGTATTCCAAAGGGACATGTGGCCTCATCCGGAAATGGTGACTTAATATTCTGTTTGAAATTACATCTCCTCCTCCGCTCATGCGAACCTGCCTGTACAATTTGCTCTTTGGAGGAAACTCCAAGCCTTTACCACCACTAGAAGCTACTAGGTTCATAGATGCAGGATGACATTCTGTTGGTTAACCCCAGCTAGTATAGACCCAATCAGTTATGGTCTGGTTAGTCAACACTTAGGCCACTTCCAGACTAGAGTGTTATAGTGCTATTATTCCACTTCCAACATCTTATGGAATCCTGCAAATCCCAAGATTCCATAGGATGTTGAAAGTGGAATAATAGTGCTATAACACTCTAGTGTGAAAATGGCCTTAGACAGATCTAAGGGATTCAATGCACTTGCTCCTGTCAAGACTAAAAGAGGATTTAGGCCTTATTCTTCTCAGTAGCCTTCTCAGTGGTGGTCTTTAGATGATAGAACTCCATGTCTCAGGGAAAGACATGAAGAAAAAGACTCACTTTTGTGATGATGTTTGTGGTATAGGCCAGCTGTCTATGCCTGCTAAGGCAACCAGCTGAAGTGTTGCCAGTCACCCTGAGAGACCTTGCCTATAGTGCAAGACCAAGATACCCCAAAACACATGCCTTTTGTGCAGGAAGCACAAAAGTACCTGCACCGACTGTTGCTTTTATGAGTGGATGCCAGAGCTGATGAGAGGGGAGGAAGCTGGTAGAAACACTGAGGCCCAGTGGTTCAGAAGGGGTCCTGGGGCTGCATCTGTTTTTGTCTTGGGGATATAATGATTAGTCAGTTATTTTGACATCCATTGCAAACCTGGTGAATTCCAAAGAAAACAATAATGATACAAAAGAGTTGAAATCTCATGTAAAGATTTTAGCCAGTCCATCAGAGGCTCAAAACAACACTTGGGTGGGCTGGGGAAGGAAGCTAGTCTCCTGGGGAATTGCTCCTAAAACCACCAAGCAAAGTGGGCTGACTGTGGCAGCAAAGGTGGAATGCCTTCAGGTTGCAACCAAGCCAAGCTCCAGGCTTCTCCAGGTGCCTCAGACCTTTGCTTGTTTCCCTTTGCTGCCCACCACACTAGATGGCCTCCTCACTACCCCTCTCCATTCCAGCCACACACACACACACCCCACCAGCCATCAGCAATGGTCCAAAGTCTCTTCCTACTACGTAAGAAGTCTGGAAAAGAAGGAAGCAGGAATACTGCCTCTTCCGCAGATCCCTCCCAGTGGCGGAGCTTGAAGTGTGGGGAGGGGAGGCAGGAGGGAGCAGGGCTATGGCATGAAGGGCATGACCACTGTGTGTGGGGGCATGGTCACAGTGCATGGGGAAGTGGCTGCAGTGTGTAGCCAGGGCACAGGGAGGCATGGCTATGGGCTGGGACGCACCAAAAACATTGCCGCCCAGGGCAAAGCGCATCACCCCCACCCCCACATCCTTATGTGACTGATCCCTCACCTTCATGAACTCTTGAGATCTCTTTCGTGCTCATCCCAATGCCACTACCCTGGTTGGGCCCCAGTCACCCATCAGCAGCCCCCAATCCCTTGTGAAGATCTGCTGCTGGACAACAGTTGGGGGAGGGTTGCCACCCACATTTTTCGACAGGACCCATACCACGCTTGGTTGCCCTGGTTTATTCAACGAGACAACCATTATTGCATGTTACAGTTTCTCACATTTTACAGAATGCTGAGGAAACACAGTTTCTGAAAAATGCAAAATCTGTTATCAAGCCAAAAATCATCTCAAGAAAGATTTTTTAACTGACTTGTTTACTGGACTAGCACTAACAAAAGATAAATCCTGAATACATTGAGATGTTTAAGTGAACACGGAAAAGCTCACCATAATGTGAGAAAACTCATTTCAGTAATTCTCCCATACTTATCTGTTCTCATAAATGAAGTCCTGTGAAAACACCACATCTGTTGTCAGCGCAAAGATTTTGTAGCCCATGCCAAGACCTCAGCAAGTCTGTTGCTGATGCTTCTTACAGGTTCCTTTTCAAATTTCTTTTCCTTATGCAGCAAGGCAACCTAGCTTTTCTCAATTTTATGTGTAAAAACTTGAAATGTGTCCTCAAACATCTCAACATTGGGCAAAATCTCCTAGAGATGAGGAAAAAGTCACCATCATGTAGTGAAGGAAGGTTGAGGCTTTTGTTTCATTTTTTTAATTGTACCATTTACAAAGTGAGGATGCCCTGCACCAGGACTTACATCTCTATAGCCTCTAGAGACCCAGATGATTTTTTCTCTGTTGCCTTTCGACAAAAATTAAAAATGGCATTTTCAAATTTCATTGCTTATGGATTTATTATGTGGCTGTTAACCACAGGTTGTTAACCATTTTGAAGAAAGAAAGCTAGAGCTGAAGTATTTTGATGAATGAATATTTTTGCAGAATTGGTCAGTGGATCATCAAAGTGATTTGTTGCTTCTGTAAGAACCTGTCATTCAGGAAAAAGGACTGAAAACCAAGGTCTCCAGAGGCAATCACAATCAAGTCAGGTCAACTCAACTCAGCTCAAGTTGAAATATCTCCTAGAAGGGGTCAGAATCAGCCCATTCTTTCTTAAGTGAGACCCTCCACCTCAAATCTAGCACCCTGTTCACTCAAGTCCTGGAAGTTTTCTAAGAATTCTGATTCTTGGAAGTGTGCTTTGTACTTCATGAGCAGGGAATCCATGAGGAGCACTTCCTCAATCAGCTTCTCAGTGCCTGAGTCTCAAAAGAAGGCAGTTGCTACGGAAAAGAGCCATTGATGTGGCAGTTGAGCAGGTCGGGTCTTTTGGCTGGGCAGTAAAATCTTGACAGTTGGTGGGCCCTGTGTTGAAGTAAGTTACCTTCATCCAGGTGGCTGAATCTGAGCCCACACTCTTTGGGTCAGCTCTTGCAGTTTTGTCTCAAACATACTTCCACCAGCCGTCCATATCTGAGCCTTCACATAGCAGGGATGGTGGAATGTCAAGTGGAACAGCATCAAAAATGGGCAAAGGTACCCTCCAAATGTTATTGGATCGCAACTCACGTCAACCCAGGCTAGGCGCACAGCTTTGAAACACTGTTTTTGGACCAAAACTCCCAGAATCCTTCAGTCACCTTGGCTAGTCCATAAAGTAACTTTTCCAAGTGCTAGACATGCTGAGAGTTGCTATCCCACAGCATCTGGAAGGCCAAGTTGCCCACTGCTGTTTTGCTACTGCACCCATGAGTGTTTACCCACATTGGTAAACACCATATCAAAACAATCTAAATACAACCATACATCCAGTAACATTCAAAGAGCTTTTGTGCAGTGTTTTATCAGTGCACAACTTTTATGCGGGGAAAGGATGCGACGGGGAAAGAACTGAGTAAAGAAAAGGGACTGAAATTTCATGAAATCACAGAATAATAGAGCTGGATTGTGCCCCAAGAGCCATCTTGTCCAACCTCCTGCCATGGAGGGCTGCACAGCTAAAGCACCCCCGAAAAAAGCCCACTAGGGCCATTTCCGCATGAGGTCGATACTTCATAGTCACCTTGAATTCTTAGCCCTCAGTCTGCACATTGTAGCATTGTAGCATCATAGTTTTACTCGTGCTTCTGCATATTTTCCGCTGCTAGCGTGGTTCACTGCGACAAGAAACTGCTGTATCTTAAAACTGGAAAAACTCCGATGTAAATCTCCCAAACCGGTTCTGCTTTGTTTTCACCTACACGCAAAAGTGTAACATTGATTCACAGCGCAAAAGTGGCCGGCTATGGGCACTGCCAGACTGTCCCTTTTGTCATTTCCATCCCTATCTCTCTCTGCCCGTCAAAGGACAGGCTGCTGCCATTATTGTCTACATGCGTTAAACAGACAGCGGCAAAAGAGTGGATCTGGTAATGGACCATTAAGATGTGTTTTTTTCCCCATGTATCAACTAACATACATGCATATGCACAAATGTAGCAACACAGAAATGTGTTCAAAATGTGTGTTGTTGTTTTTTTTAAAAAAACCCAGACCAATCAGCGATGTTAGGGCAGGGGAAGGGAGGGGAATGGGGGTGGCCAGGAACTTGCTGTTCCAGATTCAGCAACCGCTGTTCAATGTAAAGTGTGGGGGGGGAGTGCAGACAGCACAGTTTCTGAATCGGGGTATAAAAACACCACTCCTGACATGCAGTGAACTGCTCCTCGTGTCTTGTGCAGAAATGGCCTAAATTGCATCAGTCTGAAGGCTTTATCACATGCTGGGTTTGTTGCACGATTGCATTGTCTTTATTCTGTAATTGATATCTCCTTATTACTTGATGTTGGATTGCATTCCTAGGATAGAATTGCATTCCTATCATTATTGGGTTGTCTCTTTTCATTTATGGGAAATACCCATTAATGATGCTGATAACACTGCTTTTCCAGTATTGTTTTTCATGCAGTCCTTTCATTCTGCAGTTCTTATATTGTGGCATTCATGGGGGGGGGGGTTCCAGTGGGCATTGTTTTACCCTCTCTCCCATCCCTAAACAGGATGAACTCATTGCACTTCTGGTGTCTGGACAAAGAGGACATCGTGGAGCAGGTGAACAATGCTGCTTTTACTCAATTCCCCAGTAATTTTTTAAAAATGTTCGTATAATTGCACGCTTACACTGCCCCGGTGGCTGCCAGCATGCCACAATTATCCCATTACAGCAAAACAGAAAACCAACTGTGACTCCAGATGAGTGAAACACTGCAATGTGGCAAGACAGGAAAACACAATGCCAAAGTGACAGGGAGGAAGTCTCCCAACATGCTGAAGTTATACAAAGAAAAAAAAAAGGGGGAGGAATAATGCAAGCGCTAGGCAGCATGGACAGGGAAAGGGAGGCAGGGTTAGTGGGATGATGTGGAAGGCCCATAGTGGAAACATGCATCGCCAAACTGGCAGCAGAGACAGATAGTGATGGTTTCTACATCAGTATGTTTTTGTTTCTTTAAATAATGCAATTTCTATGAGTCAACAGGCTGGTGTGATAAAACCCTGAGTGTGAACAGCGTCCTATGGAAAAAATTGAGGAACAGAACAATAGATGATTCCCAGCACATTGGCCATTTCCGCTCTAGACTGTTATAGAGCTATTATTCCACTTTCAACATCCTGTGGAATCCTGGGGTTTGCAGTTTAGGCAGGGGCCTCAAAGGCAAACCCCAGGATTCCATAGGATGTTGAAAGTGGAATAATAGCACTATAACAGTCTAGTGCGGAAATGGCCATTGCTTCCAAGCTAAAAATAAAGTCAGTGGTGTATTTTTTTCTCGACTCCTGCTGTCCACCACTGTTACTGTGAACACGTATGTTACCCAGCCCAATTCAGTAGTCGGACCATGCTGTGCCAAGTACTTGATCTGCCTTCTGATACCTTGCTATATAGTTTCTTAATGTGATTAGTGACAGATGCTATTATCTGAGGAAATCTAAATTGCGTCTTCTTGCACTAATGAACTACTGTATTACAATGTGCTGGGATTTGAGAACAAGATGGATTTATTAATGAGCTCCTAATTAAAGGGACAGTGTTTAACGTTCTCCGTGCTTCCAGCTGATGATGGGCCCTATGTCTCCGCTTGGCGGATGGGGACTTTTGTTGCTTAGGAGCAAATTTCCATTGGGATGTATGCATCCCAAGTGGGAGAGACCGAAAAGAATGCAAGGACAAGGAGGGGGTGGGAAATCAGCTTCCCAATATTTTTGAATACGGATTAAGGGTTTTACTTTTTATTTTTTTTCCCTGTTCAGTAGATTTGCCCTAGCATATGCTTTTAAATGTATTTATTAGATTTACATGGCTGCCCATCAAACAAAGATGATCTCTGCAGCTTACATTTTTACTGAAATAAGTATTTTTAAATATATTTTATACTGCCTCTTTGTGCAACATAAAATGTCTTTTGGAGATCCTGTTATGGTGAAATTGATGCTTTAAAAATGGTGTGTGCCGCCTCACTACTACCTTGGATGTGGATGGCTTCCGGTGACAGAATGATGGATCTGGAAGGATCTCTGGTTACTTCTTTATGATTGGATGTATTAATGTTGTACTACAAGCATATTTGATATTTGTCAGTGTGTACAGATTGCCATACTATGGGCCTTTCCACACTACTCTGTTATAGCGCTATTATTCCACTTTCAACATCCTGTGGAATTCTGGGGTTTGAAATTTCCTGAGGCCAAAGAGCTTTCTGGCTGAGAATTCTAGAGGCCCCTACGTAAACTTCAGACTCCGGGATTCCACAGGGTGTTGAAAGTGGAATAATCTTCTAATATATAAAACGCAAAGTTTGTCTGTGTCAGGCAAAGACTGCATTTGATTGACTGCCTAAGAAGATTCTATGGAATCCTGGGGGTTGTAGTTTAGGGAGGGGCCTTTAGAATTCTCAGCCAGAGAGCTCTTGGGCCCGGTCAGCTGCTATGGAGATGCGGCCTAGTAGCAAGGAGGAGGGCAGTGTATTCCCTCAGGAACCCAACCTCTGTAAGTTAATAACTCTTAATACAGACTGGATTGGGGAATATGGGAAAAGTTACAAGTACTGGACAAGACAGTCTGGGGAATTAGAGACACAGGATCACGAATCTTTCTAACAAGTATTACCCATAAGAAAATAAAATCCCAGGCAATGCCAGGTATATATGCTATTAGCATTATAACAGTGTAGTGTGGAAATGGGCTATGTTTCTGCAACTTGGAACTTAATTGTCAACATGGTTGGATCCTGCATGCTATTAACATAGCTATAAGACTCCAATGGTATATACACTAGTCTCCTGTAAAATGCATTGGCAGACACTTATGTTCTGCCAACAAGGTGTAGGATCTTGGCCACAACCACCATCTGTATGCCTGATCCATCATCATTTCTTGTGTATCTCTGTCCTGCCTTCCCTCTTGACTTCTCCATTTCTTTGCATTTATGGTTTTAAAACATTCAGGTTTTTTAAAAACAATGTAAAGGAAAGCTTTGGGAAGATAGAATTTAGTGTAGATGAAAGAGAAAGAGGCTTAATGGCTTGTTGTATCTCTGCATTAGCCCATTTGACTTTATGGCAGCTGTTCTCAGGCAACTGTGCTTGGGGTGGCACTGGTCACTTGCCTCCTGGTCTGTCTGGGAGGGCCAGGTTTCCTCCTCCCGTATCATCCTTCTGCCTCTTGGCCAAAACAAATTACAGCCACTTGGAAAACGGAGCCAGTTGTGGCTCAGTTTTCCAAGTGGCTGTAATTTGTTTTGGCAGCCGCTGCTCCCTAGATGGGGGCTGCCAAGAAAAATGTGACAATGGCTTATTTGCAGACAGATGCGATGGCAGGGAAGTGGCCAGGTTTGAGTGAGAAGTGGTGTTTCTTTATCCCTTCTCCCTCTGGGCTGAGGCAGCCACAAGGAAATGGGTGAAGCTGTGATCCCCTGTACATTGACACGGATTAAGATCCGTTGAACTGAAAGATGATTGCTGCCTCTAATGCAGGGGTGGGGTTGACCACGTGGCCCTCCGGAAATCATAGAATCATAAGAGTTGGAAGAGACCAGGGGCCATCTAGTCCAACCTCCTTCTGCCATGCAGGAACACCCATCAAAGCATTCCTAACAGATGGTCCTAACAAATGGAATCTGCTGCCTCAGTGGAGTGTGGTGGACTCTCCTTCTTTGGAAGTTTTTAAGCAGAATGCTTTCTCCTGATGTTTCGCCTGCACCTGTGGCTGGCATCTTCAGGGGATATGGTGGCATGGGAGTATATATACTTGTGTAGTATATATGTAGGATATCCCATTTATCCCATATTTCAACAAGAAAGAAGAAATTTGGAAAGTAAACAAGATTTGGCTACCAGTACTGAAGAAGAACACTAAAATCAAGACTCAAAAACATGCCAATGAGCACCACCCAGACTCTGGAGGTCCCTCTACAGGGAACAATACAATGGGCTGCTAATGTACTTAATGCCCTGTTATGCAGATCCCCTGACTAACAATACACCCTGGGGGATATCCCGTTTAACAATAGGCCATCACACAGGCCAACTGTAACAAATGCAAATTGCTCCCTCCCACCCGGGGCTACACAAGTATATATACTCTGTCTCTCTTCCATGCCACCAGATCCTCTGAGGATGCCAGCTACAGATGCAGGTGAAACATCAGGTGAAAATACTAATAGCACATGGCCTCAAAACTCGGAAAACCCACAACAACCTATACATTTGTCTTTTTTTTTTAACTCCCTGAGACTGTGTCTCTTCTTTCCATTTTTTCCATTCGGTGTTACCAGTCTTCATTGCTTTCAACATTTATTGGAGTTCTGTAACTTGCAGTCTGAACCAGTTTTTTTCAAAAATGCAGAATGATGCAAAAATTGGGTGAAATGTTTGAAGAGATATAAAGCTGACACTGAATGGATACAGACCGATTCATCTATCCCTGCTTTGGACTTCTCACTGAGTAGACAGGTCAAAGATTGCACAGTATGAGGGACAATGATCTCCTCTCAAGAAAAGTCTCCACGCACAGATCTTTTCTCAAAAGCCTTTTTAGTTATCAGGTGCACCTCCGTGCAGCTGAGACCCTGGCTGTGCATCTCCCCTTACAGGTTGGGGTGCTGCCCTGTGGAATCACCTGAGAGAGAAAAATTCTGCTAACAGTAGTCTGCCTCCCACCCCAGAAACATCCTCTCTGGTTCCCAGCCTTCTCTAATGGCATCCGTCTCTAGAGTGGATTATCCGTCACCATAAAACCACTCATTCTTTCAGATACATTGAGTTTTAATTAGCCTGGCACGGACCAAACAAGCCATGCCTCCACTTTTATGAAGACAGCAAGGAGTGTGTAATGTCTTCCACCGGCTATGCTTGGATGTACTAAACAGCTTTTGGAGTTATCAGGTAATTTATTGTGCTGGGAGGATGCCCATTTGGCTTGTCTTATGTTTTAGCAGCAAAGTGAAGGGGGCGGGGAGACATTAAGTTCTGTTTAGGAAGGTAAAAACACCCAAGGTTGACTCTACATCTCCCTCATTTCAGCTTCTTCTGTATTTTGTACATATTCCAGCATGTTGATATCCTTTTTGACCTGGGCTGTTTCCGCACTAGACTGTTACAGTGCTATTGTTCCACTTTCAACATCCTATCGAATCCTGGGGTTTGCAGGCCTCTGAGCCCTCCCTCCCCAACTGCAAACCCCAGGATTCCATAGGATGTTGAAAGTGGAATAATAGTACTGTAACAGTCTAGTGCGGAAATGGCCCTGGACTGGACACAGTATTCCAGAGCAAGTCTGACCAAAGCAGTACAGAGCGCACTACTACCCTCCATCAGGATGCTATATTCACAATTGCAACACAATTTGTTGAAATGCCACTTTTTCTTATTAGTACATAATAAAATGGTAACATTAACACTCGTTCCATCCAGAAAAAAAGAATGATCCATTCTTATATACATCCAGCATTCATTTACATCATGCTACATTCTTACAAGACTTCCCTCCAAACAAAAGGCAATAAAACAGAATCTGCAAATCTTTTGCCTGTCAATTAAACCGATATAACTCTTGTACCTGTGTATTTTGTTCTTATTCCCGAAAGTCAATATTCACCATCTTGATACTGTACCAAAGATTCCAGAAATATAACATTATCCCAATCTTTGATAAATCTTTCAGATTTATCCCCTCTTAGTATATACGTAAATCTGTCCATCTACATCACATCAGCTTTACCTCCCGATCTACTATTAAGAGGAAGGTCTTCTGCTTCCACATTTGAGCTATTACCATCTAGTAGCAGCTATCACATAAAACAATAGTTTTCCAGCCTTTTTCTCTAGATTAGTCATTCATTGTAGATAACGCATACAATTCAGGAGTCATTTCTTAGTTGAAATGCCACTTTGTTAATTTTGACCCAGCTTTCCGGTCTGTCAAGGTCATTTTCAATTTTGATTCTGTCCTTGGTGGTATCCGATAACCCTCCTAATTTGATGTCATCCACAAACTTGATAAGCATGATCTCTATGCCATCAACCAAGTCATTTATAAAGATGTTGAACAACAGCGGGCCCAGGACAGAACCTTGAGGTACCTGGCTAGTCAGAGCTCTCCGGGATGAAAAAGAAGCAATGGTGAGCACTCTTTAGGTTTCATTCTTCAAACATCTACCTAACATTTTTGAACCCAATAATGAAATGCATGGAGAAGAGACTCTAGATTCTAAACTGATTCTGATTCTCTAGATTCTAAACTGTCAAGATTCTAAACTGAGAGTTTATAACAGATAAAACTTTCATTATAAGAAAACTCACACACACACACATATATAAACATACAGACATTTTCTAATATAGGGTAGAGGGAAAAATAATTACAATATTAAATACAGGTATGACTGTAAAAATGAACTCTGTCTACTTTTCAACTGTCTTCATTCATCTTTGCTCTTTTCAGCCATGTTAGGCTTTATCTGGTGAGAAAGCATCAAGTAGAGGAATACAAGCAGGTAATCGAATGTAATGATATCAAACAGAAAATAGAATAATCATTGACTCATCTGATTGTAAATCCAACAAAGGGAGATGGGAAGTATATTAAATTGTTTTTTATTTTGTAATGTAAAAATAGTCACAAAGGTGCTGGCTATTCTCTTTAATTTGTTTTTGTGTCTATTTGTTTTGAATAAAAATAATTTTTTAAAAAATCCACCTATCAGTAGCATTGTCTAGCCCAAATTTTACCAGCTTTAGTACAAGAATACTATGTGGGTTCTTGTAAAAGGATTATTGTTCAGCGGTTTAGTTTAATTTCTTGGAACAGTATTAATGGATTGTAGAGAACAGAAAGTAAAAGCAAAAATGTGTATATAAAGGGGAGAATATAAAGGAGCCTGTGAGTGTGTGTATGTGGTTTTTGCAGGGGTGGGGGAGAACTGAAGGTTAAAGCTGGGAGAAAGCTGAAAGTGGAAGCTGAGCTGAAGCAATGGGGAAAAAAAAGTTGAGATTGTATTTGAAGGTGAAAGAGAAGAGGAGAAAAGAGAGGGCAGAGAAGCCAAGAGACAAAAAAAGGCCAACCCACAAGGAACCAAAGGAAGCAGTCAGAAAAATAGGTTAGGTCTAATCTGCAGATAAACAGTTTTGGGGAAGGGCTTCTCAAAGGAACTGGTTGCCTGGAACCTGAGAAGAAGACAACAGGGGAAAAAAAGTAAGATCTGTATTTCTCAGGGACTGTGGTTACATAGATTTAGAGGAAGCCACATATCCATCTTTTTAAAAATTTGGCTTGAGACAAAGTGCTCCACTGCAGATGGAAAACAGTAAAAGGAAATTCATTTGAGATATGTGGCAAATCCAGACAGGTCATTTCTTGACCTGGCCCACATGATCACTCCCAGATTCCAGGAGCAGAGATGGCAGCTGGTCCAGCATCAAGTCTAGAGGAGAAGCATGACATCAGACCTTCACCGGTAAGAGGATTTATGCATCTAAAAATACTCTGCACTGATTGAAGCACCTGGAAAGGTTCCTGGCAGCTGAGGCACCTAAAAAAACATTTCAGCTACTGTCTGGGCATTCCTGATGCTACCCTTAGGGTTTCTTTTCACAGTACAAATTACAATACTTTTATCCCACTTGAACTGCCATGGCTCTGCCCTATGGAATCCTGCCATTTGTAGCTTCAGGGGATATTTAGAATTCTCTACTACATTGGTTTCTAACCTGAGGTCCAGGGACCTCTAAGGGTTCACCTGAGCCCTCATGGGGATTTGTGAGGCCCTGCTGCTGGATACCAACAGCAACATGGCAGTGGTGTGTGTGTGTGTGTGCGTGTGTGTGCGCAGATGCTAAAACTGCTCCCTTGTCTGCAAACAAGAGAGCAGTTTGGACGTGTCTACACATACCTCTGCTGCTGCATCCCTGATAAAAGGGACGCAGGGGCAGGCATGTGTACACACCCAAACTATGATTCTGGAGACCAGGGGTTGAATCCCCACTCTGCCGTGGAAACCCAGTGGGTTACCTCAGGCAAGTCACATTCTCTCAGCTCCAGAAAAAGACAAAAGGTAACAGATCTTTCCAAGAAAATCCCCATGATAGGTTCATCTTAGGGTCTCCATAAGTCAGTTGTCAAAAGGGAGAGACATGATGAATCATAGAATCATAGAATCATAGAAATGTAGAGTTGGAAGAGACCACACGAGCCATCCCCTGCTATGCAGGAACACCCTCAAAGCATTCCCGACAGATGGCCATCCAGCCTCTGCTTAAAAACCTCCAAGGAAGGAGACTCCACTACACTCCGAGGCAGCAGATTCCACTGCCGGACAGCCCTGACTGTCAGGAAGTTCTTCCCGAGGTTCAAGTGGAATCTCCTTTCCTGCAGCTTGAATCCATTGCTCCTTGTCCTGGTCTCTGGAGCAGCAGAAAACAAGCCCTCTCCTTCCTCTACATGGCATCCCTTCAAATATTTAAACATAGCTATCATGTCCCCTCTTAACCTTCTCTTCTGCAGACTAAACATCCCCAGCTCTCTAAGTCTATCCTCATAGGGCATGGCTTCCAGGCCTCTCACCATTTTGGTCGCCCTCCTCTGGACTTGCTCCAGCTTGACCATGTCCTTCTTGAATTGGGGTGCCCAGAACTGGACACAGTGTTCAAGATGAGGTCTAACCAAAGCAGAGTAGAGTGGTACCAGTACCTCCCTCGATCTAGACACCATACTCCTATTGATACAGCCGAGAATTGCATTGGCTTTCTTGGCTGCCGCATCACACTGCCGACTCATGTTCAGCTTGTGGTCTATGAAGACTCCTAGATCCCTTTCGCACGTACTGCTATCCAACCACGTGTCCCCCATCCTATATTTCTGTATTCCATTTTTTTTACCTAAGTGCAGGACCTTACATTTCTCTCTGTTTAATTTCATTTTGTTAGCCTTGGCCCAGCTCTCCAATCTATCCAGGTCCTTTTGAATTTTGATCCTGTCCTCTGGCGTATTAGCAACCCCTCCCAATTTGGTGTCATATGCAAATTTGATCAGCATGCCCTCTACTCCTTCATCCAAGTCATTGATGAAGATGTTGAACAGCGCTGGGCCCAGGACAGAACCCTGTGGCACCCCGCTAGTCACTTCTCTCCAGGATGAGAAGCAGCCATTCATGATCACCCTTTGGGTTCGGTCGATAAACCAATTACAAATCCAACTAACAGTTGTCCTGTCCAGGTTTGAAAGAACCTCCCCATCAGTGGCACTTTGTTGTGTGTGTGTTCAGGTCACTTCTTACTTATGGCAACCCTAAGGTGAAGCTATCACAGGGTGGTGGTGGTTGTTTTTTTTGGCAAGATTTGTTCAGAGGGAGTTTGCCTTTACCTTCTGCTGAGGCTGAGAGAATGTGACTTGCCCAGGGTCACCCACTGTGTGAGCAGGAATTTGATTCCTACTCTCCAGAAGCCTTTAATAAATATTTGAACATTTCAATCTAAATTTAAATGTCTAAATTTAAATCTTGAGTTAAGTCTTGGGGGTCCCCAGCAAAAAGTTATATTTGCAGGGGCTGCCTGGTAAAGAAAAGGTTAAGAACCACTGCTCTACTAGAGCTCTTTAGCACCTCCCTAGACTACAAATCCCAAGATTCTTCATGATGAAGCTGTGGGAGTTAAAACTGAATCAAAGTGCTATAACTGTGAGTGTGAAAATGAGAGAGAGCGATGTCTGATGTTGCTTCTGCCTCTTTGGCTGAACAGTTCACCTGCTGCCTCCGTAACCCTACTGCAGCTCAGTCGGACAATTTCTTGGCTTCACAAAAAAAAGGCAAGAATCATCCAAACCAGTTTTGGAACCAAAGGAGGCCATTGTTTAACCCAGAGTCCTCTGCAAGGGGATCGCTTGCGTGGCAGACATGCAGAAATGTCCAAAAAAATGCACTCATGCTAGAGAAGTTCATCTTAAAAAGAAAATATTTTAAAAACCTCTAATCTAGATCATGCTGTACCATGGTACAGGCTACATGGCAGCAAAATGAGCGAGGTCTATCAAAGCATCACACCAAATTAAGACCAATTAAACTATTCTTCCGGCATGGCCTTGAAGTATATAATTGTAAGCTGATTAGAGGAAACCAGCAGAGTTTAGGACTTTTGGAACGTGCACAAAATGTGTCTGCTTTACAGTAACCTTTAATTACAATCACCGATTACTAGTTAAATCAATTGTCCAGTGCATTTAATTAGACAGGGGATTGTTTGGCAAAGGAGAACTGGCAAAGCTAGTTTTAATCTGACCCGTTTGCTTCAAAAGCTGCTTCCCCCCAGTGTGAATAATACAAAAGTCTGCCAGTGTTCATTTGGCATTTAAATAGGACTAATTAACAACAGGATTATTAGCTTGTAGGTTTTCTTGTTACCTGGACGAAGCCATGTGAAACAGATCTAATGATGGGTTTAGCTCTATCCGTGCATTATGAGTACAGGAAAAATAAGCACAGGAAACAGGGGAAGTGTACTCAGCCTCCTGGTCCTTCCATATTTTCACCACTCTCCTCATGTGATTTTTCTGGAGAAAAGAACCTCTCCTAACTGTCGAGGTTCTCCAAACAGTTCAGTATATTGGAAAATCAGCATTGTGAAAGTGAATTGTGCAGAAAGTCTTGGTGTTTTTCGGATCTAACTGAGGAAGCAGCTGCATGTGCCCGTCCTCCAAGAGGACCCTGTCGCTTCAGCACTCCTTATGGCCAGGGAGTGGACTTTCCCTTGTACCGGCCATTTTCAGGGGCTTAGCAACGCCTCTTTGATTTTCATGGTGGGGTAGAAAGGTCACATTCCTGACCATGGACAAGCAGTGTTCCTTTCCCAGCTGTTTTGCAGAGATGTCAGAGTAAATGATGTCTCCATTGGGTTTGTTACCCCAAAATGTGGGTCCACCTCTGATGCCAGTACTTCCATGTAAAGGTGGGGAATTATTAGCTCATTTAGGAGGCCTGAAGGGGGTGGGTTAACTTAATGATATTTTTTACACCAATGTTTACCAGTAGTTCTGCAGGGAAGAACCAGCCAGAGATGCAAAAATAAGTTTAATTGTATTTTATTAGGGGGATTGCAATCATATACACAAGATCCAAACAGTCATGCAATCACATAAGGCTAACCAAAGGAAAAGGGAGGAAAGTTTTGGATAGAGAGATTTCAGAGCACTGTGTGTAATATTTACTGATCTAGAAGAGCAGCAAAGAAGCAGCAATGTGGCTTAGATTTGCCTCTAAGAACAGTACACAATTGGGAGTTGGAGCAGCAGAGTGGCGACCAGCAGTTGGAGTATTGCGAGTTGACTGGCCAAAAGTAAGGGCTTATATACACGATTTCTGCCTGGAGGGCAAGGGTGTGAGCAGCTCTCCAGCCGAGTAAACAATGGAGTTTGCAGAGTGGACACAAGGTCCGGAATGGGCTAATGGTTGTATCAGGAGGTGATAAAGGGCTAATGGTCAACCCAATAGCTCGGTATTTGTTGGACAGGTTTTTGGACAAAGGAAAGGGTTGCTTGGTCGGAAAAGAGAAATTAAGAAAATCAGCGGTCCTGTGGTAATCTCCCAGATCCTGTTGTCCAAAAGGTTGAGTTGTTAAGGTTAACCATAAGCCTATTATTTCTGGAGTTTCTGGTGATTTCCTGATTATGACCTGGCCATGCCTAGAAGGGTTTTCTGACCTAATTTGCAGCGCACGTGTTTGCCCAATCTTTTCCTCTCGTTCGGCTGAGCCACGGCAAGGCATGCTTTATATTGTGCCAATTAATATATTTTGCCAATTAAATCATATTTCATCAATTAAACCATATCAAAATGTGGGGATGCATGGCCTGGTAGCAGGTTCTACATGGGACAAAGAGACTGGACCACTTAAAACTGGTGAAGGATGGTGGTGGATCCCAAAGAACAAAAAACAGGGTCCATTCTGGGAAGTAATTTTTCACCCTATGAGTCATGTTTGCTATCTTAGTCATGTCTCCCAAAGAAAGGAATGAACTAATCCAGGTTATCATAATAAATAATAACAACCCACCCTCCCCTGCAAGAAAATATCATGGTGCACCCCTTAAGCTGTTCTTTGACTCCTAAATAATCAAGCTAGTCAAGACCTCCAGGTTAATATAACACTACAAAAAAGCGTCTGTTAACGCATGGCTGTGACAAGATCGTTTTGTTTGTTTTATCTTTCACCATTGGGAGAGCACAGGCACAGATCTGTAAAATGCTTCCCACCACCAGAATCTCAGGGCCATCAAAGGCCATTTCCGCACTAGACTGTTACAGTGCTATTATTCCACTTTCAACTTCCTATGGAATCTTCAGGTTTGCAGTTTAGAGAGGGGCCTTTGAGGATTCCATAGGACATTGAAAGTGGAATAATGGCACTATATCAGTCTAGTGTGAAAATGACCATAAGTAAAATCACATCAGGACTGCTTTTGCGAGACATGCAAACCTGAGTTTATACATCTGATTCAGTAACATGAAGTGCAAATAAATTGAAAGAGAGAAAAGTTTGGCAGCAATGGTAAACATGAAAAGAATTCCAGCATAGTAGCTGATCACAAACTCAACAAGAATTAACACCATGATGCAGCAGCAAAAGAGACTAATGCAATTTTTGGCTCCATTATTAGAATTGTATTTTCCAAGTTACATAATATAATAGTCTCACTTTGTTTCATGCTAACCAGACTTCACATGGAGTATGGTCTCCAGTTTGGGGTGTTATGCCTCAAAAAGGAGTCTTGGTAGATCACAAGCTGAACATGAGTCAGCAGTGTGACGCGGCAGCCAAGAAAGCCAAAGCAATTCTTGGTTGCATCAATAGAAGTATGATGTCTAGATCAAGGGAGGTAATGGTACCACTCTATTCTGCCTTGGTTAGGCCTCATTTGGAATCCTGTGTCCAGTTCTGG
The DNA here is from genome assembly GCA_948472985.1 of Iguana delicatissima. Lineage (NCBI taxonomy): Eukaryota > Metazoa > Chordata > Lepidosauria > Squamata > Iguanidae > Iguana > Iguana delicatissima. Next base: position 130,678 of record CAOKZL010000060.1, read on the forward strand.
GCACCTCAATTCAAGAAGGATGTCGACAAGCTGGAACATGTCCAGAGGACAACGACCAAAATGGTGAAGGGTCTGGAAGCCATGAAGCCCTCTGAGGAGCGGCTGAGAGAGCTGGGGATGTTTAGTCTGCAGAAGAGCAGATTAAGAGGGGACATGACAGCCATGTTTCAATATTTGAAGGGATGTCATGTCGAGGAGGGAACAGGCTTGTTTTCCGCTGCTCCAGAGACCAGGACAAGGAGCAAAGGATCCAAATGGATTCCAGGTTCAACATCCTGTGGAATTCTGGAGTTTGTAGTTTACTGAGATTGAGAATTCTAAAGGCCCCTCCCTAAACTGAAAACTCCAAGATTCCACTGGATGTTGAAAGTGGAATAATAGCACTGTAACAGTGTAGTGTGGAAAGGCCCTGAGAGTACTTTAATAGCCAATGTGTTAAAGGAGTGGTGGGTGCTCCCTTTCTAGAGACCTTCCACCAGAAGTTGGACAACTATCTCTTGGTGATGCCTTAGAACAGAGCTTTCCAAACTGTTCATGTTGGTCACATACTTTTTAGACATGCATCATTTTGCAGCACTGTAATTCAGTTTTATGTATTATAAATAAAGGATAAAGCATATATTTTTAAAAATATAACTGAAAGGTTTTTGTGAGATATGGTGTGTCCCCATACATTTCGTTATTACAATTTATGTATGTGTCCGTATCTCTTATTTTGCTTATAAGGGGTTCGTTACTAGCAAACAGGAAGTTAAACTAACTAACTGCCGCCCTCACCAGGGTCTTTCTCAGCCAAGGGCGGCGACACACCTACACACTGCAGCAAACACACTAATGTGTTGCGACACACAGTTTGGAAAGCTCTGTTTTAGAACAAAGTAGGGGTTGGACTAGATTGCCTGCAGGGCACCTGGTGCCCTTGAGCTCTATTATTATTTAGAAACTCCATGAATGAGTAGAAAATTTCTATTCAATTCAACAAGATGACCCCTTGAAAATAAGAGGGAAGAATTCTCGTTCATGGGATCCTATATTTGCATTTGTCTGAACAAGAACCAAAAAAAAAAAAAAAAAATGGGGTGGGAAGGGAGATTGAGGGGAGGAAAATTCTCATTCTCCAGAAGCATGTTTGAATGATTATACCGTTTGACTTGTACACACATTTAATGAGTTCCTGGCAAAGCAATTGTACATCCTCGTTGAGATGCGTGAAATGAATGCAAAACTTTAGGCAATCGGCAATTCCATCAAAAAGCGGGAGGGAGGGAGGAAGGAAGCAGCCAGATGTTTTGCGAATCTTACTGCTAATGAGCCACAAGTACTGTGGGTTTTTTTGCTCCCTTCTCTTCCTGCCACAAACACACATTTTATAAGAAAATTATGAATTTTTAAACACCATTCCTAAACAAATTGTTTCTGATTACATTTAGGCCTTCAAAAGGAAGTGAGGACATAAATTTGGGAGATAAATAGCATAATATCACAGGCTCGCCTCACTGCTAAACTGGCATAACTTAGCTCAATAAATCCCTCAGCAAAAGCACCCAACGACATATGACATGAGTGGGGGAGAAGATGAGCCGGAGATGCTGGAGGAATTCAAAGTAGAATGGAGGGAGGGGGCTTTGCAGCAAAAGTGAACAAGAGGAAAATTACAAGGTAATGGAAAACGCGGCAGGAGGCTCTCCAACCCTACGATTAGCTAACTCCTGCCATGATTGCGAAAGAAATTGCTTAGCTTTATGTAATCAACAGATGCTGTTTCACCAAGAAGCGTTTTCATCCTGCAAAGCACAAAGACATTTTAATTAGATGAGAGAAGCGACCCGGTGTGGCCGTGACTTCCAGCAGAGGGGGACGTTGGTGTGGAACATGGGAAGATTCACAAGTGGGCTCACACCAAAGAGAAAGGCCAATGCTCACACCCCTGTGGTCACGGAAACTGGATTTAGCGCTGTTGCAAGAAGTCATGGCGCCAGGTGGAAACCGTGAAATAGGATGGCTCATAATGCTCACTTTCATCCTGAGAATGGGCATCGTACCCTCCAGTCTTTCTTGGACTTGGGGCCTTTCCACACTACACTGTTATAGTGCTATTATTCCACTTTCAACATCCTCTGGAATCCTGGGGTTTACAGTTTAGAGAGCGGCCTTTGAGGCCCATTCCTAAACTGCAAACCCCAGGATCCCATACAGTGTTGAAACTGGAATAATAGCACTATAACTGTCTAGTGTGGAAATGGCCTGAGAGAGAGATACACTTGTTTGCTTCTCAAGATGCTGGGGGCAAGCATGGCTCCTGCCATCTCTGCCTTACCTACTGAGCTAGTTAATTCTTATGCCTTTTTCTGTCACGATCCCAGCAAGAACTACCAGCTTTCTTAGTCTGTCAAGAGAAGAGTCTCAGCGCGATTGTCTTTTCCAGATCCTGATACTTCAGGTAGTAAACTATGAGCTACCAAACACTGTGCATACTCTCACACTGTTAATGTTATGGAGAGTGGGTTGGAACTGGGTGATTGAAGTGAATGTCCTGACTTGAATCCAAATCCTCGTTTAACCTGGCCTTCAGGCATTCAGTCTAACTCATTTCACAAACAGCTTGAGCAGTTCAAATTAAAAAACAAACAAACAAACCTATGCTTTGCAATCCCATTTGGCACCCAGTGATGCTAAATTCCTATAGTTTCCCTGTGTGATGCTTCTGTATAAAAGCTCTTTGCACTGGGTCCAGGCAGTGGTGGCTGGTGACGGCTATATCTGGGGAGTGGTGAATCCATTCCAAGTTTGGTCTAGCTTTTAAAGAATTTATCCCAAGTACTGAATCTGGTGAGCAATAGATTTCAGCACCATAGAGAGTTCCTTTAAAGCTTGGATTAAAATCTGGTGTGGATTCGCTGCTCCACTGACATTGGAGCCACCAACTCCTACTGGATCATCCCTCTTTTATGAACTGAACAGCTGTATCTCAAAAGAGCATTGTCCACAAACCTAGCTCTGCTGCAACTCTTTGCCTTTCTCTGCACGGGGCAAGACAATCCTTCACTGGCAGGGAAATGGCGTAGAGAGCCATTGGAGTCTCTTCCAGCTCTGTGGTTCTGTGATTTCAATGCAGACAGAGGTCATTTTGTTCAAGTCATCTGCAAACAAAGAATGGTTCCAGATGTTCTCTTCTAACCAGGGGTAACAGATCATTCTAATGGGGTGGGAAATCTGCCTGTGGCATTAGCTCAAACATTAAAATTGTTATTCAAAGTGCTCAATCTCTTTTGGGTTCATCATTGAGATAGAGCCTTCACAATCTGAACACAAAGTGGTAATGGAGTTGCCCACCCCATGGTCACGGAAGCCACCAGCTGCCACCGTGTCAAACGCATTTATTGGGATGCATTTTTTTTCCAAATGTTGAAAGGGAATCAAGAAACAGAGTTGGAAAGGGCCTCTCTGCCTAAGAATTAAAGAGCTGCTGCCAATCAGATAGGCAATACTAACTCAGCACTCAGAAAAATCACTTATTTGGACTACAACTCCCAGAATTCTCCAGCTGGCATGGCCAGTTTCAGTGAAGAGAGAAAAGAAATCCACTGGTTTCAAGTCTTCCTTTCAGTTTTTCAGCTGCTATATGAAATGCACATTTGAATTTAGGGAGAAAACCCAGTTGTGTGCATGGGTCTGACCCTGAGCGGCCTGGGTGCTTATTTGCAAGTTAAAAAAACGTTTCGCTGCATGCTACTCATCTAATTAGCATCTAATTTAGTAGTGGCTCTGAAGATATTCTTATACTGCAGCTCCCAGCATTCATTATGCTGAAAGTATGATGCTAGAAGCCAATAAGGAGCAGTTAAGCCTGGAGAAGAGAATAAGAGGGGATATGATAGCTGTGGTTAAATATTTGAATGGATGTCACATAGAAGATGGCGCAAGCTTGTTTTATGCTGCCCCAAAGCCAAGACACAGAGCAATGGATTCAAACTTCAGGAAAAGAGATTCCATCTAAACATTAGGAAGAGTTTCCTGAAGGTAAGAGCAGTTCAACAGTGGAATACACTACCTTGGAGTGTGATAGTCTCTCTTTCTTTGGAGGTTTTTAAGGAGAGGCTGGATGGCCATCTGCTGGGAGTGCTTTGAGGGTGCATTGCTGCATGGCTAAATGGGGCTGGACTGGATGGCCTCTGAGGTCTCTTCCAACTCCATGATTTTGTGATGCTATGAACATTCTCACAAGGGCTGGTAGAGCTTACAATCCAATAACTTCTGGAAGGCCACTGTTGGCCAACCCTCATCTAGTTTCAACTCTCAGTTGGCACAGATTGCTGATTGTTGGAGGAAGGACAGGAAAACGGGATGGCATGGCTGGCTAACCATAGGGCTTTATCCTTGATTACAATTTTTCTAGTCCTTCTTGAACCTCAACAATGTGGGCTGTATCTGCAGTAGGAATTTGTGACATGGTGTCAGTCCTGCTGACTTCCGGACTCTCCTTAATGATGTTTTTTTAACACAAATTACTTTAGCAAAAACTATGGAACCCAGAGAAAAAATGTTTTCAGGAAACCTTAGCGTAACAGTCTCCTTACATTGCTGAAGGGAAAGGGGTGCAGGAAGAAAAGAGGATGAAAGAAAAGGAAGACTCGGTAAACTGTGTTTCCCTAAATACTAGGAGAGAAGTAAGGCTGAAAAAAATTGTTTATAATTTAACAGTCTTAGAGTTGTAATGAATAGTTTGAGTCATAATTAACAGGATTTCCAAAATAATATATATGAATTGCAAATTTTTAAAATATATTTATGAATTGCCAGTTTTCCATAAATACAGAGCTTTCTTAATGAGCACTGGGACTGATTCATTTACATTCCAATGGAGATAAATAATGGCTGTAAGAGTCATTGTTTCTTCATTAAAACAATGGAAAGGAAACACCACCCATTTTTATTACTGATTAACCTGGTTGATACTGTTTTATGAGCCTCTTTTTAATTAGTGTCATTGGGTGTGATTAGTGGTGAAAACTATGCAGAAAGTTTAATATTTTACATCGTAAAGAGGCTGGACTACAGCAAATACAAAACAGCATGAGCAGAAAGTCAAAAAATGGTCTTTAGCTAGCGTTGTTAAACATTTAATACTAGTGGGCATATAGTGCTCTTCGTAAATCTGTTTCAAAATAGAGTCAGCGCGGTGTTTGCATGTTGGGACTAGGAACCTGGAAGACCAAGATTCAAAACTTCTCTCAGCCGTGGAAGCCTGCTGGAAGGGCAAGTCATACTCTCTCACCCTCAGCAATGGCGGATGGCAATGGCAAATCTGAATAAATCTTCCCAGGAAAACCTGAAGAGAAGGTCACCTTAAGTTGGACGTGAAACCATGTACAACAAGAACAATAATGGAGTTATAGTTCACAAAGTAATGGTTCCATACTGGAGCAGAGTCCATGGATAAGAGAACCGCCAATGATCCTCACCATTGCCAGCTTCACTGTATCTCCGGGTTTATTTTAAGCTTTTTTTTTTTTCATACCGTGCAACAAGCCAGAGGGCCACAATCCATCAGATACCACATGGTGTTTCATCTGACCATGCAGTGCGTTAAGGGGAGTGGCAGAGACAGCCTCACCAAGACACGGATGGCACTGTCCCTAAGGTGTGCTGGCACCAGGGACAAAAACAGAACTGACCACTTTTATGCGGGTGAAAATTGTTATATTTGGTGATGAAAAGCAGGACTTTCTAGGTGCCAGTGAACCCTGTTGTCATGCCTTACTTGGAGGTGGCCTCCTTGGGTGAAGAAGGAAGCAAGGAGTGTCGAGAGGTTGAGCCACAGCCAGAAACAGAAGGATTTGCTGGCCTTCTGGGGACAAAAGCAGAGCCTGGTCCATCCCAGGCAAAACTTCAGGAGTCTCTGCATCCTGTCATATGCTGACAGCTAAAATGCCAGGAACAGAGATGCCACAAACGTTCTCCTCCACCTTAGGCAAACTATGCCAGGTAATGAGACCAGCTCTGCTCATTTACTGCTGGCTATAAATTGTCTCGGCTAAGGCCATTCTGGCACAGTGGACAACTGGCCCAGCACCTGCTGCTGACCACATGTGATTTCTTTGGCCTTCTGTAAGCCTGACCCTTGGCTTGACTTTAGACTAATCCCTCTGGCAACTCCTTTCTTAGTTTCGGTCTCAGTACAGGACTGTTTGCTTTGTTTGACTTCAGACTCTTTGGACTATGCCTTTGGTTTTTTTGGACACTGGTAGAGACCGGCCCGATTTTCTCTTGGGCCATTTCGGCACTAGATATTATAGTGCTATTATTGCATTTCCAACATCCTTTGAGGTCCTTCCCTAAACTGCAAACCCCAGGATTCCGTAGGATGTTGAAAGTGGAATAATAGCATTGTAACAGTATAGTGCAGAAATGGGTCCAGTTAGTATGAACCAGGTGGAAGTCACTGAAGTGTAACTCTGGGACTCTGATTCTCTGAAAATGAAAGAGGCCCACACCTCTATTCCACTCCCAGTCTGTCCTAAGAGTAGGGTAGCCATATCGACATGGTTAATAAGATGATAAGACCACAGATTTGCATAACACTTGCAAGGACTATCATGTCCAGAAACAAATTCAGAAATAATAGCTACCTTTCACAATTTTATGGGAATATCTCTGTGCTTGCTGAATCTCAGGTGCATTTTGAGAGAGAATACCTCAAGACCTCGACTTTTACTTCTTACGGTTCTGAATCTTCCAAAAGGTCTCCGACCGAACCATCTGTGCAACAGGAGATGTTTTGAAAGAGAGGACTGTTCTCTGTGATGTGGAACACCTGGCCAGAGACCTTGGGAATGAAAGTTTTTGGGGACTGCAATTCCCAGAACCTCCAACTACAGCCTGGCTAGTGGCAAAAAGAAAATTCCCTTGGAAAGCCACATCTTTGGTTTGGGAGCTCAGCCGGTAAGTTGAAGCATGCTGATCTGGTATGGAAAGCACTGCTTATCATTTGCACGGAAGAGGAGCTAAAACATGTTCAGGGTTAACTAATCCACATTAAGTGATCCCGAGAAGCATCCTGGAGAAGCATCAAAGCCCCGACAGAAAATCAATCTCTCACTGAGCCTGTTGCTTAGAAAGCTTCACTTTTTTCCCCCTTCTTTTTCTCCTTTTTTTTTTTTTTGGCCTGTCTTTCAATCAAGGGGAGATGGAAGAAGGAGAGGCTTATGTCTGTCTAGCTCAGGGTTACAAATGAAAGTGAGAGGGAGGAGAGTGGGGAGGCGAAACTCTATCTGAAGTTGCAGCTGTTGGTTTCCTTGTAACGGGGCTCGAGATCTATAATTTCACACAGGCCTCAATGTGCTAATCCAACCTGTCATGTTGCCGCTCTGTTTGTAGATCAAATAGGATTAAAAGATTTAGGCAGAGCTCTCTGAATACATTTTAAATAAAACAGTGGGGTATCTAACATGCAGGATATGAACATTCTGGGGGGGGGAATATCACCGGTAGGAAGCAAGGACTGCAATCCATGGAGGGGTGTGTGTCTGTCATGTCACATACACATGTGTACATGTGAATGCTCACGCCGTCATGCACAAGAGAAGTAAATTGTGACGTGATTCATCCTTGTATGATACATAGTACAATTAAATAAATGCCTCTCAGTGCAAGACTGGAGGGGATTTTGTTGTAGCTGTTGGTCCTGGAGAGGATATGTTCATTTTTAAGACTATAGTCATCCCTCCACATTTGCTAGGGTTGGGGCACAGGACCCCCCGTGAATGCGGAAAAAACATGAAGAACTCTAGGTCCTCCCAGACCATATTTAACACACAAAAAGTATGATCCCCATATTCAACCCACCAGAGATTCCTTTGAGGCCTCACGGTTCCTTCCCGAGGCAGAAGCGGGGGACTGGTGGGGCTTACGGCCACCTCTGCTGCTGCCCCACACCATTTTTAAGAGGGACTTGCAAACCTTGTTCGCAGTTTCTCAGTCTCATCCGGCTTGCAGTCCCTATTAAAAATGGCCTAGGAAGGCAGCAGAGGTGACAGCAAACAATCCATGAAAAATTAAATCTGCAAACGTGAAACCTGCAAATGTAGAGGGCCGACTGTAGTTCTTCTCCCCTTTGGTGCAATATGGGGTGCTGAATTCTAGGAAAACTCTTGCCTTGCTGTATGAACTAGTAGATGTAGCAGCAGTCTGGAGTGGGTTATTTGCATCTTTTTAAAATCAATCAGCTGATTGATTATAATCTTTGTGTTCATACCTCAGGGGCAGCCAAAGGCTTCCATGTCAGAGGTGCAGTGAATCTGTGCTGGGTTTTATTATAGGCTTGAACATCCTTCACGTAGGTTCAGCACTTTGGCCAGCTCCTTTAAAGTCTGGAATAAGACACAGAATGGAATCACTGTACATCTCTCACAGAAGCCATTGGGCACCCTGCCCCACCATGGCTGTGTGTGCTTAGTTTCACAAAGGGAAATTGTTGTTGCATTGCATTTTGATCCCATCTTTGTCCCAATATGGGACCCAAAGTAGCTTAGAAAAGCAACAAGAACAGCAATTGGGAGGGCCTTGGAGCCACGGGATACACACATGTTTCCCTTGCTATACACTCTGCTAGTATTCTACAATGGCTAGAGACTTTCTTTAAAAAAATGAAAGTTTGGAGTCTGGGCCAAATGATGATCCAAATGGGTAGTGAGTAGCCTGCCTAGATCCAGGTAAAACTTGCCTATGTGAGTGATGTGGCAACTCTGGTTCTCACGCATGATACTCCTGGACAGGAAGGAACATAAAAGAACTGGTCTAGAAGCCATGCCCTATGAAGAGAGGCTTAGGGAGCTAGGTTTGTTTAGCCTGATGAAAAGAAGGTTAAGAGGAGACATGAGAGCCATGTCTAAATATTTGAAGGGATGTCAAGTTGAAGATGGAAAAAGCTTGTTTTCTGCTGCTCCAGAAACTGGGACATGGAGTAATAGATTCAAACTACAGGAAAAGAGATTCTACCTAAATCTCAGGAAGAACTTCCTGACAGTCAGAGCTGTCTGGAAGTGTGGTGGAGTCACCTTCTTTGGAGGTTTTTAAAGAAAGGCAGGATGGCCATATGCTGTGGGTGCTTTGAGTGTTTGTTCCTGCATGGCAGGGGGTTGGACTCGATGGCCATTGTGGTCTCATCCAACTCTATGTTTCTATGATTCTAACTTCCTGTCCTAAGGCTTTGGTGTATTATTGCTTATTTTTTGGTTCTGCCTCGTGCTTTATCTTGCCAAAACCTATTCTTCACCCCTGACTCTTGATCTTGACCGGCTGGCCCTTCCTGAAACTGCAAATCCCAGGATTCCGTAGGATATTGAAAGTGGAATCACAGTGCTATAACAGCCTAGTGCGGAAATGGCTTTAGTCTGTAGAGGCCTTTCACATCTCTTTGTAGCAGAAGCAGACATCCTTAGTTAATTATTAGGTTTCTGTAATGAAGCTTCTAGTGTAACATAAAGACCTGTTACAAGCAAAATCACATGCCCAGGGATATGTTGCATAAGCTGTGTAGGGGTGTGATAAATACAAAGAGGCGTTTAGTTCTGCATACCTACCAACTGCATTTAATACGTTTTAACAGGTAACTGATAGTTTTAGCAGCTAACAAATGAATGGGAGGATAACTTAATTAGATAAAACAGATTTGTCGTATCTAGGGAAAATGTGTTTAAAAATATGAAATGCAAAGGTGACACAATGGAAATCATAGTTTTGGAAGACAGAGCCGTTGGGAAATATGTGACTGGGTGGAGCCAGAGTTAGTCATATTTGAGATTAATCTGTGAAAATTAGTGGGAGTTAAATTAATCATTGTCAGCTTGAATTCCATTGATGTGAACGAGGCTACTCAAAATAGGTCTCTTTCGCACTTTTATACCACCTTAAGGGCCATGGCTGCATCCTATGGAATCATGGGATGTGTAGTTTTATGATGTGCTAGAGCTCTTTCACAAAGAATTCTATATATCTCACGAAACTACAAACCCAAGAATTCTACAAGATGAAGCTATGGCAGTTAAAATGGTGGCCATTTCCACACTAGACTGCTATAGTGCTATTATTCCACTTTCAACACCCCATGGAATCCTGGGGTTTCTTTGAGGCCCTTCCCAGGATTCCATAGGATATTGAAAGTGGAATAATAGCACTATAGCAGTCTAGTGCGGAAATAGCCGGCGTCAAAGTGCCAGAGTTGTGTAATGTGAAAGAAATCTGAGTGCAGAGCTAATCTCTATCTTGTTGTCATTTAATCTGTTTTTATTTGTTTTTAAACACGTAGCCTTAAGCCAAAACTTCAGGATGCATCAAAAACATTATAGAATAAACTAATAATCAGAAACCACCTCCTCTAAACAAGTCCTGTCAAGAAAACTCTGTGACAAGTTTGCATTGTTAGGGTAGCTATAAGTCAGAAATGGCGCATACACCATTCGTGCATAACAGCGCTTTCCCCTGTTGTCCTGTTGCAATCCCAGCAGTGCTTTTGCTGAGAAGGGGGTGTGACGGAAACCTCCCCTCTGCATCCAGATGGCTCCCTGTGGAAGGAAGCGCAAGCAACATGCGCCGGCCTTCCACAGCGCAGCCAGGCTCTTTCCCATGCTGCGCTGGGGAAGGAAGGGCCTCCCTTATGCTTTCTACCCTTCCGCATGGGCCCTTAACAGATCTTTTCCTTTAAGCAAATATCCCACCATCGTGACACATGGGGAGAGGATGGCAGCGGGACTGCAACAACGTTGTGCGAGCAGGACCTGTGGATCGCTGCCATTCCATCCCCATAGCGGGACTGCAATGCCATGCAGAAATGACGCATTAAACAAGCTAAAATTTTCCACTGAGTCTGGTCATGATCCATCTTACTGATAGGTATGCACAGTCAGTCCTTTTTGTGAAATGGAGAAACCATTATAAAGGAGCCCTCTTCAAGGTCGGGTTTGTAATCCATCCCCATTTTCCCTTATCATCACCCATGCTGGCTGGGTCTGTGTGGATTGTGATGTACAACATTTGGTAGGACGAGGTTGGCTTAATAAAGCTTTTTAACCCTAGGGGTAGTTTTGAAAATGTTCTTTGCTTCACAGTCTGAAATGAACTGACCTCATATGTACATCTTGGATTCAGTCTGCAGAATGGAACTTGATTATCCAATGTCCCAGTGCTATTTTCACCTCAGCATATCACAATGTGTTTTAAAGGTATGCATTTTTAGAGCAAACAGGCTTAGAAATGCATGTTTTGAGAGAAAATGCACTTAGAGAGACATATTTAAGGATGTATTTAAATGTGAATTTTCAGGAGGAGCTTTTTAAAAAAATCAGATTGATGCAAGAATGGAACAGCAGGGACCTGGGTGAACACATGCAAAAGTAACTGATTCAACCTTCCCTAACTAGAAAACAATACATAGATTGTGTCTTATGGATCAAGGGCCATTTCCGCACTAGACTGATATAGTGCTATTATTTCACTTTCAACATCCTTTGGAATCCTGGGGTTTGCAGTTTAGGGAGGGGTCCCTATAGCAGTCTAGTGCAGAAGTGGCCAAGATGTTTACTGCAAGCACATCACCCAAAATCTATAATCTGAGGCAACTGCCTCACTGCCTCTTATCTCCCAGTAAGGTGTCCGTAGGATAGCAGGTGTAAAACTGAGCCTTGTGCCCACTGCTTCACACACGACATTTAATTTTCTCTCTGTATAATTAAAGACACCCTTGCATTTTAGGTCAAACACTACAGGGCTAGGTCAGCGCTGCTCATTAAATCAAAAATTACTTCCTGCACATTTTGTTGTTTTTTTTTTCACCCAACCCACACGCGCAAAAAGTCGAAGGTACAGTTAGCGGTCTGTGAACATGCTATAATTAAAAGGTTGAGCTACTCTTGTAAACAAATTACCATGAACAAAGGGGTTTACAAATGCTGGCTAATTAGTTTGAATTCCCTAAAGCTTTTTTTTTTAAAAAAAGCTCTCTGTGTATGTATGTGTGCGTGTGCGTATAATTCAATAACAGAGTGTAAATTCTTCAGCATGAGAAATCTAATAGGAATTGGCAGAAAACTGAATAATTGATATTGTCAGCAAGAGCAACGGCACAGCCCATGAACATTATTGTCTGCCAGTAAGTGTGAATGCTGTGATTTCCTGAGAGGATAAAGAACTGGTTTTAATGAATTAACAAGCACAGTGGTTGACAGCTGGTTCCTGTTGCTACCTGGGGAAGCAGTGCTCTCAAATGAGTCAGAGCACGAGGGGAAAAAAATCATTCTTCAGGATGCTTGGTAGAGCTGAAGCTGGATTTTGCACAAAATACAAATCCACCGAAATGTCAGCATTGCACTACTTTGAGTTACAATACAGGTCTTGAGGGCCAAGAGTCTACAAATTCCAGACTCTTGGTGCTCAAGAGACTCAGTGTTAACACAAGGACAGAGTAACCTGCTTTCTACTGTGTCAGTCCACAGAGCCATCTGGCTCAGTATTATGAATTCTGACTGGCAGTCATATCTATCCACATTTTCCAGCAGACGTCTTTCCTCCCCTACCTGGTATCATAACTCACCTTGTAGAATTTGAGGGTTGTGATGCAGAAAAGTCAGATTTGGAGGGGCCTTTGGCTCCAAATAGTACCCGCCCTTGTCATGACCCTGTACCAGGACTCAGACAGGCCCCTTTCCAAGGGCCACGCCCTAGAGACATGAGAGGGATAGTACTTACAGCAGCCAGTGTCAGTGGAAAACAGAGAGCCCAGCACTCTGGCAGCGTTTGCATAAGAAGGACTCAACAGCTGGGTAAGACTCTGAGCCTATATAACAAGAAGCCAAAGTGGGAGAAAGCTATTGTGGTCAACTGATTCTGTTGGTGCATGCAGCTCAGCTTACTCCTGAATTCCTTGCTTGTGCCCCTAAAATCCCTGACCTTCACCAGATTGTGGATTTTGCCATTGGACCTCTGTCTCTGGACTTACAGTAAACTTGGATTCTGATTCTCTAAAGCTACTGAAAACTTGGACTACAAAATGGCTAAGACAAACTTTGCCTGCTAGGTCCTGATAACAGCCTGATTAGACAGCTGGAAGCCTTGCCTCACTACCAGCATAGGATGCCTCTCTTGAATCTGAGCAGCTAATGGAAGAGACAGCTGCTGTGGGACTTCTGCAAAGTGGGCCCATGTCTCAGCCAGAGCTGATAGATAACAAGGGCATACCTCCATCATCTACGATGTAAAGCATGTTGACAGGAGAAGGAGGTGTGGTGAAGGATCGAACACCTCTTAAAAAGAAGCTCAGCAATTAAACCCCTGGCATCTCCAAGTCAGGAAGCTATAAATCCCACAGTATCTTCTGAGAGTTTTTACTGTTTGCAACTCTTCATTCTTCTTGGCTTTTGTGTGCTTCCAGCTTGTAGGTTTATCTGCATTCTTGATCTCTGGATTCACATCTTCCCAATTGTCCCAGTTTGGCAGGGAAAGTCCTGATCAGTCCTTTGTTGTCTCCTATTTTCAGCTGCTTTTAAAATGTCCCAGTATTTCTCACTTCCCCTTTTGTCCTCAGCTTACTTCAGTTGCTGCAAAATGAGTTCAAAATACAAAGTAGTGTGCACTTAATTTACTCAGCAGAAGAGAAGAGAAGGGGCTGAAATCTTGCCTTTCTCTCTAGACTCAGGAAAAAGTACTCTGTTGTAGCCTTTCCTAGCTTATGTTTTTTTCTCAATGATTTTTGCCATCTTGACTACTCTCTGAAGTTGCTTAGCCACTGTGTCCTGGTTTGGATCAGTGAGGTGTTGGGGGGAATGTGGAGTTGCATGAATTTAATGCTTTCTTGACTTTTCATTGTTGCTGTGGTTATCATGACTACTGGCTGCTTCTAACAGATTTCAGAATGACCAAGATCTTGCTATGGAGCCTCCCTTCAACCTTGCTGTACTGCCTTGAGGATCCATGCATGACCTGGATCCGGACTGACTCACTTGTAACTGCTTCTCCCTGCTACAGCCTGCTTCTCCTATTACCTGCTGCCTTCGGACAGAGGCACCTAAAAGTCCATGGTGTTCCTTGGTGGTACTAACTAAGGACTAACAAGGCCCAGCCCGTCTTAACTTCCACAGTCAGACATGATCAGATGCATTCAGGATTACATGCCTGCTGTTGAAGTCGGTTTAACCATGCAAAATGGAAGGAAGGTTGTGGTTTTATCTTTAAGGACTGGTTCTGATTTTGAAAGGATTTTTCATGTACATCACCCTGGTTGCCCACTTTCACTGTCATCTCCTACCCTTGACAAAATTAACTAATGGAACAGGGGTTCATATCTGTCTTACTCAGGTCCTGGAGAGATCTCTGAACAGGAAGAGAAACTGGGACTTTATGGTGAAGACAGCACTGTTATGCTACACCAGCAAGGATTCACATGATGCCACAATAGTGACAATGAAAAGCTTTTCCAATTGTATCTACAAAAATTAAAACAGAGAGCTGTTACCTTCTCATCTAGCAACTCTGTTCCTGAGGAGTTAGCCAGAAAGAAAAATCTGATTTGTGCAAAAAAAAACAGTGGGCAGGTGGGTGCTCATTATAGGCTATGTGTCTTCCCCAAATGCAATTTTAAAAACCCAGAAATAATTTGAAGTTTACTTCTGGTGTGTGGTGGCTTCCATGTCAGTGAATCCATTCTGAGCTTTAAAGGAACTATCCAAAATGATATGGCTCAGCACCTTGGATGGCACCTACAGAGATCAGACAGAAATCTGGAGCAGATTCACTGCCCAACTGACGTGGAAGCTACCTGCTCTGACTACTTTTGGTTTTGAAAACAGATCTGCAAACTCCAGGAATGCGTTCTCCCCACGTGCTATGTACAACACTAAAGTGAAGCCCTGAAATGCATCTCTGGAGGCTTCCAACAGCAGTAATTTTTCTTTGGAGTCTAATGGAGGCTCTGAGATGGTCCAAGAAAGCAAGAAAATGGTCTGGGGGCTACAGGCAGTCTCTGGATTGTATACCTCCCACCTATGATGTAGCAGAGTCCTGAACTTGGGGGAGAAAACACATTAATTGTGAAATGTGGTGGACGGGCAGAAGGAGGTCATCTTCTTCAGCAATATGAAAGTTCTGTAATTAAAACGTTCACTGTCTCCCTGTTCCCTTCTGACATTCCAGATTGTAATTTTTAAAAAGAACAGCCATTTTGACATGGCAGCCTTTTAAGAGAGATTAATTGCTAGCATTTCATTTTTAAGAGGCGCTGCCAGAGATCCTACGTGTGCCTCCTTGCAGCTACAGCAACATAATATTTACGCAGTACTTGAACGTGTATTAATTACTACATAATGAACCTTCTGACTCTATTATCATGGTGCTTCTGTTATTGTAAAAGTTTTATCACCTTGCAATGAAAATAAGATGAGTATGTATGTACAGGCACACTCAGAGAAAGGGAGAAAAACATGAATTGTGATTGCTTATAATTTTTAAAATTTTTTTAAAAATTGATAAGAAAAGAAAGCCCTGGAAAACAAGGGCTCTTAGGATAGCAAAAGCAATGAATAAATGCCTTTGTTTTTTCTCAGTGCATTCTATAGCCTATGCATTACTGTGTCTATCCACTGGAAAACTAGCTATTATGCTGACACGCCAAAGCAACCGGTGAATATCAGCATGGCTAACAATATAATCTTAACAAATGCAAACTTATATTTCTTGTTGTTGGTGATGCTCTTGTCTATCCCATACTTCTCTGGATATTTTGTAAGTTACAGCTGTCCCCTGTCAGTGGGGTTGTGAATCCATTGCACATGTTAATTAAAACTTTAAATGGGCTACCCTAAATGTAGAATACTATTGCCAAAATATGTTCAACATCTTGGATAAATCCTCTAAAGTTAAGGCTTAAATCTGTATTTTGTATAAAGTATGCATAAGTTCATAGTTGGGGTAAGAGGGAGAAGGAAGGAAAAGAAGATAATAAGAAAATATGCATATATAATTACACATAGTTAAGGAATAAGTACCGAGACCAAGAGTCTTTCCTCACTACGCTGTTATAGCGCTATTATTTCACTTTCAACAACTTCTGGAATCCTAGGGTTTGCAGTTTGGGGACGGGCCTTGCCAACTATCAGCCAAGGAGCTCTTTGGTCTCAGTAAACTGCAAACCCCAGAATTCCACAGGATGTTGAAAGTGGAATAATAGCACTATAACAGTGTAGTGGGGAAATGGCCCAAAAGTAGAGGAAGTCAAGAGGAGCTATTAATTCAATAAGATATTAATGGATATGAGTGATGCTGGGTTATATGTGACATTGTATGAAGTAGAGAATAATATATAAAACCAATAAAAATGGTGTTATAAAATAAAGTTAAGCTAAAATCTGAATTGGATTCACTCTCTGATTGACATGGGAGCTGCAAGCTGCCACTGTAATTGGTTTATCAGAAGCCCACTCTGTTTGTGTTTAGCACAAGCGCTCTTGGTAGGCAGGTCCCCAGGCCTTTACTTCCTGCCCCCTAAAGATATGTTTCCGACACAAGCTTTGCAGACAAAGGGACATTTCTCAAGGGCACCCCTTGTGATGCTAATGCTCTGCCACCCATACCTTGGAAGTAACATGTTCAAGGAAATGTAGCTTTCTACAATGTGTTGCTTGGATGGAGAGAAGCAAGAGTACAAAAAAAGGACATTTCAGAAGCTGTGACAATGAGTAGGCTTAATTGCTGAATTCACTTTCCGTGTGTCTGCCTGCTTTTCAACAGTCTGCTTTTTGCCGATCTGCTCTTTCGACCCTTTTCATTTGCAACCAGAACACATATATTCACTGCATTGTCCATTATTTTGACTACGCATTGAGCATAGAGGTTCTGGTTGTAATAGAAAAGAGTCAAGCAGATAGTTAAAAAGTGACCATGCAATGCTTTTTCTCTCAGTCAACTAGGTACCATCATTTTGTTCAGTCTGTGTCCAAGAGTCAACTTGTGGTGCATCTCGTAGAAATGGTACTCAGTGCATCATCGGCTGTATCATCAACTTCTGTTCATTTTACTGTACAGTACTTTTGTATAGTTAAAGATAAGCTTGATATTTGCATGTGTGTGTGTGTGTGTATTGTACACTTAAAGGTAAGGGTTTCTGCATTTCAGTGATTTCTGCCTTTTGACAGTGCTGTGGTCCCTAACCTGTCCAATAAGTGGGGGACATCTGTATTGATGTATTGAGTAACAACACGTAGCAAGGTGACAATGAGAATTTTACTTTAAAAATATTGCAACAAATAAAGGCTATGAATTTCTCCTCAAGCACCAGAACAAACTATGAGAAGAAATTATTTTTAAACAGTAACATCCCAAGTCCACCACCTTTTCTTCCAGCATCCATCATGGTTTCTAACGATACATTCTCCGCCGTGCTGTTATCTCCAAACATGACAGACTGCAGGTGGAATCGTCAGACCGAGGGTACTGCTGGACCAATCCCTTTTTATTTCTTCCACGTAGTCTGTACAACAGGGATGAACAGCTTTAGCAGATGTAGGAGAGTACTTTTTGCCTCCTTGGCAGGCTGCACGACATTATAGAATCATAGAAACGTAAGAGTTGGAAGAGACCACAATGGCCATTGAGTCCAACCCCCTTCTACCATGCAGGAACAAACACTCAAAGCACCCCCAGCAGGCAGCCACTCAGCCTCTGCTTAAAAACTTCCAAAGAAGGAGACTCCACTAGCCTCTGAGGCAGCGTATTCCACTGTGGAACAGCAATGACTGTCAGGATGTTCTTCCTGATGTTTAAGTGAAATCTCTTTTCCTGTAGCTTGAATCCATTACTCCGTGTCCTACTTTCTGGAGCAGCAGAAAACAAGCTTGCTCCATCTTCATCGTTTTCATCTCCTTTACCATCCGAATATTGCAGCCAGAACTGATCTCCAGTGATGACTCCAGTGTGCTTAGCAGCAGATTTCTGGAACTTTTGGGGGATACTGAGGGTATCCAGAACTGAATTCCCCACTGTTATGTACATTTGGGGGCAAAACATGCTCCAAATTTTTACAAAAGAAGACAGTGGGGGAAGACTTTTATGGAGAGGAAAAAACTTGGAGGCAGAGAATGCTTGAGGTTTATGGGCCACATGATTCACACCCTGGCTTTACAACCTTACAACTTGCGTGTAACACCAAGGGCTGAACATTTTCATCTGTCTTAGTCCACCATAGATGGAGGCAGCTCCCTTGAACAGAGCATTGGAAGAGGTGTTTCATGTAGAAAGACTGAAGAACTGAAGAAAGAGAAAGCGAAAAGATTATGAAATATTGAGAACTACAAGCTGACATTCAGCAGCACTGTGAAAAGAAAACAACTGTGGACCCACTGGTGAAGGGTGCTCCGGGAGCAATTCCAAAGGGACTGACCAAACATCTGAATAAGGTCATTGTAGATAATCTCACAATAGTGCAATTTTAAAAAGTGACACTACTTGGAATGTGCAACATTGGCCAATGATACTTCATGGATTCCTAGATTCTTGGGTGGAAATCATTGGTGGGCAAAACCCAGTCAGTAATAGCTGGTAGACTGTGAAGTGAAAAATCATCATCATGATGAGCTATCCGGCCTTGTATGGGTAATGCTAGGTTGGTTTGAAAATGCTGGATTAGGTCAGTTTTGTTTTACAACTCTGCACCAACAGCCTCTCAAATTTTCTGAGCTTTTTGCAGACCAAGAAATTTTGGAGCCATTTCTTCTGATGGATAGCCAAAGTCCAAGTGGTACTTTCATTCTGATTTAATAGTGTGGACATTTTCTGTCCTGTGACTTTATATCCAGGCCAAGTGGTGTTTGGAGCAGATGTAGCGTCAGAGCTGTCCAACACTGAGAAGCAAATAACTTTCTGAGAACAGAGGAGTGACATTAGAAGCCAAAGCTCTAGAGACTCTCCTCACATTTGTCACATATTTTGTTCCTTGCATCAGATAAATTGATGTCTCAGAAGGAGCAATTGTAGTATCTGTCTTGAGAGACAAGCTGGAGATAGATTTACTGAGCTACAAGTGTGTCATTGGAAAAGATAACAAATGCCTTGCTCAACAATACATCAAATATATGGATGTGGAGATGTGGGAAATCCAAAAAGAAGCTAAAGGAATCTATAAATCAAGGTAGCCAGGGGGCTGGGGAGGGTGAATTGCACACTCAGCACTGAAGCTGCCAAGCTGTCATGTGGAGGTGACCGCAGCAATGAGAGAATTTGGCAGATCATATACACTTCCTAGATATAGTGTCATAAAACAGATTATGTTGTTATGCCTGTTGCCAATGATCTCTGGCTTAGATAATGCTACTCAAGGGGCACACTGTATCTTTTTCTTTTTTTTTAACCTGAGAAGCTTCCAAGATGGCTAAGGAGCCCCTTTCTTTGTTTTTCCTCATTTCTCAAGATTTAGCACTACAGAGAGCTGATTCCAGAGAGCGTAGACGCTGGCTCTGACAGCAGGGTGTATAGAAGTCTTGTCTCAGAGCAGTTGCCACAAGGCAGAGGGAAAAGCACTTAGCCTTTCCCTTTCCCTTTCCAGTCTCAGCTTTCAGATGCCCAGCTGATCTCCCAGGATTCCTCCCTAGCTTGGTTGCATCCAGACCTTAAATGCCACCTCCCTGACAATGTGGTCTTCCTGTTTCTTCCTACCTGCTGTTGACTTCTTGTGGAGCAGGCAATAACAAACTTAGAGTCATAGAATCATAGAGCTGGAAGAAACTACAAGGGCCGTTGGGTCCAGCCGCCTGCCATGCAGAAATACAGAGTCAAAGCACTCCCATCAGGTGGCCATCCCGCCTCTGCTTAAAAACCTCCAAAGAAGGAGACTCCACCACACTCTGAGGCAGCATTGTATCCCACTGTTGAACTGCTCCTACTGTCAGGAAGTTCTTCCTAATATTTAGGTGGAATTTCTTTTCCTGAAGTTTGAAGCCATTGCTCCATGTCCTAGTCTCTGGAGCAGCAGTCTTGCTTCATCTTCCATATGACATCCCTGACTATGATGTTCCCTCTTAACTTTCTCTTCTCCAGGCAAAACATCCCCAGTGCCAAGCTGGTCCTCATAGGGCATGGTTTCCTGGCCTTTTACCATATTGGTTGCGCTCCTTGGGACACATTCCAACTTGACAATATCCTTCCTGAACTGCATCAATATAACTGTAACCATATGCTTCCAGAACTGGACACAGTATTCCAGGTAGGGTCTCACCAAAGCAGAATAGAGTGGTACTATCAGTTCCCTTGACCTAGACACCATACTACTATTGATGCAACCTAGAACTACATTGGCCTTTTTATCTGCTGCACCACACTGCTGACTCATGTTCAGTTTGTGGTCTACTAAAACCCCTAGATTCCTTTCACATATACTGTGCTCAAACCAGGTGTCACCCACCTTATATCCATGCATTTCCTTTTTTATTGCCCAAGTGTAGTACCTTACATTTCTCCCTGTTGAAATTCATTTTATTAATTTTGGCCAAGCTCTCTAATCTGTTAAGGTCAGTTTGAATTCTGATCTATCCTCTAGGGTGTTAGCTGCCCCTTGTAGTTTGGTGTCATCTGCAAATTTGATAAGAATGCTCTCTATTCCCTCATCCAAATCATTGATAAAGATGTTGAATAGCACTGGGCCCGGGACAGAACCTGGTGGTATCTCACGAGTCACTTTTCTCCAGGATAAAGAGGAGCCATTGGTGAGCACCCTTTGGGCTTCATTGGTCAATCATTTACAAAGCCACCTAACAGTAGCATTGTCTAGCCCAGATTTTACAAGTTTGTTTGTAATAATATTATGAGGACTTTGGCACGAGAGGGGAGGAGCGGTTCACTGCGTGTCAAGAGCAGTGTTTTTATACTCCGATTCGGAAACTAAATTCAGAAATTCAGAAACTGTGCTGTCTGCACACCCCCCCCCCAATTTACATTGTACTACTGCGGAAAACAGCAGTTGTTGCATCCACAACAGCAGGTCCCTGGCCACTCGCATTCCCCTCCCTCACCCCGCTCCACCATCGCTGATTGGCCTGTTTTTTTAAAAAAAACACACACACATTTTTAACACATTTCTGTGTTGCTGCATTTGTGCATAGAAATGTATGTTCATTGATACATGGGAAAAAAATGTTTTAACAGTCCAATACCAGATCCGCTCTCTTCCCACTGTCCATTTAATGCATGAAGACAGTAATGGCGACAGCCTGTCCTTTGATGGGCGAGAGAATTGGGACGGAAAGGACAGCCTGGGAACGCCCATAGCCAGCCAATGTGAATTGATGCTACAATTCTGTGTGTAGGCAAAAACCAAAGAAGAACCAGTTTGTCAGATTTACACTGGAGTTTTTCCAGTTTTCACATACAGCAGTTTCACATCGCAGTGAACTGCAGTGAACTGTTCTAGGAGCTGAAAACATGCAGAACCACGAGGAAAACTACAAATTTAAAACAGTTCAAAATGCAAACAGGAGGGTAAGAATTTCATGCTGCTACGATATATCAATCTTGTGCAGAAATGGCCTTTGTTAAAGGCATGACTAAAGTCAAGATATGCAATATCCACAGCATTCCCTGCATCTACCGACCTAGTAACTCTATAAAAAGAGAGAGAGAGAAGATTAGGCTGGCACGGCTTGTTTTTGAGAAACCCATGTTGACTTTTAGCGATCAGGGCATTCTTTTTTAAGTGCTTACAGACTGCCTGTTTAATGATCTGCTCTAGAATCTTTCCCGATACTGGTTTCAGGCTGAGTTACACCATTCTCCAGGAATTCTGAAAGATTATTGCCAGTGGTTCTAAGATTACTTCTGCCAGTTCTTTTAATACCCTTGGACGTAATTCATCCAGCACTGGAGACTTGAATTCTGTTAGAGGAGCCAGGTATGCCTGTACTACTTCTTTACCTATACCATTCTGCATTTCTGTTTCTGCAGCATCTGCTCCATTTTTCCCATTCAGAGTGTTGTTTTCATTTTGGGAGAAGACCAAGGCAAAGAAGGTGTTGAGAAGTTCTGCCTTTTTACCATCCCATTTGCTGAAATGTTACCATTTCAACATCTTCTCCACACAGGGGCCCTACCAGTTCTTTGTTCTTCCTTTTATTTTGGAAATAGCCAAAAAAGGCTCTTTTTATTGATTTTTACCTCTCTAGTAAGCTTTTAGTAAGCTGCCTTGACATTCAGTTAGTAAATGTCTTTTTGCTGTAGAGATCCACTATGAGCTTTTAGTGTTTTAATATTACAGCTGAATTGTGAAGAGTGGCTTTTAAAAGGCTAATAATAAGAAGTTATAATGCATGCTGCTACTTTATCTAAGCAGTTTTTCCATCTGGGATTTGGCAAATGCCAGTAATTCTCCTTCCCTCTGTAGATCTATTAAAATCAGCAGGACACACATTATATCAATTTTACTCTGATTTTCATGTTGTTACTGCCAATGTCCCAGTTTTAGAGGATTTCAGCTGCCAAACACTGAATTGATAAACATAATAATCTTGGATTTGGCTGGAGTTTTTTTCCTCCAGGGATGGTGGTGAGTTTGGAAAGAAAGGAATCAAAAATGGGAAGAGGCTCTTAAAATAACATATATATGCACACGCGTTTTTCTTTAGTTAGATGAGATCCATGAGAAATTCTCAGATGTCATCTATGAATAAACACATAGAATGAAACTTTGAACCTTAGAGCCACGTGTATAAGCAGGCTGGTTTTGGTAACACATACTTGCCCAGAACTATTTGCAGGAGAAGACTTACACACAAAAACCAAATATACACAAGGACTATACTGGAAGAACAGCAAATATTACATTACAGCTTCATAAATGTCAAAAAGACAGCTAAGTGAAATAACGCCAAATTGGTAACCATTAACTCTTACACTTGCTATGGAAGCGGAGGCATTTATTTATTTATTTATTTATTGGGGGAAAAAGAGAGAAATAAGACAAAAGTAACAATACATGATGATTAAAGCTATCTACAATCCACAAATATCTTCCAATACTTGTTACTTCAAGAAAACAAACTGAAACAGAACAAAACAAAACAATAACAATTTTTTTTCCTTGAGTTACATTAATTGGTTTTGAATCTCTGCATCTTCTAAATCAAGAAATGCTAAAACCCAACAGAAATTGTATCTCGACTTCCTTTTTTTTTTAACCTTTTTTCCTTGGAAAAAAGATTAATTACCTGTAATCTAAACTGCCTTTCACTGTATAGCCTCCCTCTTTTTCTTCTCTGTGCTAGTAGACCTTATTCCCCTTTATTTACTATTGGTTTAGTTGTCTGAATTATGAATTATTCAAAGTTCTCCTGTCTGTCCTCCAAAAACATTTATAGGAAACAAAATGCTAGACCAAGCGGGAGTAACTGGATTTTCCCCTAATTTTAACTTTTCTAACCTAAGTTTAGGCTTGTTTAATTTATTCAATAATTAAATTACCCCGTTTTTGTCAAAGGAACTTCACAATTCATTTCAGCAATTCGTGATGTTTTCTAACATCCAAGATGTCATTGTGGCACTTGCTATTATTATTATTATTATTATTATTATTATTATTATTATTATTATTATTAATTTGCAAATTTTGCAGGCCATTGTAAGGCAGGGGCAGGGAATGTGTGATCTGTGATCTGCATGTGTCCTCCCCAGCTTCATTTTAGCATTTCCAAACCTTTTAGGCCACCCCTTCAAAGTCCTCAGGGCATGGATTTAATTTTTGTTTTTTCTGGGTTTTCTGATTTTTGATCTTCCTATGGCTGCAAATGCTTAAAAAATGCCCCCAAATGAAATGGTATAATTTTTCTTCCACCCAACCCACAACTCCATGAAACACCACAGAAACATCAAAACTTGGTCCCAACAGGAAGCAGAAGTGATGTGATATCAATTCTGGCTCACTAATAGTGTACTGGTGCGTCCTGTCAGGGTTGGCAGGATTTGGCTCCTCTGAGCATGAGCGAAGTACAATCTATGAAGCAAGGCTTCGCCACAGCAGAGGGTCCCAGTGAAGCAGAAAGAATTCCAGAGGCTCATTGAGGAAGACTTAGAGGCTTGATTTATTGCCACACTCTAAGATAAGGCTTAGCAAAAGCATGCTAGCATTCCAGCAATTAGACAAATAGGAATAACAGAAGATAACGGAGACAAATTGGGCAGCATCTCCCTTACAATCAGTATACTGCCAATGGCATGGCAGGTCCAGCTACGGTGTCTAAATGGCAGCTGGTCAAGGCAAACATCAGCCTTTTAATGCTACCTTGTCACCCTGGAACAAGTGGGGTGACCCAGTCAGCGCTCTGGCACGTGGCCCTCTCTAATACCCAAGACATAACAATCCTGCTGGCCTTGCACATGGCTGTCTGGCCACACCGCCTCTTCTCTCTGCTGTCCACTCATAGGAAAACTTTGCCCACCTGGCAACAACCTTGACACCTTCTGAGGGGAAATTCAATGTTGTTTATTTTTTTATTTATTTGAAGCATTTATGTAGCATTATGTAGTATTTCTTGACTTCAGTAAGGCCTTTGACAAAGTTCCCCACGACATTCTTGCAGTGGAGCTGGTAACATGCGGGCTGGGCAGGGCTACTGTTAGTTGGATTTGTAATTGGTTGATCGACCGAACCCAAAGGGTGATCATGAATGGCTGCTTTTCATCCTGGAGAGAAGTGACTCGCGGGGTGCCACAGGGTTCTGTCCTGGGCCCAGGGCTGTTCAATATCTTCATCAACGACTTGGATGAAGGAATAGAGGGCATGCTGATCAAATCTGCAGATGACACCAAATTGGGAGGGGTTGCTAATACGCCAGAGGACAGGATCAAAATTCAAAATGACCTTGACAGATTGGAGAGCCAGGCCAAAGCTAACAACATGAATTTCAACAGAAATGTAAGGTCCTACACTGAGTCAGAAAAAATGGAATGCACTAATATAGGATGGGAGACACCTGACTGGACAACAGTACATGTGAAAGGGATCTAGGAATCTTGGTGGACCATAAGCTGAACATGAGTCAGCAGTGTGATGCAGCAGCCAAGAAAACCAACATGATTCTTGGTTGCATGAATAGGAGTATGGTGTCTAGATCAAGGGAGGTAAGGGCACCACTCTATTCTGCATTGGTCAGACCTCATCTGGAATCCTGTGTCCAGTTCTGGGGACCTCAATTCAAGAAGGATATCAACAAGCTGGCACGTGTCCAGAGGAGCGTGACCAAAATGGTGGAGGGTCTGGAAGCCATGAAGCCCTATGAGGAGCAGGTTAGAGAGCTGGGGATGTTTAGTCTGCAGAAGAGATGGTTAAGAGGGGACATGATAGCCACACTTAAATATTTGACAGGGTGTCATAGTGAAGAGGGAGCGGGCTTGTTTCACGCTGCTCCAGACACTAGGACAAGGAGCAATGGATTCAAGCTGCAGGAAAGGAGATTCCACCTGAACCTCTGGAAGAACTTCCTGATGGTCAGAGCTATCTGGCAGGGGAATCTGCTGCCTCCATGGAGTGTGGTGGAGTCTCCTTCCTTAGAGGTTTTTAAGCTGAGGTTGGATGGCTGTCTGTCAGAAGTGCTTTAATGTGGGTTCCTGCATGGCAGAAGGGGGTTGGACTGGATGGCCCCTGGGGTCTCCTCCAACTCTATGATTCTATGATTCTATGTATGACCTCTCTACCCATCAGGCCCCTGAGGCAATATGCAATGGATAAAAACAATTAAAACATTAAATACAGCTGCCGAGGATCCTATTGGGGAGAAAAGGGGGATATAAATTCAAGAAAGAAGGAAAGAATACATGAATTAACACTTTTAGAATACAGACTTTAAAACAGAGTAAAATCTTCCTCAAAACTAATTTAAAACCGGACAGAGCAGTTTTAAAGAAAAAAGGCCACAAGAAACAAGAGTCTTGTCTGCAGGAAATGTATTTCTTTTATTGTTGTTGGATTACACCTCAGTGGACCAGCATGTTGGATTATGGATACTGTTGATTTTTTTGCTGATTTATGGAATCCATCTTGCGGGGGTGCTGAAGCTTAAAAACGCTTGAATAAATAAATATATGGCATGATCCTCAACATGCCTATTCAAGATGTTCCATTGTTAGGTCACTAGGAAACGACGCAAAATGGTAGAAGAAGCCAGTATTGAATAAATTGTTGCAGAACAAGGGGAAGGAAAAAAGACAAGGGATTTCAGAGTAGAATGGAGAAACTCTTGAGTTTTCTTTCTAAATCAGTTAACTTGCCTTGGTGTAACCACACTGACTGCTGTACTTGTGGTATTCTGAATGACTGAAACTACCAAGGACGGAAGGAAAATCTGACATGAATTAAAAATGAGGATTTTGAGGGGGAGAAAACCCTCCAGCAAACCACTAGGGTACCATAGCATCAGCCTTGAAGTTTGTTGCAAGTGTAGCTCATCCAGCTGAGTTTTCCACAGAATAACTCCAGCATTTCCATCTGGTGCAATTCCTTGAGGCCGAGAGACCCAAGGGGACAGCAGCCAGGCGTGACTGACTTCAATGTTCTCGAATGCTCCAAGGATTTGTTTAGTCTAGCTCAGACAAGATCAGGAGAGCAAAGTGGACATTGAGGTTGACTGGGGTTCAGGGTTGAGAGGTGTGCATTGAATGCTTTGCAAATGCCATAGTAATGGCCTCCTTACTAAGGCCTAGTATTGGTAGGGAAGGTGATCATGGTTACATTAGTCGAGTAGCTGCACTTTTAATTCAGTGGTATAACAGTGGAGAGGCACACAAAACCAGCCAGCTGCAAGCAGCCATTTACAGTCAGCCCTCCACATGTGGGGCTTTCACTTTTGCGGATTTGATTATTCATGGATTATTTGCTGTCCCCTCTGCTGCCTCCCTGTGCCAGTTTTAATAGGGACTGCAAACCTCATGAGGCTGAGAAACAGCCAAGGAGACTTGTAAGTCCCTCTTAAAAATGGTGTGGGGCAGCAGCAGAGATGGCCATAAGCCCCACCAGCCCCCCACTTCTGCCTTGGGAAGGAACCCCAATACCTTAAAGGAATCCATGGTGGGTTGAATAGGGTGATCATACTCTTTTGTGTGTTAAATATGGCTTGGAAGGGCCTAGAGTTATTCACGGTTTTTCCGCTTTCAAAGGGGTCCTGTGCCCCTAACTCTAGCGAATGGAGAGGAGGACTGTATTGATTGTCTGATTGACGGATTCAAATATTTGTATCCCACTCTTTATCTGAGGATCTCAGGGCAGCGTACAATGAAACCAATCTAACACAGTTAAAACAGTATAAACAATAAAAATAATTTTAAAAGGCTAAAACATATCAAATGGTTAACAAACTGAAAGGTAGATTTAATGGCTTAAAATAATTCAAAATAGTTTTAAATGAATTGAAACTGTTTGTATGGGAGGGTTTTGTAAAAGTTTTCATAAACCACCATGTTTTTAACTTACTGCCTAAACAGCAGCAATGCTGGCACATTTGAGCCTCCAAGGCGTTCCGTAGCCAATAATGTCCATTTTGCACCAGCTGCAGTTTCTGTTGTCTTCTTGGACAACCAGCTGTAAGTGTGAAAGTGTGGAGAAAGGCAAGAGGTGTTCTGAAAAAGCAAAACCTGCATCGTACCCTCAGTTCCAGCAAGAACAGTGTCTGTGTGCTGAACTAATCTAATACATAAAAGTCAAAGTTTGTTTGTCTGTGTCAAGTGAAGATCTCATATGATTGGATATGTCAGGCAAAGAGCTTATATGACTGGCTACCTAAAAAGATTCTATGAAGTCCTGGGGTTGGCAGTTTAGGGAGGCGCCTTTAGAATTCTCAGCCAAAGAGCTCTCTGTCAACTGTATCTGCCTTGAATAGGTGGCCGGTTGCTACGGAGATGAGACCTAGCAGCAAGGAGGAGGAAACTGTATTCCCTGTATTCTAGGAACTGTATGTTAATAACTCTGAATATAGATTGGATTGCGGAATATGGGGGAAAGTTACAAGTACTGGACAAGACAGTTTGGGGAATTAGAGACACAGGATCTTAAATCTTTCTAACGAGTATTACCTGTGAGAAAATAAAATCCCAGGCAATGCCAGGTATATACACTAGCCTTCAATAAAATCTTTCTGGGCCTATCCATGGGGACTGCTTATTAACATAGGATAACACTGAGCATGATACTTACCTTTCTTTGAAGCCAGCACTTTAGATAGGAGCGGCACCACTGTAGGACAATGTCTTCTGTACTCTCTCCACAGGTTTCGTATCCTGGCCTGAAACCAGACTGAAACAGCTCCAAATAATCTGTTTCCTCTAAGAATGCTTGAAGTTGCCCAACAACCATACCTTGCTCAAAGAGGGTTTACTAAATAAAAAAATAGCAATGTTGCACAACAAAAATGTACAAAATTAGCCACAATGCAAAATAGAACCATGCGACTATTTGTGGTGCAACACCGCTCATTTTACACATTTTTGTACACACAGGGACTGGCTATAATCTACCCCAGTGTAGTGAGATTTAGTGGATTTCTCTTTAAATTATTGTAATTATTTCTAAATTTGCATCTCTTTCTATCTTTATACTAAAGTATACACAAACACACACACACACACACCCAATATCTGTATTCTCTTTTGTCCTCTTTCTGACCATCCTGACCACCATCCTATAAGGCACAAATATAGGATGGGGGACATGTGGCTGGATAGCAGTATGTGTGAAAGGGATCTAAGAGTCTTGGTAGATCACAAGCTGAACACGAGTCAGCAGTGTGATGCGGCAGCCAAGAAAGCCAACGCAATTCTTGGTTGCATCAATAGGAGTATGGTGTCTAGATTGAGGGAGGTCATGGTACCACTCTATTCTGCATTGGTTAAGCCTCATCTGGAATCCTGTGTCCAGTTCTGGGCACCGCAATTCAAGAAGGATGTCGACAAGCTGGAGTGTGTCCAGAGGAGGGCGACCAAAATGGTGGAGGGTCTGAAAGCCATGCCCTATGAGGAACAGCTTAGGGAGCTGGGGATGTTTAGTCTGCAGAAGAAAATGTTAAGAGGGGACATGATAGCCATGTTTAAATATTTGAAGGGATGTCATGTTGAGGAGGGAGCAGGCTTGCTCTCTACCGCTCCAGAGACTAGGACTAGGAGCAACAGATTCAAGCTGCAGGAAAGGAGATTCCACTTGAACCTCAGGAAGAACTTCCTGACAGTCAGAGCTGTCCGACAGTCGAATCTGCTGCCTCCATGGAGTGTGGTGGAGTCTCCTTCTTTGGAGGTTTTTAAGCAGAGGCTGGATGGCCATCTGTTGGGAATGCTTTGATTGGTGTTCCTGGATAGCAGGGGGTTGGCCTCGATGGCCCTGGAGGTCTCTTCCAACTTTATGATTCTATATCATTGCAACATTCAAGTCCCACTGCACTTGTGACATCCTCAGTAGGAATTCCAGAAACCCCACTCCTTACAATTAAAAAGAAGAAGAAGAGGAGGCGAGAGATGAGGAATGTAGTGGCACTGTAAAGACTGGTTTATTTTAGCATTAGCCTTAATGGATTTCAACCCCCTTCTTTAGATGCATCAATGGAGTACAGTCTTTGAAACCCCATGTATTTAAGCGCAGTTACATAGTAGTGGGGTTGGGACTAGAGAAAAGTGGCAAAGAGAAAGAGGCAAATAATGACCGTGGCTATAAACCTTCAGAGGATGAACAAAGGGCAAAGGTTTATGGTCAGAGTCACAATATGCATCTTTTGGTGTGTCATTACACTCTGGGCAGTTTTCTGTTAGTGGGCACATGTGGAGATCTCTTTGGATGGGGCACAGGTCTGTTCTTTGGCCCTTTGCACTCTATTCAAAAATTCCCTCCCAGCAGAGAAGCCTCAGGAAGGCCACTGCTGCTGCTTAGCAGTGGAGAAGAGAGGTTGGGGTGCCATTCATGTGATGGAAAGATGGTTTGTTCTGTCCTCAAAGGGAAAGGAAAAGAAAGATGTGCTCAACTTGGGAGCATACCCATATCGCCCCCCCCCCGAGCTAAAACCTGCTTCATGGCAGTGAAGCCAATTGTCTAGAGATGGGGTGGGGTCTCTTTCTCTGGACGTCTTCAAAAAAGGGCCAGAGAACTACCTGCCAGGGATGTGTTATCTGGAGATCCTGCAATGCGCAGGTGGCCACTTCCAGCTTTGTGATTCTGTGCTTCTTTCTACCTCGGAATTGTCTTCCTGTCCCCACCAGTAAACAGCAGGGACCCCTCCCGGGGGTGACAGTTGCTAAGGCCGGGGCAGAGCATCATGTTTCTCCTGCTTGAGGTACAATCTCAACTTCTGCTCTCACTCCACAACTGTGTAGCGATTGATGCTGTGTGCCTTTAAGTTATTCATGATTTATGGTGACTCTAAAGCAGCCCTTATTGGGATTTTCTTGGCCAGATTGTTCAGAGGGGGTTTGCCATTCCTTTCTTCTGTGGCTGAGCGAGTGTGACTTCCCAAGATCATCCGACAGACAAACCATTACACCATGCTGGCCAGTAGCTATGTAGCTGCTCTCTACATATTTTTGCCCTAGATTTGAATATGGCTGCCCATGGAATTGGCTTTTACTATAGTTCTGACACATCCATCCTTACATGCGAGAAGTTTAGGGCCCAGAAAGAGACCTGTTGCATCGTGGAACAGTAACTTTGAGGGGTGCAGAACTGGCACAAGGGATGGAGTGAATTGTGGCAGTAAAGAAATAACAGGGCTAAGGACCAGGGAGAGTTGTAGGCCAGTGACAGACATATCAAGGAATGGAAATAATGTCCAAGATTCTAGATCAGCTATACATATGTGTGTGTGTATGTATCAGCTATAATTATTATTGTTGCTGTGTGCCTTCAAGTCATTTCTGACTTATGGTGACCTAAAGCAAATCTATAATGGGGTTTTACGGGGCTGTGTGTGTGATGAACCCACTGGGTTTCCATCTTAAGCAAGGAATTGAAATCTGGTCTCCAGGGTCATAGGCCAATGCTCACCACTATACCTTATTTAATACACTTGAACCAAATAGTATCTTCTAGACCAACCCCCACAATCCTGAGTTACCAGGCATCATCCATTGTGAGTTAAGGAGATCTGTTCCCCTGTCAATTTTGGATGTACCAAATGAATGTTGGCACCCCGTCCCAAAACTGTTCTCTAGTATGATTGTTAGAAGCAGGATCTCTGTCACAATTTCTCCTTGCACTGGAGATTTCTTCCAGGAGGGGATGGAAGTGTCTGCTGCATTCCAATTGACAGGAGATCAGATCCCTATCGCTGGCAGTGGCTGATGCCCACTAAGTCAGAACTGGGGGACTTTTACAATCCTTAGATATTTCCTACACTTTTAAATATGTAGGGAGTCATGAATATGAACCAGTTACCAATCTGTGATGCTAGGTTACACATTTTGTACCTGGGATCATGGACTCCAGCCACCGTCTCTGTGAATTAGCCAAATACATACTTAACATCTCTGTGGAACAATTATTTTTATGAAATTCTGTCCTGTCCTGCCTTGGTAGTCCAATTTTCTATCATTAATCATCTTGTTAAGTTAAAACTTGGTTTTATGACCATAAGGCCAGAGCCCATTGCCTCCAAGATGCAAGTTCTACAGCAGTGGGTATCACCTCTCACTTGCTCCCATGTAAGGAACTACTGAAATCTGTGCACAGAGTTCCCATGAAAGAGCCACTGGGCTGCAGGTGGTGCTCTAGGGCCATTTCTGCACTAGCCTGTTATAGTGCTATTATTCCACTTTCAACATTCTATGGAATCCTGGGGTTTGTGCCTTTGAGGCCCCTCCATGAACTGCAAACCCCAGGATTCCATAGGATGTTGAAAGTGGAATAATAGCACTATAAGAGTCTAGTGCAGAAATGGCCTTAGTGAAGCACATGATAATTCTATGTTAGAGGCAACCCATGGCTCCTGGATGTTCAAGTGAACGTCAAAGAAACATAGCCACTCTGGATTTTAGTCTAAACATTGAATGGCCTATCCAAAGTGCTGAACCCTATCCCAGACTAGGAATAGAATACCTTGGATAGTGCCTTACATTTTAGCATAAAGCCTGGAGCAGATCCACCATCCCAATTACATGGAAGCCACTAGCTGCCACTGCTCTACCATGCTGGGCTGGCCACTACATCCCTCTGTAGAAGAAAGAATATAAGAAATCTCCCTGTACAGCTGCAGCTTGCTTGAGCAACCAGGTTTGCTTGAACTCTGCCTTCTTCTTGCGTTTGTTTCTCAGCCATTCCTCTTTGTTTTTCCCCTTCAATCCTGGCTTGCTCTCTGGATCTCTTGCCTTCACTGAGAAGGAGCAGCTAATGGCAAGAGTGAATCTCTGAAACAGTTTCACTTGGAAACTCTGACTCAGCCCTACATCCACAGCCAAAAGTCTTGGATCCAGTTTGTTTTGTCATGACTTGGCCCATCACAATTTTTCAGCTGCCCTTGAAGCACAGTGGCTGTTTCTGACGCACCTGGCAGATAATACCTCCATGGGATGGAGCTTGCCTTGGCTTGTGTTCAACGTCTTAATTAACTGCTGTCGCTGGCTGCCTGCAACCAATTTTCAGCAGGTTATTTCTATATTAACAAATGACAGCAGCAATCTTTTCTCCTACCCCCACCTGAAAACTGGGGCTCTCCAAGGCTTCTGCAGAACAACTGTTTAGAGAGGCTAGCAGGAGTTGTACAATATAACAGGTAACATTTTCTTCACATTGTGCATTTGTACATCATTACCACCATGAGATTTCTCTGCTTAATAGTTTAACACAATTTGTGAAGAATATGGCTGAGATAATTTAAACTTTTTATAGCTCAGCCAACTCAGGCTTGTAGCCAGATGGTTTTGAGCAGGAAGTCTCCACTTGGAGAATTGACCACATACTATCACTGAAGATCTCCAAAAAAGAGCTAGGAAGCCATTTATTAAGGATGCTGTAGCTATAGATGCCCTCTATTTAACAGTGGATTGGACTGGATGACCTAAAAAGTCTCTTCCAACATTATATATTCCAAAATCCAAAGTACAGATGGTGGTGATGTCTTCGTTAGACCAAGCAGAAGGCACAAGGTTTATTACGCTAGCTTTCAGAGTTTGCTGGCACCTTCATCAGGAAAAGACATTTAAAAATCATGCAAGGAAAGAAAATTAGCATCGATATTACAGAGAAGGTGTGTATACAGATCAAAAGTGCAAGTCTCACCTCCCTCTGTAGGGGTTGAAGTAACTGAGAATGAAAGCAGAAAATTTGACACGAAAATGTCCCTGTGCCATCTTCACAAGCACCCAGAACCATGTTCTGCCCCCAAATACCTGTTTTAAAAGAAACTTCAGGGGAAAACAGAAGTTCCTGGCTTGCTGCGTGTGTGTGTGTGTGGCGGGGAGGTAATGCAGCCCAGGAGCATCTGTGGGGAATTGCTTGCCCATCCTGCAGTTAAGACTGTGCTTCCTCCATTTGCAGCACATGGTGCCTCCTTCTGAAATTTAGCTCTCGCATACACTACCTGCACTTACAGCAGTTTGTTACCCCTTTAGCTGCCATGGTGCCATCCTACAGAATCCTGAAATTTGCAATTTTGTGAGCTCTATATTCTTTCCTAGAGAGTGCTAGTGTAGTTGCAAACTCCCAATTAATAATTAGTCAATAACACATGGGTCATAACAAAATTATTTCGTTTGTGCAAGTGGGGAGTAGCTGCACCCATGCACCCAAAACAAACCACTCCAAAGAAATGGCTGCCTGGAGGCCACTATATTCCCTGCTAGGCATGCTTACAGAAGCAGAATGCTAGCTGATTGGCTAACCCAAATCTATACATATCATGTGTACATCATTCCATTGGCATAGAGGTGGTCCCTAATTATAATACCAGATCCCACCTTGGGGGTGTGTAAGTTAATATGATAATGAAGCTTAATTAAGCTGTAGGCAACTAAAGTTCATGCTAGCTCCCTCCCTTTAATCTGGTTTAGGCTGCCTCCCTTATCCATGAATTACAAAACTTGCGACTCAGACAGTTCTGGTCTATTTTAAGACAGACTTCCATTGTTCTGATGGTTGACTACATCCAAGATGTAACTTTTTATGTCTGCATTCCAAGGCTCACTTCCCAGGACAAGAACAGAAAACGGGGCCTTCATCGATTATCCACCTGGGTTTAGCATCATTAATAGAGTATTTTATTGCATGAGCCGTCATATTCTAACTACAGTTTAACACATTTCCCCTCACAGAGTCCGTATTTTTATTTCGTGCCATCATCAGTGCTGTAGATCAGGGGAGTCAACTAGTGGCCTCCAGCGGAGAATTCAGAATTCCTTACCAGACTATAGAGCCCAGGATTCCATACAAGGGAACCATGATAGCAAACTGTTAAACCGTATAGTTTAGAGATAATCTACGATTCTATGGCAGCCTGAACTTACAACAAGACTAATACATTTAAAGTTTGTTTGTTTGTTTGTTTTTTGGAGTATTTCTATCCAACTCTTCAGCCACAAAGCCTCTCAGAGCAGTTTACAAGTTGTTGATTTAATAGTTACCTGTCCACAGTCTTACAGTCTAAATAAGACAGGACACTCAAGGAAAAGGGAATGACAGTGTAGGAGAGGATTAAGTCCTGTAGACACTACTTCTTCTCTCCCCCCGAGGTGAAGACAGTAGTGGCTGGGAGGGAGAGAGAGCCTTTCCTCAAAAGCTGGGCTTAGGCAAGATGGAGCAGTACCTGCCTCTTCTTAATTCTTAAAGTTAGTTGATTGTATTGTTTTTGGTGAAGAATTAAACTGAATGTGGTTTTTATAATTTTGAGTATATCTCCTTAATTCAAATAAGCTATTTAGGCTATTCTTAGTACACATGCTAGAGAATTAGCTCAATTGAAGAATTGACTTCTGAATGAATTCAGAATTCAGAAGAATTCCACCCCCTGAAGCATCTACCTTTGAAGACTATGACCATTTCTGTACTAGATTGTTATAGTGTTATTATTCCACTTTCAGCATCCAATGAATCCTGGGATTTGCAGTTTAGAAAGTGGCCTTTGAGGTCTCTTCCCTAAACTGCAAACCTCAGGATTCCATAGGATGTTGAAAGTGGAAATGGTCATAGTCTTCAAAGGCAGAAGTGGCCTATTTGGAAACTTCAGTTAAGTCAGAATCATAGAATAGAGTCATAGAATCATAGAGTTGGAAGAGACCCCAGGGGCCATCCAATCCAACCCCCTGCTATGCAGGAACACCCATCAAAGCATTCCCAACAGAGGCCCATCCAGCCTCTGCTTCAAAACCTCCAAAGAAGAAGACTCTATCACACCCCAAGGCAACATATTCCACTGCCAGACAGCTCTGACCATCAGGAAGTTCTTCCTAAGGTTCAAGTGGAATCTCCTTTCCTGCAGATTGAATCCATTGCTCCTTGTCCTGATCGCTGGAGTGGCAGAGAACAAGCCCGCTCCCTCCTCAACATGACATCCCTTCAAATATTTAAACGTGGCTATCACGTCCTCTCTGTATTCTGCATGAGTTGCCCATTTGGTCTCATGCTCAAAGTTCACACGCTGAATTTAAAAGCCTTACATTGTTTGGAACCAAATTAATAAATGGATTCCCATAAACACACATATGAATGAGAATTAATGTAAGCTGCAGAAGCCTTGCTCATATGTCTGTTGGAAGGATGCTGGCATGGAACTCAGGGACTTGTCAGTGGTGATGCCCTATCTATAGTTACATACACCCTGAAAATGTATATATTTTTTCCTTTAGGGTGATTTCTGAAAGTATTTTTATTTCATTCTTCTGTTAATCAAGTTGATCATTATCTGTATTGCTGCCTGCTATCAATATGTGTCAAACAGGGCTTCAGATTTTGAAATGAAAAAAGGTGTATTCTTCTCTTTCTGAAATAATAATTTAAGAAGGATATTGACAAGCTGGAATATTGGCAGAGCAAGGTGACCAAGATGAGAAAGGGTCTTGAAAGCAGGTCTTATGTGAAGCTAAGTATGTTTAGTCTGGAGAAGAGAAAATTGAGCAGTGGCATGATATCCAGCTTCAAATATCTGAGCAGACGACTTTTGAAAGCGGTGGACTCTCCTTTATTGAAATTTGAAAAGCAGAGGTTGGATGAACTCCTGTTGGAGATGCTTTCAGCGTGGATTCCTGTACAGACAGGGATTGAGTGGCCCTTGAAAAACCTTCTGATTGCAATTCCATGGTTCTGTGAAATGTGAGTTCCCATTAAATAATATCAGTGATGGACTGGATGAGGGTAATCAAAGTGAAGCTTAATCCAGACAAGACAGAAGTACTGCTGGTTGGCTGAAAGGCGGATCAGAGAAGAGGGACTTTGCCTGTGCTGAATGGGGTTACACTCCCCCTGAAATCTCAGGCTGGCCGCCTTGGTGTTCTCCTGAACTCAACTCTGAGCCTGGATGCCCAGGTCTCAGCAGTGGCCAGGACTGCATTTGCACAGTTAAAAACTTGTGCGCCAGCTGCATCTGTTCCTTCAGATCTGGCTTCAGTGACATGTCTTGATTACATCTCAGTTGGACTACTGTAATGCGCTCTACATGGGGCTGCCTTTGGAAACTGTTCTGAAACTTCATTGGGTTCAATATGCAGCAGCCAGAATGCTGACTGGAGCCAGTTACAGGGAGCATATAACTCTCTTGCTAAAACAGCTCCACTGGCTGCCTGTTCATTTCCAGGCACAATTCAAAGTGCTGGTTATGACCTATAAAGCCCTAAAAGGCTTACCTCCAGGCTCTCTGAAAGACTGTATCTCCCTGAACAACCCAGCTAGAACCTTAAGATCGGTTGGGGAAGGTTTTCTCTCTGTCACACCATCATCCCAGGCTCTCCTGATGAGGAGACAGGAGAGGGTCTTCTCAGTGGCTGCTCCCACCCTGTGGAACACTCTTCCACCGGAGGCTGGACAGGCCCTCTCCCTGCTCTCCTTTTGCCATCAGACTAAAACATTTCTTTTCAAACAGGCTTTTACATAAGCCAGGTAGCTTTATTTATTAACTTGTTGTACTTGGAATATTATTTTAAGTGTTTTTATGATTTTATATTTAATTGTTTTTAATTGTTTTAACCATTTTTAATTGTTTTTAATGTTTTTAATGTGTTTTAATGTGTATTTATTGTTGGAAGCCATCTTGCGTCCCAATTCTGGGAGAAAGGCAGCCTACAAATACAATAGATAGATAGATAGGACTTCTTTTGGCATGCTGCTTTGGAAAGGGATTAGTATTTAGAGTAAGTAGCTTATAAATTGTAAGTCTTTTGCATATTTTGAAAGTTGTGCATTAATCAAAGAGATCCGCACCCATGGCTGTGATCTGTGGCTGGGAGACCATAACCTTGGCTGTGATCTGTCAGATACTAGACTTTTCAGAAGTCTAACTGGGGATTGTCTGAGAGCAAAACGAGAAGGTCAAACTACAGCCTACTTTTTTTGGTAGCTCCAGTGTCAGGGGGTCAGTGAATCTGTTCCAGGATTTAGTGTGAACTTTAAATGAGTTGTCCAAGGTGCTGAAATAAATTTGGGGACAAAAAAGGCTCACCCAGACCTGATTCACTGCCCAATGGATTGGGAATCACCGGCTGCCCGAGGTCTGCTTCTTCCTTGTCAATTGTAGTGACAGAAATAAGCTGTAATCCAGGGCTGGTTTCTCCCAGTGTGCTATCAATATTCCTATTGTCTGGGAGAGACCAATAACGATAACAAAGTAATGAAGCCTAGTATAAGAGGATAAGAAAGATAGAGAAGTGATAAAACACCCACTACAGACAAGAGGAAAGAGGCTGTACAATAAATAAGAAAAGAGCAAGCGCAAGTGCTCTAGAGGTTGAAAAAAATGAGTGAGCCAGGGATGGAGCTTTCCGAACACATGGACCCTCGTAAAAAGGGTTCAGCGAGTACAATATAAGGCCTCTGGGAAAGAAGATGTGTAATTTATTGACAAAAGCAGCAGCTGGCAGACAGAATAAATGTGCACGTCAGTGTTTATACCTCAGTGTTCAAAAAGGTGGAAGGAAGAGACATGCCAACAAAACAAACCAACAGAGGATTTTTTTTTCTTAAAAAAAAAATAACAGAACTGGAGGAGAGATGAGCCACTTGCAAAGGTGTATTACAGCAATTCAAACAGATCAGAAGAAAGAACATGACATTTACAGGGAATAAAATGGAGTGGAGGACAAGCAAAGCATGGCTTTCAATCAAAGGGTCTTCAACTCTGTAACCCACCATTCAGCTGTTAAATTAAGCAAGGATGCCAAAGTCCTTGTTTGGGATTGCATATCTTGCTAAGGCTCCCTTGCAGTCCAGGAAGACTCTGTACTTCAAGGGACCTGTACCGGAAAGGTGGAGTGACAGCTTCAAATTCAGTCCCTGAAGTCTTCTCTGACAGGCACCAGATGCAAAATGGTGGGAATGTCTCCTTTCTGCCTGAAACCCTGGGGAGCTGCTACCAGTCAGAGTACATAAAACCGGACTGGATTGATGTAGGGTAGGTGGAATCAAACCTACTATGAGATGGAACCTCTGTAAGGAACAAACCTCATGGAAAGAAGATCCACCACTTAGTCACAGAGCACCTACTTTGCATGCTGAGATAAGATCATTAATAGTGAATTGGAGCCATTGCTCCAGGCCCATCATAGGCTAGGGAGGCCCAGTTTTAAAGGAGAAAGGTATGAATTTCTTCATCTTCTCCCCACTTTCTGAATCCCCCTGTGTTTCTGATGTCACCAGTATTTTGTATGTTACTTGAGTTAAACTGTGACAAAAGGGAAAACTTTTGGGGCTACTCCAGGGTTCTAACTATCTTAATCCAGATGTCCTATGCTCTGGTCAGCAAGTGAGCCGGGAGTCAGGTGGTTGGGGTGCCAGAGCTGTTAGGTAGTCATGGGTTATCCAGCAAGATGAAGGGAGGGTGGCCAGCTGATCGAGAAGTCATTATGGCAAGTTAGTAGTCCAGATAAATCAAGCCAGCGTGGAGTAAAACGGAATAATCGTTGCCAGTCCAAGGTCAAGAAAACACTAACTTTGAAGAGTATTCCAGTTCCCAAGATCGGACAGTTGCAAGCAACAAAGACCAACAAAGACACCAAGGAGCTACTGGGAGAATTATAGGCAGCTATCTCAAGACACTAGGTGTTAATGAGTCATTGTCTCCTATTTAACAGCTGGACTTGGCCAACATAGGCCATTTCCACACTACATTCTTATAGTGCTATTACTCCACTTTCAACATCCTATGGAATCCTGGGGCTTGCCGTTTAGGGAGGGGATGTTGAAAGTGGAATAATAGCACTATAAGAATGTAGTGCGGAGGTGCTGATAGACTCTCCTTATCTCTTTGATGATCTTCAAAGGATGGCAACTTGTCCTCAGAGTCTGTCACCTCCTGCTGGGGGATGGCACCCCCACAACTGCCTGAGCCCCCAGCTCCTCAGACTTGGAGAGGCCACAGTTGTCGGGAGCCATAAATTCCTCGAAATCTGAATTGGCTGCCTGAATCTTCTGACTCCAGAGGGTGAGTTATGACATCAGTCTTGGTTGAAGATCTTGGGTTCCGTCTTCAATATCATCTGTTAAGTCTCCAAAAGACTTCTGTTGGAAACACTGGAAGACCACGATATTCTAGACCAGAGCTGGGCAAAGTGTGACCTGGGGCTGCACGCAGCACTCCAGGGTTCTTTTTGTAGTGCTTGAGTTCTGTAGACTCCCCAGGCTAAATGTGCCAAACCCCTCCCTCAATCATCCACTGTTTCTTGAGACGATATGTTTCCTGCAGAAGAAAAATAATATGTGCAGTTTTTCAGAATAAGACCTGAATTACAGGATTTTCTCTCCAGGAAAGAGCATCTTCTGAACAGAAAAATAATATTTCTGCACAGAAACATTATCAAATATTATTTTTTGTGCAGAAAATGCTCCTTGTGCAGAAAATGCTCCTTGCTAAGCAAATGCTAAGCATTTTATGTTTTCTGCACAAAGGAGTGATGTATGAATAAGTTCAGAACTATTCATTACTTCCTTGAAGAACAAAATTAGCAAAGAATTATGGCTGTAATTCAGTATTGGACTTATGTCTACAGAAGTGGACTTAGATCTGTGGGAAATAGAATTGAGCAGTTCTGCGATGGGCTCCTGCAAATGTTCCTACGTAAAAGAACCAGTAGTGACCACTGTAGAATCATGGCTGACATCCCTAACTGTCTCTCCTTGAAAACCATAGGAAAGCAATTCAACTCTTAGATAAGTTGCAGCTCTCCACACTTCTTAACATAAACAGTTTAGTTTTTCAAAATTAAAAGTTGAATCCTATCCATGTCTACTTTTTTTTAAAAAAAAAAATCTGGCATATTCAGAAACTCATGCATCTTCCAAAAGGTCCCAGGCATTGGTCACCGAGACCTACCAGGGCTGCCCACCTTGGTGGAGAACATACCTGAGCTTCATCTGATTTGGTATAAGGCAGATGCCCATATTTCTTTTGGAATATGTATTAGACAACAGCTTATTCTGTCCTTCCAGCCACTTGTCTCTTCTTTTCTGGCTGTAAAGACAGGAGTATTCTCTCCATCTGTTTGTGGCAGATTTTATAGGTTAGCCATGCTCTGCCTCAAGAAGTACATCCCTTTGTCTTTCTAAAGAAAGGTTAGCGAGAAAGGGCTTACATTTGCAGAAGCTATATTGATTGTTTCAGACAGTCCTGCTCTTCAGTCTATGGATCTGATGACTGTATCTGTACCAACATTTCCACCAATTTACTTCGACTGGGTGTTAAACTAAGCGGCCTGTAATTTTGTAGATCTCTGCTGGGTCTACAAGGTATCCCTCCTCCAGCTGATCTATCATTGCCGCACTTCCCAGTCTTTAGGTATGGAGGCCAGTCTCAAGGACAGGACACAGCATATGTGTTGACAGTCCCACTAAGGTCTTTGGGATGGCTTTTAGGTTGAGCCACGTTGTGTTGTTATATACAGTGTTTGATTTTGTATGGATTTTGTATATATAATTACTTAAATGTGTGTTTTTTATTTCTTTAACAATTATTTTAAAAAGCATATGGGCATACAATCAGTGATTTCACATTTGAGTTCTATAAGATAATACCTTCTGGATCCAGCACTGATTTGTTCATTTCTAATCTGTTAGAGACCTAGAATTTTCATCTCTTGCCCTCAGTGTTTGCCTCAGTTCTTCAGATTCTACCAAAACAAAGAAACAAACAATTTGTAGAAAATCAGGGGTCAGGGATAGGCATCTCTTGTAGCAAAGAGAGAACATTTTGTTCAGCTTCTCTGAAGCTTCTCAGCTTCTCATTCATCTTGAGAATGTCTCTAGCTTTCTTTTGCCCAATGATCCAAACACCGTCTTCCACTTCTGGTTAATTGATCAGTTGGTCTAAAGCCAGGCAGGTCTCTGATAGATTTCTCATTGCTGGTTCAATCACATTCCATTCCATTCCATTTCATTCCATTCTTCATCTCTATTTCCATTCTATTCACCTTTTAAATTACAGTTCTCCCTCCACATTCATTCATTTGGCATTTGTGGATTTGATTATTTGTGAGCATGAGTGCTCCCCCCAATTGTCCTCCTTTCATTCCTATGCATTTTGCCCTGGAGCAAGTTCTGAGGCAAAACAGAAGGAATGACGGGGGAGGAAGGCTCCCAAGAGCCTTCTTTCCCTCCTCCGGAGTTTTCCCCTTCCCATTCCCATGCATTTTCTCCACACTGGGGCAAAATGCATGGGAAGGGGAAGGGGAAACTTTGGAGGAGGGAGAAGAAGGGTCCTGGAGCCTCCCTACATTCCCTTCCATTTTTCATGGGAATGGGAAGGGAAGAGCCTCGGCAGGGAATGGGAAGGGGAGCAGATAGAGGAGTTATTTGCAATTGTTCCACTTTTGTGAGGGTTCTACGCCCCAAACCCTGATGAATGTGGAACTCTAGTTTGAAAGAAATGTGTTTAAATAATATTGTCTGTAATTCTGTTAGGGAGTTACATTGATATAAATGGCCTTATGTGTATGGGAAAGAGAACTGAGTGGTTGTCCAGTGGCTGAATTTGCCAAGTGGCTGCCATGACTGTGCCATGTAGTGGTACCCAACAGTGCCCACTGCCTCTGCTACTTAGTTACAGATGTTGACTGTGATGTAGATTCTGGGACATTGTATTTGTTTATTCGTTTTCTCTTCCGCCTTCTGCAACTGACTTACTTTTTAAATACATTTCCTCTTTCCAGTGATGTAGACTTGAGTCAATTGACTCAGACTCAAGTCAGACTTAAGTTGCTTCAGTGACTCGACTTGGACTTGACTTGGCAAAAATTACACACTGACTCGACTCGACTTGAGACTTGCATATTCTTAGTGACTGGCTTGCTGTCCTTGGTTCAGTAACATATTCATCCAGAAACCTTACAACTTACTGGTCATACGAAGATCTGTCTCAAGCCTAAAGTGTGGACACCTTTCTCAGAGGGAACAGCAAGTGGGTTAGGCAATGGGGTTGAGGTCTGCTCAGCAGCCTGTCCCCCATACATATAAAAAGTTTCTAAAACTTTTCCTAAGAGCAGAAGGCAAGACTTGTGCCCACAGTGCAGGGTGCATATTTCAGAGGGGAACAGAAAGATGTGTTTGGCAATGGGCTTGAGGAGGAAGAATCCTTCCTTCTAAAGCTCTTGAAGCTTCAGTAATGGTGAATAAGAAGGATCTTATTCCCCAATTCTGAAAAAGCCTCCAGTTTTGCAAAAGGGAAGTAAGAAGGATCCTATTTCCCACTTCCGAAACTGCAGATGACAAAATCACAAAAGCAGAGGGCCGACTCTACTTAAATTGTTAAAGTTGATTTTATGCAACTGTTTCCAGAAATTCTGGAATACAGGTTGGGGAATAAAGTTGGCTGCCAGTCTTGAGACTTGACTCGAGACTTGGCTTGAAAGTATCCTGCAAGGACTTGATACTCGACTTGAACTTGATGGTGGAGACTTGAGACTTGGAGTAAAAGACTTAAATTTATCACTGCCTCTTTCAAACTTAAATTCTAACTATCAACTATAGTTCTTCTTAAAAAGTAACTTTCCAAATGCAGCTCAGTGTGACTTTTTTGAACCAATAACTGCTTCAGAACATCTGGGAAATACATAAAAGCCAATGGTTCTGATCCAAATGTTAGGTGCAGATCATACCTGGAATTCATGCTGGAATTCATAGAGATCAA
Organism: Iguana delicatissima; assembly: GCA_948472985.1. Classification (NCBI taxonomy): domain Eukaryota; kingdom Metazoa; phylum Chordata; class Lepidosauria; order Squamata; family Iguanidae; genus Iguana; species Iguana delicatissima. The sequence continues at coordinate 173,976 of CAOKZL010000060.1, forward strand.
AATCCTTGTGCATCCCAGCTCAGATACTGGCCTCTCAGGTAGAGCAGACCAGTTAAATGGTGAGTCAATGCATAGGTAAATCCTAGTGACTCAGTGGATGGGAGTAACAGTAGGATTCAAACCATTGTCTAGCAAAGGGACTCTCGGAAATCAGTACACAGTATGGAAGGAAGTCACCAGACCAGTGGCAACTGGTGGCTTTCACGGCAGTGGAGCAGTGAATAGACTCTGGGTTTTAGTCTGAAAATTAAAGTTGGTAAGCCCTATTTCCCCACACAGGTTCATGACCTTGGATAGTACCTTGAAAATTCAAAATAAAACCCAGAATGAAGTCACTTGCTGAACTGACACAGGAACCACAGAGTGCTTCTTACCAACTAGTGAATGATCATAGTCAATGATGCTGGAAGCTTTGAGATGGAAGGAAATCCCAAGCAGCAGGCGTGCAAATGTCCTGCTGAGCGTGGCCATTTTCTAATCAGGTCCTAGGAATCTCCCCAACCCTCATTTTCTTTTAACAGGGGGAGAATCCAAGATTAGCTCAGCTGTTGGCCTGGAGGCTTTTAGGTATCAAGGAGAGCTTATTTGGAGATCAAACTGCATGCTGATTCAAGGGAGTTTCTGCCTTCGGAGTGCTCCGGAAGGAACATTGTCAGTTCGGTGTATGTTAAGAGTGTCGAAAAAGTATTAATGATCTGAAGAGCACTTTAGGAATTGCTGTTGTATGTCTGTTTTAAATTAAACTCCAGAGTGCTTAGCTGTCCAAAATATTGAGTTCTAGTCATTAGAAGAAATCTAATAATGGGCTTTTTTGGCAGCCAATTTAGACAGTGAGGTTAATTATCTGCAGAGGTGTAGATTGTAGGTAATATAAAGTATGTCCATAAGGGTCTGTAGCTAATTGATTTTCCCAAGAAATTGATAAAAAGGCCTTTTTGAATGAAGATGTAATTTTCTGCATTTTGGTCAAATATGCTAACATTCTGTTTTTTATGGATGGAGTGAACCAGCCCCTCTTCTATTCATTCACTTAAATTTGTAATTTGTAAGTATCCATCACAGCAAAATAGGTTCCCAATGAACCCACTAACTGAAGACTTAAGGGGGTTGAGCTTCCCAGGAAAGGGTGGGCAGATCAGTCCAAATATTCACGTGAGACCATGCCTCTCATTTCTGTCATTATTTTCTTTTCAAAAATCAGCACAATTATTAGCATTTAAATGTATTTTTAAAACATATCTCTTTCTCTGTATGTGTGTGTCTTGTACACATGTGTGTCTGTGTGTGTATATACATACATAGTTTCTTTCAAACTATATTGTCTAAAATGTGTTTAAATACAATTTTAGAGTCAAGGCACATACAGAAACTTTTGAAAAATGCAAAAACTAGTGGATAACTTAGTTCACATTAAGCTGGGAGGTGAGGATTAATTTGGGAGGTTAATTTCAATTGGATTTTGGAAAGACTAAATTGAAGAATTGCAAAGATGTCTGCTTTTGGGGGGGGCACAGGGAATGAATATAATAGAAAAGCATTATTAATGAAAAAGGAGGGATTGGAAAAGTTAACTTTTTAAAAAAACCATGCCTCCAGAAATCATACACACAACATGGTCTCTTGTAGTATAAAATTAACTTTTCAAGGTTAGTTGGCAATTGTCTGTAAGAAATTACATATGCCTGTTGTGCTAGAATTCAACAGCCATCTAGGCCAGTGGTATTCAAAGTAGTCTACTGACCACTGTCTCTGTGAGCAACTGATGTCCAACCTGTGGTGAGTTTCCAAAAAACTATGTGACGTAATGTTACAGCATAACTGTGGTACTGGTTCCTTGCAAACTGGAAGCTGGGGAGAGTTGTCTGTCACCTCAGATGGTTTGGCAAGCATTAATCACAGAATCATAAAATTAAAAGAGACCACAATGGCCATAAAAATCATAGAATCATAGAATAACAGAGTTGGAAGAGACCCCAGGTGCCATCCAGTCCAACCGCCTGCCATGCAGGAACCCACATCAAAGCGTTCCCAGCAAATGGCCATCCAGCCTCTGCTTAAAAGCCTCCAAAGAAGGAGACTCCACCACACTCCACGGAGGCAGCAGATTCCACTGCTGGACAGCTCTGATCGTCAGGAAGTTCTTCTTGATTTTTAGGTGAAACAAACTTACTCCCTCTTCAACATGACATCCCTCCAAATATTTAAACATGGCTATCACGTCACCTTCTTTTCATCAGGCTAAACGCATCTAGCTCCCTAAGCCACTTTTTTTTTATAATCATTTTATTAAAAATTCACAAATAAAACAATTAATTTTTCAGTGTTATTTCTGCTGACATATCCTTCATACTTCCAATCTGATCTGGATTTCATTTTCAATATCCCATATCTGAGCTTTATCATTGTACTGCATTTTACAGCTAGATCACATGTTAGAACTTGTATTTCATTCACCATTTACCAGCTTCATGATAACAACCGCAATCATCTCAATCTTTTAAACACATAGTACCATGAATTACACACTTCTATCACAGGTCACCCAGCAACTACCCACAATTTGCCATTCTTTCTGAATTTCATCATCTGATTTCCCTTTTAATCTTTGAGAGACCATATCAGTGGTTTTATTTTCAATAAAAGTTCCCCACCATTGTTCTATTATAGGTATTTGCTGTGATTTCCATACCTTTGCATGTTCAATGCGTGCTGAAGTTATCATATATAATAATATTCCCCAATATTTCTTGATATTAGTTTCATCAACTATATCTGTCATATTCAACAAGTACATTTCAGGCATCATAGCAAACTGTACCTTCAGTATTTCACAAATTTTATTATGTATTCCAGTCCAGTATTTCTTGACCTTTGAACACGTCCACCATATGTGGTACATAGTGCCCACCTCTTTTTGACATTTCCAACATAGTCCAGTACCTGTGTTATAAATCTTTTTTAGTTTATCTGGAGTTAGATACCATCTATATAACACCTTGTAATAGTTCTCTTTCAAATTCTGGGCCACCGTAAATTTATTTGTCTTTTCCCAACTCTTTTCCCAGAAATCTAACTGGACCTAAGCCACTTTTTGCAGGTAATGGTTCCCAGACCACTCAACATTTTGGTCACCCTCTTCTGGACACGATCCAGCTTGTCAGCGTCCTCCTTGAGTCACGGTGCCCAGAACTGGACACAGTATTCCAGGTGAGATCTAGCCAAAGCAGAATAGAGTGGTGTTATTACTTCCCTTGATCTCAACACTATGCAGCCCAGAATTGCACTGGTTTTTTTAGTCATACTGTTGACTCATGTTCAGCTTGTGGTCCACTAAGACTCCTAGATCCCTTTCGCACATACTGTTTTCAAGGCAGGTGTCACCCATCCTATATCTGTCCATTTCTCCCTGTTGAAATTCACTTTGTAAGTTTTGGCCCAGCTCTCTAATCTGTCACAGTCATTTTGAATTCTGATCCTATCCTCTGGAGTATTAGCTACTCCTCCCAATTTGGTATCATCTTCAGATTTCATGAGATGCCCTCTATTCCTGCATCCAACTCATTGATAAAGACGTTGAATAGCCCTGGGTCCAGGACAGAACCCTGTGGCATCCCTAGTCCACCATGCTGCTGAAGGAGAAAACACACAGCCACGGAATTCCTGAGAGAGGGCCATCTAGCATCCGCTTAGAAACTTCCAAAGAAGGAGAATCCACCCCTTCTGAGGCAGTTTGTTTCCGCTATCAACTAATTTGTACCACTGAGAAGTTCTTTTTGGTTTTTAGTTCAAGTAGGCTTTCTCGTAATGTGAACTTGTTGCCACGCCTTCTGCAGAAACAGAAAGCTGGCTTTCCCATCATCTATGTGATGGCCCTTCCGATATTTAAAAATAGCTATTGATCATAGTGGAGCAACCATGATGGTAAAAGGTCTGATAACGAAGCCTTATGAAGAATGGCTTAAGGAGCTGGCTGTGAGAAAAGAAAAGAAGATTGAGAAGCAAAGTAGTAGCCATCTTTAAATATCCGAAGGGGTGTCATGTAGAAGATGGAGCCTTTGTTGCCCTTCTCTGAACCTGCTCCAACTTGTCTATATTTTTTCTTAAAATGCAGCACCCAGTACAGAACACAGTACTCCAGATGAGTCCTGACCACTGCGGAATATAGTGGGACTACTACTTCCCTTGACTTGGGAACTATGCTTCTATTAGTGCAGGCTAAAATAGCATTCACCTTCTTTGCTGCAACATCACACTGCTAGCTCATGCTCAACTTATGACCAACAATAACCTCAAGGGCCTTTCTGCATGTAGTAGTGCTGAGCCATGTATCCCCCACCCTGTACCTGAGCATTTGATTTTTGTGGCCTAAATGTGGAATTTTGCATTTGTCTCTATTGAATTTCATTTTATTAATTTTTTAGCCCCCCCCATTTTGTATTTTATCAAGATCCTTTTGTTCCTGTCTTCCAGTGTGCTGGCACGCTCTCAGTTTTGTGTCATCTGCAAACTTAATAAAACCAATACCATCTTTGTTGCTCTTCTCTGGAGACAGTCCAGTTTAGCGATACTGTAGAAGATGAACCAAGCTTGTTTTCTGCTACTTTGGAAGGATCTGAACCTGTGGATTCATAATGCAGGAAATAAGATTTCTACGAAACCTGGGGTGGGGGGAACTTCCTGGTTGTAAGAACTGTTTGACAGTGAAATTTCCTTCCTCATATAGTGATAGGCTGACCTTCACTTTTAAACAGAAGTTGGTCTGTCAGGTAGATTAGTACAGGGGCAAAAATTGTGTGACCCTTCTGATCTTGTTGCACTGCAGTTCCCAGCATCCCTTACCATTGGCTATGCAGGTGGAGCTTCTCAGTATTCTAGTTCAATAAGATCCAGATGGCTACACAGTTCCCATCCATGGATTCAGTGAAGCTTGGCGTCCCCTTCAAACTAGATAATTCTTTTGCTTCTCTGTGAATTGAAATGCCCAGAACTGAACACACTGCTCCAGCCTGATGATAGATCTCTATCACAGCCCTCCAGATCCAAGATGATGGTAGACTTTTTGAAATTGTCTGGTCCAGTGGGCTGCATTAGTTTTAACAAAACTAGATCCAGTGAAATTAGTAGGGCTAATATGGGTGGCAGCGTGACTAACACATTTCATTCCTTTCAATGATACTAAATTTAGTTGAGACTTTATTTAGCCCAGTAATTGAATCTGGAAGCCCAGAGAAAGAAAGGGAGGGGGAAATCTTCAAAAGAGTCATTGTTCCTCAGTATAATGTGCTGGGTTGCATTTTAATCCCCTCTTAAAGAAAGCAGACTTTCTATGTACAATGTAGCATCAAAGCACTTTCCGCTTGTGTGATATACGAGAAGGAAGCTTTTGAAATTAAGTCTTACGTTTGAAAAGCTGTGGAATGTTAAGTGGTTTAAAGGTTTTGTTCTAAGAGTTTAGTGAGCATCTAAATCATCACACATGTGCACATACACACACAGGCACAAACACACATGCAGCTCCATCACTATGCCAAACAGAGATATTTCATTACTGCCCATGGAAATTTGCCCCGCTGAACCTGGTGAATTGGCTGACTGTGGACATTACAGGGAGAAACCTTGGCTGATATAATAGGACTGAATGGAAAATTCTTCATAGAACATGTGAGCTGAAAATGGAGGTGAGAGAGCAGACTCTGTTTCCAAGGGTGTCCATCCTATACAGCCCTCTCCATTATCCCTGTCCCCATGTGTGGAAAATGGCTTATCCTGCCAGTAGGTGAAAGCTTGAGTCCTTATAAAAGGGGTGGACAGCTGGGCTTGGATTGGTCCTGAGCAGCCATCTCCTCCAGCAATGTAGATGCTCAGATGATGCTTCAATGGAGGCGACCAGAGGAATGATGGCTCATCACTGAGGTTGAACAAAGTACAGGGGCCCTTCCACTTTAGCAAGGGTTTGGGGTGGAGAACTATTAGAAAAGTAAAAAAAAAAAAAAAGAGCAAGTAAGTCCCTTCCTCCTGAGTGAGTGCTTTACTCCTGTTTCCTTCCAGGGATCCCTCTTCCCGTCGCCTTCCCTTTTGCCTGGAGATGTGTGCCTTCCTTCTCCCCACCCAGGCAAAAGGCAAGGAAATGGGAGGTAGCAGCCCTGTGTACAGAGAAAGTACACATGTGCCTTTCCTTTCCTTCCCTTGCCTTTTGCTCAGACATGCATGCCTTCCTTCCATGTGTCTGGGCAAAAGGCAAGCTAATGGGGGAGAAGCCCTACGCACAGAGAAGGTGTGCCAGGCCTTCATCTCATTCCCCTGCCTTTTGCATGGGTGTGGAGAAAGAAGGCAGTGTGCCTGGACAAAAGACAAGGGAATGGTAGGGGAAGGAGGGGGAAAGCAAGAAGGTGCCTCACAAATAATCAGATTCACAGAGCTCAAAGCTGCAAACCTGAAGGGAAGACTCTATTAAAATACAGTCTCAGTAAGGGTTGACAGAGAATACCATCCTTTGCCAGGCTTGTTTGGTGAATGCCAACTGAACAAATGGAAGAGCTGAGCATCATAGGGGACATGTGGCTGGATAACAGTGTGTATGAAAGGGATGTAGGAGTCTGGTGGACCACAAGCTGAGCATAAGTCAGCAGTGTGATGTAGCAGCCAAGAAAGCCAACACAATTCTTGGATGCATCAATAGTAGTATGATGTCTAGATCAAGGGAGATAAGGGTATCATTCTATTCTGCTTTGGTCAGACCTCATCTGGAATACTGTGTCCAGTTGTGGGCACCTCATTTCAAGAAGGAAATGGACAAGCTAGAGCGTGTCCAGAGAAGGGCAACCAAAACGGTGAAGAGTCTGGAAGCCATGAAGCCCTCTGAGGAGTGGCTTAGGGAGCTGGGTATGTTTAGTTTGCAGAAGAGAAGGTTATGATTCTATGAGTTCTGTATATATCTGGTTATTGGTCATAAACACTATGACATCACCATCACCATCATCATCACCAGGGTTAGAGTGCCTGGCATTTTTTTCATCACTCCAATCTCACCCCACCTCCAGAACTGATATTTATATTTTTCTAGTTTTTTTTTTGGGGGGGGGGTAAGCTTTGTTAACATGAGAACTTAAAAGCTGCCCCACATCAGACCAAGGTGGTGTATTGTTTAGAATCTTGTTTCATATAGAGCCTGTATGATTTTTTTTCCAGATGTGACGTAGAGAACTAAATACAGTGATTTAACTGTGGATGCCTTGTAGGACTTGTAGGTCTAAATCAGTGATTCTCAACCTGTGGGTCCCCAGATGTTCGTGGACTTCAGCTCCCAGAAGCCCCAGCCACTATGGTCAATGCTCAGGGCTTCTAGGAGCTGAAGTCCAGAAACATCTGGGGACCCACAGGTTGAGAAACACTGGTCTAAATGATGAGGGCGGGAACTGTGTGTCCTCAAAGTGTTGTTGCACTGCACCTCCCAGCATGCCTAAACATTGGCTATTCTGCCTAGAACTTATGGGAATTATAATCAGACCACATCCGGAAGTCTGTCTCAGATTCCCACCCCTGGACTAACCTCCATATTAATTCTAACTGGAGTTGACCCGTGGAAATCTATGGGACTTGCATACTAACAATTTCCACCCATTTAAATGGGTCTGCTCTAGTAGGGACTAACATTGGGCTTAGCCACCTAAAGATACTAAAGATATTATTGGTATAAGAAGAACTGGGGTGGGGGTTCTTGGGACCTAGGCCATTTCTTCACTAGACTGTTATAGTGCCATTATTCCACTTTCAACATCCTATGGAATCCTGGGGTTTGCAGTTTAGAGAGAGGTGAGGCCTCTCCCCTCGCTAAACTGCAAGCCCCAGGATTCCGTAGGATGTTGAAAGTGGAATAATAGCACTATAACAGTCTAGTGCAGAAATGGTCAAAGACTGCAAAAGCACAGTATAGCAACATCTTCATTTCATTCCAGTGCTAATGGAGTAGCCTGCCAGCCTCTGTCATTCAACCTGTAAGCGTCTGACAGCACAGTGAGAGTGATCTTTTAATGATACTCCTGGAAGATTTCAAAATAACTGTTTACCTATCACAATAAATAGGTCTGAGCAAAGAACAGGAAAATGCAGAGCTGGGAGCTGGCAGTCTTAGCAAGAAAGCCATGTGCTTTTAAGCCTTCTAATGCCGTATGATGCTCTTGGGTTGCTTGTATCACTTTAGGTGCTATTGTGATTACAGATAGAGAGAGAGAGAGAGAGACAGAGAGAGAGAGAGATTGCCCTGGGTGGGAGGAAGGAATCTCTTTCTCTTCTTCCAACGCTATCCTATTTATTGATATGCACTCAGTTGCCTCTTGAAGGACCTGAGGTGGCCAGATGGAATAGAATTCACTTTAGCTGATGACTGACCCAAATGCTTGCTTTATCACTGGCAGCTAATGATTCATCTGCACAGGGATGAATGCAATTTCCTTGGCCTGTGGAGGAGCTGCCAATGTTTTTTCCCCCATTTTTGTTTTCCCCATTTTGCATTTTTAAAATGCAAATGCTGCAGATTCTGCCAGGAGTCTCTGAACTTCACATGGAGTGGACAATCTAATTGACTAAGGTCCAGTGTAGGAGGTGAAGCTGCTCACTATGTGAGGAAAGGGTTCTGGGATGGAGCCATCAAGATATTTATGTCAGACTGCTGCCTCTTCAGAAATCTCCAGGAAGGATTCCAGAAAACAGGCCTTCACTTAGACACAGCAGTTCTTGCCATATGGTGGATTTATATGCCTGGGCAATGCTTTATCGGAGGTGGTGTGGGTGGTTCTCCTGACAGAGGCCTCCGTCCTGGAGCATGACACCATGCTGGGATCTGAATTTCATGTTATGTGGAATTACTGAAGAGTACTCAAAGGCCCCTCCCTAAACTGCAAATCGCAGGATTCCATAGGATGTTGAAAGTGGAATAATAGCATTATAACAGTCTAATGTGGAAATGGCCTTTGTATGCCCATTGGCTTGAGCTCTTTTGGGAGATGGGGGGTTTTCTGTCTCCAGACAGGCTGTGCCCCTTGGTGGACAGGCTCAGTAGGAGCCTCTTGCAAAGCAGGAGTGGGCAGAGTGTAGTCTGCCAGCAGCCCTTACACCCTCAAAATGGGCCCCCTGAAACTCACAAAGCCCCCAGATCCCTCATTTTTAAAAAAGCACAGCGGATTTTCCCCCAGGACCCCACCTCCCCATGGCTCAGAACAGCTGTTTGCCCACCAGCCATTCCACATACCTTGAAAAAGTCCCAGAAGCCAAAAATTTGAAAATTCACCCAAATCAAAATTAGATACAATTTTGCTCACTTCCTTATTTTGTCTGATTTGAGGCCAACTTTTTTGCTTCTACAAGGTGTTCAAGGAATGTGAGGGGCTTGGGGTAGTGGGAAGGAAAGTGCATTTTGCATTGGGTTTGAAGCTTTCGGATGGGTCGGAGAGAGAAAAATATGGAGTATGAATATGCACACTTGTGTGTGTGTATCTAGAAATATTTGGGGCTCTGGGAGCTTTGATATAGTGATGTAGCCTGCCATGGAGGTATGAAGACAGGCCTCTTATAATTAAGCTGTGATGGAAATAAAACTGACCAAGTGGAAATAGGCCCCTTTGGATCCTTAGTTGCCCAACCCTGTTTGAAAGATGGGCTGAGAATCATGCCTCCCTTTGGTGCAATCTAGTGACTTCCCCATTTTTATTTTTATTTTTTTGCCCCAAAGACACATTTAAAAGAATAGTGCTTTGTAGGACCATTACATCCCCTGGTGTAACAAACAAACAAACCCCAAAACAGCCTGAAAGGTGATGGGAAGTGACCCTTCATCATTTTTCGTTGCCTCAAATAGTGGCCATGATAATAACTCAGGCCATTTCTGCACTAGACTACTATAATGCTATTATTCCACTTTCAACATTCTATAGAATCCTGGGATTTGCAGTTTAGGGAGGGGCCTTAGGCAAACCCCAGGATTCCATAGAATGTTGAAAGTGGAATAATAGTGCTATAACAGTCTAGTGCAGAAATGGCCTCAGTGGCCCACCCGAGCCAAAGATTGGGCAGTGTGGCCCCCCAGGCTCCAGACTAGGCACACCTCAGTAGAAACAGGTGGAAATAATTCACTTCCTTTTCTATTTATTAATAAAGAATAATAAATAAATAAAGAATAATAAAGAATAATGGGGAAGAAATAATCAACAGCCCCGAGCAGTGGTGACTAATGGCTTCCCTGTCAGTGGAACAGTGAATCCACTCTGGGTTTTAGCCTGAACTTTAAAGATGCTATCCAGGTGCTGAACTCTCCTCCAAGATAGGTTTGGCATTTTAGACGGCTTCTTCAGTGTTCAGAATAAAGTCCAGGGCGGATTAATGCCCCACATAGGAGCCATCGGCTGGCCCTGGCGCTGAGGGCCGCTCTTTTTCTGACCAGTTTGCAACGGGCTCTGTCACATGCAGGAAAAAAGGTGACACAGTCAATCCCTTGCCCTGCCGGCTGTGGTGCGGTGGTGTGTGGGTGGGTGTTTTAGGAGACGGGATGGCAGTCGAGTGGCCCTGCCACTTAAAGCTGTCAGACCTGCTGGGGAGAAAGCCTTTAAAAAGGCCTCCAAAACACAGGAGCTGTGGCAGTTACCATCATTTTCACAGCAGTCCCCCAAGTAAGTGACGGTTTTCTCCAGCTCAAGTGTCACCTTCTTGTTACCGGATTGGTGAGAGGTGATTTTCCTCTCTCTCCAGGCCCCATCCATCTGAAGCTCCTACCTGCTGCTTCATCTTGAGAGCTCCAGGGTGGGAAATCCACAGCCTTCAGGGCTCAGCCTTATACCTTGGAAACCTCAGGCTATTTCTGCACTACGCTGTTATAGTGCTATTATTCCACTTTCAACATCCTATGGAATCCTGGGGTTTGCAGTTTAGGGTGGGGCATTTAAACCCCCAGTTCTGGGCACCACAGTTCAGGAAGGATATTGACAAGCTGGAATGTGTCCAGAGGAGGGAGACCAAAATGGTAAGAGATCTCAAAATCATGCCCTATGAGGAGAGGCTTAGGGAACTAGGTATGTTTAGCCTGACAGAAAGAAGACATAAAAGGAGACATAATAGCCATGTTTAAATATTTGAAGGGATGTCATGTTGAAGATGGAGCAAGCTTGTTTTCTGCTGCTCCAGAGACTAGGACATGGAGCAATGGGTTCAAACTATAGAAAAGAGATTTCACCTAAACCTCAGGAAGAACTTCCTGACAGTCAGAGCCATTTGACAGTGGGATATGTTGCCTGAGAGTGTGCTGGAGTCTCCTTCTTTGGAGGCTTTTAAGCAGAGGCTGATGGCCATTTGCTGGGGGTGCTATGAGTTTTTTTATTCTTTCATGGCAAGGGGTTGGACTGGGTGGCCACTGTGGTCTCTTCCAATGCTATGTTTCTATGATTCTAAACCCAGAGCACATCCACCACCAGACTGGCATGAGCTCCACCTGCTGAAGTGACACAGACCTCTGGTGAGAGTAATCTGTTCCTCTCTCACTAGATCAACCTTCAGGGAGAGAAACTAAAAAGAGAAAGAGGAGTGAGAGGAAGAGGAGGAGAAAGAAAGACAGAAGGAGGAAGGGAAAACCATGATCCAGCTGCCTTTGGTTCTGGCCCTGTTATTGCTGTCATGTAGCCACCATTCCAGGGCCATAGGAGGGCATTGCCCAGGAAGAGAATTGTGCCCCTTCACTCCCCAGATTCCTAGCATTGCAGCAGCTTAAAAATTCAGTTGAACATTTTGAAATGCAATTACGGCATCCTCAGAAATAGGAGCAGCAAAGTGACCATGGGAATGAGAATACAGCAAAGTTCTAGCCATGAACAATTTTTAATATCTCATGGTCTTCAAGGCTAGAAGTTTGGGGGCTGAAGGAAAATTTCTTAGGGTGCAGAGTTCTTATTTGGAGAGAAAAACCCCTTCTCCTGTGTAACTATGCCCCCTTCAGACAGATTGTTGTGAATATTGGCCAATATTGCACTTGGGAAATGGATCAGAATTTCTCCCATAATGGTGCAATAGTGTTGTTAGGAACAAAGGCAGTGCGCTCCAGAATTTCGATACGAAAGGGGCTGAGTGATCTGAACATGTGCCAGTAGTTCAGTTTGTGGGCCTTGAGAAGCTGTTATCATGGTAGGATAATTGACTGTGGAAAGCCATCCACTATAGCAAGGTGAAGTACAGGGCACTTAACATATCAATGAGGTCAATTATATGGTTATGGCAACTGCCTGAGCACATTATTATCCTTGGTTGCTCTGCTTAACCTCTCCTGATGAAAGATCCTTCAAAAATAATTAAACCAAAGCATTGATCTTTCAGGTTTTTTTTTTTTTTTTTTAAATGGCAATGTTCTATCTGCAATAGTCAAGCACCATAGGACAACAACTAGCTGATTGCCTACCTGGCCAAACTAGACATAATTCCTTTTCATTCCCACCATCATTCTGGCTCTAAGTGGTTTCTCTCCATCATGGGTATCTCAAGACAGCCTTAACTTTAAGAGCTTCCTGCAGCGGTGAAGTTTGACATGAGGTCCTTGAGTGAAATATGTCTTCTGCATTTGGTAGGCTTAGGGATTTTGGATCCAGCATCAGGTTGTTCAGGAACGTAAATCCTGACCTCATAGAATCATAGAATTAGAAGTGGTCCTATGGTTGGTCATGTCCAACCCCCCTACTCAATGAAGGATTTTCAGATAGAGTGTCCCTAGCAGGTAGCTGTCAAGCCTCTTTTTGAAGACATCCAGGGCATTTCTGCACTGACTTATTATAGTGCTATTATTCCACTTACAACATCCTATGGAATTCTGGGTTTGCAGTTTTGGAGAGGCCTCAAAGGCACATTTTGTTGTGGAATGGCTGCTGATTGGACAGGTGCTCTTTTTGCTCCTACCCCTCCCCTCCGGGACGGATCTCCTTTCTCATGATGGTGACTGGAAGTAGCTATAATGTCAGAACTCAGCCATCTGCTCCTCTCCATCTGAGAGGCAAGTACTGATGGAGACCTTAGTTTTCTTTCCCCTGGGTGGGAGCTCTGCAGCAAAATGGGAAGGGGATCTCTGGTTGGGAGGGGGAGTTATTCACAGTTTTTTTTCTGCTTTCACAGTTTTTTCTGCCCTGAACCCTTGCAAATGTGAAGAGTCCACTGTACTGCTTGATTGTTTGTTGTGCAAGCCTATCGTATTGTGCTTGCCGTGTGTTTAGTGTCAGAAAGGTAAAAGGGGAAAGGAAAAGTTTTGGGCAAAGTATATTTTGTACAGTATATTTGCACAGAGTATATTTCGTACAAATTGTAGCAACCACAAGTGGGGGAAAATCATTTGGGATCTTACTTACAAACCAGAGGTGAGATCTCTCTAGCAGGTTACAGAATCCTCAAGGTGATTTCTCACCATGCTGATTCTCGATTAGAATCCTGGGAATGGAACCATTTCTTCAAATCTTTAATAAGAATTCAACAGGACTCACCCACATACATCTGGGATTCTGGAAGTTATGGGAGAAAGTACAGACCTGTTGTGTGGAATTTTATTGTGAGTAGTATGGAAACCTGTCCTAAAGAGGCAGTAGGCTCAACTAAGGATTTTGCTTCCAACTTTGAATTTTCATAGCACGTCTGAGCAATCTTTTTAAAGAGACTTGGCAGCCAAACAAAAAACTGCTGATGAAAGTCTTGCCCACATTTGTAGACTACAGCAGAATTGCTAAATGCAAGGAATCCTTCAAGAAATAAAACAAAGATGCTACTAAAAGCTGTGCTTGTCAGTTCTCAGACAATGAAGATTTTAGGGAGAAAAGAGCTTTTCTTGGATTAAAAAAAATGGTCTGGGGCTATTGCTGAAATCTATAAGTGAATTCTTCTCCTGCTTTTTATGGCTGTTCTCTTTACTCTTCCCATTTTTTAAAAAATGTTGTAATGGGGCTTGGAACCTCTGATTGAGTGTAATGGAAATTAAATTAACAGTTACAATCTGGATTTCTTTTGGACTACTTCAGGCCTGAGCAAGATGGAAACTGATTCAAAATTTCTCAGAAGACATTTTAAAATAATACTTCTAAAAATTTTCTTCTTCTTTCCCCTCTTTGTAGAATTTTTAATGGAGGGGAGTTGACTGCTATTGCCTAAGCCCTGTGCCCCAGAATGATCTGATCCACTTTGTTTTTCCATCGTCAGGAAGGGAAGGAATTTAAATTAAAAAAAAAAACCTCAAGAAAGCACAAAAGAGAGGTAGAGGGCTTTGAGTCCTTAACTTTTAGAAGTCTAGCCTTCTATTGCTATTCGTTCAGCCATATCCACAGAGCTGAATTAGTGTTGTAGCATTATTTTGTTTTGTTTTTGGACAAGTTCACAATTATGAACAGGAAACTAAAGCATGACCTTCTCATGCCGGGTACAGCAGCATCAGTTGAATCTGGCCATTCCCGACGAGTGAGAATTTAATGTGTCTTATTGTTGGGTTATTGCCTTGTGCTTTGTGTTGGGCAGCCTTTGAAGAAGACTCAGAAACATCAGCTAGTCCAAAGAGCTGCAGCCAGATTGTTAACTGGGGTTAGCTACAGGGACACACAACTCCCTTGTTGCGGCAGCTACGCTGGCTGGCAGTCCATTTTGGGGCACAGTTCAAAGTGCTGATTTAGACTTGCAAAGCCCTATATGGCTTAGGTGCATGTCATCTGAAGGACAGTATTGTCATGCCCCTGTTCCAAGACCCAAACAGGACTCTTCCCGATAGCCACACCCTAGAGACATGAAAGAGACAGTACTTATGGCAGCTAGCGTAGGTGGAAGAGGGAGAGCCCAGAATTTCTGGTGGCATTTATATAAAGAAAGACTTGTTAATTAGGCCACAGGTGGGTCGGATTCTGAGTCTGTAGAACAAAATAGGAGGAAGCTGTTGGAGCCAACTCATCATATTGGTGGATGCTGCCCAGCTTACTCCTGAATTCCTTGCTCATACCCCTAGAACCCTTGACCTTTGCCTCAACTATGGATTTTGCCATTGGGCTCTCTCTTTCTCTCTCTCTGGACGCATGGTAAACTTGGATTCTGTCTCTCTAAACCTACTGAGAACTTGGACTGCAAAATAACTAAAGACAAACTTTGCTTGCTAGCTGCTGCTAACAGGCTAATTAGACAGCTGGAAGCCTTGGCTGGCTACCGGCACAGGACAAGTATTTCCCCTATAAGAGCCAGCGAGGTATAATGGTTGGAGCATTGGACTGTGACCTTGGAGACCATGAAACCCCACTGGATGACCTTGGGTGCATCACATACTCTCAGCCCCAGAAAAGCCTGTGATAGGTTTGCCTTTGCGTCATTGGAAGTTGGAAACAATTTGAAGACATACAACAAGAACATAGATTTCCCCTTCTCACGTGTTTTGAGAGCTTCTGGGGAGACCCTTCTTGCTGCTCCAGCCGTCTTACAGGTCTGTCTGATAGAAACATAGGAGAAGACCTTCTTGGTGGTTTCTCCCAAGGTCTGGAACTCCCTTCCCAAAGAGGGTAGCTTGGCACCCCCTTCTTGCCCTAGACTAGAGAAGACTCTGCTTGTTTTTGAAGACTGAAAATACAGGGTGCTTTCCCCATTAGCAATATGCTGCATTGTCTATTGGATGTTTTGTTGTTAATAGTTATGTTTTGTTTTTCATTTTATTGAGTTTAATTTTATCTCTCACAAGATGTAAATTTTGATCTGTATTTGTTTTAATTTTTGTGAGCTGCCTTGAGCCCTGAACTGGAGAAAAAATCTGATCCAAAAAAATAAAACAAAATAAAAATGTCCCCTCCCTCAAAATAAGATCTGATCTGTAAATGTCTTTATCAGCAAGACAAAGGAAAATCCCCTGGAGATGAACAACAGAGTTTGGATAAGTTAGCAACTCCAAAAATTCTCCAAACACCATGCTCACATGAACACTGTAATTTGGATCTTCCATTTATTTATTTGAAAGACATACAAGCTACTATTCAGGATAATTGGTCCCAAGGCATCAATCATTTAAAAAAAAATGACAATAAAACATGTATAAGAATGAAAAGTGGCAAATAACTGTTAAAGCTGGGGAACAAAATATGCATAGTGACATTCCATAAATTCCTACCGGCCAAGCTAAACAGGGGAGTTTTAAAGGGCTGTCATGAAAGCGTGTAAACCTGGTCAATTGGAAAAACATTCCAGAAATTAGGGGCCACTATCAAGAAGACTCCTTTGCCCACCAGCCTAATTGCTCTTGCAGGAGAGCACATAGGCAGAGTATAATCAGGACTATGGTCAGGTTTTTTGATAGAGCAAAAGTAAGGTTCTAGGAAAAAATGTTGCAGTTCTGCATTCAATTCTTGCTTAATGTCACCTAGATTTATTTTGTGTGTGCAGACACCGGTTTGCCTTCTTGGCCTATGCAGAATCTATGATGGGTTAGGTGCAAGTTTCATTGCAAAGCCACTGGTCATGGTGGCTGACGAGTCTCAAACAAAGCAGACCTGCTTATCTATTCCAAGGTTTTCATGGGGAAATTTAGAGGCCATTCCAGTGTATTATGTGAGACTGCAACACTTTGGATCAATAATGTTCTCCTCTATGAAAAATGAAAGGGAACGAAAATTGATGGTAGATTGATTTGAAATGCCTGACACCGACTACCAACTGAGGGGAGTAGCTTGTAAATAGCATTTTGTGTGCCTGCCAATGAATTAAGCTAAACTGTGTGAGGATGATTGAAATATATTTTGCAACGTACATCTCCATGTTAACTATTGTTTACAAAATTTAGAAGAGGAGGGAATCCCGAGGAGTGAGAAATGGAGCTGTCTCCAAAGTTACAAGACAACTATTAATCATCATTTGGGATCTGGAAGTGGCTGGGGTGGGTGAAGGCCACTAATATGTCCACTGTATGCCAACATATTTCAGAGCAGCAATATGAGATGCTGTCTCAGTGGCTTGGGAACTGGAAAATGAGTAGTATTAGAGTAGGAAATAATGCTCAGCAGGCTAACGTGCTTATGCTGGGCATGCAACAATGAAAGCAAAGTTAGGGATTATTGCAATAAGGTAAACTCTTTTCCATCCATACCGAGCAAGACTAAACTAGGCCACTTCCGCAATAGCTTGTTATAGTGCTATTATTCCACTTTCAACATCCTATGGAATCCTGGGGTTTGCAGTTTAGGGAGGGACCTCAAAGGCCCCTCCCTAAATTGCGAACCCCAGGATTCCATAGGATGTTGAAAGTGGAATAATAGCACTATAACAAGCTAGTGTGGAAATGATCCTAGTCTTATAAGCTCCCAGAATCTTTCACCATTGGCCGTGCTGATTGGAGCTTCTGGAAATGAAGTCCAATAATACCAGCAGAACCAAAGTTGGGAGCCAGTGGCTTGAGAAGGTTAGGAACTGCACTTGCTCTGAGACTTCAGCTTTTGCTCTGAGATTCAGTTGGTTGTGTCCTGTTTCAAACAATAACCCTATCACCACCATATATTTATGGGGATTGTGCTCTTGTTGCCCCCTGGCTCTATTTGCAGCAGAACGCCTATTTTGCAATGTTAGCGCAGGAGCAGAATTTCCCGTTCACCCCTTTTATGGGAAAAATGGAGGCTGGATCTGTGAGCAACAAACTCAGCAGAGGAGTGCCTTAAATCTCTTGCATGCCCTACTAACTTTCCACAATAACAAAAAGAATGTAAGCACCAATAAAGTTACATGCTTGAAAAGTTTCTTTGTTGTATTTAAAGATGCATTCCAAATATACATGTTGGTTTCCTAACTTCTAATTGGAAGAGAGTTTCAGGTAGAACAGTAGTATGGGATGGTGTCTCACTACCACCTTGGTCAGAAAAAAGACAGAGAGGGAGAAAGTCAGAAGGAAAAGTCCCTGTGTGGCCACCAGCACCCTGGAGTTGCTGAGGTCACGGGGGTTGGCAGCTTAGTTACATGGATCATCAACGACCGTGCATTACTGTCTCCGTTTGAGCAAAGGGAAAGCGTGGAAGACAGTGTGAAATATGTTTAGAGACATGCACAGAGCTCTATATCTGGATGGGAACTGGAAGCTAATTATCTCCTAGACCTGCACTTGGAATACATCCTCCCAGAGCAAGTCCAAATGCCACCGTTTTCCTCTGCAATGCTTCTCAAAATGGCAAGATGAATGAATGTCCCATCACCTCTTGCCACCCTCTTGAGAAGGTCCGCAGAGGAAGATGGAGGTATTTGGGATAGTGCTGGATTCTGAGGTGCTGGTGAGAATGAAATAGGGTATTTTTTACACACTTTTATGATTTTGGAGGGCTGTTTCTCTGATTTGGGGCAAAATGTACCAAAAACTTTGCTGAATTTTTCCAAACCTGAGGGGGGGGGGACTGTTTAGGGACTTCAGAGGCTACAAAGTAAGATTGGGGCTGCAAAAGTGAGGTCTGGGGGCAACATAGAGCCCACCGGCTGCACTTTGCCCAACCTTGCCTATGCTGTGTCAGGACTTTCATTACACCTACTGTATAAAAGTCAACGTTTGTCTGCGTGTTTGTCGGGTTGTCCGCATCAGCATATGATTGGCTGTGTGAGGCGAGAAGACCTCATATGATTGGCTGGCTGTGTAGAGTCCATGGAATCCTGGGGTTGGCAGTTCAGGGTGTGGCCCTTAGAATGCTCAGCCAGAGAGCTCAGGCTGGTTGCTATGGAGACGAGGCCTACCATCGATAAGGATGCCAGAAAACATTTGGGAGGCATATATGAGAAAAATTAAAGTGATATACACAGCATAGTTACAAGGCCTTGTTGCCTCACACAGTAGATTGTATGGATTCCATATGTGAAGAATCTTAAAGTTGAAATTCAAAACAAAAAATACTTCCGGAAAAATGTAAAGCAATTGCACAAATTCGACAGAAAGCAAAAAAAAAAAAAAAAGCCAGTACATCAACGTTGCCAGAAAACACAGATTGGATTGGAGACTAAGGGGGAAAGTTACAGATACTGGAATAGGCCGGTTGCTATGGAGACAAGGCCTAGCAGCAAGGAGTAGGACAGTGTATTCCTGCAGGAACCCAACTTCTGTATGTTAACAACTACAAATATAGATTGAATTGGGGATGACAGGGATAAGTTACAGGTACTGGAATAGGCCTGTTGCTACAGAGACAATGCCTAGCAGCAAGGAGGAGGACAGTGTACTCCCTCAGGAACCCAAACTGTGTATGTAAATAACTCTGAATGCAGATTGCATTGGGAAATATGGAGCAAAGTTACAGGAAATGGAGAAGACAGTGTGGTGAGTTCTTAAAAGGAAAATAAAAACCCCGAGCAATGCCAGGTAAATACGCTAGCTAACAATAAAAGGAGCTGGGGCATAAAGAAAATGTTTGTTTGGATCAGTGCTTCCAACAGTTAGAGTACTTGTAAAGGAAAGGTACACATGCTAAGAGCTGGTCGAATGTATATGACATGTGAGAATGTCCCACAAAGAGGGCTATAATGTCCTGTTCCACCTGCTCCAGGAGTGCGTTATTTTCACTTGTTCTTCCACAACTTGAAAGCATGCGTTAAGTAGGTTACCTGCGGCCTTTAGGCTGTAAGTGGTCTCTGGCCTAATTTCAAACTGCAAGGGATTCACTCAGCCTTCTGGCAAAAATGGTATCTCTGTACTGGGGGAGAGAAAGAAGGAGAAAGGGTGATGAAGAGAGAGGGTGGAAGGAAAGTGGGGGACTGGGAAAGTAAGAGGCGAGAGGGGACCACGAGAGGTTGTGGTTGGTGATTTACCCTCTTTTGACTCTGCCCGTGCTGGCCTTGTATCTGTCCAGCATTGGTACGTTGGAAAAATTTCCCCCAGAAAAATGTGTGTCAGGGTAGAATAAGTTCTCAGCCTCTGATTCAAAGCTAGCTGGTCTGTTCCTGCTCTGTCTGAACTCCTTCAAAATTTGATGAATGAAATACCACTGGCGTTTCACCTGTCACTTTTTTCTGAACAAAGATGGGTATACTCAGCGGTGCATTTCAAGATGCTCTCAGATGCCTTTCTGCTTCATCGTTCTGGAATAAGAAGTGGAGGGGGAGGAATCCAGAGACATAATATGGTGTAGTCTTTATTATGTTTCCTATTAGAAACGGCTAATGATTGATGGGTTTGGCCTTTGCCTTGCTGTGCTTTGTTGTAACAGAAAAGAAGCCCGGCAAATGAATGGTGGTACAGATCGCCGGCTGGGAGATCAGGTTCTTCCAGAGCTCTGCTAAACAGAAAGGTGACAGGGCATCCGTATTTCCTTGCAGCAGTGCGTGCCTTTAACTGGAAGCAAGCTATGAAGGCCCTGTGATGACTCAGTCTTGCTAATTAACTCCAGCTATCATTAGCATTTACCCACAATGTCCTTCCTGCCAGAAGGACCAGGCTTTGGGGGAAGGGAGAGGCAGGCTTTTAATCAGCTGTGGCAAGACTCCCCTTGTAATTCGATCCCTTCAAGTGGTTCCAGTTCTTTAGTTTTCTGTAATATGACTATGACAGGCGTTCTGATTGTGGAATGTATGCAGGTGGGGTAGAAGGAAGGGGGAACAGGCATAATTCAGTGGAGAACACACATTTCGTTGGCTTTATATGGAAGCCGCCAGCTTGGAATCAGCATCAAAAACCATTTTAAGTGAAGAGAAAGTATTTATTAAGAAAAGTATGCAATTTCTAGATACAGGAGGATCTTTGGTCTGGAAGCCATGAAGCCCTATGAGGAGCGGCTTAAGGAGCTGGGGATGTTAAGTCTGTAGAAGAGGAGATTGAGAGGGGATATGATAGCCCTGTTTAAATATCTGAAGGGAGGTCATGTCAAGGAGGGAGCCGGCTTGTTTTCCGCTGCTCCAGAGACTGGGACAAGGAGCAATGGATTCAAGCTGCGGGAAAGGAGATTCTACTGGAATCTCAGGAAGAACTTCCTTTTGGTCAGAGCTGTCCAGCAGTGGAATCTGCTGCTGCCTCCATGGAGTGTGGTGGAGTCTCCTTCTTTGGAGGTTTTTAAGCAGAGGCTGGATGGCCATCTGTTGGGAATGCTTTGATGAGTGTTCCTGCATAGCAGGGCGTTGGACTCAATGGCCCAACTCTATGATTCTATGATTTATTTGCTGGGTTGCTCTTGGGTCTCTTGTCTATTGCTAATTGAAGCATCAGCTGAAAACCTATTCACCAATTACGTAGTATAAAATTAACTAGGCCTAGCCATGCTACACAACTGGAATACACTGTTGTACAACAAACTGTGCAGCAGATGGCATGGCTGTGCATTTTTCCACTGTACAGCTGTTACCCCTACTTCCCATCCAATTCACAGGGCTTCTGAAACCCTCGACAAGTTGCCTCTCTTTTGTAATTTTCAACTGGCTGCTTTTGAAACGTGCTCAGAAATTACGATTGGACCAAAGAGCTGCAGCCAGGTTGTATGGGTTCCACTGGATTGAGGTATCATCCTGTTAAAAAGCAAAATAGATCCCACAAGTTTAGTCAGCCCAGGTTATTTGAAGACCATGGAAACCCAGAGGGTGACTTTGGACTTTAGAGTTGGAAGAGACACCGGGGGCCATCCAGTCCAACACCTGCCATGCAGGAAACCAAATTAAAGCACTCCCAACTGATGGTCATCCAGCCTCTGCTTAAAACACTCCAAAGAAGGAGATTCCACCACACTATATTGAGGCGGCATATTCCACTGCTGGACAGCTCTGACCATCAGGAAGTTCTTCCTGAGGTTCAGGTGGAATCTTTTTTCCTGCAGTTTGAATCCATTGCTCCTTGTCCTAGTTTCTGGAGCAGTGGAAAACAAGCCTGCTCCCTCCTTGTCATGACATCCTTTCAAATATTTAAACACAGCTCTCACGTCCCCTCTTAATCTTCTCTTCTTCAGACTGAACATCCCCAGTCCTCTAAGCCACTCCTCACAAGGTATGGCTTCCAGCCTTCACCATTTTGGTCGTCCTCCTCTGGACACGTTCCACCTTGACAGTATCCTTCTTGAAATGAATTAGCCAGAACTGGACACAGTATTCCAGATGAGGTCTAACCAAAGCAGAATAGAGTGGTACCATTACCTCCTTTGATCTGGACACCATACTCCTATTGATGCAACCAAGAATCACGTTGGCTTTCTTGGCTGCTGGATCAGCTTGTGATCTACCAAGACTCCTAGATCTCTGTCAGATATACTATTGTCGAACCAGGTGTCTCCTATCCTATATTTGTGCATTCCATTTTTTTCTGCCTAACTCTAGGGGAAAAAAATTCCTGTACCAACCTTAAAACATACCTGCACAGCATCAAGAGCCCAAATTTAGTAAATTTAGAAAAGCCTGATGGCACAAAAATGTCTTAATCAGCTGTCAGAAAGCAAGAATTGAGCCATTCTGGTTTCTCTAGGTAGGGAGCTCCAAAATCTATGAGCAGCCAGGAGGATATTCTTTCCCTTGTTCCCCCAAATGCACCTGAAAGGGTGGTAGGACAGAGAGGAGGGCCTCTCCGGTTGATCTCAAGAGTTTTACTGGGCTCATGAAGGAAGATACAATCCTTCAAATAACCTGGGCTAAAACCATAAGGCTTTCTAGGTCAAAGCCAGCACTTTGAATTGTGCCTGGAAATGGACCAGTAGCTGGTGTTGCAGCAAGGGAGTTGTGTGCCCTGTAGCCAGCCCCAGTTAACATGGAATCAAACCTTGGTCTCTAGGGTTGTTATCCAATGTTCAAACCACTACACCATGTTGGCTCTCCTTCCTGGTTTGCTATACTCTTAACATCTAAGTAGAACAGATCAAAACCCAAGAACTGAATTGAGAATTAATGTGTCGCATAGAATTCTCTAGAATCTCTATTTCCTCTATGTCCTAACTGGACACCATACTCATATGATTTAGGAGTGTGGCATCTCGATCAAGGGAGGTAATGGTACCACTCTATTCTGCTTTGGTTAGACCTCTTCTGGAATACTGTGTCCAGTTCTGGGCACCTCATTTCAAGAAGGATATTGACAAGCTAGAACGTGTCCAGAGGAGGGCAACCAAAATGGTCTGGAACCCATGCCCTATAAGGAGCAGTTTAGGGAGCTAGATATGTTTAGTTTGCAGAAGAGAAGATTAAGAAGAGACATGATAGCCATGTTTAAATATTTGGAAGGATGTCATATCGAAGAGAGAACAGGTCTGTTTTCCACTGTTCCAGAGACCAAGGCAAAGAGCAATGGATTCAAACTGCAGGAAAAGAGATTCCACCTGAACCTCAGGAAGAGATTCCTGATGGTCAGAGCAGTGTGGCAGTGGAATATATCGCCTCAATAGAGTGTGCTGGAGTCTCCTTCTTTGGAGGTTTTCAAGCAGAGGCTGGATGGCCATCTGTCGGGAGTGCTTTGATGTGGGTTCCTGCATGGTGAAGGGGGTTGGACTGGATGGCCCCTGGGAGTCTCTTCCAACTCTATGATTCTATAATTCCTTCAGCATGATTCTATGGTCCATTTCTGTTGGAAGTGAACCATAGAATTGTACCAAAGGACCTAGAGATTCCTCAAGACAACACTTCTATAGGCATTGCAAGATCCTCTAGTGGGCCTCTATGGCCCATTGCCGCCAGAGGCCGACCATAGAATTGCACTGGAGGACCTAGAGTGTCTTAGGGAAGTGTTCTCATGTTAAAAAAAAATAACATTTGCAATTTTTATTTTTATTTGTGGTTTTTCCACTTTTGCAGGGGTTTTGTATCCTAACCGCTGTGGAAGTGGAGGGCTGACTGTGTTCATTAAAAGAAACAGATCCTTTAACCCTAGTGATGAAACCAAATCTATTTTTTCTTCATAGACAATGGCTGCACATGAAAAGTATCACAGTCATCTATGAATAGCCTGGTTGCCCCATTTTCCCATCCATTTTTGAAAGTCATATGATGCGACATTAGAAGACTGACCTCTTTACAAGAGCTCCTGGTAAAAACCTCAGTAGTATCTCTCCTGTCCTTCAATGTTTTCTAATTGCTTTGTTAGAAAAAAAAAGAAAGCAATACTCTTTTTATGAGTTTCAGTTTAATGACTTGAACACATTCATTATTAGTTCATTACAGTTCAGTGGAAGTGAGGCCTCCTGAGTTGAGAAGCCCACTTCCTGTACCAATTTGGCCTCAATTTAAATGCAATCATATGGCTTTTAATTTCACAGAAGTGTGATGTGTTTGTGTGTAACAAGAGCAAGAGGAACAGGGTTAGGGAGATGCTATTGTAAAAAGTTGGAAGGTGTGGGAAGACAAGCTGTTTACCCAAAAATCTGTGAAGGGCAGCCTTCTCCTCTAAAATATGGGACAAGTCAGAGAACCTCCACTTTGTAGAACCTGGAGTCTGAGAGGGGTCTGTGCTCTGTCTTGTCCCCTTCTACATGCACAAAATCCAAAGTTAGAACATCCCCAGAAGAGGGGTGGTTGCTTGTGTTTGCAAGCCACCAAAATCCTCCTCCTTCAGAGTGAAAGCCCAAAATCTTAGACAAAGGGAGTTGGTCTTGAAGTGTTATTTGTGCGGATCCTGGAAAGAGGGGAGAAGAAGACTGGGATACATGCTAGTGCAGCTGACTTCTGGCTGTGCAAACGGGCAGCAAGGTAATCTGAACACATGGAACCAGGAAATCATAGAATCATAGAATCATAGAAATGTAGAGTTGGAAGAGACCACACGGGCCATCCAGTCCAACCCCCTGCTATGCAGGAACACCCTCAAAGCATTCCCGACAGATGGCCATCCAGCCTCTGCTTAAAAACCTCCAAAGAAGGAGACTCCACCACACTCCGAGGCAGCAGATTCCACTGCCGGACAGCCCTGACCGTCAGGAAGTTCTTCCTGAGGTTCAGGTGGAATCTCCTTCCCTGCAGCTTGAATCCATTGCTCCTTGTCCTGGTCTCTGGAGCAGCAGAAAACAAGCCCTCTCCTTCCTCTACATGGCATCCCTTCAAATATTTAAACATGGCTATCATGTCCCCTCTTAACCTTCTCTTCTGCAGACTACACATACCCAGCTCTCTAAGTCTATCCTCATAGGCCTCTCACCATTTTGATCGCCCTTCTCTGGACTTGCTCCAGCTTGACCATGTCCCTCTTGAATTAGGGTGCCCAGAACTGGACACAGTATTCAAGATGAGGTCTAACCAAAGCAGAGTAGAGTGCTGTCTGGGCCTCTGGCCCCGCCGGCCCCGCCGGAGCCTCGGAGGCCGTCGCGGAGATGGCGCCCGAGGCCGAGGACATGCCGGCCTCCTCGCGAGTCGCGGTGGAGGCCTCCCGCGCCGTGGACAGCCAGCCGGCCGCCGACGGGGGCTCCGCCGCCGCGGAGGGGGCCGCAGAACAACCCGCCACCGGGGACGGTCGCCCGGCCGTCCCCGCAGGTTCCACCCCCGGGGGGAAGCCGCAGAACCTACCGCTGCGGCCGGTGGCCGCCCGGTCGCCAGCTCGAGTCCCGCCGCCGAGGAGGAGGTCGCAGAGCCGCCCGCCGCGGAGGACGGCTGCCCGGACGCCGCTGCAGATCCCGCTGCCACGGGAGGGGCTGCGGGGCCTTCCGTCGCCGAGGAGGAACGCCCGGACGCCGCCGAGGACCTACCCACCGGGGAGGAGGCCACCGGACCCCCTCTCACGTGGCGACAGCGACGGCAGGCCAAGGAGGCCGCCCGATGCTCCCATCGGCTACTGGAGCGTCGGGCGGAGCGCTTACAGCTGGCTGCTCACGCGCAGCTGTGAGGCAGGCAGAGGACCTGCAGCTGCGGGAGGGCTGCAGGATTGGTCGGCGCCGGTCCAGGGGCCTATTTAAGGCCGGAAGGAGGACAAGTCCGGCACAGGGCAACAACCGTCGGGATACCTGCGCCGTCGGTCTGTCCCGGGACCCGTGCCAGCCGAAGCTCCGTCCGGAGGAACTGCCAGCCAGCTGCCTCTTCATTGCCAGGGTGAGGAAACCCCTTCCTTTTGTTACTTCGTTTGCCTGCTGCAAGGCCTGCTTTTGTTTGTTGCGCTGCTGGCTGGAATTCCGAGGCTAGCCTCGGCCTGAGACCACCCTAGCCTGCCCGGCCCCGCCCTGCCACCGACAAGTGCTACCAGTACCTCCCTTGATCTAGACACCATACTCCTATTGATGCAGCCGAGAATTGCATTGGCTTTCTTGGCTGCCGCATCACACTGCTGACTCATGTTCAGCTTGTGGTCTATTAAGACTCCTAGATCCCTTTCACACGTACTGCTATCCAGCCACTTGTTCCCCCATCCTATATTTCTGTATTCCATTTTTTCTACCTAAGTGTAGGACCTTACACTTCTCTCTGTTGAATTTCATTTTGTTAGCCTTGGCCCAGCTCTCCAATCTGTCCAGGTCCTTTTGAATGTTGATCCTGTCCTCTGGCGTATTAGCAACCCCTCCCAATTTGGTGTCATCTGCAAATTTGATGAGCATGCCCTCTATTCCTTCATCCAAGTCATTAGAAATGGGTAAAACCTAGTTATCTAAGGCTATTTCTGCATGAGAGAGAGGAGCAGTTCACTGTGTGTCAAGAACGGTGTTTTATACTCTGATTCAGAAACTGTGCTATCTGCACCCTCTCCAATTTAACACCATATTAAAGTGGAGAACAGCGGTTGCTGCATCCACAACATCAAGTCCTTGGCTACTCTCATTCCCTTCGCTTACCCCACCCTGCCATCACTGGTTGGTCTGTTTAAAAAACAAAACAAAATACATTTTAAGCAAATTTCTGCATTGCTATGTTTGTGCGTAGGCATGTATGTTCATTGATATGTGGAAAAAAAACACATCTTAACTGTCCATTACCAGATCCACTCTCTTCCGGCTGTCCCTTTAATGCATGAAGTCAATAATGGCGGCAGCCTGTCCTTTGATGGGCGCAGAGAGATAGGGACGGAAACGACGGAAGAGACAGCCTGGGAAGGCCCATAGCCAGCCACTTCTGCACCGTGAATCGATAATGCACTTCTGCCTATGGATTCCATAGGATGTTGAAAGTGGAATAATAACACTATAGCAGTCTAGTGTGGAAATGGCCTTAGAGTAAGTGGTGACTGATGGCTTTTAGGTCAGCGGGGCAATGAATATGCCTTGTGGCTTCATCTGGACTTTAAGGGAGCTGTTCAAGGTGTTTTGTTTCAACCTGTTTTGTGATTCCCTGCATTTGAGTAGACACACACCCTCCTTGACAGATCTGCCCTGGTGCCAAACTGCTCAGGTCAAAACTGTCAGCCACAGAGTGTAGATGAACAACTTCAGGTTCCGTGAGACAAGTGAAAGGTTAATGCTGCTGCACAGGCCTGGGAAAGGAAAGTTTGGTTGCTGCTTATACTCAACAGAGGCAATGATATAAGCCCAGCCAAGAGTCTCCGTTCTGGGAAACTATCCTAGAAATGAGGTAAGTGAAGACAGGGGAGCAAAATAGCTATGGAATTGTTGGCCAGAGGGGGAAAACGGTTTAGGAGCAGCGACACAGGTTTTCTAGAAAACTGGAACATTTCCCAGTGTTCTAAATTGACTTGGAAGTGGACTTAGTGTATTTATCATTTCTTCTGCTTCTGGGGTTCACGCTGTGACTGCTGATGCACCATGTAGACAAAATACAGAATGTATTTTCTATTGTTCTATTTCTATATTTGTATATGGTGTAGCATGCTAGTGGTTTGAATGGTGGACTGTAGCTCTGGGTTCAAATACCTGGTCAGCTGTGGAAACCCACTGAAAGACCTTGGGCAAGTCGCATTGTCTCAGCCAAAGAAGACAAAAGCAACCCCCACACACAAATTTTGCCAAGGGTCACTGTGCCTTAGAAATAACTTGAAGGTACACAGCAGCAGCAATTAATTTTTTTCATTAAAAAATTATGAGACTATATAGACTGCCATCCAACACACCAGCCTTTCCCAGTCTCTGGTTTCCAGACATTATTGGACAAGCCCCTGCGTCCCTAATGATTGGCTGAAGATGATGGGAAATCTAGTCACCACTTCATTTTGCAGTGGCAAATTCCATAAATTTGCTATCACCATAAATTTGGTGATATCAAATTATCAATGACTTGGATGAGAGAATAGAGCAGTGGTTCTCAACCTGTGGGTCCCAAGATGTTTTTGGACTTCAGCTCCCAGAAGCCCTGAGCATTGACCATAGTGGCTGGGGCTTCTGGGAGCTGAAGTCCACAAACATCTGGGGACCCACAGGTTGAGAACCACTGGAATAGAGGGTATGCTCAGCAAATTTGCAGATGACACCAAATTAGGAGGGATAGCTAATCCTCCAGAGGACAGGATAACATTGACAGATTAGAGAGCAGGGCAAAAACTAACACAATGAATTTTAGCTGGGAAAAATGTAGGGTGCTACACTTAGGAAGAAAGAATGAAATGCACATGTATAGGATGGGTGATACCTGACTTGAAAACAGAACATGTGAAAGGGATCTAGGAGTCTTAGTGGACCATAAGCTGAACATGAGTCAACAGTGTGATGCAGAAGCTAAAAAAAACAATGTGATTCTGGGCTGCATCAACAGGATTATAGTGTTGAGATCAAGGGAAGCACTTTATTCTGCTTTGGTTAGGCCTCACCTGGAATACTGTGTCTAGTTCTTGGCAACCCCAGTTCAGGAAGGATATTGACAAGCTGGAATTTGTCCAGAGGAGGGTGACCAAAATGATGAAGGGTCTGGAAGCCATGAAGCCCTATAAGGAATGGCTGAGGGAGCTGGGGATGCTTAGTCTGCAGAAGAGAAGGTTAAGAGGAGACATGATAGCCATGTTTAAATATTTGAAGTGATGTCATGTCGAGGAGAAGCAGGTTTGTTTTCCGCTGCTCCAAAGACCAGGTCAAGGAGCAATGGATTCAAGCTGCAGGAAAGGAGATTCCACCTGAACCTCCCTGATAGAGCCATTTGACAATGGAATATGCTTCCTGGCAGTGGGATGGACTCTCCTTCTTTGGAGGTTTTTAAACAGAGCCTGGATGGCCATTTGCTGGGAATTCTTTGAGTGTTTATTCCTGCATAGCAGGGGGTTGGACTCGATGGCCATTGTGGTCTCTTTCAAGTCTATGTTTCTATGATTCTATTTCTTAAGAAGACTTTATTTAATCTGTCTTGAATGTAATGCTCTTGAACTTTCATGGATGACTCAATGATTGGTGAAAGAGAGAAAGATATTTTCTCCACCCACTTTTTCTATATTGTATATATTTCAACTTAAGCAATCAGAACGCTTGTGACATTGTTCATACAGTTACTTAGATCAGGGGTGAGCAACTGTTGTGCATCCAGAGGCCACTTTTATGCCCCAGAATTACCTGGGGGCTGCATGGATACTCAAAAAATCAAACCAAAAAACCAAAATGTCTGGAAATCCACTTAGGTTCTAAAAAATTGGGTATTTTCTATCTTAAACAGTGCAAAGAGTCCTGAAAATGTACAGTCTTCTTTCCACGTTCATGAGTTTGACCTTCACAAATTTGATTACTTGTGAGGGGAGCAGGTACCTTCCTTCCCCCATTCAGCTCCTCCCATTCCTTTGTGTTTTGCCAGGTGTGGCGAAGGAAGGCAGGCACCTAGACAAAAGGCAAGGGAATTGTGGGACGGCGGGGGAGCCCTGGAAATGTGCCTTCCTTCTCCCCTCCAGAGCTCCTCCTCCCATTCCCTTGCTTCTTGTCCTAGTGTTGAGAATTTGCACTGAGGCAAAAGGCAAGGGAATGGCAGGGGGAGCCCTGGGAGGGAATGGAAGGGGGATCACAGAGAGGCGGAGTTATTTGCAGTTTTCCCACTTTAATAAGGGTTCCGTGCCCTGAGCCCTTGCAAAAGTGGAGGGACTACTGTACTTACAAAATACACTGTGTTACACTGGCCTGTGGTGAACCAAAGATATCATTCTTCCACCAGCCAAGTGTTTGTGAGGCCACCGAACAAGCGCGAAGCTAGGCATGGCCACTATTTGCTGCTCCCACCAAACCAAGCCAGAGATTGCCAGATCTGCTTTAGGGGACCTCCCGAAACAAACACCCTCATTACCAATACGCGATAAACAAAGAGACCCTCTGCCCTGAGAAGGCACCCTGGCGAGCTAAGTGCTTAACTGCCGAGCTAGCCGCATCTACATACCAGCCATATTATTGTCAACTCGGAATATAACTCAATCATGTAAATTCTGACCTTTCAGAGGCATTGTCTCCAACCCAAAACTTATCATTTTTGCCCAAGACCAGACTAGCCTACGGTCATTCTTTCCCTGATAAAAACCCCCAGTTCTGAGAGCTCTTCGGAACTCTTGCCGAATCACTCTGGACTTTTACTCTACCTTAGAATCATAGAATCATAGAATCATAGAAATGTAGAGTTGGAAGAGACCACAAGGGCCATCCAGTCCAACCCCCTGCCATGCAGGAAAACCCTCAAAGCACTCCCGACAAGTGGCCATCCAGCCTCCGCTTAAAAACCTCCAAAGAAGGAGACTCCACCACACTCTGTGGCAGCACATTCCACTGTCGGACAGCCCTGACTGTCAGGAAATTCCTCCTGAGGTTCAGGCGGAATCTCCCCTCCTGCAGCTTGCATCCATTGCTCCTTGTCCTGGTCTCAAGAGCAGGAGAAAACAAGCCCACTCCCTCCTCGACATGACACCCCTTCAAATATTTAAACATGGCTATCATGTCCCCTCTCAACCTTCTCTTCTGCAGACTAAACATACCCAGCTCTCTAAGTCTGTCCTCATAGGGCATGGCTTCCAGGCCCCTCACCATTTTGGTTGCCCTCCTCTGGACCTGCTCCAGCTTATCCATATCCTTCTTGAATTGGGGTGCCCAGAACTGGACACGGTATTCAAGATGAGGTCTAACCAATGCAGAATAGAGTGGTACCAATACCTCCCTCGATCTAGACACCATACTCCTATTGATGCAACCAAGAATTGCGTTGGCCTTCTTGGCTGCCGCATCACACTGCTGACTCATGTTCAGCTTGTGGTCTATGAAGACTCCTAGATCCCTTTCACACGTACTGTTAGCCAGCCACGTGTCCCCCATCCTATATTTCTGCATACCATTTTTTCTGCCTAAGTGTAGGACCTTACATTTCTCTCTGTTGAAGTTCATTTTGTTAGCCTTGGCCCAGCTCTCCAATCTGTCCAGGTCCTTTTGAATTTTGATCCTGTCATCAGGCGTATTAGCAACCCCTCCCAATTTGGTGTCATCTGCAAATTTGATCAGCGTGCCCTCTATTCCTTCATCCAAGTCATTAATGAAGATATTGAACAGCACCGGGCCCAGGACAGAACCCTGTGGCACCCCGCTAGTCACTTCTCTCCAGGATGAGAATCTGCCATTGGTGACCACCCTTTGGGTACGGTCAGTCAACCAGTTACAAATCCACCTGACAGTAGCCCTGTCCAGCCCACATCTTACTAGCTTCTTTGCAAGAATGTCATGGGGAACTTTGTCAAAAGCCTTACTGAAATCAAGATATACTATGTCCACAGCATTCCCTTCATCTATCAAGCAAGTAACTCTATCATAAAAAGAGATAAGATTAGTCTGGCATGACCTATTTTTGAGAAATCCATGTTGACTTTTCATAATTACAGCATTGTTTTCTAAGTAATTAGAAACTGACTGTTTGATGATCCGCTCCAGGATCTTTCCAGGTACTGATGTCAGGCTGACTGGGCGATAATTATTTGGGTCCTCTTTTTTTCCCTTCTTGAAGATGGGGACAACATTTGCCCTCCTCCAGTCTGCCGGAACTTCTCCGGTCCGCCAAGAGTTTTCAAAGATTATAGCAAGAGCTTCCGCAATGACCTCTGCTAGTTCTTTTAAAATCCTAGGATGCAATTCATCTGGCCCTGGAGACTTGAATTCATCCAGTGTGGCCAGGTATTCCTGTACTACCTCTCTATCTATTCTGTGCTGCATTTCCCCCACTTCCTCACCTGCTCCCCAACCGCCAGGTTGCGTGTTTTATCCTTTTGGGAAAAAACTGAGGCGAAGAAGGTGTTGAGGAGTTCTGCCTTTTTTCTTCCTCCTGTTATTAATTCACCATCTTCCTTGCGCAGTGACCCTATCGTCTCCCTCTTTTTCCTTTACCTTGCTGCTGCTCGGTTCAGCAGATTCCCCTCGGTCGCCACGCCGGGTTTCCTCTTCTACAATCGGCTTCCCCAGGACTGCAGGAAAGGTGGCATACCACCCATTCCCCTTGAACTCTATTTTCCTTTTCTAGTTAGGAGTGTGTCCGTGTTTTTCTTAATAATTGTCTAATAAATCTTAATTGTTATTTGAACTGTTTGCCTACTCGCTGACCTGACGCTGTATACACAGGGTAAAAGATCCCCACTAAGTTACCCTGCCTCTCGTTAGTCAAGAGAGTGCTCCAGCTAATTTCCCCATCTTGGTTGTGTTTGTTTTGGTCGTTTGGGCGCCCCTCCTGGGACCGCCAATTCACAGGGTAACAACTGATGCACCTGGAAACAATGTATCCTCTTTTTTTCTGAAAGAAGAAGTTGGTCTGGGGTCTCCACAGTGCCAAGGTCCATGAAAACAGCCTTGGGAGGTGCATGTGGCCCCAGGGCCCCTCTTTGCCCACTCTGATGCCATTTCCACACTAGACTGTTGTAGTGCTATTATTCCACTTTCAACATCCTGTGGAATGTTTACAATTTAGCCATTGAGATAAACTGCAAACCCTAGGATTCCATAGGATGTTGAAAGTAGAACAATAGCACTCTAACAGTCTAGTGTGGAAATGGCCTGAGCGTTACATCTTTTTGGGCACCAATAACCAGATCTTTGGATTTTGGTCTGTAGTGTATTCAGGTCCTTCTCACCTTGTAAACCCTGAAAGTAGTGATGAGCCAATATCATCATCATCATCATCATCATCATCATCATCATCTCTTCTCTGCCTCTCCCTCTGGAGAGTATTTTTTGATACTGTACAGATCTAAGTGTCTTATCCCGCTTCTCTGTGTCTCTGAAGAAAACACCTGTATACTTTCCATGATGTTTATTGGAACACAAGAGGTCAGTTAACAACTGTCGCTGGAGTCAATCATCTGCATCACTCATCTGGTTATACAGTAAAACACAATAGTTCGTTACCTTCCATAAACGATGCCCATTGGTAGCTTTTCCAGGTTCATGTCCTCCCTTAACTTCTAGATCATCTTCTTTTTTGTTGAAATAGCCTCTCTATTAGTTACTTTGGTCCTTTGAATTTCCTGCCCTGTCCTTAGATATTCTACCTACCGTCCCTAACCCAGTAACCTACAGTCTAATCCTAGTAAATCATCTGTTGATTGCTGTCCTCAAACACAAACAAAAGTTTCTCAGCTGGGCTAGCTAAATGCTATTTACTGCCCCATCCAATAAACAATGCTGACCATTTGGTAACACTTTATTTTTCTAAGAATTTTCTCATTCATCTTTCTTCCACATCCTACATACTTACACATTTTCCACATCCTACATGCAGTTTGACGGCATGGAGAGAGCATGATGTGACAAAAATTTTTTTGCTCATCTTCCCCAAGGGGAGAAAAAAGGTCCACTTGGTAGAATTTCCCATACCCTTTTTTGGATGGTTGCCACCATTCCCGCTCCCAATGCTCCACATTGTGGAGGATGCAGAATGGTGCCTGGGCCTCCCCTGTACCTACCACCTACAAACAAGAACCACTTAGTAAAAAGAAAAAGGGGAGAAGTTGCATCCCTGCCCCATGTAGAGGTGAGGGATTAGGTGGAATTGCGAGGTGCTCATTTGGATTATGTGACTGTAGTGACTCCCGTCAGCCCTAACCAATATAGTGAATGGTGAGGAATGCTGGGAATTTCACTCCAGCAATATCAGGAGGGCCACATGATTCCCAACCCTGTATTACCAAGAAGATTTGTAGATGGGGAGAGTCCTCTTCACTGAGAGAGTTGTTGCCACCGACACTGCTATCGCTTTGCAAATTGTACATGTGTGAACAATCTCATTTTTACTGTCATCCTCCATTTTTCCCCATTTCCCCAGGGCATTTCCTGGGAGAAAGAAATACAAATATCTGCATTTTTGTTGATAGAGTGCCAGCAGTAAAGCCATTTCCAGAAACAGATTATTTTTGCTGTTCCCTTCAGTAAGGATGCAGCCAGAGGTTGGAGTCGTGAAGGGGGGAGTTAGAGAGATTTGAAAGGAATCTTTCATATTGCCAGTGCTGTGGACATCATGAGTAGGAAACAATGCAAAGCACAAGGAAGATATTTCTCCCATCCAAGGGAATGTTTTAGCATTAAATTAATCCCTCCCTGCAAACACACTGATGCAGTTTTAATGGGAAAACGCTTTGGCTCCTGAGTCAGCCTAACAGGTGCCCATTTGCATTTAGATGGAGCCATTCAGAATAGGCTGAAACATGCTTGGAGGCCTGGGATGGTTTTTGACAATTGAATCCATATGACCTTAATAAGTTGTTTTGCATGGGCGTCTGGGTTGAAACCAGTTCTCTTGAGCCTGAAATGTATTGCACAAGAGAAAGGATTTCTTACCTCTGCTTCTTGCTTTGTATTTGAGCTGCCACTTTCTGCCCATGACAAAGTAGAGAATCACAAGACAATTATTTATCCCACACTCTTAACCATGGCCATTTCCACACTACACTCTTATAGCGCGACTATTCCACTTTCAACATCCTGTGGAATCCTTGGGTTTGCAGTTTAGGCAGGAGCCAGCCGGCCCTTCCTTAAACTGCAAATCCCAGGATTCTGTAGGATGTTGAGAATGGAATAATCGCGCCATAAGAGTGTAGTGAGGAAGTGGCCCATGTTCCTGCTTTTTGCCACTGTCCAGTGTCTCCAGGAATGTTTGCAGAGACACAAACCAGGAATACACTGTACTATCACTTGGGCTCATGGGTTGTCTGCACATATGGCTGCTTGATGCAAGGTTTCAAGGCTACAGTGACACATACCTTGATTACATCTTGGTTGGACTACTGTAATACACTCTATTTGGGGGCTGCCTTTGGAAACTGTTCAGAAACTGCAGCAGGTTCAAAACACGGCAGCCGGAATGCTGACTGGGGCCAGTTACAAGGAGCACATAACTAACTCCCTTGTTAAAACAGCTTCGCTGGCTGCTTCTTGGTTTCCAGGGACAATTCAAAGTGCTGGTCATGACCTATAAAGCTCTGTACCACTTACATCCAGGCAGTTTGAAAAACCGTTATCTGCTTATATGAACCTGCCAGAGCTTTACATTCCTCAAGCCAAGGCTTTCTCTCAGCCCCAGTACTGTCCCAGGATTTCCTAGTGAGGACACAAGAGAGAACCTTTTCGGTGACTGCTCCCACCCTCTGGAACTCCCTTTGGCCCCCTCCTTACTCTCCGGCAGGCAAAAATGTTCTTATTTAAGCAGGCTTTTAATGTATAAGCAGTTGGACTTTTAAATTGTCATTCAAAAAAAATGTAGGTTTTTATAATTTTATGTGTCTTTTGATGTTCTTAATTGTTTAAATGTTTTATTAATGTTTTTAACTTAGAATCATAGAAATGTAGAGTTGGAAGAGACCCCAGGGGCCATCCAGTCCAACCCCCTGCCATGCAGGAACACCCTCAAAGCACTCCCGACAGATGGCCATCCAGCCTCTGCTTAAAAACCTCCAAGGAAGGAGACTCCACCACACTCCGAGGCAGCAGATTCCACTGCCGGACAGCCCTGACTGTCAGGAAGTTCTTCCTGAGGTTCAGGTGGAATCCCCTTTCCCGCAGCTTGAATCCATTGCTCCTTGTCCTGGTCTCTGGAGCAGCAGAAAACAAGCCCTCTCCCTCCTCTACATAGCATCCCTTCAAATATTTGAACATGGCTATCATGTCCCCTCTTAACCTTCTCTTCTGCAGACTAAACATCCCCAGCTCTCTAAGTCTATCCTCATAGGTCTTCATGGCTTCCAGGCCTCTCACCATTTTGGTCGCCTTCCTCTGGACTTGCTCCAGCTTGACCATGTCCTTCTTGAATTGGGGTGACCAGAACTAGACACAGTATTGAAGATGAGGCCTAACCAAAGCAGAGTAGAGTGGTACCAGTACCTCCCTCAATCTAGACACCAGACTCCTGTTGATGCAGCCGAGAATTGCATTGGCTTTCTTGGCTGCCGCATCACACTGCTGACTCATGTTCAGCTTGTGGTCTATGAAGACTCCTAGATCCCTTTCACACGTACTGCTATCCAGCCACTTCTCCTCCATCCTATATTTCTGTATTCCATTTTTTCTACCTAAGTGTAGGACCTTACACTTCTCTCTGTTGAATTTCATTTTGTTAGCTGTGACCCAGCTCTCCAATCTATCCAGGTCCTTTTGAATGTTGATCCTGTCCTCTGGCGTATTAGCAACCCCTCCCAATTTGGTGTCATCTGCAAATTTGATGAGCATGCCCTCTATTCCTTCATCCAAGTCGTTGATAAAAATATTGAACAGCACTGGGCCAGGACTTTTTGAAATCCATCTTGGCTCCCATTCTGGGAGAAAGGCAGCATATAAATTTAATAAATAAATAAATAAATAACCAACCAACCAACCAATCAAGCCTTATTTGAATCTAGACTTAAGGATAGGAAACCTGTTGTTCTCTGCATATTGCATGACTCTGACTCTTATCAAACTTGATAAGGTTTCCCTCCACTGAATCATCTAAGTCTTTTCTAACAATGTTGAAGAGTAATGGCCGTAAGACAGAACACTGAGGCACTCCACTGGAGACCTCCTTCTTGTTTGGAGCACTGCCATTGGTGACAATTCTGGGGCTTTCCACACTATACTATTACAGTGCTATTATTCCACTTTCAACATCCTGTAGAATTCTGAGGTTTGTAGTCAGCTCCCTGGCTGAGTATGCTAAAGGCCCCTCCTTAGACTGCAAACCCCAGGATAGGAAGTTGAAAGTGGAATAATAGCACTATAACAGCAAAGTGCAGAAATGGCCTCTTTTCCAACCAATTATATACCCACCTATTCCATACTTAATCAGTTTGCTAATCAAAATCTCACGGGGCCTGAAATCCAGATAAATTACACTCAGAGCATTCCCACCGTCTATTAACCTAGTGACCTGATCCAAAAAAAAGACATGAGATTAGTTTGGGAGGATGTATTCTTGGCAAACCTGGTTCCTACTGATCACTGCATTATATGCAAAGGCAAATTCACTGGTACAGAAATTCAAGTGAGTCATGAGACGAAACCAGTCAGAAGCATTTGGGACTGCAATCTATGGCCATCTCCACATTAAGCTGTTATAGTGCTGTAACACTTTCAACATCCTATGGAGTCCTGGGATTTGCAGTTTAGGGAGGGGCATTTAGAATTCTCAGCCAGAGAGCTCTTTGGCCTCAGTGAACTACAAATCCCAGAATTCCACTGGATGTGTAAAGTGGAATAATAGCACTATAACAGTGTAGTGCAGAAATGGCCTGTCTTCCGCTTCAGAAAAAACAATCTGCATAGGCCCTAATGGCCTAATGGCCTAATGGGCAAATCTGTGCATTTCATCTTTTTTCCACAATTGAGTTGGGCCTTTTTTAAAAAAAAGATGAAAAAGTATCATTTTGTTTGCGCATGTGTTATGTACAGAGAAAGAAAAGCTCTTTCCCTTCTCCTACTATAATTATGATTCCTTCAAAGAAGTAATACTAAACAGTGGCCATAATCTTTTTAGCACAAATGTTAGATTTGAATAATAATGGAATGATTCTTAATTTTCATACACATTCCTGTTAATAATTAAATCTGTTTAACATGTTTTTAAACTAAAAGCTTATGATGGTTATTTAAAACATCCTTTTTTAAAAAAAAAAAGCGCCTGCTGTATTACTAGAAAGATTTATTAATATTCTCAAGAATTTTGAACAGTTATTTTAAGAGGGTCTTGCTTTTAGCAGATACGTATTTTGCACAAATTGAATTTAGGCCGTTAGTGACTTTTTTTGACATGAATATTCACAGACTCTTCAGCATGAAATTAAATCTAGTTACGCTGAATGATTCTGGTTTATTTGGAGGGAAGACTTTTTCCTCGGCTCTGGGAGGCATTTAAGTGATATCAGCAACATCTTTAGGCGCTCAGCTGGGATGGAGCAACCTTCAGAGTTGAAAGACTGCTTCCTACCCACATCAGCTCCCCTGAAAATGTCATAAATATTGGAGCCATTTATATATCAGTTCTAGTTTGCTGCATTTTCCAACAAATTTCTACTTTTCCCTTCTGGGGTTTGGGATGGTATCATTTAAGAAGTAATTACAGGGATGCAACCAGGGCTGGGAGCTGTTTTGTTGTTCTTTTTGCTTGTAAAGCACTGTGTACAGTGAGCAGCCACATAGGGACGTGGGGGGCCGATTCGCCCCGGGCGGCAATGCTTCTGGGCATCTTGGCCCATAGCCACGCCCTACACGCCCGGGCCATGCTCTGGCCAAGCCCCGGCGCACCGCAGCCACGCCCCCGTGCACAGTGGCCACGCCCCCCCACCGAAGCCCCTCCCCCCACTCCAAGCTCTGCCACTGACAGTGATGGAATTGTTGTTGTTATTAATTGGTTATATCATATTTCGTATCCCAGACAGTGCTGGAATGAGCCTTCCCCACTCAGCTCATAATTGGGACTTTGCTTTTTCTTCCTTTTTGTTTGTTTGTTTGTTCTTTCCTCCCCTCCCCCAAAAAATCAGCCATAAGAAATCCGTCAGCACTTGAAAGATGGCACGGGAAAATGAACTACCTGAGGGCTCTTAGGTTAGTAAGTCCTTTTATTTTTTTTTAATTCATTTTATTTTTTAAAAAATTGATTTATGACACTAACAATCTAATTTACATTTTTGTACATTTTTTTTTATTGATACGAATATGTAAAAACTGGCCAGTCAGTTGTGGGAGCCCTAACTAGAGGAAGTTATTATTTAATTTTTGTATTTCCTGCTTTGTTTTGCTTTGTCTGTTTCTTTTTTTATTTTTTCTAAAAAAGGTTCGAATATACATTTGTACAAATATACACAAAGTTTGAAAAATGAACTCTGTAAAATGTGGCAGATAAGTTAATGTAATAAGTAATGGAAGGTAATATGATGTTAAGAATAGAGACGCTGCAGCTTTACTTTGTATTAATAACTGAATATAACTTAATATCAATAACAATGTAATTTACAATCATTTGGCACTTTTTAAAAAATTAATTATAAGAAAAGAAAAAACAAAAAAACCCTACATAATGTGATGAACAAAAAAGTGAAGAAAAAAACGGGTTACAGCAAAAAAAAAAAATGCTTACATTTCTATTTCTCTCCAAATCTATTTACATAATATTACTTATTCAAACATCTTATAAATTGTACTGATTATATATTTTAGTTATATATATATGAATCGCATTCTCGTTATACCCATTGTTGTTATTTATTCCCATAATTAACATTTTTAAAAATATACTATTAGTAATTTCATTCTTATTACTATCCTTTTCAAACTAAATTTAACCTATTACTATTGCTAAGTGTACCCCATCCTCAGAGCCTATATCATACTATATCATCATATTAGTCCACCTTCCGAAATTGTAACTCTTCTTGTGGAGGTGCGACACCTTCCTCTTTTGCTAACACCTTTCCCACAAATATCTTCTGTATTGCTTCAAAATCACTCCCTTTCACAACTATTTGGGACTTTGTTTCTTATATATACTTTTTAATGGTACTTGATGCTGTTTTAATGGAGATGGGTTCCTAATGACTTACGATTTGGATTTGCAACATGAAACTAACATACTTACAAATCCCAGGATTCCATGGGTTGTTGCCATGGCAGTTAAAGTGGAATATAGTGCTATAACGGTGCAGTCTGAAAGTCCCCAACGCAGGGCTTTCCAAACGGTGTGCCGCGACACGTTAGTGTGTCACCCAAAGTGTGTCGGTGTGTCACCCACAATCTTGGAAATGGATGTTATTATTTATAAACCATATATTTTTAAAAAATATATGAAAATTTTATATGTTGTATCTCCACACATTTAGTTATTACAATTTATGTATGTATCTGTATCTCTTATAAGGGTTAGTTTAACTTCCGGTTTGCTAGTAGAACTGAATTACTGTGTCGCAAAATGATGCATGTCTAAAAAGTGTGTCACCAACACGAAAAGCTTGGAAAGCGCTGGCCCCCAGGTGTCCTAGGGAAACAAACCTCTGTTTTAACTTGGCACCTCAGCTCTGAAAAGTTTGGAGATGCAGATCTGTTGGTACCTTTCTTTCAACAATTGAATTGTAAATCTTTTGTGAGCGGAAAAGGCCATCTACACTTTTGGCCACCCTATTTGAAGACAAGAAAATTGTGATGAGAACGCAAACAATTTTGGATGAGCTGGGAAAAATAAGTATGGATGAGGGCCTTGTTGGCAATCATCATTTTGTTGAAAAATACGGGCTGTTTCCACACTGGACTGTTATAGTGCTCAGTCGCATAGGGACGGGGGACACGGAGGTGGTTCGCCCCAGGCAGCAATGTTTTTGGGGCATCGCAGCCCGTAGCCATGCCCCCACATGCCCTGGCCATGCCCCACTCACCGCAGCCCCGCCCCTCACGCCATAGTCCTGCCCCCTCACGCCCCCCCTCCCCACACT
Source organism: Iguana delicatissima (assembly GCA_948472985.1). Taxonomy (NCBI): domain Eukaryota; kingdom Metazoa; phylum Chordata; class Lepidosauria; order Squamata; family Iguanidae; genus Iguana; species Iguana delicatissima. The sequence continues at coordinate 214,648 of CAOKZL010000060.1, forward strand.
CCAAGCTCCACCACCAATAGTGCTATTATTCCACTTTCAACATCCTGTGGAGTCCTGAGGCCTATCCCTAAACTGCAAACCTCAGGATTCCATGGGATGTTGAAAGTAGAATAATAGCATGATGACAGTCTAGTGCGGAAGTGGCCAGGGATGAGTGGTTGGTGTCTATGTCTGTGTGGCAATGAATGTCCTAAGGGTTTTAATCTTAACTTTTCAGAACTAACTGAGCTCTGTCCTCAAAATTGGTTTGTGGGACATGGGAATCACCAGCTGCTAGCAGTGAGAAGTCATCATTGCCTCTGACATTCTCTGGGGGATGGATATACCACGTCATCTCATACCATGTTTCAAATTTGTTGTAGTGTGCCTTCAAGTTGTTTCTGACTTATGGCAACCCTAAGGCAACCCTATCACAGGGTTCTCTGGGGCTGAGTGTGTGTGATGCCTCTGGCAAATAAATGGTACTTGCCAGCTGGTGGCTGCCAGGAAGAGCATTTCTAGACACCAATGCAAAAGTGGTGGCAGTGAGCTTTGACCGAAAGTAGGAAAAAGAGGAAGCAATTTCAACCTTCCTGCATTTCAGCTCCAGTGCCATAAAACTTTTGTCCAATTAAGCACCTTGAATTTCGTCTGGAATTTAACCTAGTCAGCAGATTCCTTGAAAAAGAATTCAGGTTTCAGTAGGCTTACCCAAATCTTCACATGAGCATCTGGATGTAATATGTAGTCTTTGAGATGCACAGCCAATGTGGATTTGTATCCAAGCATACTCCACAGGACTAAGGAAGGAGTTGTCTAAGGTTGTGGCATGAGAAGGAGAGGAGGGCACTGGGCTTTGCTGACTGACAGCTCTTTCATGCAAGAATCTCACCAATACTCTGCAGTCACAGAGTTTATGTGAAGGGATTGTGTCAGATGGTTGAAATTACATAATCATTTGTCTCCTCTGGCATCCCTTCCTTTGCTTACTAGATTTAGCTGTATTAGTAACAGATCCTGTTTTAACTGTAATTGGGTAAGCCATCTTGGAAAACCAGTATAGTGTAGTGATTTGAGAGTTGGAAATTACCCTGTAGACCACTCTCACCCATGACCCCAAATGCTCCCAGTTAAGCATTAAATGGAAGGCAGGCAATCTGAGTAACTGCAGAAAAGGCAGATCATTTTCTGGAACCATTTCAAGGTGCGAGTGGATCCTAGGATTGCTGTCTGCCTTCACTGTAGCCAGCAAATGAGCAGGGGTAAGTTCCTGGGCACTGCCCATGCACTTTAACACCAACAGATACTGAGAACTTCCAGCAGATTGTGATAGATGATGGCTCAGAGGTCAATGAGCAATTGGTGGTGTCAGAAACAGAGTGAAACTATCTTGGAAATAACCCCATCAGCTCAAAAACAAGCTGAGACAGAGTTGTTGCAACCAGTGCCAGAAGGAGAGGGGACCAGCAATGATTTAGAGGAATTAGACCCACCTTTGCCTCCCGGTTCTCAATCATGGAGGATACTGAAAGGAGCAACTCCGAGGGAAGCTGTTTGGGCAAGGTAAAGTAAACAGAACAATGATGAGTAACACTTGTTTTCATCAGCATTATAAATCTGTCGGTGTGGCTTGCTGCTTGCTTCTAGCAAATCGCTCTCATGACCCTTGTGTTCCAGCTGTCTTGACTCTTTTGGACTAACCTTTGGCATTCTGGACCTTTTGGATTTGACCTTGACTTTGGCTCAGCTCAGCATTTCTACTTGATTGCTTGCATCGGACACCCCCCATTGCCTCCTCCTCTTGGGCAAGTACCATCACCCTCTTTCCCTTGCCGGCAGAAAGGCATGGTCCAGGAGATGAACTCTGACACAGATAGAGCAGAGGCAGGAACAAAAGCATCGGCAGGAAGAGTGTTTCTCTGTTGGTGCTTTTGAACCTCTCAGCAGCATTTGATACCATCAACCATGATATCCTTATGGAACACCTGAGGGGTTTGATAAGTGGGGGCACTGTACTTCAGTGGTTCTGGTCCTGTCTCTCCGGTATGTTCCAGATGGTGGTGCCTGGGCAGACCTGCTTCTCAAACAATATGCCAATGTGCCAAGAACAAATATAGGATGAGGGACATGTGGCTGGATAACAGTACGTGTGAAAGGGATTTAGGAGTCTTGGTGGACCACCAGCTGAATATAGTGAATATAGTGAGCAGTGTGATGCAACAGCCATGAAAGCCAATGCAATTCTTGATTGCATCAATAGGAGTATGGTGTCTAGATAGAGGGAGGTAATGGTACCACTCTATTCCGCATTGGTCAGATCTCACCTGGAATACTATGTCCAGCTCTGGGCACCTCATTTCAAGAAGGATATCGACAAGCTGGAACATGTCCAGAGGAAGGTGACCAAACTGGTGAAGAGTCTGGAAGCTATGCCCTATGAGGAATGGTTTAGGGAGCTGGGTATGTTTAGTCTGCAGAAGAGAAGGTTGAGAGGGGACATGATAGCCATGTTTAAGTATTTGAAAGGATGTCATGTTGAGGAGGGACCAGGCTTGTTTTCCGCTGCTCCAGAGACTAGGACAAGGAACAATGGATTCAAGCTGCAAGAAAGGAGATTCCACTTAAACTTCAGGAAGAACTTCCTGATGGTCAGAGCTGTTCGGCAGTGGAATATGCTGCTTGCATGGAGTGTGGTGGAGTCACCTTCTTTGGAGGTTTTTAAGCAGAGGCTGAATGGCCATCTGTTGGGAGTGCTTTGATGTTTTTTCCTGTATAGCAGGGAGTTGGACTTGATGGCCCCTGAGGTCTCTTCCAATTCTATGATTCTACCCCCAGTGTTGTTTCTACATGAAACTGCTGGGAGCGATTATCTGGAGGCATGCTGATGTATCAGTATGCGAGTGACACCCAAATACACTTCCCCATGACTGCAAAAATAACATCAACTAAGGTTGATTGTGTATCTCCTTTGAATGAAGAGATAATGGACTGGGTGAGGAAAAAGAAACTGAAACTGAATGCAGACAAGATGGAGGTGTTTACTGTTAAGGGTCCTAACCTGGGGTTGCAGGTGTGTCAACCAGTCCTAGATGGGATTACATTCCCTCTGAAAGACTGCATTTGCAGATTAGGGGCAGTTCTGGATCCATCACTCCAAATGATACAACAGTCAGGAGTGTTTACTGTCAGCTTTGGCTGATACACCAACTGTGACACTTCCTAGAGCTGGGAGATCTAAAGATGCTGGTGCACACAAAGCTGGACTTTTGCACTGTACTGTACATTGGGCCACCTCTGTACCAAGTTTGGAAACTTCGATTAGTGCAAAATATGGCAGCCAGATTACTGGTACATCTATGAGTGATCTTATCACATTATATTAAAATCACTTTGCCTACAATTTGAAGGCACACAACAGCAACAAACCACTGGATGCCATTTAGTTTCCAGGCAAGGTACAAAGTGTTGGTTGTTGTTTTTGAAGATTGGTCTGGGACCAGGTTACTTACAGTATCACTTTCTCCTATATAATCATAGAATTATAGAGCTGGAAGATACTGCAAGGGCCATCGAGTCCAACCCCTGCCATGCAGGAAAACACAAAGCATTTCCAAAGGATGGCTATCCAACCTGTTTAAAAACCTTCAAAGAAGGAGACTCCACCATGCTCCCAGGCAGTGTAATACACTGCCAAACTGCAGCAGGAAGTTCTTCCTAACATTTAGGTGGAATCTCTTTTCCTGAAGTTTGAAGCCATTGCTCTGTGTCCTAATCTCTGGAGCAGCAGAAACAAGCTTGCTCCATCCTCCATCAAATATTTAAACATAGTTATCATGGCACCCTTTAACCTTCTCTTTTCAACAGGCTAAACATGCCTTACTCCCTAAGCTTCTCCTCATAGGTCATGGTTTCCAGGACTTTTACCATTTTGATCTGGACACGTTTCAGCTTGTCAACATCCTTCCTGCACTGTGGTGCCCAGAACTAGTCACAGTATTCCGGGTGGGGTCTCAGCAAAACAGAAGAAAGTGGTACTGTTGGACACTGTACTCCTAGAGAAGCAGCCTAGAAATAAAGATGATGATGATATGATGATGATGATGATGATGAAGAGGAAGAAGAGGAAGAAGAGGAAGAGGAAGAGGAAGAGGAAGAGGAAGAATCATCCCCTGGCAGTAGCTCTCAGTGCCCCCTCCCCTCAAGATGCTTATGTAGGTAGCTCTGGAAGACATGGGGCAAGAAAGCTATGGGGATGGGAGATAGAGGTTGTCAATTCAGGCACAGATGACCAATACGTAAGTTTATCAGGGCAACCTCACAATTTGGACTGTGGTAAAGCATTATCCTTACACTCCCTACGGCATGTCATGGAAAACCAGTTAGATTTCTCGAAGGATAAAAGCAAAGTAGCTTCTCCTCAATAACTTGTATTGTTATTCTATGTCTTACCTTAACTCTAACGGACTTAATCAATACTCGTAAAAAAGTATCAGGACAAAAGCAGTGTGAGTTGCCAAGACTGAGCAGTCAGTAGCTTTTTAATTTTTTTTTTTTAAACACCAAAATTTACAGATGTCTGGCACATAGCTACCTGTCTGAAATCTGGCTGAATTGCTCCTGTCTTTAAAGTGAACTGTGTCAGCAGATTTTATGCAGAATGCAAAAAACTAAAAATGTTATAGCTGTTTATGCTTTCTGAATGCAGGTCAATGAAGGAATACTGGTGATCCAGGTTCTTCAGTCTTTGTTCAGATGTGCATTCCAAATTAGACTGCATTGGGTCCAGACCCAAATCACCAAATCGAACTCCAAACTGAATTGAGGGTCATGTCGCAAAGCTCTAGGTTCTAGTAAGTTTCCCACAGATCTTTCCAGGAAGCTCAGAAACCTGAACTGATTGTGGTAGGAACCTAGGAGAGCTCTTGGATATTATAGGAGACAAGTGAGATCAATGTAATTAATGCTGATATAACTACACTCCTAGGCCATTTCTGCACTAGACTGTTATAGTGCTATTATCCCACTTTCAAAATCCTATGGAATTCTGGGGTTTGCAATTTAGGGAGGGGCCCAGGATTCCATAGGATGTTGGAAGTGGAATAATAGCACTATAACAGTCTAGTACAAAAATGGCCCTAGAAATGCAAAGCTGGCATATCCGTTCTTCCCAGTGAACTGAAGGAAGAACGAAGAGGAGCAGAAGAATTGGGCTTCCTTCTGTGTGTCTGTAAAGAGCTGTTTTGAGAGACAAATATTTCTGCTAATGTTCCCTATATAACTTTTCTTCTCCCTGCTGCCCATAGCATTTCACTGTGAAAACAACCCACCCACTTTCCTTGAGCTCTTGAGGTCGAGTAAGCATGTCCTGTGATCTATGGTTGAGACTTTACAATACAAGAGCTGTGTGCAGTCTTTCCCTGCTGATGTACTCCACAAAGAGTTGTCACCCTGGTGATGGAGTGTGGTGTGGGAAATGGGCTCCCTTCGAAATACATCACCGGAGCAATAGCAGGTTGAATTATGACCTGCCTGCACTGTGGGTACAGGAAGCAGCAGACGATGTATTCACGGCAAGTTGGTGTCAATCAATGATCATCTTTACTTTCTCTACAGGGAGCCAGAGAGAGCAATGGGCAGAAACATTCAGGTACTGCTCAAGGAGTCTGGGGGTTGACATCCAGGTCCCAACTCAGTAGAATGAGCAGGAGGGACTTTAAACACAGTAGGGCTTGATTATGCAACTACCATCATTAGTATGATTCTCCTAACTGTGCTGCCAAATCATCAGAAGCCATCCAGGCAGTGAATGGAATGATTTTGCTCTCAGCTTTGGAGATTAAGAGAAAATAGAGACAGGAAACATTTTGCAAATCTTTAAAGGATTTGGAAATCCCTTTCCTGCTGTATCTGGAAAGCTCCAACAATCTGTGTGGATTTACCTTCGTTAATAGCCTATGCATGGATGCCCTTTAGTTTTGTTCAGGCTGCACTTGGCAAATTCTTGAATATTAGAGAAACAATGCAGTAGAAACTGGCCATGTGATACGCTTCTTGGTGGGGGAATGGGATCCTTTGAGGAGATGCCAAAATAGACATCCCCCTGCTCCAATGTTTGATATTGTAAATTCTGAAAAGAGAGTTTTGCCCCAAGTTCCTTAACACAATTGCCAGTGTCCTATTTGTGGAATGCACAAACATAAAGCTGGGCTGGAGTAAATGTTACATTGATGTATATACTTTTTCATTCATTTTATTTCATTCCTTGTGGAAAGAGATACTCAATATCTCCTTCCACTAGGCCTTCAGCAACATGGGCCTGCTGAACTGCATCTCTGCGTTTGTCTGTCTGTCTGTCTGTCTACTTTGGGACATAGATTTCAGGTGCCGTGTCATTCCAGTGGCAGCTGGTGGCTTCTATCTCAGTGGAGTGGTGAATGCAGTCCAGGCTTTAGTCTGAACTTTGAGGAACTATCCAAGGGGTTCAACCTTCTTATGAGTAGGGCTCAGTACAAGCTGGAATGTGTCTGAAGGAGGGTGAGCAAAATGGTGAAGGGTCTAGAAAACATGCCCTGTGAGGAGTGGCTTAGGGAGCTAGCTATGTTTAGCCTGATGAAAGGATGTTTAAGAGGAGATATGATAGCCATGTTTAAATGTTTGAAAGGATGTCATGTTGAAGATGAAGCAAGCTTGTTTACTGCTGCTCCTGAGACTAGGACATGGAGCAAAGTCTACAAACTACAGCAAAAGAAAGTTCACCTAAACATCTCCCAAAACTGCAAACCCCAGGATTCCTTAGGACATTGAAAGTGGAATAATTGCGCTATAACAGTTAGTGTGGTAATGACTTTAGTCTGTGCTTTTTGAATGCCTGGGTGGGACAGTGGCAGCAGCGGCTCTTTAGTGCTTCCCCTCAAAGGAGTGCTGAGAGAGTCGAGGGGGTCGGTGCTTCTTTTAGGTTCTCCTGGGACAGATTAAGCTCTTGCCTTTCACCATTCTACTCAGAGAAAGAGGATGGTTGCTTTTTTGATGAGAGTTAATAATGTACCTTAAGTTTTATTTAAAGAAAGAGGAAGAAGAACCATTCCCTTGAATGACACAAGGCCTTTTTGAATATATGGATAGGAGAATGGCAGCAGTGGCAGCCAGAGGCAACCGGTCCCCTGAGGTAGTGCTGTCGCTTTCCCCTCTCCGTGGAATGACCCTCGACTTATCCAAGGGTCATATGAAAATCCATAATTTTTGCCTCCAAACCTGCCCCTGACTTATATGTGAGGTTGACTTATACACAAGTATACATGGTGAATATCAAACTAGAGTTGACACCATTTCACTGCAAGCCTGGCAGACTGAGGCCAAAGCAGATGTAAAGACATGGGTTGGAATTGTTTTGATGCAGTGTGCAGACATGTCCACTTTTTACCATATTGCGTAGCATCTGCAAGGGAAGGAAGACAAAATCTGCTGGCTCTGAGCTCCTGCTATTTCCACTTCCCTACTGGCCTCATAACAATGGCACCCACACCCGTCTTCCTCCTTCTACTGGCTACACGGGTGTCATATTGCAACCACAGGATTCTGATCATAGCTTCCACGTATGATTCTCCCATTTTTCCTGTAAAATAAGCACGGGGGTTGTAATATAGACCAGGGCCCCAGCCTGGGCATGGGACACTTTAGTCCTCCCCACTCCAGGCTCTGAGCCTAGTCCAGATAAGTGGGAGGCACCTCCACCTGCCATTTAAATTGCAAAATCTATTAAGTGAATCACTAATTTGCAATGTAAGGGGAAGTGTCATTTTCTAAGCTGAGACTGCAGCAACTGGGTTCAGGTTCCTCACCCCATTTGTGCTGGGGTTCTGACCGTTATCAGTCCCCCTATACTTTAGAGTCAAAAGGAAACACATTATATCTGGCCATTTCCACACTACACTGTTATAGTGGTATTATTGCACTTTTACCATCCTGTGGAATCTTGGGGTTTGCAGTTTAGGGAGGTGCCTTTAAAATTCTCAGCCAGAGGACTCTTTGGCCTCAGTAAACTACAAACCCCAAAATTCCACAGGATGTTGAAAGTGGAATAATAGCACTATAACAGTGTTGTGTGGACATGGCCTCTGTTTTTGCTCTGGGAAGTGAGTTGGGGCCTTCCTGGAAGTAGGGCCAGCCAACCTATGGGATCTGTCATCTTTCTCCAAGAGGCAATCCATGCCTGTCAGTCTGCACAAAAGAAGGATCTCAGCCATCATATGCTCCTGCCTTTCACTGCACAACCCTCCATCCCATGGTCTGCCCTCTCCCTGGTTTCTCATGCTTTAATTAATGCCAAGGAGAACTATGTGCTCCTATGGTCCTTTCTCAGATCAGGAGATGCAGGCAGCCAGAGCAAAGGAGAGGTGAAGGATAGAAAGAAGATAGACAGAAGAGCACACACTGCCTCCCTCACTAGCTCTAAATGATGAAGTAAGCTGAAACACATCCCAGAAGAAATTCAGAAGGAGGCTTCATGTATGCCAGGAATGAGACAAAAAAACAGAAGTCTCTTATCACATATTGAGAATTGTTGTTGTTGCATGCCTTCAAGTGTTTCTGACTTACGATGACCCCAAGCTGAATTGATCACTGGGTTTTCTTGGCAACATTTGTTCAGAGAGGGCTTGCTCTTGCCTTCCTCTGAAGCTGAGAGAGTGTGATTTGCCCAAGGTCACCCAGTGGGTTTCCATGGCTGAGCAGAGACATGAACCATGATCTCTGAGTACCCTAGTCCAACCACTACGTCACATTGCCTCTGTGAATAAAGGAAAACTTTGGGGAAATTGGGGAATAGATTTAGGTAAAATGCTAGTGTCTGTGACCTGCATTGGTTAGACCTCATCTGGAATACTGTGTCTAGTTCTGGGCACCTCAGTTCAAGGAGGATATCGACAAGCTGGAACATGTCCAGAGGAGGGCGACCAAAATGGTGAAGGGTCTGGAATCCATGAAGCCCTATGAGGAATGGCTTAGGGAGCTGGGGATGTTTAGTCTGCAGAAGAGAAGGTTAAGAGGGGACATGAGAGCCATGTTTAAATATTTGAAGGGATGTCATGTTGAAGACGGAGTGGGCTTGTTCTCTGCTGCTCCAGAGACTAGGGCAAGGAGCAATGGACTCAAGTTGCAGGAAAGGAGATTCCATCTGAACCTCAGGGAGAACTTTCTGACAGTCAGAACTGTCCGGCAGTGGAATCTACTGCCTCCATGGAGTGTGGTGGCGTCTCCTTCTTTGGAGGTTTTTAAGCAGAGGCTGGATGGCCATCTGTTGGGAGTGCTTTGATGGATGTTCCCGCATAGCAGGGGGTTGGGACTGGAAGGCCCCTCTGGTCTCTTCTGACTCTATTATTCTATGATCATACCCTGATACATTAGCCAGAGAGTGACAGCAGACTTTGGACACTGGTTATTTTCTCTGAAGCCATTATTTCTCTCGCGTGTCCTAAATACTGTAAAGCTCATTGTACAATTTTGTGCACAGTGGGAGATCAGTTGCCTTTCTCATTGGCTTGGTCAAAATGATTTGCAACCCTTACGCGCCCTTTGGTTCGTCTGCCAAGGATCCCCTATCTTGGATTTTCCTTTGAGTGAGAGATGACACACAATATCTTTTGCCGCTTTGATACATTGTGCTGTGGTTTTTGTGCCACTCTGGAGGGAAGAGACCCTTCCGTGTTCCATCCAATTATGTTAAATGTACTTCGACATACCCTGCTTGACATTATCTTTTCTTTCCGAAGGAGAACAGAATGGCCCTTTATCGACACCAGGGCACATCTCTCATTAAGACATCATTTGCCTCTCTCCAGCAGAGCAGAAACAGCGAGTCTATGGGATGTCCTAATAAGGTATGATAATGGGAGATGGGAAGGGAAGGATTAACAAGGATGTGGTCCTGATATTCTTCTTCTTTCTGGTCTATCAGGCTGGCTTCTCTGGAGGTATGTAGTGTCCAGGATTCATGTGTATTTCAGTGATTAGGAAGAGTACCTCTGTGACTCAAGGATAATAGTTAGCTGTATTTGATGAAACGCCTGTAAAGGATTGTTACTCTTCAGGGCATGATTATTCATTAGTGCTTCGTTGCAATATTTTTACTGTATTCTTTTACCCAGTGACTACAGTTAGGCCTTCACATTTGATAGGGTTAGGGGTGCAGGGTCTTCATGAAAGTGGAAAAATCACGAATACCAAAATGTGTGTGTTTTTGTCTGTGGGAAGGGAGCTGAGGCAATGATGGGGAAAACAGGCACCCAGGGTCCAAACCAGGTCAGGGAAGAAGAGGGAAGGGGTGGTCTGCCTGGCAACCCTATACTTCCTCTCTCTTGCCCATCTCCTTCATTGGGTGTCTGGGGGCATCAGAAGAGGATTTGTGGTGCTGAAAAATCAAGCTGCAAGCCATCCTTAGCTGGCCAGGCAGCAGCTGGTGGAGGAGAAGGAGGACTAAAGGCAGGTTTTTAAAGTGTTGCACAGCCTGATCAGAGCTGCTGAGAGGGAAGGTTCCCTGGAAAAGAAGTACCTTTGTCAGAGAGGCAGAGGTTGCAAAAACTTGCAAATTATCAGATCTGTGAAAGTCAAGCCTGCAAATGTGGAGGGCTGACTGTATATATAATTGTGTTCATCTTTATGTTTCCATGTTTTTAGTTTTATGTTACTTTAGCCTTGTTGTAAGCTGCTTTGGGTCCCCTGCTAGGAGAAAGGCAGGATACAGATTAAATAAAATAAAACAAGAAGAAGAAGAAGAAGAAGGAAGTGTATACTGTATACAGTATTATGGCAGTATATCTACATGATTTCAGAGGTAGAATCATGAGATCCTTTACATGTTGGACTCCATTTCCCAGTATTCCCCACAATTGGCTATGTTGGCTTTGTCTGCTGGGACTTGCAGTCCAACAACATCTGAAGGGCCACACAGTTCACACTCCAAGAACTCAAGGGCACAAGTGGCTACTCCCAGAAGGAAGCCTTGCTTAAGAAGGCCTGAAAATAACACCAAATTTTTTAAAAAAATTTGGATGTCCAGGGAGCATTGGGAGACATCAGGGTCTGTAAAAGAGGGCTTCTCTGGTCCATGCTGCTCGATGACCTCATCCCAATGTACATTATAGACTGTACTTTGATGCTACTAAACTAGGCCATTTCTGCACTGCACTGTTATAATGCTATTATTCCACTTTCCCCATCCTATGGAATCCTGGAGTTTGCAGTTTAGGGAGAGGCCTTGAGAATTCTCAGCCAGAGAACTTTTTGGCCTCAGTGAACTACAAACCCCAGAATTCCACAGGAGGTTGAAAGTGGAATAATAGCACAGGATAGGGTGGAAATGGCCATAGTGATGATTCGTTCTTACACAGTCCTTGGGTTTGTGGTGTGATGAGGTACAGTACTTGAAATTCTCTGCTAGAGAGCTGAATTGCACACCCCTGGACTAGAGCACTAGAGCTGTAGAAGATAATAGAGAATTCAACAGTTTTAGTGTGAGAGATGAGCAAGGCATGGATACAAATTTTTCTTAAGGGGCAGAGAAGAGGGCCCTATTGCATGCAGCAAAGTAGCTTTCCCAATTTTCACCTGTAGCTCACGTCTCAGCTAAACAATATGGAACAATATGCCTCCCAGGATTAGATCTGAGCAGAGCTGCTTGCGCTTTGTTTCTTTCTAGAAATAGGACAGAAAGAGTGGATGTGGAAGGACCAGCACAGAGCTTAATATCTTGTGCTTCAGGAAGCACAGTTCAATCCCTATGATGCCTCCCACCTCGGCACCGTGAGACTTCCCTGCCCTTTCCTATAACAGTTGAGGAGCTTCCCTCATTACTGGCAGCCTCCTGTGTTCATGGATCTCACTCTCACAGCATCCCTGTCAGCTGCCCTAAAGAGTCTGAAGAAGATTCAGTCCCTTCCATATTCTTCCTCAGCTTTTCTGTTGTTCTCCCTTCTTGGTAGGGATGGAAGGAATATTTTCAAATTCTCAAAATTGTTTCTAAGTGTCAGGAAACCCTGATGTGGAAAATGATGGGAATCTTTACAATTTAGGACTTATTCTGTGCAAAATTTCATTTTTTTCCAGAAAACAGTTTCTGTGTAGGTAACTCTTTCTGCTAAAACACACACACACAACACACACACACACACATATGCAAATTTTGCACAGAATAAGTCCTGATGACTTTCTTACAGCAGGAAAAAAATTGTCAAAATTAATTGATGCTTCCCTCAAGAATGAAATGAGCAAAGTGTTACTGTAGTTTCTAGTCCGGGCCTGTGGTATATTAGATATCATTTGATATCAAGAATTTGGCCATCACAAACCGTTCCTCTCCACGTGATTGCGAGGCCCCCAGACAAGCACGCACACAGGCACGGCCGAAAATAGCTGAACAATACAAAATAAATCCAGGCAGGCCAGCAATTGCCAGAACGCAGCTTCAGGAAACCTCCAGGCGAGTACACTTTAAAGTCACATTATGTATGCACGCAGCGTACAAAAGATCCCCTGCCCTGAGCAGGCAGCTCGATGAGCCAAATATCCAACTGTCAAGCACTCCTCGTTTGCATACTGTCTGCGCTATTGACAACTCTGTCATAATTCAATCATGCTAAATACTGACCTTTCGGAGGCTTTGTCTCAGACCTGAAACCTATTGTTTTCCCTGGGAACGGACTAGCCTACAGGCACATTTTCCCCTATAAGAACCCCTGATTTTGAGTGCTTCTTCAGATCACTCCTGGCTTCCATCCTGCCTTGCTGCCGCTCCATTTGCCGAGCTTTCCCCTCAGCTTCCACATGCTGAGAATCTCCGCTCCAGCTGACTTTTCTTCTGACTACCCGGGCTTCAGGATTAGGTGTAGTATTTCCCCTGAAAAATCCCTCTTAAAATCCTCTATCAAACTCCTACCTTTCTTTCATTAGGTCTGTGTGAATGATTGCATACATATGTATTGACTGTATTTCAAAATAAAGAAAAACAGTTATTATTTACTTCTGTTTGATTATTGACTCGGGCTGACCCCTTAAACATTGGGTCCGAGATCTTGCTATGTTGCCCTGCCTCTTGCATTGCTTAGCTTGTGCTCTTGCTAATTCCCATTCCCCAATAATTGGAGCTCATTGAGGTGTCCCTCACAGGACCTCAGAAATCAGGGTAACAAAAGAATATCCTTCTGCAGACATGCGGTCACTATTCACACTCTCATGGTTCCCTTTATTATTTTCCATCATAGAAAGGGGAAAGATTGGGGAAGCAGTATTTGGACACCGAGAGTAATAAAACAGTTTCCAAGCTGGTGCTATGTACTTCTAAGCAGAAAGAGGCACAAGGGATCATATTGCGAATATATATTGGATAATGGGGCGTGCCAAAGAATTTCAGAAAAAAATATCAACCTGTGCTTTATAGATCATATCAAAGCCATTGACTGTGTCAATCATAAACTATGGATGGCTCTTAAAGAAATGGGTGTGCCACAGCATTTGATTATCTAAATGCATAACTTGTAATCAGGACAAGAGGCCACTGTTAGGACAGAATATAGAGAAATAGAATTGTTTCTAATTGGCAGTGGAGTCAGGCAGGGCTGCATTTTATTATCCCATTTGTTTAACTTGTACTCTAGACGTATCATAATTAGGCATATTAGACTATGAAGAAGGAGATGTGAAAATCAGAGGAACGAACATCAACAACTAGTACCATACTATTAGCAGAAAATAGCAAAGACTCAGAATGATGACTGAAGAAAGAGAGAAAGTGCAAAGGCAGGTTTACAGTTGAACATCAAGGAAGCGAAAATAATGACCAGAGAAGGTTTACACAATTTTTAAGTAGACAATGAAGACATAGTCAAAGATTTCCTATTCCTTGGCTCAGTGATTCATCAAAATGGAGACTGTAGTCAAAAAATCAGAAGAAGACTAGGACTTGGAAGGGCAGCTGTGAAGGAACTACACAAAGTCCTCAAATATAAAGATATAGAATCATAGAGTCATAGAGTTGGAAGAGACCATAGGGGCCATCCAGTCCCACTGCTATCCCACTGGCATACTCTATCCCGGGGACTATAAATTTGATATCAGATATGCCCACCATGCCAGAGAGGTTGCCCAGATGGGCACATAGGCAAAGAGGTCAGACAACTGAAAACCGGTCAAGACCAGAAAAATCCCTAGTTACGTAACCCAAGGAGACCTCAGGCAGTACACACTTACATAGACAAAGGCTCCTCAGCCAAGAATAGCCAACTTGAGGGGATTAGCGTGTTTTCCCCAGGTTGAGCAACTGTAATTTTGGAAAAATCCTACAAAGTGAGGTCCATCTGCATAAACTTACGTTGCAACCCTTTGCAACGGCAATCCTGAACACTTGTAACCCAGCATAAACCAATCATGCGAACGACCACGTTGCCATTGTTTGGCATTCCTTCCTTTGCTGTGACCATTCTTCTTCCCGGTAAGGGGCCTGCCCTCGAGGTATGTTCTGCCCTATAAGTAGTCCTAATTTTTGAAGGTCTCTTCAGAGAACTCCCCACCATGCTAGCAGACTGGCACTCTGTTAGTTGAGTGATCCCCTCAGCTATCTCTTCGCTGAGCTCCATTCTTCTCGCCACTTCCCGGATCGAAGACTACAGGATAGGTGCAGTATCACCACCTCTACCTTCCCTTTACTATATCCCCTATCCATTTTTCACCTCTTTTCCTTCTCAATAGGCCTTGTGTGTGTAAGTGAGTGAGTGCGTTAGTGCGTGATACTATATTCATTTAATGAAATTCATTTATTTGGTACATTTGTCTGGCTTTTTGCTTGGCCTGACCCTATAAAGTTGAGTAAAAGATCCTGCTGGGTTACCTGCCCCTCATTTTGCTAATGCCAGTGCTCTGCTAATTTCCCCAACCTTTATAACTTGGAGTGAATCAAGGTGTCCCCCCTGGGACCCCCAGAAGTCAGGCTAACACAACCTCCTGCCATGCAGGAACACATATCAAAGCAGTCCCTTGGACAGATCGCTATCCAGCCTCTGCTTAAAAATCTCCAAAGAAGGAGACTCCACCACACTGTATTGAAGTAGCATATTCCACTGCCGAACTGCTCTGACTGTCAGCAAGTTCTTCCTGAGGTTCAGGTGGAATCTGCTTTCCTGCAGCTTGAATCCATTGCTCCTTGTCCTAGTCTCTGGACATTGAAAACTAAAGTTGGGTTTGTCCATGACATGGTACTTCCAATATCTGTGTACGATTGTGAAAACTGACAGTGAAGAAAGCTGATAGGAGGAAAATCAATTCATTTGAAGTGTGGTGTTGGAAGAGAGTTCTAGAGATACTGTGGACTGTTAAAAAAGACATGGGTTCTAGAACAAATCAACCCTGAACTCTGCCAAGAATCCAAGATGACTAAACTAAGATTGTTATACTTTGGACACCTTGTGAGAAGGCATGACTCCGTAGAAAAGACAATAATGCTTGGTAAGGTACCAGTAGAAGGAGAGGAGGAAGGCTGCATTATGGATGGATACACTCTACCAAGGAAGCCATGGCCTTGAGTTTGCAAGTCCTGAGCAGGGCTATTGATGATAAGGAGACTTGGAGGTCTCCTTCATAGGGTTGTCATAAGTTGTGTTACCTCAAAAGGTAGGTGCTAGAAGGGCCACCTGGTGATGCCAGTGCCTCCTTGTAGAAACAGGGAATTAATTAGCTCAAAAAGGAGGCTTGCGAGAGGGAGGCAGCTTAGCGAGATCTTTCCTACCAGTGTTTATGGGCACACACAGGAAAAGAACCAGCCAAAGATTCAAAAGTAAGCTAAAAATGTGTTTTATTGAGGAGAATTTGCTCATGCATGCACACAAGATACACACAATCACACAGTCACACAAGAGCTAACCGAAAGAGAGGGAGGAAAGCAGATAGAGTCTGTGGAGGGTGCGGGCGATACTTACCAGATCCAATGAGAAGCAGAGAAGTGGGACGAAGTGACTCAGGTCCTGGAGCCAGGGGCAGTTCTCAGTTCGGGAATCAAGACGGACAGAGTGACGCTCAGAAAGGCAAGAGACTGCGCTGGGCATCCTGAAATCAGGGGTATTTGTGCCCTGAAGATGGCTTGTGGCTGTGAAGGCTCCAGATGCAAGACAAAGGGAACCTGTTGTGGACAATGGGTCTTTCGCCCGTTGATGGGCTTAGTGCTTTGATTGACAAAGACACGATGGGTGTTGTAATAGCTGTCTATTGTGGGTGCTTTGAGGACAGACGAAAGAATCCAGGTGTACAAGGGATGGATATCTGTCAATCAGTGTCCTGGTGGGCTCCTCACAGTTGGATTCCCTGGAAAATTCCAGCTTCTATTTAAGCCTATTATCCACAGGAATGCCTGACAAATGACTCAGTCTTACCTGGAGGAAGTTTTGAGTTGACCTATCCTTCTCACATTTACAGGCAAAGTCTTTCCCTCGCTCGGTTTGACCTCTCCGTCACCTATCAGGCTTGAATTTGATATCAGAGCCAATAAAATATGTTGCCAATTACATATGACGCCAATTAGGTATGGTACCCATTTAAACGATACTAATATCAGGGATCCCCAAAGTGGGGCCTTACAGTTGAAGTCAACTTGATGGCGCTTAACAACAACAAAAAAGAAAGAAAGAGAGAAAGAGAGAGAGAAAGAAAGAAAGATTGAAAGATTGAAAGAAAGAAAGAAAGAAAGAAAGCCAGCCAGCCACGGGAAAGTCTTGCCATGCACCACCATTGAAACGTCTTTGCGTGACCTTCCAAATTCTTAAACCAAGTTTAATTTCTTCATGCATTTCAATGCATTTTCAGAATGTGTCAACGAACTTGCACACAGGGGTTCTGTGAGGATAAATGAAATAAGGGTTGCAAATATTTGGCTCTGTCCGTGAATCATCAGATACTGGTATGGTGCTCGATCACTTAGATAAGCACAGGGGCCACTTGCGGCTCAGCACTGCTGTCTGAATGTTTGAAGATAATGTCTGCCATGGCCTTCGATGACCTTTCTCATATTGTCAGTGTGCCGCTGAGCTGGTGTTTTGTGAGGAATTCCAATTAACTTTGCTGGGGGGGGGGGATGAAAAGTGGAGGGTGGGTGACATGGCTGGAGGGGAATCCGTTCGTTTTTCTTGTCAGCTTCATGTAAATTGTAGCTCTTGATTAGCCCAGTTAATTCTCTGTTGCCTTGATGACCTAGTGAGCCCATTTGCCAGCAAAAATGGCACCACGGGACACTGGAAGCAGGCCAATTTATGTGGTTATTTCAAAATTGATTTAAAAGCAATGACAAAACACATATTTGGGACAAACAAGGTCTCCTGTTTGATCCCAGCATCTCAGCTTAAAAGGATCAGGTAGCAGGTGGGAAAGACAGAAAACTTGGCAATGGCATGGTTAGGTATTTTTAGATCCTATAGACTTAATGGTCTTATGTATTTAATGGTCTTATCACTTCTGCCCTCAAAAGCAAACAAACAAATAAACAAACACGTTTTGCTAGTAGTGTGCACTGATCCACTTACACCAAACTGTGGTAAGCAGAATATGCTCACTGTCTTCTGTCCTGAATGTTTTCCTCCAGGGCCAGTCAAAGCAGACCAAAGGAGAGGACCCCAAGGCTGAAAGAAATTTTAGAGACACTCTTGGGTGTTGTGTTCCAGCAACGGGAATGGAAAAAGGGTCGAACCATAAATGCCAACCTTTCTTGGTCTGAAGATCATATTGGCAGGAACTAAGCCTTAGGGGAGACATTCCAACCTTTTAGAATGAGAAAAGAACAAATACAAAAGCTGGAAAACCACCTGCAATGATGATATGAAGGGGTGTTTGGCCATCTAGGGAAGCCCAGAGAGATCAGAACCCCAGGAGGGCCACATTCAGCTCCAAAGCTCCATGGATTGCTGTAAGATATCTTCTTATCCCTCATACAGCCTGAAGTCACATATTCTCTGAGTATACAATACTGGTCCCGATAGGCCAGGTGACTCTTTCTTTCTTGGTTTCTCCCCATTTCTGGCTCTTACAGGCAACATTCTAGTTCCAAACCATACTTCTTTCCAATAATCATCCCACTTCCATAGCCTCTTCCCTTGGTTTAGAAAAGCATTTGGCCTTTCAGTGCCAGTTGTAAATACTTTAAAAGCACCAAATTCTGTCTGATCTTGGAAGCTAAGCAGGGTCGTCCCTGGTTAGTGCTAGGATGGGAGACCACCAGTGAATACCAGGTGCTGTTGGCTAGCTTTCAGAGGAAGGAATTAGCAAAATAACATCAGAGTATCCCTTGTTTAGGAAAACCCTACAAAATCTGTGGGGCAACTTGACAGGCAATTTGAAGGCACATATGTGGACGCACAGGTTCCTGGAGCAGCTCCACTCTTCCAGATTGCCTATCCGTCGTGCCCACAGAATGGCTCAGTGATGGATTACACTCTGCACAGCACATGCATGCTAGCCGTAGGTAATTGGGCTTGGCTTATAGTCCTGCATTTCTGGAGAATACTGGATTGGAGAAGGCAGCCCCAACTCTTCTCTTCCTTCTAGGCTCAGCTCTCCCATCTTTATCCACTGTACTTTAAAGGTTTGGACCTCATTCTTGTAACCTACTGCCTTGATGCAACAAGGATATCCCCTGACATCACCCCCTACACCAGGGAGAGGTAAAATACAGTCCTGGGACCACATGCAGCCCCCAAGTTTGTTTTTGCACGCTCCAAAACCATTCCATGCTTCCCAAATCACTCCCTTTTCCTGGTCAGAAAGGGACAAATTGCCTCTCCCAGAATTCTTCAGGAGTGGCCCTTTACTTCTAAACCAATGGCATGTGCTCCCTACACTGTTTCATGCAGGAGTGGGCAACTACCTCAAGTTAGGGGGTTGTATTGGCCAGCCTGGAGGCCTCTGGGGGCCACACTCACCCCCACCAAAAGTTTTATTTTTGTGAAATTGTGCGGGGGGGGGCAATAATATTTTTTTAAATATGATTTTTATTGATTATTTAAACTACATAGCAATACATAACGCTACAGAACACACAACGCAACACCTAAGACATAATAAACATAAACTGACAAACCACTTATACCATATATTCTTAAACTTAATCTATTCTACAATTAAATCATAAGTGCTCCCCACCACTGGGAGGACCGTTAGAGATACAACCACTTCCGTTCGCTCCAGATAACTCCATTTCCCTTCCAGAATTGTAATAATTCTTCAGTTGGTTTGCTTCTCTTCCCCTTTATTAACACATAAGCAATAAATTCACCCGAAATATCTATAAAAATATCTCTTTTTAATTCCCCTTTCTTTACTTTGATATTACAAGTCAATTTATCATTAATAGCTATATCCCAAACCTCTTTATACCATTCATTTAAGTGAGTGTCTTGCTTTATTTTCCAATTCTTAGCTATCCTTAGCCTTGCTGCAGTTAATAAAATAAAAATTAATTCTCTTGTTGGCCACTTACTTTGTTCCTTATCAAATATTGATAACAAGGCTAACTTAGGATTTAACTGTATGTTTTGATTAGTTATTTCTGTAAAAAACTAACCACCAACATTCCAATACACTTTCACATTTCTACCACATATGAAAGTCAGAGCCAATTTCTTGGCAACCACTCCAGCACGGATTAGAATGATTAGCATTTATTTGACTCGATTTTAATGGGGTTAAATACCATCTCCAAACTAACTTATGACAATAATATATTTAAAAGAATTGCTGGCTCCTGCAGGATTCCAAGAGAATAGGAAAGGAAGAAGGTAAGCGTTTGGTGATAGAAGGAGATGGTCTAGTTCAATACTCTCCTTTCATGACTTGGTGATTTAAGGGTTTTGAACTTGCTCAAAACTGTGTCTTTCTTTTTTAAAAAACTGTTGTAGTATATTATTATCCTGAGAAAGATGTTGAGAAAAAATTAAATATGATTATAAGTTGTTGCTATAATATGTTTAAGATAGATTTGATTTGATTAAAGGGAGTAATAATATCGTGGAATTAAACAATAACATTTTAAAATAGTTAATAATATTGATTTTTGAAATGGAAATTTATGGAATATAAGACGTTTAGGAAATTTAGAAGTTAAAGTAATTTGGGAATATAAACATAAGGAGCAAGAATTTAAAACAGGAGAAAGTAATGAATTTAAGTTAAGTAAACTCTTGGAGCTGTTTGCAACAAGGGTAGGAGCCATTTTTAATTAGATGTAGTTTCGTTGTTGTTTAGTTCAGTACAATTTGATTATTAGGTTAGTTTAAGTATGGTATATATGTATATATATATTTTTCTTTGTATCTATTGCGTGTAATCTTATATGTAGGTCGATTTTGTTGTTTGCCTTTGCTGTATATTGGTATGGTTGTTTGGGGTTTTTTGTTTTGTTTTGTTTTATGTATTTGTGTTACTTTTTTAAAAAAATTCTAGTACCCTTAACCGTTAACTTAACCCTTGCAATGAGGGGTGAGATGCAAGGTAAGAATGAAAGAGAAATGGCACCAATTAAAAATTACATAAAGCAAAGTGGGACATTACAAAGTTAAGCATTTTTAAGAGACAAAAAATGTTACGGTATTATAAGAGAAGTTAAAGATGGAATTTTAAGCAGAATGTGGAAAAAACTGATGAATTAAAAATAATGCATAAGATGCTGGCAAGTCATCAGGTACAGAACAATTATAGAGGATACTTCTGGGTATAAAGTTAATCATCCAAACAAGAGTGTGTGGGAAGTAGAAAATATGTACCTTGAAATGTAATTAAGGATTGTTTAAAGAAAATAGAAAATTTACGTAAGGTGAAATCTTTAAATTTCTGTAAAGATAAATAGAAGATCCTTATTATAACAGTACGGGGGGGGGAAGTAAGAATGATGTGTATTTTATGTAATTGAAAATCAAATATGGTTTGTTAGATGGTGTACTTGGAAAGGCTGAATGATTTTAATGAAAATATTTTAAAAAATTCTAATAAAAAAATTGAATACTCTTCCCTCATGCAACTTAGGCCAGGGGAGTGGGCAGAATGTTGGGTTGAATGCCCTCAATATCAATCTTGAGAAAGGAATTATTCTTTTTTGGTCACCCCTGATTATTTCTACCCTGCTGCAAGGACTTGCCTGTCACCAGCAGTGTGTTCAGTGCCTTTTCTTTTATAATTGCAGAAGCTGTAAATATTTGTACGGCTCTGCATCTTGAGCCCCATGCGGCTAGCAAGAGGAGATAATGTCCAAATGATAAAGAAATGAACCTTGAGATACCATGGTTCCGTCCTGTGTATACAATCACACCATGCTGGCAGTGTTTTATTTATAGGCTATAATTTCTCTACATCTGAGCAAGGTGAAGTGCAGATTGGAATGGCAGATGGGTGGAATCAGCAGGAGAGAGCTTGTCTGTTGCAGCAAATTGCAACTGCTTCAATGACTCTATTAGAGGTGCAAACTTTGGAAAACATCACCCAAGGATGGGCGAGAAAGAAGCAGAAATCTTTGGGTTTCACCATACAAGTGAACAACTGAATGATAAGAAATGTTGATAAAAATGTTGGCAAAGTGAAAGTATTGCAGGTTATCATCTTTCCTTCTACTGTGAGTTTTACTGTAGCTCACATTCTCTCCCTCAGCTTGTCCTCTAGAATTTACATCCCTGTGTTTAGAGCTTGCTTTTAGACAGATATTTCAGCTATCACTTCCAACCACCCCAGGATTTAGTTTAAAGCTCTCTTGATTAGATTCACCAGGCTTTTACCAAGGCATTCTTCCTGGTTTTTGTGAGGTATAGCGTGCCTATAGTCACTAGTTCTTCATCTAAGAAGTGTAGATGATGGTCACAGAGCCAAACCTCTCCTGTAGACACCATCTGCATAGCCAGTCATTTACTTGCAGTATTTTCCTATCCTTGTGTGGTCCGCTATCCTTCATTGCTGGAATTGATAAGAATACCACTTGTGCCTCTAAACTCCTCACCTTCCTGCTGAGGGCTTCCTAATCCAAGATGATCTACTCAAAGGTGTTCTTTGTAATGTTGCTGGTGCCCACATGAAAGAGGAGAAGGAGGTACTGCTCTGTGTTCTTGATGAGCTTCAGCAACTTGTTAATGACATCCTGGATACATGTACCAGGAAGACAGCACACTTCCCAATTTTCTTATCTGGCTGCCACGCAGTTCCCTGTAGACCCCTGTATATAGAGTCATAGAATCATAGACTCATAGAGTTGGAAGAGACCCCAGGGGCCATCCAATCCAACCCCCTGCCATGCAGGAACCCCCATCAAAGCATTCCTGACAGATGGCCATCCAGCCTCTGCTTTACCATTTAGGTCACCCTCCTCTGGGCACGTTCCAAATTGTCCATATCCTTCCTGAATTGAGGTGCCCAGAACTGGACCTAGTAGTCCAGATGAGGTCTAAGCAGAATAGGGTGGTACTATTACCTTCCTTAGCTACACACCATACTCCTATTGATGCAAGCAAGAATCGCGTTGGCTTTCTTGGCTGCTGTATCACACTGCTGACTCATGTTCAGCTTGTGGTCCACCAAGCTTGTGGTCCACCTTTCACATGTACTGTTATCCAGCCACATGTCCTCCATTCTATATTTGTGCATTCCATTAATATATCCTTTAGTCAATGGGGAAAAGTTGTGTAAGTTAGGCAAACAAGAAATGCACAGATTAGGAAAACTGTTTTATGCAGATTTCAGTGCAGGAGAAAAACACAAACTCTTGTTGATACGAAACACAAGCAGGAAGAAAATGGGGGTCTGAGTCAGAGATATTTGACACTATTGAGGCTGGGAGACTTCCACATCCCAACTTTTGTTTCCCAAGCCATCATCCTTCTCATTGCCCATTGGCCAGTTTTTGGAATTCCCTGTAATGCGGCATGCATCTCATTACAGTTTGTGGTCTTTCTATTGTGGTGTTTCTTTCTGAGAGATGTATATGAAGTCTCAGTGATCAGCATGTGATATTTGATGGAGAGCAGATCAGCATATAGTTGATAATTGACTGAGGGGGTGAGGAAGGAAGCCTGGGTTGGAATGATGTAGGGAGAGCAGAGGTGAAAGTACGTAGACAGGAACTATGTTCCAAAGGCAGTTATAGACCCAACACAGTTTTATACTGTTTTGGCTGCTATGGCTCCCTCTTACAGGATGCTGGAAACAGGCCATTTCCACACTAGACTGTTATAGTGCTATTATTCCACTTTCAACATCCTATGGAATCCTGGGCCCCTCTCTAAACTGCAAACCCCAGGATTCCATAGGATGTTGAAAGCAGGATAATAGCACTATAACAGTCTAGTGCAGAAATGGCCACAGAGTAGAGTTCCCTAGCTGAGATCTCTTAAGTCCCCCATTGGACTACAAATCCAGGGATTCCCTAGGATGGAGCCATGGCAATTAAGGTGGTCTCATGCTATGGTGATTGTGTGGTGTAGGTATACTGTGGTGAGTAGATGGCATTTGTGGGAGGAAAGAGAGAAGCTGGGTGGGAAGATTGTCTTCATGTGCTTAAGATTGAGAACGGCTGTAATGCAATAAAGATAAAGGAAAACAGCACCTACAGCCATTAATGAGCTAGAGGTGGGTGTTATATGAAATAGACGTGATCTCTAAGGATCACAGGGACCTCCCTTGGGTGTTGTTCCATCTCCTTATGCCTGTCTTTAGGCTCCAAGTGGCAAAGACAGAAACTTTAAGCAGCAGGAGTATAAGAACAGCAAACCTTTATTCCCATTGTTTGGGAATCAGAAGGAGAGAAACAGAAAACAAAATTAGGACACCACTCTTTCCCTTACAGACTAAAGGGGGAAAAAAGTGCCAAGTCAGGAGCCAAACCTGCCCCTTTTTGCTCTTTGCCAAAGACAAACCTAACCCTTGGCTCTGAGGCTGTTCAAGCTCCTTCCTTGTCTAGCTGATTTTCCATCCCTTTCCATTCATGTTTATTTTGCCTGCAGAATCCACTACCACAGGTCCAGTGCTCCCATAGGCAGTTTCTCCTTGCTCTAGTTTTCCTATCCTTACTTCTGACCTCCAGGTCTCTTCAAGCCCCAGAGGTCATGGCCATTTCTGCACCTTACCTCCTTCCGGTGACATCCTGTCACAATCCCAGCACCGACTTTGCCGCAATGGGAGCATGATGCGAACACCCAGTCGGCTCCCTGCGGAGAGAGCACAAGCAACATGCACCTTCCTTCTGCAGTGCAGCCAGACTCTTTCCCATGCTGCACTGGGAAGGAAGTGCTTAGATTGCGCACGGCCGCTGGCAATGGGAGCATCGTGCAATTGCAGGCCATTAACATTAATGGAATATCCCGCAATCACAACAGATGGGGACACGTTTGTGGCGGGACCACAACAACGTTGTACAAAAGTATGACTCGTAGACTGCTGCCAGCACATCCCCATTGCAGGACAGTGATGCCATATTTCTCCTTGCTCTCTCTCTTTGCTGGCCAAATGGCCCTGTCTCCACTCTGTGGCGCTACCTAGTTCTGCTCCCCAACACATCTGTCTCTCCATATCCTAGAAGTCCTCTTCCCCCAACGCCTCCACTCTCCCAGTCCCAGGACTTTCCTTGTTCCTTTCATCCCCCTTCCAGACTTCTTCTTTTCCTCTTTTCTTCCATACATTCCTTGCCTGACTCTTCTTGCCCCCTTTCAGACTCTTCATCTTGCAAAGAAGTGGCTGGAGAGAGCCATGGTGATGGAAGACACCCCATCCTTTGGATGTTCACAATACCTTCCAAAGTTAGCTTTAGAGTAAAATTATATTATTAACTTTATCCTCTCCTACTGTTGTTCTTGTGTGACCTCAAGTCATTTCTGACTTAATGGCAACCCTAGCATAGGATTTTCTGGGGCTGAGAGTGTGTGATCGGCCACCGAGTGGGGTTCTGTGGCTGAGTGGGGAATCAAATCTGGGTCTCCAGGGTCATCGTTCAGGGCTCAAACCATTACACCATGTTGGCTGTCTCCTGTCTTACTCTCTAGTCTCTATTACCTGAATTATCATGAAGTAAAGCCTAATGTATACAACAGCATCTTTATGATAGACAATAGTGGAAGATCCTGGTGATCCCAGAACCCTGGAAAGAGTTTGAAGGGTATTTATGTTTACCACTGGATAGGAGCAGAGAGCACCTGAAGGGATGATTCAAGGTAGGATCTGAAATATCTTCTTTTTCTTTCTTTCTTTCTTTCTTTCTTTCTTTCTTTCTTTCTTTCTTATTTATTTATTTCCTAGGCTTCAGCAAACCTGGAGATTCCCACTGTTGCCCTTCTCCATGTAGATGGATTCATTTTGGCTAGGAACCTAAGTTTCCACCCACACCCACCCACCCATTTGAGAAACAGAGGGGGATGATCATAACCTGTCCTTGAGATAGGTTGGGGGGAAATTCAAAGGACCCAAGATTCCTAATATATTTGCATCAAGGATGTTTTAGAAACATTAAGTTGCCAGATTGATTTTTGCAGTCCCTGTTTTCCAAGCTCCTCGATTTATGACCAAATCAAACAAAATGAGGAATGAAAATACAGTGCTGCTGGTCTCCTGTCTTCAATGGAAATAAAGAAAAATGGGAAACTGTCAAATTCCCAAATGTGCTAAACCCTGGGGAAAAATTATTACATTCAGTTTGACATTTACTTTAATTTCCTGAAATTTTATAATGCTGTTATAAATAATCATAATAAAAAAAAATCTGCACAGGAGCATTGTTAGCAATATTTATTTTCATTTGCCTGGTGATATATGGCATTGTCTGGAAAGTTATTTTAATATTATGCTTCATTTTCACCCTGATGACATACGTGCTCATGAAATTGGAGGTTAGGTGGAGCATAGTGAATATTTGTGCATTTGGAATGATGAGAGTATCATGGGAAGGGAGATTTAGAACTGCTTCCAAAATTTTGGCTAAACTAGGACCATGACTTTCTTTAAACATGGGATGGGGCATGCATAAACCTTGAGATGCTCTTGGACAACTCCCATAAGGCCTCCTCGGCACAGCCAAGAGGCTTACTGCTGAAGGATTTGGGATGGGCGTAGCTTTAGAAGAAATCTTTTGGGACTAAGTTGGCTCATACACTTAGGACAGCATTCCTCAACCTGGCGGTTGTCAGGAATTTTGTTGTTTGGTTACCATCAGCACACTGATAAGGCCATTGCCTGATTATAACAGGAGTTATAGAATTGTAGAATCATAAAGTTGGAAGAGACCACATGGGCCATCCACTCCAACCTCCTGCCATGCAGGAACACACATCAAAGCATTCCCAACAGATGGCCATCCAGCCTCTGCTTAAAAACCTCCAAAGAAGGAGACTCCACCATACTCCGAGGCAGCGTTTTCCACTGCTGGACAGCTCTGACCGTCAGGAAGTTCTTCCTGAGGTTCAGGTGGAATCTCTTTTCCTGTAGTTTGAATCCTTTGCTCCTTGTCCTAGCCTCCGGAGCAGCAGAAGACGAGCCCACTCTCTCCTCGACATGACATCCCTTCAAATATTTAAACATGGGTATCATGTCCCCTCTTAACCTTCTCTTCTGCAGACTAAACCTCCCCAGCTCCCTCAGCCACTTCTCATAGGGCTTCATGGCTTCCAGACCCTTCACCATTTTGGTCGCCCTCCTCTGGACACATTCCAGCATGTCAATATCCTTCCAGAAATGAGGTGTCCAGAACTGGACAGAGTATTCCAGATGAGGTCTGACCAAAGCAGAATAGAGTGAACCATTACCTTCCTCGATCTAGACACCATACTCCTATTGATGCAATCAAGAATTGCGTTGACTTTCTTGATTGCTGCATTGCACGCTGACTCACATTCAGCTTGTGGCCTACTAAGACTTCTAGATCTCTTTGACACATACTGTTGTCCAGCCAGATATCTCCCATCCTATATTTGTGCATTTCATTTTTTCTGCCTAAATGTAGAACCTTACATTTCTCTTCATTGAAATTAATTTCGTTAGCCTTTTGGAGTTGTAGTCCAAAACATGTCCAGGTCACTAAGTTGGGGGAAGTCTGACTTAGAGTTATGGACCTTCCTTAACTCTTCAAAAGATGTATCCATACAGGGAGGCAAGGTATGAGCACCATCTCCAATCTTGGACCAAATGAGACTCACCTTGTTACTTATGCCAGTGTGTCATGCATCTTAGGTTTGGTTGCAGAA
Source organism: Iguana delicatissima (assembly GCA_948472985.1). Lineage (NCBI taxonomy): Eukaryota > Metazoa > Chordata > Lepidosauria > Squamata > Iguanidae > Iguana > Iguana delicatissima. The sequence goes on from CAOKZL010000060.1 coordinate 241,851, forward strand.
CAGTTTACACCGAAGTTTAATGCCAGCAGATAGGAAGCAAGGGATAAAATAGTCACACCTTGTTCCAGAAAACAGATTCCTCCATTTGCTACTGTCAAACATCTCTGGGGAAACATTTTGCTTTTTCATTAACCAGCTGGATTGGTAAATTAACATCCATTGGTAAATTAACATCCATTGGTAAATTAACATCCAAAATCAGTGCTGGTCATGTATGAAACTTAGAGTTATTCCAAGAGTCAAAGAAAAAAACAAAGGTATAACTTTCTCGTGTGGTAACTCCTTCTTTGTGCATTTTCTCTTTTCTGTCATCCTTTTGAGCTATGGAAGGGAGGTTCCCATCTAAAGCATCCCTGAGAGGTGACCATCTAAGCTCTATTTAAAAACCTCCAACAAAGAGGCCACCATGCTCCAAGGCAGCCCACAGTCAAACAGCTCTTCCTGAGGTTCAGCTGAACTTTTCCTTCTTGTAACTTCAATCCATTGGTTAAAGTTCCAGCCTCTGGCTCAGCAGAAACAAGGCTTGTTTGATTTCCCATCAGATTGACAGTTATCCAGATATCTGAAGACAACTCTCAAATCACCTTTTAGCCTTCTCTTCTCTAGGCTAGATTTATCTAATTCATCCAACTCTTCCATCCAGTTGATTCCAGCCCCCTACCATCTTGGTATTCTCTTCTGGACACGTTTCGTATTGTCAAGCTGTGGTGCTGACACTGTACTCCATGTGAGGTTTGACCAGACCAACATTAATGATTATTTTATCCCATTTCTGCATCACTTTCAGCATGTTTTCTTTAGATAGCTGCATAAGTATTTGTATGCATTTAGTATGCATCTTCGTGTGTGCAAAAGGCATAAAACTGTATGCAATTTTCCTTACGCAGTTTCTTTTTTTGCAAAGCAATATCTCTGGATATATGTGTTCCTGTGTGCGTTTTCTTCGGTGTACAGTGTGCTCTCCCTATATATAGGGGTTCTGTTCCAGGAATCCTCTCATGAAAGAAAAAAAGAAAGTGCTCACGGACCACTATTCTGAATGGATACGATATGCGCATGCCCATGATAGCACAGGCGTGTGCTCATTGTGTCCATTGACCATACTGGATGCAACACTTTGTGCAACCTCAGATACTGTGTACTGAGGTCATGCTACAAGAGAGTGCACTGTACCATATGCATTTCTAAAAATGAGGAAACCACATTGCAAAATATGACCTTTTCTGCACACTAACACTGTCCTCTGTTGTCCCATCACAATCCTAGACTGCAGCCAGGCTTCTTCCCATGCTGCAGTAGGGGAGGAAGCATGTAGATCACGTTTCCAGCCCTTCTGCATGGCCGGTTGCAACAGAAGGCTCTCGTACCATCGGGGGCCATTGATGAAGTTTTTCTATCAATGATATAGCCCATGATCACGCTGGCTGGTGATTCGGGAAGGACGGGAGCATGACGACATGATGTGGAAGTCTTGTTGTGGTCCCTCTCCTCTTGCATCCTGATGCTGGGATGCTCTCATCATGTGGAAAGAGCTTAAGGGGGAAAAAAGCAAAGGGTGATTGTATTCCGGTGGAAGTGTTAATTTGGGAACTGTGAGTTAAGGCAGATTGTATTAAAATGCAAAGTGAATGAATTTCTTTCCCTCTCGAGGAAACACAGCTCCAACAACTTTTATATCTTGGACAAATATCAAGCTATCCAGCCTTAAAAAAAATAACAACAAACTTTATTAGTATCATACCTAGATGTGTACCTGGGTGCACTTTCTAAACATTAATAAAAAAGAAAGGAAGTGCAAAAGAAAGGAAACAAGGCATCAAGGTGCCTTTTTCTTTCCAAAGATGATAACAAAGCAGAATCAGCACCAGTGATGGATGAGATGTTACAAGCCAGGCTGGTGTAATTTACATACCACAGAGATACTAGGCACAGCTTTCAAGCCTGTTCCTCCTATGAATAATACTTTATGGTGACATAAAAATATTTCAGTACCTCTTCCAAGTGAGAAGAAATGTGAGGATACCCTTCCAACCCAGGAAAGCCATCTGTAAGGAAGCTCTAAAAAGGCCCTTCTGCTAGCTTTGGTCTTTGACCATTCAGAAATGGATTGGCATTCTTGTAATGGATGCATTTCCCCTGAGAACACTTAGTTTTAAGAGTATAGTTTTAAAATTGTTTTGAGCTGGAACTTGTTGCAATTCCAGTCATCCACATGCTTCTGTTTGATACCCAAAACAGATGCATGTTACTGCTATAAGATAAGCTTTTTGGGCGATAAATAGTGCAACAGGTGGTTTATAACAAGGAAGTATTCCAGCACTTTTGCTGACGGGGTCCAATACCCGCTCACAGCCAAGTGTAGAATGGGGCGCATAAACAATTAATTCCACCCAGACTATTCCATGCCAGGCATGGTAATTCACCATGTCTGGCTAAACTGGGTCCCTAGGTTGGGAATCACCCTTTCCAGTGTGAGGCTGATGGAATATGGATACCCAAGGACGATATAGTGCAGAAGTGAAGTAAGAAAAATTGAACTGCACAGGGAAGACCCATCATTCCTCTCTATAGCTATGAGAACTCTATAAACAGGTTGCAGATGAAGAAGGTTTATTCCCCTGGAATGCTCCTAGCTTTTATATCTTTTCTCAGCCTCAAATTGCCAAGTTTTTTTAAAAAAGTAACCAACAAAGCTTACTTAAATATAACTTAACCCTTTCTATGTCAGTGACAGCATTTAATGTTTGGATGTGGTGGCAGAGGCACAACTAATTTTTTACTTTCTTGGCTTTTTCAAATTTGTTTTTTCTCAGCTTAAGAAGTGATATCATATAGTTAGTTGGTAAATTTGCCAGGTCTAATTCTGCTTTATGTAGATCTCGTTTAGTGTGGGCCTGGGACTGTGACACCTTAAAAATATACATTTAATATTTATATGTTATGTATATATGCCAGTTATGAGTGGAACTCACTATAGCACCCTCACTCTTCATTTAAATATCCCTTTGATTTCTGGGATCTTGTAGAATAGGTGTCTCATTCTTCCTTTTTTGTTGTCACAGTGGTGGTGCTTGGAGTGTGCGGATGGGAGAGAGAGGGGGTGGGGCTACAGCACAAGGGGCGTGGCCACTGTGTGTGGAGGTGTGGCTGCAGTGCATGGGGGTGTGGCCAGGGCACGTGAGGGTGTGGCGACAGGCCAGGATGCCCGAAAAACATTGCCACCTGGGGCAAGCCACCTCCCCACACCCCCATCCCTACACAACTGTGTTGTCACTTCCCATTTCTCTGCATTAGTTATTATAGTATTTTTCTTTATCCCTGTACACAAGTTGCTGAATACTTGCATGTCACCTTTTCCATTTGCTTGACATCTGTCTTTACTGCTTGAAGAGTTTCATCTGCCCTCCATTGAGGTTTCTCTCCCTTTGTGGCTGCAGATAGTGTCTTTTTGCATTCCTCTCTGACAATATCCCTGGCTTCAGTCCAGAGTTCTTCTGGCTTCCTGTCCATTAGGCTTAAATAGTGCAAATCTGTTTTTTACATAATTTTTAAATTTCATGAGGATATTCTTCAGGTTGTTATTTTGGCATGATGGTTGGTTTAGTGTTCTTCTTTACTCTAATTTTTGGTAATAGCAGTTCATGGTCTGTGCCCCAAACTGCTCCTGGTCTTGTTTTTGCAGAGAAAATTGAGCTTCTCCATCTCCAAAAAAAAAAAAAAAACCCTCTGCAAGAATCTGATGAAAGCTACAGACCTTCTCGCTAGTAAAATTCATTAAATGCAATTTTCAAAGTGACAAGAAGGAAACTGAAAAAAATGTACCAGGTTCACAGTATGCAAACAAACCACTGTAATCCATTTGTGGCACTCTGGGGAGCTCATGGAGCACAGATTCAGAACAAACCTCTTTCACCCTCACGGTCAAATCCAGTAAACAAATTCAAAGAATATTGCAGTGCCAAAGACAAAAGTGTGGGACCAAAAAAAAAAATGCATATGTTAGTTTAAAGCTCTCATTTTTAAATTAGGGGAAAATCCATGCAAATGCTGGGAATACACTCAGAGTTAGTGAAAGGACCCTTTCAAGCTATGCCATTATAGCAATTAGACACCATTTGAAGTATTGTGGTTCCATTCTGTAGAATCCTGGAATTTGCTATTTAGGGAAGGCTGTTTAAAATTCTCAGCAGAGAGCTCTTATACCACAGCGCTATCATAGTGGAATAGGAAACATGGCTATCATGTCCCCTCTTAACCTTCTCTTCTGCAGAGCTTGGTATGTTTAGTCTGCAGAAGAAAAGGTTAAGAGGGGACATGATTGCCATGTTTAAATATTTGAAGGGATGTCATGTTGAGGAGGGAGCAGGCTTGTTTTCCGCTACTCCAGAAACTAGGAGAAGGAGCAATGGATTCAAGCTACAGGAAAGAAGATTCCACCTGGACCTCAGGAAGAACTTCCTGACAGTCAGAGCTGTCCAGCAGTGGAACATGCTGCTGCCTCAATGGAGTGTGGTGGAGTTTCCTTCTTTGGAGGTTTTTAAGCAGAGACTGGATGGCCATCTGTTGGGAATGCTTTGATGTGTGTTCTTGCATGGCAGGGGGTTGGACTGGATGACCCCTGGGGTTTCTTCCAACTCTATGATTCTATGATTCTATGATTCTATGAAAGAGACCATCAAGAAGGGGGCATGGGCATATGAGGAAGCTTGGGAGGTCAGTTTGGGAGCACCATGAGGAGCAGAGGTTTTACACCTCATCCTAGAAATAACCAGTCCTTTGGTTTAATTCAATCCATCAACATTTCATGAAAGCTTATTTGTAAAAGAGAAATGATTTGTGTGTGTGTATGTGCATGGATCTTCCCCTAGAGAAACCATTAGGTGTATACACAACCATTAATTTGTTCATTATTAAAATATTGACGTCTCACCCCGTATCAAAATTTCTCAGGGCTGGATACAGACAGAACAACAGTTTAAAACCATTTAAATCAATTTAAAATACTCTGTTTTTAAATAAAGAGCCCTTTAAAATGATGAGCACTGTATGAAAGCTCTAGAAAGAGAGTGAGGAAAGTGCAGCCTGTGGGTGTTTTTGTACCCTTCCAACCTGCCAAACCTCCACACTTCCCACACCTCCAAATTAAAATAGTTGGTAAAAAAAAATGGCTCCAAATACTTCCCTAAAATGACTCTAAATACCTCCAAATTGCCCTTTAATCCTCGGTTTCCAGATCTCCTGAAAACTGTCACCAGGAGCAAAAACCTTTCGTCCCCTACCAAAGAAATCCACAACTAAAAGTTGGCCAGAAGATCCAGAAACTTCAAAATGGAAGCAACTTCCAGTTTTAAGCTGGAAAAAAAATAGTATGGTGTCTTGATGACAATTGTTCCACCCTTCACTTGTGCTCTGCAACCCAGTCAGTCTCAAAAATCTTTAAGAACAAGACCTAAGCAAAAGGCAGTGCCCCCTTGCTTTCCCCGCAACTGCAAAACTCTGCAAAACAGCTCTGCTCCTTGACCCACAGACACTGACTGCCCCTGGCTTTTGTGCCCTGCTACCATCTGGCTGCCATAGAACCTGGCTGGGGTAAAGAAACGGATGGTGCCCTCCTGGATCTCCAGCATGAATGCCCTGGTGGAGCTTTATGCTTCACAAGTGTCAAGCAGTACATTTCCTAAGGCTATGTCTGCACTAGGCTGTTATAGTGCTATTATTCCACTTTCAACATCCTATGGAATCTTGGAGTTTGCAGTCTGGGGAGGGGCACTGTTGAAAGTGGAATAATAGCACTATAACAGCCTAGTGCGGAAATGGTCTAAGTTAACCCTACACCGTGGAATAGGCAAAAAGATACACCCCCTCTGCCAGCAAGAGTGTGCCTCTAAAGAAGGTGCCCAGGCTGAAGTAGATATCCCATCATGTCATGATGGAGGAACCTGTTTCTGTGAGGACGGAGAAGCTAGCATGGACTGGGTATTATATCCATTTCTCAGAACCACATCCAGGAATTCACAGTTAAACTCTTTCTGAAAAGGAACCATCCAAACTCTCCTTTAAAGTCCCCAGTAAAGAATGGAGTCCACCATCCTCCAAAGCAGTCTGTTCCACTGTTGAATAGTGGAAATATCAAAAAGTTTTCCAAATGTTTAATCAAATCTTCTCTCTTGTAATTTGAGTCCCTTGGTTTGTGTTCTAGGGCCTTTCCTCACTACACTGTTCTAGTGCTATTATTCCACTTTCAACCTCCTGTGGAATTCTAGGGTTTGTAGTTTACTGAGACCAAGGAGCTCTCTGGCTGAGAATGCTAAATGCCCCTCCCTAAACTGCAAACTCCAGGATTCCAGAGGAGGTTGAAAGTGGAATAATAGCACTAGAACAGTGTAGTGCAAAAAGGCCCCTAGCCTCTGGAGCAGCAGCAGACAAGCTCACCCCATCTTCCACATGGCATCCCTTCAGTTATTTAAGATAGCTATCATGTCACCCCTCAGTCGCCTCTGCTCCAAGCTAAACATATTCCACTCCCCAAGTTATTCCTAATAAGGTTTGGCTTCAAGGCCTGTCATCAGGCAAGACCAATTGCTGTTTTGCACGGTGGAAGAGGAAGCATAAGGTGAGCTTCTGTCTGTTGGGTTAAACCTCTCCTGTTCCAGAGAATCTTTTGGGAAATTTTGTTGGGTTAAAGCTGTTCTGCCTGTTGGTGTAAGGCTCTTGTTTGTATGAGCTGGGAGAAGGCTTTCTTATGTGCTTATTAGTGCTTTATTGTTTTATTGTGTATCGGCTCAGCTCCTCTACCTGAGCAAATCTCATCAAGGGGGTGAGGCATCTGCTGAGAAGAAGTGAATCAGAGACTTAGGGCCTTTCCACCCTACACTGTTATAGTGCTACCATTCCATTTCAACGTCCCATGGAATTCTGGGGTTTGTAGTTTACTGAGATCAAAGAGCTTTCTGGCTAAACTGTAGACTCCGGGATTCCATAGGATGTTGAAAGTGGAGTAATAGCACTATAACAGTGTAGTGCGGAAAGGCCCTTAGTTGGTGGAGGAGCTAGCAGCCACTAGCTCTCTATATTGCTGCAGCCCCAGTCCCTGGAGCATGGCGTAAAGGCAAGGCCAACAGGCATTTCATGTGGGCATTTTGAGAGGGAAACCAAGAGTTTCAGTGCCTACTTAAGACTACAGAATATGGATGGTGAGGGACCTGCTGCAGGTGACTGCAGCAAGTACAAGTTGGTTGCCCTGTCGGAAGAGAAGGTCCAGCAACCTGAGGCCCAAATATCTACTCCATGCATGTTATGGAGCATTAGGTTTTCTTGTTCAGAGCAGAGCAGACTGTACTGGATGAGGAACATGCAGGCAACGTCAGAGACTGTTGTCAGTGGCTCTGAGATTATATCTGTAAGTATGCATATTGTTACCCATACCACTGCATCGTATGTACAACCCATCGTTACATCAGCATTCCTGTATAGAAGTCCATGCACTTATGTGCCGTAGTAACAGATGCAACTGAATGGAAGGTACTGAAAGCTGCAGCAATGTATGGCTGCTCCAATTCTTAAATTGATTTTTCTTTTTTCTTTTCTTTTTTGGTGAATCCTCCTCCACTTCTGAGATAACTTAGATTCAGAAGCAGTAGACTAGAGTGCCAATCGTACCAAGAATACAGGGGAATTTCTTTTCTTTTGTTTTTGCAGGAAAAATTAAAATACAGTGGTAGACAGTATGTTTTAAGTCCCAGGTTCAATCTGCTGTATCTCCAGTCAGGGTCCTGTCTGACACCCTAGAGAACAACCGCCCATCAGCATGGGTCATCCATGGATGAATGGTCTGGCTTGGTATAGAGCTGTGTTCCCAATTAAACCCATCCTTTATTCAGAGTCACAAAGACTGGAATCTTGACTTGTTTCGAGTGAAGGACCATGACTCTGAGATGCAACGTACCCCTTCTATAGGAGATTCAATCTCTAGTTTCTCAAGTTTGATTGAAGAACCTTCCTGTCTGAAACCTTGAAGAACTACTGTTTGCCAATATAGATAATACCAAAGTAGATGGATCAATGGCTAAAGTACATTTAGCTTCCTCCGGCTACTATGTAACCTCATCAGTGTCAGAAAAGTCGAGATTGATGTGTGATGCAACCTACTGTTAGAATAATGTATCTCATGTTGTTATATTGCAAAGTGGTATAGAGAAAGATTAAATACATACATACATACCTATCAGTTCAGAAGTAGTAGTTTAAAGTTGATCCAGCTCTTGTTCCTGTCTAAAAGCACTAGCTGAGCCTTCCTTTGGTTCATGTTCTTCTCTCTTCTTTGTTATCTTTTTGTCTGCAGACCTTGGATGGGATTAAGGGCCTCCAATTGAGCTTGCTGCCTTTAATGTGTTTCCATCAATCTTAGCAACACTGAAGCAGTTCTTTTCCTGGTCTTAGTATCCCATCACTTGAGATCTTTTAACAGTATGTCAGAGAAGGACTTGGTTCAATTAGAGTGTTCTTTTTTTCAGGATGGAGGGGAAGTCTGAGACAGAGGCTGGTCTGTCAATTCCTTTTAAAGAAGACTTTCCTCCACAGATCTCAATAAGGATGTATGCAAATAAATAGCAACAGCAATAGCATGTGTATTTCTATACCGCTTATCAGCTAAGTGCTCTCTAAGCGGTTTACAATGTGTTAGCTGATTGCCCCCAACAAGCTGGGTACTCATTTTACCGACCTACAGAAGGATGGAAGGCTGAGTCAACCTGGAGCCCGGCAGGATCGAACTCATAACCTTGTTTAACCACTGCACCACCAGGGCTCCTATCATTAATAGTATTCCAATTAAGAAAGTTAGGGTTGGGTCCTCCCTTAGGATTTAACTTACTTGCACTTAGAGTACACCAATGAAACTCAATGAGATGAGTTAGTCACTGAATTCCTATTGACTTCAATAGATTTGCTCTCAGGCCTGGAGACAGACCCATATTCTTAAGCATTTTTGAGGGTGCAGATCCCATGGCTTTCTGTATAACTCCTTCCAAGTATGTCTGTTTAGGAAAGACTGCACCAAAAGACAACAGATGGCACTGTGCTAGTTATTTCAAAGTAGAGTAAACCCATTTAATCCATAGTTGAATAGTGAGTCTAATGGATTTAATGGGTCTACTTTAGTTAGAATCATAAAATCATATTGCTGGAAGCGACCTCAAGGGCCATCCTGTCTAAACCTTTGCCATGCAGGAAGACACAATCAAAGCATTCCCAAAGATGGGCATCCAGCCTCTGTTTAAAAATTTCCAAAGAAGAAAGCACCACCACACAACCGTTCTGTTCTGTCCCTTGACCAAAGATGTGTTCTACATGAGTAGGGAGAAACCATTCAGTACATGGCGTTTCTATGAAGTAGAGGACTCTAGAGGGCACTCTAGAAGTGTCAGTCTTTCCATTCCTTACCCTGTACTCTTGTTACCTTCTCAAGAAGCAGTTTCAGAAGAACTCAAGTGGAGTTCTTTTATAACAACCTGGGTTGGTTTTGGCGCCCGCTCTTCAGTGCGTGGGACCTTCCTGGTAGCCTGTGATTGGTTTCTTCCTGCCCCCAGCTCTTGAATAATGGATGGAAGAGGCATTTACTTCCCAGGAACCTCCAGCTCCTACCCATGCAAGGACATGTGTTCCTTAGGTGCTCTCCGCAGCCCTAGAGGATAGGTCCAGGTCTAATGGTTTGAAGTTACAGGAAGATAGATTTGGGCTGAACATTAGAAGGAACTTTTTGACAGTAAGAGCAGTTCAGCAATGGAACTAATTGCCTAGAGAGGTGGTAGGGTGTCCTTTTCTGGACATCTTCAAAAATAGGCTAGGCAGCTATCTGCTGGAGATACTTTAGTTGGAGTCCTTGCATTGAGCAGAGAGCTGGACTCATGGCCTCTGGGGCACCTTTTAACTCTATGATTCTATGCTGCTATGCTGCTACCACTCTAGTCAATGAGAAAATCTCCCCAGTTGATAGGAGGGGGCCCTGCAGAGTTGGCTTCCATTCTTCTCTCCTCTTTCCTTCTGGAGAAATGAAATAAGGAGTAAATAAAATCTACTTAGTTCAGCCTTTCCTTCTATCCACCTGGAAAAGTATACGCTGTGTGCTCAAATTCTCAAAGCCCCAGTCAGGTTTAACAGGGAAATACATAAAGGGAAGGATTTTTCTCATTCTAATTTTTTTATTTAAGGTTACATCAGGGTTAGAAGGCATAATGAAATATACTCTGGGAGCACTCTCCAGGTACAGTTTAAGAAGTTGCAGTGTTACAAAAACAAGTTGCACGTAAGCAGTTGGGGGGATAAACCAGCCAGGGAAATAAGCAGAAACCCGCACAAGAATCAGTCGGGAAATAAACAGAAACCATCGGTAGAGCCCTCTACTTCATAGAAGCACTATGTACTGGATGGTTTCTCCCTGTTCATGTAGAATACATCTTTGGTCAAGGGATAGAACAGAAATTCATCAGTTTCCCAACTAGGGTTGAATTTGGAGTTCCTAACCCTTAAAGAAACAACTGGGAAGAAAAGACACATCAAGACTTCCCACAAACTAGTGATATAAGGGAACTTTTTTTTTCTGAGCACAACATAAACTATGCAGTTTTTGAGAACAGGTGCGATTTTATAGTCAAAACCTACATTCACAGCTTTTTTTTTTTAGCAGAAAACTACACAGTTTCTCAATGAGAAAAAATCCCTCACTGGTTTGCATCGTTTTTCACTAGGTACTTAAGGAAAGCACAGAAAATGTAAAACCTTATATTCTTTATACAAACAATGCAGTGCAGCATTCAACATCTTAGCTGTAGCCTTCCTGGTCTGAAAGTTACAAAATCCAAACATCACTCAGCAGGAAAAGAAAGTTGGGTCAACTGAAGTTGCAGCCACACATGGTTGTATTATCTAATTTCTGGATTTTGTGCAATATGTTTGTTGTACAAAATTTTTGTTGTGCAACATTGATGTTTCAATGTAGAAAACAGCAGTGTTGCACAGCAAAGATGTTGCACAAAATAAGTAAAGTTGCACAAAAAATAGGCATGTACTTTGGTTATACAACATTGCTGATCTTGCATATTTTTTGTTGCACAACATTGTTGGTTTTTTTACATAGGAAACACAAGATTGCACCAGAAAAATGTTGTGCAAAATGAGTAATGTTGAATGAAAAATAGTCGTGTGGTTTTGTTGTGCAACAGCGATGTCTTCTGCCCAATATTTTTGTTGTACAATATTTTTGACATGCAACATCGCTGTTGCACACCAAAAAGAGTAATCTTGCCCAAAGCACATACATGGCAGCCTGAAAGCAGTCCTTTCCATACCAGAAACTACACAGTTTCCAGGGAAGGCTGCACCCAGTTCTCAGGAGGAGCTGCATAGCTTCCAAAGAACTGTGTAGGAGTTTTTTTGTTTCTTGGTGAAGCTATACAATTTTTGTGGAAAAGCTGTGCATTTTCCTGTTATTGCAGGGAAAAATTCACAGATGTCTTGATGCTACCGACAAAAAACTGTTTCATTGTTCTTGGTTATCTGTTGGGACATGGAGAAGTCAAGATTTTCTATCACTACTTTGTTCTTAGCTGGAACACCAGTTCCAGAGGTTGAGGGTGAGAGTCCAAGACTCTGCTGAACTTCAGCTCTCCCCACAAAAGTGAAATGCTGCCAGTTGTCTATACCAGCTGCCTGTCTAAGTCATCCACACACTGTGATGGAGCCTTTTTTAAAAATCTTGGGCTTCCGCAATTCTTAATCTTTCCAAACTTTTGTAACTTCATCAGTGTTCAGCTTACTGGCAGTGAGGCTGGGGTCTCCATCCCTTCCTCCTCTCTCTTTCTTCCCTCACCCCTCCCTTCCCCTTTGGCAGTACAGTTTCCTAATTGGTTAAATTAAATCGTTACCTGCCCCGACACTGAGCCAGCAATATGGCTTCATTACTAGACAAGAATAAGTGATGAGAGCCTTTGTCGCTTGAATTCATCGGACTGCCAAAAATGAAAACAAAACTAACCCTGAAGTGGTAGGAAGACCATATTTTTGTTCTTGTTCTTGATGTTGTTCTCAGACTAGTATTTTTTTTGTTGTTAAGTAGTGCAGCAGAAATCTGCAATCAGTTTTTTAAAAGCTGATTGCTACTCCTGGATACTTTCAGAAGAGACAATTTCCCCTTTTATGGCCAGGAAATAGGTCAGTTTGGGGAACTTAGAGAGGCCACAAAAACTAGCCTTGTGGGCCATTGGTGGCCTCAAGGTTGCACCTTGCTCACCTGTACTTTACAACAACTTTCTTACCAGGGTTGCTGTAATGAAAACAGGTATTCAAGCTGGGATGGCCCAGCCTTCTAAGGTAGGATTACTGCTACCTGCCCTCTCCAGATTTTGTGGCCTATGAGATTTCTATCAACACTATGACCCTCCCCACATATACCCTCCATCCCTGGTATATTTATTCATTGTTTTGCAGCCCAATAGGAAATAACTCAGAAAGTAAGTAAGAAAATTACCATGTTGACATTCCCAAACAAGCAAGCTGTTCTTCTGTTTACTGAATGCATGCATTCCATGGCTTATAAATGGTGCCCATGGTCCATTTAGCTTCGTATACACACAACAAGATTACTCACCCTCCTGCTCCCACGAGCAGCATAGAGTACAGATGGGGAACAAGGTTGCCTAGCGACTGCTAGGACATCAGGGTGCTTGGATTAATCAAGCTGATGCAGCTCTGAGTGTTCTGAGATTTTGGAAATAAGACCAGAACTTTACCTGCAAATCCTCAAAGCTGTTCGTTCGCTCCCACCCCTTGGCAGAATGAGTCATGGTATCTTCTTGTTCCACACCATCAAGGCACATGAAGCCTTAAATAGAAAGGGAGGGAGAGAAAAAGATTGGGAAAATGTCATTACCTGTTCTTAATATTTCTTATGACTGGAAATGAAGAGGTTGAGGATAATCCAAAGGCCAGGTGGGAAAGGTGAGCCTTGAGGAGAAGTTTGAAAGAAGGAAAAAAGATGGCAACTGATCAACCTCAACCCTCTCCTCCAACCTGCAGTACAAGGGCAGACAGAGCAACCTGCTTTACTACGTTGTTCGATGGATAGCAAACATTCTTCAGGTTTTCACAGCAAAACCCATAACTTAGCTAACCCATCCTTAAACTACTGGCTCTACATGATTCTCCTTTCCTCCCTTCTTTTAGCCGTCCAGCCTGCTTGTTCTTGCTCTTATATCAGTTTTGATTTATGGCAACCGTATCAATGAGAGACATGCATGAGCCCCAGTTATGAACAGCGCAGCTCCTGCAAGCTCAGTGCCACCATGGCTTCCTTGCTTCAGTCTGTGCGCCAGAAACAAGGCCTTCCTCTTTCTCTGTTGGCTTCTACCTTACTGAGCATTATTGTCTTTTCCAGTGAGCCAGGTTGTCTCATAATATATCCAAGGAATCATAGCCTTAGTTTAGCTGCATTGAGAATTCAGGCTTGGTTTGCTTTAGGATCCATTCATTTGTTTTTTTGGTAGAACTCTCATCCAGCACCACATCACAATTTTTTTTTAAAAAAAAATCACACCACAAAAAGAAATATACAGAGTGGGAAAGAAAGGGGCAACCAAATGTGGCTGTAGCAGTGTCTCCAGTGAAGAAAGGTCACCATGTTATGGACTTCTTAGCTTACAGGGAAAATAAGGGGAGAAGACATCACAGAAATAGTACCAGTTGGCGGCTCCCATGTCATAGAATCCAAGAGTTGGAAGAGACCCCGGGGGCCATCCAGTCCAACCCCCTTCTGCCATGCAGGAACCCACATCAAAGCATTCCCAACAGATGGTCACCAAGCCTCTCTTTAAAACCCTCCAAAGAAGGAGACTCCAACACACTCTATGGAGGCAGCAGCATATTCCACTGTTGGACAGCTCTGACCATCAGGAAGTTCTTCCTGAGGTTCAGGTGGAATCTCCTTTCCTGCAGCTTGAATCCATTGCTCCTTGTCCTAGTCTCTGGAGCAACAGAAAACAAGCCCACTCCCTTGTTGACATGACATCCCTTCAAATATTTAAACATGGCTATCATGTCCCCTCTTAACCTCCTCTTCTGCAGACTAAACATCCCCAGCTCCCTCAGCCACTCCTCATAGGGCTTCATGGCTTCCAGACCCTTCACCATTTTGGTCGCCCTCCTGTGGACATGCTCCAGCTTGTCAATATCCTTCTTGAAATGAGGTGCCCAGAACTGGACACAGTGTTCCACATGAGGTCTAACCAAAGCAGAACAGAGTGGTACCATTACCTCCCTTGATCTAGACACCATACTCCTATTGATCCAACCAAGAATCACGTTGGCTTTCTTGGCTGCTGCACCACACTGCTGACTCATGTTCAGCTTATGGCCCACAAAGACTACTAGATCCCCTTCACATATACTGAAATCCAGCCACATGTCTCCCATCCTATATTTGTGCCTTCCATTTTTTCTGCCTAAGTTGAGGACCTTACATTTATCTCTGTTGAAATTGATGTTAGCTTTGTCCCAGCTGTCCAATCTGTCCAGGTCATTTTGAATTTTGATCCTATCCCCTGGCGTATTAGCAACTCCTCCCAATTTGGTGCCATCTGCAGATTTGATCAGCATGTTCTCTACGCCTTCATCCAAGTCATTGATGAAGATGTTGACTAGCCCTGGGCCCAGGACAGAACCCTGTGGCACCCCACCAGTCACTTCTCTTGAGGATGAAAAGCAGCCATTGGTGGGCACCCTTTGGGTTTAGTCAGTCAACCATGTCAATGGACAATGAACCTACTCCACATTTCAGTCTGAACATTGGTGGAGCTATCCAAGGTACTGATCCCTGTTCCTGAAGTAAATTCAGGAGCTACCAGTTGCCACTGCAGAGAGGTGTCCAAAAAAATCATGCGTGGATAATGGACAGCAATAAGCAAAACATTCTTCCTGTGGATATCTACTATTTCAATGGTCACTATAAAAAATTTCCTCTAGCAGCTGGGCTCATTCACTTGATACAACATATAGTTAAACTGGGGAACTTTCTACAAAAGAGATTGCAATGGCCACCAAGCTTGAAGATTTTAAAAGGAAGTTGAAACAAATTCACAGAGGCTAAAGTAGCGACAGTGAGTCAGATGATGGTATATTGCTGCCAGTGTACAAGGCAAAAGGTCTTCTGTACCAGTTTCTGAGAAACATGAGCTGAAATTCTCATGCTCCCCAGAATGAGCTGCTTTCAGGGTTTGTAGAAAGGTATCTAATTGACCACCATGGAAACAGAAGGCAAGTGCAGAGAGGTCTTGGGCTGACCCATGTTCCTTCCTTGTAGAGTAGGTTAAGCTAAAAGACAGCAACTGGCCCTCAGTTCCTTCACAAACTTTGGGCTTGGGTTTTACCTTAACTTAATCTTGTCCTAAGTATATCATTCTTTAACTACTGCACCACCCCAGCTCTCACTGGTTGAATGAGTGTGTTGGCGCAGAATCTGGATAATCATTATGGAGAATTCTTGCTATTTTTAAGTCCAATATCTATTTTTAGGCAAAATATTTTCCAAATCCTCCTGAATATGCTTTAATGGAGGGACCAAAGAGTTCTCCTCCCTGCCCTTCTCTTTTTACTGGGCTTTAGATGGAATCATTAGTGCAGAGAGGAAGGGAGAGAGAATAAAAGGCATCACTGCCAATTCACTCCTCCCTGATTCCTAAATTATATTATCCTTTTTACTAGACATAGCATTTTTGTCTCCTCATTTACTATATAAAAGTCAAAATTTGTATGTTTGTTTGTCTGTGTTAGGCAAAGACCTCATATGATTGGCTGTGTCAGGCAAATGCTGTAATTGGCTGCATGAGGTGAAGAGTTCATATGATTGGCTGCCTAAGAAGATTCTACGGAATAGTTTAGGGAGGCGCCTTTAGAATTCTCAGCCAGAGAGCTCTTGGACCTGGCCGGCTGCTATGGAGATGAAGCCTAGCAGCAAGGAGGAGGGCAGCGTATTCCCTCAGGAACCCAACCTCTGTGTGTTAATAACTCTGAATACAGATTGGCATGGGGAATAGGGGGGAAAGTTACAGGTACACAACAAGACAGTTTGAGGAATTAGAGGCACAGGATCTCAAATCTTTCTAACAAGTATCACCAGGCAACCCCGGATATATACACTAGTTTCTCTATAAGGGCTGCAAAAGAATGCTGTGTTACAGCAACTCTGCTCATTCTCTCGTTTCTCATCACTCCTCTGATACCTCTGTACGTTCAGTTGCTGCAGCTTGTAACCATATCCTTGCACCTCAATTCCCATAGTGATTAACATTCAGAACAGATGCTAAGAAGGTACTAGTATGTTTGCTACCAGTTTAGATTATTTATAGTCACTGATTTGGCTGGATGTTTTGAGATGTGAGAAGAAACTCAGGCTTGAATGCATTTCTCCATGTCTTTGCCCATCGTTTTGCAGCTTGGTCACTTAAGGAATGGAGAGTCATAACTAAAAACTAAAAAAGAAACTTTACCACATGGAACTGTATGGAACTGTATGGCAACGATAACTGTTGTCACCTGGATTTTTCCTAGAGAAGGGACTCTGGGCAAGGTTCATGCCCAGTGCGCTAGCCAATAAGAGAGATATCAAAGTTATTTTACTGAAAGTTGTATAGAATAGAACACAAGGTCCTAAGGCGAATCAAGTGTTCCTTGAACATAAGACAAACCACATCTTATGTAGTCTTCTAAGGTTACATGGTCCTTCCTGGGAAGGAGATAACCCCATATGTGTAGGAAGCTTGTCATGAATCAGCATTCAAGCATGGCGCGTGTACATTGGGTAGACCCAAATTATAATACCACAACCCACCTTGGAGGTGTGAAAGTTAATATTACAATAGGTAATAGGAAGCTATAGGTAACTGTAGTTCAGCTCTTGTGGTCGGCCCCCCTCCCATCTGCCTAGTCCAGGGTGCTCCAGACAGGACAGGCCACAAAGCTAACCACACTCTAGCATCTTCCTGTATCTGCTTCCCCATTTCTGCAAAGCCTCTGTTGCCTTACTTAGCTAGTTTCCTCTTATTCAGAGCTCTTATTGATATCTTGCAAACCTTGCCTCACTGTTCTCTTGTAAGCTTCTAGTCACTTGCCAAAGTAGTGGTCAGTTTCTGGACTCTGGGTCCATCACCATCACTCTCTCTAGCTAAACAAAGGCACTGCAGGTCTGATAGGATTGGAACTAGAGATAAGAGATAGAGTGATTAGCAGAAAAGGGTTAATGTTTAGTTAATCATTCATCAGCTAAAGCAAATCAAATTCAATTACATTTATATTAGAAGCAAGGAAAAACTAACTACAGTTAGCCCTCCACATTTGCTAGGGTTAGGGGCACAGGACCCTCATAAAAGTGGGAAAACTGTGAATAACTATAAGCCCTCTCAAACCATATTTAACACAAAAAAAAGTATGATCACCCTATTCAACCCACCAGGGATTCCTTTGAGACATCAGGACTCCTTCTCAAGGCAGAAGTGGGGGGCTGGTGAGACTTAGGGCCACCTCCACTGCTGCCCCACACTGTTTTTAGGAGGGACTTACAAGCCTCATTTGCAGTTTCTCAGTCTCATGAGACTCACAGGCCCTATTAAAAATGGCATAGGGAGGCAGCAGAGGGGACAGCAAATAATCTGTGAATAATCAAATCTGCAAAAGTGAAACCTGCAAATATGGAGGTTTATTTTGTTTATGTGTATTTTGTTTACATTTAATTGCCACTAAAACAATTACTAGATTGAAGCTGGTGTTCTTGATTTTATTCAACACCGCCCCCAGCTGTACCACTAAGGCAACTCTGGACTGCATCGGTAGAAGAATAACGTCCAGATGGAGGGAAGTGCCTTTGTGCTTTGGTCTGACATCAGCTGGCATGCTGTGTCCAGTTCTGAGCACCACAGAAGGATATGGACAAGCTGGAACGTGTCCAGCAAAAGGCAACCAAGATGACCAAAGGTCTGAAAACCAAGCCTTATGAAGAACAACTGAGGGAGCTGGGAATGTGTAGCTTGGAAAAGAGAAGCCTGGGAGGTGTCATATTTAAATAGTAGAAGGAACATCATGTAGAAGAGGCAGGAAGCTTGTTTTCCGTTGCTCCAGATATTAGAACACAAACCAGTGGATTCAAATTACAAGAAAAGAGATTCCACCCAAACATTAAGAGATTCCACCCAGACATTCTTTACTGCAAAAGCTGTTCAACAGTGGAATGGACTGCTTCAGATGTCTCTGGACTCTTTCTTTGGAGGTCTTTAAACAGTAGTTGGAAGGGTATTATTTGAGAGTACTGTAACTGTCTATTCCTGCATGGCAAGGAGTTGGACTAGATGACCTTTGTGGTTCTGTCCATGAATATGGAAATGAAGCAAACTGCTGCCTAAATGCTTGAAAATCCCATTTCTTATCAATTCCAGCAAAACTTCTTCAGTAATTTCTGTTGTTAACTGGAACCAAGCAAGGCATTTTAAAATAAAAATTATTTGTCAAGGAAAGAAGTGTGGTCAATGCAGTTCAAGGTCTGGGACAAAAAGCAGCTTGAGAAAGGTCAAAAGCCAAGCAGGGAGTTACTGAAGGTGAAGACCAAAGGTCAGAAAATGAAACTAACACAGTGCCGAGCAGAGATAGCAAATCTGTTGTCTTGCAGAAAAGAGACAGGTTTGAGTGTTTGCTAATTTAAAGCTAGCTGTAAATCACCACAACTGACCTAATTAGTGCATTGTTTATTTTTCAACTGCTCCAAGGCATTTTCTGTTCTTTTGTTCCTTCCACTCTACTCTCCAGAATGATGCAGTATTTTGGACTCCTGCAGCCCACTCTCTGATTCCAGGATATTGCTACCAGTCTGCTCTGGCTCTGACTGGAGCCTGTCAGCTGGGTTCTTCTTTTCTCTTGGAACCAGAGGATGCTTTTTCTGCCTCTGGAGCAGAAGAAAACTCATACATGACTTTGCTTCATATATTTAAAGATGACTATCATGTCATCAATCAGTATTCTCCAGAGGAAACATATCAGGTTCCCTAAGCCATTTCTCAAATGGCTTGGTTTTCAAACTTTGATCATCGGTTGCCTTCCTCTGGACACATTCCAGGTTGTCCATAACCTTCTTGGACTGTGGTGCCCAGAACTGGACACAGTGTTCCAGGTGGCATCTGACCACAGCAGAATAGAGTTCCCTTTGATAATATAGTCCTGTTGATGCAGTCTCAACCTGCATTCGCTTTTTGGGCTGCCCTATTGTGTTGTTGACCAAAGTTTAGCTTTCTAGCCCAGAAGCTAAACTTTCACATCTATTGCTTTCAGGACAGATGTCAGCCATCCTATATTCGTACATTTTGGATTTTTTTTCCTACTCTGATGTAGCCCTTTAAGTGGTGTTGAAATTCATTTTATTAGTTTTGGCTCAGCTCTCCAGGTCATTTGATATCCTGATTGTGTCTTCTGGGATATTAGCTACCCCTCCTAGTTTGGTGTAATCTGAGTTTAATTGGAGAATGAAGAACACAACTTCCTCTTGGAAACTTCTGAAACACTGACTATAGGTACGAAATTTTACTGGAAAGATTGGTATTGTGGGGCTTCTTGTGCAATTACAAAATAAAAATGTTGGAAAGGCTTTAGTCTCATGCAATTCACTCCACTGGTCTAGCCACATATTTGAACCAGGTACATGACTGGCATTCCTCTGCTTGGGTCTAAAGAGGAAGAGAAATATCCTATGTTGCTGGGAGTAGCCTTTTATTCAGCTTTTTAGGGTAGATAAAAGTACAGATCTTGAAGGAAGGAAGGGTGGAAGCTTAAGAGTCAACCAAGTGGAGTAAAACATTGACACATTGAAAGGGGGTATGGTGGCCTTATTTGAACGAATGAATGGAATGAATGAGCTGGTTTTCTGTTGCTTCAGAGGGTAGGACCCAAAGCAATGGATTAAAATCACAAGAAAAGAGAATCAGACTGAACATTAGAAAGAACTACTTGACACTAAAGGGCTCTTTGCCAGTGGAATGGACTGTCTGTTGTGTGCTAGCTACTCTTTTATTCTCAGGAAAACATGCACGGTTTTTCCACTGTATTTAAAGAGGTATCAGAGGCATAGCTTACAACTGTTGCTAAAGCTAACAATCTACAACACACACTTGGTTATATAGTGATGTACACTTTAACACACACACAATTCCCATTGGTGGATTCTCCAGTTCTTCTCTTCTCCCAAACTTCCAGCAGTTCTCACGAGACTTTATTTCCATACTTTGATCTAACACATCTCTGGTGTTACCTTATCTCTCTTCTTTGTGTACTACCTTAACACTGGCCGGGTGCCGTGGGGCCGGCTTTTCCCAATCTATTCTCTTTGATCCCTCTTCACTAGAATGAGATGCCTAGACCCTTTCCTTTGATATACAACACATAAGTCATTTCCACACTACATCGCTATAGTGCTATTATTCCACTTTCAACACCCTGTGGAATCCTGGGGTTTGCAGTTCAGGAAGAGGCCTTTACAATTCTCAGCCAGAGAGCTTTTTGGCCTCAGGAAACTACAACCCCCAGAATTCCACAGGATGTTGAAGGTGGAATAATAACACTATAACAGTGTAGTGCAGAAATTGCCATTGTTAACCACAATTCTAGCCTAGATACTCTAAAGCTCATACATAGTAAATCACTTGCTGATATGCCTTGACACCCTGGCTAAATACTCACAACTATCATTCAGATTTTAACTGATGTTAAACATGGAACATATGGTGGTCTGTAACACATGGTATTCATTCAGGCCATATGTTACATCCAGAGGATAACTTGCTACAACAATGTTTTATACTAGCATAATCCGCAGGCATGCATTATCGTGAATGAGTCTGTTACTGTGAGGGATATGCCTGAACCCGGGGTCTACAATTTAATATAAATTGGCTATTAAAACTATACCCCTCCACGTGCTTGAGAGGCCCCCGGATAAGCACGCACACGGGCATGGCCGAACGTCTGAAAAACACAAGAAAAATTCTAGTCAGGCCAGTAATTTTCTGGCACGCAGCTTCAGGAGACCTCCAGGCAAGTACACATTGAAAACTAAATTAAATATGCACCAAACATACAAAAGATTCTCAGCCCCGAACCGACAGCTTGACAAGATTAGCGCTTCTGACCATCCGACTGTCAAGCACTCCCCATTTGCATACTGTCTGCGTTATTGACAACTCTGTCAAAATCTAATCATCTTAAGTGCTGACCTTTCGGAGGCTTTGTTTCAACTCCGAAACCCATTGTTCTCCCCAGGACCAGACTACCCTCCAGGCACGTTTTCCCTTATAAGAGCCCCTGATTTTGAGCGCTTCTTCAGATCACTCTCGGCTTCCTCTCCGTCCTGCTGCCGCTCTGCTGTCTGAAGCCTTCTCCTCAGCCTCCACGTGCTGAGATTCACCGCTCCTGACTCTCTGGCTCTATTTTGGCTTCCCGGACTACAGGATCAGGTGTAGTATTTCCCCTGAAAATCCTTCTTAAAATCCCCTACCTATTTTCCTCCCCTTGTTTTCTTAGATCTGTGTGAGTGAGTGCATAAGTGCGCAGTGACTTAGGTTTTAAATAAAGAAAATAATTATAAACTTATTTTGCCTGGATCTTGACTTGGCCTGACCCCGTAAAAGCTGGGTATAAGATCTCGCTAGGTTACCCTGCCTCTCGTAGTGCTACAGCTTGTGCTCTGGCTAATTCCCATTCCTCATTATTTGGAGCACATTGAGGTGTCCCCCAAGGGACCCCAGAAATCAGGGTAACAAGTCACATTATCAATTATGTCATAGAGCTCAGGCAATATGACACCGTCTCAGGGGATGGTGGGCTCTCCTTTCCTGGAGGTGTTTCAACAGAGCTTAGATGGCCACCTTTCAGAGGTGCTTTAGTTGTCGCTTCTTGAGCAGCAGAGAGGAGAAGTCCCAGCAGGCTGGAAGAGGGCAAATGTTGTCCCTATCTTCAAGAAGGGGAAGAAAGAGGATCCTAATAATTATCACCCAGTCAGCCTGACATCAATTCCAGGAAAGATCCTAGAGCAGATCATTAAACAGTCAGTTTGTAATTACTTAGAAAGCAATGCCGTAATCATTAAAAGCCAGCATGGATTTCTCAGAAATAAGCCAAGCCAGACTAATCTTATCTCTTTTTATGATAGGGTTACAAGCTTGATAGATGAAGGGAATGCTGTAGACGTAGCATATCTTGACCTCAGTAAGGCCTTTGAGAAAGTTCCACATGACATTCTTGCAAAGAAGCTAGTAAAATGCAGGCTGGACAGGGCTGCTGTTAGGTGGATTTGTAATTAGTTGACCAACCAAACCCAAAGAGTGATCACGAATGGCTGCTTTTCATCCTGGAGAGAAGTGACTAGTGGGGTGCCACAGGGTTCTGTCCTGGGCCCAGGGCTAGTCAACATCTTCATCCATGACTTGAATGAAGGAGTGGAGGGCATGCTGATCAAATTTGCAGATGATACCAAATTGGGAGGGGTTGCTAATGCACCAGAGGGCAGGATCAAATTTCAAAATGACCTTGACAGATTGGAGAGCTGGGCCAAAGCTAACAAAATGAAATTTAACAGAAAGAAATGTAAGGTCCTCCACTTAGGCAGAAAAAATGGAATGCACAAATATAGGATGGAGGACGTGTGGCTGGATAGCAGTACGTGTAAAAGGAATCTTTTAGGAGTCTTGGTAGATCACAAGCTGAACATGAGTCAGCAGTGTGACGCGGCATCCAAGAAAGCCAACACAATTCTTGTTTGCATCAATAGGAGTATGGTGTCTAGATCGAGGGAGGTAATGGTACCACTCTATTCTGCATTGGTTAGGCCTCATTTGGAACACTGTGTCCAGTTCTGGGCACCTCAGTTCAAGAAGGATGTCTACAAGCTGGAACGTGTCCAGAGGACAACGACCAAAATGGTAAAGGGTCTGGAAGCCATGCCCTACGAAGAATGGCTTAGGAAGCTGGGGTTTAGTCTGCAGAAGAGAAGGTTTAGAGGAGACATGATAGCTATGTTTAAATATTTGAAAGGATGTCATGTTGAGGAGGGAGTGGGCTTGTTCTCTGGCGCTCCAGAGACTAGGACAAGGAGCAATGGATTCAAGTGGCAGGAAAGGAGATTCCACTTGAACCTCAGGAAGAACTTCCTGACGGTCAGAGCTGTCCAGCAGTGGAATCTGCTGCCTCTGTGAAGTGTGTTGGCGTCTCCTTCTTTGGAGGTTTTTAAGCAGAGGCTGGATGGCCATCTGTTGGGAATGCTTTGATGGGTGTTCCTGCATGGCAGGGGGTTGGACTCGATGGCCCGGGGTCTTTTCCAACTCTATGATTCTATGATTCTATGATTGGGCTGGGGGACTCTGGAAGTCCCCTTCCAATTCTAGAAGTCCATGACTCACTCTTTGAGAAAGGCTTGGGGAAGGTGTAGGAGTTCATGTGGGAGTCCACTGGCCTTTTTTTCCAGCCCCAAAATCCTCTTTGGGAGAGGGCTACACTAATCACTCCTAATGAAATTGGAAAGGACTGAAAGGCCATTTCTATTCCTTACCCCATGATTGTTCACTAAAACAAAGTATTTAGACCCTTTCCACACTAGACTGTTATAATGCTATTATTCCACTTTCAACGTCCTATGGAATCCTAGGATTTACAGTTTACGCTCCCTAAATCGCAAACCCCAGGATTCCCAAGGATGTTGAAAATGGAATAATAGCACTGTAACAGTCTAGTGCAGAAATGTGAGCATACCTTGCTTTGAGAAGAATTGCACTCCCTAAAGACATAATTATCCTGGTGTTTCTTCTGGGGGAGGGATTTTTAAAAGTGGGGGTTTTCTGTTCTAGGAGGCCATGGGGCTACAAAATGTCCTTAGGGGCCACAAGTAGCCCACAGGTGGTGTGAGTCCCTCCTTTGCTTTCAGATGATTTTTTCTTCTTTCCCATGTGGATATTTACTGTTTAAACAACCTCCCACTGAGAAGAGTGCCATAAAAAATTCAAAAGGGAGTTGACAGGGGAGAGGGGTTGAGGAGAAAGAAGAAAATAATTACAGGTGAAAACCTGAAGTTTTGATATGATTCTGAATTCTCTGAATGCTTCACAGTGCCAGGCATGAATTTAAAGGCGGTCTGGGCTCTATTTTCCCCACCCTTTTTATCATGCTTCCAGTCAGTTGGCTCCCTCCCTGTTATTTTGTACTGTGTACGAAGGCTGAGCAGTGAAACTGAAGGGTATAATCACAGGTGCCAGGCATGGAATGAAGAAGAAACAGCAGAAGCAGGGAAAGCAAGTCTGCAGTGCAGAGCAAAGTGGGGAAGAAATAAAAGTTAAGTGGAATTTTTTTAAAAGAAACCTATAAATGAGCTGTAAAAATTAGATTACAGGGATCTGGAAAAGGTGGGAGGAAGATGAAAACGAGTAAAAAAGAAACCTGACACCCAGCTTTTAAAATAGAGAAACAGTTAAATAGAATTGAATAGCAGGAGTTGACTTGAGTTTTGAAAGTTTCCCAGTGATTATGTTAATACAATGGGCTTAAACGTGGAGTATACACTTTGGAAGGAAAAGGTCTCATACAGCCCAGAACAGTATCAGCCCAGCATCCCTGTGCTGTTCTAAGTGAAGGTTATGTTTGATGGCACACTGTAACACAAGTGCACAAACTGCATGACACATTTGAACCTGAAAGACCCCCAGCAACCAGGCAGGTGTGGTTCAGTGCCCTCATCCCACCTGGTGGAGTCATGGAACAGCTGGCATTGAAAACTCTTCCATCCCATTCCATGTAGACCCATGAACTGTAAATCTGGAAACTTGTGTGTCGTGGTACCACACAGAATGCCTGTAGATTTCTGACCTTCTTCAGTGAAGGAGGCTTATACTGCAATCCCAGCTCAAAAATGTTGCAGCTACTAGTTGGACTGTCTTAAAATAGTCATGGTTCCCCATCCTTATGTCTTTAGGCAGAGAGATTGAAGTATTAGAATCATAGAATCATAAAGTTGGAAGATACCCCAGGGGCCATCCTGTCCAACCCCTGCCATGCATCCAAGCACTCCCAACAGATGGCCATCCGGCCTCTCCTTAAAAACCTCCAAAGAAGGAGACTCCATGGAGGCAGCAGCAGATTCCACTGCGGGACAGCTCTGACTGTCAGGAGGTTCTTCCTGAGGTTTAAGTGGAATCTCTTTTCCTGTGGTTTGAATCTATTGCTCTGTGTCCTAGTTTTTGGAGCAGTGGAAGACAAGCTTGTTCCCTCTTCGATATGATATCTTTTCAAATATTTAAACAAATCTTAATTTTCTCTTCTGCAGACTAAGCATTCCCAGCTCCCTAGGTCGCTCCTCACAGGGCTTCAGGGCTTCCAGACCCTTCACTATTTTGGTCGCTCTCCTCTGGACATGTTCCAGCTTGTCAATATCCTTCTTGAAATGAGGTGCCCATGATCTGGACACCACACTCTTATTGATGCAACCAAGAATTGTGCTGGCTTTCTTGACTGCTGCGTCACACTGCTGACTCGTGTTCAGCTTGTGGTCCACCAAGACTCCTAGGTCCCTTTCACATGTACTGTTATCCAGCCACATTTCCCCCATCCTGTATTTGTGCATTCTGCTTTTTCTGCCTAAGTGTAGGACCTTACATTTCTCTCTGTTGAAATTCATTCTGTTAGCCTTGGCCCAGCTCTCCAATCTGTCAAAGTCATTTTGAATTCTGATCCTGCCCTCTGGGGTATTAGCAACCCCTCCCAATTTGGTGCCATCTGCAAATTTGATCAGCATGCATTCTACTCCTTCATTTCCTTTCGTCATTTGTCAACTAACCTGTATTTGTTGGGAGATCAATCTAATCTGGTTACTTAGACCCCCAACATGTGAACAATGGCATGGTCAAACAGGCAGATTTAGCATCAGCTCTCTGCTTACATTTTGCAAAATATATATCCAAGTACATTTTGCAAAATATATAGCCAATTTAGTTGTCAGCCTATAACAGTCCTCTCTCTGATTTTTTTTCCCCATTATCCCCTTCTGTCATCTCAGACTTCAGTTGGCAGAAGGCTCTGCTGGCACCATTGCTCTGCTGGCTGATATCAGCTGGCTGAAGAACCAAAAAGGAAGGGGGAAAAAAATGGGTGGAGAAGAGTCAGGATGAGGGAGAGGCTGAGTTATGCCTGATCCAAACCTCTTCCAGCACAAGGTCACAGACACTACACCAGCAGAGCTAGCACAGAACCAGTGTAGTGCTCAGAAATGCTCAGTGTCCCTGGGCTGAGAGAGGTTTGGATTCAATAAAGCTTCAACTGGCCCTGAGTTGGTTCAGCTGGCCTTCAGCCATTTGGGGAACTACTGCTCTGTTTTTAATAACCACCACCTATTCCACAGTGGTGTCCTTTCCATAGTGCTGGGCACTGGCTGGCAGATCTCTAGGTGCATTACATTTATAAAAACAACCATGAAGAGCTGCAATACTGTGTAAAACCCTTTAAATCCTATAAAATCCCTGTCCAGCTCACCACACAGCTGTGGGTAAGGTATGTCAATGCAAAGCCTCCCTAAGTTCAGTGGAAGAAGGGTAAGGCACAAATGTGAATATTAAAGCACAATATCACGCACATTTCAAGACTATAGCGGATTGTAGGATAATTGGGATACATTTTCCTCATACGTCAAATGCAAAAAAACCCAAAAAAGTTTGTCTTTTTAAATTAGTAGGGTGCAAATGGTGAGACTACACGATTATAGTGCTAGTTATAGCAGTGATGTAGACTCGAGTCAACTGACTCGGACTCAAGTCAGACTTAAGTCACTTCAGTGACTCAACTTAGACTCGATTCGGCCATATATGATGCACTGACTCGACTCAACTTGATACTTGTATATTTTTAGTGACTGACTTGCTGCCCTTGGTTCAGTAACATGACACATTCACCCAGAAACCTTACGACTCCGAACAACACTTCCATCTCTTTTTTTCTCTGCTGGTCACATGACAATCTGTCTCAACCTCAAAGTGTGGGTACATTTCTTGGAGGGAAATAGCAATGTTAGGCAATGAACTTCAGGTGGGCTTGAGGTCTGCTCAGCAGCCTGTCCCCGCTGCAAATTGGAGGAGTCTTCTAAAACTTTTCCTAAATGCAGAAGGCAAAACTTGTCCTGCAAGCATAAGGCATGTTTCTCAGAGAACAGCAAGCATGTTAGGCAGTGGGCTCGTGAAGAAAGGATCTTTCCTTCCAAGCTTTTGAAGCTTCAGTAATGGGGAGTAAGGAGGACTCTATTCCCCACTTCCAAAGCTGCAGTTGGCAAAATTGCAGATGTGGAGGGTCAACACTGCTTAAATTGTTAAAACTGACTTTATTCAACTCTGTCCAGAAATTCTGGAATACAGGTTGGGGTATAAAGTTCGCTCCAAGACTTGAGACTTGACTTGAGACTTGGAGTAAAAGACTCAAATACATCACTGAGTTATAGTGCTATAATAGTGCTATAGTGCTCTTATTCCACTTTCAACCTCCTATGGAATCCTGGGGTTTGCAGTTGAGGGAGGGGCCTTTAGGATTCTCAGCCAGACAGCTCTTTGGCCTCAGGAAACTACAAACCCCAGAATTCCACAGGAGGTTGAAAGTGGATTAATAGCAGGGTGGAAATGGCCTAATACAGTGGTTCTCAACCTGTGGGTCCCCAGATGTTTGTGGACTTCAGCTCCCAGAAACCCTGAGCATTGACCATAGTAGCTGGGGCTTCTGGGAGCTGAAGTCTACAAACATCTGGGGACCCACAGGTTGAGAACCACTGGCCTAAGTGATTAGTGGGCCGCCTCAGGATTCCGTCTTAGGGCTGGTGTTGTTTAACATATATACATGGCTTGGATGATAGAATAGAAGCACATTGACTCATTTCAAGCTTGCTGCCCACCAAGATCCCTCGATCCTTTCCGCATGGATTACACGAGGTGTCACTCATCTTACATCTGTGCCTTTGATTTTCCCTACCCAAATGTCTTACCTTACATTTGTCCCTGCTGAAATTCAGTTTGTTTGCTCAGTTATCTAGTTTGTTAAAGACCTCTTGAATCTTTATTCCCCTTCCTGAGACATTAGCTGCTCCTCTCAGTTGGGTGTCATCTGCGAATTTCACTTGATTCCATCTCCTACTCTTTGTGGTGCTGCCTTTAGATGTAATGTGGAAGAACTGTCCGCTGGATAGTGAAGAAAGCTGACAGGAGGACAATCAGCTCAGTCAAATGTAGTTTTGGAAAATAGTTCTAAAGATACCATGGACAGCCAGAAAGAGAAATGGGTCCTAGAGCAAATCAGATCTGAACTCTCACTAGGGGCCTTATTGCACTACACTGTTACAGTGCTATTATTCCACTTTAACTGCCATAGCAATATCACATGGAATCATGGGAGCTGCAGTTTAGGGAGAGGCATTTAGAATTCTCAGCCAGAGAGCCCCAGTGCCTCACCAAACTACAAACCCCAGAATTCTAAAGGGTGCAACCAAGGGAGTTAAAGTCAGCCCTCCACATTTGCAGGTTTGACTTTCACAGATTTTATTATTTGTGAGTTTCTCCAGCCTCTGCCAGCGAAATCTCAGATGCTTCTTTTCTGGAGGAACCTTCCCTCTTGGCAGCTCCAGTCCAGCCTCACAGCCCTTTAAAACCCCACCTTTGATCCTCCTCTTTCTCCACCAGCCACTGCTTGGACAGCTCAGGATGGCTCACAGCTCAGTTTCTCAGCACCACAAATCCTCTCCCCATGACCCATGTACTCAAGGAAGGAAATGGAAGTATAGGGCCACCATGCTAACCCACTCTTCTTCCCTTTGCTTTCCCTGATCTGGTTTGAATCCTGGCTGTCCATTTCCCACCATGCCTCAGCCCCCTTCTCACAGACACACATCCCCATTTTGATATTTGCGATTTTCCCACTATTACCAGGATTGTGCACCCCTAACTCTATGTGCAAATGTGAAGGTCTGACTGTAATAGCACTATAACAGTGTAGTGTGAGAGGGATCTAGAAGGCTGCAGTACTTTCAATGTATTATGAGAAGATATGACTCCTTGAAAAAGATTATAATTCTTGATAGAGTTGAAGACAGTAGGAAGAAGACAGCTGCACTACTGCGGATTGATTCAATCAAGGAAGCCATGCCTCTGAATTTGTAAGACCCAAACAAGGCAGTTGATGATAGGGCTCTTGGAGATTTCATGTTCATAAGATTGTCACACATCAGCATTTACCTGACGTCAAACAAGTATCCGTAGACCACATGTGTCAAAGGCCAGTGAGCCAAATCTGGCCCACCAGGCCATTTCATGTGGCCCTCACACCTCTCCTGCAGCTGAGGTGCTCCCCCTGCCTGGCGAGCCCAATCCCCACATTGCGGCCCTGCTGGTATTCTGAAGAGGGGCCTAGCAGCCAGCACTCGCAGTCTACTTCTACTTCTGACTGCTCCTCTGCCCAATCATCACTTTCAGAGCATTGCCATGGGTCACCGTGGCAACGCTCCACATGGCTCATGAAGTTAGACAGAGGAGCCTCAGAAGTAGAAGTAGATTGCGAGTGCTAGCTGCTGGGCTCCTCTTCAGAATACTAGCAGCTGGAGGCCAGCAATGTGGGGATGGGGCTCACCAGGTACAGAGAGAGGCAGGGGGGCAGAAAGAGCCACAACAGGGGAGCAGAAAGAGGCACAGAGCGGGTCTTGCGGGACAGAAAGAGGCACAGAGAGGGGCTGGGGGCAGAAATATCATTATTTAATATGATAAAAGAGTAGATACATTTATTTAGTCTTACAGATACAACTGGCCGTTTGAGGGCAACCATAGTGCTGAAATTGAGTTTGACACCCCTGCCATAGACTCATCAGTGGGTCTCCTCAGGTGACCTGGCATTATTAAGTTACAACCTGAGACATCCCTGCGGTTGCTGGTAGGGAAGAAGGCAATACTTTTTTCTTTCTCTCCATTTTGAAAATGCATGCTCTGCTTGTAAATTGAGAACTGTCTCCATCCAGTTTGAAGCTCGCAGTCTCTTTTTGTTGGTAAAGAGCCAGGTCTAACTAAACAGTCCTTACGTTGTCATTAGTGGAGATTATTTCATGTGCCAAATTACATAAAGAAAGTCAAAGGAAGCCAAATTGGATGTCTTTACCCATCCAAAGCTTGGATAGCTTTACCTAGTGGTTGGAAAGAATGAACCCTCAGGGAGTAAATGTCCCATAAAATTCCAATTTAAAGTGATTTAAACAAGGTCATATATAACACCTCTCTTTGTTGCCTTTTCTGCAACATAGAAGCATAGCTACTCGGCAGCGTAGGAATGTGGGGGCGAGGGGTGATTCGCCCTGGGCGGCAATGTTTCTGGGGCACCGTGGCCCGTAGCCACACCCCTGCGTGCCCTGGCCATGCCCCCACACAACACAGCCACACATCCCGCACAGCAGTCACGCCTGTTGTGCCGTACCCCCCTCCCCCCTCCCCTCCACACACTCCAGGCTCCGCCGCTGTAGCTACTCCCCTGGAAATATAAACAAAATGTAAATGATTGTGGCAGTAGGATGGGATGGACTTAAGGGTGAACGTGTTTGAAACTGACACAGAATGAAAATAAACTGATCTATCCGTTCATCCCCATGTTTTCAGACTTCTAACGTGCGGCGGGTTATTTCAATGTTGTGTAGTGGACCAAGAAACAATTGTCCACTGGCCAGATTTGGCTCGCGTGTGGCCAGCTGACCCAGGAAGGGCTGCTGTTTTTGCAAGTTCTGTATTCTTTGCCAGTGATCCATAGTAATGACCCTTGTAAAACGTTGCAGAGTGAGAGGCGAGATTTAATAAAAGCTGTCTCGGAGTAGACAGGAAACCTTGAACCTGCCCATCCATGCGTTTAAGAATTGTGCTGAATGCTAAAATGGTAGTTTAAGCACTGTGGGTGCTATAAATGCAGTCTTTTTACAGCATAGACAGTTTTTAGGATAAAGGATAAAACACTTCAGTTATGCAATCTGTTTGACAAGGCCATCCAAATCCTGGCCAGCAGAAGTGGAGACATCATGATCTCTGGGTTTTGTGTACATTTTAAACTTCTGTTGATTCTTTTTTGTATACATCATCTCCTTTGTCCTGCCTGAAAAAGGTGACATTAAACCACACTTGAGGAGAATGCTGATCGCTAAGGAATTTAGGAGCTCATTCTGTACTTGCTCTACTGGCTTCCTTATAGCAACCTTTCCTCACAACGTAGCCAGAAAAACACAGTTGTTTATGTTGTTGTTTTTGTTCATTTATATCCTGCCTTTCTCCCAAAATTGGGACTAATGATGGCTTACTATTTAAAAACACAATACAGTTGGCCTTCTATATTCACTAGGGTTAGGAGTGCAAGACCCTTGCAAAAGTGGAAAAATCGCAAATATCAAAATGTCCTTGTGTGTCTGAGGGAAGGGGGCTGAGGCACAATGGCTAGAGCAGGCACCCAGGGCCCAAAAATGGTGTATCAGCATGGTGGCCCTATACTTTCTCTCGCACACTCACGTCCTTTCTTGGGTGTGTGGGAGGGATTGAGATAAGGTTTGTGGTGCTGAGAAATTGGGCTGCAATCTATCCTTAGCTGGCCAGGCTGCAGCTGGTGGAGGAGATGGAACACCAAAGGCAGGTTTTTGAAGGGTTGCACAGCCTGATCAGAGTGGCCAAGGAGGAAGGTTCCGCTGAAAAAGAAGCTCCTGAAGTGTAGGGGGGCAA
Source organism: Iguana delicatissima (assembly GCA_948472985.1). Taxonomy (NCBI): domain Eukaryota; kingdom Metazoa; phylum Chordata; class Lepidosauria; order Squamata; family Iguanidae; genus Iguana; species Iguana delicatissima. The sequence goes on from CAOKZL010000060.1 coordinate 273,671, forward strand.
GGGATGGAGAAATTCACAAATAATCAAATATGTGAAAGTGAAATCCACAGATGTGGAGGGCCAACTGTACAACTAATATTAATATCTTTCTTAAATAACTCATTACTGCTGTAGACTTTGTTACCCCGATTTCTAGGGTCCCTTGGGGGACACCTCCATGTGCTCCACGTGATGGGGAGTGGAAACTAGCCAGAGCACAAGCAAGAGCAATACGAGAGGCAGGGTAACCTAGCGGGGTCTTTTTACCCAGTGTTTGCAGGGTCAGACCAAGCCAAAAACCACACCAGATTGCCTACTAAATGATTTTATTGAATGTAAGTCCCACGCACCAACACACTCACGCACACACTCACCCAAGAGCTATTAAGAAATAAAAGAGAGGAAATTGGACAGGGGAGCTTCAAAGGGGTGTTGTTGAGGAATACTGCACCTTGTCCTGAAGTCCTAGGTCCAGGAAGGCAGTGAAGAAGTGGGGCTCAGCACGGAAGGAGCTGAAGGGGTTGCTCTGCAAATGGAGCGACGGTCTGCTGGGATGACCAGGAGCGATCCGAAGAAATGCTCAAAGGCCAGAATTATTTATGGGGAAAAAGTAGCTGGAGGACTAATCCTTTTCCGGAGAGAACAATGGGAGCTGCAGTGAGCACATAGCTTCATATTGGTAATTTCCTTTGCATGATAGGATTTATTGTGTGTTGCCAAAGTCTCCGGATCTTCAGCTGTGTTAAGGGTCCTCGCTTGATGAAATATTTGCTCAACTTGGGGCACGCCTGTTAATCCCTTCAAGTCGGCGTCTCGGGGCTGAGGATTCTTTGTGTATTGTGAGTTTACACACCTCGAGGTCTCCTGGGGCTACGCGATGGGGGTTTTCACTGGCCTGACCTGATTTTTGGCCTTTGACCGTGCCTGCCTACGTGCTCCTTCAGGGGACCTCTATGGCAAACAGAATTATTTAATATTAAGAATTGTAGACCCCTGGATAGGGTTTCTGTCTCTCAGTAACAACTTTTAGCTTTTCCACTCCTCGAGCATCTTCCACTTGTTGTCATGTCCCTGTCCCAGGATCTGGATAGGACCCTTCCCAACGGGCACACCCTAGAGACATGCGAGGAACCGTACTTGCAGCAGCCAGTGTCGGCGGAAAAAGGAGAATGCAGGAGTCCGGCAGCATTTATATAAAATGGACTCATTAACTAGGCCAACAGGTGAGTAGGACTAGAGCCTATATAACAAGAGGCCAGAATGGGAGGAAACTATTGGAGCCAACTGATTCCATCAGTGCAGACAACTTAGTTGACTCCTGTATTCCTTCCTCGTGTTCCTTGAAACTTGGACCTTTGCTGGACTATGAATTTTGCCCTTGGATACCCTCGTTCTGGACTCACGGTAAATTTGGATTCAGTTTCTCTAAACCTCATAAAAACTTGGAGTAACCAATACAAACTTTGCCTGTTACCTCCTGCTAAACATCCTGATTATAAAGCTGGAAGCTTTGGTGGGCTGCCAGCACAGGACGCTAGTCTGGGACCATTTCCACACTAAACTGTTATAATGCTATTATTCCACTTTCAACATCCTATGGAATCTTGGGGTTTGCAGTTTAGGGAGGGGCATCAAAGTGCAAAGTGCAAACCCCAGGATTCCATAGGATGTGGAAAGTGGAATAATAGCACTATAACTGCCTAGTGCAGAAATGCCTGGGTCCTAAGCCCATCCTCTCAAGACCCACCCCTGTTTCTTCCAATGCAGCGTAAGGAGCCTTAGGCCAAGACAGAGCACTGGAGTCCAAAATGGTGACAGCATAGTTAATAGAAGGGAACAATACAGGCTGGGTTACTGCAGTGACAAAGGCACGATTCCGCAGCGCTACCCTGCCAACGACGGATGCTAGAGGATTTTGTCCACCCCATCTTTTCAACCAATCTCCTGGAGTATTAGGTACACTGGAAAACATGGCCAGTTTTAAATTTTTTACCTTTCTCCAAATTTTATTATGCATTTCTCTGCTCAAAAACATGTATCAAAATGAGTTTTTTTTAAAAAAAAAAATGAGGGACAGGACAAATTCTGAATTCCAAATCGGATTGGTCTGTTTGTGGATCAGTTCTATGACAGCTTCCTGACAAATGTGGGCTTTTGTACAATGTGAGCTTGAACCCTCAGAAAGTGTTGGGAGGGATTTGGTGCTTTGGAGCTCTGTAGAGAGGGGCCTTTTGGGGTTTTGTTTTTCTGACAGTTTACATGGTTGGAAATACAGGGGAGGGACAGGAGTTGAGTGATTGAGAGGTCTACTTTCTAATCATACAGCATGCTTCATCAGGAATTGTTCAGTCACTTCTTGGGGTAAGGGCTAAAGGTTTGCTAAACTGTTTGACTCCATTCTTCTTCGCTCAATTATAGGCCATTTCCGACCACACTGTGGCAGTGCTGTTATCCCACTTTCCGTATCCTACGGAATCCTGCGGTTTGCATTCAGGGAGGGCCCTTTAGAATTCTCAGCCAGAGAGCTTTTCAGCCTCAGTCAACTACAAACCTCAAAATTCCACAGAAGGTTGAAAGGGGAATAATAGCACTATAACAGTGTAGGGTGGAAAGGCCATAGTTTTTCTGTCAATACCTGGAAGAATTTAGGAGTGGAGTGGTACTCTGTGGTGGCTTATGTTTTGTTGTGGTGGTGGTGGTGGTGTGCCTTTAAGTCATTTCTGGCCCTTTTTGCATGGCATTTGCCAAGCGAAAGGGCCCCTGGAGTGTCACTTGACTGTGAGAAGAGGTCCACACGACGCACTCACAATCATGCGACGCTCCAGGGCCTGGCAGGTGCCGATCACGCACTATTTCCTTTTCGACTGTGAGGCGAAAATGGTGCGCGATCGCGCATTGCTCCGGGACCCTGTGCGCACTTGCTGTGTGCGCGGAGCTCCAGAGCCGCAGCGTTAGTGCTTCTTGCCCCAGCACAGCCTGGGAAAATCCCAGGCTGCTCTGTGGAAGGAAGAGGACGGGCTCTCGCGCAAGCAGGCAGCAGCTGCGGAGCTGAAGGAATTGGGACGTGAGAGCCTCTCGCTAGAGGCTGCTGGCGTGATCCCCGCACCCCAGCTCCGCGAAAAGCTGAGTTGCGGAAAGGGCCTCTAACTTACGGTGACTCTAAAGCAATCCTATCACAGGGTACTCTTGCCAACATTTTGTTCAGGCCAGGTTTGCTTTTACTTTCTTCTGACGCTGGGAGAGTATGACTTGCCCCAGGTTATCCAGAGGGTTTCCATGGCTGAGTGGGGATGTGATTTTTAAGTTTACTTTTTTTAAATTAGTCTTTCTCCCTGTCTTTTTCCTGCAGTACACTTTTAAATGACTTGTTCTAATCTGTTGTCATTGTTCCTTAGACTGTGATGTGTGCCTTTGATGGGCGTAGGTAGTTTAACTCTTTGCGCTTTCCTCAGCTAACTTTTTGTTCTTTTCTCTAGAGTTCAGAATAAAATCAGGTTCTTCTTTAATGAGGAGCCTGTTTTCCCCATTCTTTCTGGTGACTATTAACTATTTTTATTATTTTTATTAATTATTCATAATTATTACTGTTTATATCCATGAATAAGTCCGGAAATTCTAGTAAAAAAATAGACCTCCGCAACCTGCACCAACTTATCCACGGGTCAATGTAAATACTATAACTTAACTCTTATAAAAAAAAAAAAAAAGGAACCATCTCCTTCTCTGATTCGAATGGCAAAATGCAATAACTTAGGCCGTTTCCACACTAGGCTGTTATAGTGCTATTATTCCACTTTCAATATCCTACGGAATCCTGGGGTTTGCAGTTTAGGCCCCTCCCGAAACTGCAAACCCCAGGATTCCATATAACAGCCTAGTGCGGAAACGGCCTTAGTCCCAGCACAGCGAAAAAAAGCACTGACCCCTTCTACTCTCTTCACCATGATGCTGCTTCTGATCGTTTTGAATGCCTGGATGGGAAAATGGCAGTAGTGGCAGCCTGGGGCGGCTGGCCCATAAGGTGATGCTGGCATTTTCTCCTCTTTGTGGAATTACCCTCACTTTATCCATGGGTCATATCAAAATCTGCAATTTTGGTCACAAAACCTTAACTTATACATGAGATCAGCTTATTCATAGGTACATACAGTGCCTTTCCTGAAACTCCATTATTTTCTTTTGCAGTTTTTAAAAATGTTTGCTGCTGCTGGTTCTTTGTCTCATGTCCCTGCCATGCTGCAAAGCATTACTCTGTCATGACAATGAATGCTTCTTGATTATTTGATGCTTTTGGATACTGTAAGCTGGTATAAAAGCTTATCTTGGGCAGGAAGTGCATGCTACCTTGTTGTAATGAATGATTATCTTGGAGCAGCCAAATGCTTGGATTCCCGTCATATGTTACATGTCACCATATGTTAAACCTGGTGTGTAACCTGATTGATTGTGGAAAGTGTGAAATATGAAGTGAGCATATTGCCACAGTATGCTAGATGAGGGGAAAGAGTATTATGTTCTTACTGTTTTTGATATAGGGTTCTGTTAGAGCTTTGGTATGTATTGCCTGTTATGTGCCTTGCTGGAGAAATATGTTACATCTGCTTCTAAAATGTATAACCACATATGGTACTATGTAGTGTTGAGTTACGGTCCTGCTGTTCCACATTATGTTATTGCTGTACTACAGTGTACAATGGACTTCATTGTATGTGTGCACTGAGGATTGATGATCTTTCATTATCATTGGCTACTCTTGTATTTTGATGTATTATTTTAATGTGCTGGCTAGCTTGCTCTCACAGAAAAACACTGAAGGCCTTTCTGCACCACATTGTTGTAGTGCTATTATTCCACTTTCAGCATCCTGTGGAATCAGGGGAGGTTGCAGTTTAGGGAGGGCCATTTAGAATTCTCAGCCAGAGAGCTCTTTGGTCACAGGAAACTACAAAACCCAGAATTCCACAGGAGACTGAAAGTAGAATAATAGCACTATAACAGCGTAGTGCGGAAAGGCCCAGAAGTTCAGAAGCATTTATTTGGAATTAGCAAGCAACACAGCAACTTTCCAACAGTTGCTGAGGCTGATGTGTGTTGGATGATAACAGGGTCTTTGAGTTCCTGAAAGAAAGCTTCTGTAGTATTTAAAAAAAAATAATTCTGAGCCATTTACTCAAACTTCGAACTGAGCGAATGTCATGAACACAACACAACACTCTATTTGTCAACCAGTTTATATTATCTTCTTCTTTTACAGAACTTTAATCCAGAACCGTTTGCCCCTTAGGCCCTTTTCGCACGGCATTTGCCATGCGAAAGGGCCCCTGGAGCATTGCGCGACTGCGAGGAGCGGTCCGCACGATGCACTCACAATTGCGCAGTGCTCCAGGGGCTGGCAGGTGCCGATCATGCACTATTTCATTTTTGGCTTTGAGCTGAAAATGATGCGCAATCGTGCATTGCTCTGGTGCCCCACACGCACTTGCTGTGAGTGCGGAGCTCTGGAGCTGCGGCGCTCATGCTTCCTGCCCCAGCGCAGCCTCAGAAAATCCCAGGCTGCACTGCAGAAGGAAGAGGAGGGGCTCTCGCGCTACCTGCTCGCAAGCAGGCAGCAGCTGCGGAGCTGAAGCAACAGGGACACGAGAGCCTCTCGCAAGAGGCTGCTTGCGCTATCCTCGCACCCGAGATCCACAAAAAGATGAGTGGTGGAAAGGGCCTTAGCACATTTTTTCAACTCTGTTTCTTTTTCATTAGTTCTTCATTCTTCTAATATGTGTATTTCACATTATTTTTATATCTTTCAACTCCCTATGACACAACAGTGTTTTGTATCTGCGTGGTGCATTGCACTGAGTTATGTATATGGATTACTTTAATATATTCTTATGTTACCTTGAGAGGTGGGGGGGTGTTGGGGTCCACCCACAATGCCAGTGTCTCCTTGGGATTTGGGGAAAAGATTGCTCAACCAAGGCCTGCGAGAGAAAGGTAACGGCAGTTTTTTTTCACTTGTGCATACCAGTATTAACTGTAGAGAGGACTTCAGTTAAAAGTTAACAAAGTATTTATTTGAATTGACAAACACACAAGAAATCAGACACTCTTAAGTACCATACAAGTCTGTCAGAATGTAAGGCAGGAAAGGTTGGATAGAGAGGTTGGGGAGGACCAATTCCTTCTTCAGAGTCTTCTAAAAACTTAAGGAAATGTAGAAAAAGATTTGCTCAAAAGCATCAAAACTTATTAAAACAAGTTTGAAATATATAGAATAAAACAAGAATCCATTTTCTTATAATGCACTCAACTATAGCTTTATCAAATATTACCTTCGCATTGTACTATAGTGGCATAGCATCTATTCAAATTTTGACCAAAAATATGTATATTATTACACTCAATCTTCTTTTCTAAAAGGTAAGCACCTCCTCGTCTGTGATTATCTAGATATCTATTGTCCAACAACAATATATGTTTACAAACTAGCTTCAATGTATCCCTCAGGATGAAACCATGTAAAATCCCATCTCTTAGAAACTAAGGCAGACTCGTTTGCAAACACAAACACATTGAAAATCTAAACAACACAGCACTCAGAAGAAGAAGAAGAAAGAAGAGGACAGATATTATTTGAGGAAAAACCTTGCTATGAAAATGAAACCAAGGCTATTACCATACCAGACTGTTATAGTGCTTTTATTCCACTTTCAACATCCTGTGGAATCCTAGGGTTTGCAGTTTAGGGAGGTTTTCCATAGGATGTTGCAAGTGGAATAATAGCACTATAACAGTCTGGTGTGGAAATGGCCTATCACCATATAATAGGGTTCCCGGATCTCAGGGAGTAGAGCCTCTTCTCCACAACTCAGGGTGACAGGGGGCATTTCAGAGCAAGGGCTCTGCCTTGAAAAGTGCATATACTTATATATTTTCCTCATTTGTTAGACTTGGAGATCTTTATTTGAATGAATGCCATACTCTGGGACTGTGGAAGATGCTTAATGTATCATGCTCTAGATATCGCCAGGGCCCCTTCCTGTAACACCACAAGGGATCATCTCCAGGTCTCAGATTTTGGCCGTGAGATGGCAGAACCTGGGATAGTCCTGACATTAAGCCTTTCGTAAGGGTGCTCGATGCTGATGATTCAAGGCATTTCCGCACTAGCCTGATACAATGATCTTATTCCACTTTCTTTTTTTCTTTTCTTTTTCTCCTTCAAATTCTTTTATTTTCAAATTGCATACAGTAACACAAAGGAAAAAGAAAAAGAAAACACATTATATAAAAAGAAGCCAATACAACCAGAAGTACAAAAATTACATACAGTTATCAGTTTCTCATTGATAAATATTCCCAATACCAATATAAAGTGAGCAAAATAAAATAAAATAAAATAAAATAGACTCTATGATCCAGAGCCCAAAGTAACAGCTACCACCACACTGAATCTCAGAGTGAGAGGAGCAAGGAGCTATTGGAATGATGTGGGAAGAATGAGGATAAGAGATACAGGCCATTTCCGCACTAGACTGTTATAGTGCTGTTATTCCACTTTCAACATCCTATGGAATCCTGAACTGCAGTCCCTAAACTGCAAACCCCAGGATTCCATAGGATGTTGAAAGTGGAACAATAGCACTAGTGTGGAAATGCCAGTTGTGGATTTTGGGGACTTATAAAGGTAAAGTCAGATACAGGTTGGTGCCTTTTGTTTTTCACTGCAGCTGATGTTGATGCTGTAGGTCAGTGGTTCTTCTGGGAGTTGAAGTCCAAAACACCAGAGGGACCAAAGATTGGGAGCCAGTGGTGTAGGCTGCAAGCAATGGTAGCTGATGATTAATAGGTCTCAGCAGATACAGTGCCTATCACCAGTCTCCAGGATAATCACGGGTCCAGTGAGATACCAGATGAATATACGCTATTTTATCAGTTTTCAGCTCTTTCCACCACAAAGCCGAACTGCACTGGTAACACTGACTGTGTTGTCGCAGTTGAAGAGGTGACTTCTCTTGCTGTTTGGAGTCTTCTCTTCCCAGGCTGCTCTGCAGAAACAAAAAAGAAAAAGAAAATCTTCCTGTTTTATGAGCTATGTGAAGAAGCTGTCAAGATATAAGTAATTGCTGCCAGATTTGTTCCATCACCAAACTGTGATTTCTGATGGCCAACAGATGCTGCCTGCCTCTCTGCTCAGATTTGTGCTGCTCTGTTCAAAGGCAATTGTGCTCTGCAAATTCTAAATTTAGTCCATAGCAGTTCCAATCCTCCAAGTTACATATAGTATCCACATCCCGACCAGGTCAGTTACGTCTTTGGAGGGGGTGGTAATACGATCAAAGTGTGTGCTCTGTTCTGAACCCCTGTGTGACTTCAGAAGTACTGGGGAGACACTTTTGGCAACTTCCTTGCAGACTGCAAAGCCACAAATCCTTATGAACTGGAATTGTGCACCAGGGGAATTGCCATAAACATTCTCTAGCCTTTATGTGGCAGTGAAAGAGTAGGGTGCTGGGAGAGATCCATTTCACTGACTTTATCTGAGGGACAGAGAAACTTTTCAGGAATGGGGAATAGCAATAGCATAGCTTCTTTTCCATAAAATGTCTCCCATGCACATTTTTTGCAACCATGGTTTTAGGTAACTGTTTTGCTTCAATGTTTTATTGGGTTTTACTGTGCTGTGATGAGATGATGGGATATCTCGGAAACAGTCTGCTGGGAATGAGGACGTGTTATATTAACAAACTACATTAAGAGTACAGGTGCAGGCAGGCAGACTCCACTGCAAAGTCAAACTGTTGGCAAGGAGAGTGAGAAAATGGGAGGGGGCCAGAAAAGCCTGAGAAAGGAATTGTTATGGTCAGTCATCAGAAAGAATGCTAGCATGCCAGTCGTGTAGGGACGTGGGGGCGATTTGCCCCGGGTGGCAATGTTTTTGGGGTGTCCTGGCCCGTAGCCACACCCCCATGCACCGTGGCCATGTCCCCATGCTCAGTGGCCATGCCCCTCATGCCATAGCCCCCCCACATACACAGTCCAAGCTCCGCCACTGTAGCATGCACTAATTTGAAGTGTTAAACTTATAAGCTGTTGCAAATCCCGTGCTTCTTTAGTCCTGACAGTTGCCAAGGTGTGCAGGTCTTTTCTTCAATGTTCCTGAGTAAAGCTTTTGAAACCTCAAAGCTTATTGAAACTTAGAGCTGTTCTGTACATCACAGGTTACAAGTGGATATGGCACAACCACAAATGCGTTAGTAGCCTGGCCATTCTTTTATATCACCGACAATGCCTGGGCCTACAATTATTCTGGGATATTTGTGGTACAGGAGGAGCAGGGGAATGGTATCTCCCACAGAAAAATGTCGAAGAGTAGTTAGGACAGACATGGAACTCATGCAGGTCTCCAGATGTTTTGGATGGTAACTTCCACCCTCCAACAACAACATTGCCAATGTTGTGGGATTTGGGGAGTTGCAGAATTCCTCCCGGTGGGTGGTGGGAAAAGTGGTGAAGTTGCTTTCTTTTTCCTGGAGGAATGAGAAAAAGAAAAGTGTCATTAAATGGTCTCTGAAAATTTTTGTCCAGTCCATGTACATCCAGGTTGATATTTCAATATCAGAGAAAAATATCAAAAAGGCTCCTAACGTCAGAGTGTGTAGATATGGGTCTGAATCTGATCAGTTAATACCACCTAGATGTAAACCCACAATATTTGTTGTTGACTGTTGAGCCAACACATCAGTAAATCCCATTGATTCAGTGGGCCTACTCTAGCAGGAGAACTTCTAATAGGGTTCTGGCTGTGCGATCCATGTGAGATTTGAATGTGCATTATTACATGACAACTAATTTTTCAGAATATTAGAACAACCTTATTTTTTTTAAAAAAGACGTTATCTTCACATCATGAAAGTAACACCACAGTCTCATTTTCTGCCCTTATTAAGAATGTTTTCATGCTGTGACACTACCTTTCTTTCTTTTTGAAATGCTCACAGTCAATAACAACTTAAATGATACTCCTGGATGCCCTTTGCTCACATCATTTATTTCTGTTCCCTTTATCTGATTTTGCCAAGAAGATCTAATTGGAAAAAAGCAGTGGTTCATCGGCAGGAGGAATATAAATGCTGTTAAGACGTAGTTCCTCTACTTCCACGGTGTACCCAGAGGCACTAATTCTCTACAGGCATCACCCTCAGCCAGACTGTATTTGGGCCTTTTTCTTTTCTTTATCCCAGCAAAACAAAGGCCATTATTTATAACATCTTGGATTGGTTAAAACAGACTAATTAATCCTTACTTGATTTGGCGAGGTGAGCCAATGCTAATACAAAGAATTCCAACAGGCATAAATATAACGTGCTATTTTCGTCAGGAAAGATCAGAAGCACAAATACAAAATGGGCAAAACCTGGCTTGACAGCAATACATGTGAAGAGGATCTAGAGGTCTTGGTAGACCCCAGGCTCAACATGAATCAACAGTGTGATGTAGCAACAAAAAAGCCATTGATATTCTAGGCTGCTTCAGTTAAGACTATAGTTTCCAAAATGAGGGAAGTGTCAGGCCCACTCTATTCTGTTTTGGTCAGGCTTCTTCTGGAACAGTGTGTCCAGTTATGGACACTGCAGTTTAAGAATGATATTGACAAACTAGAATGTATCTAAAAGACTGTGACCAAGACACAAGTTCTGGGAGGAATAGTTGAAGGAGTTTGGTAGGTTTATTCCATGGAAGGAAAGACTAACAGGTGATCAGATAGCCATCTTCAAGTATCTGAAGGATGGTCCTGTAGAAAATAGAGTCAGCTTATCTTCAGATGCTCCAAAGGACAGTGCTCACCGGTAGATTTAAACTACACAAAAGCAGATTCCGAGTAAACACTAGAAAGAACTTGGTGATTGTAAAAGCTGTCCAGTGGAGGAACAGACTGTCTCAGAGTTTTAAAACAGAGGGGGAATGCCCACCTGTTGGGGTGCTTTGGTGGTGGATTCCTGAACTGAGGGAGTTGGCTAGATGGCCCTTCGTGGTTCCTTCCAACTCTGTGTTTCTGTTATCTGAATTAATTCTTACACTATGTGATTCTGGACTAATTCCCTAGTTACTTTGGAACCTGGTTACCTCTTTGTGGGTGGAGTATATCATGAGCAAGGTGTGATAATGGGGGTTACCATTATGCAGAACAGAGCTGAAGGGAGATAGTTCTGCCTGCAGGCAAACAAAGGGTTAATGAACTGATAAGGTTTGATTACATTTTATTGGGGGTCAGCATCACAGGTCACAAGAGATAGTTTTCCAATCGGGGTAGAAAGGTGAGGATCTTCAAGATGCTGCATTGAAGAAGTTTTTAAAAAGCCTCAGGGGACTAAGAGAGAGAGAGAACGAAAGAGAGGAACAAAGACATCAATGAGAGGAGGCATGTTGCTGGTTGCAGGTAGTCCAGCTAGGCCTCACCTCCTGGCTCTGCCTCTGCTTTTCCTCCTGGAGAGAAGTGACTAGGGGGGTGCCACAGGGTTCTGTCCTGGGCCCAGGGCTGTTCAATATCTTCATCAACGACTTGGATGAAGGAATAGAGGGCATGCTCATCAAATTTGCAGATGACACCAAATTGGAAGGGGTTGCTAATACGCCAGAGGACAGGATCAAAATTCAAAAGGACTTGGATAGATTGGAGAGCTGGGCCAAGGCTAACAAAATGAAATTCAACAGAGAGAAGTGTAAGGTCCTACACTTAGGTAGAAAAAATGGAATACAGAAATATAGGATGGGGGACACGTGGCTGGATAGCAGTACGTGCGAAAGAGATCTAGGAGTCTTCATAGACCACAAGCTGAACATGAGTCGGCAGTGTGATGTGGCAGCCAAGAAAGCCAGTGCAATTCTCGGCTGCATCAACAGGAGTATGGTGTCTAGATCGAGGGAGGTACTGGTACCACTCTACTCTGCTTTGGTTAGGCCTCATCTTGAATCCTGTGTCCAGTTCTGGGCACCCCAATTCAAGAAGGACATGGTCAAGCTGGAGCAAGTCCAGAGGAGGGCAACTAAAATGGTGAGAGGCCTGGAAGACATGCCCTATGAGGATAGACTTAGGGAGCCGGGGATGTGTAGTCTGCAGAAGAGAAGGTTAAGAGGGGACATGATAGCTATGTTTAAATATTGGAAGGGATGTGATGTAGAGGAAGGAGAGGGCTTGTTTTCTGCTTCTCCAGAGACCAGGACAAGGAGCAATGGATTCAAGCTGCGGGAAAGGAGATTCCACTTGAACCTCAGGAAGAACTTCCTGACGGTCAGGGCTGTCTGGCAGTGGAATCTGCTGCCTCGGAGTGTAGTGGAGTCTCCTTCCTTGGAGGTTTTTAAGCAGAGGCTGGATGGCCATCTGTCAAAGGGAGTGCTTTGAGGGTGTTCCTGCAAGGCAGGGGGTTGGACTGGATGGCCCGTGTGGTCTCTTCCAACTCTACATTTCTATGATTCTATGATTCTATGATTCTATGCATACCATCTTAGCCCTAATCACAATGTGAGTCATGAGGATGTTTCTAGATAGTCGTGTCAGGTTTTCTGTTCTTTTGAAGGCTTTGGCTGGTATGATGTAACTATCTGTATCTGTAACTATGAAACAAAACCCTGGGGAAGGAACTCCCATGTATGGTGATATCTTCTGTTATCTATATTGCCTGTTTTTAGAATAAATGCTTTCCTTTAACTCCCTGCTCCCTCCATTCCCACGTGCTTGTCCGTGACCCACGTACATAGGATTCCTCTCTCCCAGAGAGGGTCAGGGGAGGAAAAGGATCTCTAAGCTTAGAGACTGTTGAGCCTCCCACTGGACTACTAAAACAGGGATTTTTATTCAATTAAGTGGGTGGTGGCAGCATTTAATTAATGGAACATGGGGAGTTTCCATCTCCTATTTGAGGGCAGCAGTCAGCATTGAGTGGAAGAAGGGCCCATGACACAAGGTGCAGAAAGTCAGTCCTCCCAACCACTGCACAGGGCAGGTGATTTTCCTTGGCATCCCTTACAGTTGCTTGGTTCCAGCAGGCATTCATCCCAAAAGTTCCTCATTCTGTCCACCTCTTTTTCTCTTGGCCGTGTGTGGGGGTTGCCACCCTTCACCACTGTGTTTCTCCTTCTCTCCTCTTTTCCTTCCATGGAGGGACTGGGGGAATAAGGCAGATGGGCTGTAATGGCCCTGATGGGAAGGTGTCCCAGCCTCCCCTTCCCTAGTCTGCCCTAACTCTATATTTGGGCACAGTCATTTATCATGTGAGTGATGGATCTGGTAGTGCCCCATATCATGTGGTTTTCTAAGCCAGAAACTCTTGAGACTGGAGTGGGAATGCCCTTTAGCCCAAGACAAGGTTCTCGCTGTCGCTGGTGGTTTACTTGGACTTGATGCTTTCTTGGGCAAGGCTCAGGTTCAGTTCCTTGTCAGAGAAGCCTTTTAACTAGAGAGGCACCATCATGGTGGTGGAAGGATGTGCTCTTCGTCATGTGCAAGGTGCCAGGTTCAGTCCTTGGCATTTCCAGTTAAAAAAATGGCAGGTAGCAGAGATGATATTGCAGGGCTAGGGCATCTGGGGCTATTTCCGCACTAACCTGTTATAGTGCTATTATTCCACTTTCAACATCCTCTGGAATCTTGGGGTTTGCAGCTTAGGGAGGGGCCTTTGAGGATTCCATAGGGTGTTGAAAGAGGAATAATAGCACTATAACAGACTAGTGAAGAAATGGCCTAAGTAGGAAGAAGAAATTTTTAGCATAAGCTTTTGTAGACACATACTACTTCTCAGATGTGCTCAGAAACTTATGCCAGGACTTTCTTCTTCCCAGTTGGTTTCAAAGAACCAACTGGATTCATTTGTCTTTTTAATGCTAAAACAGACTAACATGACTCTCTCTTTGAATATGTCTCTGGGTGTGCATGAAATTTTGAAAGGTCTGTATACATTTAGATGTTTAATCCAATCCAGAAGCAGGACAATGGATAGTAAATTTCTCTTTGTTTTCCTGCTTAAAAAAACTGGTTGTGCACCTGAGGGCACACATGTGCATGTGTGGACACACTCACACACACAGTTTCTTTATTTCTGATTGAGGAGAGAGAACACAACATCATGGGATTTGAATTACATGTCAACTATAGTTTTTTGTTGGCAACACAAGACCTGCGTTGGAACAAAAGCCGACATCTCCCACACGGTGCTACTGATTAATATCTGGCCAATACTCTGCTTCATGCTGTTTTGATGGATTGCAGCTCGTAAGATTAACACAGCCCCTTCTCTCTGGGCTACCTGTTAAGGTCTGTTTATATCATGTTAGAGATGTTACAGTCCAGCAGTGAAAGCAGCCAAAATTAAATAGATCTTCTTTAGCTTAGGTTCTCCCCCTACCCCACCCCTGGAACCAATGGCTGTACCAAGTACAGATGTAAAAAATGGCTGGATGTTTGTTCTGTGCTTCAGTGAAACCACTGAGGAGGTAGAGAAATGGGTAAGGGGTAGAACATTCAGCATCTTCATTGTTTTAAAATAATTTCTTTGAAATACAGGCTTTCCAACACTTTGCTGACTTGGAAGGGGGTGGCACTAGCAGCCAGTAGCTCTGTATTAGCTCTTCTCCGAGTCTCTGAGAGCTCATGAGGAAGTATTTATGAAGTGGGAAAGTAGATAAATAGGGGCATTTTGCATGGGTTTGGTGGAAGGGCAAAACAGGGTTCAACTGAGCTGTCGGAGGTTTCCTTGTGTGCATATGTGTCTTCCAGGCCATGTGCTCCGTTGGTCTGAGAGGCTATCTTACCCTCCAACATTTCAAAGATGGAAACTGGACATAGCAACAACGGAGTGTGATCTATATGGCAAATGTTACTAATGAAGGAGAACAGACAAGCTAGGAGAGGCTGTGAGCAGTTTGCTTTTGCCAGAGCCTACGGAGAAGGCAAGACTCTGCCCTCTCCTCTCCCCCAACTCAGTTAATCAAGTGCAAACTTCTTTTGCACTTTGAACTAGTTTCCACCAGTTGAAGCTGAGGACAAGAAGGGAAAGTGGGGGGAGGAGAGAGAAACTGGGACATTTAAAAAATAAGCTGAAAAAAGTGGGATCATAGAGGACTGTCAGTTAAAAATTGGGAGAATTGGAGCGTATGGCCTATGGCTTAAAGGAAATGAGTTGGTTGAGAGCAGATCTAGCAGCCATTAATAATAATAATAATAATAAAATAATAAATTTTATTTTGTTACCCCCCTCTCCTCAAACTCAAGGCAGAGTACAACAAAGGTTAAAATACAATTAAAACCAGCATACCAATTAAAAACACATTATAATTAAAATACACTAGAACATAAAACCATTCAATGCAAATGAAAATCATAATTAAAATACATCATAATTAAAAATAGACTGGGTAGGCCTGCTAGAAGAGAAGTCTTTAGCAGTTTTGTAAATTCAGACCATGTATTTTGCTGTCGGATCTCTTCTAGCAAGCCATTCCACAGTCTAGGGGTGGCCGATGAGAAAGTCCTCTGGGTGACCGTGCCATACTGGTGACCTCACAGTTCCATATTAGTTCCATACTGGTGATCTCAGTCTCTGCAAGCTTGTAAGCAGGAATGTATGTACAGAGAAACTAAATAGCAGCAGTTCGTATGGGCATTTAGTTCATGAGTTTGATGGGGAAGCCCAGAGTCCTCTCTCCCTACTTGCAATGGATGAAGAAACATGAACAGTGAAAGAGCTGCCGTGGTGATCTGCATTGTGTTGCCAAATCTGGCCAATCTTCTCTGGTTTTCAGGGGAAGGTTGAGAGGTTGGGGAGATGGAAGAAACTCAGGGTAAGAGCACTGCCTTGAGTGTGTGTGTGTTTATATATTTTTTCTCATTTGTTATACTAGAGTCATTTCTGCACTAGGCTGTTATAGCTATTATTCCACTTTCAACAGCCTATGGAATCCTGGGATTTGCAGTTTGGGGGACCCATCCTAAACTGAAAAGCCCAGGATTCCATAGGATGTTGAATGTGGAATAATAGCACTGTAACAGTCTAGTGTGGAAATGGGCTATCTGTTTCCCGTTAGAGTGGCATGCTCTGAAGTTGTGGTTGTCACTTAATGCATTATGTGTGATGGCACCCCAGACCCTGTACCTTGTAACATCACCCTTTTAGCATCACCAGGGCCTTTGCCCATGACATCACAAGGGGTTGTCCCTAGGTCTCCGGTCTGGGCCTTTAAACCTGAACGCATGGGATAATCCTGATTTGGCAATCTTAGACCTGCAACTTTCTTGCCTGAAAATGTAGAAAGCTATGCTGTACTTGCAGCAAGGGCAAGCTGGTTGCTCTTCAGAAGAGTCCGTAAAGCAGCTTGAGGCTCACTTATCTATCCTTTGATTCACTAGGGAAAATTAAACATTTTTTGGAAAGAGGAAAGCCAGCTCTCCTGAGAGAAACAAGGACAGCAGTTGTGGGCCTCAGAGAGCACAGGAATGACTCTTCTCCTCTCAGATGGGACAGAAATCCTTCTATTAATAGAACTCATCACAGTTATGTCCATGCTCCCCCATGTCTTCGGGTAATTTATGTGAAAATGTCATACTTCACAGAGATTTCCTCAAGCAAGAATTTTTCAGCGTTTCTGAAGGATAGGTGCAGATGCTAGGTAGTTATGATGCTTGAAACCAGTTGAAGCCTTTTTTAAACAGCAAAGCACGCTGGCATTCAAAGAGCTGTCATTTCACTGGGAAGGAGAGAAACGGTTAAAGATTTAAGAAGATTAAAACAACTAATGCAAGCCATGAACGGCAGAATGCAACTTCTCAACTCCCCTGAATTCCAGCATAACAGCTTTCTTGGTCTTTTTCCAATGTTTCTCTCTATACAAGAAAGAGGAAGGAAGCTGAACTTGTGAGTTGTACGCAAGTCACAATGCCTCCCTTAAAGCAAAGTGCTTGAAATTTTCTTCATAAAATATGCCTCAAGATGAGGGCTATCAGTTTCTTAACCCAAGCCTGTCCTTCTGCACACCACACTCAGGGCATTTGCACAGAAATGAAAGCTTAAAGCCACATTTCCTGAATCCCACATGAAGCTTCAGTGGGATCCTTGTTTCAGTTCTAGGAACGTAGCCCTCTTCGCCTCTGAGTCTTGGCCCTTGCTACTTTTGTGTGCTACTTAAGAAACCTGTGCGTTTTGCCTCAGGTGAGAAATATACCTCTGAGTTGCTACTAGAATCATAGAATAAATAGAGTTGGAAGAGACCCCAGGGGCCATCCAGTCCCACCCCTTGCTATGCAGGAATACCCATCAAAGCACTCCCAACAGACAGCCATCCAGCCTCTGCTTAAAAACCCTCCAAAGGAATATATAGAGAAGATATTTGCAAAGATGCAGTTTGAAAACATTTTTATGGGTGTTCCCCCATGAGGCTTATTATAAAGAAGAGAACGTGTTATTTGACAGATGGATGAAATATGAAGATTTGGTTCAATTACAAAATGATCAAGTTAAAATTAGAACACAAGAACTTAACGAAAATGGAATCAGATGTCACTGACTCCTCTACAGACAACTTATAGAAAAACTAAAGACTGACATAAAACTAAACAGATACCAATCGAAAGAAGAGTTGACAGCAATTCTAACTTCAGAAAAATCTAAAACAATCTCGCTAATTTATAAAACTTTGTTAAAATGGGATACAGCCAATTAAAATTTCAAAGATTAAACGGGTGCAGAATCTTTCTCATGTGATTCCCCTAGATCAATGGGAGGAAATCTGGAATAAAAGATTAAAATACACAGCATGTCAAGATATCAGAGAAAATGTTTATAAAATGTATTTTAGGTGGCATCTCACGCCTGAACGACTATCTAAAATGCGTGTAAATTGTTTAAACAAATGCTGAAAATGTGAATTTGAAGCTGGCACATTCTTTCAGCAATGGTGGTCTTCCAAAAAGGTAAAAAAAAATTGGAACATAATTCATATCCAGATGGAAAAAAATTTAGGGTTCCATTATGAAATGTTTCCTGAGCTCTATCTACTTTGAATAATGAGCGATGATTTAGAAAAAAAAGCCTAGAAAGTTAATATTTTATATGACAGTGGCTGCTAGAATGTTGTTAGCCCAAAAATGGAAACAAAAAACTCTCCCCTCAATAGCAGAATGGGAGATGAAACTTTTTGATATGTTACAAATAGATAGGTTCACATATGTATTAAGAGGAGACAAATTTGAAAAATTTGCCAAAGAATGAGAATGTGTGATAATATATTTCACAAACTTATGGGAGGCATATAAAGATGGTGAATACTGAGTTTCGTGTATGTGTCTGTAATACACAGGAACATGGAACTTAGAGATGCAATGGATAGACATATATAATTTTTTCTATTGGACTTATTACTTCTTACTCGGGGGCAAGTCATGGACGAATGTAGAATGCAATTTGTGAAATGAAATATTCTAAAATAGGTATGTATGTAGATATTTACACACTATATCCTTGTCGAGGCAGTATGGATGTTATTGTCATTTTCTTGTTTTATTGCTTGTAGATAAATAAATAAACAAAACCTCCAAAGAAGACGACTCCACCACACTCCGAGGCAGCGCTAGATTTGCCCTGCCAGGAAAGGGGCCACCATTTTGACTTCATTCCAGCAGACATTGCTAGGTGCCACTTGACGCATGCATAACTATAAGTGACCTACCAAGCCCGCATTTGTGACCTTGGGGTATAGCGTAACTGTGAATGTGCTTGTTCCCTTCCCACTAACATTTTTGCCCCATCGGGCTTTATAACACGCTGGTTTCTTGCACCACTGTACTGGCTTGGTTCCCTTTTTGATCCGTCTTCATCATATGATATTGGATATTTCCACACCACACTGTTGTAGTGCTATTATTCCACTTTCAACATCCTATATGGAATCCTGGGAGGGGCCTTTAGAATTCTCAGCCAGAGAGCTCTTGGGCCTCAGGAAACTACAAACCACAGAATTCCGCAGAATGTTGAAAGTGGAATAATAGCACTATAACAGTGGCCCTTTCTGCAACTCACCTTTTCTTGGGGTTGGGGTGCGCGGCTCGTGCGAGCAGCCTCCGGAGAGAGGCTCGTGTGTCCGGGGTCCTTCGGCTCCGCACGAGCTTCTTGCTTGTGCGAGAGCCCCGCCTCTTCCTTTCGCAATGCAGCTTGGGACCTTCCCAGGCTGCACTGGACAGGAAGCATGACCAGCCCAGCTCCTGAGGCTTTGCACGCAAGGTGAGCGCACGTGGGGCTCAGGAGCAATGCGCGACCGCACACCATTTTCAGCTTCAAACTGAAAATGAAAAAATGCATGAGCGGTCACTGCCAGGCCTTGGAGCATTGCGCAAATGTGAGTGCGTCATGTGGACAGCTCCTCACATGTGCGCGATGCTTGAGGGACCCTTTTGCATCGAAAATGCCATTCGAAAAGGGCCAGTGTAATGCGTAAATGGCCATTGTTACTCTCCCACTGCTGAATTGTATTCCCATCATTATTGGGTCATCTCTTTTCATTGACTGGAAACACCTGTGAATGGCTCCAATAGCACTGCATTTCCACTACTGGGCATTGGTGTGATGGTGTCGTTCTGCTGCAGCTACAAACCTGTGGCAATCATGTGGGGTTTTTCTCCCCCTTTCCCCTCTCTGTCCCCAACCAGGGTGAATTCACTGCAGTTCCAGTGTCTGGACAAAGAGGACATTACGGTGCAGGCGAACAACGTTGCTTTTACTCCATTGCCCAGTAAGTATTGTATTGTATTGTATTGTATTTTTACTTTTGGTGTAATTGCCCTGGTGGTTGCCATCTCCCTACAATCACACCATTACCACAAAACAGCCAGCTGTGACTCTAGAAGGGCGAAATGCCAAAATGGCAGAACGACAGAAAAACACAAAGGTGGGGAGGGAGTCTCCCAGCATGCTGAAATTGTGCAAAGGAGGAAAAAAAAGAAAAAATATAGCACATACGCTAGGTAGCACAGAAAGGGGAAGGGAGCCAATATCAGACGAGTGGGGCAGAAGACTGATTGTGGGAGTTTGCATTACCAAACTGGCAGCATAGTGTTATTGCAGACGTGGTGTGATAATAATTGTTTCTATACTGTTGAAATCCAGTGTAGTGTCGTGGTGTGAGTGCTGGACTGTGACCTTGGAGACCAGGGTTTGATTCCCCGCTCAGCCCTGGAAACCCACCGGTGACCTTCAAAGCATCACACACACCAAAAAAACCCATGGTAGGTTCACCTTAGGGTTGCCATAAGTGAGAAATAACTTGAAGGCACACAACAATGATATTTTTATTTCCTTAAATAACACAATTGGTGAAAGATAACAGGCTGGTGTGATAAAGTCTTTTGTTTAATGCGGAATTCTGGAGAACTCAAAAGTTTGCACACTTTTGTGGAATTGAAATAATGGTTTTTCCCACCTATGGATCTTTCCTTTTGTTTTATCCCTAATAATGATTATATGAGCTTATTCCTTAATCCACTTTCAATTCACTTTAGATTTCAATTCAATTCACTTTAAATTTCATCTAAATTCAATTCACTTTGGATTTAATTTAAATATCAGGAAGAACTTCCTGACAGTCAGAGCTGTCCGGCAGTGGAATAGGCTGCCTCCGTGGAGTGTGGTGGAGTCTCCTCCTTCTTTGGAGGTTTTTAAGCAGAGGCTGGACGGCCATTTGCTGGGGGTGCTTTGGGTGTTTGTTCCTGCATGGCAGGGAGTTGGACTGGATGGCCATTGTGGTCTCTTCCAACTCTGCTTCTGTGACTTTGGTGCACCTCTGATCACTGCAACTCTGTTTTATCATTATTATTCAATTAATCACCTCCTGCTTTGACTGTCAGACATACACCGAAGGGCAGACCGTAAGTTTCAACCCTTCCTTTTTAAATAGCCACTCAAAGGTTTTATCTCCATGATCTTGCCATATAGTTCATCTATTTATTTTCTTACTGCTTCCCCATCAGTTTCAAATTGTTTGGAATGAAAGATAAATCGTAGTTCACACAGGGTGGTTTTTATCATTACAGTGATTTGACAGCCAAGTAGAGTCACAAGATTATAATAAGAGTCTAGCTGAAAATGTTTATCCCGTTTCCCATCTGGCTGTTTGACCTTCGACTGTTGCCCCCGTCTCCTGCCAATCTCTGTCTGGCAAGTGCATCATCATTTTAATGCTCAATTCATTGTCTGAATGATGGTAATTTATTGTAATAGCATAGCGTGCCCTTTCTGGCATTTTTGCATTCACATTGGAAGCGGCTTCCCTCCCTCTCTTCCTCCCACCGCGAGAGACAGCGAAAACAGAAGGCAAAGCCCGCCAATCAAAATGCAGAATACTGAGAAGGTCAAACACAGAGAAGCATGCCAGGATAACGAGAGAAGGGGGGGCATCAGGAATATTCTAAGTAGTGTGCTCTGGTGAATAATGTGATGGGAATGGAATTGACAGGTTGTCGGCTGAATGAATGAAAGGGCATTCACTGCTGTGATGGTTCTGGACAACCGCCCATGGATTGCCATGTAGACATGCTAAGGAAGTGCAAACCTCATGTTCCTTTGCATGTCTTGCAACCCAATTGACTGTAAAGCTGAGAACATGTGCAAGTGAACAGAAGAGGTTCAGAAGGTGTGGCTCTCCAAACCTGTTTGTGGCGCTCAGCCCCTCCATTTTCCCTGGACTTCCCTTTTGCTCACACCTCATGTTCCAGTTCTGAAATTACAGAGGCAACAAAGTAAAAATCAAGTTTCCAGAAAAATAAAGAGACGAGTCTAGGGAAAAACATTATTCTTGTATTTTTACCTCTCGGACCTTGACTCCCCCAGAAAGACAAAGGGCCTTTCCACCTTACACTGTTCTAATGCTATTATTCCACTTTCAATCTCCTGTCGAATTCTGGGCTTTGCAGTTTCTTGAGCCAAAGACCACTCTGGCTGAGAATTCTAAATGCCGTTCCCTAAACTGCAGACCCCAGGACTCCATAGGATGTTGAAAGTGGAATAATAGCGCTGTAAAGGTGTAGTGCAGAAGTGGTCAGAGAAAATGGAGAAATGGAGAAGAAAAGGCTGGAATGGAGCCTGGAACTTGTGTTATCTTTCTGTCCATTGACTCTAAAAAGCTGCTGCTTGAAGTTATCATGAAGTGGGATAAAATCCCTGATAATTTGGATCAAATCCTGGGAACTGACTAGCATTGTTTAAATCTTCATGTCCGTTAGTAAAACATCACACAAACAGATAGAGCCATGCATGCAAACTCATAAACATTACTTTGGGTGTGTGGGGTTTTTTTTGCCTCCAATGTACATTTACAATAAAAAAGTGGTGAGCCTTCCAGAAAAGAAAACTCTAGTAATCTGTAGATGCTCAGCCTTCTGTATAACATTAGCAAGCATGCAAGAAATAATGGAGGGTTTCCAATAGAATGACAGGTTACCACTATCACAAGGTCCAGTTTTAAAATGTATAAAAATGGGCTTTTTAGGGACCACAGTAGACCACTGTTTATAGATCAAATGGAATACATACTTCACCTTTTAATTACTGTGGTCTTATCCTGTTGATTCAATAGATAGCTTTGTTTTGCAGATAAAGATAAATTGATTTATCAGCATGTTTCTATGCCACTTTTCATTTTGAAAACATCAAAGCCTTTTTCAGTTTAAAACAGAAGTAAAATAAAACCAGTAACCCCAAAGAATAATAGAATCATAGAGTTGGAAGAGACCCCAGGGGCCATCCAGTCCAACCCCCTTCTGCCATGCAGAAACCCACATCAAAGCCCTCCCAACAGATGGCCATCCAGCCTCTGCTTAAAAGCCTCCAAAGAAGGAGACTCCACCACACTCCGAGGCAGCAGATTCCACTGCCGGACAGCTCTGACCGTCAGGAAGTTCTTCCTGAGGTTCAAGTGGAATCTCCTTTCCTGCAGCTTGAATCCATTGCTCCTTGTCCTGGTCTCTGGAAGGCAGAGAACAAGCCTGCTTCCTCCTCAACATGACATCCCTTCAAATATTTAAACATGGCTATCATGTCCCCTTCTCTTCTGCAGAGTAAACATACCCAGCTCCCTAAGGTGTTCTTCATAGGGCCTCATGGCTTCCAGACCCTTCACCATTTTGGTCACCTTCTTCTACACAAGTTCCAGAAGAAAATAAAACAATGAAATAGTAACACCAATAAGGAAACATTTCATTAAAAACCAGAGGTAACTGATCATATTCACAGTTTGGAAATTAATCTGGAAACTGCTTAGGTAAACAAATAGGTTCTCAGTGGCGGAGCTTGGGGTGTGTGGATGGGGGGTTGGGAGGAGGTGGGGCTATGGCATGAGGGGCGGGGCCACTGTGTGCAGGGGTGTGGCTGTGGTGCATGGGGGCGTGACCAGGGCGCGGGAGGCATGGCTATGGGCCGGGATGCCCCAAAAGCATTGCCCCCCGGGCAAATCGCCCTCCCACCACGTCCCTATGCAACTGTAGGTACTGCAAAAGAAATGTACTAAGTTTACCAAGCTGGGTGTAATGCTTTCAACTTTAGCCTCAAGTTCAGAAAAGTTATCCATAACCGGTATTTTTTAATGGAAAAATCATTAAATTGACCCACTACTGTCTTGAATCCTGTTGGGGAATTTATGCTGGTGACGGTTGTAGTTTTTACATGTTTGCATAAGGAGGTATCCAGTACATGGCCACTGGAACATCACCCTGAAGGTAGCCACTTACAAGCGTGCTTTCTGCTCTTCTGGTATGGAATAGGATTGTAGCATTGTGAACATAATGGCTGAAATCCTATGCAAACATAAATTTGGCAGATGTGAGAAAACTTTGGCAGATAGAGACACGTGGCTAGATAGCAGTACATGTGAAAGGGATCTAAGAGTCTTGGTAGATCACAAGCTGAACATGAGTCAGCAGTGTGGTGCAGCAGCCAAGAAAGCCAACGTGATTCTTGGTTGGATCAATAGGAATATGGTGTCTAGTTCAAGGGAGGTAATGGTATCACTTTATTCTGCATTGATCAGGCCTCATTTGGAACTTCCTGATGGTCAGAGCTGTCTGGCAGTGGAATATGCTGCCTCAATGGAGTGTGGTAGAGTCTCCTTCTTTGGAGGTTTTTAAGGAGAGGCTGGATGGCCATTTCTTGGGAGTGCTTTGATGTGTGTTCCTGCATAGCAGGGGGTTGGACCGATGGCCCCGGGGTCTCTTCCAAATCTATGATTCTAAAAGGAAAACGAGTGCTGATCCACCACAATTATCTCCCGTCAGAAGGCACACACAGGGTAAGTGGGAGTATGATGTAAACATAAAGCCAAGTATTGGAATGGAAATCTTTGCTGTTATTGGTAATTGAGTTTGCTGAAATGAGTTTTGGCTGCATATTCCACATAGCTTTTCCTTAGAAAGCACTCAGTAACCTTGAGATGAATTAATTAAATTTACTTCTCTTTGGTCTCAAACTTCAAGGATCCGTTCAAGGGAGGCAAGGAAACCTCCATATCAAATTGACTAGATAATAATACGACACAACTGTGAAATCATTTTTATTGCCTGTGCTCTACAGAGATTTCTAAAGATAAACCAAGATTTTGCATGCATTTGAGGGGTCAGAGAATGCAGGAATTTTCTTTGTGGGCCACAGAGGAGAGTAATATGAAGGGTAGGGTGATTGTGATGATGACGGCCACACCATTTCCCATTTTTGTACAGCGCCTAATAATTATATGTGCCTCATAAACTATGGTAATCAAGAAAGTCTTCCTGTGAAGGAAATTAGCTAGATTTTTAAGAGTGTCTGAATCTTAGTATTTTAAATATTCCTTGGCTTATTTCTGTTACATTAATTTTGAGGTTGTTGACTGTGTTTCTACCATTTGCTTCTTATACATTAACAGAGTGGTGATTTGGGGGAGAATAGATGGTGGAAGAATCACAACTTTCTAGGTCCTGTCTCATTGGATGGACGGACGGACGGACAGACAGATAGACAGTGGACATAGAGGGATAAAGACGTATAAACTACCTTTCATTGGTACCAATGAAAAAGAAAATACAAGCTCCTGAAGTGATGCAGGCTTTTTCAACCCCTCTTGGGGATGTTACCCCAAAATGTAGGTGCCACAAGGTGCCACCCTGTGATGCCAAATGCCCAAAAGTGGAGAATGAATTAGCTCAAAGTTTAGGAGGTTTGCAAGACGGGGCAACTTAGTGAGACCTTTCTACCAATGTTTTCAGGTTCACATGGGAAAAGAACCAGCCAGAGATTCACAAGTAAGTAAGCTAAAAATGTGCTTTTTTGAGGGGAATTCACTCATGCATGTACACAAGATACACACAATCACACATTCACACAAGACATGACTGAAGGAGAAAGGGAGGAAAAAATTATGTATAGAGAGGCAGAGGGTTTGGAGTTATAATTACCAGTCTAGAAGAGTAGTGAAGAAGTTGAAATGTGGCTTAGACTTGTGTCTAAGGGCAGACCAAATCAGGATTCAGGGTGACATAGTGAGGTCCAGCATTTCATCTGACTGCATCTGACTTCTCAAAGCCAAGGGTTTATATACGCTATTTCCCACCCTGAAGGAGTGTGAGTTAATTGCTCTCCCAGCCTAGTGGACGATGGCAGTTGCAGCAGAGACAATGGGGCCTGGAATGGACTGGTTGTTTCAATGTCTTGTTTAAGTGGGGGTTTCTGGGCCAGGCTCAGTAGAAAATGCACACAGCAGGAGTCCTGGCCTCTGCATCCAGGCACCTTATTGTTTTCTGAGGTTGGCAGTTGATAGGATTAGCTCAGAGCTATTAAGTCAAGCTTTCTTGGCTAATTTCAGTGACCTTTTGACCTGGCTATGCTGGGGTCATCTCTGACTTATTCCCAGCCAGTGTCCCTTTCCACACGTCCTTTCCAGTCATAAGGATATATAATTGGTATTTTATGCCAACACATCTGCCAATTAGGCCATATCAAAATGTGGGGGTATATGGCCTGGGAGCAGGGTAGGGGGTGGAATTGTGTAGACCTCCCCAATTTAACACTGACAGGCCCCAGAATGAATATCAATTTTTCTCTTGCTCTCAGTGATACTGCACTTGTTCTTAGCCTAAAGGTTGAGAAGCGAGAAGAGCAGAATCACTACAGCCAGGACATGGGAGGCAATAACCACAAAACTTTCCATTGGTAATCCTAGAGGCTTCATGGGAGAGGGTGATGGTGAATGAACGTGGCGTTGGTGGCTTCTCTTGGCCACTAGCGACGCACTTTCCCACCTTATAGCCTGCTAGAGATTTTAAATTATTGCCAGGGTGGCTGTTGACTTCTATATCAACATCGTAATAAAAGCACTCACCTTCCTAGTCTGTTATGAAAAAACACACACCTTGCTTCAAGTATTCACATATTTGCAAAGTTTACAGCATATTTCTGAGCAGTAGAGTATGCACTAAATGATGCATGCACTTTAAAATGCAAACTGTTAAAAGAAATAGAATTGGGGAATGAAAGCACAAGTCGAGTGGGAGAAGTTATTTAAATAAAGTAAATTTCACAAGCAGTTGTTTAAATTGGGAAAACAGTATGTTTTAAAATGTGCAAATTTAAGTACGGGGGGGGAGTCTTATTTTAGGAGAAGAAAATCCAACTCAGATTCAGAGACTCTAACTAAAATCAAACCGACAAGAGATTTTCACATCTGTGTTTCCAAAATGTAAGATTGTATCTTGTGCAAATGAGACTGTTCGGTTCTAAGCTGCATAACTGGAAAATCTTCCCTTTCAATTTGCTCCAAGATTGCTCAAGGCTGTCGCTGAGCTCTGACCATGAGCTAATTTTCCCATTCCCTCAGATGTTTGCCATTGTGGTGAAGAGGTAATAAAAATCATAATTAAAGTTATTTCAAAAATTCCCATTTAAACCAGAGGCACATAGTACTATAACCTTTATCTCTCAGTCACCAGAGATCTGTTGAACAAGGAAACACATAGTTTTTATGTAGCACAAAAGAGCCGTTTCTGTTCTTCCCAGGCTGAAACTAGAGCAGAGTTGTGGCACAACTCTTGTCTCAGGAACGTTCACCTTTTGATCCAAGGGGGAAAATATGCACTGAGACAGTTGGGGCCTATTGCCATTTGCCTTAGCAAAGAAGCCTGAAGCTGCTTGCAGCAAACCCATCTGGAATAATCATCTCAGGCATTTTCGTATTCCCTCATACGAGCAGAATGTGGCCTTTCTGTGGTCTTCCCACAGGGTCTTGTTCACACTGCAGAATTATAATGCTATGATTCCACTTCAGCTGCCATTCAGATTTGCAGTTAAGGGAGGAACATTTAGAATTCTTTCCAGAGAGCACATGTGCCTCACCAAATTACAAACCCCAGGACTTCATAGGAAGCAACAATGGCAGCTAAAGTGGAAGCATAGCATAGGGTGAAAGTGCTCTAGGATGTTTTCTAGAGCCCCTTCCAACATTGCCTGTGCAGAAAGCCAGAGTCTAGCCCTTGGGATAAAGGTTATAGTACTATGTGCCTCTGGTTTAAATGGGAATTTTTGAAATAATTTCTGAAGACTGTTTGTGTAGCCCCCAACCCTCCCCCTGTAGGCCCTTTTTCTGCCAAAAAGAAAGAAGGAAAGAAAGAGGTGACTTGCTTGTCCTAGTACCCTACAAGATCAGCAGCCCACCATTGAAATAGGTTACCCAGCCCTATTTTAACACAAAAAACCCTGTTCTTCAAAATCAGTGGCTTACCAGCCACTTCTGGTTTGGACCCCGTTCTCCCAAGCCTCTGGAGGGTTCTGGAGCAAAAAGAGCCCCCCTGGTTAAATTTGCCTCCCTTGTTCTAAGCTTTGGGACTTTACTTCACTGCTGTTCTACTACGGTGACCAGGCAAGAGGCATGAATATAATAAATAACTAACATAATTGTATAGAATGCAATTTATAAATGTAGTATATTATTCACCCTTACCATAGGCTTTTCATTGTAGTTATGTCTGACACTATTTCAATAATCAAAGTCTTAAGCACGTAAAGACAATCTTCCCTCCTGACTCTCTACAGAACTGCCTTCCTATCTGCAGCCATTTCCACACTAGACTATTATAGTGCTATTATTCCACTTTCAACATTCTGTAGAATCTTAGGATTTGCAGTTTAGAGAGAAGCCTTAGGCCAGTGGTTCTCAACCTGTGGGTCCCCAGATGTTCGTGGACTTCAGCTCCCAGAAGCCCTGAGCATTGACCATAGTGGCTGGGGCTTCTGGGAGCTGAAGTCCACAAACATCTGGGGACCCACAGGTTGAGAACCACTGCCTTAGGCAAACCCCAGGATTCCATAGGATGTTGAAAGTGGAATAATAGCACTATAACAGTCTAGTGCGGAAATGGCCTGTATCTCTCATTCTTCCGACATCATTCCAGTAGCTCCTTGCTCCTCTCACTCTGAGATTCAGTGTGGTGGTTTGAGTTTGGACCAGGACTCTGGAAGACCCAGGTTCAAGTCCCTGCTCAGCCATGGAAAAGCACTGGGTGGCCTTGGGCAAGTCACACTCCCTCAACCACAGAGGAAGACAATGGCAAATCCCCTCTTAATAAAGTGTGCCAGGAAAACCCTATAATAGGTTCACCTTATGGTCACCATAAATTAGGGGGGGACTCTTGAAGATACAGAACAACAACACCTCTTCACTTTCTCTCTCCAGTGACCATCCACATGCAGATTTACCCTCCAGATGTTCCATGCGTGTCATTTAAACTTCATATGGACCTCTAGCCTTAGTTATCATAGGCATTACATCCATGGTTCCCCACTTTTAATGCTCTAGGCATTTTGGACTTCAGTCCCCCAGAATCAGCATGGCCAGTGGTCATGATCAGGGAAGCAGTGTCAAGGTCTTCAGACTCTCTTCTTAAGGTTCTTCATGAGAAGAGCTAGACTGTTTAAAACAGAGAATGCTACCAGGACTATCTTCAGACTCTGACAAATCTTCGGAAAGAGGACTGTGCTCTGTAAAGTAGGACACATGCCACACTAGATAGAAGCCTATCATCCGGAGGATGCTGCGCTACATCTTGGGCACGCTAACTGAATTTCCTGATCAACAAATTTGGATTTTTAGATGCTGAAAGATCTTAGTACGAGCTTGTGTTATTTTGTGACTCCAGTTGTATAATTCACAGAATTAACTGGTTCTTCTAAGAGAACAAATTGAGAACAGATGTCAATTCAAAACCTTTGGAAGGAAGATTCAAAACTTGGGTGGTTATATCCATACCCATGGAAGTCAGGTTTTCGTTCAGTGGTAAAACATCAAAGGTTAACCAATATTTCAGCAGTAGAATGATTTGTCAGGGCAGGTTGCTGTGAGGGTTGCATGAGCCAACTGTGGGCACTCCTATGAAATCCCAGATGTCTCCCCAGCCTCCCTCCCTCCCTCCCTATTTCTCCCCATTTCTTCCCACAAGAACTGTTGGGTTCTTGCATCTTAAGACTGATGGGCAGGAAGGAGAAGTGCAAGAAGTGTTCTCTCTCGTACTCTCTCTCTCTGTGTGTATGTGTGTAAATAAGGGGATTTCAGTATGATTAGTGGGAAGCAGTAGAGGTAGGAATTAACCTATTTTTCTAATAAATTATTTGGATAACTCCTTCTTTTTTCTAGTAATTAACTGAATTAGCTTTTTCTAGTAATTAGCTTTTTTTGTCCATAATAGACTCTATAGTAGAGCTGTTGTCTTGTCTTTTCAGGGTATAATTCACTACTACCCAGTAGAGCACGAATAGGTTGTCTG
This sequence comes from Iguana delicatissima, assembly GCA_948472985.1. Lineage (NCBI taxonomy): Eukaryota > Metazoa > Chordata > Lepidosauria > Squamata > Iguanidae > Iguana > Iguana delicatissima. The sequence continues at coordinate 303,459 of CAOKZL010000060.1, forward strand.
CCTATTCCTACCAGTGTGCTGACTCAGTCTGAGCAATGGGAGAGGAAAGAGGAGGAGTCACATGCATGTCTGTCTTGTTTTGCAGCCAGGAAGCTTTGTAATTGCCTTTCCAATGTGCGATATCCGAATTGGGCCGTTGGGGGAACCAAAGGGCACTTTAAAATATCTTCTAACGGCACAATAGGAAAAGTAATGGTAGCTTGTTAATAATGAATAACTCAGGGGAGTTGTTTTTGGTGGACTGCAGTAGTAGCAACCAGTAATGACTTATGGGGTTGATCAGAGTAGTAAATAAAGCTACTAATTCCGTTTTAAAGTAGCATTAGAGTTACAGTTAAAGGGGAATTACTTTTTCTGGACTACAGTTCCTGGAATCCCTCAGCCAGCGTCGGTGGTGGCTGGTGTCTCCTATGCGAGTGGGACGGTGAATCTTCTCTGTGTTTTAATCCATGGTGCTGAACTCTTTCCCCGCTCCCAAGTATTTGGATAGCTCCTTTAAAACTCCTCAAAACCTGAACTGGATTCTCCATCTCATTGAGTTGGAAGGCACCAGCCACTAGTGGCCAGATTTTTTTTTCTTTTTAAGCAATATTTCCAACCTCTGGTAGAAAGGGCATTGGAAGGAATTCTGGCTCAGATTACAACTTCATATTTGAGGGTAACTGAGAAAAGCATTATATGCTCCACATTATATGCTCCACATTTCTGAAACAGGAAATCTGCATCTTGGGAACATCACTAAATCTCAGACATTTTCCAGCATGAGTTAGCCAATACTGGTGTGGAATATTCTTAAGATGTATCTTTTATTGAATTAATAATTTTGAATCATTCCATGATTCAGTCCAATCCTGTCAGAATGTGGTTGCATTACAGCTGCCAAGCTCCAACCAGAACCAGTCATCTTCACACACAGAGTGCTAAAAATGGCAGTTTCTGTATTAAAATGAAACACAGGGTTTCCTCACACCTTGATTTTCTCCCTTACCAAAAACCCAAGAGGAGTTTTTACAAAACCAGAAGTTGATTGCTTTGGAAAGCCAGGGGAAATCTTTGGTCCAGACAATCTAATAGATCATTGTCTCTTTCAAGGAGCCTTACTGACTTCTACAGTATTCTTCCTCAGTATCTTCAGGAGAAGACTTTCTCTTGGTCTTACCACCATCACAGGCACATTGGGTGAGGGCATGGGAGAGAATGTTTTTGGTAGCTGCTCCTAAGTGGCAGAACTCCTTTCTATGGGAGTGTGGTTAGTGTCATGTACAAGATCAAAATTCAAAATGATCTTACAGATTGGAGGGTTGGACCAAAGCTAACAAAATGAGTTTCAACAGAGAGAAATATAAGGTCCTACATTTAGGCAGAAAAAATGGAATGCACAAATACAGGATGGGGGACAAATGGCTGGATAACAGTACATGTGAAAAGGACCTAGGAGTCTTGGTGGACCACAAGCTGAATGTGAGTCAGCAGTGTGATGCGGCAGCTAAAAAAGCCAATGCAATTCTTCCTTGCATCAATAGGACTATGGTGTCTAGATCAAGGGAGGTAATGGTACCACTCTATTCTGCTTTGGTGAGACCTCATTTGGAATCCTGTGTCCAGTTCTGGGCACCTCAATTCAAGAAGGATATTGACAAGCTGGAGTGTGTCCAGAGAAGGACAACCAAAAAGGTGAAGGGTCTGGAAGCCATACCCTATGAGGAGCAGATGAGGGAGCTTGGTATGTTTAGTCTGCAGAAGAGAAGGTTAAGAGAGGACATGATAGCCGTGCTTAATTATTTGAAGGGATGTCATGTCAAGGAGGGAGCGGGTTTGTTTTCCGCTGTTCCAGAGACTAGGACAAGAGCAGTGGATTCAAACTACAGGAGAAGAGATTCTACCTTAACCTCAGGAAGAACTTCCTGATGTCAGAGCTGTCCAGCAGTGGAATCTGCTGCCTCCGTGGAGTGTGGTGGAGTTTCCTTCTTTGGAGGTTTTTAAGCAGAGGCTGGATGGCATCTGTTGGGAATGCTTTGATGTGGGTTCCTGCATGGCAGAAGAGGGTTGGACTGGATGGCCCCTGGGGTCTCTTCCAACTCTAGGATTCTATGATTCTAAGATAACCACTGCTCCAAAGAGCACACTCTGAAGTGTACAGAAGTTTATTCAGTGGAAATCCATTGGAACACCTTGGCAGAAGTTGCCAGAATTAACTTGCAGAGCAAAATTACATTTTTTTAAAATAAGCAGTCAGTTACATTTGTGCATGCTAAACCTTCATTGGTTAATAAATCAAAGCACTTTCTTTCCCAGGCTGGTTCCCTTCCCTGATTTTCTCAGACGTTGAGCAGTTGTTTCCATTCTAACCCTTTCTGTTACGTCAACACACTTGTTCCCATAACACTGTTTGGATCTTCTCAATACACCTATTTCCCTCCTTTTACTCTCCAGCCTCATTACTGTACTTTTGGATACATTAATCACTATACATTTGGATACATTATAACAGCATAATACCTACAAGGAGAAAACATAGGTAGATTGTATGTGGGTTCTTATATATAAGAGCAGCATACAGCAGGCTATATGAAATTCAAATCTGCTCACCTGAAACTAGACTCTCGTCTATAGGATCCCTTACAATACCATGGCTGGGAAGCAAAGGGATCTGACAGTTGATCATCCCCCTGTTGTCTTTCCATGGGCAGACAAAGATCTTTCTATTTATGCAGACCTTTGGTTTGAACTCATTGCAGCAAATGAAGTTTTTAATATGTGTATGTATGTGTTGAGTCTGTATTTACGTTTTTAAAGATTTTAAACTGTTTTTCTTGTTTGTTTTTTTAAAAAATAGAGTTGTGGTTTAATTACCCTTTAACTTTTGTATTAATAGTTTTTAGTTGTATTTTTTTTTTAATAGCTGTAAGCTTCCTTGAACCCTGTGCAAAGAGAAAGACAGATATAAAATAAATGCAGTCATCCCTCCACATTTGCGAGGGTTAGGGGCACAGGACCCCTGTGAAAGTGGAAAAACTGTAAATAACTCTAGGCCCTCCCAAACCACATTTAACACACAAAAAAGTATGATCACCATATTCAACCCACCTTGGTTTCCTTTGGGGCAGTAGGGTTCCTTCCCAAGGCAGAAGTGGGGGGCTGGTGGGGCTTCCGGCGACCTCCACTGCTGCCCCACACCATTTTTAAGAGACACTTACTCACAAGACTCATTTGCAGTTTCTCAGTCTCACAAGGCTTGCAGTCTCTTTTAAAAATGGCACAAGGAAGCAGCAGAGGGGACAGCAAAGAACCTGTGAATAATCAAACCTGCAAAAGTGAAACCCCCAAGTATGGAGAGCTGACTGTATAAATAAGTCCACAGGGGGCTCTGAGGCCAGAAACTGGGCTGGGTCCTCCTGTTTTATTGGACATTTTGTACAAAAAAGAAAGTCAGGTCTTCATCAGAGCATCCTATATAGAAGCATCCCATTATGCAGCTTGTATTACTGCCCTGATTGCTTCTTGTAATACAAATGTGTTGAACTTGATGGCTGAGGATGGCAGGCTGGTTGGAGGACAGAAAAGTCATTTGCAGTCACAAATCAAGATTAGGAATCTGAGGTTGATTGGTGAATTTTAAAAAGAACACCTGCCAGAAAAATTACAACAACAAAGGTAGCAAGCGTTGGAACAAGGAAATTTGAATTCTGCTATTTAAAGCTGGCAGGAACCCCTATGTATGTGTAACCCCTGCTGGCAGACCCAGACCCGGGGGAGCGTAATATTTAGTATCCAAAGTTATTAAGCCAGAGGTTTGCCAGTCAGGAACGTAGACATCCAGGTCTAAAACCAAAGCACAACTAGCAAGGTCAGACCAAGACTCCCCCAGTCACTTCTCCAAGAGGGAAACCTCGAAAGGCACGTAAACAGACACAGTGGGCCATCAACAATGACACCTTTAGGGCAATACGTGTCCTCCGGATGAGATTAACAATTGCAACAGTGAGAAATACAAAAACAAGATCCATTTGCATGATTCAGCCATTGTCCCTTTTCCAGGAAAGGATCTGCCGCTGAGGCATATTTTGCCCTATAATTGAGTCCCCTTCTGAGACTCTCTCTTCGGAGAATTCCCACGCTTGACTAGTACCCCGGCATTCTGCTAGTTGAGAGCTCCCCTCAGCATTCTTCCTCCGCTGAGCCACCTTCACCTTGCTTCTTCCCAAGCCGCAGACTACAGGATCAGGTGTAGTATAAACAGCTCTCTTTCTCTCCACTTTTCCCAATCTTCATATCTTTCCAGCTCATTAGTCCTTGTGCACTTGTGGAGCAACTGCTTTGCTGTGTGTATGTGTGTGGATACTTTGCCAATTCTGCTAAATAAACTACTGGTAATAAACTACTGGTAATTTGGCCTGTCTCTCCTGTGGTTTGACTCTGTAGACATAGGGTCCAAGATCTTACTGTGTTGCCCTGCCTTCCGCTTTGCTAAGCAGTGCTCCACTAATTTCCCAACCTTTGTATTTTTAGAGTGAATTTCCCCAACCTTTGTATTTTTAGAGTGAATCCGGGTGTCCCCCAGGGACCCCCAGAAGTCAGGCCAACATATGGCTCTAAAGCAAAGCTAGATAATCTGTAACCATTCAGATATTATTGAACTGGAAACAGACAGAGCACCATCATGCTGCAGTGAGAAGCAGATGAAAGGCCCTTTCTCCATCCCAACTGCCCCTGCCCTGGCCTTGGAGGGAGAGAAGAAGAGACAATATCAGACGTACTAAATTCTCTCCCACCCTACCATTTCCTTTTCCTTTTGTGCCGTGTCATAATTAGATGATAAGCTTGAGGACAGGGGACTGTTTGTTGTTCTTTTACTTGTAAACCACCATCTGCAGTGATGGCACAATTAAACAAACAAACTACCACTCTCAAACATTGGCCATGTGTCTGAGGCAGGCAAGAGAACATCTGAGAACAGGGTAAACTTTGTGACCTTTTCCTCCGTATCTGTAGGAACCAGTACAGCCTAGAAAAGAAATTTAAAAACATCCCAGCCCTTTTCTGGTTTCAATAATGTAATTATGAAAATTGGTTAGAGGGTCTTCCTGCTCTGTGGTTGAAAAAGCAAGATCGTACCCTATCTTGTTCACTGTGAAGTTGGGAGGGCATTGGATTCTGATGTTCTCAGATAGTCTGAAATGTTCTTCGGTGTAGCAGTGATTAGCTGTGGGTAGCAATGTTGTATAGTGGTTTGAGCATTGACCTATGACCCTGGAGACAAGGGTTCAGTTACCTGATTGGCCATTGAAACCTTCTGGGGGGTGTTTTACACTCTCTCAGCCCCAAAAAACCCTGTGATAGGTTCACCTTAGGATCACTGTGATAGCTTCACCTTAGGGTCGCCATGCCAATTGTAGAGATGGATAAATTGTCTGCCAAACTGAAGGGAATTTCTGATGAAGAATGTATTTCAGAATGGAGATGTTTAATAGAATTTTTAAGGATAAACGATGGTGCTTTGGTGATCCTAGGGTTTTGAACTTGTTCATTACTGTGTCTTCTTAAAAAAAAACCAGTCGTAGTATATTATTATCCTGAGAAAGATGTTGAGAAAAAATTAAATATGATTATAAGTTGTTGCTCTAATATGTTTAAGATAGATTTGATTTGATTAAAGGGAGTAATAATATAGTAGAATTAAGTAATAGTATTTTAAATTAGTTAATAATATTGATTTTTGAAATGGAAATTTATGGAATATAAGAAGAATTTGCAGATGGCACCAAATTAGGGGGGATAGGTAATACCCCAAGGACAGGATCAGAATTCAAAATGACCTTGACAGGTTAGAGAACTGAGCCAAAACTAACAAAACAAATGTTAACAGGGAAATGTGTAGGATATTACACTTAGGACAAAAGAATAAAGTGCACAGATATACAATGGGTGATACCTGGCTTGAAAACAGTATGTGTGAAAGGGATCCAGGAGTCTTAGTGGACCACAAGCTGAACATGAGTCAAAAATGTGATGCAACAGCTAAAAAAGCCAATGCAATTCTGGGCTTCATCGACAGGAGTATAGTGTCGTGATAAAAAATCAACAATAATGCCACTTTATTCTGCTTTGGTTAGACCTCACCTGGAATACTGTGTCCAGTTCTGGGCACCACAGTTCAGGAAGGATATTGACAAGCTGGAGCATGTCCAGAGGAGGGCCACCAAAATGGTGAAGGGTCTGGAAGCCATGAAGCCCTATGAAGAGCAGCTTAGGGAGCTGGGAATGTTTAGTCTGCAGAAGAGAAGGTTAAGAGGGGACATGACAGCCAGGTTTCAATATCATGTTGAAGATGATGCAAGTTTGTTTTCTGTTGCTCCAGAAACCAGGACACGGAGCAGTGGATTCAAACTACAGGAAAAGAGATGTCACCTAAACATCTGGAAGAACTTCCTGACAGTCAGAGCCGTTCGACAGTGGAATACGCTGCCTGAGAGTGTGGTGCAGTCACCTTCTCTGGAGGCTTTCAAGCAGAGGCTGGATGGCCATTTGCTCAGGGTGCTTGGAGTGTGTGTTCCTGCATGGCTGAAAGGGGTTGGACTCGATGGCCATTGTGGTGTCTTCCAACTCTATGATTCTATGATTTTCTTGTCTCTGCCCTCAGACTCTTGCTTCCTGCCTTGATAGCAATCCTGTTATCCCAAAAGCCCTTGAATAGTTTTTCTTACCCTGTGCAGCAACCCCTTTGCCCCCATGATAAGCGTGCCTGCCTGCTCAGGTACTGAATGCTGTTGGACCCATCTATTGCAAGGACCACAAAAAGTGCTGCAGCCTTTTGCTTGTGGAAGTCGTGCCAGAAGGCCGAAAGTGGTTTATTGGGTCTTTTATTGCTCTAACGACTTCTTGTTGAGGATATTTGCTGGCAGTTAACATCCTGCTGGATTAAATACCCTTGGCTTGGTTTCAGGCTTTCCAATTTCCAGCCATTTTTTAGCTGCCAAGAAAACAAAATGGCCTCCATCTGCACCGTACCTCTTTCCCCTCCTCTCCTCTCTGCACACTCACACTCTAAGGCACTTTCCAAAGTTCATTGCACTTTCTTATCTTTCCTCAGAGAAGCAAGCACCATCTATCCTACTAAAGTTGAATTTTCTAGATTCTTATTTTCAAAGTGCACTTTCAGAGAAATTGATAAAAGCACAGTAACAAAGATCTGACAGATTTATCTGGGATTCTTAAAAAAGAAAAATAGAGTAATCTTTAAAATGACACAGGACTCTTGATGTCACAGAGGAGGTGGAAGTCAGCTTCCTGCTGTCGTAATGCACTTGCTAATTTGTCTGGACAACTGCTTCGCTAACGGATCCAGAAATTAAAAACAAGCTTTCTGTAAGATCCCTCCTCTCTCTAATTTTTGTATAAGAAAGAAGAAAAGCCAGCTAGAATAGATTACATATTTATTAAGTTCCTATTGATTTCATGGGTCTGCTCTAGTTGGGATTGTTAATGGGATTTAGGTGATAGTTAAAATCGCCTGAAATCACCAGAAGAGGAGTATGAGGCAATGTTAAACGCAGGCCATTTCCGCACTAGACTGTTATAGTGCTGTTATTCCACTTTCAGCATCCCATGGAGTCCTGGGCTTTGCAGTTTAGGGAGGGGCCTCAAGCATGAGATGATCTTCTATTACTTTTACAGATGGTATTTTGTACATTTTCCAATTCTTTTGAACATATTAATGAAAATATAGAATTTAGCTCTCATTTCCATGGAGAACTCTTTGCCACTGAATTATGAACCATTTGATGGTTAAACCTCATGTTCTGCTTTGTGTCATATATTTTACCTTGCAGAAAAGTGGCTTTCACACAGAGAGCTTTTTAAAAGTTCAGTATAAATGCATTTTTTAAAAAACGAGTATATTATGAGAATGTTAATGTAATCATAGTTAAAAGCATGAGCCGTAAATCAAGCGGCCCTGAATCCAGCTCCTTCCTCAGCTGGGAATTTCTTGCTGTAGTTCTAAATAAACTGATCTCCTGTAAATTCAGTCCCCTGTATGCAAAATAATGATAACACTATCCCACCTTACAAATTTGTTGTTAAATTATTGAGATAATTCATATGAAATGTTGAAAAATGTAAAGTTCTGTATGCCAGCTAAGAATTAATACCAAAATGAAACCTGCCATCCAACTACCCCAACTGGGCAGGGACAGTGCTATCATCCCATATTTTGGTTACTTTTAAAATGTCTCATTTTTTAGTTCCCTCCTCTCACATTTCCAGTTTCACCTTCACGAAGGGGAGTCATTACTTCAGTTGCTGCAAACTGAATTCAGATTGCAAAAGGGTGTTTGGGCTCGGTTAACTCAGCAGCAGGGAAAGGAAAAGAAGGGACAGCATCTTACCGAAGCGGACTTTCTTTCCTGTGTAATTCTAGGAGGAGTTAGAAGACCAGGCCTGGAGAAGGAAGGAATCAACTTTATTTAGGGAAAGGAATGGATTCCTATCTCCTGACAGACCAGAATCTGAGGAGAACAGGAGCCCTGAGGTCTTACATTCTACTGTAAGTTTACCAAGGTTGCCAAGTCATTACTGCAAAGCACATGTGTGGGAAAATTCCATGAAGCTAGCAAATTTGATAGATGTCAGACCTTCTAGGCATCAGTTGGTCATGCAGCATCTTGTAAGCTAAACAACCATTCTCCAGCCCTTGCTACATTGAACCCATTCTCCAGTTTCTTGTTGTCTTAGGGGAAAAATGTGCTACATAACAATGTCATCTTGTTCTTTTTGAAGACTTTTCCTATAGCCAGGATACACAAACAATGGAGGTGCAAGTATTTTGAGGTTAGCACATGTCGGGCCATTTTAGGTTCTCCTTAATAACTTCTGCTAGTTTGATCACACTCTGATATTGTTTGGCCACATGAGCCCTGGTTTTCATCTGTGAAACGTTGGAGGGTATGTGAAAATAAAGCAAAAGATGAGAAAATTATAGACCAGGATCCTAAATCATGCTTGTGTAGACTAAATCACATAGTAACATGTTGGTTGCAGCATACGTCCCTTCTGCTGAATACCAGCGTTGGGCAATGGACTGTATATCTGCCAGTTGGCTTACTTATGGTTCCTTCAACAACAGGGAATGTGCAGTGCTTGTTTCTGCAATTCTGGTGAAGAAAGTAGTATATTAAAGGTGCAGACAAATAATTACACGCCATCTAAGAATGCACAGCTGCACGTACAATGGTTATATAGGTGCTCCTTAGCTTCTCCAGCCATAAACTGTGGTTAGACCTCATTTGGAGTACTGTGTCCAGTTTTGGGCACCTCAGTTCAAGAAGGATATTGACAAGCTGGAGCGTGTCCACAGGAGGGCGAACAAAATGGTGGAGGGTCTGGAAGCTATGCCCTATGGAGAACAGCTTAGGAAGCTGGATATGTTTAGTCAGCAGAAGAGAAGGTTAAGAAGGGACATGATAGCCATGTTTAAATATTTGAAGGGATGTCATGTCAAAGAGGGAGTGAGCTTGTTTTCTGCTGCTCCAGAGACTAGGACAAGGAGCAATGGATTCAAGCTGCAGGGAAGGAGATTCCACCGAACCTCAAGAAGAACTTCCTGATGGTCAGAGCTGTCCGGCAGTGGAAGATGCTGCCTCCATGGAGTGTGGTGGAGTCTCCTTCCTTGGTGGTTTTTAAGCAGAGGCTGGATGGCCATCTATTGGGAATGCTTTGATGAGTGTTCCTGCATAGCAGGGGGTTGGACTGGATGGCCCCCGGGGTCTCTTCCAACTCTATACTTCTATGATTCTTCTCAGCCAATATGTCCTCCCAACCTATAACAACCATCTTAAAATATTTTTTAAGCACAAGTAAATTTAAACAACAGCCTGCACCCCCAATTTTCTGACATCTTTCTAGCCTTAAAGAAAAGATGCCTCTGATAATTGAAACATATGAATTTCTTTTCAGTTGTGAGTTGCCTTGCCAACAAGGTGCATGTTGTTTTCCAAAGAGAAATATGATTAAGAAGGGTAACAATGACAGTTCTGTCGCTTCAGTGCTTTCATCCCAAGGTGCCTTTATGCAGCTGCTAAATATTTAATACCTTTTTAAAAACTGAGCCTCAAATTTTAACAGTCCAAGATGAAAATGACTTCCAGATCTAAAAACTAGGTAATGGGGTGGGGGGAAAGGAGGAGAAAGATTCTGTCTACTAGTCATGATGGACAATGAATTCAGATACTGCCAGCAAACATTATGAAGTCTTCCTTGTTCAGCAGTCACTGGGATCAGCTCTTTTCAAGCAGCAAGATGTCAACAGGGGTGGCCAGGATACAACATATTTTTTTGGTATTGTTCCAAATGGTGTAAATGAGCTGGGGTGTTTCACATCATTTTCTTCTTCCCTAGTGCTAGCATCACACCATCCCTCGCCTCTGGATTGACACCCTCCATCCCCAGCTCTAGATGTTTTTTTGTTGGTAAAGACAGCGCTTATTTCAGTTTTCCCCCTGAAAAATCACATTGGGCACTCTTTTTAAAATTTTGGTTTAATTTTCGTTTTGTTTTGTTTCTGGCACCTTGAAAGGTGGCAGGGGAACAGTCTCTCCTGGTAGTGTGGTGTAATACTGATGTTACTCCAATAAATAAATGAATAAATCTACTAATATACAAAAGTCAAAGTTTGTTTGTCTGTGTCAGGCAGGTGAAGACCTCATATGATTGTCTAGCTGTGAAGATTCTGCGGAATCCTGGGATTTGCAGTTCAGGGAGGGGCCTTTAGAATTCTCAGCCAGAGAGCTCTTGCACCTGGCTGGTTACTATGGAGACGAGGCCTAGCAGCAAAGAGGAAGGAAGTGTATTCCCTCACGTACACAACCTCTGTAAGTTAATGACTCTGGATTGGGGAATATGGGGGAAAGTTACACGTACCGGACAAGGTAGATTGGGGAATTAGAGACACAGGATCTCAAATCTTTCTAACAAGTATTACCTATGAGAAAATAAAATCCCGGGCAACGCCAGGTATATACGCTAGTAAATTATAAAGCTAAAAGGCACCTCAAAGGCCATCTGATCTACCCCTGCCAGGGCTAAAGCATTCCTGAGAGGGGGCCATCCAGTCTCTGCTAAATGTCCACCATCTTCTGTGCCAGTCTATTCCACTGTTAAACAGCTCTTACCACCCACAACGTCTTCCTGTTTAACTGGAATCTTGTAATTTGAGTCAATTGGTCTGTGTACAGTACTACCATTTGGAGCAGCAGAAAACAAGCTCACTCCACTTTCCACATGAAAGCCCTACAGGTATATAAAGACTGCTGTCGTAGCATCTTTGCATTTTCTCTTCCTCCAGACTAAACATACACAGTTCGCTCAAGTGTTCCTCACTGGGCAGCCTAGGATTCCACTGGTTGTTTTGTGGTTGTTTAGCTTGTGTTTTGTTTTATTTTGCTGCAGCATCGCACTGTTGACATATGTTTGGCTTGTGAGCTACTATGACGCTAGATCCCTCCCGCATGGGCTGGAGTCAAGCTAGGTGCCACCCATTTTGCATTCGTGTGTCTGATTTTTTATGTCTTAACGGAGAGCTCGGCCTTTATAGACACTAAAATGACAATGTATCATTAGTGCTCATTTCTTTTACTGTGGGATCTGTGGCTGAAACAGCATGGAATAGCTGAACAAAGTGTATGTGCGTGGAGAAGCTTTTAAAATGTTTTGGCAGAAAAGGTTACGGGTGCCAAGGCTATGTAAATCATTTGGGGTCATTGTTTTTGTTTTCTTAATGTTCAGCTGTAAACCTGCTTTACGCTTTCTGCCTTGACTTCCTTCAGTAATTGTTCCAGATTTTTGGTGTTTTCTGCTAGTAGCATGGCGTCATCTGCATGTCTTAAACTGCTCCAGTTTTCGTATCTGCTTCCTCTAAGTCCTGCTTTATGTATAATATGTTCAGCATACAAGTTAAACAGACAGAGTGATAAAATGCTCCCTTGCCTGACCTCCTTGCCAATTGAAAACCACTCCATTTCTTTATATCCTGTCCTGACGGTAGCCTCTTGTCCGGAATATAGATTGCACTTTATTTATTTATTTTTAATTGATTTTTAACCTATCTTTCTCCCAATACAGTGTACAAGGCAGTGTACATTTTAAAAGCAGAATACAATTAAAAAACTGTTAATGCAAAAGTTAAAATGCAATTAAACTAAATTACTTTTTTAAAAAACGCAAGTTAAAAACAGTTAAAAAGCATTACAAACTAATTAAAGCAGCATTAAAAGATGCTTTAAAACATAATAAAATCACTACACCACCCATTAAAAGCTTATTTGCAGCATCCACTAAAAACCAAAAGCTTCCTTAAATAAAAGGTCTTCTTTACCTGCTGGTGGAAAGACAGCAGAGAGGAGACCGGCTAGACCTTCCAGGGAAGGGAGTTCTCTTGGGATAGTGAAATGTTGTGGCGCACCCGTTTCTTTAGGAGTGATCCAGTTTTTCATGCTCTACACAATCAAAGGCTTTGCTATAATTTATAAATCACAGGATGATTTTCTCCTGTAACTCTTTGGTGTGCTCCATTATTCAATATATCTTTTCAATATTATCGAGTCTAGCCTACTGTTAAACAGCAATTACAGTCAAGAAGTTCTTTCTAATGCTTAAGTAGAATCTCTTTTCTTATCATTTGAATCCATTGCTTCATATTCCGGTCTCTGGAGCAGCACAAAAGAAGCTTGTTCCACCTTCTACCTGAGGATCCTTCAGTTTTTAAAATATAATTTACTTGATTGATTGATTGATTTGTGGGTTGCCATCAAGTCTCCTCTAGACACATTCCAGTATGTCAATATCCTCACAGAACTGTGGCCCCTAGAACTGAGCACAATATTTTCAGTGAGGTCTGACTGAAACAGAACAGGGTGGGACTATTACTTTCCTCAATCTGGATACTATACTATTGATGTAACTTAGAATGTCATTGGCTTTTTTGGCCATCTCATCACACTGTTCATTCATATTAAGCTTGTGGTCCACCAAGACCTCTAGATATTTGTCACGTGTGTTGATATCAAGCTAGGTGGTGCCCATCTTGTATTTGTGCAAGTTATTTTTCTTGCCCAAATATAGCAAATGTAGAGTCAGCCCTCCACATTTCTGGGTTTAATTTTCATGGATTTGATTATTAGCAAGTTTCTCCAATCTCTACCCCCATCTCAAGAGCTTCTTTCTGAAGGAACCTTCCCTTTTGGTGGCTCTGATCCTACTCCTCCTACACCAGCCCCTGCCTGGCCAACTAAGGATGGATCACAGCCCAGTTTTTCAGCACCACAGACCCTCTCCCAATGCCTCTCACACACCTAACGAAGGAGATGCGCAAGACAGGAAATATAGGGCCACCATACCAACCCACTCCTTCCTTCTCTTTTCTCTGATGTGTACGGACCCTGAGTACCTACTCTCCCTACCATGCCTCAGCTCCCTTCCTACAGACACACACACACACATTTTGTTATGTGTAGTTTTTCCACATGTGCAGAGGTCCTGCACCCCTAGCCCTAGCAAATATGAAAGGTTGACTGTATATTCATCCATGTTGAAACTCCTTGTGTGATCTCCCCAGAATGAGTATTATTTAGTCTGTTTTAACCTCCAAGATGTGGACACTTTACTCCTGTTGATGCAGCCTAGAACTGTACTGGCTTTTTTTCATCACCTTACGTCTAGCTCATGTTTAGCTTGTTACCTACTAAGACACCTAAGCCTTTTCTCATGTATTGCTGCCAAGCCAGGTATTACTCGTACTATATTTGTGCATTTCATTTTAATTCTGATCCTATTGTCCGGGTTGTAAACTGTCCCTGCTAATGTGGTGCCATCTGCATATTTTATGAGCATGCTTTCTAATCCATCATCCAAGTCATTTACACAGGGGTTGAACAACACAAGGCCCAGAACACTTCTCTATGGTACACCACTAGTCACTTCTCTCCAGTAAGAAGAGGAACTATTGGTCAACACTCTTTGGATTCCACCCATCAGTCAGTTTGAAACCCACCTGACAATAGTGCTCTCTAGCCCACATTGTACTGGCTTGTCTGTGTGAGTATCATAGGAGACTCTGTCAAAACGCTTAATGAAATCCACAGCACTCTCCTGATCTACAAAGCCTGAAACTCTACCAAAAAGATGTAAGATTAGTCTGCCATGACTTGTTTGCGAGAATCCCATGCTGGTTCTTAGTAATCACAACAATCCTTTACATAAAGAACTCACAAAGTGGTAGAGATGTATTTAAGCCTTTTACTCCAAGTCTCAAGTCAAGTCTCAAGTCCTTGAAGATACTTTCAAGTCAAGTCTCAAGTCTTGGAGCCAACTTTATCTATATTCTATAATCTATATTCCAGAATTTTTGGACAGAGTTGAATAAAGTCAGTTTTAACAATTTAAGCAGAGTCAGCCCTCCACTTTTTGTGATTGTGCCATCTGCATCTTCAGATGTGGGGAATAGGATCCTTCTTACTTCACATTTTGGAAGTTGGAGAATAGGATCCTTCTTACTGCCCATTACTGAAGCTTCAAAAGCTTTAGAAAGGATCCTTCTTCCTCAAGTCCGCTGCCTGACACATTTGCTGTTCCCCTTTGAAAAATGCACCTGCACTCTGGGGGCAAGTCTTGTCTTCTGCTCTTAGGAAAAGTTTTAGGAAGCTCCTCTGAGTATACAAGTACAAAATATACAAGTCTTGAGTCAAGTTGAGTCAGTGCATCATTTATGGCTGAGTCAAAGCTGAGTCAAGTCACTGAAGTGACTTCAGTCCAAGTCAGTTAACTTGAGTCTACATCACCGCAGAGTGGCTGTTTAATCATCTGTTCTAGCACCTTCTCTGTTATTGTCTGGCTGTTAGTTGATCAGGTCCTCTTTTCCCTCCTTTCTGGAGATGCACCTTTCTCCAGTTTCCTGGAACTTCTGTTCTCGAAGAATGGCTCTGAGATTACACCTGCAAATTCCTTTTGTACACTTTGATGTAGCTCATCAGGCCCTCAACACTTGAATTATTTAGGGTTTCTGGGCTGTTCATTTACTGCCTCACTATCTCTTCTAGGGCGAATTCCCCTCCTTACTGCATCATTTGTTCTATTCACATCAAGTGCTGTGCTGTTTTCCTTTCAAGAAAGGCAAAGAACTTGGCTTCTTCATCTCCTGCTAGCATTTTCCCAACTTCTCTACATAGTGGCCCTACCATTTCCTCCTTCTTTCTCTTGCTTTGAATATAGCCAAAAAAAACCCATTTATTATTTTTAAGCTCTCTAGTGAGCCTGAGCTCATCCTAAGCTTCAGCTTTTCCAACCTTCTCTGAAAAAATATTTGTTTCTACTCCTCTTTGGAGATTACCCCCGACCTTCTCTGTATACATGACTCTTTTAAATACCAGCTCACCTGAAAGTTCTTCATATATCCAGGTTTGTCTTTTCTAAACACCTCTCACTTTTCTTTCCCCTTTTTGTAGCAGTTCCCTGCCACTCCTGTAATTCTTTATCTTGGGTGAGATCATCTTTGAGCCAATGTGGTCATGCAGGAACCAGTGTCTCTTCTCAGCATCCCTTCTTTCTTCCCATTTTTTAAAAAATGTTCTATAACCAGAAGGCAGCTGGCCAGGCATGCACATGGTTACAGATTCTCTTTTTTATTATTATTTTCTCCCTTTAAAATATATTATCCTTCTTTACAGCACAATAGTGCTTCTCCTTGCCACAGGTAAATGAATTTACTGTCATGGCAACAAAATAAAATTCTGTTTTATTTCTGCAGCCACCAAGTTCTTCTAAGTATTTCAAATGCAAAACTGTATGCATCCTAAGGATTTGTTTATTTTTTAAAGGAATCAAAGGCCTGAATCCTGTTGTTTGTTCCAACCAGAATGGCACAATTGTATCAAGGAGATGTACTCATGATTTGACTTACTATCAGCCATTAATTGCATGGGCCTACTTCAGATAGGACTGACCAATAATAATCAGATTGGAGTTGCCAGCGTTGGCAGAGTTGGTTGGTTGGGAAAAATTATCCTCACCATGACCATTTGATGCAGCAGCCAAGAATGCCGATGAGATTCTGGGCTGCATCAATAGGAGTATGGTGTCTAGATCGAGGGAGGTAATGGGACCACTCTATTCTGTATTGGTTAGGCCTCATTTGGAATCCTGTGTCCAGTTCTGGGCACCTCAATTCAAGAAGGATGTCGACAAGCTGGAGTGTATCCAGAGGAGGGTGACCGAAATGGTGAAGGGTCTGGAAGCCATGAAGCCCCATGAAGAACACCTTAGGGAGCTGAGTATGTTTAGTCTGCAGAAGAGAAGGTTAAGAGGGGACATGATAGCCATGTTTCAATATTTGAAGGGATGGCATGTTGAGGAGGGAGCAGGCGTGTTCTCTGCTGCTCCAGAGACTGGGACAAGGAGTAATGGATTCAAGCTGCAGGAAAGGAGATTCCACCTGAACCTCTGGAAGAACTTCCTGATGGTCAGAGCTGTCCAGCAGTGGTATATGCTGCCTGGGAATGTGGTGGAGTCTCCTTCGTTGGAGGTTTAGCAGAGGCTGGATGGCCATCTGTCAGGAGTGCTTTGATGTGGGTTCCTGCATGGAAGGGGTTGGACTGGATGGCCCCTGGGGTCTCTTCCAACTCTATGATTCTATAACTCTGTGAGTGATGGTAAGACAGAAGATTTGTTTTGTTTTGTTCTTCTTAATCTTGGAGAAAACCTATAAATAAGCACATTTTAATACAAATTTTATAATTGATATCTTGTTATAAAAGTAGTAGCACTGGGTGGGTTGCTCGTATCTCTGTGATCAATCCAGTCTGTACTATTTTATGTGTCTGTGTGTGTTTAGCTTCTCAGTTGGAAAAAAAGATAGTAGTTTTACACAGAAACAGTGGTTTTGTGTGAAATATGTTTAACACAATTATCGAAATGACAACCACAAGCATTTGGCGTCTAGATTTTGCATTGATAATGTCTCAAGAAGGCTTAAGAATCTCTGAGATATCATGTCACCGTGAGGAGATGACCAGTCTTGACTAAAACCCTGGCAACAGCAAGATTTCTTCACATTTATGGTGAGGAAAGAGTTTTAAAGGAGTCAGCAAACCAGGCTCACGTTTGTTACTTTTGGCATTAATTTCGGTATGAATGAAAAACTAAACGACACAAGATCAACTCAGTCAATATATCATTTGTTCTCGGCTGCTCTTAGTACACAGATTGTTTATGAAATTGTCTATCAAGAGTACAACTCTAGCCCTCATGATTCACGTATCCGTCTGTGCCAGTTCTTCCACCCTTGTCTCTTCTGGCGTCCTCTTATTCTCCTGGTGTTCCTCAAAAGTTGATCCGCTGCTCATCCACTCATCCTCTTTCCTGTCCCCGTGCCAATGCCATGATCCTCTTAAATCTGCCGTTGTAATCTGAGCTGGATTATCTGACCTCAGGTGGGGAAAAATGATTTCTGGATCAGAATGAGGGATTTAAGTAGAATCCTATGAGTGTCCCTTCAGGTCCAGAGGCTTCCTTTGCCTCGCAGAGAGATCTTTTGTCCTCACAGGCCTCACCTAACAACCGCACATACTCTGCCTTGGGAAATTGTCTGAATTAGGAAGGAGGATCATTGCACAGTCTCAGAGTCCAGTGGCAACAAAGGAAAATACAGCAACCAAATATGTTTCCGTGTGACTACTATCCACAGTTTCACTTATCCACACTAAAATGCAGTCTAACAACATTTTTTTCCCATCTCTTTTTGGACTGCACATTGTTGTTTATATTTATGTTTTTATCAGTTGTGCATTGGCTTTGGTCTGCAAATACTGGCTGCAAAGCCTTCTTTCTCTTAGATTCTAAAGTTCTGTCAAGTTTCAGAGCTTCCTTTCCAAGCTGTATGCTCCTCTTGATACCTACATCATTAATCTCATTGAAGAAAATAGTGTTTCATTATCTCTGTCTTTTGTTAACCATGGTAAGTCCGGGAAGGTATCTCCTGTGGATATGCGAGAACTTAATGTACTCACAAACCTAAACCCCCTGTGGATTTAAGACTGAAACTGGCAGCCTTAAACCTGAGATGCTGAACCAAAGACCATTCCACTTAAACACAAGCTTACTGTGAAGAGCCAAGTCCCACCATGGCCAGACACTTTGTGCTCTCAGGCCCAGAGAGAATACCAGTGGGAAGAAAGGAAAAGGTGCTCAACGATTACAATCAAAGGCCAACCCTGCAGGCCAGATTTTTTCTGGGGTGGAGGTGACAAAGTAGGAGTGGGAAACCCTTATCCCTTCAAATGTTTTAAGACTTCAGCTCCCCAAAATCCCAGCCAACATGGCCAATGGTAAGGGATTGTGACCGTTGTCCAAAACAACTGGGCAAACATCCATGCCTGAGTTAGTCTTTGGGGAGCATAATGAAGCCTGGGAGGAAGTACAGTACAGATAGGCTAGACTCCTATTGGTGATCTATGCAGGTATAAGCCCCAGTTGTGTCTGTGTATGTGTTTTTGGGATCTTGCAGAAGGAGATATCCTTTACTTCTCTGCACAACATCTATTTCTGGGGTGCTTGCAGGCAAAACTCTGTGCTCTCAGCCACTGATTGGCTGTGGGGAATGTTCTTGGGTATGTTCTGGCTCTCCTTGTGCACCTGCCAAAGGAGGAGCATCCTTCTGCTGGGAGCTCAGACTGTGAGTTCTTGAGGGCTGTAAGAATGCACCCAGGTTGGACCTCAAAGCTGCCCATGCCTTGCTGCTATTGTGTGATCTGGGCGAGATTAAGAAAGAGAGAGCAACCTCCTTCAGATACCGTGCATGCATACCCTGAAGATGCATGGAGACTTGCACTACCAGGACACTCATTGGATCTCTGCCATAAGCCACCTGCTCCCTGTAGGCAATGATTTTCATAATCCTTCAAGATTGACCAGGCTGGCTGGGGCTCGTAGAGTTGCATTTAGGGATCACAGAGCCTGGGCCTCTTTGAGGACCTTATGGACAAGGAGGATAAATCTCGGAGTAAAAGCACTGTCTTGAAGAGTGTGTACTTATATATATACATATATATTTGCGCATTGCTTAAACTTGGTGGCTGGAATCTTGTTGGGCAATTGCAAGTACCTAACCCACAGTCAAGCAATCACAACTGCTAAGTATTCATGATCCCTATGAAGCCCCTAGTTTAGGAGTTATGTAGGAAGGGTGAAGGACCCAGTAAGCAGCCACTGCAATTGACAGGGCTCCATTCCCCTGTCAAGCAGGAAGCAGCCGCCTGATGTTCCCACCCCTCACACAAACAATCTCTAGTGTGATGGGAATTTGCAGCAGGGGTCCTTTTTCTACCTGTTATGCCACAGAGCTCTCATAGGAGGGGGTAAGAACACCAGGCAGCTGATTCTGGATCAACTATTGATCCCAGCAGCTGGGATCGTGCTGGCATTCACTATGTAGCAGTGCCGCTACATAGCACACAATGGTCGTATAGGATTCTGGTATACCTTTTTTCAAACAGCATACTCTGTGCCACTGTGGTTGATACTTTGACCATTATTTTTAATGACATCACCTGAGTGAACGTTGCTGCCGGCACCTACCCACTCCCATTGACATCACAAAGGGTTGCCCCTAGATCTCAGGTTTCAGCTCAGAAATCCCCACCTGGGATAGGTCTGACCTGGCAAACCCAGCTGTACTCTAAGACATCTGTAGGACCGGACTTTGGCTACCCCTGCTGCATTGTATCATTGTAGGTGGAACTCTTTGGAGCATCTTTCCCCAGTTTTGGGTACCTTGTATATGTAAGGTTCCCAATTCTCCCTAATTTGTACTAGCTGCTTTCACCAATGTAATCACTGGTATACTGGGAGATGATCTCTTTATCCACCATGTTTTAGGTAGAACCCCAGGCTATACGGGAGCTTTTCATCCACAAGACAGGATAGATTTAAAACAGAAATGAGATTTATTGGCTTCTTCACAGCTGATACAATTTATTTGTGGGGGGGTTTTTCCATTGCACAATGGCAGTCTCAGAAGCCTAATTTTTCAGACCTTTAGCAGAATTTCCCTTCTGTGGCAAGGTGAAACAAGTGTCATAATTCATGTTCCCAACTTCCTGTAAAAGCACCATAAAGTATAATATCCATTTAGATTGCATGACTGGTCTCATTTTGGATGGTTTTTTTTTTCTTCCCACAGCTATGGAAAAAGGATGTGGTTGTAGACAGCCGGAGAGCTTTCATATCAGATGAAACTGTGTTTCCCCGAAGAGTTCATTTCCAGCTCAGTGCAGTGGTTGAGTTGCTGGCAGTGCAGAAAGGTGTGAAAAATGGGCTGTTGGAAGCAAAAGTCAGAGGCAGGTCGTACAACTTCACTATGCTTCCTGACTGTCTTGGGTTGTGATAAACCTTGACAATTTTCCTGTGCTTTTGGCTGGAAAAATGAAGTGGAAAGCAGCACTGGTGGCTTGCGACTCCCATATTATTATGGTGGTGAATCCATCCTATCTTTTGACTGTCTTTACAGGAGCTAGCCTTAGGACTAAACCTATTCAGGAGTGGAGATCAGTTCTTTGGAAAGCTGCTTTAAAGCCTACTAGCATAAATATCTGCTGTTGCCGAGGATTTTATTTTCTCATAGGTAATAGTTGTTAGAAATACCTTAGGAATTACCTTACCTTACCTTAGGAATTAGATGTGGTTGAAATACACAGATTTGAGATCCTGTGTCTCTAATTCCCCAAACTCTCTTGTCCAGTACCTGTAACTTTTCCCCATATTCCCCAATCCAATCTGTATTCAGAGTTGTTAACATACAGAGGTTCAGTTTCTGAGGGAATACACTGCCCTCCTCCTTCTTGCTGCTAGGCCTTGTCTCCATAGCAAGAGCTCTCTGGCTGAGAATCCTAAAGGCCCCTCCCTAAACTGCCAAACCCAGGATTCCACAGAATCTTCTCACCAATCATATGAGCTCTTCTCACCTGACACAGCCAATCATATGAGGTCTTCTCTGCCTGACATGGACAAATAGACAAACGTTGACTTTTATATATTAGATATTAAAAGCTGAACAGGATTCACTGATCCAGTGATAAGGAGCCACCGGCCAGCATTACTGAGCAGCAGGAGAAAAGGTACTTTAAAGACCATATGAGCAGCCAGCCTTCATGTGTGTTCCTTGCCTAACAACAAGAGCACTGGAAAAAAAAAACACCCTCTTTGCTAGATGAAGAAACCTGGGAGCGCCAAAAGCTGGCATAAGTAATGTTTTGCCTTTTTGAGTGGCCTAGTAAAGATATCCACCATGGCACTACTTGTCCGTGATGGTGGAACTGCATGCTCCCTGTTGCTGGTAGAGTCTCTTGTCAAGCATGGAAGACTGAGAAGAAACACTAAATGAAGCAAACTGTACTGGGCAACAACGGTAGTGGGGGCGACGCTTTATAGAGGGGAATATTGGGTTGGCCCAGTGAGAGGAAATGTGGATGAGGTGGTTGACATTTTCAGGTTGTAATGACCTTAATGAAAATTTCTACAAAATGGTATATAAATAGTGTATGACCTCCTAGTAAGCTGGCTAGAATATGTAATGGTATAACTAATAGGTGTTGGAAATGTAACAAACATAAGGGAACTTTTTATCATGTTTGGTGGAAATGTAGAAAAGCGCAAAAATATTGGACATTGGTTTGGAAGAAGATGCAAAAAAATTCTAAAAAAGGAACATAATGTTTAGACCAGAATTGTTCTTATTGAGTATGACAGATAAGGAAAGTAAAACAGAAAGGCAGCATAGGAAATTAATTAGCTACATGACAGCAGCAGCAAGAATATTATATGCAAAATATTGGAAAAGCAGTAAAATATGAACAGTGGAAGAATGATTGTATAAAGTAACAGATTTGGTGCAATTAGATAAATTAACAACACTTACGAAAGGGAACTCAATAGAATCCTTTTTGAAATCTTGGAAGTCTTTCCTAGTTCATGTAAGAAAAAGGAACAGGGGTACTGTAACTATGAGATTTGAGGTTTGATAATGAAATTGTAATTAAAGTATGCAAGGAGAAGCAGTAATAAGGTAGAATAGACGAGTTAGTTATAATGAGTTGTTAAACGCTTATAGCAGAAGGAAAATGGGAAGTGATATTAACAAAGGGAGAGGAAGTAGAGATCTCATAATTTGATGTTTAACATAATATGCTTTGTTTTAATTGCTTACTTAATAAAGATGATTTATTAAACAAAATTTTATAACAAAATCTTTTACCATATATGGAGCAAGAAATGCCAGATGTCACAGCTGGTTCAGAAAAGGAAGAACCACTAGGGATCATATTGCACATGTATGTTGGATAATGGATTGCACCAAAGAAATTTAAGAAGTCCCAGGACGACACCCAAACTAACTCAGAGTTACAAAGGCACGGTTACAGTTAAATGTTTTGAAAACAAAAATAAGGACCACAGATGATTTACGTAACTTTAAAGTAGAAAATGAAGATTTTCAGATAGTCAAAGATTTGTACCTTGGCTGAGTCATTAATCAAAATGGAGTCTGCAATAAACTATAGACCATAGAAGACTAGGACTTGGAAAGACAGCCGTGAAGAAACTAGACAAGATCCTGAATGGGAGATATATCTTTGTGTTCCCAAAGTCAGGATTTTATTTCCATTGTCTGTCTATGGCTGTGAAAGCTGGACAGTGAAGAAAGCAGATAGAAAGAATCATAGAGTCCTAGCGTTGGAAGAGACCCCAGGAGCCATCCAGTCCAATCCTATTCTGCCATGCAGGAACTCAGATCAGAGCATTCCTGACAGATTACCATCCAGCCTCTGCTTAAAAACCTCCAAAGAAGGAGACTCCACCACACTCCTTTAAAGCAGCATATTCCACTGTCGGACAGCTCTGACCGTCAGGAAGTTCTTCATGAGGTTCAGGTGGAATCTCCTTTCCTGCAGCTTGTATCCATCGCTCCTTTTCCTAGTTTATGGAGCAGCAGAAAACAAACCCACTCCCCCCTCAACATGACATCTTGTCAAATATTTAAACAGGGCTATCATATCCCCTCTTAACCTTCTCTTCTGCAGACTAAACATGCCCAGCTCCCTAAGCTGTTCCTCATAGGGCTTCATGGCTTCCAGACACTTCACCATTTTGGTTGCCTTCCTCTGGACATGGTCCAGCTTGTCAATATCCTCCTTGAATTGAGGTGCCCAGAACTGGACACAGTGTTCCAAATGAGGTCTAAGCAGAATAGGGTGGTACCATTACCTCCCTTGAGCCAAATACCAAACTCCTATTGATGCAACCAAGAATCGCATTGGCTTCCTTGGCTGCCGCATCACACTGCTGACTCATGTTGAGCTTGTGACGTACCAAGATTCCTAGATCCCTTTCACACGTACTGTTGTCCAGCTAGGTGTTCCCCATCCTATATTTGTGCCTTCCATTTTTTTCTGCCTAACTGCAGGACCATACATTTGTCTCAGTTGAAATTCATTTAGTTAGCTTTGACTCAGCTCTCCAATCTGTCAAGGTCATTTTGGATTTTGATCCTGTCCTCTGGTGTATTAGCAACCTCTCCCAATTTGGTGTCATCTGCAAATTTGATCAGCATGCCCTCCATTCCTTCAGAGAATCAGCTCATTTGAAATGTGGTGCTGGGAAGAGTTCTGTGAATACCATGGAGTGCTAAAAAGAAAATTAAATGGGTGCTTGAGCAAACCAAGCCCAAACTGTGCCTAGAAGTGGAGATGGCTAAGCTGAGACTGTTGTACTTTGAGCTTACAGGAGAAGGCCTGAGTCAGTAGAAAAGACAATGATGCTTGGCAAGATTGGAGGCAATAGGAAAAGGGGGAAACCATGTTACAGTTGGCTAGAATCAATCAAAGAAGCCACAGCCTTGAGTCTGAAAAAACTGAGCATGGCTTTTGATGATCATTTCTCTCATTAGTCTCTCATTAGTAGGGTTTCTCTAAGTCTCTCTAAGTCAAAGTCATACTTTACAGCAGGTAGCAACAACAAATAAAGATATCACTGCAATATGGACTTTGAGTTTTGTTTTGATTATCAACACAACTACTTCGGCATTTGCTTGCAAGTTTTCTATCCGCTTCATTTCAAAAGCAACATGCAACAAGAACAATGACAAAAGACCTAACAATTCTGTGGAAGCAGATTTGAAACATTTGAAAGGCCAGTTTAAAAACCAGTCTTAAAATCCAAAGGACATATGAAATGTAGTTTGGCTCAACAAGGGATGGAGCCAGTCTGACTTAGTTTGAAAGGGATTTCTTTCATCAAATGCTGCTGCAGAGAATACCCTTTCTCACATTAACACCATGCATTGTAGGTGAGATACACCACAAGGACCCTGCTAAAGATCTCCAGTTCTGGGCTGGTTGGTGCAGAGGAGGCAGTCTTCCAAACATTCTGACCCTGAGCTATTTGGGGCTTTGTATTGAGCTCAGAGACAAATTTGAAGCCAGTACAATTGATTCAAGTCCACTCAATGCAATGCTGAAGTTGCTAGCATTATAAGGAGGTGTCAAAACTGGCTTCTACAAAGTATACTGGGTAAAAGTTTGAATACTGCATTTTTTGTTCACTGGCTATGCCTTCCAAACCTTATTCAAGGACTGATTCATGCACAGTTGCCTAATTGGAGGTTAATCAGCACCCTCAGCAGTTGATTAACCTAATTCCTTGACTCCTGCCCAGGTGATCAGAGCAGCTGAGAATTCCATGGTCACCAATTGGCTTCTTTGCTGTTTCTGGCACCAAGATAGGGTCTTCTCAATGGTTGTTCCCAAGCCGTGGCATTGCTTCCCAGTGGAGACTCCCCTGTAACTCCCCCTCCTTCTCCTGCCCTTGACCAGGGGAATGATTCCTCCCAAGAGTGGCTCTAAGGGCAATGGAGGGATGAATCTGCTCAGCAGTTTAGTCTGAATCAAATGGATCAACCCCAGGATTCCATAGGATGTTGAAAGTGGAATCATAGTGCTATAGCAGTCTAGTGCGGAAATGGCCATAGTCTAAAATGGTCTACTTAAGACTGATGCTACATGGTGATACCTTCACACAGTGTCCTTCTGCAACCATTCAGGGTGAATGCTTTTCTGCCTTCATGCTGAAAAATTGGAAGGGTGTCAGGAGTGCTGAGGTGCTCATGGGCTGCCATTACCCCCAAATTCTTGAAACAGTTGACAACAGTGAAAAGTTGTGACTTGGGATGATTTTGGAGAACCTTTCAGTGCCCTTTTCAACCCTCTCTGCTTTTAAGCAAAACACGCTTTTCAGAAAACGCTGGCTCAACTTCAGTGTTATTCTCTCTTCTCACTAATGAATGATGTGGCTTTTGTAGCTGCTTGTCTGTTTTAGAGAAAAAGAATTTTATAGGCTCTTTAGTTAGTCTTTGTTTTCCCTTTTATGTTTTATTTTCATCTGGCTGGAAGGTATGATATAAATATTTCAACAAACTAAGCAAATAGTTGTTTCTCATTGGAGACGGAGAACAAACACATTAGGAAGCATATGAGAAACAGGAATCCTTCTTCCTGACATAACTAGTTACCTGAATCAAGAGGCCCACTTGCCTTTAAGGGTTATAGTTCTTCACAAATTTCATTCTTGAAGGAAGCAACCGGTAATTTTGGCAATTTTCTTTCCACTTCAAGAAAGCCTTCTCAAACTGCAGTTTTGAAGACAATTTGCAGCCTGAGACTTTTTTTTTTTTCTGCTCAGAAAATTCTGTGCAAAAAACACTGTACTTGGGGATTTATTCTATGGAAAGTTTATGTGTGGCTTTTTCGTGCAGAGGATTGCATTTTCTGTACAGGAAACAGCATCACCTGTACAGAAATATTTTCTGCATAAAAACAGATGTGCAATTTTGGGGGATCAGAATAATTCTCACCCACCTATGAATCATCAGTGCAGGATTCTTTTTGCCAGGGTTTCCTGGCAATCTGTGAGACATATTGAATAGTTTTTCCATCCCTACTGCCTAGCTGCCTGCCTGCTATCAAGATGCATGGCTCCTGTCATAAGGAAGCTGAATGTATATTGGTCTATGTAACAAAATAGGTTTACCAGCTTAAATGGGGCTATAGTTTACTAAGCATTAAAGTGTATCAAATGCCAATTGCTGCTTGCAATCATGTATCTCGTTGGAAGTTCTAAAGTATCCAAAGGTACTAAATGGTTAATGGCTGCATTGTTTGATGTCACTTTGTATCTGGCAAGATCAGAAAGATCAGAAGGGAGAATGCAAAAGTAGCAGGAAATTGTTATGGGAATGGGCAAGGCAAAGATAAGGGGATAGGAACACTTACTGATTCCCAGGATGAAAGATGAGTAAATAACAAAGGGTCTGGGAAAGTGCTAGTGCTGCTGGGATGATGTGACATTTATGACTTTTATTGCAATGCACCTTTGTATAAAAGCTGTAACCATCCAACATGTGGTAATCTCAGCAATGTCTCAGGAAAATTTACGGTGTTGCTTGCTTTGCTCAAATAAATGCGTCTGTTCAAACTCTTGGTGAGCACAAGTTATCCAGGACACGATACTTGCCTTCCTTCCCCCTCTCCAATGATGGTGCAGCCTAGAGAACTATCTCTGGCCATTCTGTGAGAACTGAGCAGAGGTGGGCTTACCATGCGTGATGGAGGGGCATCACTGAGAAGATGATGGGTTCATGGAGTAGCAGCAAGATGTTAGAAAACACAGCAGCATATGTCAGGTACTACATGCCAGGTGGTATAATCTAAATTGGTCTGTGGCTTGCAGGTGTTGTGGAAGGTGCAGTTGTCAGTCTGCTTGGTTTCTGTACAAAGTGGGCTGACTTCTTGTCTTTGGCCTCAGGCAGCCAAATGTCTTTCCCGCTGTGTATTCCCACATGTCATCCGAAGTAGTACAAGGAGCAGAGAAAGGCTGCCCACTCACTTGAAGGGAAACAAGCTTCTCAGCAGAAGCACAGCAGCTGAACAGGGAATATTTGTTTGTGTGTATATGTATGTGTTATCTATCCCTGTTTACCAGGGTGGGCAAACCACAACTTGCACCAGACCCCTCCAGTCCACCAAACTCCCCCCCCAACCTGAAATGGCAGAAACTCACTTCTGATTTTATAAAGCCTCCTTTCTTTCTTTTTTTGGTTTAGGTGCTAAACAGAGGTGAAGGGCACCTTGCTTCTTCTGTTAAAGTTAGCAGCCTTTGCATACATATACTCACTAACTGCTAGTTTGCATATTATAATACTGTAGGAAGATAGAAGCTGTGGGGAAAACTATAAATTATTCCCACAGCTTCTCTCTTGCATCACCATAACCCTCAGCCTTTCTTTCCTTTTTTTTTTGTTCTCTTGCCTCCATCAACAACAACAATAACAACAATATTTATTTATTTATTTGTTTACTTACTTACTTACTGCCCCCTGCCCCTAAGGCTCAAAGCAGGGTACAACATAAATTAAAATACAATTTAAAAACACACCATAGGTTAAAATACACTAAAACCACATAAAACCATTTAAAATACTAGTATCATAATTAGAATACATCATCATTAAAAATAGACTGGGTAGGCCTGCTGAGAAAGATAGGTTTTCAGTACTTTTTTGAACTCGGACAGCACAATTCGCTGTTGAATGTCTTCCTGCAGGTGATTTCACAGTCTAAGGGCAGCACTTTATTTGATTATGGACAAGTTTTATTAAGAAAGCTACTTGGTATGTTATAAGTTTGCTTCTTTCTTTGCCAGAGCCTGGGAAGGAACGTAGGACTCTTTATTGTTTAGCTGCAGCTCTGCCAGTTTCCTAGCAGCTCCCAAAGCAAAACTGTCATTTCTGTAAAGTTTTGGCCAAAAGGAGAGAGGGTAGCAGTTCTGTTTCACTGGAAGGGCCCAGGGAATAGAGGTGGAAGGCGACTTGGGCCCTCAAGGAAATACTGCCCCTCCATTTCCCCCTAGTACCTCCTATCAGTTGCTGTTGTGTACCTTCAAGTCATTTTTGATTCCTGGTGACTCCAAGGCAAACCTATCTTGGGGTTTTCATGGCAAGATTTGTTTCATGGTAAGATTTGCCTTCCTCTGAGGCTGAGGAAGTGTGACTTTCCCAGGGTCACCCAGGGGGCTTCCATGGCCATGGGGCAATTTTGCCATGATTTTGTGAGCCAGTTTAGAAACAACAGAAGCCTTTTTTCCCAATAGGAAGTGACTTGGAACTTTGTCTTTGAACAAAGTCTTCTCCTGGAAAGCCAAAAAAGTGGCAAAATTTCCCCACACTTTTTAGCAGCTTTTGGGGGCCTTTTAGAGCCAGTTTTCTTTCAAGAGTGTTTTACAATTTGGGAGGAATGTTCTAGGGATCAGAGAAATGGCCCTGAGGCCACATGTGACCTGCAGATGACACATTCCCCTGTGTCTTAGCACTATGGACTCTGTTCACTTTGCACTGAAAGAGACCACCAGTCCCTCTTCCTTTCTTCTCTGGCTGCGATCAACAGTCTCACTGAACACATGCTTTCTTTCCACTTAAGATTTACAGTTGGCCCTCCACATTCACTAAGCTTAGAGGTTTTCAAGAAGAGGTTGGATGGCCATATGTCGGGAGTGCTTTGATGTGTGTTCCTGCGTGGCAGGGGGTTGGACTGGATGGCCCTGGGGTCTCTTCCAGCTCTATGATTCTATGTGTCAGGAACTGAATCCACACACACAAATAATACAATGCATAAATGCTATTTATTTAGAGTGAGATACATCGTGCAGGACTTCAGTGAAGGAATTAAAGGCAATTAGCAGATTCAAAAGCATAAATACCAAGACGTTTCCCTCCCACTCACAAGAGACCTTGAAGCTGTGAAAGCCTGGCAGTGCTTATCAGTACATTCCTAGCTATTTGTTTACCTAACGGTCTCTGGTTCCCATACCTTTGTTACAAGCAAGCAGCTAATTCAAAATTTACTGCATATCCCATTACTATAGTATGGAGGGCAACCTGACACTATGACTCTATGGCCATTTCTGCACTGGACTGTGATAGCCCAGTGATTCCACTTTCAACATCCTATGGAATCCTGGGGTTTGCAGTTTAGGGAGGGACTGGCCAGGCTATAACAGTCCAGTGTGGAAATGGCCTATGACTCTAGGTGCAGGACCCTTAGAAAAGTGGAAGAATCACAAATATCAAAATGTGTGGCGGAGGGCAAGGCATGAGAAGGAGAACAGATACCCATGGTCCAAATCAAGCCAGGGAGAGAGAAGGAAGTGTTGGCATGGTGGCCTTATGCTTCCTCTCTCACACCCATTTCTTTCCTTGGGTATCTGGGGGGCATCAGGAGAGGGTTTGTGGTGCTGGGAAATTGGGCTATGAGCCACCCTTAGTTGGCCAGGCAGCGGCTGGTAGAGGAGGAGAAGGACCAGAGGTGGGTTTTTAAAGGGCTGCACTGCTTGATCAGAGCTACCAAGAGGGAAAGATTCCCCAGAAAAGAAATGCCTAAGGTGAGGAGCAGGGTTTGAAGAAACTTGCAAATAATCAAATGCATGCAAGTTGAACTCACAAATGTGGAGGGCTAACTGTATTAATTGGTGATTCCAGGGTTTAAAAAGAAGATCTGACATCCCCCAGGCCTCTATCTTTTTTGAGAGACTCTTCAAGCATGCTTAGAGCTTCTTGGCCTTTCAAATATGGAAAGGAGGAAGGGAGGCATGGCAGAAGTGCTGTTCACTTTGTGTAGGGAATGGCAGAGTGCCTAACCACAGTGGTCTGGCAAGCAGTCAGGACTTCAGGGCATATAACAGAACCCTTCAATGCTAGCCGTGGGAAGGATGTCCCCAGTTATTTTCAGCTACACTCTTACTCTTCCTTCTGTTTTCTTTCTTTCTGAACCCTTCCCACCTACCCAGCCCCCGAAAATAATATAAAGCTGTGTATGTTGTACACTTTAGATTCCAAGGAAACCAACATTGTTGTTGCACTTTGACTTTAAATGCAAATGGAATATGTTTTTCCAAGGATCTCTCCCAGAGGTGAGCGAGTTTTGGCAGATCAGGGGTAGAGAGGAGATTTCCCCCCACCCCTTCTAAGAGCTGCATGCAGGTTGTGCTGCACATGAGACCAGGAATGACTGGGCAGTTATTTCAGGCTGAGTTAAAAACAAAAGCAAAAGTAAGCCTCATTTTTAATAAGCCAATGAACTGGGGCATCTGCATGTAGCTTGCACACATGGGCACCTTGCGCTGAAAGGGAATTATGTTTCTTGGAGGCTTCTAGAAGCACTATTCATTCATTTATTCATTCATTCATTCATTCATTTGCCAGGCAGGGACATTGGAGACTGCAAAATCTGACTGGGGGGTCAACATAGCCCACAAGCACTATGTTACCCACCCTGATCCATCCCGTCATGCCAGCAGTCTGCTCCATTGCCAAAAGAAACATGGGTGTGCTTGAAAATATAAATGCAAACATCAGGCAACATAGGCCCAAATACTATTATTAGTTTTAAATAGGCTAGGACCTTTGACTCACCACTTGCCAATGAATTCAGTTAGGAGTTCTTCCAACTCAGGCAACTTGTCCATGGCCATTTCTGCACTAGATTGTTATAGCGCTATCATTCCACTTTCAACATCCTATGGAATCCTGGGATTTGCAGTTGAGGGAGGGGCCTTGGAGGTCCCTCCCTAAACTGCAATCCCCAGGATTCTGTAGGATGTTGAAAGTGGAATGATACCGCTATAACAGTCTGGTGCGGAAATGGCTCATATGTCTCAGTGTTCTGAGACGCTGACAGGCAGCAGCCTTCCAGGCTCTTGGGCAGAATTCTTGGCCATCTCCTGCTCTCTTATCCTTTTTCATTGGTCATGCCAGAGACTGAAACAAGGGCTTTCTGTATGCGAACCAGGTGCTCTACCAGTGAGCTACAGCAAGTGATTGGGGAGGATTTCATTCCATTAAATTTCAATAAGAATTTACCATATTCACACTTCCTGGCTCCATATGCAACCCAGAATGCAATCAGAATTTTGAGATGCAGTTCTCCAAAGAAAAGCTGTATACAAACATGCATATATTAGGGAAACACGCACTGAAATCTGGCAGCTGATAGACACAAATATAGAAAGATTTTGATTGCAATGAACTTAAACCAGAACTTATTAAAGCAATTACATCAGGGATGCTTTACATCGTGTACGATTAAGAGAATATATATCCATTGGCTCATGACAGACACTGGAGATCCAAAGATCAAGCTGCTGATTATATGCACATTTTTAGTATTGTGTTAAAATTAAAGGTAATTGATTGTATATCATATTGACATTAGAACAGGTTATAAAATACCAAGGGATCTTTTAAGAGTGCTTTGGAATTCTCTCAAAGAGTTGGCAAAAATGCCCTCTCTAGAGAAGCTTCTCGGTTGGCTGGTGGCAGCAAGAAGCGGCATTGCCTTCTATTTGCACAGTGTTGGGGAAAATGCCACTCCAGAGCTACAGGCAACCTTGGTGGTGTTTTTGTGGGTGTCATGTCCTACCTGGAGGAGACCTCCTCAGAGAAAGGAGGGGGAAAGGAGTGCCAAGATAACAGGCCCAGTTGGACCCAGAGGACACGGGCAGTCCTGTAATGGCAAAAGCAGAGGAAGAGCCTGGTCCATCCCAGGCAGCAGTTGCAGATAAGGAGGAGAGTACCCAGGCATTTCACGTTATCCAGCTTTGCAAAACAAAGGGCCAGGACTACAAGACTTTAACTACAGGACATGGAGTTAATGGATCCAGCTAGGCTGATTAAGGCCATTTCTGCACTACACCATTATAGAGCTATTATTCACTTTCAACATCCTATGGAATCCTGGGGTTCCCCAGGATTCCATAGGATCAGGATTCCATGGGATGTTGAAAGTAGAATAACAGCGCTGTAATGGTCTAGTGCGGAAATGGCCTAACTGCTGGCTAGCAATTAGCCCACGCAGTCCCATTCCATTGCTGTAGATAATAGCTCCCAAATTTCCATACAGCCCTATCTGACATCTATGATTTTGCAGATCTGTGATCTTCAACATGTGCCTTCATACTAATTTTCCTATCAACTCCTTTCTTAGCTTTGGACTCTGCTCGGGACTGCTTTTCCCCTTTTACCTTGGACTACCTAGCCCATCCTTCTGCTGGTAACTCTATGTAAGCCTTGGGATGGGCCTGATATTCCCTTGGACTGTAGGTGTGCCAAGCTGGAAACTTGCCAGTGTTAACTAAGATGATGGATCCTGATAGCTCCCCATCCCTGATTCCTCCAAATTCCCCTTTTTTCTGCCAAAAAAAGAAAGAATTTGTTGCTCCCATTGAAACTTTCCAAGATGGGCAATTCACCTTTAAAACTGCCTATGGGCAAAGGGGAGTTGCTGTTTAACATTCAAAAATATCAGTTTTGTAAACCACAAAGGGATCTCCAACCTGAAAACAGACTGAAAATCGGTGTGTGTGTGTGTGTGTGTGTGTGTGTGTATGTAAACTCCTACAATTCTCATGCAAAACAAACAAACCATCTGTATTTGTGCAGAGAATAATTCCCCAAACACTTTCATGACACTTCGTACCAGGCAACAACTACACAGACCTAGTCTTTCTCTCTGCAGTGAGGAGAAAAATCTGGAAATGATTTGTCCTCACTTGCAAGAATGAAAGGGTCAAATATGAGCATCCTTAGTGCATGGAGAAGTGTATTGCACATTGTCGATGGAGATGCCGGTTGTGCTGTCTGTAGGCAGATTGCATTGTGTGTGTAGATGTGCATTTCAAGATGAGCCTGAATGTGTGATAGCATGTTTGACTGTGCAATGGTCCCATTCAATAAGAACATAGCACTGCAGAACTGCTGGACAACACCTTGAGTTACTCCATCTCCTTAATGCAGTTTCCTGGCATAATGGTTTTGTTTCAAGATGAATCAGCACCACCACGACACATGAGAGGGAGGCATGGAGAGGCTGTGGGCAGCCAAAAAAAATCTAGAATTGTACCTCTAGATGCCTCTGGGGGAGAGGCGCTCCATTCAGTTGTGATACTGCCTTCCTTTTACATGTCTTTCTACATGTCAAAATTGCCCCAAATAGCCTCTCTGGCTAACATTCCATCCTTTTCCATGCTCCCCCCAAACTGCTAGTGACCTCCTGGCTTTTGAAGTTTCTTCTGGCTTTGAAAATACAAGGCCACATGTGGGGTTGGGTGGGAAATAGGGTGAGAACAGCCTTTGGATGGTCCACAGCTTCCCACTTCTGGTGTTAGACATGACTGACCAAAATCCAACTGTGTGCTTCAGTATGTCAGGCTAGAGGAATTTGGCCTTTCTGTCCCTTCTCCTTCCTGCCATGTCTGTCACGATGCCCAGCTAAGAAAGCTGCCCAGCCACCTAGAGCAGATTTCTGTCACTGATCCTGGTGGAAGCAGTGAGATCCTACAGAGGTGTGCCACTGGATCCTTATAAACTGCATATGCAGAAGACTTCTTCCATGTTCCAATCAGAGAGTTTTCAGCTTGCTGGCCAGTGCCCTCCCCTCACATATACTTTTTAAAGTCATTATTTTCATTACAAATATTCCTTAACTGACACATATAACATTGAGTTCCCTCTTCTTCTTCTTCCCAGTCTTAGCTAATAAGCCAGCTATATATCACTAACACATCTTCAGTATATTAACAACTGGGTGGTACAGTTGGCCCTCTATATCTGTGGATTCTGCGTTCATGCATTCAACCAACCATAACTCGAAAATATTAAAAAAAAAAAAAAAGCAAAAGCAAACCTTTAAGTTTTTCCCTGTTTTTTTTATAAGGGATGCCAACCAATGTATAACAAGGGGACTTGAGCATCCAGGGATTTTGGTATCCATGGGAGATCTTGGAACCAAACCCCAGAGGATACTAAGGGCCCCCTGTGTATGATTCTTAAGTTTAAAAAATACATTTTTCCTAGAGAAAGTTTGACCAGGCGTTGGATAAAATCCAGAGTTCACACAAGTAAAATAAAAGTAATGGAGGTTTTCCAAATTTCTTGGGAAGCCTCTGCTTTTCCCTGTTCATATTCTTTGCTTATAGGAACACTTCGCAGGTGGAAAGCTAGGAGATCTTGATATCAAAAGAGTCAACATGCTTAATGATTGAGCCAAGTTTTTAACACTTCCCTCACTAGCCATGTACATGTGGTTCTTTTGTTTGAATTTCTGTAATTTCTTCTGTTGACTCACAGTTTGAGGTTGTGTTGAGCAAGGACTGAAGCAGAGAACATGTACTCACATATGCATGCATACACACGCACGCGCACACACATGCACTCCAGCCCTGTGTTCGTGTGCACTTCCTGCCTCTCTAAGGGATGAAGAAAAAAATTGTTCTCTTGAATGCAATTTGACAAGCCAATTCAGTTTAGTCCAAGAGAGTTATGAATCCATTTGATACAATTGTGTTTTTCTACATGCCATTAAGAAGGAAATATGGCTTGTATGCTTTCTGCAGAAGTGAAGTCTTTATAACATGCTGTAAAAGAGGGGCATGATTTTAAAAAATCTACAGGTGAGTGAGGATTTCATTGCATTTCTGCATGGACCTTTTTGTCAAAAATGCAGCTTCCTTGTGAAATTCTAGCAGAATAGCCAGTAGCAGCTGGTGGCTGCCCTGTCTGTCCGGCAAAGGGATCCATTCTAGAATTGAGTCCAAATGTCAGGGGAGCTATCCAAGATACTGGAACCCTTTTAGCATGGGGTTCAGCTCCGTAAGTAGCTCCTTCAAAGTTCAGAGTAAAACTCAGAATAGATACTTGAATAACTAGCAGATGGCTCAGTTTCTATATTGTACGTCCTTTAAGCATATAAAACATGTGAGAGCTATCTTTCTTCATCCATTCTTCTTGCTCTCAACTGGCTTAGGCTTCATGATAATTCCATGAGATTATTTGACACCATGAAGCCAGAAGAGAGTGAGGGCAATGTCACTTGAGGGTTATCCAGATTAAAGAGAAATAAATGGTGCCTGTTAGCAGTTGGAAGCATGACTGCCACTATCAATAAGCTTACCACATGCTTCCTCCCTGTTGTCAGACAGATTAACACACACGCCACAATAAAACGCCCTTAACTCCAAAGCCTGCAAGGAGAATGAGTGAAGGGAAAAGTTAATTTCAGCACCAGCAGAAGCAAGGCTTTGTAAAGTTACTTTTTGGAGCAACTGCTTGTGTAATGCCTCCATAACAGGATGAAAACTCAGCTTGCCCATTTTGAGAGCTATAGTCCAACAAAGCAGGTTTTTTAGGCTCTGGCTCTAACAAAGTAACCAGGGACATGAGGCCTGGAACTTTGCCTCAGGAACTGTCATCTGCCTTTTGAAATTTCTAGGACATTATAGGGAAAATTAAAGTTGCAATCTCCTGGAAGGCCCGGAGCCAGATAACCTGCAACGCTTCTCTCCCCAACATGATGGAGAAGCTGTCAACCTTCTTCATCCCACCCCATCACCGCTACCTAAGGAAGCCAGATACCCAAATTAGCCTTCTTGAACCTTAAGATCTTTAGGGGAGGACCTTTCCTTTGTTTCATCACCTCTGTGGTTATGGTTGGGAATGACACAGGAACAAACCCTTTTAGTCACTGGTCCCACACTATGGTGCACCCTCCCATGAGAGGTTTGCTCTTTCCATGGTTTGCTCTTTCCAAGATCTCTTTTGACAGCAACGACCCCTTTATTTAAACAGGTATTTGGTCTCTAAATGAATGTGTCAGAAGGCCCTTAAATGTCTTATATGCATTTTAACTGTTCTAAATTTTTAATAGCATTGTCTATTTTTTAAAGAAAACTTTTGTATTCTACATTGTTTTAACTGTATTTTGTTTTAACTGTATACTGTAAGTCACCTTGAGTCCAATTTTGAGAGAAAGATGGGTTATAAATTATACAGACACATTCACTCAATTGACATTTGGATTTTGCCTTGACACAAGTGATCAGCATCTTCTGTCCCCCCTGAGGGGCAGTAGGCTAAATCAGGGAGGGCACATCACAGGGAAGACACAGCTCCCTCCTTGAAGACAGGAACAATCAAGGACCAATGGCTGCATCTCCTTCCACACCCTCTATTATCTGCCGCCTGAACTGGCCATAGTCTCATTCTTGCAAAGAAGCTAGTAAAATGTGGGCTGAACAGGACTACTGTTAGGTGGATTTGTAATTGGTTGACTGGCCGAACCCAAAGGGTACTCATCAATGGCTTCTCTTCTTCCTGGAGAGAAGTGACTAGTGGGGCGCCACAGGGTTCTGTCCTGGGCCCAGGGCTATTCAACTTCTTCATCAATGACTTGGATGAAGGAGTGGAGGGCATGCTGATCAAATTTGCAGGTGACACCAAATTAAGAGGGAGAGCTAATATGCCAGAGGACAGGATCAAAATTCAAAATGACCTCGACAGATTGGAGAGCTCAGCCAAAGCTAACAACATTATTTCAACAGAGAGAAATGTAAGGTCCTACACTTAGGCAGAAAAAATGGAATGCACAAATATAGGATGGGGGATGCATGGCTGGACAGCAGTATGCGTGAAAGAGATCTAGGAGACTTGGTAGATCACAAGCTGAACATGAGTCAGCAGTGTGATGTGGCAGCCAAGAAAGCCAACGTGATTCTTGGTTGCATCAACAGGAGTATGGCATGTAGATAAGGGAGGTAATGGTACCACTCTATTCTGCTTTGGTTAGACCTCACCTGGAATCATGTGTCCGGTTCTGGGTACCTCAGTTCAAGAAAGATATTGACAAGCTACAGCATGTCCAGAGGAGGGTGACCAAAATGGTGGTGAGTCTGGAAGCCATGAAGCCCTATGAGGAGCAGCTTAGGGGACATGATAACCATGTTTAAATATTTGAAGGAATGTCGTGTTGAGGAGGGTGTGGGCTTGTTTTCCACTGCTCCAGAGACCAGGACAAGGAACAATAGATCCAAGCTGCAGGAAAGGAGATTCCACCTCAACCTCAGGAAGAACTTCCTGACTGTCAGGGCTGTCCGGCAGTGGAATCTGCTGCCTCCATGGAGTGTAGTGGAGTCTCTTTCTTTGGAGATTTTTAAACAGAGGCTGGATGGCCATTTGCTGGGGGTGCTTTGAGTATGTGTTCCAGCATGGCAGAACGGGTTGGACTCGATGGCCGTTGTTGTCTCTTCCAACTCTGTAATTCTATGATTCTAAGTCATTTCCAATTCACGGTGACCCTAAGGCAAACCTATACGGGGTTTTCTTGGTGAAATCGCAAAAAGAGGATTGCCATTGCCTTCCTCTGAGGTTGAGAGAATGTGAGTTGCCTAAGGCCACTCAGTGTTTTTCTATGGCTGAGCAGGAATTTGAACCAACATTTCCCAGAGCCCAAGTTCAACACTGAAACCACTACACCATGTTGGGCCTCTTTATTTACACTGTGCCTTTCCCCCAAACTGGCCCTTAAGGCAATTTACAGATTAAAATGACTGCAATATAATTAATAAGTTAACATTAAGACAGAATTAAACTACAAGAGCCATACTAAAACAATTTAAAACATACACTTTAAAATGGTAAGAAACAGAACAGTACTGTTTAAAGTACCCTCTTACAGCCTTTTACTTAGGCCATTTCCACACTAGATTGTTATAGCACTATTATTCCACTTTCAACATCCTATGAATCCTGGAGTTTGTGGTTCTGGGAAGGGCCAGCCAGCCAGCCCCTCCTGAAACCGCAAACCCCAGGATTCCATAGGATGTTGAAAGTAGAATACTAGCACTATAACAGTCTAGTGTGGAAATGGCTTTAAAAGGCTTCTGTTCTTAAATGCCTGCCTGAATAAATGTCTTAGCTTACTGATGGAAAGACAGCAAGGAGGACGCCCATCTTGCTTTCCTTGAGAGGGAGTTCCAAAGTCTGGAGCAGAACTTTCCAAACTTTCCATGTTGGTGACACACTTTTTAGATATGCATCATTTCACATCACAGTAACCCAATAATTGATTCTGTAAGTGGAGGCAGCCCCTCTACCTAGGCCTGGCCCACCAAGCTCTTCCTCAGGGCAGCAGTGGCAGGAGAGGCAGTCCCTACATTCGTGACGTTTGCATGACACACCTACACATTGCAACTGACACACTAACGTGTTGCGACACACAGCTTGGAAAGCTCTAGTCTAGAGCCACAGAGAACACCTCTCTTGT
The DNA here is from genome assembly GCA_948472985.1 of Iguana delicatissima. Classification (NCBI taxonomy): domain Eukaryota; kingdom Metazoa; phylum Chordata; class Lepidosauria; order Squamata; family Iguanidae; genus Iguana; species Iguana delicatissima. The sequence continues at coordinate 341,696 of CAOKZL010000060.1, forward strand.
GTTCTCACCAACCATACCTGGGAAGATAGTAAAAGAAGGGCCTCTTCTGCCAATCTGTGGCCCTTTCTGACGCTCTTCTGTGTCAGTGCGCTGCAGAAGGGAGTGCATCAGCAACACTTTCCTCTGTGCCCGCTCGCTCCCTGCACAAGGGAGCAAGATAGCCCCATCTCTTCCTTTCAAAGGGCAAGAAGCATTGCAATTGTGTTGCTGCAGCTTCCACACAACAGTAAGTACAGAAGTGCCACACAATGGGAGGTGTAAAACAGCTTTTTTTCATTTTTCAAATACCACGTGAGTGCAACACTTCGCGACAGAATGGCATCAGGACAGCAAGAACGCCAACCACTGCCAACCCATTGCAGAAACAGCTCAGCGACAACATGCAGAAATGGCCTCAGATCTAGGTGGGCTCACAGGGGGAGATAAAGTGTGTCAGATAGTCCAGGTCTAAGACACATAAGGCTTTATCAGTCATAATGAGCCCTTTGAATTGTGCCCATATTTTAGTACGAACTTTGAAAGAACTATCCAAGTTTCTGAACCATATCTCCCAAATAGGTTCATCACCTTGAACCTGACACCAGGGCCACCAGTCACCGCAAGTAGGAAGTAACCCAAAGTACTGACAACAAATGTATATTCTCACACTAACTAGCTGTATGAAATTTAGGCAAAAGCTAGGTCCAGCTGTGAGGTGCATCTGCAGACACAAAATCACCTCCTTCTGTACAGGAGCAACAGATCTGCTTTCTCACAAGGCAATATTGTTCACTTCTGGGCATCTTGACAGTGTGCTTGGCTTTTATTTATACTATGTGTGGGTAAATAATTCTATTTACATCTGAGGCTGTTAATCAAGCTCAGCTTGAGGTCAAAAGTGGAATTAGAATCAGTAGTACTTCAACTCCAGCAATGCATCAGCGAGAGAAAGAGAGAAACAGGAAAAGAGGGAGGGAGAGACCGACAGCACATCATTTCCTGACTCAGTTTCAGCATGGCTGGTTCAGTCGCTGCTCAAAGAAAACCCACGACTGAGCAAGCATGAAGATTGGATTATACTCCATCCACTGAGCGGCCACTGCAGCAGCCCCTCCAGGCAATGAACAAGCCCAGCAAGAGAGCCCCATGGGCAAAGCGACACGCAGCAGCGCTTCATACGGCCAACGTCTGTGTGTTCCATATTTATGTGTAACTTGGCACACTTCAGATGTACTTCCGGTCTGCACAAGCTAGCAGAACCCTGCTCACTGCTCATGAGGGAACCTCTCCAGCTCTCTCAATCACCAGGTCTGGAAGACCTATAGAATCATAGAATCATAGAGGTGGAAGAGACCCCAGGGGTATCCAGTCCAATCTCATTCTTCCATGCAGGAACCCACATCAAAGCATTCCCAACAGATGGCCATCCAGCTGCTGATTAAAAACCTCCAAGGAAGGAAATTCCACCACACTCTGAGGCAGCATATTCCACTGCAAGACAGCTCTGACTGTCAGGAAGTTCTTCCTGAGGTTCAGGTGGAATCTCTTTTCCCATAGTTTGAATCCATTGCTCCTTGTCCTAGTCTCTGGAGCAGCAGAAAACAAGCCCGCTCCCTCCTCAACATGACATCCCTTTAAATACTTTAACATGGCTGTCATGTCCCCTCTTAACCTTCTCTTCTGCAGATTAAACATACCCAGCTCCCTAAGCCGCTCCTCATAGGGCATGGCTTCCAGACCCTCACCATTTTGGTTGCCCTCTTCTGGACACGTTCTCTGGACCTGCAAAATACATATTCTCTTGTTGTTGAAGGAGGCAGCAGGAGAGAATTTTTTCATCTGAGACCCAAGATTCTCTGGGTCTCCAAAATGTAGTGATCTTGGAGAATTAATCCTGTCTTACTCCATGATGTAAAGCGCACTGATTCACAGCATTCTCTCAATCCAAGGATGCCACCCCGTAGTGAAGCTATCTCCTTTCTCTCCTTTGTGACTGATTGACAAGGCCTTGGCCAAAATCCTGCACTGAGGAGCTGGAATTACAGAATTATGTGGCAGTTGAACAATGCTGCCTAGTTAGTGAATTGCAACATTGCAGAACCAAACGTGCATGCACTTCAATGTGCAATGGACATTCATGTGGGACTTCTCTTCCACAATACTGAACTGACTACAACTGCTCTGCGTTGGATAAAAATGTCTAACTGCTTCCGTAGAGGGACTCACAAACACATAAATCACCAACAGGAGTCCAGAGATTGTTCACACGGTTGGTAACAGTGAAAATTTTATTCCAGATTAAATACTGTACTCTTTATATACAAGAAGAAGCCACGGTAACAGAGAAACACTTAAAAGTTCTCCCTGGCTGCAAGAAAGTATTCACGCAGAGTTGTTCATTGCCTCTAAAGTCTGAGTGACGTCTTGTATAAAAGATACTTGCAAATCTCCTTTCCTTCAGTCAGAAAGGGTATCTCTACACCATGTCAAAATAAATGGTCTCCTTCATGAGATTTTTTTGTATTTGGGGACTTATTTTGGAAAAGAAAAAAAATGTGCAAAAAAAACCCCTTGAGAGAGAGAGAGAGAGAGAGAGAGAGAGAGATTTGTACAAAAATAATGTTTGTGCGAGAAGTACCATTTTTGTTCAAAACCGTGTGTTTTGCACAAAATATCAAAGTGATGTTTCTGCAAATGTTTTCTGCACAGACAATGGTGGTGGTTTGTCCCAAGCAGAGCAGACCGCTTCAGTATTTTGAACACAGCATGGAATGAATGGCTCTGCTCTAGTTAGGACTAACAACACGGTTTAGACCTAAATCCAAATTGCAATTTCATTTGAGCAAATGAATTTTTCAGAGACAAAGGCAACATGAAAAGAAAAAACCAAGCACAGAAACTCATCATGTCACCCAGCAGAGAAAATAATTTTTTTCTTGCTTGTGAGAATGAAAAAAAGAGAGAGAAGATTTAAATCCTTAGCGTTTAAAATTCCAAGAAAATGTTAACCCCTTGTGGTCCCTTGCCATTGCTATTCCATCAAGGGACTTTATTTTTAGTCCCTTCTGATCTTGCAGCCACCCTTCCCTGAATGCAGGGAGGGAGGGAGGGAAGACGGACAGACAGACAGACAGACAGACAGAGAGGGTAGATGGAGATGGTGGCAGGGCGAGGGGGAGAGAGAGCAAATTCCAGTGCTCTCAATTTATTGAAATTGTCTATGATGTGGAAACTTCCACTCACTCTGCACACTCCAAGAAAATCACCAGAATTTGAATTTGCAGTTTTCCATTTCAGTCCTGGAGACAAGACAATATAGATTGTTTGCAAATATATATTGGAACAAGAGAAACGGTTGAGAAGTTGCTGCTTCTTGCTGCTGGGGGACCAGAACCAGAGTTCTTAGAATGCATTGAGGATAGACTTTTCTTTCTCCCATTTCTCCTTTCTAAACAGCATGAATGTATTTGTTGTATTTGTTATATTTGCCTCTTTAGAAGGCCTGATCATTTAAGCTGAGGGGGGAAGTTGGCAGGAAATAAACCACAACATGTCAGTGGGAGAATATGTGAAATAATTGCATTCTTGCCTCAAACCACTTTCCGCTCAGCTGGTTTATGACAGAAAACGGTGACTGATATTAGACTAAACAATCTTTTGACTTGAGTGGCTTACAATGGCTGCAGAGAAGATGTGCATTTAATTTGTAATTGACGTACCCAGGTACGTAGTTGTCTTTTGCATTCTCCCTCTTTTTTTCTCTCCCTCAGTCCCACTTTCCCCCACCTTCTTTTCTTCCAAGCAGAGCAAAATAAGTAGTGGCAGAAATACCAGAAAACAGCTTTGGAATTGAACTGGAATATGCAATTTAAAAATAAGTAAAGATTACTCTTTGGTAGTTTATGGCTTTAACCCCATAAAGACCTAATCCCCAGAGCAGGGTGAATAATGACAGTCATGCTTTGCGGGGATGGAGAAATTATACATTTTATTGTGGCCTTGAGAGCGATTGTTTTATCTAACTGGTGTTTTGGTTTGACTTCTGCTAGCAATCTAGGGCTGGTTCCTTCTATTCTTTATATATGTTGCAGCAAATATACAATCCAGTGGGACAGTGGACAGTTCAGGGAGGGTGGTTCAAAAATTCTGAATTTTCAGGACAGGCACACTTCACCCTCATTCTCAATTCAGGAGTGAAGTTTTTTTTTAAAAAAGGGGAATTTTCTCCCAAAGCTTCATAGGGCCTTTCTGCCCTACACTATTGTAGTGCTATTATCAGTCACAGAGGGACATGGGTGGGGGGGGATTCATCCTGGGTGGCAATATTTCTGGGGCGTCTTGGGCTGTAGCCACACTCCCGTGTGCCCTGGCCACGTCTCCATGCACCGCAGCCACACCCCTGCACACTGAAGCCACGCCCCTTGTGCCTTAGCTCCGCCCCCTCCTGCCCTCCCTCCACACACTCCAAGCTCCGCCACTGGCTGTTATTCCACTTTCCTGTGGAATTCTGGGATCTGTAGTTTACTTAGGCCAAGGAGTGCTTGGCTGAGAATTCTAAAGCCCCCCCTAAACTGCAAAGCCCAGGATTCCACAGGATGCTGAAAGTGGAATAATAGCACTGTAACAGTGTAGTGTGGAAATGGGCTATGTTTCTGTAACTTGGAACTTAATTGTCAACATGGTAAGATCCTGTGTGCTGTTAATATAGCTAAGAGACTCCAAGGGTTGAAAGTGCATTGCAACGGTGTAGTGTGGGAGCGGTCTTACACCGAAGCGCTCTGACACAGATACTTTTCATGTGAATTCAAAAGCATTCAAAAAACCCCGGCAGAGCTTAGGAAAGGCGCTTTTTGGACAAGAAGTCCCAAAATTCTCACACTCATGACCATTCTTGTAAGGTTTTCTGAGAGCTGTTATCCAAAAAGCAAGTCTCCAAAGCTTTGAACCCGGCTGTCCTGAGAGAACCGTAGTTGGGTGTGCTTCTGAGAGCTGATAGACAGTGTTATAAAGTCAAGCCTGCATGTCCAAAAGCAAAACATCCCTGAATATCAGTAAATGGGGGAGTGACAGATAAGTGAGAGCAATTGTTCCCCTTGTCTTCTTGATCATCCATGTTTACACGGTCACATGTGTGCGTGCGTATGTCTCCATCCCATGCCTGCCAATGCTCTCCTCAGTTTTTAGAGCCTAAAAATAAATATACTGCTTGGCTCACAGTGGGCTCAGGCAATGTTGCTGAATCTGTTCTCATTGATTGAGGTGGGGAGGGGAGGCTTTGATTCTCTGAGCCATGGAGCTGTTACTCATGAAACTATGACAACTCGGCATTAGCTGTGAATCAATGAGCTTTTTAAAGGAAGTCAACGCAACAGAAGAGAAAATGCTCTTGCCAAAGCCCGATAAGCCCATTGCTGGAGTGAGTTGTACCTTTATCTTTAATGCCATGCGATCTTTTTTTCCAGTTTGATACTTCCATTTACAGCATTGATTGTGATTATAAGCCATCTCTGCTACAATTTCACCCTTTCTGGAAGCACTTATACAGACGGATAATATTGAAAGGCATCTCTCCGCTTCCTCACACAGTACGGAAGAATCACAAGCAAGATCCAACCGGAGGAAGGAGACAGTATGGGGGGAGTGACGCTCAGGAAATGCAGGAACCAGGATGCATAGGTGAGATTTTGAAAGGAAAGGTTTGTTCACTCAGTTCTGCCAAGGGGATGATGATTCCCCTCTGGGTTTTGGTCAGAACATTCAAGGCAAGCCACTCTGAACTCTAGGTTCTAAATAAGTTCAATACTCTTCATGACTCCTTTAAAGTCCAGGCTAAAACTCAGAGCAACATTCCATTCACGTTGGAAGAAGGATGTGGACAGCACCAGACCTCACCAACCAGAAGTTCTTGAACTGCTAGTCCATGGAGCATGGATAGTCCACAAACTCAGGTCCAAGGAAAATCAACTATAGTCCTCCCTCCCCATTTGCTGGGGTTAGGGGCACAGGACCCTCGTGAAAGTAGAAAAACTGTGAATAACTCTAGGCCCTCTCAAAGCATTTTTAACTCTCAAAAATGTATGATCACCATATTCAACCCACCATGGATTCCTTTGAGGCATTGGGGTTCCTTCACAAGGCACAAGTGGATGGCTGATGGGGCTGACAGCCACCTCCACTGCTGCCCCACACCATTTTTAATAGGGACTTACAAGCCTCGTTCACAGTTTCTCAGTCTCATGAGGCTTGCAGTCCCTATTAAAAATGGCATCGGGGGGCAGCAGACGTGGCAATAAATAATCCATGAATAGTCTAATTGATTAGACCAGTCAGTGCTGTCTGACAGTGGTGACTCTCCATGGCTTCAGGGAGCATTCTTTCCTAGGGATATCTGGATACCCCATGTGTTCTCTAGTGGTCTCTCTCCCAAGTAGTAACCAGGCCTGACCCTGCTTAGCTTTTGAAATCAGGTGAGATTGGATGTGTTCAGGCTTCATGGTGGTACCTGTTAAGAGATTTAGATTACTGTAGTGCACTCTGTGTGAGGCTGCCTCTTGAAACTGTTCAGCAGGTTCAAAATGCTGCAGGCAGAGTGCTCACTTGTGCAGAAATATGCAACTATTTACTAGAAGACTGGTCAACCTCTGCTTAAAGATTTTCAGTGAAAAAGAATGTACCACTCACCGAAGCAACTGATTGCATTGTTGAAAAGTTCTTACAATAATGTTCTTCCAAATGTATTGATGGAGTCTCTTTTCTTGTAATTTGAATTCACTGGTTCTTGTTCTAGTCTCTGGAGCCACCCAAAAGAAGCTTGCTCCGTCTTCTACGTGACGTCTCTTCAGATATTTAAAGATACCTCTCAATCTTCTCTTCTCCAAGCTAAACATAGCCAGCTCCCCAAGCCATTCTTCTCCTGTTCAGAGATTAGCAGAAGTCTCCTCCTCTTTTCTGTTTTTACTGCCATGTTGAAAGTGAGATTAATAGCTGAGGTGGTGATGAATGTGGAATGCAAAACAGAAAACACTTCCTTCCAAGTTTCTATTGATTCTCCGGCAAAGGTCTTCTGACACCGAAATCCGAAGCTGACATTTAGAATAAAGAGATGCTTTTAATATAGTGGTAGAAGTTGCACATCTGAGTCAAGAAGTTCACACAAATTCCCAATTGTGGTGCTGGTTCAGGAAAGCCAGGCATAGGGCCTGTGATTCAAGGGGGCAGCAATCCTCCAAGCACATGTGTAGGTAACCTGGTGCTCTCCAGATATTTCGAATCATAAAATCATAGACCTGGGCCATTTCCGCACTACACTCTTATAGCGCGATTATTCCACTTTCAACATCCTATGGAATCCTGGGGTTTGCAGTTTCCGGAATGGGAGTGGGCAGGAACTTGCTGTTGCGGATGCAGCAATCGCTGTTCTCCGCAGTAGTACAATGTAAATGGGGCGGGGGTGCAGACAGCACAGTTTCTGAATTTCTGAATCCAGTTTCCAAATCAGAGTATAAAAACACGGCTCTTGACACGCAGTGAACTGCTCTTCCCCTCTTGTGCAGAAATGGCCTATCAGGGACATAGCTCAGGGCTCCTTGGTCCCAGGGGAAGAAAACGCCTCCCATTGCCACTGCTGCCGCCACAGAGGAGACCCAAGTGTTAACCTCCCCGCCATGAAAGAGTACATTAAACACAAAAATGTTCCTCCCCTGCCTGCAAGGAGGAGGGGAAGAAGATGGCGTTGGCGTGCCAATGGTGGATGTCCTTCTTTATCAGCCAATAAGAGCCACTAGGACTATGGCCATCACATTCTTTGTTCTTCCCTCATCCTCCTTCCCCAGCAAGGTCTTTCCTTTTCCCATAACCAAGCAAGAAGAAAACTGAAGGAGCAGATTGAAATAAATGTGTCCAACTCAAAATACATATCTTTAGAAAACATGTACAAACATGCTTCAAGCAATGTGGGGCGGGGGTTGCAAACTGTGAGAAAAAGGCAAAGTTGCACACTTCAAGAAAAAGATATGCCGGTTAGGAAAACCACATACAATGCTTCACGCAAAATTTCCGCATGAAAGAAACAGGCCTGAATCCTGTTGGTACTCTTACCAAGAGTAGATCCACTAAAACAGCTGGATTTACTTAATTGCTGACCTACCATTCAACAACTGATTCAAGGAGTTTAGTCAGTTGGGACTATCTAATGTGATTCAGGTCATAGTCTTGCAACTCAAACTGAACCAAAGATGAGGAAAAATACAGGTGGAATTCAGATAAACAAGATTTTTACATTCTTGTGAGAAACCCCAGATCCTTCGTAACACTGTCTTATACTGAAGCATTATTGCACTACACTCTTACACTGCTATTATTCCACTTTTAACTTCCTGTGGAATCCTGGTGTTTGCAGTTTGGGGGGGGCTTTAGCATTCACAGCCAGAGAGCTCTTTGGCCTCAGGAACCTACAAACCCCAGAATTCCACAGGACGTTGAAAGTGGAATAATAACACTAGCACAGTGTAGGATAGAAATGACCTGAGTCAAACCACCTAGACGAATACATCTGCTAAGGGAAGCAGCTCTCCATGACCTCAGGGAGAGCTCTTTTTCAAGTAGAACTGGTGAGAAACCAATTTGACCAAAATCTATAAATTCATTTTTTTCACAAATTTGCAGCTTTTTGGAAGTTCTTATCAAACAACGGTTTGAAGGAAATTTTCAGTAATCCATAGTGGAAGGAGAGATGAAGCAACCATGACCCCATCAGTTCTGCTGAAATGCAAGCTCACTCTCACTCTGCTTCTCGTCAGACTGTTTCTCTTCAAGCATCGTGGATGCAACTGGAAGAACTGGTGCCTGGGTCTACTTGTATTCTTCTTCCTTTCTTATCTATTTTTCTTTTCATCTTGAGTCTTTTACATAACAGCATGCCAACTGTCAGCTAATGACTTGTTTTTAACGGCCTAATGATCTGTAAATCTTTTCTGCTGAAAAATAGAGTGAAGAATTGAAACAATTGAATAGACAAATATGCACGTCTGTCTCAGAGCCTCGAAAAGTACAGCTCGACAAGTACAGCTCACAGAATTCCTCAGCTGGCAGGGACCAAAAGTGTCACTTTTCCAAGCTCTGTTTTTCCCCCAATTTTTGACTATGGGAAACTAAGGTAATTTCCGCACTAGAGTGTTATAGTGCTATCATTCCACTTTCACATCATATGGAATTCTGGGGTTTGCAGTTTAGGGAGCTTAAACTGCAAATCCCGAGATTCCATAGGATGTTGAAAGTGGAACAGTAGCACTATAACACTCTAGTGTGGAAATGGCCCAAGTCTGAGAAAGAATTTGGACACAAGAGACATGAACCAAGACCCCCATCCTGTTACACATAGACAGATATGTCTCTGCTTGTTCTTGTTATCATTGCTCATTTGTCTTTGTTTCTCCACTGGCTCTCAAACAGCCTGAATTCTAGAGGAATTGGGTCATATGAGGACAATATTCTCCAAGCAGAATAACTAAAATGCTACCATCTTTCCAGAAATAGAGAAAAGCCAGAGACGTACACTTGTCTTCTAGTTGTCAGTGCTGATGTTATTACATGTAAAAGGATACTGAATGCAACCATGTTTTACAATCTGAGCGAGCAAGGCAGAACTCTGTTATCTCAGTCTATCAAGTTGTTATGTTGGATTAAATATACTGCTATCACAGGCTATTGCCTACTAGTTTCCTACAAGAAATTTAAAGGGCTATATATCATTTCTTCCCCTCACTTGTCATGCTGATAACATTGCATTTCTTTCAGTTCCTGTGTCAGACGTGACTCACTCCTGCGCAAACAAATGGAGGCTGTTTTACACACTACAAAGAGGTAAAGCAGGGTTTGCAACTGAGCCTGTACCAGTGGCAACTAAAGGTTTCCATGCAACTGTGGCAGTGAACTCTACCCACAGTTAAAGGAATTATCCGAGGTGATGAACTTGTTAGATGGATAGGTTCCAGCACCCTGGGTAGCTCCACTGAATCACAGAGTTGGAAGTGGCCTATAGGCCATGGAATCCAACACCAAGCTCAGTTCAGTAAAACCAGGTAGAGCATCCCAGGAAGGTAGCAGTCTAGTGCAACCTTTGATAGAGATACTTTGAATACAGCGGGTTTTTTTGTTCTTTGAAAAATAGTTTATTTCAACTGGGATCTCTCCAAAGGATATCATACTGCAATGCTGTGAAAGCTGTGAACCGAAGGCAGTAAAGATTCTCCACCAGTCTCTTGTTCTAGCCACAAGTCTCATCTGCACGCACACCTCCCCATGTTCTCTCTCAAAAGGGCAGAATGGTACACAATCTTAATTTCAGTTGTCGGGCACCAGTCACTAGAGGAAAAACTGGCATCTGAAGTAAGAATGTTGTAGATAATGAAAGTTCCTCTGAATAGAGTTGTCCAAGAATTTTGGATCCTATTCACAATGTTTCCATCTATTCCACATTTAATCAGTTTTCTAATGTAAACATATGGTGTTTTATTAGCTGCTTTGCAGAAATCTAAATTAACAGTATCTACAGCATTCATAGAATCATAGAGTTGGAAGAGACCCCAGGGGCCATCCAGTCCAAGCCAATTCTGCCATTCAGGAACACCCATCAAAGCACTCTCGACAGATGGCCATCCAGCCAATGCTTAAAAACCTCCAAAGAAGGAGACTCCACTACACTCCAAGGCAGCATATTCCACTGCCAGACAGCTCTGTTCTTCCTGAGGTTCTTCTTGAGGTTCAGGTGGAATCTCCTTTCCTGCAGCTCAAATCCATTGCTCCTTGTCCTAGTCTCTGGAGCAGCAGAAAGCAAGTCTGCTCCCTCCTTGACATGACATCCCTTCAGATGTTTAAACATGGCTATCATGTCCCCTCTTCACCTTCTCTTCTGCAGACTACACATCTCCAGCTCCCTAAGCCGCTCCTTATAGGGCTTCATGGCTTCCAGACCCTTCACCGTTTTGGTCGCCCTCCCCTAGAAATGCTCCAGCTGGTCGATGTCCTTCTTGAATTGAGGTTCCCAGAACTGGACACAGTATTCCAAATGAGGTCTGACCAAAGGAGAATAAAGTGGTACCATTACCTCCCTCGATCTAGACACCATACTCCTATTAATGTAACCAAGAATCACATTGACTTTCTTCGCTGCCACATCCCAACCATGTACTAAACTAGTGAATTAATTTTTTAAAAAAAGATACAAGATTAGTTTGGCAGGATTTGTTCCTGACCAACCCATGCTGGCTCCTCCTAATCACTGCACTGGGATCTTGATACTTGCAAAGAGACACCTGCATAATCCATTCTAATATTTTACTGAGATCAGGCTGACTGGCTCATAGTTCCTCAATGTTCTTTTTTGCCATTTTTGAAGAGAGGAACAATATATGCTCTTGTCCAGTTCTCTGGCACCTCACCAAGAAAAATGTTGGCAAGTGGCTCAGAGAGTACATCTGCAAGTTCCTTCAGTACTCTAGGATGCAATTTGTCTAGCCCTGCAGATTTGAAATTGCCATCATTTTGGAGAAATCTTGGGAAATGGGGGAAGTACCAGGGAACTGGGGATGAGCAAACGTTGTCCCTCATTTCAAAAAGGCAAAAAAGAAGATCCAGGAAACTAACCCCAATACTAGAAAAAAAAATCAAACAAATTATACAGGAATGTGTCCACAAGTATCTTGGCAAGAACAAATCCTTCCAAACGAACTTTGCATCTCTCTCTCTCTTATTCTAATTGGACAGCTTGCTTAATAGTTGGTGGGAATACTGTGGATATCATGTATCTGGATTTCAGCAAAGCATTTGATAAGGACACCATCATATTTTGATTAACAACTGACTAAATATGGATTAGATGGAAACACATCAGATGGATCCATAACTGGTTGGAAAAATGTTCTCAAAGAGTTGTCATCAATAGCTGTGCTGAGACTGGAGGGTCTCAAGTGGAGTGCTGCAGGGTTCTGTTCTGGTGCTAATGCTGTTCAATATTTTTATCAATACAAAGTTAGACTTTTAGGCCATAAAAAACAAATGCACAGATATAGGATGGGGGAATATTTGGGTCAGCAGTACTACATGTGAAAAAGACCTTGGATTATTGTTGATCGTACATTGAACATGAGGCAGCACTGTGATGCTGCAGCAAAGAAGGCAAATGTTATCTTAGCCTGCATTAATAGAAGCATAGGTTCAAAGTCAAGGGAAGTAATAGTTCCTCTATACACTGCACTGATCAGGCCTCATCTGGAATACTGCATTCAGTCCTGGTTGCCTCTTTTTAAAAAAGATATAGACAAGTTGGAGAATGTTCAGAGAAGGGCAACAAGAGTGATAAGAGGTACAAAGAACAAAATATATGAGGAAAAGTTGTACGAATTATGCATATTCAATTTGGTGAAGAGAAATGATTTACATGACTGTATTCTTTAAATACTTCAAGCGGTCACAAAGAGGAAGGTCCAGGCTTTTTCTCTGCTGCCTCAGAGGGTAGAACTAGGTCTAATGGTTTTAAGTTACAAAATGTTGGGTTTTTATTGAACAGTAGAAGGAACTTCTTGGCAGTGAGAGCAGTTTGGTAATTGAACCACTTACCTAGAGAAATGATGAAGTCTCCTTCTCTGGATGTTTTCTTTAGCTGGAGATCCTACACTGAGCAGGGTGTTGGACCTCATGGCCCATAAGCCCATTCCAACTGTGATTCTACGAGTCTCATTGGGAAGGAATCCAGAAAAGGCCACACTTAATCTCATTATGTTACTGGCTGGACCATTGATATGAAAGGGACAGACAGCTTCAACAATTTGGGTGAAGTCCTAAAATGGGCGGCAGGGGGTGATTGCTTCCCTTTTCTCCCCAGTGGCTTTTTGGGAAAGTTGGAAAAAATGGCACACTCATATTGGTGAGAAGAGTGCACAATTTCAGCAGCAAATTTTCAGCCCCACTGAGGGCAGCAGCAGGAGAGGGAGGAGGAGAGTCCTCATTCTGCTGGCGCTGGGTGTGGAGGCGTACCAGAAACGCACCATTGGGTATTGGCCTTGGCGGGATCCATGGCAGCTCTTAGGTTCTTGCCTTCTTAATAATTATTATGGAGGACATGAGGGAAGAAAACACAGATCCCCTTTTACTCCTGGCAAGAGATGGCAGGGCGTGGAGAACAGCATGGTGTCGCGGTTTTTTGGATTACAGTTCTTGAGATCAGGGTCCAATTCCCTGCTCAGCCATGGAAACCCACTGGGTGACCTTGGGCAAGTCACACTCTCTCAGCTTCAGAAGTGGGCAAAGGCAAACCCCCTCTGAACAAATCTTGCCAGGTCTCCATAAATCAAGAATTACTGGAAAGCAGGCAACAATATTAAGAGCAACACAGACAAGTGCTCTTCCCTCAGATGGCATGACATGCTCCTCCATCAGGGCCACTGACTCTCAACTGCTTAGTGGGAAAGAATCACAAAGCTGAAAGAGATCCCGAGGATCTAGCCCGTACCGCTGCCAATCCAGGAATCCACAAGCTCCACAATATGTTTGTGATTTTATTAGTGTATTTTCATATAATTCAGATCGTGACTTGGGAGGATTTATATCCTGAAAGTGGATATAAATCAACGGGGGGGGGGGGAGTCAAATGAGCAAGCAGGCACATCAATTTGATTAGATTAAATTTAATTTGATTTCTGTTCCACCTGTCTTCCGTGTTTGGAAAATAAGGCACTTTCTGACATAATGTAAACACACACATACAAATATGTGGATGGGTGGGTGTAATTAAATTAATTATACTATTCAACCACAAATTAATTTTAAAACATGACACTAATCATTAAAAAAGCAGTACAATCCAGCACAATCATGTGTTTTCTGCACTCAATTGTTCTATAGTATCTGGATGCACTGCAGAGTTTGGGCTACACATGGCTAGCTGACACCACCATGTTTTACTTTGCAGAGAGCCCCATAGTTATTTTCTTTCCTTTCCCAAATATATTTATTAATTAGTTTCAAAAAACATATTCATTGCAGTAAATTCAACACTTACATACACCCTTAACTATACATTGTGATATGAACACTATAAATAACATTGACAAGAAATCAACCACAATAAACACAGATGACATAGAAAGAAAAAGAAAAAAAATATTTATATCAAAGAGCGCCCACATTGATGATACTCTTCAAACCTGAACCAATCTCCTTTTGACCCTTATTATCTCGTTCTTTGCTAAATACTTTTAACATACAAAATTGATATTGCATATATAAATAATCAAGTGGATTTCTAACCAAAATAGCAAATTGAATATAGACATAGAGACACACACACACCCCACACTGAATAGAACACAGCTGCACATTTTTATAGTACTCTTTTAACTACCTTCCTAATTGGTGTAAGAGGAAATAATAACATGCGAATTGTGGAATAAATATAAAATATGTGATGGCATAAATATAGACTATTATGGAAATGATGTAATGTGATACATTAAAGTAATTGCCAAAATAAAACATAACATCCATCTCTTAATTCTCTTTGTATCATTCAGCATCATTATACATTGTACTTTACATGTTGTACACTAGACTTTATAAATTTCACTTAGGATACATAATCAACCTCTAGCAGAAAAACCTTACCCATGTCTAGACAACTTAACTTTCAAACCAAAAATGCTCCTTAACTTTGTCTACATTTTCTCCTTTGAGATAGCACTAATGGAATCCCACCATCTCCTAACTTCTGAGATTTAGCCCCATAGTTACTTTCATAATGTGATGGCTCCCAGGCAACAGCTGCCCAAAGAAACTCTCCTATCATCTCTGGAAGGAAGGAAGGAAGGAAGGAAGGAAGGAAGGAAGGAAGGAAGGAAGGAAGGAAGGAAGGACCGTTATCTGTTCTACTGTTAGCACACTGAATGCCAATTCAGTGAAAAGCCGTGTCTCCCTATATCAGTGGTTCTCAACCTGTGGGTCCCCAGATGTTCGTGGACTTCAGCTCCCAGAAGCCCTGAGCATTGACCATAGTGGCTGGGGCTTCTGGGAGCTGAAGTCCACGAACATCTGGGGACCCACAGGTTGAGAACCACTGCCCTATATGAACCTGCTAGAGCCCTAAGTTCTGCAGGGGTGGGCTTTCTCTCAATTCTACTACCATCTCAGGGTCACCTGGCGAGGACACAGGACTGAGCTCTCTTGGTGGCTGCTCCCAGCCTGTGGAGCGCTCTTCCATGGGAGGCTAGGCTGGCCTCCTCCCAGCTTTCCTTTTGTAGGCAGGCAAAGACATTTCTTTCTAAGCAGTCCTTTAACAGGTGAGCAGGAGTGCTTTCTATTTATTTATTTTCTGTTTTTAAAATTTATTGTTAGATTGTGATTTTATATATTTTTAATGTTCTTAATTGTTTAAATGTTTTTGATTTTTTTAACTTAGAATCATAGAATCATAGAGTTGGAAGAGACCCCGGGGCCATCCAGTCCAACCTATGCGGGAACACCCATCAAAGCATTCCCAACACGTGGCCATCCAGCCTCTGCTTAAAAACCTCCAAAGAAGGAGACTTCACCACACTCCATGGAGGCAGCAGATTCCACTGCCAGACAGCCCTGACAGTCAGGAAGTTCTTTCTGAGGTTCAGGTGGAATCTCCTTTCCTGCAGCATGAATACATTGCTCCTTGTCCTAGTCTCTGGAGCAGCAGAAAACAAGCCCACTCCCTCCTCAACATGACATCCCTTCAAATATTTATTCACTAATCTATCATGTTCCCTCTTAACCTTCTCTTCTGCAGACTAAACATTCCCAGCTCCCTAAGCCGTTTCTCATAGGGCATGGCTTCCAGACCCTTCACCATTTTGGTTGCCCTCCTCTGGACACATTCTAGCTTGTCGATATCCTTCTTGAATTGAGGTGCCCAGAACTGAACACAAGATTCCAGATGAGGTCTAACCAAAGCAGAATAGAGTGGTACCATTGCCCCCCTCGATCTAGACACTATACTCCTATTGATGCAACCAAGAATCATGTTGATTTTCTTGGCTGCTGCATCACACTGCTGACTCATGTTCCGCTTGTGATGTACCAAGACTCCTAGATCTCTTTCACACGTACTGCTATCCAGCCATGCATCCCACATCCTATATTTGTGTAACTTTGTGGAAGCTTCCTTGAGTCCTACTTTGGGAGAAAAGACATTTAAAAAAGGAAAATAAATAAATTCCCAGAATCCTGTAGGCAGCATGGCCAATGGCCAAACTGATTAGACACACTGGGAGTTTTAACCCCCAAATTAATTTTTACAAGCTTCTGAAACTCTTCTCACAAATCATCTGAACAATTTGAATCCCTTCTCAACATGAGCAAACCTGCAATTAGGATGACAAATTTGTACATTTCCTGGGGTAAGGGGAAGAGACCACTTCTCTGCCCTACATCTTCCATTGCTGCAGCTCAGCTCCCCACATGTGGGTTGTAAATCAGCTCATCCAACTCCTCCTTCTGTAAACAGGGCATGTATGTGCTTTACTGCCAAGCTAAAATACATAACATCAAAAGGGAAGTGACTGTGGGAAACTGTTTTGATCCCTCAAATGAAAAAATGAATGACTGCAATGAGCTCTGATCATCAGGGTTGTGTTTCAAAGTTGAAACTCACAGGTGTGAAGAATCTCCAAGGAGGGGCAGATGACTGGATATCTTAATGAGACAATGTGTTGTCTGAAGAACTAAAGCAAGCTGGAGGAGATGGGGCCTTGAACAACAGATGGATAAATAAACCAGCGTACATTTTTTTTCAAAGTATCAAAGCAATCAGAACATTTGGGGCACTCAGGCTAAAGTGCTTTTTGCATTCCATACTCTGGTAGCTGAAGCGGCGTTTGCATTCCAGAAAAGCACTAGTATATTAAAAAGATGCTCACATTCTCCATGCGTGAATAGCACCCATTTCCTGCTGGGGATGCTGGGACTTATAGTCCCAGTCCCATCACTGGTGAAAATATATGTTCCATCAGGGCTCTATAGCACCAGCTGCAGTATCTGCTCTTCTGGACACTAGAGGGTAGTTGATAGGCCTTTAGGGGGTCAGCGTGGTGGGGTCACAGAGGCAATGGAGTCAGATATTCACAAGTGCCCGTGGACTTTTTTCCCCTCAAAGGTTTCGAGTAAAAGTATGAACTTGTGGGATGCTCGTTTACTCTTATTATTTAATCTTGGCAGTGGTGGGATTGTTACTACTGAATGCTGAGATTCAACAAGTGCAGCCTGTATTCCAAACTACCTAATTGTCTTGAAGCCAAGTCAGAGCGAAGACAGTGGCAGGCCATACTTCGTCCCAATTACAGTAAACCCATTGGATCCAATGGGACTTACGTAAGTGTTGCCTTCCATTCAACAACTGATGCGCGGTTTTGCTCTTGTTGGGACTACTAGTAGAATTTAGATCAAGTCCTCTCTTTGCTCTGGAGTCTGCTGAGGTGGAGGCTGAACATTCATGGAAGAAAAGAGGTGTTCACTGTATCAGCAGGGAAGAGTGGAGAACCTGGGAAAGTCATTTTCTGGATGGTAACTCTTTGGATTCTGAAATCTGCAGTCCAAAAGATTAGCTGTCTGAAGCCCTAGAAGAAAGTCACTGCCACTAGTACAGTCTTTCCTCTGTATGTACCCACTCCCCATTCTCCATCTATAAACAGAGAGTTCCATGTTGTTTTGGAGCATAAGTTGTCAAGAATATGTAGATGGAAAGAACACTTTAACAGTTTCCTAGAACTCACAGTCTTCTGCTCTGAGTACACTGACCATGCCTTGAATGAAGATAAGCCTTCAGGAAATACTTGAAAATCAATTATGCACCTCCTGCATAATAGCCCACAAGTGACTTACCTGTGCATATGTGCAACTTACATGCACGTTGGTTCCATTCTGGATTGCTCTATTAAATAGCAAACAAACAAATCTCCCAACATCCAGAAGCTGTCAAGTCTCAGGAGGGGCCCAACTGGCGTCATGTACTGGTGGGGAGGGAAGGGAAAGGGGAGGTGATTTGGATCCTGAAGATGTGGCTGCTGTCAGCTCCAGGAGAAGGAAAAGGTGGGTGCACTCCAGAGAGGTGTATCTAGGGTGGGGCAATTAGGGTATGTGCCCTGGGCACCAGTGCCAGAGGGTGTAAAAAAGTCATGCCAGAAGGTTAGAGGAGGAGAAGGAGGAGGAGGAGGTAGCAGCCCTGGAGTTATGAGTTATAATCTAAGTTATATTATTAATATATTAATCTAAGTTATAATCACTTAGAAAACAATGCCGTAATAACGAAAAGTCAACATGGATTTCTCAAAAATAAGTCATGCCAGACTAATCTTATCTCTTTTTATGATAGAGTTACTTGCTTGATAGATGAAGGGAATGCTGTGGACATAGTATATCTTGATTTCAGTAAGGCCTTTGACAAAGTTCCCCATGATATTCTTGCAAAGAAGCTAGTAAGATGTGGGCTGGACAGGGCTACTGTCAGGTGGATTTGTAACTGGTTGACTGACCGTACCCAAAGGGTGGTCACCAATGGCAGATTCTCATCCTGGAGAGAAGTGACTAGCGGGGTGCCACAGGGTTCTGTCCTGGGCCCGGTGCTGTTCAATATCTTCATTAATGACTTGGATGAAGGAATAGAGGGCACGCTGATCAAATTTGCAGATGACACCAAATTGGGAGGGGTTGCTAATACGCCTGATGACAGGATCAAAATTCAAAAGGACCTGGATAGATTGGAGAGCTGGGCCAAGGCTAACAAAATGAACTTCAACAGAGAGAAATGTAAGGTCCTACACTTAGGTAGAAAAAATGGTATGCAGAAATATAGGATGGGGGACACGTGGCTGGCTAACAGTACGTGTGAAAGGGATCTAGGATTCTTAATAGACTACAAGCTGAACATGAGTCAGCAGTGTGATGTGGCAGCCAAAAAAGCCAACGCAATTCTTGGTTGCATCAATAGGAGTATGGTGTCTAGATCGAGGGAGGTACTGGTACCACTTTATTCTGCTTTGGTTAGACCTCATCTTGAATACCGTGTCCAGTTCTGGGCACCCCAATTCAAGAAGGATATGGATAAGCTGGAGCAGGTCCAGAGGAGGGCAACCAAAATGGTGAGGGGCCTGGAAGCCATGCCCTATGAGGACAGACTTAGAGAGCTGGGTATGTTTAGTCTGCAGAAGAGAAGGTCGAGAGGGGACATGATAGCCATGTTTAAATATTTGAAGGGATGTCATGTCAAGGACGGAGTGGGCTTGTTTTCTCCTGCTCTTGAGACCAGGACAAGGAGCAATGGATACAAGCTGCAGGAGGGGAGATTCCACCTGAACCTCAGGAAGAATTTCCTGACGGTCAGGGCTGTCTGACAGTGGAATGTGCTGCCACGGAGTGTGGTGGAGTCTCCTTTGTTGGAGGTTTTTAAGCGGAGGCTGGATGGCCACTTGTCGGGAGTGCTTTGAGGGTTTTCCTGCATGGCAGGGGGTTGGACTGGATGGCCCTTGTGGTCTCTTCCAACTCTACATTTCTATGATTCTATGATTCTATGAATACAACTTCCACACCTGCTCTAGGTGCTGTCTACACTAGATACATCTCTGGTGCTCCATCTGAGCATTTCCAATCAACTCCTTCCAATCAAGCCAAGACTAGCTGCTTCTCTGTGGTCTGAATCACCTCCATCCTCTCTGTCCTCCCTACTGGTAGGAAACAACAACAGGGGCCCCTCCAGGGCTGGCACGGGTGCAAGGTCATGGGTGGCCACAGTATCTTGTGTGTGTATTCCCCAACACTTGACAGTAACAACTTGAAGGTCTCCAAAACAATCCTGGCACTTCCCCAAAGAGCTGGTGTATTGTGGGTGGTACTGGAGGCATGTATCAGCATCTCCAAGAGAAATCTTTCTTTCCTTGCTTCCTCCTCCCTCCCTCCCTTTGGCTTAGCTTGGAGTTTTTCGTTTCTTAGTTGCTGAACTGTTTAATTGCTGGTGCTGAATAAAGACAAGTATATCAAAGGCATCTGCTGTAATTAAAAAGATATGTGAACATAGCCGAACAAATTAGTGCATCATAATGTTGTCTAATTAGGAGAAGGAAAATTCAGCTTCAGCTTTAAAGGAGGGCAGGTGGGAGAAACTGGTAAAAGGAGATGCTGAAAAGAAAGATAAACTATTGTGATGGTACTTTTCAAAGGGACAGCCATGTTAGTCTGTTATAGCATAAAATGGAAAGAGGGAACTGAAAGAATCCAGCAGCACTCTGAAAATTAATTTATTTTATCATGACCTTTGTGCAATGAAGACTGCATCTGGCTTCAAAGGGTTATTTACTTGAAGACTTCTTCTGTCACAGACCTAGAATTATTCATCCTTTTGTTTTTCCTCATTTCCCACTGTGCCCTTAAAAGTCCAGACCTAAGTGGTTGTTCAGTGCAGAGCTCAGAATGTTAATTCTAAAGAGCAACTACAGTGGCCCCTAAACTTTCATAGAATCATAGAATCATAGCGTTGGAAGACACCCCAGGAGCCATCCAGTCCAATCCCCTTCTGACATGCAGGAACCCACATCAAAGCATTCCCAACAGATGCCCATCCAGCATCTGCTTAAAAACCTCCAAAGAAGGAGACTCCACCACACTCCATGGAGGCAGCAGCAGATTCCACTGCTGGACAGCTCTGATCATCAGGAAGTTCTTCCTGAGGTTCAGGTGGAATCTCCTTTCCTGCAGCTTGAATCCATTGCTCCTTGTCCTAGTCTCTGGAGCAGTGGAAAACAAGCCCACTCCCTCCTTGACATGACATCCCTTCAAATATTTAAACATGGCTATCATGTCCCCTCTACCTTCTCTTCTGCAGACTAAACATACCCACTAATCTATCATGTCTCCTCTTCTGCAGACTAAACATTCCCAGCTCCCTAAGCCACTCCTCATAGGGCATGGCTTCCAGACCCTTCACCATTTTGGTTGCCCTCCTCTGGACACGTTCCAGCTTGTCGATATCCTTCTTGAATTGAGGTGCCCAGAACTGGACACAGAATTCCAAATGAGGCCCAACCAAGGCAGAATAGAGTGGTACCAATACCTCCCTCAATCTAGACACCATACTCCTATTGATGCAACCAAGAATCGCATTGGCTTTCTTGGCTGCCGCATCACACTGCTGACTCATGTTCAGCTTGTGATCTACCAAGAGTCCTAGATCCCTTTCACACATACTGCTATCCAACCACGTGTCCCCCATCCTATATTTGTGCATTCCATTTTTTCTGCCTACGTGGAGGACCTTACATTTCTCTCTGTAGAAATTCATGTTGTTAGCTTTGGCCCAGCTCTCCAATCTGTCCAGGTCATTTTGAAATTTGATCCTGTCCTCTGGGGTATTTGTAACCCCTTCCAATTTGGTATCATCTGCAGATTTGATCAGCATGCCCTCTGCTCCTTCATTCAAGTCATTGATGAAGATGTTGAATAGCCCTGGGCCCAGGACAGAACCCTGTGGCACCCCACATGTCTTCTGTCTCCAGGATAAAAAGCAGCTGTTGGTGAGCACCCTTTGGGTTTGGTCTGTCAACCAATTCTAAATCTGCCTAACAGTAGCCCTGTCCAGCCCTCATTTCATAAGCTTCTTTGCAAGAATGTCATAGAGAACTTTGTCAAAGGCCTTACTGAAATCAAGATATGCTACGTCTACAGCATTCCGTTGAAGGTTCAAAGCACAGAACACTCACAAAAGTGGAAAAAACATGAATAACTCCCCCAGTGATCCCCCTCTCATTCCTGTGCTTTTTCCCTCAGTGAGGGCTCTTGGCACTGGGGCCAGAGGCAAGGGAATGGAATGGGGAGTTCCAGAGGGGAGAAAGAAGGAACATGTGTACCTCTGCTCGTTTCCTTTCCTTTCATCTGGCTGCTTGCCTTCCTTCTCCATGCCCAGCAAAACGTAAGAAAATGGGAGGAGGAGAATGGGGGCAGCAAGGTATGTGCACGCTGCCTCACAAATAATCAAATTCACAAGGGTCAAGCCCTTGAATGTGGAGGGAGGGCTGTAGTTGCTTTACTCATTGCTCCAATTACCCAACAGGTCATTTCTTGTTACTGTTACTAGAGAGCAGCAAGATAACTCTTATAGATAAGGACTAGAAGTCACCTATCACTGAGTTTTCTTGGCAGAATTTGTTCAGAGGGGTTTGTCTTTGCTTTCCTCTGGGGCTGAGAGAATGTGACTTGCCCAAGTTCACCCAGTGGGTTTCCATGGCAGAGCAGGGATTCAAACCCTGGTGTCCAGAGTTGTGGTCCGATGCTCAAACCATTACTCCCTGCTGTCTCTCCCCATCTTTGGAAGTCTTTAAACAGAGATTGGATGAGTATATTTCAGGAGTACTCTACATATGTATTCCTGCCTGGCAGGGAGGATGAACTAGATGGCCTTTGTGGTCCTTTCCATCTGTAAGATTCTATGATTCGGACTCTCAACATTTCACAGATTAAAACTAGGATATGTGCGGCCAGGGAACATTGGAGTGTGGTCAAGATGGCAAAAGCAATAAATAAGGAAGGATACACAAGTTAGGAGATGTTGCAGAAATTAGCTTTTGCCTGAGCCTTCTGGGAAGGGCAAGATTCCAGCATCCAATCCTCTCCCTCCAGCTGAGTGCTTGTTAGGGCTCTGTTCTACTATTGTAGAACAATGATGAGACAATGTCTGTTGTGATAAGGCTGAAAACCAAGGGAACAGCTATTTTAGATCTGATCCTAACCAACAATGATGGCCTGGTTAATGTAGTGGAAGTGATGGGATCCTTGGTCCCCTGGAGTTTTTATACAAGAAAAGGGGAAGGGGAAACCAAGTGCAGTCAGACATGCATCCTAGATTTTAAGAAAGCAGATTTCAGTCAGGTGTATAAAGAATCCAGTATTTAAACAGGGCTATCATGTCTCTTAACCTTTACTTCATCAGGCTAAACATATCTAGCTCCCTAAGTTGATCCTCATAAAGCTTCATGGTTTCCATACCCTTCATCATTTTAAAAGGCCTGGAAACCATGCCCTATGAGGAGCGTCTTAGGGAGCTGGGTATGTTTAGCCAGAAGAAGAGAAGGTTAAGATAGCTATGTTTCAATATTTGAAAGAACGCTATATGGAAGATGGAGCAAGCTTGTTTTCTTCTGCTCCAGAGATTAGGACACAGAACAATGGCTGCAAATGTCAGGAAAAGAGATTCCATCTAAACGTAACGAAGAACTTCCTGCCAGTAAAAGCAGTTTAACAGTGGAATACGTTGCCTGGGAGTATAGTGGATTCTCCTTCTTTGGAGGTTCTTAAACAGAGGCTGGGTGGCCATCCTTCAGGAATGCTTTGACAGTGTCTTCCTCCATGGCAAGGGGTTGGACTTGATGGCATTCGTGGTCTCTTGAAGCTCTATGATTTTATGAGTGAACTGAGTGCAAACTATTTTTGCACTCTGGACTCAGTTTGCACCAGTGGAAACAAGTCAAGGAGAAAGAGGGGAAGTATGAAGAGGAGACAGAAACTGGGATAGTTTTAAATAAAGCTGGAAAAGTGGGACAGCAATGGATTAACTGGGTCTCTCCTTGCCGAACCTTGAAGTTGATGGACCTTGCTGCAGTATTCTGTATCTGTGGACATTTTGAACTTTTCAAAGGCAGCCCCAGGTTGAGTGCATTACAGTAGTCTAAGTAGGATGTAACCATGGTAAACAGGATGTAATTAAGTGTAATTAAATGAGATTATTTCTGAAAACCTTCTGGCCGTTTCTGCACTAGACTGTTATAGTGCTATTATTCCACTTTCAACATCCAGCATTCCATAGGATGTTGAAAGTGGAATACTTGCACCATAACAGTCTAGTGCAGAAATGGCCTCTATCTCCCTACATTCTTTTATACAAAGATGAAGAGGGCAAACGCTGGGCCTGATAGCATCTCCAGACACAGGCCACTGAGTTTCATTAGAGTCCTGAAATGACGCTCTGGCATTTAGCTTTAAGTACTTCCCATTTCCCTTGGCATTCGACCTTTCCTTTGCTCATATAGTGCTTTGCTTTCCTCATATAGGGAGAGCAACAAGTCGCCATTATGCATCTCATCCAGCTGGAGCTGACCATTAGCATTCATCATACTCCCTTCTTTAAGTGCTGGTTCCTTTTTGCTATTTCCCACCTGCCCGCCTCTCCACTGCCTCTCCATCTAGGAGAATCTGTATTTCACAAGTCACTCTTCAACAGAAGCCAGCTGATGAAGGAAGATGCTCTGAGGCGGGCAACTGAGAGATAAAAGAGGCTGTGTACCCAGCAGTTATTGCAGACCATACTTCTCTTCAGCAATAAATACAAAATGAAGCTGGAATACAACAAGAGTGAATGGGCTGGTAGATCATCTTTTTCATAATCCCCCCTCCCCGCCCTGCACACTCTACAAGGCGGTAGCGATGGGCACAGCAAGAAGTGCTGCTGGTGGACCATTAGTGTTGCCAAAGGCATCCATCTAGTAGAATTTTCTAATACAGACCATTTATCCACTGATGCATGCTAGCAGATGTATAGAGCTGTTCTAAGGTTTCCCTTTCTTTGTGATGTGGGAAGTAAGCCTGCATTGTTAGAATTAGAACTGAAGGCATGGCCATGACGGACTGGACTTTTTAAAGCATGAAAGGTTCACTTAGAGGCACATGTGGGGAGGAGCAGGAAATTTCAACCGGAGAGACTTGTTAAGAAATAGATAACAGCCAGCAGGAACACACAAGGTTCATCTGCTCCCTAGATTATGGTGGCATTTTGAAACAGTTATTGTTGCAAGGCACATCAGGGATGGAATTCTAATTCAATAAGACAGTGGTTCTTAACCTTTTCTTTCCTGAGGACCCCCAAGATTTCACCCAGTGTTTAAATTTAGATGATAATGTTCAAGTATTTATTTAAATATTCAAATATTTATTTAAGGCTTTTGGAGACTAGGATTTAAATCGCCGCTCAGGCCCTGGGTGACCTTGGGCAAGTCACATTCTCTCAGCTTCAGAGGAAGGCAAAGACAAACCCCCTCTGAACAACAAAAACCCTATGATAGGTTCATTTTAGGGTTGCCATAAGTTGGAAGTGACTTGAAGGAACACAACAACAAATTGCTGCTGACAGGAGAAGGTTCTTTCTAGCCATCATGTCTCTCCCCTTTGAAAACTGCAGCCCTAAGGCAAACTGATCATAGGGGATTCATTGCAAGATTTTTGCCTTTGTCTTTGGCCCTTTCCACACCCAATCTTCTTGCGTGGTGGCAATCCTGGCAGACCGGCTCCCTGTGGAAGGGAGTGCAATGGACACGCCTCTTCCTTCCTCAGCGCAGCCAGGTACCTTCCCAGACCGCGCTGGGGTAGGAAGCACCATCATGTTTTCTGCCCTTCTGCAGAACAGATAAGTGCAGGATGGTGGCACGATCACGAGTCATTGATGGAGAAAACCCATCAATGATTTAATCCGTGATCGTGGTGCCTGAGGACGAGAGAGGAGTGGGACTGCAATGACATCATGCAGAAGTATCACCATGGCCCCTGTTCTGTCCCGTCTGCATGCTGGGATGGGAGGCTACTGCAAAAAGGGCCTTTGTCTAAGACTGAGAGAATGTGACTTGCCTGAGGTCACCCAGTGAGTTTCCATGGACTCAAATCCAGGTCTTCAGAGTCATAGGCCCTTTCTGCAGCTTACCTTTTTTCAGCACTGGGGTGTGGGGATCGCGCAAGCAGCTTCCAGCAAGAGGCTCTTGTGTCCCCACTGCTTCAGCTCTGCAGGAGCTGCCTGCTCCAGAGCAGGTAGCGCGAGACTCCCACCTCTTCCTTTCACAGCGCAGCTTGGGAGTTTCCCAGGCTGCTCTGGGGCAGGAAGTGCAACCGCCACAGCTCCCCCTCCCATTCCCTTGCCATTTATCCAGGTGTCTGTGTCTTCCTTCCATACACCTGGGTAAAAGGCAAGAGAATGGGAGGAAGGCAGCCCTGTGCATGAAGGTGTGTGCTTGCCTCTTCCACCACCATTTCCTTGCTGTTTGCCCATGTGCTGCTTTCTTTCTCTGTTCCCAGGGAAAAGGCCAGGGAATGGGAAGAGGGAATAGGGAGGGAAGGATCGCATGTGCCTTCTTTCTCTGCACACAGGACTCCCCCCTCCTACTTATCATAGAATCATAGAAATGTAGAGTTGGAAGAGACCACACGGGCCATCCAGTCCAACCCCCTGCTATGCAGGAACACCCTCAAAGCGTTCCCGACAGATGGCCATCCAGCCTCTGCTTAAAAACCTCCAACGAAGGAGACTCCACTACACTCCGAGGCAGCATCTTCCACTGCCGGACAGCCCTGACTGTCAGGAAGTTCTTCCTGAGGTTCAGGTGGAATCTCCTTTCCTGCAGCTTGAATCCATTGCTCCTTGTCCTGGTCTCTGGAGAAGCAGAAAACAAGCCCTTCCCTTCAAATATTTAAACATAGCTATCATGCCCCCTCTTAACCTTCTCTTCTGCAGACTAAACATACCCAGCTCAGAAACAGAGTTGATGCTATCTCATCTTGGCTCAAGGGCCACAAAACCAGGAGGCTGGAGGCTAAGGCTGATATCTTAGGAGGTATTCCCCATGATTAATAATAATGACATTGTAGAATGTCACCAACTGTGGTTGCTTAAACCTTAACTTCTCACCCTCCAACACACACACACACACACACACTTTGCCTTCCACTTTCAAGGAACATACTGTCATAGTGGTTTTTTATTTTTCATTTCAGACTCTGTGTCCAACCATGTCCAACCACAAGGCTCTCAAGTACAGAAAATTCACTCCCAGATCCACCAGAGTTTTCTGCTCTTGCCTTTGAAAAATGGTGACTTCAAATGCTGCACTCAAATCAATCGCAAGAAAAACAAAATTCTGCAATTTGCATGAAACATAGATAGGTACCTTGGATTTATGTTTTTCAGCCTTTCTCCATTTGTAGAGAGGGTAAAGGGTCACCCCAGCATTGAGGCTCGGTCATCCACCCAAAAAATAAACTGCTCACCCGGTTCACTTCTCAGATCCCACCAAACCTTGTCTTCGCTAACACCAGCACGGTAGCTCTTTTAACCTTGTTAAGGGCTAGGAACATAAAGTCCTTTCCTCCATATTCACAGGTTTGATCTTCGTGAATTTGATTATTTGCGAGGCATGTGCCACCCATACTGCTCCACCCATTCCCTTGTGTTTTGCCTGGGCTGAGAGAAGGAAGACAAGTGCAACCAGGCAAAAGGCAAGGAAATTGAGAGAAAGACAAGTAGGTGCCTCATGAATAATTAAATTTATGAAGGTCAAACCTGTGAATGTGGAGGGGGGATTGTATTTCCATATGGTTAGCTTTTGGGGAGGAGGAGTTTGTGTGAACAGGACCTTCTTTCTAAAGCTAATTGGCATATAGGAGAGGAGGAGAAAGGAAGGGGAACAGAGAAGAAGGGAGGGCTGTCTGGCAGTGGAATATGCTGCCTTGGAGTGTAGTAGAATTTCCTTCCATGGAGGCTTTTAAGCAGAGGCTAGATGGCCATCTGTTGGGAGTGCTTTGATGTGTGTTCCTGCATGGCAGGAGGTTGGACTGGATGGCCCCTGGGGTCTCTTCCAACTCTACATTTCTATGATTCTATGACTCTATGAGGTGGAGAGTGTTTCTTAAACATGCCCCGTGGGGTTTTTGGCTATGACCATTATAGCAAAAGTGATACACAAGTGAATGCAGTCCCTTAGCTGCAAAGTATTTACCACCGTGATCTAGAATTTAGAAAGTAACTTAAGAATTGTGAATGGAATAACATGCCGAAGCCATCTAGAGCTGAGGAGTCAAGGACATGAACCTACCATGTCATAGTAATGAATGCCTTCACCACATCAGCAAATTTGTTTTTCTTAAAAAGGATTTCTTCAAGTGCTGCCTAGAACTGGAATGGGAAAATGTGCAGCCCCTAGGCCCCTTGTACCTCCAAGTCTGCTTTACAGGCCCCCAGGCCTCCCCAGCAGCAGCATCTCCTCAACTTTTTTAAAAAATAGGGGAAATGGCCCAATATGACCCCAGGTAGCAGTAATTATATCACAGTCTCCATTCCTTTTTGGTCTAGGACAGTGATTCTCAACCTGTGGGTCCCCAGATGTTTGTGGACTTCAGCTCCCAGAAGCCCTGAGCATTGACCATAGCGGCTGGGGCTTCTGGGAGCTGAAGTCCATGAACATCTGGGGACCCACAGGTTGAGAACCACTGGTCTAGGAGAAGCCTTTTTAAAAATGACACCTCTTTTAAAAGATATACCTCTCCAGGGTCTAAAATGGCAAGAGGGGGCAAAAAATGGGGCAAAACTGCCTCCATATGGCATTTTGGGAACCAGTTTTTAAGGCTATTTCCACACTAGACTGTTATAGTGCTATTATTCCACTTTCAACATCCTGTGGAATCCTGGGGTTTGCAGTTTAGGGAAACTCCAGAATTGGAGACCAGGACCATTTGTGCACTAGACTGTTATAGTCTAGGGCCAGCCCTTCCCTTAACTGCAAACATAGGAATCCATAGGATGTGGAAAGTGGAATAATAGTGCTATAACAGTCTAGTGCGTAAATGGGTTGGAATAATAGCACTATAACAAGCTAGTGCAGAAATGGCCTAAGTTAACAAAATGATTTGGACACAGTGGGACACAATGGGTGTGTGTGTGTGTGTTGTCCTTCAAGGTCTCATCACAGCTTTACAACTCCTGGCAGTTGCCCATCCTGGTCTAGAAGCATCTACCAATTGGCACACATGGACCTTAAGGGGAAAGGCCAGCCCCCACCCAGATGAGGCAGAGTTGACAATGACTTATGACAAGTTACATTGCAATCGCCAGAAATTAGGCTTAGAATGGGGTGTGTACATGTATATAAAAGCATGCTAATATTAAAAATGGGATTCTACAACATAAACATGATTTCTGATTCATTCTATTTTCTCAACAGCAGGAACAAAGAGATTAGAAGTAGACTGAACCCAACCTGAACAGTAACAACTGGAGTAATGAGCTTCAAAACAGCATCAGAAACTGCATAATTATAGGGACTGGGAAGGAACAATGTGTGTGTAAAAGTAAGCATGTTACAATCAGTAGCAGAACCAGGCCAGAATGAACAGAAGTGGATGGTACCAGTTGTATAGGGACGGAAATGCGGTTTGCCCTGGGCTGCAATGTTTTTTGGGGCGTCCTGGCCAGTAGCCACATCCCCACACACCCTGGCCATGCCCCCGCATGCCCTGGCCATGCTCCCACACAACACAGCCACGCCCACACACACTGCAGCCACGCACCGCATGCCATAGCTCTGCCCCCCTCCTGCCCTCCCCAAGCACACCAAGCTCTGCCACTGGATGGTACTGAGTTCCATTCAGTCTTCGAAGAATCTCAAACTGTGCTTTCTAAAATATGCAGCAGCCTCTCCACTTTTGCAAGGGTTCAGGCACAGAACTCTCACAAAAGCAGAAAACAATGCTAACAACTCTTCCCTGCAATCGCCTTTTCATTCCCTTCTGGAGCTCCCCTCTCCCATTCCCTTGCCTTTTGCACGCCAAGGGGAGCTCCGGAGGGCAAAAGAAAGGCTTGTGTGAACCTTCCCCTCACATTCCATTCACTTCTGCCTTGGTGTGAGTTCTCAGCAACAGAGCCAGAGGCAAGGTAATGGGAGGGGGAACTCTGGAGGGGAGAAGGAAGGAATGGCATGCCTCCCCCACCATTTTCTTTCCTTTTGTCCAGGCGCTTGCCTTCTTTCTCTGCACCTGGCAAAACACAAGGGAATGGGTGGAGCAGTATGGGTGGCACATACCTCGCAAATAATCAAATTCACGAAGATCAAACCTGTGAATATGGAGGAAGGACTTTATGTTCCTAGCCCTTAACAAGGTTAAAAGAGCTACCGTGCTGGTGTTAGCGAAGACAAGGTTTGGTGGGATCTGAGAAGTGAACCGGGTGAGCAGTTTATTTTTTGGGTGGATGACCGAGCCTCAATGCTGGGGTGACCCTTTACCCTCTCTACAAATGGAGAAAGGCTGAAAAACATAAATCCAAAGGTACCTATCTATGTTTCATGCAAATTGCAGAATTTTGTTTTTCTTGCGATTGATTTGAGTGCAGCATTTGAAGTCACCATTTTTCAAAAGCAAGAGCAGAAAACTCTGGTGGATCTGGGAGTGAATTTTCTGTACTT
This sequence comes from Iguana delicatissima, assembly GCA_948472985.1. Classification (NCBI taxonomy): domain Eukaryota; kingdom Metazoa; phylum Chordata; class Lepidosauria; order Squamata; family Iguanidae; genus Iguana; species Iguana delicatissima. Next base: position 371,944 of record CAOKZL010000060.1, read on the forward strand.
GAGAGCCTTGTGGTTGGACATGGTTGGACATAGACAGCCTGAAATGAAAAATAAAAAACCACTATGACAGTATGTTCCTTGAAAGAGGAAGGCAAAGTGTGTGTGTGTGTTGGAGGGTGAGAGGTTAAGGTTTAAGCAACCACAGTTGGTGACATTCTACAATGTCATTATTATTAATCATGGGGAATACCTCCTAAGATATCAGCCTTAGCCTCCAGCTTCCTGGTTTTGTGGCCCTTGAGCCAAGATGAGATAGCATCAACTCTGGTGCTAAATTGGCAGGAGCATTTAATCTTTAAGAATTAAATGACAATTAAGAAAAAGGAGATTGATAATTACAGGGTTGGCAATCGTACCCTTTCTACAGTGTACTTAAATCTACTTGCCTGCAAGTCACTCTTATGACACATGGGATTATGTTTACTCAACTAATAGTAACCATGAGCATATTTAAAAAAGAAAATATAAATAAATTTGATGGATGATATAATAGATAAACTTTACATAGAGTAATTTAGACATATAAATGCCAATATAGGAATAATTTCTATTATTTATCAATCCAGTGAGGAAAGCTGGCCAGATAAGGATCTTTGTATCTACTTCCTCTGCCTACTCCAATCATAGCAATAGTAATAGCAGCTACATTTCTATACTGCTTATCAGCGCAAAGCACTTCTAAGCAGTTCACAATGTATTTGAGCTAATTGCTCCCAACAAGCTGGGTATTCATTTTACGGATCTATGGAAGTATGGAAGGCTGAGTCAACCTGGAGCCTGCAGGATCGAACTCACAACATTGTGGCTGCAGTACCGGCATTTAACCATTGCGCCCCCAGGGCTCCTTCGATCATGCCCTTATTCTCCTTTCTTTGGTTTCTTGGGCCATTTCTGCATTACACTGTTAGAGTGCTATTATTCCACTTTGAGTATCCTGTGGAATCTTGGGGTTTGGAGTTTCCTGAAGCCCAAGAACTCTCTGGCTGAGAATTCTAAATGCCCATCTCAAAACTGCAAACCCCAGGATTCCACAGGATGTTGAAAGTGGAATAATAGCACTATAACAGTGTAGTGTGGAAATAGCCTTGGTGTTCAAAGCAGATGTGGACTGGGAAACCTTGCAACCAGAGAATGCCTTCAAATAGAAGACTGTCCCTTGACAGACCTTCAGACAGAAAAGTTCACTATCTCTTAATTTTGTTCCCACCTCTTTAGATGGTAATATACATTATCTTCACTTACTTCAAATTGTGATAAGCCATCTCTGCTTCCTTGGGCTAGGCTTCTGTTTTTTTCCACTGAGTAGGACCAAAGACCTTTCATCATCATTAATCACAACACCACTTGAGATGACTACCTGAGGAGAAGGCAAAACAGCATGCAGCTCTGACTAGTGAGTGGAGAGGTGAATCCACTCTGGGTTTTAGTCTGAACCTTAAATGAGCTCTCTAGGATTCTGAACTCATTTTGGAGATAGAGTTCAGCCCTTTGGATGGCTCCTTTGCAGTCTGAAGTAGCACCCAGTGGAGTCACTGACCCACTGACAAGGAAGGCATGGCCACCATGAGCAGTGGGGCTTCTGGAAGTAAGGTGAGGCTAGGCTTGGAGGGGTGGGAGTCTTTGGCTGAAGGCTCCCACCCCCTCCAAGCCCAGCCTCACCTTACTTCCAGAAGCTCCACTGCCCATGGTGGCTGGTGTCTTGCAGGTCTTGCTGCTGCAGAAAGTCCCCCACCCCGGCATCTGTGAGCTTCACTGTTGCCTTCTTTTATCAACCGTCCTTCCAATTGTCTATTAGTTCAATAGCCTTTTGCGCCTTTTCACATGTCTACAATTTGTTCCAGTGATGATTCCTTTCCTCTCTCTCTTTGTCTCTCCTCCTCCCCTCTTTTTGTTCTGTTCGACATGTGGAAGCTAATCTGATCTCGATTCTTCTGTAATTAGCTCAGCGACTCTGTGTTTGGAATAATTCCCATTTCTTAAATGAGAACCAGGGCACTGTTTAGAAGCATCTGCTTTTGAACACCCTTCAGAAAGTTACAGGTGAAACAAGACTGCTAAATTACTAATAAATAAATATGCAAACAAAGGCCAAATTTGTTTATGCAAACACCTGAGGGGAAGCCCTAAGTACACAGAAAGAGAGGTGTTTAGAGAAGGAGAAGGGGTGTGGAATGCACAGGCTTTATTTTATTTAATTCAGGGTAATTAGGACGCGGATCACTCCTGGAGGTTTCCAAGAGGGAGTGCCAGAAGAGGAACCTTGTACCTGGGGTATGACAGATGGATGAATCTTCTGTTTTGTTTCCTAGGGGCTTGCTTTCCTCCCATTTGGGGTTGGTAAATGTGCAGCCTATGGGGCACATGCAGCCCTGAGGATGGTACAGTGTGGCCCTCAGAAACGCTACTTCTCCCCCCGCAACCTCCCCTCTACTCCCATCTCAAACACAAAGAAACACTTGAGGACACTTGAGCCTCCCCATGCCAAAACAACAGGAACCCTCACTCCAATAGCCCCAAAGTAAACCCAAAATAACATGATACCACTTCCAGACATCCAAAATGGTGGCGACAATGACCTTGTGGGGCCCTCAGGAGCTCCAGATCAGCTAAAAGTCAAACTATAAATAGCCTTCAGGCTCCAGGGCGTTCGTTACCCGACCTACGACCTATGATTCAACCTGACAGTGCTGAAAACCCAGAAGGCCCTGTCCTTCTTCCTTCCCTCCTCTTCTGCCATCATCTGAGCTGTGCCTGGTAGGTTCACAGGAGACCATCTTCTCCATCACTGCTCCCAGGCTGTGGAGCTCCCCTTCCAAGGAAGGCTGGGCTGGCCCTTCCCTGGTCTCCTTCTGCTAGAAGGAAAAGCCTTTTTAAAAATTAGTTTGGCATTTAGCAACTGGCCTTTGGCAAAATAGCAATACATGTGAAAGGTAGATCACAAGCTGAACTTGAGTCAGCAGTGTGATGAGGCAACCAAGAAAGCTAACATGATTCTTGGTTGCATCAATAGGAGTGTTACCACGGCATTCTGGTCTGGTTTTTGGTGAACTGAGATATCATTTTGATATCATAATTCAGCCCTTTTCCTCCCACCAGCTAAGTGTTTGTTAGGCACCGCCGGCCAAGCGTGAAGCTAGGCGTGGGCGATAGTTGTAAAGTACCAGATAGCCAGTTCCGCTTCAGGGGGTAGCCACCCAAAACAAACACCTTGACTGTAAGACAAAGAGGACTCTTTGCCTGTGAAAGCACCCTGGCAAGCCAGGCGCTTAACAATCGAGCTAGCCACATCTGCATACCAGCTATACCACTGTCAATTCGGTTCAAAACTCAATCATGCAAATCCCGACCTTTCAGAGCCTTTGTCCTCAGACCAAAACTCATTGGTGCAAAACTGGTGCAAAAACCAGACCAGCCTGCGGTCGTTCTGTCCCTATAAAAGATGCCCCACTTTGAGAACTCATTGGAACTCTCGTCCAGCCTAGCTGAAATCACTGGAACTCTCGTCGGACCAAGCTGAGCTGAAATCACTAGGCTGAAATCACTCGAAGCTCCTCTTGGATCTTCGCCCTCGCCTTGCTGCCGCTCAGCGCCACAGATTCCCCTCGGTCTCCGCATCGGATTTCCTTCCTTCCCTCCAATTGATGTCTACAGGACTTCGGACAGGTGGCATATTGCATATTTCTCTAAAACTCTCTCTCTCTCCTTCCTCTCTAGTTAGGTGTGTTTGAGCTTTATTATTTTCTTTGCTTAATAAAAAAACTGTTAGTATTTTAAACTACCTGACTCCTCACTGACCTGAACCGGTATACATAGGATAAAAGGTCTCGCTGCGTTGCCCTGTCTCTCGTTAGCCAAGAGAGTGCTCCAGCTAATTTTCCCCATTTTGCTTGTTGTTGGTTGGTTATTTAGGCGCCCCTCCCAGGACCCCCAGTTTACAGGGTAACAGGAGTATGGTGTCTAGATCGAGGGCGGTAATGGGACCACTCTATTCTGCATTGGTTAGGCCTCATCTGGAATAGTGTGAACAGTTCTGTGCACCTCAGTTCAAGAAGGATATCGACAAGCTGGAGCGTGTCCAGAGAAGGGCAACCAAAATGGTGAAGGGTCTGGGAACCATGAAGCCCTCTGAGGAATGGCTTAGGAAACTGGGTATGTTTAGTCTGCAGAAGAGAAGGTTAAGAGGGGACATGGTAGCCATGTTTAAATATTTGAAGAGATGTCATGTTGAGGAGGGAGCAGGTTTGTTTTCTGCTGCTCCAGAAACTAGGACAAGGATCGATGGATTCAAACTGCAGGAAAGGAGATTCCACCTGAACCTCAGGAAGAACTTCCTGACGGTCAGAGCTGTCCAGCAGTGGAATCTGCTGCCTCCGTGGAGTGTGGTGGAGTCTCCTTCTTTGAAGTTTTTAAGCAGAGGCTGGATGGCCATCTGTTGGGAATGCTTTAATGGGTGTTCCTGCATAGCAGAGGGTTGGACTGGATGGCTCCTGGGGTCTCTTCCAACTCTATGATTCTGTAATTCTATGATTGTATGAAAAGCCCCTTGCTCTGGAGGGGGCTTTTGATCTGGTACTATGCTTTCTTTTATTGATTTGTTTTAAAACTGTGTTTTAATGCTTTTATTGGTTTGAATTTATTCCATTTCTTTGTAAGATGCTGTAAGTCCCATTCATAGAAAATAGACAGAATATCTTCAAATATCTGAAGGGATGACATGTGGAGATGGAACAAGCTTGTTTTTTGTTGCTCCAAAGACTAGGGCATGAACTAACGGATTCGGATTACAAGAAAAGAGAGTTTAACCTAAACATCACAAAGAACTTTCTGATGATAATTGCTGTTTCACAGGGGAATAGACTGCCTTGAAAATTGGTGGAGGTCTTAAAACTGAGGCTGGATGGCATCTTTGGAGACTAATTTAATTGCATATTCCTGCCTGGCAGGAAGTTCGAATAGAATAAAATATATTGCCCTTGAGGTTCTTTCGAACACTATGATTCTGTGTCAATGGAATGGTGAATCCACTCCAGGCTTTAGTGTAGACTTGAAAGGAACTATACAAGGTGCTGAACATATTTTGGAGGAAGGATTCAGCACTTTCAGTAACTCCTTCTAAGACTGGACTAAAATCTCTCTTTAAGAACCTACCATCCCAGCAAGGGAGTCTTCTCAGTGGCTGCTCCAACCCTCTGGATCTCTCTTCCTCAAGAGGCCAGGCTGGAAGCCTCCCTGCTCTCCTTTTGCCGGTGGGCAAAAACATTTTTGGTCAAGCAGGCTTTTAATGTGTGAGCAAGAGAGCTTTTTAATTTTTAGTGGAATGTTTTTTTAAAAATGTTTGTTTTTATAATGAATGTATACTGTTTTTACGTGGTTGATTTTGATTTTTTAAAAAAAATTGTATTGTAAATGTTTTTAACTGATGGTTCTATAAGCCACCTTGAGTCCCATTCTGGGACAGAGGTGGCATAAAAATGCAAAAAACAAACAAATAAGTTACGACTATGCTGAAATGGAAGCCACCAGCCATCATTGTTCTAGACTAGAGTCTTATGTTTCTGGTCTTCGTTTTCATCCAAATTGCTTTCAGCTCCTGGTACAGACTCCTAGTTCCTGGCTATTTACTTGCTCCAAACCTGCCCCCCTGCCATTACAAGTTGTTGTTCCTGTAGAAACCTAGAGCATCTGTTTCCACTAGGGGTGAGACTGAACCACAAATCCCAGGACTCCTGATGGGAAAAGGTGTTCTATACTTTATTGGTCAGTTCAGAACTGCAGAAATGAGCAAGCAGGGTGTCTTTTCCCATGAGAAAGCCTGGGAGCTGTAGATGTTCCAGATGTCTCTTGTGCTTCCGGCACCCATTTCTGCTTTCTAAATAAACCCCTCCCTTCCTTCCTTCCTTCCTTCCTTCCTTCCTTCCTTCCTTCCTTCCTTCCTTCCTTCCTTCCTTCCTTTCTTGATGTAAGGAGGAAAAGGGTGGAGGAGAAGAGTGGCTTTTTTTTTTTTAAGAGGATCTTTTCAGCAGCCAGCTGGTCCCTGCCTTCGTGATAAGTACTGGAGTAAGAGTGATGGACTATGCTTTCAGTTCTCAAGATGCCCTTAAAGGCAGCACGCCTTTTTACGGGAGGATTCAGCTACATTAGTACCCTTCTTGAGCTGGATTCAAAATCTCTTGTGAAATAGCTACACCAGCAATGTGTATTGTACTGCCAGAAGTGTGCTAGAAGTGCTTTGAATTCTTAAATGAGAGCACTGAAATATGTTCCTTTGTGTGGGAAAAGAAAGAAAAAGGAAGACACTTTGGGAGGGGGAAAATCAAAGCATTGTCTTGTACATAACATTTTCTTGCCTGATATCAACAATAAAAGCAGCAACACTGCTTGCCTTTTACAATAAAAGTGCCATTGTGTGCCCACATTCTCAGAACTTGACTTTAAAAAATTAGTTATAATTACAAATATGAAGTCCCCCAAAGGACATACCATTGTGATTATAATGTTAATACTCTTTACCCTCCCACTTCTCATTAGTAATTAAAATAGTTACTTTTAGTTCCCTATTTTAAAAATTCTGAATGCTTCAGTGCTCCTGCCAGTGGTGGAAAACACTCTCATTTCCATCTGCATCATTTTCACCTCAGTGCAGGATTCCATAGGATGTTGAAAGTGGAATAATAGCATTATAACAGTCTAGTGCAGAAACGACCTACATGTGTCATGATCTCTAAATATTTGCCATGTGTCAGGGGTTGATGGGGGTGTAGTCCAACAACATGGAGGGCCAAAGGTTCCCCACCTTTGTAGCAAAAGCTCCCCACATCCATTACTGTGCACCCCACACCAAGACTATGCTGGGAGGGCTGCTCTTTTATAGGACCTTCCACTATCTGACATTCCTTCCTGAATGCTTCTTTGGTTGAAACCCCCGGTTTACAGTGGCGGAGCTTGGAGTGTGTGAAGGGCGGGTGGGAGGGGGCGGGGCTACGGCACTGGGGTGGGGCCACTGTGCTGGGGTGGGGCCACAGTGCATGGGGGCGTGGCCAGGGCACGCGGGGATGTGGCCAGGGTGTGTGGGTGCGTGACTACGGGCCAGAACGCCCCAGAAACATTGCCGCCCAGGGTGAATCGCCTCCCCCACCCCCAAGCTCCTACGCAACTGCCTGTTGTTGTTGGTTGCCTGCCTTTAAGTGATTTCTGACTTATGGCAGCCCTAAGGAAAGGCTATCATGGGGTTTTCTTGGCAAGATTTGTTCAGAGAGGGTTGCCTTTGCTTCCCTTTGAGGCCAAGAGAGTGTGACTTGTCTAACGTCACCCAGTAAGTTTTCACGGCCAAACAGGGATTTGAACCAGAGTCAAAGTCTAAGGCTGAAACTCTGGCTGTCTAGTGTGCTGGCTCTGCCTGTTCCTAAACTGCCTTTGGTGAAATGACTGGCTCACTGTTGCAAGCCAGGATAGGTCCAAACATCGTGATGGTAATCCCACCCACCCAAATATTCTTTGCTGTGCAATTTGCTTTGGGAAGCTTTGGGAGATAACACCAATACAGGGATATCTTGGCATCTTTTGCTCTCACAAAGTAGATTTATAGCCTGACCTTGTGTATGTGTGCATTCAGAAGCTGAATCAATGGGATTTACTCCCCCAAAGGCATGTGCATAGAGTGCAGGCACAATCTTAGATCTATGATAGACAGGCTTTAAGTGCACATTTTGGGATTTATCAACTTGATCCTCATACAGTCCCTTGTCTCCCACTGCATTCCCTCCCAAAAGCCTCTCTTGACTCCAGAAAGTATTGCGCACAGATTTATTTTTTAAAAGCCTTTTCAACATTTATCCTCATACGCAGTTACAAATTATTCTTGCTTGAGGCAAGGTTCCTTGCAGTTTCCCCAAGCAATGAGTTACGCTCTCAATTTCCAGTGACGGAACATGATTCCTCAGAGATGCCAGAGGTTGCTGCAGAAATTCGGCACTAAAAGATCTTTGCAGTACCCTGATTGCATCTGATATTTCATTGACTTCCTGTGATACAGAGTCAAGAACTGGGGGAGATCTAAAGGGTTGTCCAGCCCAACCACCTGTAGGTGCAGGAAATCAGGTGCTACATGTACCTTGTAGGTGCTTAAAGGTATGGGTGACCAAAGTTACATAGCTCAAGTGGAAACTGTTTTCTGAATGTACTATCTCTTCTTCTTGTTAGGATCAATGAAACTTAGTTCCAGTCTGATAGATTTACTTTGTAGTGTAGTGGTTTGAATGTTGGACTATGACCCTGGAGAAGAGGGTTCGATTCCTTGCTTGGCCATGAAAACCCACTGGATGATCTTGGCCAAATCACATACTCTTAGCCCCAGAAACCCCCGTGATAGGTTCACCTTAGAGTCATCGTAAGTCAGAAATGACCTGAAGACATCCAATGACAACAAGAAGACATGCATAGGACTGTATTATCAATGAGCCTATACTCGAGTAGGCAGAGTGCAGCCCACGGGTTGCAAGGGGCTGCTTGAAGCTGTTTTCATGTCCTTCAGCCCCTCCACTTTGCTCAACCTGCTCTTTTCTGAGCTGGATAAAAAAGTGAATTGCCTCTACTTGAATCATCCAGGAATGGCATTTCACCTTTGAAATAGGTTACAGCTGCCCATGCACAATTTTAAATTGAAAATAACTGTTGTTGTTTGTTTAATAAAAGTAGACTTCTGGCCACTTCAGGTTTTTTTGGAGGTGGTACTTCGTTTTTAGCACCTACTGAAGGGTGAGATTCTGCCTAAACATCAGGAAGAAACTCCACCCGGACTAACTGCTTTACTTTGTCAGTTCTTTATCCCATGGCACAAAAGCACTAGTGAGCACTGGGGAAAAAATGCACTAAGATTCATTAGCACAATAGTATGTAAGTTGTAACTGGACACTCTGTGTAGTGTTTTATTAATATGTAATACCAATATGTAATATTGGTAAAGTATGTTGCCTATTTGCACGTTTGTCAAAGACAGCTCACAAAAGACTCTGGATGCAACTGCGCATATAATCTCATCAAAATGGTGGTGTAGGATTGTGTTTCCATTTCCTAGGTCACTGCAGTTTGTAAATCAGTATAAACAGTAGTGTAGGACAGAATGGAAAGCTGTGGAGAACCATCCTCCCTACAATTCTTTTAATGAAACACTGGACAATTTCCACTGTATTTGTTTTGCTCTGGCAATAAGCTTAGTCAATTTGGACCTCCCTGTCCAAGGAAAAGTTGGGATAGTGTTTGAAAGGATAAAGATTCCAGGGACCCTCCTTCAAGTGCTTGACCTAACCCATATTAAGAAGTTGATCAGGACCTATCCTTCCACCCTCCAGGTGCTATGGGTATTCATCTGTGTAACTTGTCTTACCCTTATTTCCACCAACAACTGTGCCAGTTGTGACATGTATTACTTTTGGCTACTCTGTGCTGTACTGCTGAACTCCTAATTTGGCTAATGTTCAAATAGCCATAGTCTACTCAATTCTACTGTGGTCAGGCTTCAGCTAAAATATTGTATTCATTTCTGGGTACCACCATTCAAGCAGGATATTGACAAGCCGGAACATGTCCAGAGAAGGGTGACCAAGTTGGTAGACAGTATTGGAAATCAGGGACTATGAGGAGTAGCTTGGAGAGTCAGATATGATTACCTTGGAGAAGAGACGAGTGAGAGATGATATGATAGTCATCTTTAAATATCTGCAAGAATGTCATGTTGAAGATGGCATGGTCTTGTTCTCTTCTGCTCCAGAGACCAGAACATGAAGCACTGGAATCAAATTACAAGAAAAGAGATTCTGCCTAAACATTTGGAAGAAGTTCTTAATAGTGAGAACTGTCCGGTAATGGAACAGACTGTTTTTGCAGGGGGTTGCATTAGAGCTCTCTAAACAGAAGCTAGATGGCCATCTTTCAGGAGTACTTTCACAGTGTATCCTTGCATAGTGGTCAGATGGACTAGATGGTCAATTCTTGTGATCCATTTCAACTGTATGACACTATGAGCAGAATTCTACTGTCCCTAATTTCCAGTACCTTGCCAGCAGCACATATGCAGTGCAACCTTCAGTAGGTTTATTTAGAAGTGTTTCTCAAGAAGTCCAGCAGCACAGGCATTTTGTAGCAAACATACTTATAGTTGCAGCTTTAAAGTAACTTCTCACTGAAATGTACCTCTAGGATTCTGAACTGGAAAGAGACATTCCCTTGAAGTGTGTCTGTGTCCTTGAACTGAAAGCTGTATCAGATCCAAGTAGAAAAGGAGAAACCTGCATGTGGCTGCCTATCCAATACATGTCAAATATTCTACAGGAGCACTAGTTTCACCTACAATAATTTCAGTCTATTCTTGGTAGACCGAAGGGACCAGTTGAACACAGGAATGGCATACAATTGTTTGGTTCTATGCCCCAATTTATTTGTTCTTTGAATTAATTACAGATTAATTACAGCTTCCACTCACCAGTGTGGACTCCAAATTAATTACAGATTGGCTGTAGGATTCCAACAAAGTCATTAGTGAGACAAAACATAGAAAGAGTCTTTTAAAAAGACTCAAATATGTGTGCATCATGTACACTTGTTTATCCAGTGGCAGCTGGTGGCTCCCACCCTTCTGAGAGTGAAGAATCCTCTCTGGGTTTTAAAAGAGCAGCATAAAGGAAACCAATGTATAAATACTTCAGATAAATAAATAAATAAATATCCAAAATGCCAACCTTTTTGGGGGGCGGGGGGAGATACAATCCAATGCTTTGGATAACTCCTTTACCATTCAGACAAAAACCCAGGAGAGATTCACTGGCCATTTCTGCACTAGCCTGTTATAGGTCATTTCCACACTAGACTGTTATAGCACCATTATTCCACTTTCAACATCCTATGGAATCCTGGGGTTTGCAGTTCAGGGAGGGGCCTCAAGGCCGCCAGGATTCCATAGGATGTTGAAAGTGGAATAATAGCACTATAGCAGGCTAGTGCAGAAATGGCCACTGTTTCACTGACGTGGAAACCACCGTCCTCTACTACCCTATATGCCGTGCCTGATGGGCTGATGTTGAATGAGCCTCCAGAAAAATATAACCAGCAGAAATCAGTCCAAAGATCTGCCTCACGTACCACTCACTCATTTCCAGAGAGGCTGCCTAGTTTCCTCTTCCCAGAAGCTCAGAAGGAGAGCTCGCAAGGTGCAACAGCAGCTTCCTATTAATTTTTCCCCAGCCTCAGCTCTCAGAAGCGTCTTGACTCAGATACTGAGTCATGAAATGTATAAGCATCAGGAACAGCAACCATCAAGTGGCTTATTCTCTATGGTTGCTATTTGTTGGACTTTAATTCCCAACAGACTCAGCTAGAATGCCCTGGCTCAGGGATGACAGCTCAAGTTCTCCACCTTGCTCTACATATTGAAAGTGGTGGACCGGTGTTAGACCATAGAGCAGGGGGGTCAAACTCAATTTCATCTTAGGATACATCAGCTTTATGGTTGCCCTCAAAGGGCTGGTTGTTTCTGTAAGACTACATAAATGTATCTACTCTTTTATCATAGTAAATAATTGCCTCTGCATTTGATTATTACTGGTTTTTAAATTGCTTTCCCTCTGGACCAAATTTCTTTTCTTGCACATATTGGGGCTATTTGATCATAGCTTATGGTCCCTGTACTTCTTTAAAATGATGTCAAATTGGTCAGTGTATTCAAAGTGTGCCTCTTTCTGCTCCCCAGACCTTCTCTGTGCCTCTTTCTGCCCCTCAGACCCCCTCTGTGCCTCTTGTAGCCCCCCAGCCCCTCTCTGTGCTCTTTTTGCTCCTCCCTCCTCTTTGCCTCTTTCTGCCCCCCCACCCCTCTCTGTACTTGGTGAGCCCGATCTCCACATTGTGGGCCCCCGGCTGCCGATATTCTGAAGAGGGGCCCACCAGGCAGCACTTGTAATCTACTTCTACTTCTGACTGGTCCTCTGTCCAATATTGCCCACAGCAATGCTCTGATGTGCCACAGTTGCAGGAGAGGTGTGAGGGCCACATGGAATGGCCTGGGGGACCGGATTCAGCCCACAGGCCTTGTGTGTGACACATGTGCCATAGAGAGAAAAGGTCAGATGCTGCTTGGGGGCTTCTTAGACTACTATGGGAAACAGGATCCCAGGCAAGATCTGTCTGGGGCTTTTCTTTCTCTGGTGTGGTTTTAGCTTCCATCTAACAGAACCCACTAATGTCTTCTCTCCAAACTGAACACCCCTATTTAGAAATTAAAACTGCACCCCAACCCTTCCAAACCTATCAAGATAGGTGATAGGGAAGAAGTAATCAGTTAGCTGTGTTAAGTCTGCGGGAGCAAAAGCAACACTGAGTCTAAAGCAGGGGTGGAAAAATGATGGCCCCTCAAGTAATCCCTGATTATTGTTATTCATTCATATTCTACCTTTTCCCCAATAACAGAACTCAAGGAGGCTTAGAATTTATTAAAGCCAGTAGAAATTAAAAGCCATACAAACACATCAGTAAGATATTGCCTATCTATACATCTTATTTTAAAATTAAACAAGCCATAGAGTTAAAACCATTTAAGATCATTGAAAGACAAAAGACAAAGTCAGTTAAGCAGCACACTACTAAAGCCCTGTCAGAATAAGTTCCTAAAGGGCTGGCAGGACTGTGACATTTTCACTTGCTGATGAAAGGAAACCAAGGCCAGAGCCCCAGGGAGGCCGTTCCAAAGGCCCCCTCCCCTGTGGCTGCCAAACCAGCTTGGGAAGAGCTTCTTCTGAAGACCTTCGCCATTTCCACACTACACTCTTACAGTGCTATTATTTCATTTTCAACATCCTATGGAATCCTGGGGTTTGCAGTTTAGGGAGGCGCCTTTGAGGATTCCATAGAATGTTGAAAGTGGAATAATAACACTATTAAGAGTGTAGTGTGGAAATGGCCCTTGGTGTATGAACAGGCTTGGGATCCCTGCTCAGGAGGGCTCTGGGGCTGGATGCAGAGAATCCGAGGGGGCTTGGGATCTCCGCTCCTGCCTCAAAAGTCTTTTCTCCCCTGGGGCTTAAGCCAGGTTTGAGGAATCTGCGGCCCTGCAGAGGTTATTGGGCCAGGGCTCCAAAATCACTCTTAGGCAACAGAACTAACGGTGCAAGATCATGGGAGCGGCACCCCAACATTCGGAGGCATCCTCATTCCCGCATGTCAGCTGAGCAAATTCTCCCTCGGGGAAGCGCACGCCAAAGGAGCACCGTCTGACTCTTTAAGGAGCCACGGGGTTTCTATTTATGCGCTCGTTTGCATTTTTTTTCCGCGCAGCTCTTAAAGGCACAGGAGCCTCGGTCAGGGGAGGCGGGGGGAGCGAGCCTTCAAACGCCCCACGCTGCAGCGATCAATCCTCCTTGGCCGGCCACGCCCCCTTCCCCACCCTCCCCGCCCCGCTTAAAGGACCAGCCCCTCCCGCGAGCGCCCCTTCTCCATTCATTCCTTCGCGGACGAGCCAATTGCGCACGCTCAGCGCGCATGCCCGCACCTTATTCCGCGCGGCGGAGGGGGCTTTATTTCGCTCGGCTGGGAAAAAGGGAGGAGGGGGATGAAAGGGGAGAGAAAGAGAGAAGAAAGTTAGCCACGTGACCGGCGCGTGCGGGGCGGGGAGGCGCGCGGAGAGCCAGCCCGGGCGAGGGAAGGGGCCGGGGCCCCGTCGCTGCTGCTCCGGCGCGAGGAGGGCGCCCAGGCGAGGGCTTGCGTCTCCCCCTGGAGCCGACAGCGCCGCCCCACGGAGGGAGCCCCCGCCGCCCCCGGCCCCGCCGCGGGGCCTGAGGAGATGCGGCCCCGCGGCCCCGCCGGCCCCCGCCGCCCCTCCGCGGCAGCGCGCCCTTTCTTTCTTGCCTCAGACGGGGAGGGGGCGGCGCCGGCCTCCGCCTCGGCCGCCCCGTTTTGACGCCCGGCTCGGCTCCCCGCGCGGGCAGCGGCGCCAGGGAAGCCCCGAGCCCGCCCCGCTCTCCTTTGTGTGGCAGCCTGTCGCCGCGCGGAGCCCTTCCCCGCCCCTGCGGGCGCCTCCGGCCCTTCGCGACGCCGGGCGAGCCTCCCTCCGCGCCTCGGGGGCCCGAGGAGGGGCGTCCTGAGCCCCGCGTGTCCGCCGGCGCGCCTGGGTGCGCTCGCTTGCCCGGGCCCTCCCGCAGCTCCCGGGGCGGGGATCGGTCACGGCCGGGGCCGGCGTGGCGGCGCGGGTTCTGAGAGCCGAGGCGGCGTCCCCTCGGAGGGTCGGGTCTGCGGCGGGCGGAGAGCTCCTCGGCTCGCGGGGAAGGAGCGCGGGCGACGTCGGTTCGTGCCAGCGTGGAAGGAAGAAGGGGGAGCCCCGTCTCGGCCGGCAGTAGGTCTTTCCCTCTCCCCGACGCCCACGGATTAAGGGGTTTTCGAAGCCGGGCTGGATCCAGAGGCGTCTCCTCGCCGCCGTCCCTCCGCCTCCGGAGCGAGGCATTCCGTTACTCTGATTGATTGCCAGCCGTCGAGGGTGGCAGGAATTCTACAGCGGGTTTTTTTCCAGCGGAGACCGGCGATCAGCCGTTACTTTCCGGGATTGCTTGGAGGGATCTCTCGGCGGTCTCTGCTCCGCCCCCCTCTTCGGCTCCCTGACATTCCTTGGGAGTCTCCCTTCTCCCCCCGCCTCCCCTTCTCTTCCTCTCCCCCTCTGTCTTTCCCCGTCTCCTCCCTCCCCTGTCTGCTCCACCGGGAGGGCGCGGGTGGGGGAGCCAAAGTTGACGGGGCTCGGGGCAGGGGGCTGAAGGCCGGGGGGGCGTGGGAGCTGGCCGGCCGGCCGGGGAGGGGGCGCCGCCGCCGCACCCGGAGCGCCATGGATGCCGCCGCCGCCGCCGCCCCGCTCTGCAACGGCTTCCGCAAGAAGCAGCGGCGCTCCCGCTCCCAGCGCGACCGCGACCGGCGCTGCAAGCGCGGATTACAACCAGGGGCTTCGGCCGGAGGGGGGCCCTTGGCGGCGGCGGCGGTGGCCGTCGGAGGCATCAGCGTCGGGGGCTCCCCCGGAGAGCCGCCCCGGAGGATCCGGCGGGCGCCGTCGCTCTTCTCCTCCTCGGGCTCGGATCTCGACAACAATGGCAACCCGCCGCCGCCGCCGCCGCCGCCCCCCGCCGTCTCCCGGCCGCGTCCCCCCGGAGGAAGCGGAGGGAGTCCTCCTCGCCCGAAGAGGACATCATCGATGGCTTTGCCATGGCCAGCTTTGTCACCCTGGAAGCCCTGGAGGTAAGGGCTGCCCCCGGCCCCCTGATCGGGCTGGGGGACTGGGGGGGCACCTGAGAAGGGAAGGGGCGGGGGGAGAGGACTGGGTTCGCTTTCTGGCTCATTGTTTGCTGGTGGGGAAATGGCAGCAAAGGGGTGTGTGTGAGAGAGGGAGGGAGGGAGGGAGGGAGGGAGGGAGAGGAGTGCGCCCCCCTCCTCATCCTCGCTGGCGTTCTGTTCGGATGATCACAATGCGGACCTGACAGCCCCGTCCCCACCCCACCCCCGTCTTGACATCTCCAGATATGCCGGGCAGGATGGGCCGGGCCTGGGGGTCCTAAGTCTCCGGATTTTGTTTGGGCTGCGGTTTGATGGAGGCGCTGATTTTGGGGGTGGCGGTTGAGTGCTCGAGGTCTCCTCTGATTTCGCTTTCTTTCTCCAGCTGTTGCAAGGGCTGATTTCTTTACGTGGTGGGGGAGGAGGCAGAAAGAACATTTCTTTTGGGGGGAGTGGAATTCCTTCTGACTGAGAGGAAAAAGAGGAGAGGTTTGAAATAACCTGCGGGGGAGGGGGGAGATTCTGCTCCTCTTGGGTCCCCTTTCTGCCCCAGGTTTTTGAGAGCAGGGAGGGAGAGGGAGGGAGGGCAGGAATTTCTTACCAAAAGTGAAGGGCAGTAATCTCCTGGACCCCAAAGGGACCCAACTTCTCTTCTTAGTACTGCACCCCCCAATCTTTGCCCCCCTTTTTTTAGGCTGAAGAAGGATGTCTCTACCTTTTGTGTGGACCAGTGGAGAGCCCTTTTGAGGCCACTGGCATCTGCACTGCCAGGGACAGTAGCAGGTTGGAAAATACTTTGGGGAACAGCTTTGATTCACTCCCACACCCCACTGACAGAGTGAAGATGGCACACAAGGCAAACACTGTGTGTGTGTTTGTGCCTTCTGTGCCCCCCCAAAAAGCTGGTTGTCTACCATGCTATCATTCCCCAATCTGCCCACTGCTCTCCCCTCCAATACTCCAAGGCTGATTTTTAAGCTCCTTCTTCACCAGTCATTTTCAGGTAACTCTTTGGTCTTTGAAGTGCATGTGCGCTGTGAGTGGTTGTGTTTACATTGCGCTATCAAGGTGAGACCTTCTCAGTGGAGATTTATTTTGTGTGTGTGTGTGTGTGTGTGTGTTTATTAGCCCAGGATGTCCTCACCCTGCATAATTGAGTCCAGTGAATGGCTGATTATTTGGACAATGTGCTTACCCTCAAAGGGTACCCTTCTGATCTCCTGTGAATTCAACTGTCTCAATGTGCCTAACTGTATTTAAAACAATAATGTGTGTGCACTTCCACTTGCCTGGTTTGTCCTTTTCCTGCTATCGCCTTCATTCTGGTTTTGTAGCAGCTTCACCCCTTGAGCTGAAAACTAACAGAACCTTAATCTAAGTTGTCTCTCTTTGACTCTCTCTCTCTCAAAAGTGACTATATTGAACATTAAATCTGAGACAGGCCAAATCAACTTTGCAACAGTTTAGCTTTGGAAGGAATCCTTCCTCTCTTAATGTTCTAGGATTAACTTGATCAAATGTAAAGAGTGAAAATTTCATTGAATTCTGTAATAGGTGATCAAGAGGTGTGTGATTGTGTGTTTTGAAGAAGAAGAAAAGTGCAGGCATCTTTTGTGTGGTGGCTTGAGATCTAACAAACTTGGTGTGTGTAAACTCAAAGGGTTGCCAATTAAAGTACTTCTTAATGGTCTGAGAGCTCAGCTTGTAGGTATATGTTTGACCTTTGCATAGACATATCAGAGAACTCTTGCAATTTGTGGCACTGTTATCTGCAATCCATTATCCCATGTATGTATAGTTTCAGAAGACAGCTAGGCAATCCAATGGCAAAAAATAGCTTTTCTGAGCTGTATGCGCATGCAACCCAGTAGCCCTTAGTCCTCTGGTGGATGGATGGGGCCTGAGCATGATGCCTCCTTTCTGTTTTGGAATTTCAGGCAACTGCTGGTTGGAGCTAAAACTTCTAACAGGGAAAGTGAAACACTTGCCTTCGAACTCCTTCCTCTTCAGGTAGTTTATAAGGGGCCATGGTGTTCCTTGTGGGATGCAAGAAATGTAACCTCAAATGGATCTTGGTCTCTCCACTCAATGGCAGAGGTCAGAACAGTGTTTTCTTTCTGTTCCGCAATTGGGGAGCTGCTAGATACACCTATATTTTCTTTCAGGGAAGAAGAAAGCATACTCCATGGAGGTGTTCCTTCTGTGGTTGATGCGGGGTGGGGGGAACCAAGCTGATCACTGGATATTGTCTATGGTAGCAAAATGAATCCTCCATATTTAATAGCAGTATACCACATGATGCCATGTACTGGTAGGACAGGAGGAGCAACAGTGAGATGGTGGTCATTTCTGTCATGGACTTAGAAGATCCAGTTGCTTACAGCAGGAAGCTGGAACCTGGAGTGGATGGATAAGTTTGTGGTCTGATTCCACTGAGTTTTTCTTATCACTGTTCATCGAAGGCGGTATTTGTTGGTCATGAAAGTATATGCCACAAGAAAACTGAGAGTGCAATCTGCAGCACAGATTTTTAGCAGATCTTGCTCTTTTGTAAAGGTGTGCAGGACTGCAGTCTTAGCTCTTTTACAGTGCTGCGTAACTCTCTGTGTTTTAAAAGTAGGTAGTGTTGGGGAACTGTCAGGTTGTTTCACCAGCTTTATACAGAAAGTTCATGATAAATTTTTCAGGACAAATAAAAGGAAGTACACAGTGCATGTTTAAACTCTGAAATTCACTGCCACAGGATATGGCGACAGAGGCTATATGGTGATATCAGTTGCATATCACTGTAACTGTCTTGGCTCCATCCTGTAGAATTCCGGGATTGGTAACTTGGTATGGCACTGGAGCGCCTTGGACGAGGATTCTAGCCACCTTGCCAAACTACAGCTCCTACAATTCCATCATACCGATTCATGGCAGTTAAAGTGGTATGAGACTCATATAGCTGTGCTGAGTGATACAGTATTGGGCAGTATTTTAAAGGGTGACTAAATAAGTTAATGGACTCTAGGGCTATCAGTGGCTACTAGACAAGATGAGGGTAGATTGTTTCCAGTATCCAAAGCTGTGTGTGGAAGGGTCTTTAATGGAGTATGTGTGCTGTACTTTTTTTATTCTTATTATGTTTTTAAAATTCTTCTCTACTGTTATAAATTGGTGGTGTTCTAATAGGATAGCTTGTTTAATCTTTTTTTAAAGAGCTTATTTTAGCTGTACTTCATTTTAGTCTATGTTGTACGCCACATTGGATCCCATGCTGGGAGAAACAAGATGTTAATTAAGTAAATGTGTGCATGTGTGTGTCAGTTGCTGGGGATGACAAATAGGAACAACTCTAAGCAGTTGGTTGGCCCCTATCTGAACAGGATGCTATACTAGGTTGACCCTTGGTCTGGTTCAGTGCAGATCTGGTGCCTCTGTCTTCTTAACTGCATATGTAGTTATCTCAAACTCAAAATAGGGAACAAAATGAATCTGTGGGGATTCTTTACCCATCTTGAAGCATTGTTCCTCACAACTTTTCAAAACTCTGTGAGGAGAAGCGTTAGCCTTGACAAAATGGATCAAAGACAGACAGAATTATAGGTATGTAGAAGTGGGAGAGTGCTAGAATTTCATGCAGGGGTAGTTTTCGTGGCACAGTGCTAAATGGATTAGCAAGACTGGCATTTTCTGAAATTCTGCCTTCTGTGAAATTAGATTCAGTGGTAGGGCTAGGAAAGGGTGTCTGACCTAATAAAATGCAAAGTTGGTGATACCTGGTCTTTCAGGTATATGGAGGGGTGTGTGGGTGGATATGTGTGAGCAGGACGAGGTTGTTCTTATCGTTGCTGTTTGCCTTCAAGTGATTTCTGACTTATGGCTATCCTATCATGTGGTTTTCTTGGCAGAGTTTGTTCAGAGGGGGATTGCCTGTGGCTCCCTCTGAGTCTGAGAGTGTGTGGCTTGCCCAAGGGCTTCCATGGTTGAGTGGGGATTCAAACCCTGGCCTCCCAGTATTGTAGTCTGACACTGTGACCACTATGCCATAGTGGCTACTCAGGGCAAGGTACCACTGGTGTAGTTCTTACTGTTTCAGACCCAGATTAGGGATGGCTGGGTTCAAATTGTCACTCGGCTGTGAAACTCACTGGATGATTTTGGGCCAGTCATTGTGTTTCAGCTCTTGTTTGGAAGGTTGTTGTTAGGCTGATCACTTATACATCATCACAAAGAAAAAATGCAGTTAGTATGTACAGTGGGTGCATGTATAGGAACAAATTTGAGAACACTGTAATTTAAACAACAGTACAAGTTTTTAACAGCAAGGGAGATGATGATCAGGTGAGCCATGTACCTGGAGGTCAGCCTGCTGTCTCGTTGCTAATGCTTGATGGGAAATCTTGTTTCTGATCTTGCAAATGGACTTGATCTAGAATAGCTCTTTGAACAGAGACTGCCTTCAAACAGAAGGATTGCCTTGTGTACACATGGACACAATTTTTGTTAAGTTTAAATGAATGGAGCAAGGAAGAACAATGTGCTCTACCTTGATTTCCTCAGGAAAAAGGAGCAAGACACAAGTATAACAGTGCCAGCCAACTCCTAAGGCAAAACACAGCCAATTTAGCAGGCACAGTGGCCCACCAGAGGTGGGAGCTTGTTGTTTTTCCTACCTCATGACAAATAAAAGTAACAAACATTGGGCCCCTATATGGGGATGAACAATTGGATTTAGGTCTGTGGCTTCAGACTCCATCCATTTGTGGGGTCACTGGGGATCTGCAAGGCATATTGATAGAAGATTACATTAGTTCCTTATGTATTCCTCTGGCTTTTCACAGATGGAGGAAAGGCTATTGCTAGAGTACTCATATTGTCATACCTATGATGGCTGCCCAAATCTCATGTCTCTCTTTCTGTTACACACAGGCAGGAGTAAGGAAAGTACTTAAGAATGCTGGAGTAGGTCAGAGTCTTCCAGGCCTAGTCCTAATTCAGGAAGGCCTCTAGTACAGTGCCCTCAAAGATGCCCATCCGGCTCTTAAAATCCTCTAGTGAAAAAGAGCCTGTTATGACCTGAGGCAGTCTGTCTCACTGCAGAACAGCTTCTGGGCTGTCAAAGTGCTTTTTTTCCAAACGTTTAACTGGAAGCCCCTTTCTAATCATTTGAACCAGGTCTTGCCCTCTGGGGTAACAGAGAACAAATGCGCTCAGCCTACTATGGGACTGGGACAATATGTAGTATTGAAATAGCTATCATTCTAATTGTCTTTATCATCTTGTCTCAAGTCTAAACATCCACAACTCCTTCAAGCCATTGCGAATTCTTCTCAAAAAAGAGGCTTTGGGTTAAAAGCTCTGTTAGGAAAATAGTACTGAGACTACACATTTGCTGTGAAAATTTGAACTGAATTTCACTTGTGTGTGGATTGGCAGGCAGCACACATCCTCAGTGTTTATGTGTGTGTTGAGAAACAATAGAGCCCACATGCACCTGTAATCACCTGCCTCACAGGTAGTACATGCATATATACACACGTTATTTATGTATAGCCTAGGATATGAGCCTTAGGTGGCAATGCTAAGAATAAACTCTGTGGAATTTACTTGTGTGTCACCACAGAACACCACAGCTAAACTAACACAACATTTCTAGTCTATTGCGGGGGGGGGGTCTTGCTAACCTTATCTTGAGTCCTTATCTTGAGTCCTTATCTTGAATCTTCATCATGGTACAAATTCGTTATACCAGAACCCACTATCTACTTCATGAAATGTTGTTCCCAACTCTTCCATTGGGGAGCAGGGAAGGACTTGAAAGTCAGCAGCATTGCTTGTCGGTGTGGGGGACTTTGGGGTCTAGAAAGAAGGCCTCCATTGAGCAGCATGAACAAAAGGGCCCCAAATGCAACAGCACTGGTTCACCTCACACAATGGAGGGACTGTGCATTGCTACCCAAACTGTGCACATGGCACATAAGTCTGTAAGCCCAGACTCTAACATCGCCAGACTGCTCCACTTGATATTTTTATTCTGCTACAGGTGTTAATTGACAAACATTTTAACACTGGTAAGCTATCATTTATGCTGTTTTTGAGTGGTTATTATAATGATTTTGCCTGCCTGGATGCTTTAATGTAGTTGTCTCTGTGGCTTCACTGCTTATCATTTCCTTCTCTCTTTACAACCCTGGCTTTCCGCTGCTGGCTCCCACGCCGGTGGGCTTGTAAGCCTTTTCGTCAAAACTTTAAAGAGGGTGGATGACACGACTTTGGATAGCCGTCTTGAAGCCTTGTACCTGTTGCAGATTCACTTTTTTTGTGTTGTACAATAAGTTTTCATGGATGAGAGTTTGCTCCATGGGGTTAATGAAAGCTTATGCCGTGATAGATTGATTAGTCTTTCAGGTTCTTATACAGTAATACATTTTTATAAAAAAAAAAAAAAATTAAACAGCATCATCTTCAAAATAGAAAGCATAGCTTACCAATGGCAAACAGCTGGAACACCCAGATTCTACATGAATCTCGAGAACCTCATAGGTTGCTTGCATACAGTGGTATTTTCCTTGCTGTTTAAACAATTGCATAGATTTAAGGTGGACTGGCTATTTAAATAGATAAGAACTGCTAACTTTGCCTAACAGTTTTGTGGATGAGTCGGGATGTACACCCTAGACTAACAACTGAACACTCTATAAAACTATCCAGGTGTAGCCATGTTTTATCACTGTTTTGTGGATTTTGGATGTTATTGGTTTGAAAAAGCTATTCACACACGCATGAGTGTGAGACTTTACTGCTTGAAGAATGAATTGGCCTAATTTATATTCTTTTGTTTCTAAAATTAGCAGTTATTTTTCCACTGTTTAGTTGGAAACAGGGTCTAAAATGCTTAATCAGAAACTTTGATCTACTGCATTTTCTGGCATCTTTAGAAACACATCGTTCCCCGTGTCTTTGTGCTACTATATTAACTTTGTGATACAGCATGTTAACTTTGTGCTGCTCTGTTAACTTTGTGACATAGAGGGTAAAGAGATGTACGCAACTCTTTTAAAAATGTGGTGCTGATAAAGTGTCATTGATTCCATTTTCCCATGAATCTGTATGCCTATTTTTAAAACAGGATAAAAAAAAATCAGAAATGGTATGAGGATGGATCCTCACAAATCTCACAAATTTATCACCGTGTTAATTTGTGCACTTGTTAATAAGACTAACACCATATCCAAGTCAGTTATGTTTATAGCATAGCCAGTTGTAAAGGAAATGTTCAAGATGCTTTTCAGAGATCCATGCATCCCAATATGTTCTGAAGATCTTAATACAGTTCCCTTAAATGCAGATGCAGCTAGGCAACCCCAAAAGATCTTTTCATGTTGCAAAAACATAATGCCTTTGTTCCTTTCCTTCATACATTTGCTAAGCAAAAATCACAGTTTTTTGGTGGCAACTCAGTGGGAGAGTATGGATGACTCAAGCATTTGTTGGAGGCTGGCCACTTAAATATCACTAAAAAGGAGACAGAAGATGCTACAAGTCTGCATGGAATTCTATTATGCTAATATTTATATATAGATGCACATTTAGGAGTAACTGCTATAATTTAAATAGAAATGCAGTCATTTTCAAAAAGTTGAAAACATGGTGAAATATCTGCCTGCCTGCTCAGTTTGCTGCCCAGATGCCACAGTGGATGGGAAATTTTTTGGGGGGGGGGGGGGGCTCTGCTTTTTCTTTCCGTTCCTAGTTTGGACCAAAAAGGGTTGAAAGTTTTATGGTGCACATGTCGTCTTTAGGCATTTAGTTTCTCTTTCCAACAAATAAATATGCTATATTGGATTCTGTTGTTGTCATTTATTGCTGTTGTTGTTGTTATATTTATATACTGTTTTCCCCCAAAACTGAGACTCAAAGAAGCTTACAATTTAAAAGAACAGTTAATTAATTAATTAATTCTAAAGCTACTATTGACTTGGCAGCATGTAGAATGTACTTTAAATCAATGGAGCTGAAAAGCTTAAGCAGGAGCAATGTTTATTGGTTTATATACAATATATGACTTTGAAAGTTGGTTTAGGTTCCTAAACTCATCAGCAATAACACAGCAGTATCAACACGATGTACAGGGACACTTCCACAAAGAAATTGTACAGATTTGATTCATTCTTTTCTGGATCACCTTCTATCAAAGATAGTTGGTCTCATCAAATGTCGTATGGGATCTTAAATCGAAAGGTTCTGATTTTTTTTTCTTATTCTTTTCCCAGAGATGAGATATCTTGCTTGCTGAGCAGATTCTGCCCAAATTCGAAAATGCTTTCGGAATAACAAACCAAACCCATATAAATTTAAATATAATGTCCCATGATTCTCTGGGACCCTTCCACCCACCCATTCGATTCCTCTAACCTTCTCCCACCCAGTTACCAGACAGACTTAATGACATTGGAATGTAGAATGGAAGGAAGAAGATTTCTTCTTTTCATCCTACTGCCTTGGGAACTGCCATTTTCTCCCAGATTGTTGATAGCACAAGAGACCCTTTTGCCACTGGGATCCAAGCATCTGAACTTTGTATTCCGGTTCCATTGAATGCTTGCAGTACGTTCCAGTCCCAAGGTTCTTTCTCAAAGATGATACTTCTTGTTACTTGTGGCTGCCCCAACTCAGGAATTGTGTGATACTTTTACTAGATTACTAAAAGGTCACAAACATGGTGCACTTTTGAGTTCTTCAGAATTCTTCAGGTTTTAGATGGTAGAAAATTTGGAGGACTGAGGATGAAGCAAAAAATCAAAGCATGTGCCCAGAGGTTGTAGCCATTGTCTCTGCAAGATGGAGATGGCAGATTCAGTGAAGATGGTGTCAGTTCTGGTATTATGTTTAGAGTTTATCTTCATTCTGTAGCTTGTCTGTAACCCCTAGGGACTTGCCTATTAACTAAATTCTAAACCCAAGAATCCTTGAATTGGCTAACAGCAGAAGTATCTGAACAATCACAGAATAACAGAGTTGGAAGAGACCTGAGGTCATCCAGTCCAACCCTCTGCCTTGCAGAAACACACATCAAAGCATTCCCAACAGATGACCATCCAGTCTCTGCTTAAAAACCTCCAAAGAAGGAGACTCCATCACATTCCATGGAGCCAGCAGATTCCACTGCCAGACAGCTCTGACCGTCAGGAAGTTCCTCCTGAGGTTCAAGTGGAATCTCCTTTCCTGCAGCTTGAATCCATTGCTCCTTGTCCTAGGCCATTTCCGCACTACACTCTTATAGTGCAATTATTACACTTTCAACTTCCTATGGAATCCTGGGTTTGCAGTTTCGGGAGGGGCTGGCTGGCCCCTCCCAAAACTGCAAACCCCAGGATTCCATAGGATGTTGAAAGTGCAATAATCACACTATAGAGTGTAGCGCAGAAATGGCCTTTGTCTCTGGAGCAGCAGAAGACAAGCCCGCTCCCTCCTCGACATGATACCCCTTAAAACAGTGGTTCTCAACCTGTGGGTCCCCAGATGTTTGTGAACTTCAGCTCCCAGAAGCCCCAGCCACTATGGTCAATGCTCAGGGCTTCTGGGAGCTGAAGTCCAAAAACATCTGGGGACCCACAGGTTGAGAACCACTGCCTTAAAACATTTAAACATAGCTATCTTTATGTCAGCCAAGTTGGAGATGAAATTTAGCTGTTGCCCTGATTGAGAAACATTGGTTGAAACAAAATGGGTAATGGTACCCATTGGAAGCATCGTTGATGGAGGATGGAATTGTCACTGGAATGGAAAAATGTCTTCTGCTAGTAAAACTACCAGGTGTTTTGTGAGACCAGTTTGTCTCTACTTGTAAATTTCTGCATTTCCTTTTCCTTTTCTCTTCTTAACTGTTGCTACCTGGCTTCTCTTAGGCCTTGTTCAGAAATGGCACAGCCCAGGTGAACAGGATGGTGATGACTGTGTTGAACTGCAACACATGCTTGCTGAGCACTCTGGCTGTCTTCCCAGAGGAGCATGGTCAGTCTTCAGGCACGTGGATGAACGTCCTGCAAAAGTCTCACTCTCTCTGTCTTGCATTCCAAATTCACGTTACATCATTCCACCCACTGAGTGAATATAATTGTAAGCAGTTGTTCAATTACATTTCATGTGAGTTGGCCAGATGTTGCTTGCAGTTGTTCTGTGCTCTGAATGGAGCTTGAAGAAAAGTGAAGTCAGGCTGTTCGAAAGCAAGATGAAAATCAGCCAGTCATTTAATTTTTCCCCCGTTTTCGAAACATGTTAAGCCTGATGCTGACCAGCAGAGACGTAGGTCATTCTAAGCCATTTCCAGCTAGTCCATTTTCAGATTAGAAGAGATCATTCGCTGGACCTCATTTATATGATGCTATTTATTTTGGCCAAAGTTTTCGATGTCAGTGTAACTTATATTTTTGTTTTGAAATATTTTTGTTAAAGTTTAAATTGAAAATTAAAAAAAAACAAACCTTCCCCACTTCCAAGCTTTTTTCTTTTTTCCAGTTGAGTCTGCTTGTTTACATTCCATTCATACATAGTTTCTGTTTAAAGGATAATCTTACATTGTTGCACCTTACATTGTTACACTGCTGCTTTGTCACATTGCCTTATTACATTGTTGCCTTGCATTACATACAGTCTTGCTTTATTCTTTTCCTTTTCTTGTCTTATACTATATTATACTATATCTTTATCCAGTTCAAGACTTCTCTCCATTCCCTTTCAAAGTTTCAAGACTTGTCTCCATTCCCTTTCAAAGTCTTGACAGACTTATTTTTCAATGAAAATGTTAACATTTCTATCTCTATCATATCCAGAACTTTTAGTTTCCATTCTTTTACATCAACATGGTTCCTTTCTTTCCAGTATTGTGCATAGGTCAATCTTGCAGCAGTTATCAAATATAACAATGTCTTCTGGGGACATCTTATCTCTCTTTGTTGCCCTAGCATATTTAACAAATAAACCTCTGGCTTCATTTCAAAATTTAAACTGTAAATTCTTTGAATTTCATCATGTATTTCCTTCCAAAAGTTCCTTGCTGTCTTACAGGTCCACCACATATGAAAAAATGACCCCACCTTTTCATCACATTTCCAACATCTTACTTTTCCATTTTTAGTTATTTTTTGCAACCTTTCAGGTGTCATATACCATCTATGTAGCATTTTATAAAAATTTTCTCTTAAATTTAAACTTGGTGTAAGTTTTATATCTGTTCTCCATGCCCTCACCCATGTATCCAACTCAATTGGATGTCCAATATTAACCATATTATCTTTAAGTAACTTATATTTTTGATGGAGCGATGTTGATTTTATTTTGGAAAATTTCCTTGATTGTTAGTCCATAAAACTATCTGCCTTTGTATTGGACTTTCTATAACTCACCAAAATAGGTTGTCTTGGTGGGAAGAAAGAAGACGGGGCGTTTCTTGCAGCAGTATCCCACTTATGGAACACGCTTCCAAGAGAAACTAGATTGATTCCCTCCATGTGTAGTTTGAGGGGTTATTAAAGCTTTTTCCTTCTCCTTGAATGATTGAATGAATCTGATTAATGCACAATTTGATATTAACTAAGGTTACTGTGACTCAGGTTCTTAGGCACCCCATGCTTTATGGAGGTTGTGTTCATTAGGGTGTGAATCATGCTGCCCTCCAGTTGCTTTTGGACTGCAAATCCCAGCAACTTTAAGCAGCAGAACTGATGGTAGGAATAAAAGACTAAACACTTTAGTGATGACTCTTCATTTACATCTGTATAGAGAGTCAGCTACCTGTCTAACTAATGAATAGGAGAATCTTCGGTTTAACTCACCGTCCTCCTTGATGGGACTCGAAGCATGCGAAGAGTTCAGGGAAAGCAAGCATGCGAAGAGAAAAAGCAGCCATTGAGAACAAAGAGAGAGATCGATCAGAGAGAGAGGGGTCTTAACTTTTATAAGACTGATGACCCAAGCAACTGTCCTGGGTCACATGATCTGAGCACCAAAGGTATTTATGATCATGCAATAAAAGACAGAGAAAGGCAAATGGAGAAGATCTGGCATGCAACAAAAAGGGAGGCCCTATCTGGCTATTACCCATCTGTTCTAACAACAAGATGGAGGGGGGAGAGAGAATGCTGAGATTTCCAACAAGGAAAAGGTGGTATTTGCACTTTAACAAGCTCTGGAGGGCTACATGAGTCCACTGTGTTCTGTGTTCTTGCTGTGATTTGCCAGGGAAGTAATACAAGACCATGTTAGGTGGCTAGTGGAGATGTTGAAAAAGTGACAAATCTTGAAAGTGATGGATGATGATTGTGGCTGGCTCCCAATGCATACATAATTTTGGCAGTTAAAGTGGTGCCAAAAATGGCTCTCTAACCCCTGGCACACGTGCACCCCATTCTGTTTGGAGTTCTCTGCTATAAGGCACTTTCTGTTTAACAGAGCGTTCAGTCCGTGTCCACAGGAAAAGAACAGTCAGAAGGGGTTGCCATCTTGAGCCCTGAAGTTGTTTATCCATGGTTAAGAAAGTGTAGCTTACGTGGTCAGTTTTCTGAACTGTGGTGGCTTCTGATTAAATTAGAGTAATACTATTGCAATTTGTCCCTCTATGTATGAGAAATTATCATATGCACATGTCACATCTATCCTATTACTCTCTTTTCTCTTGTCTGTTTACAAGAACATGTAAGTTGCCACCCTACTCTCAGAATTTGGAAATGTTATTTTTTTGGATTTACAATTGCCAGAATCCTTACTAGAGGTCTAGAAATTTTAGTGCTCACCAAAATCTTTTCCAAGTTCTTCCTACTCCAAGTCAGAGTGCCTGCTTATTGATTCTCTCCACTAAGAGTTGTCTGTAGAAGAGAAATTACTTGCAGCCCTTTTGTCTATAGCCACAAACAGTTTCCTGTTCCTTCCCATTTTTGCATGTGTTCAGTTGTAAGTACATTCTGTCTTGTTCTTTTTGACTTTTTACAAACACACAATTTCTGTTTAAATTGTAGACATTTTCATGTAAAATGCACATTATGTGGATTTTTTGGAGTTTGTTGCAAAGTTAATTGCTGTTCTGTTTCAGTTTCTCTGTGGGGCAACTGGTGTTCCTTCTAGGATATGGGTGGCTGTTTATATATTGCCCTCCCTAAAAGTGGCTGCAAATTTACATTAAGTTTACACGTGCTGATTTCTTTGTGAAAGTGTGATTTTGGAAATAGGTGTTATCATTGAAATAGAAATCCGGTCTGTTTCATGATAGCAGGGAAGAATGTGACTGCATGGCTGGTGCTCTGGTCTGAGGTCCAAGGGTTAACAAGTGTGAAGGCACAACTTCAATGTCCCTATTCTGTCTTCTCGTGGTCTTGAAACCAGACTTGGGCTGGAAAGCTCATCAGACAGGGTGCCTCCAGAAAGGGAACTATCTATTAGACTTTCAAGTATGCCACCTTGAATCCTTTGGTAGGAGGAAGGCAGGATGTTAACTAATTCATTAATTTCAAACAGAGCACTTTCCAGTGTGAGGGAGAACAAGCGGCTGTAATATGTGAAAGTTAGAACAAATTCTACATTCTTATAACAAGGTGGTTGGGATGGGATGCAGTGTTCTCTGGGACAAAGCAGAAGAAGCCAGATGAAGAGACATCAGCCTCAAACTGTGTTATAACATCAAAACTTGATAGACAGTAGAAGGGGTATGTCAGAGAATCGATGAGGATGAGAAGGGAATGATTGTTAGAGAATATAGAACATAGAAGGTCTCTTGTTCTTTGTCAAGTAGGTAGCAGTGGCAGCTGGTGGCTGTAAATCTGTAAATTTTGGGTTTAGTCTGAGGTTTAAAGGAGCTATGCACAGCGCGGAATTTATTCCGGGGATGGGGTTCAGCACCATGGACAGTTCCTTGAAAGTTCAGATTGGGTTCACTGCCACAGCGAACTGCCACATGGGAGCCAATGCCACATGGAAGCCACCAGCTACCAGTAGTAGGAAGTCCCTGGATGACGGCCCAAGAAAGCATTAAATCAATAGGGCCTCATCCTGGCTTTAAAATAGCTTCTTTTGTGTCCTTCCTTTCGTGCATGAACCCATGATTCTGTACTGCATGGGGTGGCCTCTTTTTTTCTTTTCAAAATCTAGGTCTGTTCTTATTTGGTTTGGTTGTGAAGCCCTGCTGCATCCCACTCGGGAGCTGACCTGAAAGACTTGCAATTATCTCCAGTTAAATTAGTAGTTTGATCTTCATTTGAAGCGGAACAATACATTTGAGTAGGATGAACCTTATTAAAAATAGCCCAAGCACTTGAGCTCTTGCAGAAGTCTCTGATGTAATTAATAAAAGTGGAGTTTGAAAGTTATCAGTGGAAAAGCGGAAATGTTTAACTCTCCCTTTGCTTCTTTGAGCTGAACTCTAAGACAGATGGGACAAAATGCAGGTCCCCTCCCTTTTGTGCGTGCATCTATGTGTTTGTAGAATAATTGTGGTAATTCTTATTTCTGTAATTAGAATTCCTTGCTCAGGCTCCAGATCGTTGAATGCTGCAAAATATCATTGATGTGCGCTTTCATCTTATGAAGACTAAAGCCCTAATGGTAACCTGTAACGACAGTAACATGGGTTAGAGTGCTGTACTAGGACTGCAGCGGTCTGTTGGGCTCTTCATTCAGCCATGACGGTCCCTGAGTCTCCTTAGGCCATTCCAGCCTCACCTAAGGGTAGCTATCTACATATTTATTTAATCGTATCTAGGCATGGGTAATTTAACCATTCGAGATTGTCTCACTCTTTCATTTTTCTTGTCTTAAATTTTATTTTTTTAGTTTATATTCTGCCTTTTTCTCGATATGCTACCCAGGCAGCTAAATCAATCCTGTTTCTATATCACTTTATGTTCAGCGAAATAAGTAGTTTCATCTTTATGAAGTCCAGTTGTGTGGGGGCTAGAGGGCAGTTTGCCCCTCTCCAGCCCCCAGTGGCCTCCATCCCCAACAGTGTTTCCAAATTCCTCTATCTTCATTAGAGTCCTTCCCAAAATGGCAACTAGAAGTGACATTATGTCACTTCTGGTCATCAGTTGGAAGTGCTTTGAGTGTGTGTTCCTGCATGGCAGCAGGTTGGACTAAATGGCCCCTGTGGTCTCTTCCAACTCTATGATTCTATGAAAGCAGACATTTGGGGGTTCTGGGATCTCACTCTGTGGAACTGGAGGTGTTGCAAACATTTTGGGGGCCTTCTGCATGGTTTTCAGGCACAAAGACCTTAAAAGCCATGCCCAAAATTTGGGGCAACATTGGGGAACTGGTGGGGGGGCTCAATGTAATACATGAAGTGGGGTCCAGGGGCTGAACTTTCCTTACCTTGATTTAGCCCCTATGAATGTATGTTTATGCTGAGGTGCACATTTGTACCAAAGTCAGTTTCAAGCTAGTTTTCCTAGTATCTCTATGCTGAATACTATTCCGGCTAACAGGTGCATATTTATGTGCGTATCTTACTAATGTGTGGCTTCATATACAGTACCTGTTCATTAGCAGGCATATTTTGTTTGTGACTGAACTGTATCACAAGACCTGGGATAAAATAACCCGATTTTCATTTGGGAAGTACAGTCCTAGCTAATTCACAATAAATTGTGAGATAAGAGGATCATACAGACCTTTCATTTCCCCCATGAGCTTGCCCATATCTCAAGAACTTCAGGGGCAGACTCCGTGGGTGCTCCTAGTCTCTGGAACTCCTTTGGGAAGCTGGACTGGAGGTCCTCCATGATGGCATTTGTTCGTTCGTTTGTTTCAAAAGGCCATTGGGAAAGGACTTTTAATAATGTACTGTCTTGTCTATATTTTTATGGGTACATTTTAAAAATGCATTTAATTCCATTTCTAGTCAAATTATATTTTATTGTTTGTATGTTTTAATTTTTTAGGTGTTTATCTGTACCTTTTAAAACTTTGTAAGGCACTTGGAATCCCAGGACTGGGGAAGAGGTGGGGTGTAAATAAACAGCAGCAGCAACAGTGATGGCAGTTTCTCCCCATCTCCATTTATCTTTGACTTTCCGTTCAAGGAGTTCAAAGTGGTAAATGTGGTTCTTCCCCTCCCCTTCTGTCCTCAGAACAACCCTGTCAGGAAGGCTAGGTTGAGAGATGGTGACCGGCCGAAGCCTGGTCGGTGGACTTGCTTCTGTAAAGAAGGACACCCAGGAATGCTAAGAATCTGTGGGCCTTTCTGCACTACACTGTTATAGTGCTATTATTCTGCTTTCAACATCCTGCGGAATTCTAGGGTTTGTAGTTTACTGAGGCCAAAGAGCTCCCTAGCTGATAATTGGCAAGGCCTGTCCCTAAACTGCGAACTCTAGGATTCCACAGGATGTTGAAAGCGGAATAATAGCACCATAACAGTCTAGCGAGGAAAGGACCTATGCTCTCTAGAGGATCCATTTTTCTGAACTCTGTTGTCAGCCTGACTTAACTCACAAATTGTTGTGCATGTAGAAATAGAGGAAGGTAAACCACCCTCTGCTCCTTGAAGGGGTCATGGGATGGAGACATAATTGCAAGGGATGGAGACAGGTGATAGCTATTCAGCAGCCCTGCTCTTTGCCACTGACCGGTGTCTGTGTGTGTCGCCCATGTTTGAGGGGAGGAATGTCGATGCTAGCTGCAGTCAGCTGTGTCCCATAAACTGGTGCTAAGCGCCTGCATGATTTGACCTGAGATGACATTGTTACCAAAAAGAAAAAGTGACTGCGTAAGCAATGCCTTTGCCCAGTTCCTTTGCAGCCCTCTAAAAAATCTATTGTCTACCTCCAGTCTTGCTGTCTTTTGCTTTTTGGCAGCAGGCTGTGTGGTGTAAGCAGCTTTAGAGCATTGATGGTCTTAAGGGAAACCTCCGGTGCTTTTAAAATGGATACGAGGAAAATCTGTTTCATAAGTAATGGAAAAATAACTGCTGCTGGGTAGAGCTTTGTTTTTCCTCCTCTCACCAGAGAGTGCTGTCACAGGTACTGGGCCCTTAGACGGGCCCTCACTGCTCCATCTTGCTTTTAAGGTGATGGGTTGATTATTTCTTAATTATTTTTTCGTTTCTTTCTGCGGGGAAGCTTAGTGCCGTCCTAGAACTCTATATTGTGTTTTTTTTAATTGTATTTTTACATGAAATATTTCTGTTCTTCCACTCTGATCTAGTTTTCATTTTCTGAATTTCTATCCACTTATTACCTTTAAGCATCACAGTTCTATGTAGAACTATATAGAACTCTATATTGTTTGAAGATGGGTGTTTTCAATTTGGATGGGAAATACGGGGAGTTTGCCGTCAGGAACTGCTGCTGTGCAGATCCCACAGAAAATGGTGGAGGCTGGTGGGAAAGAGTTCTTTGAAGAGCCAAGGTGACCATTTTGCCACAGATTACTGCGGGCAGCCCTCTATATTATTACTCCACCTAACTTCAGAAGAAGGTTATTCTTCCTGGAGGCTTCCAGGGCACGAGTCAGCTTGCTTTGATCATTTTTTGTTGTTGCAGAGATGAGGAGTGTTGCCATACTTGCAAAATCGGGTGGGTTTATGTGTATTTATGTGTTGCCCCACCCCTCATGTAGGTGTTTTTTGTTTGTTTGTTTGCAGGGGGGTTCTTTGGAAAATTGCTACTCAGTGAGTCCCACCAGGTGCATCAGTGCCCTCCCTAGCTCTTGGGCTTACAGGGAGCCAAGAGAGACTGGCCTCTTTGCTTAGGAGCAATGGTACCGTGTTCCTGGAACAGGTGATCCACTCCAGTGTTGTAGTTCTGACTTGAAAGGAGTGATCCAAGGTGCTGAACCTATTTGACGAATAGGCTTTAGTACCAGAGACGAGATCCAGTGGGGTGTAGTGGTTTGAGCTTTGGACTATGTCCCTGGAGACCAGAGCTAAATTCCCTGTTCAGCCATGGAAACCTTGGGCGGGTCACACGCGCTCAGCCCCAGAGAACCCCGTGATAAGTTTGCCTCAGGGTCTCCATAAGCGAGAAGTGACTTGAAGGCACACAACAACAACAACAACAACAACAACAACAACTAGGGATAGCTCCTGGACTAAAACTGGAAGTGGGTCCACTACTATATTAACAAGGAAGCCATCAGCTGCTGCTGCTTGGAAGTGCCAAATGCAAAAGAACATTGGGACACTATTTTCTTTTTCTAGCAATACCATGAAGTTGAAACATGTAATGACTGTAATGACTATCTGTGATGCTTGTGTGGAAGCATTTCTTTTGTTTAACCCACAACACCATAAAATGTCTCAGCAAAAAGTGGGGATGGGGCAATCTGGGATACATGGTTCTCAATACACAGATGCCAGTTGCTGTTGCATCTAGGTATGGATATCTTTGTTTATTTTGTCCTTACTTGCAAAAATGAGTTAAGTTCAAAAGTTCCCGGCTTGCTTGATAAGGTTATGAGAGTTTGTTTGTATTATAGGACTTCTTTTATATTATTTGCGAAACAAGCAACATTTTTGCACAGAAAACTGTTTTTGCACAAAAATCTGGTTCCCCCCCCCGAAACCCCTTCCCAGTTGTGACCAGTCTCTTTGTTGTTGACCATTTGCTTGAAGAATTGCTTTGCTTGTTGATGATGAAGAAATCTGCAGGCATTCTTAACCTCTCTAGCTGCATCTAAAAAAAATCTGCTTGACACGTCAAGAACAGAGAAAAGAGCAAATTTGGGTGTGCTGCTCCAACACAATTTATTTTTAAAAAACAGCAGCCTTAAAATGAGTGGTGATTACTGAACTTCTGTCACTTCAAAATTCAGATTTTAAACTGTTTGACAGCTGTGCTGAAAACCATGCTGCTAAGGGGAAAGATTCATCATGGAATGCTGACATTCCAATCAGGGTTTCTGTTAGGAAAAAATCTGAATGCCTTGTGCACAGTTTAGACAGGATGCTGGGAGAAATCAGGGCCTCTGTGGGAGCTGAGAAGCCAGACACAAGGGAGAGCTCCCTTTCACAGTGATTCTGAATTGCCTGCCAAATCCTTTTTTTTTTTTTGGGAAAGGGGGGGTTTTCACGCCACTGATAATGAAGACATTTCATAAGACAGTAACAGTATGTTGGGAAAGATGTAATTAAAACAGAAGCAAATTGGCACTTCTAGATTAAAGACAACCTGCAAATGAAAACACCTGTATGTTCTCCTTTACATATTGGCTGCCTAGGGCAGGCTGCCAGATATGCAAATAAAAAGACATTGACAAATTTCTTGGCATGTGTGGGCTTGGGAAAACCAACTCTTTTGTTAACCTGGCATTTGTCTGGGCTTTCAGCAACAATAGAGCTCTTATTTAAATGTTGTATTTGCACCAGGTCAGGGCTAGAAAATCATAAATAATATGCAGGAGTTAAGTAGTAAGGAGGCTGCCTTAACTGGTTCTCCCAAAGGACAGATCCACCTGTGAGCGCCTGTCTCACTTAAGTGCTCACTCTGTTTTATTCCTTTGTGGTTTTAAAGCTGTATGTGTGAACAGTGGAAAAGTCCTGTGCTGTAGAGGTGTGCCATTTGCTGGAGCATGTTAGCCATACATACTGCCTCATTTAATGATGCAACAATGAACACAGCATGGCTGCAGTCCTGTTGCAGTCCAGCATAGCATCATTGTTCTGGATATGGCGTTATGGTACAGCTGTCCGTTCACTGACCCCTGGAACTGCAGTAGAGTCGCTGCAGCCCTCCCTCCCCGCCATTCTGTATTTTTAGGACAAGATGCCTTTCTTTCCATTAGCAGTGTGAAGAGCTTTGAAAACCGGTATGCAAAGGTGAACCCATCCTTGATTTTTACTCGGCTAACAAAGAATCATAAATCTTGCATTCAGGCATCATTGAAGACTGGGGAAGAAAACTATGGCCCTTTCTGCACGTGGGAAAGGAACCGCGAAAAACGCTACTCACCGGACTTCTTCAGCGTCTGGGTGAGTCTGTCGGGACAAGGAGCAGTGCAAGCTCCTCGCTTCGCACTGCTCCGGCGTCCAAAATGGCAGCTTCCAGTTGGAGAAGCTCGCCAGCCTAAAGCCCGACCCCAGTAGATCTGCAGGCACGCACTTGTGCGCGCCTGCAAATCTGCGCAGGAGCACGGGGACGGAGTGACACGGAGTTAAAAAGAGGTTTTTAAAAAGCATGCTGTGCGACCGATTCCAGTTGCTCTGAACTGGACTGAGGTGCGGAACTAGAAAAAGTAGTCAGCCCCAGTCCACTCTACGGTGCAGAAGACCTCCATCGGAGGTCACTTTGCACCGTTTTAATAGCCCGGTGCGGAAAGGGCCTATATTGATCTTTCCTATCTGAAAATGAGTTTTCCTGACATTCTAGAAACCCAGTCAGGAGAAATAACAAGGAGTGTGAATACTGCAGTTCCCCCTCCCGGTGTTTGTATTTGAGGTGTTCTGTTCTGTTCAGTACATTCAAATGTATCATTTTTGGCTTTTTAAACTTTTTGGCTAAAAATAGTTTTCTACAAAAAAAAGTGCTCCTGGAAGAAGACCATTTGCCATAAACACTATATTTTTGAGGGAAAAAGTACTATGATTGTATGCAGAAAATATATAAAAGCAAATCAGGTATTTTTTCTGTGGAGTACGATTTCTTGAAACACATTGGGCTGTATGGGTACTAGGGAAAAATTGGGCAGAAATACAGCAGGTATGTTGTTCCTGGCATGCAAGGACAAAATGGTGGAAGAGTTCAAAAAAGTAGCCATGCTGGTGTCTTGCTGCAGAAAAAAAAGAGGAATGAAGGGTAAGAGGACAAAATGAAATGGGGCAGCACCTTTAAGACTAACTAGTGAGCATTGTTCTAGCTCAATCCTGAACACGTTTGCATCTTGTATTGCCAAGTGGGTGCCTGTGAGGGTGCCACTGATCTGCAGGTACATATTATTCCCCAAAGTGAAGTACAGTGGCCCCTCCACATGTGTGAGCATTCTCATGAAAATGGCAAAACCACGAATAACTCCCCTCCCACATTCCCCCTCCCATTCCTTTGGCTCTGGGCCTGGCATTGGTTAGTGGAGGGAGAAAAAGGACAAGGTAAAGGGCTTACTGATACTTTCCCCTCTGATGTAGAAGAGCAGAGTTCTGGTGTTCTTGCTACTTCCAGTAGCCATCTTGAAAAAGGATGGGTAAGAGCAAAGAGAGCACTTGACCAATCAGCAGCCATTAAACAGCAGAATGTGCAGCCACAGAGAGGCCGCACCCCCAGCAGTGAGATAAGGGGCTTTGCTCACTCAAAAGGGGGAAGGGGGAACCCTCCATTTTAAACACAAGGCTTACAAGCCTGGGCTGAGGGATGCAAGGGAATGGAGGGAGGAAAATTTGGTGGGGGGGGAGGGGAGATAAGCATGTGCCTTATGAATAATCAAATCCGTGAAGGTCAAACCCACAAATGTGGAGGGAAGATTGTAATTATAAGTAAGCATGAAGTGGCAGAATTTTGGTGGCTAGATCTGCTGTAGCGTCATTCAGGATGATATTCTTGATGCCTTTAAGTCCATCTTGGTATTGGATGAACGTTCAAAACTCAGAGGATTTTTGAACCTGACGAAATTGACTTTTGGTAAGCAAATTCTTTGCTTTCACAGATCAACACTAATTACCTACTATAAAGACCTGTCTCACCTTATGCAGCCCTTTGAAAATGTGGGGCACAAAGGTCATGGTTTGCATCTTTCTGGATCCTATTACATTCTGTTCCACATGCACAATTGTATGTAGGGTCATCCCTCCACATTCACTAGGGTTAGAGGCACAGGACCCCTGTGAAAGTAAAAAGCTGTGAATAATTCTAGGCCTTCCCAAACCATATTCAACACACAAAACAGTATGATCACAAT
The DNA here is from genome assembly GCA_948472985.1 of Iguana delicatissima. Lineage (NCBI taxonomy): Eukaryota > Metazoa > Chordata > Lepidosauria > Squamata > Iguanidae > Iguana > Iguana delicatissima. The sequence continues at coordinate 409,087 of CAOKZL010000060.1, forward strand.
ATTCAACCCACCTTGGTTTCCTTTGGGGCAGCAGGGTTCCTGCCCAAGGCAGAAGTGGGGGGCTGGTGGGGCTTACTGCCACCTCCACGGCTGCCCCACACCATTTTTAATAGGGACTTACAAGCCTCATTTGCAGTTTCTCACTCTCACGAGGCTTGCAGTCCCTACTGAAAATGACACAGGGAGGCAGCAGAGGTGACAGCAAAGACTCCATGAATAATCAAATCTGCAAAAGCGAAACCCTGCAAATGTGGAGGACTGACTGTATATGCTTTACACCTGAGGCCTTAATACCACACAATACTGCATCTGAAGAAGTGGGTTTATATCCATGACAACTCATGCAAAAATTTTTAAAAAACAGTTCTTTCCCCCCTCCCCCTTGCTTCCTTCTTTTAATAGTGAGAGACTTGTGTCTTTATTGAAAACAAGGCTAGATTATCAACGGAGCAAAATCTTCCAAGGCCCTCAGGATCTACGTATCCCTTGCTGCTGTGGCCACACACATCCAGGCACGCTCTCTTGCTGCTCTCAAGAGAGAATTGCTCCTGGGAAGGAGGGGGCTGTAGGTCTGTCACCTGTCATTCTCCACAGAGGTTGGTAGTTTCTCACCTACTCCATTGACATATCTCAGCTACACAGTGAGTGAGGAGGCTGTTGGCATATTGATTCACTACCACACCACCACGTTTGATTTGATCTGACAGAAAGCTTTCCCTCCAACAAGCAAGCTGTATACATACAAATGGGGGGGGCTGCTTTTAGAGCTACTCCATTTAGGGTTCCGCCTAAACATAGGCAAACTTCCTGATGGTAAGATCAGTTTCACTGTCATATATGCTGCCTAGGAATGTGGTGAAGTCTCCTCCTTCGGAGGTTTCTAAACAGAGGCTGAATGGCCATCTTGTCAGGAGTGCTTTGATAATGTATTCCTGCATGTAATCTGGTTTTGACTACGGGAAAATGGTGCTAATTCAGAGAGGCCAATGGTTCATTTATTGCAGTGCAACTCAAAGTAGCAGTTTATGGAGCAGTGCTGGTTGGTGAGCTGTCGGAAGTGGATCCCCGGCACCTTGTGAAGAAAAGATTACTGTTTCCCTGCATCAGATAGCCTGAGCATAATTGCTTTATCATATTGCTCCCACTGTATATGACAGGGGTCGGCAAGCTCCAAGGGTCATTGTTTGGCTCCAGGACAACCCAGGGCCACACTAGATTTTCCATTAGGGTGTCAAAAAAAAAAGTCTTCATCAGTGACTTAGATGGAGGAATAGAGAGCATGCTGATCAAATTTGCAGATGACATCAAATTGGGAGGGATTGCTAATACACCAGAGGGCAGAATCAAAATTCAAAGTGACCTTGCCAGTTTAGAGAGCTAGACCAAAGCTAACAAAATAAATTTCAACGGAGAAATGTAAGGTCCTGCATTTAGGCAGAAAAAATGGAATGCACAAATATAGGATGAGGGACACTTGGCTGGATAACAGTACATGTGAAAGAGATCTAGGAATCTCGGTGGACCACAAGCCGAACACATGTCAGTAGTGTGATGCGGCAGCCAAGAAAGCCAGCATGTTTCTTGGTTGCATCAATAGGAGTATGGTGTCTAGATAATGGTGCCACTATATTCTGCTTTGGTTAGACCTCATTTAGAATACTGTGTCCAGTTCTGAACACCTCATTTCAAGAAGGATATTGACAAGCTGGAATATGTCCAGAGGAGAGTGATCAAAATGGTGAAAGGTCTGGAAGCCATGAAGCCCTATGAGGAACAGCTTAGGAAGCTGAGTATGTTTAGTCTGCAGAAGAGAAGGTTAAGAGGGGACATGATATCCACGTTTAAATATTTGAAGAGATGTCATGTCGAGGAGGGAGCAGGCTTGTTTTCCACTGCTCCAGAGACTAGGACAAGGAGCAATGGATCCAAGCTGCAGGAAAAGAGATCCTATTTAAACCTCAGGAAGAACTTCCTGATAGTCAGAGCTGTTTGGCAGTGGAATATACTGCCTCAATGGAGTGTGATGGGGTCTCCTTCTTTGGAGATATTTCAGCAGAGGCTGAGTGGCCATGTGTTGGGAGTGCTTTGATGGGTGTTCCTGAATGGCAGAATGGGGTTGGACTGGATGGCCCCTGGGGTCTCTTCCATCTCTATGATCTCTATTTTTTTAAAAAATGGATCACGACCCAATGAGGTTGGTGGGATGATTTGTTTTAAAGAACTGTGCGCCTAGGAGACATAGTTAACACTTTTTTTGAAAAAAAAATCTGGTTTTGTTTTGTTTTGTTTTTTTGCTTGTCTTTGTTTTTGCACTAGGAGCTCCCAGAGCTGTGTGAATGGCCTTGAGGGAGGGCACCCAATTTCTTCGTTTGCCATGTGGAGAAAAGGGAAAAGGACTCAAATTGGATACTGAAGAGGGAAAGCATGGAAGTGTGATGGCTCCTGCTGCCATTCCACTGGGCTGGCCTGAGACCATGGAGGGAGGGGAGCCCCTTTTGCTTAGCTCCGTTGAACCAGTTTTGATCCTGAAGCCAACCCCATGGACAAAGAGTTTGAGTTTCAGATCATCTTGAAGTGCCGTGTGTTCACATTGGCTACTGGGGCAATGGTTTCTTCCTTCTCTTTTTGAATCTTTCATCTGACTTCAGCTTCAAAAGGGGAATTGCTAACGTGCCCCCTTTTCTCTTCATTTTAGTTCTAAAACTTGATTAATTTTTAAATGGGATTACAGATGCTCATTTTTCTGCTAATGAGTCTACCAAGCTGTGATGTTAGCTTTTTTGAAATGCAGATTGCAAATGTGTGTTAAATGCTTTGTTTTCTTTCCTTCTCTGTTCCTTCAGTACTCTGAGAAGGATTGGGCTTTCCTGGACAATTAAAACACTCTTAGATCATGATTCTGATTTACTAACAACTTTTCACTGTTCATTTTTGAATTTTAGCTGTTACTGTTGGTAGGGGTGGCTAGACATTTCCAAGGTGGGGGAGGTGAGGTGAATCTGCTCTGGGCATTCCAGACTTTAAAGGAGCTAATCAAGGTGCTAAATGAATCTTTTTTTTTTTTGGAAGGGTTTTTAGTTTTTTAGGTGGTAGGATTCATTGTGGTGTAGTGGTTTGAGCTTTAGATTGTGACCCTGGAGGCCAGTGCTCAAGTTCCCCACTTGGCCATGGAAAGCCAGCATGGATTCATGGGTTAGCTTCTTTAAAGTGTGGAATAAAACCTCGAATGGATTCAGTGAAATTCTGACATGGAAGTCTCTGGATGCTCTAGTTCAGTGGTTCTCAACCTGTGGGTCCCCAGATGTTTGTGGACTTCAGTTCCCAGAAGCCCCAGCCACTATGGTCAATGCTCAGGGCTTCTCGGAGCTGAAGTCCACAAACATCTGGGGACCCACAGGTTGAGAACCACTGCTCTAGTTGTTCGGTCTGCTAGTGTAACCTACAGCATGATTTTGCAGGGTACCTACCTTCCCGACTGCAGTGTTCCTCTTAAGGATCATGGCTAACCAAGGCATTATATTGCTTCTCATCTATCTTGTATTCCATTCTTCATTTCCAATTGTAATTTTGACTCACTTACATAACCAATGGAAATTTTTTAGGGAGGGGGCAATGTTATAGGCTTTTAAAAATAGATTTTTAGAGTAGTTCTGCAAACCTCAGCATCATTTTATTGCAGAAAATGATGTCTAAAGGTATCCACAGCCTTCATTTGTCAGCAAGGTTTTTTCTTCCCCTGTAACTTCCAGAACAGACAGTTTGAAGTGAAATCCTCCATGACTCAGAATAGAGTAGTAGTTCCCCATATACTCTGCTGAGACACCCCTGGATTTACTTGTAGAGCCAAAGAATCCCCTCACCCCCATGGCCATTCATGCATGGAGAAAAGTGGAGGGTGGGGAGGTAACAGAAGCCTGTGGCTATGTTCCTGTTGCCAGGTGCAAAACAGTCACATCATCTGTTGAGGCCTGCTGGGGTTCTGTGGAGGTCCCAGCAGCTGGTATAATTGCTTTTCATCTGGCTACTGGAATACCGCCAGATACTTCTATAATTTCTGCCCCCCACTCTCCTCCAGGCACTAATGGCCCTGAGTCATAAGAACAATTGCCCTGAGTGGGGGGGCTTCAGTTGCTCCACAGGAATGGGAATGGGGACAGAGGGGGGGGAATTTGGTCACTGCAGAAGGAGAAGGGAAATGCTAACCTTCTCAGCATGTGCATATGCTACTAACAGGATGATTGCCTATGTGTGCAAAACACAAAGAAAATAAATGTGTGTTGTGTGAATTCGAAGATAGACACATTTTTGTTTGGAAATTTAGCCAATAATATTCATCTTATGACTGTACGGAGCTGCCTTAGGCTTATACTGTTTACCTATCTAGTCTAGTGTTGACTGACTTGCAGTAGCTCTGCAAATGGGGCCAGCAGGGGTGAATTCCTGCTAGCCCTGAGGAGGTGGGAAAATTCTCAATTTGACTGCATTTCTCTGAATCCCACCTGATATGTCCTTCATTTGTTTTCACATTTTATCTTTGTGAGACTTTATTTTTTTTTCTTCCCAAGGAGAAATTTGTATCATCATCATTGTTGAGAACCTCAGGTCAGAGCTGTCTGGCAGTGGAATATGTTGCCTCAGTGAAGTGTGGTGGAGTTTCTTCCTTCTTTGGAGGTTTTCAATTAGAGGCTGGATGGCCATCTGTCAGGAGAGCTTTGATGTGGGTTCCTGCATGGCAGAAGGGAGTTGGACTGGATGGCCCCTGGGGTCTCTTCCAACTCTAGGATTCTACCAATATATGCCATCAGCGTGCATGGTGCTTCACAAAGAAAACAGCAAAAAAGACAGACAGTCCTTCCAAAAGCACACAGTCTACATACACATGGAAAGGAAGGAGTCATACAAATATAAAATGAATATAATGCATTTGTACAGTAAATTGTCCAAATACAAATACAGAAATCAGTGCAGTACAATGCAAAGTAATCTAACAAATGCCTATAATCAAAACATATTGGATTATGAAGCAACATTAAACTAAAACTCCAAAAGCTTTTAAAAACAAAATTTTAACTGAGGTTTGAAAACAGTGAGGAAAGAGGCAATCTGCAAATATTCAGAAAGGCAATTCTAGGAATATGGAGCAGTAAGTGAAAAGGATGGAGCTGAGTCCAGGAAGAAGAGACTTTTGCTTGAGTGAGGAGTCTAGAGTTCTAGAATAAAGATACTGAGCAGATTGGTTAAGAGAAATGAGGGCTGACAAATATATAGTTTTCCATGCACTTATTTTTAAAATCATGTAGGGATTGCTTTATGCAGTTGTTTGTGAGCCAGGCTGGCACAGTTGTTTGGGTGAGGGACTGAACATTGGGAGATCAGGATTCGAATCGTTTCTCAGCCACAGAAAACCACTGGATGACCTTGAACAAGTCACACTCTCTCAGCCTTAGAGAAAGACAATGACAACCCTACTCTGAAGAAATCTTTCTAAGAAAATCCTCTGAGAGGATCACCATAAGTCAGATTCAGCTTGCAGGCAGGTAAAAATCATGATGCATATTGGTGTACAGCTTTCCCATTGACAAAAGCATGATGGCATTGTAATTCTTAATCATACATATTATTAGCAGGTATAATTTTTGAAGTATATGAGTTGTTTTGTGTTTTATCTTTGAAACACTTGGTACTCCTCTCAAGTGGATTTCTGTGGCAAGGTGCGCTTTGCTTTGCAGAGTCTTGGGAGCTGTGAAATGGACACTGCATGGCACTGAAATCCCTTTCCACCCTCTGCTAGCCCTACTGGAGACCCCTACTGACAGCCCCCGCAGCTCCTCTTCTCTTTTTGGCAGCTACTGTTTGCTCCCCCATCTAGCTGGAACTCAGTGCAACAAAAGCGTTTCAGTAGAGCTGTGTGTGACAGAGAAATAGGGAGTCCAGACGCTTTGTATTGAATTTGATGGTGGGAGGAGAAATTCTCAGAAGTGAAGCTCCCTGTTAGCAGTGGAAAAAGCACACCTTTTGTCTCTTTTGCCCAATTTTTCTTCCATGCATTTACTTTTCCAGTGATATCAACAGAAAGTCTGGACAGTGTCTGGTGCTTGGAACTTTGGTGTATTCTAAATGGCGTACAATGCAGTCACTGTTTGATAAATAAGGCCTCCTGTACAGAGCCTAGAGAAAAGAATTTTCGTCTCTGTATCACCTGTCCCTGGAGCTGAGATTATTTTTACTGTAAGATAACAAACATATTTGTCAATAAAAGAATGTACATCATGATTTACTACCAGCAACTGTACTGGAGGACAGGGACCATATTCCCTCCTGTGCCACTGGTAAGCCTCCTTGGCACCTTGGGAACAATTGGAGATGGCATTATATTGCTTCTGGTTTGACATTCAGGCAAAAAGTCTCTTTTTTTCCCCAGGTGTTGGAGGGCATAGTGCGGTGCAAATCAACTTGAATTGATGGTGATTTGGGTTATTTGAGGTGATTGAGGTATGCCGTTTTTGCCTGAGTTCATTCATAAGTCTATTCTGTCCAGGTTCTACAGTTTAAAAGTATTTGCTTTTCTAAGTGTGTATTTATTCATTTTCTCTTTTAGTGGCCATTTTAAAATATGCATCTTAAAATACGCATTTCAAAATGCACTTCAGCTTTTTGTCCCCCCTTTTTTCTTTCTTTTTAAAGCCAGGGACTGTATCAACAAAACCTGGATGAGTGTGAAGTGAATGGATGGCCATATTCTGATCTGCACATTAATTTGACAGTTACAGATCAGATCAGTTTGGAACAGAGTTCTCAGAAATGAAAATTGTTGAGTACCCTAGTGTTGACATATAGTTAAGAACATGGGTATGTACTATCCAGCAGAATGAAAAGGTGAGGGGAAGCGGGGCTTTGGGGTTGGTAGGTGTGTAAGAAAGGCAATAGCTATGGGCTAGGAAGGGATTAATTTCTCTCTAAGGCCTTTTCTGCACTAGACTGAGGCCCCTAAACTGCAAACCCCAGGATTCCACAGGATGCTGAAAGTGGGATAATAGCACCATAACAGCCTAGTGCAGAAATGGCCTAAGATGTATCTTAGAGAAGTGATCTGGCCTTGCTCAGTACACATTCAATGTATTTTTCAAGTAACATAATCAACAGTACATATTTTACATTAATTTTCAAATGTTCACAGAATGACTGAGGCTGTAATCCTGTATACATGCACTCCTGAATGCCTCTGATTAGGAATGAGTAAATTGGTCCCTTTATTGTTTCTGTTTTGCATGTATTCAGTCTTTTCCAAATCTTTCTATAGTTGGGAAAAAATGTATTTTTTTTGTTTCCCTAGTATGTGCATTCCTCTCAATGTTTGTACAAGCTCCTCCCCCATGTGCAAAATACTTATGCAGTACTTCCTATTGTGTACAGATTTTGAGCCAAGTACTAACTCGTGGAGTTCATATAAATATCTAGTTATAATTCAAGTGACTTTTCCAATTGGCATATTAAGGAAGTGTGAGTTAAGTATGTTCATGTAAAAATCTAGACCAGATATAGCTTTTTTCAAACTTCTCAATAGATATGTATAGAATTTCAGTGTAGCTCACTGGTCCAGGAGTGACTTTGTGTAAAATATCACATCTCAGTAAGCCATCATCTCAGCTGGGTTATAAAATCAAGATCCATTTATTTCTTTCACAACATTAAAAGAAGATTTATTAGCTCAATATTTTCAATAAATGTCATTCTAATTTCATCCTGCTCCTGTGTGTGTGCCTTTTGCATTGCTGCTTAATATATCCCCGAATGCTACTTGAAATATAATCAGTACCTTTGTGTAAAATCCCTTCTGGGAGGGAACCGTATACAGAGAAAACAGGAGGGTCCAAACATCACGAGGAGATTAACGTTCTGTGATTAATGGCATTGCTACATTTCTACTTTATGAAAAAGATCTTGGTTTTATGGGATTCTGAGGAATGGTGATTGTCATAAGAACGTATAAAAAAGCTATAGCATGTACCGAGGAACCAAAGAGAGATGGGAGTTAATTACTCAACAGTAGTTATTCTGATATAAGTGATGATTAGATCATTAAATATTTATTACCTTTTTAATGCCCTTGTCCCTCATAATTGCAGCTTCATATCCTTGTATGAATATATGAAAAGATGATCAAACATGTAAAAGCTCAGAATTCCTAAGAGCATCTTACGTTAGTACAGTTCACATTCACTAGGGTTAGTGGGGTACGACCCTCGCAAAATATCAAAGTGTGTGTGCCCGAGGGAAGGGGGCTGAGGCATGGTGGGGAGAATGAGCACCCAGGGTCCAAACCAGGTCAGGGAGAGGAGAAGAAAGGAGACGTAGGGATGACAGCCCTATGTTTCTTGCCTCTCACTCAACTCCTTCCTTGAGGGAGCATCAAGAGAGGGCTTGTGGTGCTGAGAGATTGTTGATCTACTTTTTAAAAAGATACTGATCTTGTGCTCCTACCACAAGAACATTGCATTATTCAGATTATAACCAGAGTCCTGAGCCCTCCTGAAACTTGGCACACATACCTAAATTTCTAAACGGAGAATGTATTGCAAAGGAAACAATTCTTTGAGCAGGGTCACTTTCTGCAGACATGCAGAGGACTCTTTTAGTTCACTTTGATTTGAAAGAGAGGTGCCTAACTGTGGAAGGCATGGTAGCCACTTTGAGGCTCTGCTGCACACGTCTGCCTGGAAATTGGCTGCTGAGCAATTCAAAACAAGACCAGAAATGATTTCAAGTTTTTGTTTTGGCTGTTTGTTACTGTTTTTTGCAAGATTTTGAGGTTGCATGGTATGAGTTGTAGATCTGAGTCATTCCTAGAGGGTTCCTAATTTTGGGAGGAGTCTGGTGGGGGTCGGGAGAACAAAGATGCCCCTAGGGGGCTGTATGTAGGCTGCTGGCCAGTTTCAAACAAAAATACCATCTGGGGGGCTTGCTGCCTGCAAGGAGCCCTGCTGGCTACTTTTCAGTGCCCAGCTGATCAGTCATCAGCTGGTGGGTGGGAGAGGTTTGTCATTCTGGCACTGATGTTATCCAGAAATACTGTTTCCTCCACAGCTTGCAAAGCATGTGAACATTGAACTGTTGAAGATGTTTAATTTATTAATGTTGGAACATTAAATAGAACTTACAAGATAAATTCATCATTTAATTTTGTTAATTTGAAATACAATTTTAGATTTTGTAAAAATGCTCAGAAATGAATTAATGAGAAATGTGAAAGGTTACCTAAACAACTATCTTGTGTGTTTCACAATTAAAATAGCGCATTTCAAAATCAGAAATTTCAAGCAATTCAGGGTAACTAGTGTTAACAAGTGATTTCCAGGCTCTTAATTCCTCACACAGCTGGTAGTATAGGGATGGGAACGTTCTTCAGGTTCAGTAGAAGTGGGCTCCATTTTGTCCTTAGCCACATGGTGATTGTAACAATGTGAGATCACTTCTTTCCATGTTGCAGTTAAGTTTTATGGGGATAATGAGTTTGGGATGCTGGGACTGATTTTAAAGCCGTTGTCCTAGCAATCCCATCCCTGCTCTCTGTGCTTGTGTGTGTGTGTGTGTGTGTGTGTGTGAGAGAGAGAGAGAGAGAGAGAGTACGCGCATGCACAGATGTGAAATTAAAAGAGAAGGGGGAATATAACAGGAAGGTGACATCTGTATAAGTGGAAGGGCATAAGGAAGTGTGTGACTGTTTGAAAAGGGGTAGGGAAGATACTTGAATTTGCAAGATTTGAACTGGACCGTTAATAACAGGGTGACTTGAAGATCTCCCATTCATTGGGCTGCTATAAGTCAAAGTCAGTTTGCAGTGATGTAGACTCAAGTCAATAGACTTAGACTCAGATTGGATTTAAGTTGCTTCGGTGACTCGACTCGGCCATAAATGATGCACTGACTTGACTCAACTTGAGACTTGTTTATTTTCAGTGACTGACTTGCTGCCCTTGGTTCAGTAACATAACACATTCGTCCAGAAACCTGATGACTTTGAACAACGCCTCCATCTCTTTTTACCTACTGGTCACATGGCAATCTGTCTCAAGCCCCAGTGTCAGTGCATTTCTCAGAGGGGTACAGCAAATGGGTTAGGCAATGGGCTTGAGGCAGGCTGGAGATCTGCTCAGCACCCTGTTCCCGCTGCATATCGGAGGAGCCTTCTCAAACTTTTCCTAAGAGCAGAAGACAAGTCTCGCCTCCAGAGCGCAGGGTGCATTTCTCAGAGGTGAACAGCAAATTTGTCAGGCAACGGGCTTGAGGAAGAAGGATCCTTCCTTCTAAAGCTTTTGAAGCCTCAGTAATGGGGAGTAAGAAGGATCCTATTCCCCACTTCTCAGGCTGCAGATGGCAAAATTGCAGATGTGGAGAACCAACTCTGCTTAAATTGTTAAAACTGAATTTATTTCACTCTATCCAATAATTCTGGAATATAGGTTGGGGTATAAAGTTGGCTTCCAGACTTGAGACTTGACTTGAAAGTATCTTGAAGGACTTAAGACTTGACTTGAGACTCAGAGTAAAAGACTTAAATACATCACTGTAAATTTGACAACAGCTTACAACAACAAAGGAAGAGACTTCTCTAATTGTGTGACCTGCTGGGTCCAGCCCCCTTCACTGACATACTGACCTCACCCTGCGTTTGAACTCAGAGACTTGATATAGTCATCAGCCCATTTCTGGTTTAAAGAGTAAAAATACCAACAATTCAGAGTCTGAGGACACATATGATGTATCTGTATATACAGTTATATCAGTTTGATACCAGTTTGGCTGTAAAGGCTCCAGCCATAGCAGTCCTGGGATCTGTAGTTTGCTGAGGGTTTTTGAATTTTCTGGCAGGGCACTATAGTGCTTTTCCCTGAAATACAACTCCCAAAATGCCCTGACTTAGGATCCTCACTCCATCTCTCCACTGAAATCTGTACTACTTCAGAGCTTGCTGGAAAATACACATATTTGTAGGTGTGAGAATGATGCATGTTATTTTTTAAAATGCACTATAATGTGACAAATTTTCATTCACACTAGAAAAAAAATTGCAGTTACAGCCCAGTGCAGGAATGGGGTAGAACAAATGTCACAGTTTTAAAAAAAATGACAATTTGAGCAAAATTGAGCTTCACTCATTCACCCATTCTTAGGCCATTTCCACACTAGACTGTTATAGTGTTATTATTCCACTTTCAACATCCTATGGAATCCTAGGTTTGCAGTTTAGGGAGGGGCCTCAAAGGAAAGTGGAATAATAGCACTATAACAGTCCAGTGCGGAAATGACCTTACTTAAAGAGTATACCTTAAAATATTTAAGTATTCTCAATTTAAAATAAAGATGTATGCTCAAAAATGTGGCCTAAATATCTGATTTGCTAGCAAGTGTTCCATCAAAGAGAAAGGGTATCCAGCACAAGGACTGGAGTAATAGAACGAAGGTAGTACTGCTGAAAGCCGGGAAAGGTTAATGTAACACAGCATCTGTCAGTAGTATAAAGTGTGGCCAGCTTGCTCAACATGTTCTGAACCAGAAGATAATGAGTAAGGTTTCACTCTAATTCTATTATAAGGAAAAATGGTATGATATAATGTGTGCATACACAAAGATCTTCTAAGACTTATCTCCCTTTTATGGCTTCTTTTGATTTTTCATGTGCTTCTATGTGTATGTGCCTTCACGTCTGATGTGGGAGCCACCAACTGCCACTGATTGCAGCTTACAAACCTTTCACCACACAAGTGAGCTAGTGCTTGGTGGCAGGGGGGAGAATGCAGCCTAGAAGAGCAAATAAAGGACAGAAGTACAACTGACACATAGAAAACATCAGGGGAGGGGTGTTAAAAACAAACCCAAAAATAACACAAAATATCACAAAAAACAGAATGCTGAAATTTTGGCTTGGTCATAGAATCATAGAGTTGGAAGAGACCCCAGGGGCCATCCAGTCCAACCCCCTTCTGCCATGCAGGAACCCACATCAAAACACTCCTGACAGATGGCCATCCAGCCTCTGCTTTGAAACCTTCAAGGAAGGAAACTCCACCGCACTCTGAAGCAACCTATTCCACTGCTGGACAGCTCTGACCATCAGGAAGTTCTTCCTGAGGTTCAGGTGGAATCTCTTTTCCTATACTTTGAATCCATTGCTCCTTCTCCTAATCTCTGGGACAGCGGAAAACAAGCCCGCTCCCTCTCGACATGTCATCCCTTGAAATATTTAAACATGGCTATCATGAGCTCTCTTAACCTTCTCTTCTGCAGACCAACATCCCCAGCTCCCTAAACCACTCCTTGTAGGCCATGACTTCCAGACCCTTCACAATTTTGGTCACCTCCTCTGCACACATTCTAGAGAAGGATGTATAACACTATCAAAAATTGCAATAACAATAGCTGTTACATTACTATACCGCTTATCAGTGCAAAGCACTCCCTAAGCAATTTACAATGTATTTTAGGTAATTGTCCCCTACAAGTTGGGGACTTATTTTACTGATCTATGGAAGGATGGAAGGCTGTATCAACCTGGAGCCCAGCAGGATTGAACTCAAAACGTTGTGGCTGCAGTACCAGCATTTAACCACTGTGCCGCCAGGGCTCTATATGAGCCACCCAGACCAGCCCAGAAGGGCCTTCCACAATTTGGATCTTCCTTCTCTTTCTGAGCACAGTACACAGAGAAAGTTCTCTCCTAACCAACACCAACCAACCCACCTTAAGCAGGTAGCCAGCACTGTACAGGATAATGAAAAACATAGGAAGTTGCTTTGTACTCAATCAGAACATTGGTCTATCTAACCCAGTGTTGCCAGCTCTGACTGGCAGTGGCTCTCCAGGGTCTCAGCCAGGATTTCATCCATCCTCTACCCACAGAGTCCTGGTATTCACTAGCTACCTACTTAGCAGCCCTCGAGATGATATGGCAAGCGCTGATCTCAGGGAAACCAAGACAGGAAGGGACAAACTTTTCTACTCTCTTTTCTACTCTCTCATGTTACTGTGGTTACTTCTTCTTCTCATTTGACATGTTAGTGACAGAAAGAGGGGATATTTTTCTGGAATCTAGCAGGAAGGGCTTTTAGGAATGGCCAGCATTGGCTGAGACTGGTGCAAATGGAGGGGAAACTTGTGGAATTCTTCTCTGGCTGGAGTTGAGGTCCAAGCTAAAGAAGCATTCAGTGTTATGTGGGGGTGGGGGACAGACAGGAATTATGAGCTTGCTTCTTATCTGAGGCAAAATTTTCAAAACCGTTAAAGTTTTTAGCCAAGAGTCAGGAGAACTTTACCAACATCTTGAGTTTAAATGCACCCTCAGGATCTCCAGAAAAGTAAATCTCCAGCTGGAGGAGTAGATGATGCATATGGTTTTTACTGCAAATAACACAGTAAATTGTCCTGCTCCAAATCTGGTCATGGGTCTGTCAGGCTCAGTTTTGTCTACACTGACTGGCAGCAGGTCACCAAGATAGGCATTTGACCAGTTTTAGTTAAATGTTTTGGGGATCAGAACTGTGGATTTGCACGCAATGTATGTGCTTTCCTTCTGAGTTCATAGTCCTTTAGCCTATGCACATGGACATGTGTGGACACCTGGATGGCACACAAAGAATGGTCTCTGTCACTCGATGTGCTGGTGATGTTCACTTTGAACTGTAGCTCACAGAAAATTGAAAATGTGATGTCCTTCTAGAACAGGGGCCTCCTGTGTTGCTAGACAGAAACTTTCAACAGCTCTGTCCAACCTAGAGAACTACTTGAAGTTGCATTGAAGTGACATCTGCACCTGGTCTAGAATATATTTAAGCCAAAGAACTTGGGCTGTGATAAATCAACACCTCCTTGCTTTTTAAATCAGAGGAGGACCTAATGTTTTAGAGGAAAGAACCATGTGCTGAGATTTCCTTGAGCAAACTCCCCAGGCATCCCTTATGAAGAGAGGTGATGTACAAGTTAACCAGAGGTTAAATGATAATGACAGTAGTAATGATAGTGTCAAGGCTTCAGCAGTGTGTAGTGGTGCTGTTTTGGGAATGAGGGCATAATTTTTTAGTATCAGTGTAGGTGTGTTAGAAGCATGTTCTCAGTGTTTTTATTTTCCTCTGTGAAATGTTGGAGAGTCTGTGTGCACTTGCAGCTGAGAGTTAGATCATCCTCGGTGGCTGAAGTTCCTAATTAATGCTCAGCCTTTAGAAGTCCTGCAAGCCACTCTGTCCCTTGAGCTGAGAGCCAAGAGAGACTGAAGCACATTTGGCAGGGCAAGGAAGACTGTGTGTCGTTCTCTATGTTTGTGGGTGTTTATGGAAGAACAGCCAAAGCGCTCATAAAAGTGGCCACATGTAGGTCAGTCTCAAAGCTGCCCTGCATTCCATTTGCCTTTTGCTTTATAGACTTTTTATTCCTCACTAAAGCAATGCTAATTGCTGTTAAGTGGAAAGAAACCAAGACCTTCTAACTATACCTGTTGTTGCTCCTATTGCTCACAGCCAAGGAGAGATGGTTAAAGAAGGTAGAAGCTGGATTCCTCCACCCTTGTTCAGCTGTTGTTTTCCTTGTTCAGCAAAGATAGGAATCTGCTTGCTTTCATTCAGACTAAAAGAGTCAAATGAAAAAGCAAGAGGAGAAACGCATGTGAAATTGCTTCATGCTGAACCGACCGTTGATCCCTTTACCCCCCTACTGCCAACCCTGATTGGCACCAGCTTTTTAAACCTCAGGTCAGAGAGATGACTTTCCCTTTTCTTGCTCCTTGAAGCTTCTAACTGAGCTGTGGAGAATCCTGTGGCCCTCCAAATGTTATAGTAATAGGAATAGCACTTACATTTCTATACTGTTTATCAGCGTGAAGCACTCTCTGAGCAGTTTACAGTGTGTTAGCTAATTTCCCCCAACAAATTGGGTACTCATTTTACCGCCCTATGGAAGGATGGAAGGCTGAGTCAACCTGGAGCCCGGCAGGATCGAACTTACAACGTTGTGGCTGCAGTACCGGCATTTAACCATTGCGTCACCAGGGCCTTTTCCTGTTTTTGGATTGCATCACCCAGCATTCCACACCATTGACTTTGCTGGATGGGGGCTACTGGGACCTGCAATCCAACAACAACTGGAGGGCTACATGATTCCTGCTTCTGTTTAAAGGTCTGGACCAACCTTTTCTAACCCAATCAATGTAAACTTCCTATCACCTCCAGCCCATATGGCCAGACTATTGCTCAGGATGGGTCAGTGACTGAATCTGGGATCTTTAACTTGTTCTGTTACTGAACAACAAATAGATCTTTCTACATTTTGCAAACAAAACCAAAAATGTTCATAATGTCCCCTCTCCTGTTACTGCCTGAGCCCCTTTCCCCCTTTCCCCCATTGCCAAAGGCTCCACAAGGGGTGTTTGAAGAATGTGAATCTTCATGATTATGACACAAAGTGACCTTCTGAACTAATGCACAGATGGGACCTTCATTGTCTGCTGGCTTTTGAAGTTCCTGCTGTTCTAGCACATTGCGCAGCAATGTTTATTTTGGGAAGCCAAGTAAGGTTAGAAGTGTGGATTTTGAGAGAGAAAACGCATGTCTGAACATATACTTAATGCTGCTCTAATCTTAATTTTTAAAATGTTGTTAACTATATGTGCTTTTAAAATATGTGTAATTTTCTGTCTTGTAAGCTACTTTGAGTCCCAGTCTAATAGACTGGCAGGATATAAATAAAGTGATGGGTGGATGGATATTTAACTCCAAATATTTGTGCAGAAAATTTCTCTGTAATCACACCTAGCAGAAATGTTTGTGGGGAGTGTCTAAAAATTGTCAATTGCACTTTTCAGAAGCATCCAGGCTTTGTGACTGGCCATTTGGAAGCTATTTCAGCTCTTTGCTATTAAGAGCCCCAAATAACCTTTAATCAAATCAGGAAGAGACTATTTAGAACTTCCAGTTAAAAGAAGGGGCCGTACAGTATCCAGAAATCTGACGTGTGTGGAAGAGAGTCTGAGTGGTTCTCAGATCTGCAGCGACTGCACATCCTGAATCTCATTCTATTCATTCTCTTCCCAAATGAGCATCCTGCTGCCTAAGATGTTAGGAACAACCTCAGTTAGGACTTAAGTATAGCTCTTTCCATCCCATTTTCTAGAAAGAGAAAACATTTTAACTACCAACAGACATTTTGGGGCACGCAAAGCATTGCTCTCTATGTCGGTAAAACTTCCAAAGCATCCGAGAGTCCTTGGCCTCTTGGGAACTGAGTCCCAGGTTACCATCACATGTTGGAGGACTGCAGACCGACATGAAGTCAAATGTTGGCAGGAGCTCCATATTGACAGCTATTGACAGTTTTTTTAAAAGGAAGAAAATTTGAAAGGACAAGAATAAGTGTAGTGTGTGAGAGAGTGTGTTTGTGTGTGTGTGGTGGAGTGGAAAAATATTTTATGAGGTGAGTCAGGAAAGCCTGATGAGGAGAATCTTAGGCCCTTTCCTCACGGGGGGCGAAACGGGTCCGTGCACACAGGGGCAGAGCTTACCCGCAAGCAGGTTGCTCCGTCCCTGCGGAGAGCGCGGATCCACCGTTCTAAACGCCGCTGAATTTTGGCGGCGCTCAGCGGTGTTCAGCGGTGCTTGGCGGCACCTAAAATGGCGGCCGGTGGCTTCCAGCGGTGCTCCGGCAATCAGGACAGCGCGCCAGCCAGAAACCCGCCCCCGGGCAGATCTGCAGGGACGCGCTACCGTGTCTCTGCAGTTCTTCACCGGGGGCTGCCACGGGGCAGCGCGGGTGAGTTTTGTAAAAACCACTTGCGAAGGTGGTTTTTATAAAACTTGCAGTGCCACCCCCGCGGCTGCACTAAAGCAGTTTGAGGTCTAGAGCCTCATTTTTTTAACTGCGCTAGCGCACCTCACGGTGAAGAAGACCTCCAAGAGAGGTCGCCCTAGCGTGGGCAATATGCCCGTGTGGAAATGGCCTTAGATTGATGAAAATCTTCATGGTTTGTGACTTCTGTGCAAAATTTGCACATTTTTTTTTGCAGCAAATATATCCTTATCTCCACAGAATTTTTTTTTTCTGGACATATTTTCTCTGCAGAAAATGCTGGCAGAGTGGATTGCACAAAAATGTACAGCTTTTACCACCAGAAAGTGCTTCCTAATGTTTTGGGTGGAATCTTTTCTCTTGCAGTTTACATTACGTTTGCATTGGTTTGTGTTACAGTCTCTGGTTCCTGCCTTTTAACTTCAGACTAAAACCCAGAGTATATTATCTGCTCCACTGATATAGAAATCACCATCTGGTACTGCTTGAAGCATTCTGTCTTTAGAGCAGGGCCTTATGGGTGGGATGATGGAGGAACCTTCCTTATTGTATAGCACAGATTTATATGGGCACATACACAAACACACATGCACACACTGCTCCACTTTGCAAAGTCATGACTGGTTGTTGAGAACTGTCATGTCAATTGTGATCTGGGAAAGACTGGAAAACTTTGGTTGCCTAGAATGAGGAGAAAACGGTGTGATTTGCCAAGGCTTAGTCTGAGACAGTACTTAACCTGGTGCCAAGTAGTGTCAGCTCCAGTGCAAGGCAACCAGAGACTAGCTTGTTGCAGATGCTTGTCTCCTGATGAGTACCAGCTAGCTTCCACTTCGGATTTGGGAACTGCCACTTTATAATTCATGCCTGTAACTGGCACTTTATTGTCTCATTAATCTACATGTGCAGACCAGGGCTATCAAGTACTTTTCTTGGGCTATCATGTTCTGGGTTCTGCCTTGACAATGCAGAACCATGTCAATTTGTTTCTGACTCCAGAGATAGTTAAGCATATCTGTATATAAGCAGAATCTGTTAATGTAATTTGAGGACCACCTCATCCCAACTTTCCTGTTCTTATAACGTCACTTGGATGCCCTGAGAGAAGGAGAGAACCCCAAGAGTAGAGCCAACATTTCTAAAGTTTAGGCAAGAAGATGAAGCTATTACACTCAGATTTGTTATTTTGTCCTGTCTGAATCCCCAAATTCTTCCATGGTTCTCTGATTGGCCTGCATTTTAGTGATTCTGCATTCTTTCCCTGCAGTGCCAGTGTAACATTTACAATGTTTTGCAAGTAGCTGTTGGATACTGTAATGTGCTCTTCTTCATTGGAGTCAGTGAATTGTCCAATGCCATATATCTAACTTTATTAACTATTGATGGCTACTACATTGCCATTAGTTGGATAATTTTCTTCTGTTGTTCCTGGACCAAACCTTTGTTTCCATTAGTTGATTTGTCAGAATCCAATAGCACACATGATACAAATCAAATAAATTTCAGCAAATGAACTAATAAAGAAGTGCTCTTGAGGGAAAGGAACAGTGCAGAGAAGGGGGTTTGGGAGCCAGCAGTGGTGCTGTGGTCCAGTGAGACCGACTGGTTATTAAAGGGAGCTATTTCCTAATGTTTGTTTCTGAGCTGATCTGAACAGGGTGGAGCTTGTTATAGAATCATAGAGTTGGAAGAGACCCCAGGGGCCATCCAGTCCAACCCACTGTTATGCAGGAACACACACAAAGCACTCCCAACAGATGGCCATCCAGCCTCTGCTTAAAAACCTCCAAAGAAAGAGACTCCACCACACTCTATTGAGGCACTGCTAGACAGCTCTGGCCATCAGGAAGGTCTTTTTGAGGTTCAGGTGGAATCTCCTTTCCTGCAGCTTGAATCCGTTGCTTCTTGTCCTAGTCTCTGGAGCAGCAGAAAACAAGCCCCCTTCCTCTTCGACATGACATCCCTTCAAATATTTAAACATGGCTATCATGTCCCCTCTTAACCCTCTCTTCTGCAGACTAAACATACCCAACTCCCTTAGCTGTTCCTCATAGGGCATGGCTTCAGACCTTTCACCATTTTGGTCACCCTCCTCTGGACACGTTCCAGCTTGTCGATATCCTTCTTGAATTGAGGTGCCCAGAACTGGACACAGTATTCCGGATGAAGTCTAACCAATGCAGAATAGAGTGATACCATTACCTTCTTCGATCTAGACATCACACTCCTATTGATGCAACCAAGAATCGCATTGTCTTTCTTGGCTGTCCATCACCAGTGATTTCTGGCCCATATTTCATAAGAGGTGGAAGATCTGGTGTACCACAATTTTATCTAATATGTCTGGCTGTGTAACTTTGTCGACTTTTTAGGCTGGCATCCTTGTATATCTAAAAGAATTCCGTTGCAACTTGCATTGTTGCCTGCTGTTGTTAAAGTGACCTGATTTTAAATACAAATTTGCATCTAATGATATTTCTTCAGACAGACTTAGCTGTGTGCTGTATTCCTCTCCCTCCCTCCCCCCTCCCCTCCACCCTCCACCCTAGTGTGCCGGTTTTTAAGTCACTGTACATCTTGTGTCTTTAAATAATGTATTAGGAACATTGTCAAGTCTGTAAGTGCTTTTTTAATGAGAGTGTGAAGATTTAATGGGGTTAGATTGCTTTCCATGACATTTTGGAGTGACTTAATTGTAACAGCAGAGACAGGCTGTATATTAAAGTTTTCTAAGTATGTCAGCTGTGGATTGTAGCTGAGAGCTTTGTAGGCAATATGAATGATGAGTTCAGTAGGCTCCCCCCTCTTTTCCTCAAATGCCAACCTTTGTTAAATAATAGCATAGTTCCCAGAGCAAACAATGGTTCAATGACAAACAGGAGTCCTACAAGCCAACCTTGATTCTGCTTTTTTGAAATGGCAAGGGTGGTTTTTCTTAATAAATTCTGGGATGTAGCCCATCTAATGAATCTTGATGAGTTGATGAAAAGAGATTTTTGTCTTTCTTTCATACTGCACTGAGGGTGTATGTAAGCTGCCAGACTTTCTTAACAGAGATGAGTGAGAATTTTCTCTTTGTTTTTTGATCATCTTCAAAATTGTCCTGGTCCATGTTGACTATGATTAGTGTTTAGTGCTTTTCTTCTTTTCTTTTGATTTGCTGTCATATTTGCAGTCACCTGAAGAACTGCACATGTGTGGAGAAACCACTACTGTGTGTGTTAATGACCATTTCTCGATGGCAAATTGATTGATATGGGACAAAATTTACTATGAGGGAGACAGCAAGACTTGCACTGCAATGGAGTGGTGCACTGACATCTTCCACTTCTAGGGGTTAAAGGCAACCACCTCTTCATTTAGAAACATTGCTTACTAAAATTAAAAAAAAAAGATGCCTGAGAGTCCTTGCATGAGTTTTTCTCACATGCCCATTTTGGAAAGTAATTTGTGCTATTTATTGTTTGAAAAGACAAGATTAGAGGGTAAAATGATTGCCGTCTTCAAATATCTGAAGAATTGTCACATGTGAGCTAGTTTTTGCTCTTCCCAAGATAGGGTTAATGGAATAAAATTACAGGAAAGGAATTTCTGACTAAACCTTAGGAAGAACTTTCTGATTGTAAGAGCAGCTTGGGAGTAGAATGGACTGGCTCAGCACTCTTTCATTGGAGGTTTTTAGACAGAGGCTGGATGGCCATAGGCCAGAGTGTGAAGCCTGTGGATTCCTGCATTGACAGAGGATTGGATGAGATTGTCCTTGGAGTCTCTTCCTGCTCTACAATCTAAAATGTTATGTTTGGTCCTCAGGAAGTAAGTATGAGTTTCATCTGCAAGTTTGATTGCTCAGTCAGGAAACTGAATGAATCACACTGCTACAAAGAAGACATGCTGTTTCTGGTCTGTCCCTAAAAGTAGGAGTTCTGTTCATAGTCCTAGCCATCTGGAAAAGGACCCTTGCGGTCCTCTTCCGACCTGGGAGTTTTAGGAGAGGGGAAGAGAACTCATCCCTTAGCTGTTTCATGTTGGATTACAGAATGCTTGAGAACCTCCAGAACAGACTTGGAATATCTAATATTTATATAGCCAGATGTGGTGGTGGTACTGCTGACTGCTGGGAAACCTAAAAGTTCTCTTTCCCACCTCTTAGTCTTTTGTTCTTCCTGAAACATAGGAAGCTGTCTTCTGCTGAGCCAGACCATTGCTCCATCTAGCTCAATTTTGTCTGCACTGGGGTGGGCAACTTTGGCAGGGGTAGGGAGGCAATTTTCTGCTCCTGGGATTCTCCTGAGGTCACATAGGCTGCCTCAAACCAACAAAAAACCTAACAAAAATAATGTTACACAATGCAGTGGCGGGGGAGGGGACTAAAAGCTTATTTAAAAGGTGAATTGCTGATTCTTGTGGCTTCCAGAAGGGGCAGTTTACCCATTGGGGCCTAGTAAAAGGATAACCCTTGGAGTGTGGAAGGGTCAAAGGCTGCAGGCCCATAATTTGTCCACCCCTGGCTTCCACTGACTGCCAGTGGCTTTCAAAAATTCCAGATAGGTCTTTCCAGACCCTCACAGAGATTGCATAGAGTTCATGGATGCACTTTCTCCCTGTAGAACCTGTGCTTAGTCTCCTTCCTAGAAGATAAATCCCTTATGATTCTAAAAGAATACAGCTTTAAACATGAACTTTGGCAGCTGCTTTGTACCAAGTTAGGCCCAATGAAGAATAACGGTGTGTCTCTTTCTTTGCTTGAGACCTTGGAGTTCTTTCTGCAGACCTTCTGGGGTGGATCAGCCAGCAGCCTGACTTAAGCATAAGCCCCAGCTGATTCTGGCACTGAATGATTTCCAACTAACTGACCATTGCTTTTTCTGTCAGGAAATTTAGTTACTGATTTGATTTTTTTTAAAATTCCTTTGAGCATACTTGATCTGTTTAAAAAATCACTGAATAAATTGATTATCCTTAAGTGTGGGATATTCTGAATGGGCGCAGGAGTAACATCTTGCCTTTTTATGTCCAGGCTTCTGAATTTGAGAATTAAAGGAGTAACAGGTTTAGCTGAAGATTAGAAACTTTGCCTTTCAGCTTTGCAGACAGTGTCTGCTCTGCTGAAATGTGTTCTTGTTTCCCAGAGGCTGTTGCAAGCTGGAATGTTTGTTCCTGTTGTCTGAATTAAAAAAATCACTGGCCTGCAAGAAAGGTGAATGGGAGGGAGGGCAGAACAAATGTCTCTGGAGCTGAGGGAACTGTGTTGCACTGCTGGTGCCGTTTCGCCTTGAATCAAAAGGAAGGTAGAGAGGAGGAAGCGCAGGAGAGAATTTGTCCAGGGTCTGCAGACGCAGGCTTAGCTCACATGCCCTTTCAGGCATCATGGTAACCTTCTGCCTCAACAAGAAAGGAGGAAAAACACCACTCTTTTTGAACTGTAACTGACTGTTTTAGTTACTTTTCTAGTTAAGAATATAAGAAGAAGAGGGGGCAAATTATGTGGCACTTCCAAGATTAATGCATTTATTTGGGCATCTTTATTTTTTTTTATTACAATCCATTTGTTCACGTACGTTGGTGAAGTACAACATTCAAGCCTACATATGACATAAACACATCAGGGTTTTTTTTAATATATAACTATATGAACTATATAAACTACAAAAACATAGATGCACCATACTACAAACAAGAAATACACAAAGGAAAACTCTGCACCATATACAAAATACAATATACAATGTATGATACAATGCTTACCAATTACTAACAATAAATATTAACAAAATTCATAACAAAAGTACATGAACCCATAAATCTATTAAGACAATTTAATAAAAGGAAAAAGAGACTTCCTGGTTAGGTGAGGTTTCAGCTTTACTTAATAGGAGTTATCTCTTTCTGTAATTAATAAAAGATGAAATAAAGATTAAGAAGAGAGTTTAAAATTAAGAATACCCAAATTAACATAGATGACACTTGCATAAAGTTTCTTAACTGTTGCAAAGTAAACCATCAAATACTACATTCTACCTCTTCTTATGGTTATAGATAACAATGTTCCAAACTCCTTCATTGGGCCCTACATCAACCGCTGACAGTCATATAAAAAATACAAGTTGATCCCTCCCCTCACCCAAAATACAAATATCCGAGAAATATGTATACTCACTGTAAATACATCATGTTTGGATGCTATACTTCATCAGTACATCTGAAGAAGTGGCTTGCAGTATGAAAGCTGATGCTGAAGGTAATCTGTTAGTCTTAAAAGCCGTTTTCTTCTACTTCATATCCATCTACTATAATATTCTGTATACAAAATTTGTGTGATCCTAGTGTGTTTCGTACCATGGACCATTAGCTTGCACCACTTATTTCTTTTTAAAAAATAAAAATAATTAAAAGAAAATGTAGTTACTTCTGAATCAGAAGGAAGTAGAAAACTACTTTTAAACATATAATTGTAATGACAAATAACTTTTTTGGGTTCTTGTAACTGTAAGTAATTATTTTTTTTTTAAAAAAAATAACTTCCCATATTTTGACTTTACTATTTAGTTATAGGAACCTTAGCTCATGGACAGAAGACATGCTTTGCATATGTAAAGTCCCAAATCCAATCCCTGCCAATAGCAACTCAATCAAATGTTGAATGGTGAGTCAATATGTAGGAAAATCCAGTTGATTTAATGGGTCTACTCTGGTTAGGGCTAACAACAGGATTGTGGCACTGGGATATAAATACAATGAATAATACTTGTGCTGCCTTCTCAGTTAATATACTTCAGGGGCTAACTGTAGTTCAGGCTGGGGTAGAATACCTGGCTGGGAATCTTCTTGGGGCTTTATGGGTTTATAACCAAGGTTTTGCTAATGTATGTACTTTTCCCTGCCAGCCGCCCAAATGGACCCTGTTACACAAAGAGTGTTGTCCTTCAACTGGTAGTCTTTGCCTTTCCTCTCTGGTGCTTAGACCTTCATGCAAGAACGTTAGTGGAACTTTAGGCTCAGCCAGTCTGAAACAGAATCTGGGCCATTCTTTGGAAAATGAAAACCCCACATTCAGTCCCGGTGTCTAGTTGTCTTAGCACAGGGGCACACAACTTCATTTGTGTGTGTGTGAATGTGTGTGTATGCATTTCCATACGTTTTGGAGATTTTCTGTGTGGTTTGCAAATGACAGTCACTCAGATCTGAAGGTTAAAATCTGGAAACAACTGGCGAGGGGAGGGAAGGAAAATGCTTGGAGCCTAAGTAACTTTAGAAGTGGGGTCCAAGGACCAGGTGTGGTCCATGGACCACACTTTCCCCACATCTAGTTTAGCAAGTGACATGAAGGTCTGGTCTCTGCATGAGACTCTGGACAGCTGCGGCCAGTTTAACATTCTGGGCTCAGTGAGCAAATCATTTGACTTGAGGTCAGCCAGGTTTCTGTATTTCTTTTACAGCAGAAGTGGGCAAAATGTAACCTGCAGGCCACATGCTGCTCCAAAGGTTTTTGTGGCAACCCTAAGGTGAAACTATCATGAAGTTTTTGTGGCACCCAGGACCTCCTAAAGGTCAAAAATTACCCCCCAAATACCCTCCACAGGTCATAGGGGGAATTTTTGCTATGTCTTTTGGGCTTCCGTGGGCTAATTTAGGCTTAGGAGAGGGCTTTTTTTAATTTAAATCAGGGAGTGAACAAGAAATGACTCCCATTCACTTCCTGTTGCTAAAAATGACTCTCTTGGGCTTAAAAGAGCTTTGAGGAGCCTAAAAACATGGTGGAAAGATAGGCATGGTAGAAATACAGACATTAGATGTCAACTCAAATAGAGACTTATGCAGGAGAATGCAGTTGTGAACAAATCATTTTCAGAGCAAGTGTGGGGAACCTCTGGCGCTCCCAGCGATGGACTAAAACTCCCATCATTCCCAGGCATTGACAATACGGATTCTGGCTTGGGGTCTAACAACAGCTAGAAAGGACCAGGTGACTCACCCGACCTGAGCTCATGCAGTGATGGGGCATTATCTGTATTAACTGATCAGAGATACACAGTCGTAGGGTCATAACTGAAAAGACCCTGCCTCTTTTCCCACCACTCTCACTGTCCATTAGCTCAAAATTCGAATTAAGTCTGGTACTCCCTGAAGGCAAGGCAAGAAAAATAGAAATCCCTTTCAGTGGGAATAAGGAATTCAGGAAACTGAAACACTAATTTTGCCACAGGTCTTGGTCTTTGCAACTGTTTCAGCAACACAGTTGTTGTGTTAATGTGATCTGAATATGTTAGCTTTAGATGGGAAGAGACAAGGACCATTTCCAGACTAGACTGTTATAGTATTATTATTCCACTTTCAATATCCTATGGAATCCAGGATTCCATAGGATACTGAAAGTGGAGTAAATAGCACTATAACAGTCTAGTGCGGAAACGGCCAAGACTGTACAACTATGTATGCTTGGATGACCCCTAAAATGGGAAAACTTGCTTTCTGGGTTGTAATAACAACAAATGATAGTGGCTGAGATCCTAAACTGAGGAGAAGGAAAGTAGCTGTATGCTCATGGAGTTGCATGTCACTTGTGCAATGCCACTTCATCACTGAATTGTAGCATTGTGCAACCAAATGTGCAGCCACACTGCATGTGCAATTGTGATGAATGTACGTGTACACTGCAACTCCATTTCCACAACCTTGAACTGGATGTGGGCACCGAGCATTAGAGCATTAGTCCAACTGTTTCCTTAGGGGAATTTACAGATGCAGAAGACACCAACAGTAATTCCTGCCCTAGTTTTGTGATTTTCCAGAGAACGTGTCACAGTGTGGGGGAAAACATATCAAAGTCCATCTGGAAAAAATGCATTAGGCATGCCTTCTGTGCTGCTAGGGGAAGACCCTTTGCTTTTATTGTAAGGGTGACCGTATCTCCTTGCCTCAGGCAAATGCTAGAGGTGGAACCTGGATCGTAGTGTGCAGTTGCAAGAGTACAGTGCCCAGATAGCTTTGTTAACAAAGTACGCCTAGTCAGGCTCAATTAGACAAGATTAAATCGAAGGGCTGTAGCATCTGGTGGAGGGGGCATCCAAATGGCTCCCAAGAGCCTCTCGAAATCCTATTACAGCCGTTAATCTGATTGGAGAATGCATGGAAGACCTATATAAACTTCTCTGCCATAATAACTTTC
Source organism: Iguana delicatissima (assembly GCA_948472985.1). Taxonomy (NCBI): domain Eukaryota; kingdom Metazoa; phylum Chordata; class Lepidosauria; order Squamata; family Iguanidae; genus Iguana; species Iguana delicatissima. The sequence continues at coordinate 435,080 of CAOKZL010000060.1, forward strand.
TGTGGTCATTTAATCTTTTAAGACAAATGGCCTCAAAGTGTTTGTGCAGTGCATCGCAGAGAGGGGGACCAAATTAACTTGGTTTGCATTTTAATGTGAACCAGTCTTGTTTGTGCTTCTCAGCCTAATAATGCACACTGCAATACAGTTGTTTGTACAGATAATTTTTCATTTTCTTTTTCAACTTTTTCAGTGCTATTAAAAAGTGTGTACAAAAAAGTGTGAACTACGTTAGCACTTGGGAAAAAGTGTACCTTTGGAGAACTGCTTGGGAAAATGTTTGTGTCAGAGGGAGGAAAGTGACTTTTTATGGACATTCTTGTATGATAATGAGAAAAAATGAACTGATACAAAAAAGGATGAAATAACATCTGCTTGAAAAAATATGACTGTAATAGACAAGGAAACTAAATCTAAAACCAGCCTCTTCCCCTTTAAATCTCTCCCTCTTTTCTTCTTACATTCTAGTTGTTTTCATACCTTCTGGTCATCGTTTCTAAGAAATCACTGTTTGCATTGTTGGCATACACAGGAATGTGGATGGATATCTCAGTTCAGCTCATTGAGCTTGTTGTAGTTGTGCCTTCAAGTTGTTTCTGACTTACGGCAACCCTAAAGGGAACCAGTCAGGGCTTTTTGGGGCTGAGAGTGTGTGATGTGCCCAAGTTCACCCAGTGGGTTAGCGTTATGTATGTCATGCGTAGGAACTTGGGGGCTTCTCTTGGCGCTCAGATGCTTCAGTGCATAGCCCATAGAAAACAAGTGCACTATCACAAAAAGATGACTGTCTATCATAAAACAAGACACAGATATAAGACAGAATATAACTTTCAGCAGTATAATCTGATGTCACTGTGGGCCATTGATGAGAACTGGTGTGTTTTCAAATATATTCTTTTTCATTTGTGAAAAGTTGGAGATGATGTAATAAGAGCAGGCAGGACTGAAGCTTGGTCTTGCTGTTTGGACAAACTATGTCTACAGGAAGACTCAATGATGGGAAATTTCTTCATTCAGAAAAATTTCCTGCATGTACAAAAATTAGTAGATCAATGAGAACTGTAATTCTTTCTCTTGATGTGCCAACTTTCTATATGTAGACAAAAACTTTATCATGGAGTCGAATGATACGTTTGAGATATTCTGGAAGAGTTCAGTCCAGGATATACAGTTTAAGATGTGACAGACGGTCATGTAGCCTCAAATACCACCTGAAGGAAAGCCCCAGCACGTCCAAAGGCAGTTTGTTGCATTGTCAAACAGCTCACTCTGCTAGGAAGTTTCTCCGAGTGCTTAACCAAGATCTGCTTTCCTGCATTTGGCAGCCATTGATTCTAATCTCGCCTTCCAGAACAACAGAGAACAAGTCTATGTGACATCTTTTATCTCTTGTTAATAACCTCTTTTCCAGGCTAAACATATCCAGCCAGTTCTTTCATCCATTCCTCAAAAGACTGGGTCTCCAGACTTTGCAAAATACAGAAGAACATTCAGGGACATAAGAATATAATAAGGCCCATGCTGTACCAGATCAAAGCCCAGCTTAATCTAGTATTCTCTTCCGACTGTAGCTGACCAGGTGTCTATGGTAATCTCAGGAGCGGGATGTCAATACCACATGCGTTTCCTGTTTGTTTCTTGGGCCTTTGAGGCCCTCCCTAAACTGCAAACCCCAGGATTCCATTGGATGTTGAAAGTGGAATAATAGCGCTATAACAGTCTAGTGCGAAAATGGCCCATGACTAATAGCTGCTGATAGCCTTACCCCTATGAATTTGTCTAAACTCTGTTTGTGGTGGGAACATCCATAGTTTAAACAGTGCCACTGTGTAAAGAGGTTGTTCTTGTGTGCCTTCAGGTCATTTCCAACTTATGGCTCCCCTAAGTGAACCTCTCCCACATGATGAGATTTGTTCAGAGCGGGTTTCCTTTTGCTTCTCTCTGATGCTGAGAAAGTGTGACTTGTTCAAGACTACCCATGCACAAGCAGAGATTTGAACCCTGGTCTCAAGAGTCATAGTCCAACTTAAACCACTACACTGCACTGGCTCTATCCACTTCCACGTGGCTTTGTCCCTGTGGGTCGCAAGATGTTGAATCAATGTCGCATATTTTGCTATCTTGTATTCTCTATGGTCAGAATCACCATCATTTGAAATCCCCCTTATTGAGCTGTATGCCGGGCTGTTTGGAAAAATTCTATGTGTAAGTCCTGTTGGAGGGCGTATGTCAGAACATAACCCTATCAGTTGCTAAATTTCTATCATCAGCTATTAAGATCAGAGAGAGAGAAGTATCAAAACTATGTTGGGATACTGGCAATGCACTTTAAGATCAACCCAATTCTGTTGTTTTAATGAGATGGAATTAATGAATTTATGTTTTATCAATTAATCCATAATGTCTATGATTTTAATTTATTTCATGTATTTCTATACCATTTTATGCATTTATGTCCTATTTTATGCTTTTATATGCTGTTTATAGTCTATTCTATTTATATATTTATATCCTTATTTTGTAGGTGTATTTTTTCTGTATCGTTCAGTTGCGCGGTTTGCTATCTTGGGTCTATGGGCCGTAAAATAAAGTTTGATTGGCTCTGCCTCCCTATTTTTCCGTAATCTCCCACCATGCCTTGGGTGACTCAGGATTTTAGTGTTGCAAGAGGGGACAGAACTCTCCGCCATCCCCACCTTCTTCTGAAATGGGTACAATTCCATCTCATGTTTACCCCTTTAGGAAGGATTTATTTTAACACAACACTCTGGCTTCAGTCTTTGGTTAGTTCCAACTACAGTAGACCTATTGAGTCAATAGGACATAGCTGTGTGAATCAACACTGTGAATCAACTGTTGATTTAATAATTTTAATTAAGACTAATCAATAGAATTCAGGCTTTTGTTGACTATTTCATACTTGGGAGGCAGAGACCTGCGAAAGCCAGAAACTGATGCAGCCAGGTTCTGGGGGAGGGGGAGGTTGAAATCCTAACCTTTTGAATGCACAACAAAAGAAACATTGAACCATTCTGACAGATGTTTTAAATAAATAAAAAAGCAGCCCGCAAACCCTGTGGTAATTTCCTATGTATGTGCCTTTTTTAAAAATTGAGCAAAACTGATGGCTGGAATTATCTGCTTTTGATTAATTTGCAGCTAGGCTGGCTTTTCGTTTTCCATATGGTGCTGGAAGGTATTCAGGAATCAAAAACAGGGAATTAAAATACACACCCGCATCTCCCACATACACAAACAATGAGTGGCAAAGGAGGGAAGCACTAGCTGAATTCATTAACAACCCTAGGTCATTTCCACACTAGACTGTTATAGTGCTATTATTCCATTTTCAACATCCTATGGAATCCTGGAGTTTGCAGTTTAGGGAGGGGCCTCTGAGGATATTGAAAATGGAATAATAGCACTATAACAATCTAGTGCGGAAATGGCCCTGCTTTGGCAAGAAAGATCATTCAAACCTATGAGTAACTTTCTGTGGGCCAGAGAAGCACTTCCTCATGCTGGGCCTCTCTGGAAGCAAGGTGCTGACAACAGATCTTCACTAGGTAAGAAGCAGAGAAGGGAGGAATGTGGGAAAACTTATTTTGAAGGCACTGGCTCACCTAGCTCAACATCACCTGTAGCATTGCTTTCCTGAGTTTTAACAATTTATGCAGTTGGCCCTCCACATTTGGGATTTTGCCATCTGCAGTTTCAGAAGTGGGGAATAGAATCCTTCTTATTCCCCCTTCCCGAAGCTGAAGGTTTTTGTGCCAATGAGCATGAAAGAGTCTGCAGCTTCTGAGCTGGGGAATAGGATCCTTCTTACTGCCCATTACTGAAGCTTCAAAAGCTGTAGAAGGAAAGATCCTTCCTCCTCAAGCCCACTGCCTAACACACTTGCTGTTCTCTGAGAAACATGCCCTGTGCTTTGGGAACAAGTCTTGCCTTCTGCTCTTAAGAAAAGTTTTAGAAGGCTTCTCTAATTTGCAGCAGGAACAGGCTGCTGATCAGACCTCAAGCCTGCCTCAAGCCCATTGCCTAACCTGTTTGCTGTTCCTCTCTGAGAAATGCACCCACACTTTGGGCTTGAGAGAGATTTTCATGTGACCAGTTGCCAAAAAGAGATGGAAGCGCTGTTCAAAGTCATGAGATTTCTAGATGAATGTGTTATGTTACTGATCCAAGGGCAACAAGTTAGTCACTAAAAATATACAAAGTCTTGAGTCGAGTCAAGTCAGTGCACCATTTATTGTCGAGTCAAGTCCAAGTTGAGTCACTGAAGTGACTTAAGTCCAACCTGAGTCCAAGTCAGTTGACTCAAGTCTACATCATCGCTATGCGGGCAGAGCATTGTATTCCATCTGCATAGTGCAAGAGCTTAGTTTAGGAGCTAAACACTGGCGAGCTTGGTGTTTTCCTGGATTTCAAGTGTCTTCTAGATATACCATAGGTTGAACCTGGGATCTCCGGTATGCAAAACACATGGTCTAACTTTGAACTACAGCACTATCCCAAGTTTATTACTAAAGAACTCTGCAAAATGATATACAGTACAGTCCATTTTTCTTGTTTCTTATAAAACTAGAACTTGGTGTTTGCCAGCAAAATTGAGAGATAGTTTTTGAACAGACCAAACAGAAGGACTTTGTCATACTATGTCATACTTTGCCATAATAAATTTATGAGGAATTTGCTATGTGCAGAAAATAGAAATCTTGCACAAAAAATTAACACATGGATGTCTTGCTCAAGGCTACTTCTTTCTCTGCAAGATTTTTGTTGTGTAAGATTGATGTTTTGCACAGAAAACAGTAATTTTGTGCCAAACCAAAAAAACAACAACCACCCACCCTCAAGTGGCTGTCTTGAAAGTATTCTGGGTTTTTTTTGCTCAAAACTTACAATTCTCTCAGAAAAAAGTGCACATATGTTTCTATGCATAATAATTTCTTTGCAACTTGTGAATTTTGGGCAGGAACTGTGGAAGGATATTTACTTCTGGCATGGCGGAGAGGAAGTTTGCTGAATTTATTGATCTTTATCTGTGAAGATGAAACAGTCAAATGTTAACACCCTTAAGGAAGAGTCTGGTGAGTGGGAAACCCATTGGAGAACCCCATCTGTGCTGCCTTGGATTTCATCACTGAGGATAGGTGGGGTATAAATCTCCTGAGTGGATTAAGTAAATGAACACTGGAGGCCAAAATTGATCAGATTTATGGGGTAGCCCACGTGTGATGAGCACCATTATAGCAAGGCCACAGCCTGGTAGGCTTCTTGACTTCAAGCCCTATTAGTGGTCTTCCTGAAGACATCCAGTTGGCCACTGCAATAAAGAGGATGGTGGATCTTTCATCCGATCCTTCAGGGCTCACCTCATATTCATGAAATATCTGCCTAGGAAGGCAGTGACCTTGGCCATTAGGAAAATGGCTTATTTTGCTTTCTCTCTAAAGTGCTCTGGATTATGTGCATGGCTCCCTTCTGACCCACTGTTCTATCATAGCAACAAGCTTGTTTGATAGATTAGGTTGAGAGAGAATGAGTGGACCAGTATAATTTGTTGAGTTTCCTGATGAGTGAGCATCTCCGAAGGCTGACAACTCTGGTTACTACACCTGCGCTGTCTTTTGTGGCCGGGTGAATAAGCAGGGTGACGCTGTGTCCTTCCTCTCAAAGGGCAGGTCCTTTATTTAGAGGAGCCAAGCAGCCCACGTTTGGCTTCAAAGACCCCATGAAAGGAGACCAAAGGAAGCTACCTATCAACCATTGTTACCACCTGGACAGCAGATTGAGCAGGAAGCAGATAGGTTACCTGATCATAGTTTTCCCCACTATTGTGAAAAATAATGATTTCCTGTTCTGTATGTTGTGTGCAGTGTGTGTGATGATTGATTTTAATGTTTTGTGTGTGATGACAGTGTAATGTGGCAGCTAAAAAGCCAATGTGATTGTAGGCTGCATCAGTGGGAGTGTAGTATCTAGGTCATGGGAAATAAAAGTCTCACTCTATTCTGCTTTGGTCAGATCTCATCTGGAATACTGTGCCCAGGTCTGGACACCACAAGTCAAGAACAGTAGCAAGAATATTGGAATGTGTCCAGAGGAAGGCAAACAAAAAGATGAAGAGCCTGCAAACCTTGAAGTCCTACAAGGAGTGGCTTAGGGAGCTAGGAATGTTTAGCCTGGAGAAGAGAAGGTTAAGAGTTGACATGATAGCCATGTTTAAATATTTGAAGAGATGTCATATGAAGGATGGAGCAAGCCTGTTTTTCTGCTGGTCCAGAGAGGGCATGGAGCAATGACTTCAAGTTACAGACAAGAGATTCCATCTAAACATTAGGAAGAACTTCGTCATAGGGGGAGCAGTTCAACAGTGGAATATGCTGCCTTGGGATGTGTTGGAGTCTCCTCCTTTGGAGGTTTTTAAACAGAGGCTGGATGGTCATCTGTTGGGAGTTCCTTGACTGTGTATTCCTGCATGATGGGGTTGTACTGGATGGCCCTCGTGGTTTCTTCCAACTATATGATTCTATGATATTATAAATATTTCTATACACATGTAAAATATCTAACTAGCTAGTGTGTGTACAGAGAGAGAGAGAGAAAGAGAGAGAGAGAGGAGAACATATGTATGCTGTATATATTTATGTGTGCAGACACACATACACATACTGTATTTGCTGGTGTACAAGACTCACTTATTTTCCTGAAACGTACTGTTTGAAAATGGGGTGCACCTTATACGCTGGTGTGTCTTATATGCCAGCAAATGGTATTTGCCAGTGTATAAATTGGGTGCATCTTATACACAAGTGTGTCTTATACACCGGCAAATATGGTATATATTGCTGTTCTTAACCTCAGATCCGTGGGCCTCCTAGGTGTATAAATAGATTTAAGGGGATCTGTGAACTAGGTCCCTTTTTCCCCTTGATTTTCAATTCATTCCTTTGAAAATTTCTTTTCACAGAGAATTTTAAGGTTGAAAAACCTCAAGTCTTTTCATGTGTTCAGTTTAATGTTTTCATTCCAGATAGCCTTGTGGGAAGGAAATCTAGTTCCAGTGCAATAAGATAAATTGTCTGCAAAATCTTGTAGGTGTATTTTTTTTTTTCTGAGAAGAGGTCTGTAGTTTTCATCTGATTCTCAAGGGGAGGGGGCATGACTCACCCTTTCCTCAGGACTGCAAGTCAGTGCTTTAGGCAATACATACTCCATGTAGCCTCTCTGGGGCCAGTGGTATTCTTGGTATCTTGGGCAGAGGTCCACCCGAGAACTGCTTCCTGAGATCTTTACCCCTGGTTTGAACTTGAATTCTAACTTAGAAAGTACCAAGCTACAGAAGGACTTTTATAATATATAAAAGTCAAAGTTTGTCTGTTTGTCTGTGTCAAGCGAAGAGCTCATATTATTGGCTGTGTCAGGTGGAGACCTCATATGATTGGCTGCCTAAGAAGATTCTGTGGAATCCTGGGGTTTGCAGTTTAGGGAGGGGCCTTTAGAATTCTCAGCCAGAGAGCTGTAGGGCCTCAGTCAAATGTGTCTGTCTTGAATAGATCTTGAATAGACAAAGCCTGGGAGCAAGGAGGAGGGCATTGTATTTGCTCAGGAACCCAACCTCTGTATATTAATAACTCTGAATACAGATTGGATTGGGGAGTATGGGGAAAAATGCAGGTACTGGACAAAACAGTTTGAGGAATTAGAGACACAGGATCTCAAATCTTTCTAACAAGTATTACTTATGAGAAAATAAAATCCCAGGCAACGCTAGGTATATGCACTAGTTCTTAATATACATGCATCGAGCACCAACTGAGCCAAATGTCCTGATGCTGCTTGGATCCGCTGAAATTTTCCATATTGATGTGGATAAAACTTTCTGCATTGTGGACAAATTAGTTCCCACTGGGAGAATGCTACTACATATTTGTTAAATAATTTTGAATGATTCTGCTGGATACCTTCCCCTCTCCTGAAGCCAATGCTCTTAAACAGAACTTGTGTAGATTAACTCCACTGTAAATGGATTTGTTTTATTTTACTGACTTTGGAGGGGCATACCTTGCAGGCCTGCTGGTAATGTATTATCTGACAAGAAGGGAGCTGCTGCGGAGTAATAGGATTTCAGCAGCAGCCACGTCTTCTGTTTTGCATAGAGTAAATAATTTTCCATATCCAAAGCATGTCTCTAAATGTAGTATTCATAGAATTATAGAATCACAGAGTTGGAAGAGACCCCAGGGGCCATCGAGTCCAACTCCCTGCTATGCAGGAACCCAGATCAAAGCACTCCCAACAGAGGGCCATCCAGCCTCTGCTTAAAAACCTCCAAAGAAGGAGACTCTACCACACTCCGAGGCAGCGTATTTCACTGCTGGACAGCTCTGACCCTCAGGAAGTTCTTCCTGAGGTTCAAGTGGAATCTCCTTTCTTGCAGCTTGAATCCGTTGTTCCTTCTCCTAGTCTCTGGAGCAGCAGAGAACAAGCCCGCTCCCTCCTCAATATGACATCCCTTCAAATATTTAAACATGGCTATCATGTCCCCTCTTAACCTTCTTTTCTGCACACCCAACTCCCTTAGCTGTTCCTTGTAGGGCATGGCTTCCAGACCCTTCACCATTTTGGTTGCTCTCCTCTGGACACGTTCCAGCTCGCGATATCCTTCTTGAATTGAGGTGCCCAGAAGTGGACACAGTATTCCAAAAGAGGCCTAACCAATGTAGAATAGAGTGGTACCATTACCTCCCTCGATCTGGACACCATACTGCTATTGATGCAACCAAGAATCGCATTGGCTTTCTTGGCTGCTGCGTCACACTGCTGACTCATGTTCAGCTTGTGATCTACAAGACTCCGAGATCCCTTTCACATGTACTGCTATCCAGCCATGTGTCCTCCATCCTGTATTTGTGCATTCCATTTTTTCTGCCGAAGTGGAGGGCCTTACATTTCTCTCTGTAGGAATTCATTTTGTTAGCTTTGGCCCAGCTCTCCAATCTGTCAAGATCATTTTGAATTTTGGTCCTGTCTTCTGGCATATTGGCAACCCCTCCCAATTTGGTATCATCTGCAAATTTGATCCGCATGCCCTCCACTGCTTCATCCAAGTCATGGATGAAGATGTTAAACAGCCCTGGGGCCAGGACAGAACCCCGTGGCACCCCACCAGTCACTTCTCTCCAGGATGAAAAGCAGCCATTGGTGATCACCCTTTGGGTTCGGTTGGTCAACCAATTCCAAATCTGCCTAACAGTAGCCCTGACCAGCCCACATTTTACTGGTTTCTTTGTAAGAATGTCATGGGGAACTTTGTCAAAGGCCTTACTGAGGTCAAAATATGCTACGTCTACGGCATTCCTTTCGTCTATCAAGCTTGTAACCCTATCATTAAAAAGAGATAAGATTAGTCTGGCATGATTTATTTCTGAGAAATCCATGCTGGCTTTTAGCGATTATGGCATTGCTTTCTAAGTAATTACAAACTGACTGTTTAATTATCTACTCTAGGATCTTTCATGATATTGATGTCACGCTGACCGGGCAATAATTATTTGGGTCCTCTCTTTTTCTCCTTCTTGAAGATGGGGATGACATTTGCCGTCCTCCAGTCTGCTGGAACTTCTCCTGTTCTCTAAGAGTTATGAAAGATTATTGCAAGTGGTTCAGAAATGACTTCTGCCAGTTCTTTTAATATCCTTGGATGTAATTCATCCAGCTCTAGAGATTTGAATTCATCTAGTTTAGCCAGATATTCCTGTACTACTTCTTTACTTATTCTGTGCTGCACTTCCCTCGCTTGCTCAGCTGCTCCCCACGCCCCAGGTTGGGTACCTCTATCCTTTTGGGAGAAAACTGAGGCAAAGAAGGTATTGAGTAGTTCTGCCTTCTCACTTCCCCTGTTATTAATTGGTCACCTTCTCCATGCAGTGACCCTATCATTTCCTTATTTTCCTTTTGCTGCGTACATATCTAAAAAACCCCTTTTTATTGTTTTTGATGTCTCTGGCAAGCTTGAGTTCATTCTGCGCTTTAGCTTTTCTGACCTTCTCCCTACATATCCTGGCTATTTGTTTGAATTTCTCTTTGGTGGTTTCACCATTCTTCCATTTCCTGTACATATTTCTTTTAACACTTAACTCAGCTGAGTGTCAACCATTCCAGTTTCTTTAGAGACCTGCCATTTTTCTTCCTTGTTGGCACGGTTTTCAATTGTGCCTTTAGTATCTCACTTTTAAGAAACTCCCATCTGTCATGATCTCCTTTCTCTTTTAATATTCTTGACCACAGGATTTCAGCAAGTAATTCACTAGAAAAATCAGTTTTCTTAAAGTATAGGATGATTGTCGGCTTCTCCTTCCCACTGAACGACAAACTCCAAGAGAGCATGGTCACTCCCTCTTAAGGATCCCACCACCTCCACCTCATCAACTAGGTCATCCCTGTAGGTCAGGATCAGACCTAAAATAGCCAATCCCCTTGTCGCCTCTTCCACCTTCTGGACCATGAAATTGTCTGCGAGGCAAGCAAGGAGCCTGTTGGACCTTGCAGTCTTTGCAGAATTTGACTGCCAACAAATATCAGGATAATTGAAATCTCCCATTAACACGGCATCTTTCCTTTTTGAATGTGTGGTCATCTGCTCCAGGAAGGCCTCATCCAAGTCCTCAGGCTGGCCCGGAGGCCTGTAACAAACCCCACAATCACACCCCTATTGTTTCTTGCTCCTTTAATTCTCACCCAAATGTTCTCAACTTGGCTTCCCAGATTTAAGTCCTGGATCTCTTCACAGTTGAAAACATCCCTGACGTATAAGGCTACTCCTCCTCCTTTCTTGTTTGGTCTATTTCTGCAAAATAGGTTATACCCCCCTATTCCTATGTTCCAATCATGAGATTCATCCGACCAGGTTTCAGTAATGTCTATTAAATCATATTTATTTTGTTGTACTAAGAGTTGGAGTTCATCTTGCTCATTCCTCATGCTTTGTGCATTAGTGTAGAGACACTTGAGACAATGTTCCCTTTGTGGAAGTCCTGTACTAAAGTTACTTTCCCTCTCCCTGTTGGTCTCTAGTTCTACTATGCCTGCCCTGTCTATATCATTTGGGCTATTTTTTTGCAGCACTCACTGAATCCTTGCCCAGAACAATACTGTCCCCCTCCCCAGTCAAACTCAGTTTAAAGACCTCCTGATCTGTTTTGCGAGACTGTTAGCAAAAACGTTCCAGCTGACGGTTGTAAGGTGCAGGCCATCCCTTGCCAGAAGACCATCTTCGTGGAAATGGAGGCCGTGATCCAAAAATCCGAATCACTCCTGGCAGCACCATCTTTAGAGCCAGTTGTTGATCTCCACTATTCTTCTTTCCCTTCGTGGGCCATGTCTTTCCACTGGGAGAAGAGATGAAATTACAACCTGCGCACAAAGGTCCTTCAGTTTCCTACCCATAAGCTCATAATCCTTCGTGATGCAGTGAAATCTGCGCCTCACCGTGTTGTTGGTTCCGACGTGAACCAAAAGAAGGAGGTTATGGTCAGTGGGCTTGACCAGTCTGGTTAGCCTCTCCGTTATGTCATTGATTTTGGCCCCAGGGAGACAGCAGACCTCACGATTGATCCTGTCTGGTTTGCAAATGGTCGGTTCCATTCCTCTCAGCAAAGAGTCCCCAACCACTAGAATTTGTCTCCTCTGAGGGTTGTCCAGGGTTACTCGATGAGTAAATTCGCTCACGGCTGCCTGAACTTTCTGGTCATGCTGAGACTGTTGGTGTTGATGCCATTGGATGCTGTTCTGCTGGTGTTGGGATTCCTGTTGCTGATGTTGGATTTCCTCTGGATGACGTTCCATGACCTTTTCCTACTGTTCCACTTTGTCATTAATAAGGTCAGGAACTTGGAAGTGATTCTGTAGCTCGAGAGTCTCTGTATGGCACCTTGCCTTTCTGCTCCTGCGTGTCACATTCCTCCAAATATCCATCACCTGGTTACGTGAACCAGCTTCTTCGTCTGCTAGGTCCTCCATGCACTCCCTCTTCAAAAAGGTCCTCTCAGCCCTATCCAAGAACTCCTCTCCCTCCCTAATAATGTGAAGATTTGAAATGTGTGCCTCCAGCAGTTGAACCTTCTCCTCCAGGAAGGCAACCAGCTTGCATTTGCTGCAGGTGTACCCATCGACGTCTTATGGCAGGAAAAGAAACATGCCACAACTGTGGCAGGTGACTGCAGCAGCTCCCTCCCCCTCCATACTTGACAGTCTAGATAGTTAAATTGAAAAAGGTAAAACTGGGCTTTGCCTTCAAAGTCCCCTGGTAAACCCTGTGTCACCCCCCTGTTTGCCAAGTTCTTATTGTCAACCTATCAAGAGAGAGGATGCAATTCTATAGTGCTTATAGGTACTTCTTCAAGTTCCAACCCTACCTAGATGTTGGGGACAGGCAGATTGACTCTGGACAGCTTCAAGGAAGAAGCAATAAAGTCTTGCTAAGGTGAAGTAGTAAAAGTGAAACCGCGTGCACCAAAGGCGCACGCCGCTGGGAGCAGATATAAAGAGCCGGTAGCTCGTCAGCGAGTCAGCTGCGACTAACAGCTGCTAGCTCCTCCCGCTAGTTAGTCAGTTAGACCGTGTGCTCAGGGAGAGCACAGCCAGAGAAAACAGACAAACGAACGAACAATCAAACACAGCCCCAGAAGCCGGTCAAAGACACCCGGCGAAGGTGTCTTCTCAGATGCAGCTCACCTTCTGCTCTCTCATCTGGGAATTGTTAATAAGTGCACTGTAGATCAGCTTGGAAGTGATTCTGCAAGGAAAACACACACATACTTTGGATAACCAGTGTCTTAAAAATATACTTGTTCAACATTCAGTTGAGGAAGGGATATATTCAGATATTTGTATTGCTGGTATTTGTTAGCAAATTGCAGATGGGTACATGTGGAAATATGCTGAAAATGCAGGATTCGGGTTTTTTAAATCATATCACATTGTGCATCATTTGGCATTTGATGTACTATACTAAAAGGTCCCACTAGGTTGTATTTATTCATTCATTTAATTATTTCTGTGTATGTTCTAACTACAGTTGTTAATGGCCATTCCCGCACTAGACTGTTATCATGCTATTATTCCACTTTCCACATCCTATGGAATTCTGGGGTTTGCAGTTTAGGGAGGAGCCTTTACAAACACCGCTCCCTAAACTGCAAACCCCAGGATTCCACAGGATGTGGAAAGTGGAAAAATAGCACTGTAACAGTCTAGTGTGGAAATGGCCAATGTTATCATCATGGTTGCTGGTTGTTTCAATGACAATGACTTTATGAATTCACTTGTGCTTTAGTCTGAGCTTTAAAAAAGCTATCACCAAAGCAAGGTTCATCCTCCCCCATCCCAGTTTTCAGTATCTAGAACTTTAATGGCACAGTTGCAGTTGACAGTGTGTGGAGTAGTAAGCTAGCTGTTGTTGGGCTTTGCCTCTGGGATTGCCTTGGTAGTCTTGCTCCATACCTTGCCAGCCTCATCAAACATCAGCCCCCGTTGCTGTCACCCCAGAAAACCACCTTACAGGTACAAAGGGCTCTGCAAAAATGGGGAGGGAATATTCAAATAATGGCTGTAGGCATACACCCACACTGTACAGGAAATTCTAAAGTATTTTTTGTCTCAGAAAATCCTTCACAAATGAGGATTGCTGGTGAGCATGACCACACAAGGCAATGAGGCACAACATTGATGTGTCTATATTTTGGGTGATGCCTAACCATCTTTGACAGGGTCGTGGCATTATGTCTCAGCTGTGTACTTGAGAGTGCTTTCTGGCTTGTCATTCATGATAGGTTTTCTGAGCCATCCATTCTTCTGGGAGGGCTTGAACTGAGATTCCCACAAGCAAAAGGTCAGCCCACTAACAAGCTTGGAAACAGACATGCGGTAAAAGAACTTCTGGATAATTAAATGGTTCACAGTGTTCTCAAATCTTAGTGCCTCCACTTAACCTATTTCAGCAGGTGCTCCAGGAAAAAAAAACCTCTTAACTGTCAAAACATTTTGGAACAGACTGATTTACCTGTAGATGGAGGATTTTGTGTGTGTGTGTGTGCGTGTGCGGAAACTCTTTTAGATAGCTTTGAAGGCCAAATTAGATGTGAATTGTCTTCATATACTTCACATCTAAGACAATTAACATGATACTTTTGGTTATGTTAAATAGCAACTGCAAGGGGGGACGCACCTGACCATTGTCCAGGCATCAGTGGGTGAGATGATAAAATTTAACCCTTTCCCTCTTTTTCCAGTGCAAATTACTTCCCTCCCTCTCCGACTGCCATCAGTATATTTTGCAATTAAGAGAAAAAGCAGGAGTGTAATCTCTCTGGTTCAGTTTCTCCTCATATTGTGCAATCTTAATACTGTTCACACACACACACACACACACACACACACAGAAATACAGTTTCATTTGGCCTTTATTTTTAAGTGAACCAACCCAATTCATATCTCTCAGACTAATGCACATGCTGGAATGCAAGTACTTTCTGTATATTCTCTGGGGTTTTGATTGCAATGCTCAGCTCTAGAGAGAGGTGTCCTCTGTTTGAAGGGGTTTGTCTGAAGGGCTTCCCAGCCCAAAAACTAAATGAACGGAGCACAGCTGTCTTGATGTTGTCCACCGACACCCGTCTGGTAGATGCATACAGAGCACCTGGTCACAGTCTTCTTTGCTATGTTTATAAGTTCTAAAAGCTTTTGGTGTGGAACAGGATTCTTCAAGACTGCTTAAAGTTTCGTTTCAATCCAGACTATGCCCAGAAGCAAGTGACTAGGCCCAGAAGTAAATGAAAGGCCTTCCCTCTATCCCAACTGCCACCATCCTGGCCTCAGAAGGAAAGACGAAGAGACAGGCATAGCTCCATCACGCCTAGGTCCAGGAACAGATGAAAGGCCCTCTCTCCATCCCAACTGGCCTTGGAGGGAGAAAAGAAGAGGCTGTACCTGCTGGACTTAACCCGTTCCCTCACTGCAACTTCTTTTCCTTTTGTGTCATGTCTTAATTACATTGTAAGCCTAAGGGCAGGGAACTGAACTGTTTTTGTTGTAGTGGTAGTAGTAGTAATAGTTGAAGAAGAAGAATACTGCCTTTAAGAATCAAAGGCTTGCCTAAATAAAGAAGTCATTTCATTTCATTTTATTACGGTCAACAGACCATTAAAATAAAGAAGTCTTTCCATGCTGGTGGAAAGAGAGCAAAGAGGGGGCCAGTGAGACCTTCCATGGAAGGGAACTCTGTAGCCTGAGATCAGCCACTGAGAAAACGACATTGAAAATTGCTACCCAAGGATGGTTTGGCAGTTTTTGGGAAGGGCATTTCACAATAGCTCTAGTCAGTGTGATGGATGCTTTCATGTCAGTGAGGGGTGAACCCACTCCAGGCTTTAATAGGAACTTTAAAGGAGCTGGCCAAGGTATTGAACCTAGCTGAGGGTTGAGTTCAGCAAAGTACCAAACCTGTTTGGGGGTAGGGTTCAGAATCTTGGATACCTGCTTTAAAATCTAGACTAAAAATCAGTGTGGATTCACGACTACACTAACACAGAACACTGCAGTCACCAGTGGCTTTGGTCCTGATCCACGCATTCTCAGTTTGCCCCTTCAGCTTGACCCCACTTGTTTGTGCCCTGGGTACCTCCATGTCGACCTGCTTGCAATGCTGTGGGTGGGGTGTCGTTGAAGATAGTCTGGAAATATACCAGTCTTTTGCCAACATTATCAGCAGCCGGGTTTTGTTTAAGGCTTAGTTTAAGTGTCATTTACCGATGAAGTAATGTCATTGATAAAATATATCAGTGCAGATTTTCTTCTGAAGTGTATTATAAATGTAAAGTTTCAGTGTGCTCAATGTTCTTTTTGTGTAGTAGTTTAGTGATGTAGAGAAACATGTGTGCACACTGATACAAATGTGGTCTCCAAGAAAGGTCATGCAATCGTATGTGTGGTTGCATGAAGACCATTTCAATTCTTATCACATCCCCACCTCCACAACAACAAAACAACAATGCTGCTCATTTGTAATGTGGAGGAGAGGAAAGATACAATTGAGCTTCAACTTCAGCAAACTGTGTAAGTCCCAATTCTGAAAGAAATTTCAGAAATTAACAGAGGGCCTTTCTGCACTACACTGTTGTAGTATTATTATTCCACTTTCAACCTCCTATGGAATCCTGGGATTTGCAGTTTAAGGAGGGGCATTGAAAATTCTCAACCAGAAAGCTCTTTGGCCTCAGTAAACTACAAACCCCAGAATTCCGCAGGATGTTGAAAGTGGAATAAAAGCAGTACAACAGTGTAGTGCAGAAAGACCCTTGGTTAAACTGTGATTTCAAAGAAATAGAATGTAAAGTAGAGTGAACCCATAAAAAATGTGGGAACAGAAGGGGAGGCATACATTTGCTTCCCAGGGCACAACTCAAAGTGCTGTGTTCTGTCTGGGTGTCTTCAGGAACTACCTCCTTGGCAAAATAGCATGGTGGGGTTCACAGCCATTGATTTAGGTCCATTTCTTATCCGTTCATTTTGAGCGCCTTAAGCAAGAGAGGAAAGCTTCTCTGGGTATCTGAACAGCACTGAAATTCCACATCCAGCTTCATGCCTATCCAAAAATAATGAAACTTAGAAAAGTATGACACTGGGGAGCCTCATGCAAAATAGAAAGAAGATGTGAGTATCTTTTCTTTGCCTTCCTTTTCTCTAAAAGATTAAAAGCTCTTGACTGATGTACTTTGTAGAAGGGAGGGAGCAAAGTAATTGCATGTACTCTTGCTTATGATGAGTGTGTATACTTGAAAAGAGGAGCTTATTGTTAGAGAAGAGTCTTGTTGAGCTCTAGAGTTCCATGAGAGAAAGGTGAATGCTTTGAGATCTGTTAAATTCAAATCAGAAGCTAGAAAAAGATATTTCAAGCTGGGCAACCTCTGTGGTTGGAAGATAGAATTCTGTGTCAGTGAAATGGTAGCGAGATCACATGTGCTTTATCTTCTTGAAACATACATCCTGTAACTTGTAGCATCACACAGTTGGAAGGGACCTAAAAAGTCATCTGGCCCTATCCTCTGCTGATACAGGAAATCTGCTGTTCCATCGTAGGATCGTAGAGTTGGGAGGCAATTTGGTCCAACTCTGTACCAACAAAAAGATTGTTAAAATAGCAGAATGTGCAGAACAACCTACTGGTACAGGAAATCTGTAGGAGCTCTTTTGACTGTGCCCTGCTTACTTTCCTCTAGATCTATAACTGAAGATGTTGTTCTGATCTGGAACAGATTGCAGTTCCAAGCCTTGAATTTGGTCCTGAGAACTCACCCATGTTACTGGTAATAACCTTTATTGGTGGCAGATTCACAGCTCTTTGGCCACTTCCGCACTAGAATGTTACAGCGCTATTATTCCACTTTCAACCTCCTGTGGAATCCTGGGGTTTGCAGTTTAGGGAAGAGGGCCCATAAGCTGTCAGATCCAACCCCTGCTAAATGCATGATCTCCAGTTAGAGCATCCCCAGTAGGCAGCTGTCCAGCCTCTTTCTAAAGACAGAGACCCTACCACCTCTCTACACAACTGGTTCCATTGCCTAGCCACTCTTAACCATCAGAGTTCCTTCTACTGTTTGGTTGAAATCTATGCTCCTGTGATTTAAAACCATTAGAACTTGTCCTACTTTCTGGTGCAACAGAGAAAAAACCTGCACGCTCCTCTCTGTGACAGTCTTTGATGTGGTGTGGTCTTGTCTCTCCATAGTCTTCCCTTCATCAGGCTTAATATGCCCGACATCCTCAAACTTTCTGCATATGTTTTGCTCTCTATACCTGTTAGCCTTGTTGTCCTTCTCTGAACCTGCTCCAGCTTGTCTATATTCTTCTTAAAATGTGGTGCCCAGAACTAAATGCAGTACTCCAGGTGAGGTCTAATTCATGCAGAATATAATAGGACTGTTGTTGCCTTTGTTCTGGAAACTATCATTCTATTAATGCAGGCTTCTATTGAACCCTGCTTTTTTCACTTCTGAATCTCCCTGCTGGGTCATGTTCCATTTATGATCAACAATAATCTCACAGTTCTTTTCACATGTACTACTGCCAAGCCAGGTACCCCCATCCTGTGTCTGTGCATTTGCTTTTTGTGGCATAAATATGGAGTAATGCATTTGTCTCTGTTGAATTTCATTCTGTTAGTTTCAGTTTAATTTTATCAAAGTCCTTTCGAATTCTGTTCCTTTCTTCCAATATGTTTGCTATCTCCCCCAGTTTTGCATCATCAGCAAACTTGACAAGGATTCCCTCTACTCCATCATCTAAGTCATTGATAAAAATGTTGACGAGTGACAGCCCCAGGACAGAACCCTGTGAAACACTGTTGAGACTTCCCTCCAGTGGTGAAGCCATTGAAGAGAACTCTTTGAACTCAGTTTTGCAACTGATTATGGATTCATCTGACAGTGTTTCCATCTATTCCACATTTAACTGGTTTGCTAATCAAAATATCACGCTTTGGTGAAATCCAGGAAAACTGCATCTACAGCACCCCGCCATCTACTAGACATGATCCAAAAAAAAGATATACGATTAGTTTGGCAGGATTTATTCTTGACAATCCCGTTGCATTGTCAACCAGATTACAGCATCCTCTCCAATCACCTGGTAGAATTGGGCTCCCAAAACAAAAAATTCTACTTGGCCTATCCTAGGGCCAACAGGCAAGATTTTCATGGCTGGATAGCAAGTCCCCTAAGCTAGGGTACATTGCTCAGGACAAAGCAACTGAAAGATAAAGGACAGAAGGGGGGGAAAAGGAAATTGAACTATGCAAATATAAGTAACCTCACATCCCAGTATGATGAAAACCTGGTTTGGCCCAAAGCCTGCTAGACACAAATTACCCCATTCATGTCACTGGACAGCTGTTAACATTAGACCATGATGCTTTTACAGATTTTAGAACCCACCTATATGATGACAGGGACCATACTCACTTGCAGATACCACCTAATTTCATTTTATTTGACTAATTTTATTTGACTGCCGTTTTAACAGATGTATATACAAGCATATGTGCTGCACATGGTCATGATGAATGACTGGCATCTGCCAAAACCACCACTCTATCCCAACATACCACCTTAGCCATAGTCAAGCTCTGGATCCCTTTTATTCCTGCTACTTATTCTTCTTGTTGCTCTCAGTTCACTTCTCCTCTTTAAGCTATTTAGTAGTGAGAGGAGTGTAAAGAGGACATGGTAGATACCATCCTTGTCATCGTCCTCTGGGTGGCATGTCCCAAGCACTGACCTTCAACCATGCAGGGTGTGATGGAGAGTTCTGATGAGTAAGGCTCAAGTTGCTTTCTTGGGTAGTGGTGGAGGAACCATCATAACCTGACTTGAGGTTTTTACAACTGGACTTGTTTGGTGAGTCCCCTGATGGACCTCCAGTGTTCCCAGCTTTGGTGAAATCAACGATTTCAAAAACAAGTGAAGACCCTCTTGCTGCCCAGACAGCTCTACCAGAATGGTAGAGTTAGCCCACTGTAAAGGTTTTGTAGTGTTAAGTCTTACTGAGAGAACATTTTCTCCATGAAATCGTAAGTGGAGAGAACTAGCATGGTGTGGTGGTTTGAACACTGAACTATGATCCTGGAGAACAGGGTTCAGTTCCCCACTCAGCCATGGAAACCCATTGGGTGACCTTGGGTGTGTCACACACTCAGAAAACCCTGTGATAGGGTTGCCTTACGGCTACCACAAATCAGAAACAACTTGAGGGTACACAACAACAAAAAATCTAAGTAGGAGAGAGCAGCTGGCAGCAAGTTTCACATGGAGCTCTGCATAGTCGTGGCTTTTTCCTTTCTTCTTTCTGTGACATAACATTTTATTTTATCTGCCTTGATTTGACTCCTTTGGACTTTACTGGCTTCCCTCACAAACCCTGAATGGAACTGGAGAGCCAGTGGCCTAAATCCACTGTTAAATCTTCTATTACAGTAGAGCCATTGGATCATTTAGGATGTACCTACATACTGACTCACCATTCCACAGATGATTCAATGGGTCTGAATTCTAGTTGCACTAAGCAAGCTTCCTGCCAGTGTGTATTGGGGCTATCACCAAAAGAGATACAGTGAAGGAGCAGTAACAGCAGCAATAAGAAGGTGAAAGCTTCAAGGAATGTGTTTGTTGTGGACACATTACCCAGGCAATTTCTGCACTAGACTGTTATAATGCTATTATTCCACTTTCAGCATCCTGTGGAGTCCTGGGGTTTGCAGTTTAGGGAGGGGCCTTTGAGAAAATAGCCCAAGACTTGAGAGGGAGGACAACGTAGTATAGCTAATCTAGGCAGCCTCTTGAAGCAATAGGTGAACAAAGGGGAATTAAAAAAAAAAGCAAAAGCAAAGTTGTAGGGATAATATATTCGTTAATGAAAAGGTTTTAGGATATCATAGCGCTAAATGTTTTATCTCACTGGCAAGCAGGGGCTTTCTGCAGAAGGTTTTACACTTCAAAGTGAGCCACACTAAAAGATCTAGAAGATAATATTTCAAATATATCAGGGCCAGGGAGGAAAGAGGAAAAGATGTAAGGATGCCTGCTGGAAAGATTTTTATGAACCGTTGTTAACTGCTGAGAGATTCAGTGTTTTACTTGACCTCCCACTGGATAGCTCTGAACAGGATTGGCAAGAAGCTGTGGCTGGCGAGCTGCACCCAGGCTCTCCTTCAGTATTATTAAGAGAGAAAGGGGACATCCAACCTCCCTGCTTGTACTGCAGAATATGAGAGAGCCAGGAGGCGCACCCCACGGTGGATAATCTTAGAGCTCAGCATTCTCTCTGATGTTCCAAGAGATCATGAGGTGCTCCTCAGCTTTCATCTTCTTCCCTGGTGCATCTCCACATCTCTGCCCTGGGCATCTTTGTATTGTATTGTATTGATTGTATTTATTGATGGGCCAGCCTTGCTTTTAATGAAGTTCTTCTATACTTTTCTGAGAAGGAAAGTGTTCAGTTTTAATAGTATTATTCTTAATATTCTTATTCTTACTATCTAATATATAAAAGTCAAAGTTCATTTGTCTGTGTCAGGCGAAGACTTCATATGATTGGCTGTGTCAGGCAAAGACCTCATATGATTGGCTGCCTAAGAAGATTATATGGAATCCTGGGGTTTGCAGTTTAGAGAGGAGCCTTTAGAATTCTCAGTGAGAGAGCTCTTGGGCCTCAGTCAAATGTGTCTGTCTTGAATAGATTGGTTGCTATGGAGGCGAGGCCCTGCAGCAAGGAGGAGGACAGTGTATTCCTTCAGGAACCCAACCTCTATATATTACTAACTCTGAATACAGATTGGATTGGGGAATATGGGGAAAAGTTACAGGTACTGGACAAGACAGTTTGGGGAATTAGAGACACAGGATCACAAATCTTTCTAACAAGTATTATCTGTGAGAAAATAAAATCCCAGGCAATGCCGGGTATATACACTAGTTCCCCTATAAATACGAAGGGACAAATGTACACTGTAAGGGAAGCCAGATGGGCCACCTATATTTGGAGCTCTTTATGCATATGTTGTGTCCCTGATTAGCATTCATTAACTCGAGAGAAGGAAGGGTGGGTGAGAGAATGTGCTTTCTCTACCAACATTAAACCAATAACCCTGGCATGGAGCCAAGACAGCTCTTGCAGATTAATTGTTTTATAACTGCTTTAATTAAAACTGTTCTGTGTATGATTAACCTAAAAGTTTTTCATTTCCACCAAATTGTTGAATAAATGAGACATTAATATTTTACATTAACAGTAGTGCTGTTGCTTCAGTGTTCTGAACAGCTTGGGTTGTGTTTACTCAAAGCAGATGCTAATGGCTTGGTAAATCAGTCTTTCCAGGGACAGATTCATATGGCTCCGTGAACAAAAATTCAAGATGACTTCATTTTTTGCAACAGATTTGGGATTCCCATTGTGGTCTGCCCTGCCTCTTGATCGTAAGAGCCATTTATCATGACTCCACGGAGGCAGAGGCAAGGTGGGCTCTTCCCCGTTGGAGGTCTTCAAGTAAAACATTGGAACAGCCATATGTTGGGTAGGTGTAGCTCTGCATGTTCAGCAGAGAGCAGTGGTTTGGATTAGGCCAGAAGTGGGCAAATTGTAGCCCTCCTGACAGTACTGTACAGTCCCTCCGAGCATCCTGCACGATTGGCTATTCTGGCCATGGCTGAGGGGAGTTGCAGTCCAAAAACAAATTCCAGTGTCCATAAATTAGATCGTCCTCCACATCTGTGTTTCTGTGATTCAGAAGCTCTGAATATTCCTTTTTACAAGGTACTGTCCCTCCTTTTTCATTTCCTGTCCTTGGTCAAATGCCTGTATTTCAAGGATGTGGAACCTGGGGCCCTTTCCCCAGGGCTTAATGGCTCCATATCCCATCCACCCTACCCACATGAACTTTGGTCAGGGAAGAGGGGATGCCTGTGTGCATGTTGCTGCCATATATTAATATGGGATGCAGTATATGCATTTTTTAGTGTTTTTGGGGGGGTGGTCCTGTGGGGAAAAAATTGGGGACTAAACCCCTTGGGTCCAATCTTCATTTAGCAAAGTCACACAGAGAAGCGGTAAAGTTTTATCTAATAATTTGTGGCTTCAGACTTATTTGGAATAAACACAGACGCAGGTAGCTTTGAATAAAAGACTAAATACTTTACTAATGACTCTTCATTTACATCTGTATTGAGAGAGCCTGCTACCTGTCTAATCTAGTGAATAGGAGATTCTTGAGTTTAACTCACCATCCCCCTTTTGATGGGACTCAAACTCGGAGCATGCGAAGAGTTCAGGGAAAGCAGCCATTGAGAACAAAGAAAAGAAAATTTTTTCAAGAGGGGAGGTCTTAACTTTTATAAGACCGATGACCCAAGCAACTGTCCTGGGTCACATGTTTTGAGCACCAAAGGTATTTATGATCATGCAAAAAAAAAACAGAGAGGCAAATGGAGAAGATCTGGCATGCAACAGAAAGGGAGGCCCTATCTTGCTATTGCCCATCTCTTCTAATAACAAGATGGAGGGGGGGAGAGAGAATGCTGGAAATTTTTTCCCAACAGCCCCCTTTCTATTCTTTGGACCAACATGAGGATTTTCATGCCTTCTCGTAGTCTCTGGAACTGGTCTCTTGGTAGAGGCTTGGTAAAATATCAGCAAGCATCATTTCTGTATTGCAGTTTTCCCAGCTGAACAATTCCATTGCGACACATCTCTTGCACCTTATGGAAAGCAATGTCAATGTTCTTTTAAGTGGTTTCCCACTTTCAGAAAGTTTGATGAGCTTTGGTTATCTTCATCAAAATGGTTGGCTTGGGCTCTGTTATGCCTAAGCCCCAGAAGTAAGTTATGCAGCCACTTTATTTCATCACATGCTGCTTTGCAAAAAACACACTCAGCACCTGTGGAAGAATCTGCAATTGAGATTGTTTCTTACTTGACCGCTTTGGTTTCCTCCACCATAGAAGATCAGGTTTCCGCTGGTTGATTTTCTTTTGCTAGGTCTGCAGCCCAGTCAGCATGGAAAAAGGGCAACCAGTCGGTGGTTATCACAGGCTGGCAACATCAGCTTGTAATCTGCAGTTCCTTTCAAATATCTGGCAACTCTTTTCACTGCAATGAGATCTTTTTCAGTAGGAGAGTTAACCATTCTGCATAAGATACCAACAGCATTTGCAATATCAGGTCTGGTAAAATTTAGAATGTATAGGAGCTTTCCAACTGCAGTCCTATACTTGTCTCCTTTTTTAAACCATTTCTTAGTGTCCTTTAAGAAACCCACTTCCATTGGGGTTGCCACAATATTGGCACCCTTTTTAGTCCCAAGGCAGTCCAAAGTTTCTCTTTTTTTCTGGTTAAGATAGAAGCTTCCATCACTGCTTCTTTTTTATTTTATCCAAGATAGTGTGAGATGTCCCCAAATTCTTGATGTCTATCTTTTTTTTTTGAGATTTTGCTATCCCCCTTTAATATTGCTTTATCTTGACTGCACAGGATCAAATCATCAACATAACATGTAATATAAGTCCATTTATTGTTTCTGAATCTTTTGTAAACACACTTGTCAACAGTGCCTGGAGTGAACCCTTTTTTGATAAGAAGTTGGCTTAGCTTCTCACTCCATGCTCTGGCAGCCTTTTTTCAAGCCATAAATGCTCTTGTTCAATTTGCATACAAGATGCTTTTTCCCAGGAACTTGAAATCCTGGAGGCTGTTCCATGTACAGTTCCTCATCCAATTGTCCATAAAGAAAAGCTGTTTTAACATCAAGATGTTGGACATGCATTTTCTTGAGGGTTGCAACAGCTGGGAGATTTCTCACAGTTGTGTGTGTGGCAACAGGGGCAAAAATTTCATTGTAATCTTCACCAAATTGTTGTGTGAATCCCTTTGCCACTAACCTGGCTTTATATCTCTAATTTTCCCCCTTTTGTATCTTGCTTTGTGGTAAAGACCCATTTACAGCCAATTCCCCTTTTTTCCCTTTTTGGCAATTCTGACAAAGTCCATGTTTTATTTTTATATAAAGATTACATCTCTTCAACAGCAGTTTTTCCCCCCCACTTTTGAGAATCTGACTTTGGTAGCCCCTTTTGATTTTTTGCCAGTCAGAGGGTTGTGGAATCTTCTTCTCTGTGGCTGGATAAGACAGTCTATCAGGTGGTACGCCTCTGTTGATGCGTTCAGATCTTCTTACCTGGACTTGGACACCTGGGTCTGCTCCTTGAGCGCCGTGGTTTTTCCGTTCTCTGGCTGGATCACCACATCTGTAGCCCCTTCTGGATGCAAGACATCTGGAGGATTGTACAGTGTCACATACTCTGGTTGCTGGTGGGAGTCCCCTTTTCCACTGCAAACAAATTGGATAGACATCTTGGTTTGGATTAGATTTGGGCTGTGGCCTTTCATAACATAAACAGCACTTGTTATTTTTATTGTACGCCCATCTGGATTTAGAATTCTGTAACCATTTCTAGCATAACCAAAAAAAATTTCCCCTTTTCTTCACTTCTACAGTCAAGTTTGTCTCTTTTCTGTTTGGGAATGTAGGTATATGCTTTACTTCCAAAAACTTTGAGATGATTCACTTTGGGCTTAGTCCCATTCCATAACTGAAAAAGGAGTTGCATCTCTGGATTTAATTGGCAAAACGGGTTGCCAAATTGTAAATCATAATAGCTTCAGACCAATAGCGTTTAGGCATGTTAGCCTCTAAAAACCCTTGGTTTTCCATCTCTTTGAGAGTTCTGTTCATTCGTTCTGCCACTCCATTCTGTTCTGGAGTATAAACTTGTGTAGTTTGATGTTCAATGCCTTGTTCCTTAAAAAACTCATCAAACTCTGCATTAACAAATTCACTTTCCATTGTCAGAGCGTAGGCTTTTAGGTTTTAGCCCAAAAACTTTTTGAGACAAAATTAAAGTATTTCCCTTTAATTTCTCAAAAGCTTGACTTTTCTCTCGAAAGGTAAGTGTATGTATATCTGCTGAAATCATCAATAATAGGGGAAAATTTAAAAATTTCCACCTGCAAAACTTTTTTGGGTGAATGGACCACAAAGATCAGTATATAAAAGGTCTAGTGGTTTGGTGGATTGTCTCTCAGTAACTGGCAGATGTGGGAAAATTTGACAGCTTTTGCCCTTTAAACCTTTTTTTACATCTTTCATTGTTAGAGCATATTTTAAAATTAAAGTTATAGCAAGGGTTTTTTATTAGCCAGTCTCTGAATACATTGTACATTTCTGTGCCCAAATCGGTGATGCCATAAATTTAAACAGTCTTTGTGATTACACTGGATCACAGTATTTGCAAAATGAATCCAAAAATTTTTTTTTGGTAACAGTCACCATTTAGGATTCCTAAAAATTAAATTTTTGCCATGAAGACCAAAACAAGTTTCCTTTTTTTAAAATAACTCTGTTTCCTCTTGCTGTAGTTGCACATATAAAGAGACACTTTTAAATCTGGGACAAAAAAAAGCATCATGAATTCTTAAAGTCTCTTTCCCGTTGGCGCCAAGTTTTTTTTCAAAAGAACTGTCCCCTTTTCCCTTTTTCAACCACTGATTGGCCATTTGCTAAATAAACAGGAAAATGTATCTTGTTCAAAATTTACAAACATTTCTCTCCGATTAAAGTAATGACTAGTAGCACCGCTGTCAATTACAATTATATTTTCTTTTTTATTTTTCATAGGGTTTAGCAATTGTTCATTAATTAGACCAACATTAAAATTTGCAGAAGATTTCTTCTTAGAGTTAAAATCACTTTTATCACTGGGTTTGTGTCTCTGTTGTTTTGAAATGTTAATTTGGTGGCCATTTGTTCTCTTTGGAAAGCTTTTATGTGTAAATTCTGCTCAGCAAGTTGAGTAAAATTTTTTCAGCAGCTCTTACTTAGGGGTTTTAAAAATTTCCCCAAATTTTTCCTATTTTGATATTCTATAACTTCAGTAATAGCAGTTTTTCCCAAAATTTTCATCTCCCTTAATTTGTAGAGCATCAATTATGGGCCCAAAAAAATTTAGGCAAGCTTCCTAAAACTTCCCCCAAACTCACAGGTTCTGAAAGATTTTCTCCAGCACTTTGCAATTAGATACCATATCATGAAAATGTTAATATGTTCTTTCAAAAATCTAGGATTTAACAATTTCATTCTTGTAAGTCTGATTATAATACCACTTTGCTTTGCAATACTGGGAGAGTCAAATAATCTCTTCAGTTTTTCCCCTATTCCTTTAGCACTTTTTAGGTCCCTGATGTGATAAACAATGCTTGGATCAATTGCTAAGCAGATATAAGCGGGTTTCTTTCTCATCATCTTCATCAAATTTCTGCTTTGCCCTTTTCTGTGGGGCCCCGTCCTTTCACAACTTTAAACAGTCCCATTGTAGTTAATTGCATTTGTATATTCCAAGACCAATTTTGGTAATTGCTACCCGTTAACTTTTCAATAGTAAGCAATGGATTAGAAGCCATTGTTAAAAGGGGCATTTTGCCGGCCGGGTGCCACGTGGTCATCAAACAAAGAACTTTTCTTCTTCCCGTGACCCAAATTTGTAGGGGAAAATAGACTGAACCTGTCAGGATCCAATCTTCATTTAGCAAAGTCACACAGAGAAGCGGTAGAAGTTTTATCTAATGACTTGTGGCTTCGGGTTGGTACTTGGAATAAACACAGACGCAGGTAGCTTTGGGAAAAAAAGACTAAATACTTTACTAATGACTCTTCATTTACATCTGTATTAGAGAGCCTGCTACCTGTCTAATCTAAATGAATAGGAGATTCTTAGTTTTAAATCACCATCCTCCTTGATGGGACTCAAACGGAACATCCCAAGAGTTGGGAAAGCAGCCATTGAGAAAAAAAAGAGAGAGATCTTTTTTAAAAGGGAGGTCTTAACTTTTTAAAAACCAAAGACCCCAAACAACTTCCCGGGGCACATGGTTCTTTAGCACCCAAAAAGGTTTTTGATCCCAATAAAAAAACAGAGAGGCAAATGGAAAAAGTCTCATGCCCAAAAGAAAGGGAAAGGCCCTTTTCCCATTCCCCTCTCTTTTTAAAAACCCCGATGGAGCGGGGGGGAGAGAAAAACTGGTAATTTTTCCAACAGGTCCTGGAACCAAATCCCTACAGATCTGAATGTTCCCTTGTATTTTTGTCTCCTCCTCCTTGTTCTTCTTGGCTGAGTGCTGGAAATCTTCTCAAAAAATGAAGAACTATGTATGTGTTTTCCAAAAAAAATCCAGGGCCAACTCACACTGATTGACCAATATATAACAAATATACTATTCAAATTATATGTCATTGCTGTAGAAGAGGGGTGGGATTCATGCAGCCCTCCAGATATTGTTAGATTGCAAGTACAAGTAGCCAAAGCCAGTAATGAGGAGTGTGAGGCACTGTGGTGAAATGGAGAGCCATCTCATTCCCATCCTTCCTCTGAAAGAATAACTCGTGTAGTTGGATAGTGCCGTGGAGTCTCAAACTCCCAGAGAGAATCTGGTTGCTTCTGTGAAGAAGTGACCAGGTATCAGGTGACTTAAGAGAAAGAGGAGATTTCAGTGGAGAGAAATTTCTTGACAAGGCCTGTAGTTAGAAAAGAGCGTCACAATCTGAGAGGATCCTTTTCTTTCTTCTCAAATGTTCTCGGATCTGTTGGACTGTAGCTCCCAGAAATCCTGGCCATTGCTCATGCTGCCTGAAGTCTCTGGGACTCCAGAAACACCTGAAAACTCAAGGTTGGGAACCATACTGCTTTAGGGTAAGACTGAGCAAAACCAAAACTGGGCTCTTGCCTACTAGTGTTTGCCTTGCCAGTTGCCTGTTTCCTTGGGCGGGTGCTTTTAGAATGTGTGTATCATAAAAGGAATGAGTTGCACATGATGAATGCGGCATGCCGGTTCCTTGAAAAAAATAATAAGCAAATCAAGGGGATGAGGTCAAAACGCAGATGAAGCTGTTTTTCTAGATGATCATATAATTTAAACTAGTGCAGTTGTTGATGCAGTATACTAGTAGTTGCAAGTTTTTCCAGGTTAGCACTGTGGTGGCTGTGGAAGGCAGAATAAATCTGTCAACTCTAAGCCTTGTATTTTTCCAGTGCCTAATTTCTTTGCAGCCACTGTGCCTACAGACCTTTTTCTCCTGCTGCCATTGCTTCTACACTGCCATACTTCCATTGGTGTATCCAGTGGTGGCTGGTGACTCCCATATCAGGAGAGCAGTGAATCCACTCCAGGCTTTGCATAGCTTTAAAGGGGAAATGGTTCTGGACAATGGAATGAAAATCTGGAGTGGGAAAACAATTCCTTGACATGAGAGCCACAAGCTACCACTGGGTGTAGTGCATCAACAGGATTCTGGCTATTGACCAGAGATGGTTTCCTGTTAGGCTTTGGAGAAACCAATGGCAGTAGTTTTCTGAGCACTTTAGTCTCCACAGTAGGGCCACCTTGGCTCAGGACTTTGTGGCCAAAGCGTTAAGAAATAATACATAGACCAGAGCATGCCCTTGACCTCTTGCTTGCCCTGGATCAAGCCAGGG
The DNA here is from genome assembly GCA_948472985.1 of Iguana delicatissima. Classification (NCBI taxonomy): domain Eukaryota; kingdom Metazoa; phylum Chordata; class Lepidosauria; order Squamata; family Iguanidae; genus Iguana; species Iguana delicatissima. The sequence goes on from CAOKZL010000060.1 coordinate 464,215, forward strand.
ATTATTCAGGGGTGGGTGGAACTTGCTCTGAGTGCAGCCATCCATACCTCCAGTATTGGGTACCAACTAGGATGGGCTACCTCAAAGAATGATGGAAACTGAGGGATTTCTGAATGTTCCCTGGTGGTTTTTCCCATCAGCAAGGCACACAAACATGCATCCTCTAATTCCAGAATTCATTATAGAGAACCTCCTGGTTCAAATAAGTCATCCAGAGAGGAAGATAAATAAAGGAACAGATGGGGAGATTTGGCCAGGTCTGTGTAAATGTGTAGCAGTAGAAGGAATATACTCTCTTAAACTGAATTTATTGCAGAAAAATTAACAACACAGAGAGATCAGGTGCTCTGTATATTCTAACAGTTTTGAACATTGCCACAGAAATAGATGAGATCTGTTGTTAGGTTAGGGCTATCTTAACCATTATTTTAAAACTTTCTCTTGTCTAGGAATCAGTGAAAAGTCCATTCAGTTTGTATTCTGAGGTGAGTACTGGGTCACCTTGGGCGCATCACATAGTCTCACCTCCAGAAAAGCCCATGGTAGTTTGGCCTTGGGCTGCCATAATAAGTTGGAACCAACTTGAAGGCACACAACAACATCTTATTCACATTTCCCAGTTCTGAATATGAATCAGAACACATTTAGACCTTGAAATCTGTGCCTTTCTGGAGTACAAAGGGGGGAAAAGCATTTGAATAGTTGCTCTTGCAGATGCAAATTGTATATTTGGGTGGAGGAAGTCTTACATTAAATGGAAAAATCACTTGAAAGCATACATTTGAAAAACTGCACAAAAATGCAATAGATTATGAAAAAAAGGAGTACAAAATATGATTCTTTTGAAAAAATGTTCAAAAATGCGCACAAGTTTCTTGGCAGACTAAAACAAAATTCACAATACAATGCAGAAACAGTGTATCAGCGAAAGACAAACACAACAGTGGGAAAATAACAGCCAGAGTGAAATCAAGCTTGACAGATTATCTTTAGCTTCTTTTGAGTGAGTGCCTGTGCGTGTGTTTAATGCATTACATTTTTTTAAAAAAAGAACAGGAAAGGAAAGGAGGGGAAAAAAAGACATGGAAATGCTCTCCCCTGCCCTCATCTATTTTCTCCACACTATTTGCTCTGACAGCACCTTTTCACTGGTCAGGGAGGAGTATGACAGACAACAGAGGCTGTTGAAATATGATTATAACTTTTGAGTTAAGATCTGCAAAATACAAGAGCCACTGGGAGTCAGTAGTAGTGCTGGAGCAGTGGTCTTTCCTCTGCCTATTACCACTTAATGTTCTCCTTTATGTTCTCTCCATCATTCAACAGGTGAGATGGGGCTGGGACAGTACTGAGTACAGTTGCCCCTCAACATTTGTGGGGGTTAGGGCTGCAGGACTTCCCTAACAATATTTAACACACAGAAAAATACAATTTGCAAATTCAACCCACCGTGGATTCAGAGTTACAGTACACAATTGGAGGATAAAAGCTTTCTCTCTGAAATGCTAGATTTTTATCTGCAGGAGCTTTTTTTTTTAAGTGATGGGATAGCATTTAGAATAACTATCTTCCACCTCACGGCCTACAGTGCACATATATTGTACCCTAACTGATGAGAGAGTTAAGACTAGGGCTAAGCCAAGAAGAATGAAAGATACCTAATAACTGATGTGCAAGTCACTGCAGTTCATAATCTGTAAATTCAGAGGTGTTCCTTAGCTGTCCTCGGCACTAGAGAAGCTACCTTAGGTATTAAATGATGAGTTCTTCACATGTGGGTTTTTTTCTTTCTCTTTTAAACTGAGTGTTTTAAAGTCATAGAATTGCAGAGGTAAAAAGAGGTTTAAGGTCATCTAGTCTAGCTTCCCACCAGTGCAGGAGATCCATAGTTGCATTTCTATGGAGCTTTCTGACTGATTGACTTTTGTAGGGGGTTGCCATTTCTCCTCACATTCTGGTTCCGCTTATTGGATGCCTCTGTGTTAGGCCATTTCCACACTAGACTGTTATAGTGCTACTATTCCACTTTCAACATCCTATGGAATCCTGGGGTTTGCAATTTAGGGAGGGGTCTTTGAGGAGCCTTTGAGGCCCCTCCCTAAACTGCAAACCTCAGGATTCCATAGGATGTTGAAAGTGGAATAATAGCACTATAACAGTCTAGCGTGGAAACGGCCTTAATGTAATCCACTAATTGTGGTATTCTGCTCCCATGTCTCCCATGCACTGCCATGCACTGTCTACCATTTTAAGAGCACTCTCCAAGATTGTTTCTTTTCTTTTCTTTCTTTTTTTTAAAAAGCCAAACAGATGCCACAAACCATTTCTTGGTGGTTGTTCACTTATGATCCCTGAGAGCAGGCGGTAGCTGCAGGAGCGACAGCTTCTTGTGGCTATCGTTCTCTTTCCTGCTGCCTCTGTACATAAACATGAGGGTGATGTAATCCTTGAAGATAAGGAGGAGAATCTGCTCAAAATGCTCCAGGCCCTGTATTGTGGCCCTCCCTCGCTGCTTTGAATAACATAAGCATCGTATTTCTAGAAGCAAGACTGGCCTCAGCCACCAGTGAAGGCATAGCGCTCAGTCATCAGGAGCAAAGTCCAATAGTGCTTCACAATTCAAAAAGAGAAAAAGACCAGGGCAGTTAAAACCACTGGATCCCAATCCTGGATCTCCCAGTTGTATGTGAACAAGAGCATTGTTGTTTTAACTGCCATCAAGTCAACTCCAGCTTATGGTGACCCAATGAAGGAGAGATCTCCAAGTCACCCTATCATCAGCTGCCATGCTTAGGTGTCCTCCTTGATTGAGTCTATCCATCTGTAATGCAGTCTTCCTCTTTTCCTACTCCCTTCTACCTTGCCAAGCATTATTGTATTTTCTAGTGAGTCATATCTTCTCAAGATGTGTCCAAAATATGACAGTCTCAGTTTAGTCATCTTGGCTTCTAGGCTTCTAGATTACGGGCTTGATTTCTTCTAGGACCCATTCATTCACCTTTTTAGGAGTCCATGATATCTATAGAAGTCTTCTCCAGCACAACATTTCAAATGAGTTGATTTTCTGCCTATCAGCTTTCATCCCTGATGAGCTTTCACAACCATACATAGAACCTGGACATATGATAGCTATCCCAAATTTAGTATTCAATGATATATTTTTACACTTCAGGATCTTGTCTAGTTCTTTCATAGCTGCCCTTGCAAGTCCTAGCCTTCTTCTGATTTCTTGACTGCAGTCTCCATTCTGATTAATGGCTGAACAATGGATTCAAGCTGCAGGAAAGGAGATTCTCCTGAACCTCAGGAAGAACTTCCTGACGGTCAGAGCTGTCCAGCAGTGTGTGATGGAGTCTCCATCTCTGGAGGTTTTTAAGCAGAGGCTGGATGGCCATCTGTCGGGAATGCTGTGATGTGTGTTCCTGCATGGCAGGGGGTTGGACTGGATGGCCCCTGTGGTCTCTTCCAACTCTGTGATTCTATGATTGTATGAGCCAAAGCCAAAGCATGGAAAAACGTTCACTTTTTCCATGTCTTCATCAGCTACTTTAAGCATCCAGAATCTCAGTTGACCATTTGATAGTAGTCTTGTGATGATAATACCCAAAGAGGCAGTGAAAAAAAACAGATAACCACATGTGCCGAGTTCAGGTGGGCAGAATTTTTGTTAGGACTGCCTTTGGATAAAAAGACAAAACTTTCTCCCAGATTGCATAGTTGCTCCCCTGCAACAGCAACGCAAAAATTATGTCACAAGCAGATGTCACAGGAATATGGGAAACTGCCTTTTACTGAATCAGTATTTTGGTGTTATGTTGAACATCAGGCCTGAACATAAAGGAGGGCAGCAGTTGTATAAAGCACCCCAAGTGCTTGGGATATTTGTTTTAGAAAAAAAAAAAGACTTTAATAATGTAAAACATTGTTGACAACTCTGCTTGGCAGCAGAACTCTCCAGGGTTCCAGGCAGGACTTTCTTTTAGCCCTCTATGGAAATCTCTGGTGTTCCCATCCAAATGCTAGTCAAGACTGACCTTGCTTGGTGGCCAAAATCAGATGAAATCAGGGCACGTTCAGGGTGCAGTGTCCAAACTGTTTGTTAAGTGTTTACTGGAGTTTAAATCCAAGATGATTATTCCAATGCAATTCTTGGTTGCATCAATAGGAGTATGGTGTCTAGATCAAGGAAGGTGATAGTAACACTCTATTCTGCTTTGATCAGACCTCATCTGGAATACTGTGACAAGTTCTGGTCACTTGATTTCAAGAAGTATATTGCTGAGCTGAAGTGTGTCCAAAATAGTGAAGGGTCTGGAAGCCACGCCCTATGAGGAGCAGCTGAGGGAGCTGAGTATGTGTAGTCTGCAGAAGAGAAGGTTAAGAGGGGACATGATAGCCATGCTCAAATATTTGAAAGGCTGTCATATCATACAAGCTTGTGTTCTGCTGCTCCAGAGACTAGGACAAGGAGCAATGGATTCAAGCTACAGGAAAAGAGACTCCACCTAAACCTCAAGAAGAACTTCCCGATGGTCAGAGCTGTCCGGCAGTGGAATACACTGCCTCAATGGAGTGTGGTGGAGTCTTCTTCTTTGGAGGTTTAAAGCAGAGACTGGATGGCCAGCTGTTGGGAGTGCTTTGATGTGTGTTCCTGTATAGCAGGGAGTTGGACTGGATGGCCCCTGTGGTCTCTTCCAACTCTATGATTCTATGATAGTTCCAATGTGAGGTTTGAGACATAAGCACGAAACATTCCCTAATATGGAAAACGAGGGAGAGTTATTCCTGCCCCTGCTCATTGCTTGCATCATGGAGCCCTTGGCTAGCTGTATGTCTCATGCTACTGTAGGGTGGAGAAAATTAAGTAGGTAGTCTCTGATCCGAAACAGTAAAAAGCCAAAGGCACTGATTCTTTCTCAAGAATACTCCTACATTAGTAGGGGACAGGACTAAATCGTGCTTGGGATATTTTTCCAACTGTATGATTATTTGAAATCTTACCAACACTTGGTCACTGCTTACAGTTGTCGTTTTATATGAATGGTTGATCATTTGGTCATTGTTTGTAGTTTGAGAGCATACCATCCTTTTTACTAAGCCTACTGAGTTTCTGGTGAAGCAACATGGCTTTCTTTTTCTTTTTCTTTTGCAAATGCAGGAGTATTCCCAAGACAAGGATAAATTAACATGTAGCTTCTGTTCAGCATTTTAGAACTCACTGGGTAGCTGGGCAACTAATGAAAGAAATTAACAATCAAAGGTAAATATTTAATGTTTCTTTAATATGTTTTTAAAAGCCTCGTCTAGCAAGTAAATACCCTAAAGGCACCAGGTCCTGTCTGATCTTGGAAGCTAAGCAGAGTCAGCCCTGGTTCGTACTCGGATGGGAGACTACTAGGGGATAGATAGCAAGTGCTGTAGGGTGCATTTCAGAGGAAGGAACTGGCAAAACCACCTCTGAGTATTCCTTGCCTAACAAAACCTTGTGAATTTCTAGGCATTCCATTAAGTCAAGAGGCGACTTGAAGGCATGTACACACATTTGTAAGTATAGAGATTTTTTTTTTTAATTTGGGAAGATCGAGTATAATGTGATACTTGTCTTTGCAGCTGTGAAAAGAGTTGCTGACTGAAACGCTTATGTGAGCAGGCAAGATGGAGATAAATTGGGCTATTTCAGGGATTCTCAACCAATGGTAATATGTAGATCCTGGAAAGTTAGGTTTGAAAATTAATTCAAAGGTGGTAGACATTAGAAATTAAAAAAAATTCAATTATAAACACTATAATTGAACACTATAATTAGCTTAGTTATCATTAATTAACTTGTACTTAGAGCCGTTGATTTTGGGCCAAACCATGGAATTACAAAGAATGGAATGGAGGTATTCACTGCAGACCTTATGGGAGCACAGTTTGTTACTGGCTCCTTCAAAAGGACTTTTTTTTTTCTTTTAAAGTGCTGCCTTCATTGTGGATCCTCTCCCCCACACGCACCCATAGACTAAAAAGTCTGTGATGTTAATTGTCAAAGATTAAAAAGAAGTGGTTTATTTCATTTAGAGAGCACTAATGCGTCACAAGTACAGCAATAAATGGTCAATGAATCAAGAATGGGAGGAGTCTTAATCTGATATTTTTGAGTCTCTACACATATACAGAACAGTATTTTGCACAACTGAGTCACTGTACATGGGCCATTTCCACCCTAGGCTGTTATAGTGCTATTATTCCACTTTCCACATCCTATGGAATCCTGGGGTTTGCAGTTTAGGGAGGGGCCTCAAAGGCCTCAAAGGGCCCCTCCCTAAACTGCAAACCCCAGGATTCCATAGGATGTGGAAAGTGGAATAATAGCACTACAACAGTCTAGTGCAGAAACTTCGAGTAAATCAAGCCTGAACTCTCCCCTAGAAGCCAAGATGAGTAAACTGAGATGGCCATAGTTTGGAGACATCATGAGAAGGCATGACTCAGTAGAAGAGAAATCAGTGCTTGGTAAGGCAGAAGGCAGTGGGAAAAGTGGAAGACCGCATTACAGGCTCAATGAAGGAAGCCACGGCCCTGCGTCTGGAAGATCTGAGCAGGGTGGTTGATGATAGAGACTTGGAGATCTTTCATCGAAGCCAACTGGACAGCAGTGAAAACAACAAATTCATTCTTTATTTTTTCTTTATGTTTATTATTGTTTTATTTATTATTTATTATTATTATTGTCAGAGCATTTATATGAGCAGCAGTCTAATCACAGCAATTTGCTTAGAAAATAAACCAGGTGAAATCTCTGAGCATCTTGATTGCAGATTGAGAAAGAACATTGTGAAGTCTTTCAGAACAAACACACAAACAAAACCCTGAGTCTTAACATTTTTCTTATCTCGAGTGCCATCAGAAAGCCTCAGAGTATTGATTTAGAAGGAAACCATTGTGGTGAAATGCACTAGTAATCAATCCATAATGGGCAGGAATCCATAAAACTTTCTCCCCCTTTTTCTTGCCTATGTCTGTCTCCAGCTTTATGTAATACAATCACTAAAATTACCCCATAAAAGCTTTTATTGATTTTTATAAGTTGTTTCCTCAAGCACCCCCCCCCCATCACAGATATATACAAGCAATAATGTTGTTTTCTCTTTTGGCATGGCATGTTGCCATTCCTAAAACTCCAAACAGGTATTCATTAATGGTAACGGTGGGTCAAGTGCACACGGTAAAATGGAAACTGTGAATGTATCTGATCATTACAGATAATTTTCCCCGTGTTTCTACCTATACTCGGCACAAAATAGCTGCTTGAAACAACTAGCATTAGTTGTCAAAACAAAGCAAGCTGTTCTGTATGGTTGTGTGTTTAGAAAGAGAGGACAGTGCTCTGAACAGCTGTCAATGGGCAGATCTCTAGTTGTAGGCACTCTATAGGTCAGGGGTGGGCAACTATTTGGAGACCTGGGGCCAGTTTCACTTCCAGAACCTCCTGTGGATTACACTCCCATTAGCAAATCCAAATACCTCCTTTGAGAGGAGCCCTCTGAAAATGGTGACAGGGGATGATGTCGCATTGCTTCCTGTTGCCGTTTTAACAGGGACTGCAGAGGAAAATAGACGTACTTGGGGGCAGTACGCTGGAGGAGCTTATTTAGTTTCTTTATAGCTGCCCTTCCAAGTCCTCGTCCACTTCTGATTTCTTGACTTCAGTTTTGGATAGTAGTGGGACTGCCTGCTTTTGTGAGCCAAGAGACTTTGCAGTTGGTAGCATTGCTATTGATAGAGTCTCACAACTCAAAAGACGCTTTTGCTGAAGAGCCAGACTAAGGCCTCTGCACTACACTCTTATAGTGCTATTGTCCCACTTTCAACATCTTGTGGAACTGCCAAGAGGATTCTTGAACTTATCACAAGACCATCTATGGCACTAGCTGTGAGATAACAGTGCCTCCTGGGAAATGAATGAAATCTGTCATGGTCTGCAAGTGAAGGCTTCACTTGATCTCTTATCTGACTCAGGGCTTTCCAAGCCTTTAAGCCTGATCAAGGTGAGGAACAAACAAGGCCATTTGCCTAACAAAAAGAAGTTTAAGAGGAGACATGATAGCCGTGTTTAAATATTTGAAGAGATGTCATTTTGAAGATGGAGTAAGCTTGTTTTCTGCTGCTTCAGAAACTAGGACATGGAGCAGTGGATTCAAACTACAGGAAAGGAGATTTCACTTAAACATCAGAAAGAACTTCCTGACAGTCAGAGCTGTTCAGCAGTGGAATATGCTGCCTCAGTGGAGTGTGGTATAGTCTCCTTCTTTGGAGGTTTTTAAGCAGAGGCTGGGTGGTCATTTGCCAGTGGGTGCTTTGACTGTTTGTTCCTGCATAGCAGGGAGTTGGACTTGATGGCCATTGTGGTCTCTTCCAACTCTCTGTTTCTATGATTCTAACCTAACCACTTCTGAATTTCTTTCACCATCAAAACCCTATGATGAGACTGTCCCAGCTCTCTGAAAATGTATTATTAGAGCTCCATTTGCTTCCATTGAGCTGGTCTTATCCCCAATTCTTTGAAATGAGCCCAAATCAGTCCACTTCCACTTCTACACTGGGAGATTTATGGTTGTTCAAATGACCCCCTTCCTAAAAAATGCTACTCTGATGCTCTAGTCCTTGAGCCAGTCAGCAAACTTTAGTGGATCTAAAGTCAGCCCTCTACTTTCATGGGATTTAGGACCACCGTGAAAATGGAAAAACCACAAATATATCTAAGGCCCCCAAACCATATTTAACATGCACAAAAAAGTACCTGCCAGGTTGATTTCCTCTTAGTGACCAAAGATTTGGTAGCAGACTAAGCCCAGCTTAACTGAACACAGCTGAGGCTGGACTCCAGTGTTATCACAGTCCCTGTTTAAAACGGCACGAGGCAGCAGCAGCAGAGGAGGCAGCAAATAGCCTGTGAAAATGCAAATCTGCAAAGGTCAAGCTTCTGAATGTGGAAGGACAATTGCACTTTCTTCCTTGGCTTTTGCAGATGTAACATTTCCTTAAGGCTGTTGTTGGATGAGTTCCACTCTTTTTACTGCAATTTCCAAGCAAAGAATTATGTACGGTAGTGATAGGGGAAACCTAACTCACAGTCACCATGGCTCCTGGATATATTTAAGGGTGCAGGCAAAAGACTGGAGGAGCACCTCGGATAAGCAGTTCCAGGGGCTGCCTAAAGGGAGGGACTGTAGCTCACTGAGTGAACTCAAGCTTTGCGTGCAGCACACCCTGGGCTGAATTCCCAGCGTCTCCAATTAAGAGCTTCGGGGAGCTGGTGATGAGAAAGAGCTCTCCTGTAAACTTTGGAGAGCCAAGATAAATGAGCATTTTTTTTTCCATTCCCACATTTCTACTATTGCAGTAACTTAACACTGTAGTTGAGCTTTTAGAAATAACTAGTGTATATACCAGGTGTTGCCCAGGATTTTATTTTCTCATAGATGATACTTGTTAGAAGGATTCGAGATCCTGTGTCTCTAATTCCCCAAACTGTCTTGTCCAGTACCTGTAACTTTTCCCCATATTCCCCAATCCAATCTGTATTCAGGGTTATTAACATACTCAGGCTGGGTTCCTGAGGAAATACATGTCCTCCTCTTTGCTGGTAGGCCTTGTCTCCATAGCAACTGGCCTGTTCTCTGGCTCAAAATTCTAAAGGACCCTCCCTAAACTACAGACCCCAGGATTCCATAGAATCTTCTCAGGCAGCCAATCGTATGAGGTCTTCTCGCCTCATGCAGCCAGTCATATGAAGTCTTTGCCTGACACAGACAAACACACAAACTTTGACTTTTATATGGTAGATAGTTTACACATCCAAAGAGAAGAGGTAGCAAAGTTGCCAAGGGAAAGCCAACATAGCAAATACAGGTTCTACGTGTGAATGGCTTTCAGCACTTTATCCTCTGCAACAGTAGAAGTAGAATTTGGGGACTGAAGGGAAATTGCATTTATGGGGGAAGACTTCTTATTGGGGGGTATGTCTTTATCTCCTCCCCCTGATAGCTACACTCCCGTTCTGAACTGTGGCTAGCCCATAGAACACCTTATGAAGTAACAAAGTCAGAGTCCCTGGGGGACATGCAAAGTGCAAATAGGAAAAAAGAGATCTCTTAAAAATAATTACAAAAAACCCCCACTACATGGGAGATAAATGTACTATGAGATCATGGCCTGCTTGCTATCACCGTATATGTTAGCATGGCCAATGGATTCTTGTCACGTTGAAAACTCACAGTTCTTCATTCTTGCTTTCTCTGCTTTCATAAAAATAATGGTGAAACTCATGCCTTCTCTTGCATTCCCTCTCACCTCTTGGAATTTTTCAGCACAACTCTGCGTTCCCATCCTGGGACAGCAACATCATGCAGAAGTGGCCAGAGAAACATCTGACTTTAAAGGAACATAGCTTCTTAACAAGATTAGTTTTCCTTGGCTGCAGGGCCAAAATTGTCCTGACCTCTGAGGCAGCCATGCAGACTCCAGCTGCTCCTACTAGCTTTGGACCCAAATGAAAACCGTCTTTGCCATCTGAAAGCTTAGATGGTTAGAGAGCACTGAAGTCTTCTAGCTTTGCATTCTAAAAGAGCTAAAACACATCCATAATTCTAATTTGACTTTATGCATAAAAATTAATATCTACAGATTATGCAAGTCGGTACCCTATTCTGCCCCACTTTGGATAATGAATTTTCTCCCTCTGCCGTTTTCTGGAGATTTGTAAGTGGCCACCTAGCCCCTGCAAATATCTGGTTAGTTATCATTGAACAACATAAGAAAGTTCGTCTGCTCACCTTAATTTCTGCTAGCAGCATTGAAGACCACCCGTCCCTAAGCAACATCATGTGAGGAAGTTCATTGCTCACCAACTTGATATATGATAGCCCTAATAATGGCATTTTCCCCACAATATTCCTTCATTGGATCGTTAACCTTAAACATTTAGTGATTCTAGGGCTGCCAAATCTGCAGCTTCCTACTCCTTGAGATTTCAGAGTCCCAAACTGGAACTAGAAGGCAGGCTTTGTATAGTCAGAGAAGTTCATGTTTTGGTGAGTTAGTGCTTAGCGTTTTAGTACTGTGTTTTATTACTGTGTTTAATATTGTGTGTTTAAATTTTGGTTTTTGTTAAAAATGTTAGTGGGTGTTTGTGTTATTTTTGGTTAAAACTAATAATTAAGTACATTAAAAAAGTAAAGTCACAGGAGATGGGCCCTTCTATAGCACTTCCAAATAAAGTCTGTGATTTATATTAAAGAATGAGATAGAGAACGTGGATTTTCTGCACTCCCTCCAAAACTTACGAGATGCAACACATCACTGGTAAAAGGGTCTCATCCAGACAGACAGTGAATCCATTTCAAGTTTTGGCTAGCTTTAAAGGAGCTGTCAGTGGTGGTGAAATAATTTGGGATATAGGGTCCAGCATCTTGGAGGGCTCTTTTGTGGTCTGTATTAAGGCCTGGGGTAAATTCACTGCAAAAAATGTCAAGTCTTGGGAATTTTTGGCCATTCAGTTGTTGTTCTTGTTCAATTGTTCCTATTCAAGTTCTGTGATTTCCTCATATAGTTTGTATATCTTATTTATTTCAAGTCTGTATATATGAAATTGGTAACTTGAAGTACACCAATTTTTTATTCATTTTTTTGGAGTAATTAACACTGATTACAGTTTAACGCTGATATAATATTAACATTAATATACGTATAAAGTTATTCCAATGATTAATACGAAATGGCTAGTGCTCAACCCACAACCAATAAATTCATCTTCCCAATATATATATTGCTGCTTTTACCTTGCCTTCCCTCTCATCTGTAATCTACTACCCTGGGAACAAAATCAATTTTTATTTAAAATCCCTTTCCTTAGATGTGGAGAATCATATTCATTGTATCTTTTATAATTTTTTACCTCTTCCTTTCTTTAACTGTTTCTATTAATTTGTTCCACTTCCTTAGCCAATTACCTTGCTTTGACTAACCAAAGTACACCAATTTACGATTCTAAGGCCATTTCCTCACTAGACTGTTATAGTGCTATTATTCTGGTTTCAACATCCTCTGGAATCCTGGGGCTTGCAGTGTAGGGAGAGACCTTAAAGGGTTTGTGGATTCAGTGCCACATTGACATGGAAGCCACTGGCTGTCACCTTTAGTATTAACACTAATGCATAATTGCTAAATTAAAATTTAATTTTAATATGTCCAAAGAGTTGTGCCTCAGATATACAATAATTTCTTTAGTGTATCTGGAAATAATTAAATAGGACCTGGATCCTGTCTAGTTTAACTGGTATGGCATTTGTGTCTTTGGTTTACTAAGAGGAAATAGATGTTAGAGCTGTTTCCCAGCTGCCACCAAGAAAGATGGCAGCTGTTTTCTTCAAGTGCCACTTGCCCTGAGATGTCTCTCCCCAGATGGAGAATCGGGGAAGCATAGCAATTCCATCCAATTTCAGCCAACAGTCAGAGACCTGGCAACCTAAAGTTTCTGTGAAGACCCTGAGACTGCAAGAGCTTCCCCCACTGCTAAGCTGTTGGCCTATACTTCACTTCACTTTTAAGTAAGCAAGAGTATATTTGTATGTTTTTCTTTTTATAAATGCTAGTTATAATTGCCGTTCAAAATGTTGCCAAATATATGTCAGCTTATCCAGGATGTGAAATGGCATGTGCTTTACCATGTTCATTTGTTTAGATGTAAGATGCTTTCCTAGAATCATAGAATTGGAAGAGACCACAATGGCCATTGAGTCCAACCCACTCTGCCATACTGGAACAAACACTCAAAGCAACCCTAGCAAATGGCCATCCAGCCTCTGCTTAAAAGCTTCCAAAAAGGGTGACTCCACCACACTCCGGGGCAGCATATTCCACTGTCAAATGATTCTTACCATCAAGAAACTCTTCCTGATGTTTAGGTGAAACCTCTTTTCCTGTAGTTTGAACCCATTGCTCCATGTCCTTCTCTCTGGAGTAGCAGAAAACAAGTTTGCTCCATCTTCAACAGGACATCCCTTCAAATAGTTAAACATGGCTATCATGTCACCTCTTAACCTTCTTTTCATCAGGCTAAACATACCCAGTTCCCTAAGCCTCTCCTCATAAGACTTCATGGTTTCCAGACCCTTCACCATTTTGGTCACCCTCCTTTGGATGCATGCCACCTTGTTGATGTCCTTCTTTCATTCCTTAGTGAAAGGAGTCTACAAGAAAAGAGACTTCTTCTAAACATTGGGAAGAATTGGTAATTGCTGTTTGGTAGTGAAATAGATTGCCTCAGGAGCCAGTGGATTCTCCATCTTTGGAGGCTTTAAATAGAAGTCAGATGGTTATTTCTAAGGAGTGCTTTAGTTTTGAATTCCTGGATGACAGGGAGCTGGAATAGATGGCCCTTGAAGCCCCTTCCAACTCTGTGATCCTGTGATTCTGCACGCTGAAACAGAACTTGGAAGAATGACTAGACAATGCTCCAGGAATTATGGCCACTTTTCCAAGTCTGCTCCAAAACTGAACATCTAGAGATTTTCTTGGAAGCTGATTACTGAAAAACAATGGTGATGGCAACTTGCCAAAAAAAAAAGAAAAAAAGATCATGCCCCAAAGGTAAAATGAACAAAATGGGTAGATGGTGGAAATCTGTGGCATTCATTTATCAGTTTGTAACATGTGAACATGACACATATATAGAAATTTGTCACCTGCTATCTTCCATTGTAGCGGCCAAGAAAGAGGCGAAAACCAGGTTTCAGGGAAAAATCAAAAAGCCAGCTTTATTACAATACCTTGCGCAAGGGGCAACAGTTAATTCAGAGCTGTTGTGTCGATTAATTGAGGTAGCATCACTATATACCTTTTGCATTCTATGTCAGCAATCAATCATTTACTTAGCCCGCCCATCACTGGAGAAAAAGATCTTTGGTTAACTTTCCATTACATCATTGACTGGCATACACGTGTACAGAAGAGAACAAAAGGGTTAGTTTACAAGGTTACTTAGAGTGATACAAATTAATGGTTACAGCCAAAATGAGGGAGTATGCTTACTCCCATTTAGTTCCCAGACCTCTGGATGTTGCAAGGCTATTTCTAAAATTTGAGATAAGACAGACATCTGCTATTTACTCAGAAGCACAATTCAATTCGCTTATTTTTCCTATTCAAGTGGCATTGGACTTAACCCCTTCACCATTATTGAAGTTCAGGGATAGGCAAGGCTGTGCCAGTTGGTTTTTTGTCTATCCTACCACTCTTAAGGTGTAGGAGGACCCTGCCTCCAGGAAAGATGGCAATGAATGCCAAAATGTCTTCAGAGCTTTTAATTTGCAGGTGGTTTTATGTACAACACTGAATATTTGAAAAGGGCCAGGAAAATAGCTTGTCATAAATAATCCCAACAGAATGTCTGTGTGTGTGTGTGTGTTTTTCTCTGTTTGTTTTTCCCAAATGGCTTGGCTAATGCAAAGCAGACCTTACAGCCTGGACTGCCAAGCATTCCGCTAACAAAGCATTCTTTGCTCAATCTGCGGGATAAGCATATTGTCTTTCTTCCTCCCTGTCCATTAAACCCAGAGCCTGGCAGGCTGCCTCGTCATGCATCTCTTCTCAAAGAGAGCCACTTGATTGGATTTCAGCTACTTACCCTCCTGTGGTTTGCAGGGCAGCCTTTCCAGGGCAATATTGAGTAAGAGCTAAGCAGGTTGCATAGCAGCAGCCCCTTGGTGGAAAGGAATGGGCAGGCTGGGCTGTGGGAATGGAGAGTGGCTATGAGAATTGGGGCGAAAAAAGATGAAAGCTTTAATTTGTCATCTTAGACAGCTGTATGTATTATTACAAATGCTTTTTGTCTTACCCTAAGAAAACAAGGTGTGGAAAGGCTAGCTGTAAGCCATTGTTACCTGCTGGAGCACCTGCAGGGTTTATGGGGCGGGAGGAATGAAGACATAGCTCCTTCAGATAAAAAAATCTGCCCCTTAAATAACATTTTTGCACAAAGTCCATATTTCTAGCATTGCACAGAGTGAGCTGTTGAAAATAGCTGAGACCCAGAACTTTTCCATTTGCTGTTTTTACGCAGCCTTGGTGACTATGCAGCTGTGCCTGCCTCTTTTCTTTGGTCGCCTAGACTGCATTTCTAAATGCTCAACTGAATCATAGAATCATAGAATCATAGAAATGTAGAGTTGGAAGAGACCACAAGGGCCATCCAGTCCAACCCCCTGCCATGCAGGAAAACCCTCAAAGCACTCCCGACAAGTGGCCATCCAGCCTCCGCTTAAAAACCTCCAAAGAAGGAGACTCCACCACACTCTGTGGCAGCACATTCCACTGCCGGACAGCCTTGACTGTCAGGAAATTCCTCCTGAGGTTCAGGTGGAATCTCCCCTCCTGCAGCTTGTATCCATTGCTCCATGTCCTGGTCTCAAGAGCAGGAGAAAACAAGCCCACTCCCTCCTCGACATGACATCCCTTCAAATATTTAAACATGGCTATCATGTCCCTTCTCAACCTTCTCTTCTGCAGACTAAACATACCCAGCTCTCTAAGTCTGTCCTCATAGGGCATGGCTTCCAGGCCCCTCACCATTTTGGTTGCCCTCCTCTGGACCTGCTCCAGCTTATCCATATCCTTCTTGAATTGGGGTGCCCAGAACTGGACACAGTATTCAAGATGAGGTCTAACCAATGCAGAATAGAGTGGTACCAATACCTCCCTCGCTCTAGACACCATACTCCTATTGATGCAACCAAGAATTGCATTGGCCTTCTTGGCTGCCGCATCACACTGCTGATTCATGTTCAGCTTGTGGTCTATGAAGACTCCTAGATCCCTTTCACACGTACTGTTAGCCAGCCACGTGTCCCCCATCCTATATTTCTGCATACCATTTTTTCTGCCTAAGTGTAGGACCTTACATTTCTCTCTGCTGAAATTCATTTTGTTAGCCTTGGCCCAGCTCTCCAATCTGTCCAGGTCCTTTTGAATTTTGATCCTGTCATCAGGCGTATTAGCAACCCCTCCCAATTTGGTGTCATCTGCAAATTTGATCAGCGTGCCCTCTATTCCTTCATCCAAGTCATTAATGAAGATATTGAACAGCACCGGGCCCAGGACAGAACCCTGTGGCACCCCGCTAGTCACTTCTCTCCAGGATGAGAATCTGCCATTGGTGACCACCCTTTAGGTACGGTCAGTCAACCAGTTACAAATCCACCTGACAGTAGCCCTGTCCAGCCCACATCTTACTAGCTTCTTTGCAAGAATGTCATGGGGAACTTTGTCAAAGGCCTTACTGAAATCAAGATATACTATGTCCACAGCATTCCCTTCATCTATCAAGCAAGTAACTCTATCATAAAAAGAGATAAGATTAGTCTGGCATGACCTATTTTTGAGAAATCCATGTTGACTTTTCATAATTACAGCATTGTTTTCTAAGTAATTAGAAACTGACTGTTTGATGATCCGCTCCAGGATCTTTCCAGGTACTGATGTCAGGCTGACTGGGCGATAATTATTTGGGTCCTCTTTTTTTCCCTTCTTGAAGATGGGGACAACATTTGCCCTCCTCCAGTCTGCCGGAACTTCTCCGGTCCGCCAAGAGTTTTCAAAGATTATAGCAAGAGGTTCCGCAATGACCTCTGCTAGTTCTTTTAAAATCCTAGGATGCAATTCATCTGGCCCTGGAGACTTGAATTCATCCAGTGCTTTTAAGTTACTGCAATGGTGGAAACTTGGAGAGCAAAAGTAGTTTTCATTGGGAGCAGAGTTCTTATGGGGTGATGAAGCCCTCATTTCTCCCCCCAACCCTGCAAGCTACAGAAAACCAAGGGAATTTTTCTCCCAACACCATATGATGCGGGGGGAGGGGACAGACTTCTTTAGGGACGAGAGAAGTTAAGTGAAGATATGCCAGTTATCACTCTGGTAGGTAATGCCAAGGTGTTGATCCCTTACCAAAGGACCTGATGGTGTGAAAAATGGGATGCATGTTTTGATGAAAATATGTCCATTATCCAAAAGCGTAGACATCAGTTTTGAGCACTTCTGGTGAAATATCTTAAGGGGCAAGTGTGGTGACAGTGTGGTCTACCTTTTCACCCCCAAAGGACTGTTCCGTCTTTGACACACTGTCCAAAGCCACTTATAAGCCGATGGTCTTGAAGTTCTCCATCAACAGTTTTCACTTGGACAGGATGCTGAACAGCAGGCATATGAGTTATTGGGTCATAAATCTCACTCTTAGGGTGTGATCTGTCCTCCTTCTTTACAAAGCCTAGTGGATCTCAGAGAGAGAAAGAGGAAAAGAGAAGATTCAAAAACATCAAACAGCACTTTTGAAAAATTTCTTTTGGATCCCAAAGGAATGTCTTTAACCAGTAAAACCATATATTTATTATAGTGAGTGAAATAAACAAAATATTAAAGTCTTGAAGCAAAATATTTTGTCTTCCAAATCCTGCTGCTTGGATATGAATCGAAAGCCATTTCCTCACTACACCAATATAGTGCTATTATTCCACTTTCAACATCCTGTGAAACTGGGATTTGTAGTTTACTGAGGCCAAAGAGCTCTCTGGCTGACAATTCTAAAGGCCCCTCCTTCAACTGGAAGCCCCAGGATTCCATAAAATGTTGGAAGTGGAATAATAGCACTGTAACAGTGCAGTGCAAAAATGGCCAAAGACTACTATAGCCAACATAGTAGAAACAGAAATTGAATAAGGAGTTTTTTGAAATATATCATTGGTTGTAGACAATTGATGTTAGGTATTACTCTCCAGACTGAGGCTTAAGATATCCAGAAATCCATTGCTCCCACACTAAAGTTCCCAGATGAGGCTGCAGTAGGTGACAAATTAGAGAGGCTATCTGCAACTGATTGTTTTAACTTTTTATCAAGATTTGGATTTATGGTTTCTAAAACATGTGCATTGGTGAGTTGTTCTTGTCTTATCCACAAGCTGATTGTGGGATTCTGGGTGCTTTCATACAATGATGTGAAGGAATGGTGCTTTATGTTATTTTATTCTGGTGTATGGGTTTAATAACGCTTTTATGTTGTTTTGTTTTAATAGATATGGGGTTAACACTCAGTGGTTAAGTTTAATTTCTTATACAATACAATACAAGGTTGTTCTGGAGAAGAGAAAGTGGAAAGCAAATCATGTATAGAAGCTAGGCTAATAATACATGAGGGGTTAAGGTTGAAGGAGAGAGCTGGAAGAAAACTGGAAATGGAGGCTGAGAGCTAGGCATACAATTGAAAGAGAAGAGAGGAGAGAGCTGAAAGACAAGGAGGCCAACAAGAAGTAACCAAACAAAGGAGTCAGAAGTGGGCAAATAACCAGATTGTGAAGCTTGGTATATGGAAGAAATTCTTTGGGAGAAAAACTTGCCCGTCGGCCTCTGCAAGGAACTGCTTGCTTGGAACCTGAGCAGAAGAGAGGAGGTGAAGTGTGAAATAATAAGGCAATAATTTGTGGATATGGTTATTAGTAGTTTGTTTAGCTGGATATGTAGTAGTTAGAATAATATTATCCTGTCTTCTTTTTATTTTCCCTTTCTCATTACAGTTTGTGGGGTGGAGATCTGAGTCCTTTTGTGTATTAGTAGGTTAGTCTTGTTTAGTTAGTAAGTCAGTGAGTCACTGTTTAGTGAGTTTTTCAGTTTATTGTTTTAGTATTTTATTTAATGTGTAACTTTATGTTTATGTTAGAAATCTTAGTTGGAGTTTATTATTTTATGTGAAAACTGATGAATAAATACATCGATAAAAAGAAAAACAAAAGTAATATTAAAGGCATGTAACACACACGTACACAAACTTCTGCAGTTTGGCAAGCATAACCCTCTCCCAAGCTGGGGGATGTACTGTGTTGAATAATTTAACTTTTTGTAGAAGGTCTCTAGTGGCGGGATAGGGAAGCCCATCCCGACCATCCCTGTATAACATTTCAGAGAGTGGTATAAGGTAAGCAAGGATCCTTCCTTGCCTGGATTCCCCTTTCCTGGTTATACAAGTTAAAGGGAGCCAAGAAAGGATAATGGAAAGCCATAGGTCAACATGGGAGGGGGGTGCAGGTCAGATCTTTAAGTCTGTTCAAGGACGGGTGAAAAATACCAAAGAAGGGCCTTGATAAAGATTTTCCTCATCAAGGTGTTTCGATACTTGAAAGCCCCTTTTTTGTTTCTTTTCGTAGTTTTATTTGAATATTATTTCCACCCCTATCCTGAGGCCTTTACACTTCACCTAATTCCATCAAAAGATAGAGCCATTTTTGGATTTCTGAAATCAGCATCCATTTTGACAGTCAACGGGAGACAGGAAGCTTCAGGGTTCAGGGACTGGCGTGAAACTGATCCAAGCAGAAGTGCTCTCCTTTCCAGTGGCAGCTGGTGGCTTCCATTCAGTGGAGCAAGGAATCTGCTCAGAGTTCTGGTGTAAGTTTTGAAAGCACTATCCAGAGAGCTGAATCCTGTCCTCTAAACAGGATCAGTACCTTGAATAGCTCCTATAAAGTACAGACTGAAGTCTGGAATGGATCACTGTCCTGCGCACAGGCAAGCCATCAGTGCTGTTTTTCACAAGTGTCTGAACTGAACTGTCGGTGTTGGTTATGGTCTGAAAAATGAGAATCAGACCTGTGCTCTTCTCCCTTCCTAGTTCACGCTTAGCTTTGTCACTTCAATCCTAATTACAGCAACATGGCCCAAGGAAATTTCCCCCCTAAGGCAGAGCAACACCTAATGGTACCCTTCCCTCAAGTCAAGGCACATAATGACTGAGGCCAACCAAGTTGTTTTGGCACTTCAAGCAGAAGAATCCTGCAGCCTCATCTCCACCTGTCTGGGAGTGAAAATGCAGGAATAATAAATTAACTGACAATTTTCTGCCCTTTGTGGCATGCAGAATCAGCCGCCTAAGGCAGCTGCCTCACTCTTCTCGGTGGCAAGGCTGGCCCTGACTAAACCACAGCCGCCCATTACAAAAACAGGAGACTCTGGCCTAGTACTAGAATACGGACGAGGAGCTAAGAACCTCGTACTAAACTGACATTCAGACACAGTTTCCTGTGACTTAAGCAGGAGTGGAATGCTACCTTTCCTCTCCCCCCTCCCTCCATGTGTATCTGTTTGTGTTGGGGACAGAGGCACACAAAAGCATTGTAATATTTGATGTAAATGTAAAAAATGGTTCATGAAGCTGGAATCTAGTGCCAGTTGGCCCATTCAGTTGGATTTCTGTTGTGTAAATAAGATGGTGCATTCAAATGATTGGCCTAGAAATAACTGCCTCTCCCTTACTTAGGCCCTTTTCGCACCTTACCTTGATAGCGCGATGAACTGGAGCCCTCACGATATTGCCAATATTGCAAGAGGCCCAGTAGAGAGCCCCTTGCGGTCTGCACACGGTAGGGCATTCGCGAGAGAGCACCAGTCCCCACCCGGTGCCTTGTCCGCATGTCGGCATCCTGGGCCATGCCCAGATCCCTCCCTGTCCCCGCCCCACCGCCCCTGATTGGTTGGTGGTTTTTCTTTTTCTTTTTATTGTTTCGTCAACTATCGTGCTAACGTTAGCACGATAGATCCTGCCAACAGGCTGTTTCATACTACGTTGGTAACATGCTAACGTGCTAACAATAGCACCAGGTTTGAAAAAAAAAACACAGTTGGCCGGACCCTGGGGGCAGCTGTTGTCTCGAGTGTGAGTGGCGATGCGGCCGTGGTGTGGACTCTCACGCCAATGTATTGTGCAGTGTTCCCTGCTGCGATGGGGGCAGCGGCCAGCCTGCTGCTGGGCGGAGCGTCCCTGGGAGCTGCAGCGTGAGGGACAGGCAGCAAGGACTGCCCACACCCTGGCCACTCCCGGGTCCTTCCCGGAAGCATACCGGGCAATGGCTCCGCAGGCCCTCTGGTCACGTGACCGATGTGTGAAAGGGAGGTTATTTTTGCGCTATCAGCACTATCCGTGGCAGTGATAGCACCTGGTTCGCCAGAACGTCATGCAGTACGGCAGCTTGTGAAGGGGGGAGGGAGCGTGCTTAATACGCTTTAAAAACACCATGCGAAAAGGGCCTTAGTCATAGAATCATAGAATCATAGAGTTGGAAGAGACCGCAGAGGCCATCCAGTCCAATCCCCTATGCAGGAACCCACATCAAAGTACTCCCAACAGATGGCCACCCAGTCTCTGCCTAAAAACCTCCAAAGAAGGAGACTCCACCACACTCCACGGAGGCAGCAGATTCCACTGCCGGACAGGTCTGACCATCAGGAAGTTCTTCCTGAGGTTCAGGTGGAATCTCCTTTCCTGCAGCTTGAATCCATTTCTCCTTGTCCTCATCTCTGGAGCAGCGGAAAACAGGCCCATAACATCCCTTCAAATATTTAAATATGGCTGTCTTAACCTTTTCTTCTGCAGATTAAACATCTCCAGCTCCCTAAGCCACTCCTCATAGGGGCTTCGTGGCTTCCAGACCTTCATGATTTTGGTCACCCTCCTCTGGACACATTCCAGCTTGTCAATATCCTTCTTGAATTGAGGTGCCCAGAACTGGACACAGGATTCCAGTTGTTCCGGTATTCCAGTCCTGATGGTAATTGATATAGATAAGGAGGCATGATGCAGTGGAGCTCCAGAGGCTCAGTGGCTTTCTGCTTTCATTCAGCTGTTGTAAGATCACATGCTATTGCTTTCATTCTATGTGTATGTGTGTATATGCAGGTGTGTGCGCATGCACATACATGCCTTCCTTTCAGGTTATGGTGAGTTGAGTTTTGGTGACCTCATGAATTTTTACAGGGTTTTGTCAGGCAAGGAATACTCAGAAGTGGTTCTATCCATTCCTTCTTTTGCTCCCAAAACATCATTCTTCCTACTCCTTTCCACATTGATCTTTCACACCAAGAGCTACTACTGTCAGCTGGGTAGGTCCATGGCTGTTTCGGATTAGATGCATAGGGACCAAGAGTGCAGTTTCCTCCAGTCCCCCACAGCTTTGTAGCCCCACATCTGAGGTTACTGTGTGTTCCCTTTGTCCACTTGTTCTCCCAGATGGCCACTGCATTCCTGTGTCACAGATGTTGACTTGGACTTGTGTCCTGCCAAATTCAATAGAACCTACTCCCTCATAAGCATGTTTATAGTTGCAAACAAACACCTGGACCATTGTCTGGAATCCTGGGGTTTGCAGTTTAGGGATTCCATAGGATGTTGGAAGTGGAATAATAGCACTATAACAATCTAGTGAGGAAATAGCCCAAGTTTTAATTCATCTTTCAAATAAACATGTTTAAAAGGCTGAGCACGTACCTTTGTTGTACCTACGTTTACACGGCATAGCTAACAGACTGAGACTATCACCATCCATTTTACTGTGTTTAGTGATGTGCTGAAGATCCATTCTGTACACATTTTAAAGCTAATTGACCTACTGAGTGCTTCCTAGACTAATATGCAAGTTGGAACAGTTTTTTCCTCGAGATTCTATACTTTTCCAGAGTTTGTTATGGGTCACAGGTTGTTATGGGTTGTTATGGACAATTCATGGGTCATAAATGGTGTACAAACATGTGTCTGTTAGAAGACATTGTATGCAAAACACGTTAGGAAGTGATATATAACAATGCATGTGCTATGCATATGAAGTACATGTGTTTTTAAAAAGTGTATAAATCCAGATTTTCACACAGTTATTAAATAAATCACAGAATGTTGAAGAAGCTGTATATGCATGCAAGGGGCATAGGTAAACAGAGACTGATTTGTTTATTGCTAAGCAGAAATTTAATTAATTCCAGGTGATATTAATATTAATATTCCAAACTCAGACTAGCTTGTGGAAATTGTCTCTTAACAGTTTAGAGAGTTCTGCTTTTTAAAAAGAAAAAACATTCTAATTCCTAAAAGCTATAAGATTTAGATATTCTCTTCCACAATCTTGAAAATGAGAGAAATTATGGCTTTTGTTAAAGAGAAAGTTCAGAAATAATTGCAAATAAACTTTTAAAATTTATCAGATTCCCCTCCGTCCACCCAGCTCAGAATTAAATTTTACATTTGGAGTGTGAAGATGTTACAATAATACTTCTACAAAGTCACCAGTGCCTCTCTTTCCAATTTACTGTTTCTGAATATTTTCATAGATTATTAGAACCTAGACTTTATTTGAAACAGTGTTTTCAAAGGTCTCAGTTTGCACTGAATATTTTCACTGAACATTTCCCTTCACATTCATGTTTTGGAGGCATACATAGGATGCCATTATGTTCTTTTTTACTGCTGTATTAATGAGTGTCAACTGGTTTCTGCAATGGAAGCACTTTTAAAATAAATGCAGATTTACATAACTGTTAACCATGGAAAAACGATGGTTCTATTAATAATAAAGCACAATGTTTCTGTGTAATTCCAGAAACCTATATAGCATCCTCTTACAAGCGGCAAAGACTTTTTTTACATTATGGAGAATGCTTGACCCAAACGTAGTTGTTTAATACATGTAGGCCATTTCTCCACTAACTGTCATAGTACTATTATTCCACTTTCAACATCCTTTGGGATCCTGGGGTTTGCAGTTTAGGGAGGGGTCCAAAGGGTCCAAAGGCCCCTCCCTAAACTACAAACCCCAGGATTCCATAGGATGTTGAAAGTGGAATAATACTATAATATTATAACAGTCTAGTGCAGAAATGGCCTGAGAATAATTAGAACATCCATAAGTGGTTACTCCACAAGTCCCCGTTGACTCAGTGGGCCTAGACTAGTTGCTACTAACTATTGAGTTTAAGACCTCTTTTTCAGTGCCTTCCTTCTGGATATTCTTTTCCATTTCCAGCTCCACCACATCTTTCTTCCCCCTGCTCCATTGCATCTTAGGAGAATTCAACTCCTGGGTTGAGTGGCTCCCAGTGCTGGGAGGAGCATCAGGCCTGGATGTCTGTTGCCACCATTGTGTGGCTCAGCAGCAAGCAGGATTTATTCTAAGCTTTTCTTTCCTACTGTGCAAGAACCTGGAAGCCTGGTGCCAAGAGGATGCCTTTCCTTAGTCTGCTCAGCATCACAAGTTATGTATCATATAAAATGACAGAGGCAGCGTCACTGAATCATTGAGTGCATATTCACTGGTACCATTTCTGAAGTGTGGTGGCACTATGGAAGGAACCAGAAGTGACCAAATTTATGTAATGAGGGAAGCCACTAAAAAATCTAGGGATGAAAAAACAGGTCTTTCTGTGTGCCCATTAACAACTCTGTAGCTGTGATGCAAAAGGAGTATTAGATACTGTTGCTGATGCCTGCAGCAACACAGTTGGTTTTGAAGCAACCAGACTTACCTTCCTGCATGGTCACAGATGGAGCAGTCAGGTAGTTGCTCCCAGTGGTGTATACTGTATATACTGTTCATGTAAAGTTATGAAGTCAGAAAGGAAACAGTAGTCTTTTTAATTTTCCATTTCATTATTGTTTTAAAATCTGTTTTAAAAAACACCTTATTCCTAATGAAAGCCCATATTCCAAATGCACAGAAACCTGCTTTCCTACTGTAATTTTATTTTCCCAGTGCACAAAATGTGTCCAACTACACCTTAGGAACAGAGCTTTCCACACTGTGTGTCACGGCACATTAGTGTGTCACCTGCAGTGTGTAGGTATGTCCCACGAACGTAACAGGTGGAGGGGCTGCCTGGGCTGCCCCCACTGTCCCGGGCTGGAGAAGACCCTGGCGAGGCGGAAGTGCTGCCTCTCCCACTGCCACCCAGCTGAGGAAGACTGGCGGCAGCAAGCCAGGCTTGGGTGGAGGGGCTGCCTCCACTTACTGTATTACTGTGTCACAAAATGATGCGTGTCTAAAAAGTGTGTCACCAATGTGAATAGTCTGGAAAGCTCTGCCTTAGAATATAGTTTGGCCTATCATCTGAGGGCTCATGCAATTGGTGGGTACCTAGAAGTTATGCTCTGATTCAGAAGAGGCAGGAGGTTTGCGGTTACCTGCCTGATTCATGAGAGAAAATAAACACTGTCCTTGTTACCTAATGACATTTGCAAGGTGTAAAAAATAAGTGCCAAATTGAAATGTGAAGCAGTGGCATGGCATGTCCCCAGTCAGTTTATGAGAAGTCTGAAGCAAGATAAAATCTGACTCGCTTCTTTGCTGTTCATTTTTGAGAAATCCCCAAGAGGTTACCTCTGGGGCTGATTGCCATCAACTGCTGTAAATTAGGTGTTGATTAGCAGTGAGTTGAGGACAATCCATGGGCTGGGGGAGAAGGGGAGCATATTCATTTACAGAGGGGAGATAACACAGAGTGGGGGAAAAAACACTTCCAGCAAATGTAAATGGAGTTTCAGATTGGTTTCTGAGCGCTAAGAAGACAGTACGGGAGAAGAGGCAAAGTCATTTGTTATTCAGGTAGCAGAAACACTTCTGCAGGCTCATCAGATTAAGCTCACCAAAAATCAGTTCCAGTACCCAGCATAAAGAAATTGAGTGTCATCCTTGTAAAATGGAGAAAGATTTGTCAAGTTACTGCTTTTTTCCCCACTTGCCAATGATAAGAATGCCTTGAAGCTAGCTCAGGTTGCCATTGAATTGTAGAAAACCACAGACACTGTGGTGGGGGGATCTACTTCATGAGCATCCCCTGCTCTTTACAAAACCTGAAGAAGAGGACTTTGATTTGTTCACAGACTCGTAGGTCAGGCATCAGAGTGATGGATCCTTGGATAGTGGAAGCCCTTGTCAGGAAGCTCCAAGGATGCCTGCCCCAGCTTTGTTTTTGTTTTTTTAATGCTATTTGATGTCAAGTGGCTTCCATTCATCACTGTAGTTTTCAGACATTACCCCAGAAACTGAATCAGTCTTGGACGGGGGCAAACTGGAATAGCTGCACCATGATGGTGCTCATTGTTTTGCGGCAGTGGAACTCCTAAATCTCCTCAGTGCCTTTTTTTCCCCTTCTTTTTTAACATTGGAATGTTAACTATACATTGATTATAATTACTTCTTCCCACACACCTTCCCTATCCCTGTTTACAATCAAGTCCAGTGATTTGTGACTAGGTACATAACAGAATCAGTCAGAGTTCATAGTCTGTTCTTTCACAGCTTTAGATGAGGTGATGGTAGACATTGTTTAGGGCAGGGCTTTCCAAACGGTGCGTCGCAACACGTTAGCGTGTCACCTGAAGTGTATAGATGTGCTGCCTACAATCTTGGAAATATACGTTATTATTTATAAATCATATATTTTTAAAAATACATGAAAGATTTTCATGAAATACGTTGTGTCCCCAGACATTTTGTTATTACAATTTATGTATGTCTCTGTATCTCTTATCAGGGGTTAGCTTAACCTCCGGTTTGCTAGGAAAACTGAAATTACTGTGTCGCAAAATGATGCATGTCTAAAAAGTGTGTCACCAACCTGAAAAGTTTTGAAAGCTCTGGTTTAGAGGGGTAGTTCATAGTGTAGTTGATGAATGGAGACCAGGGTTCCATAAAGGTGTCCCTTTTTTTTATTTCTCTTCTGTTTAGCTCAGCACAAGAGGTTAATTTTTCTGCCAAGGCATCCTTCCGGAATCTATCTAACCATCTCCTAATTAACAAACCCTCTGCTGATTTCCCAGCTTTTGATATCTCAGCTTGAGCAACACCTAGCATTACAAAGATTAGCTGCTTATGTGTTAAGTCTGTATTGCCCTTATCAAAGACTGACAGAATTAGTAAGGTATCTTTAAAGTGTATCTCTTGCCTTATCATTTGACTAATCCAGGAAAGAATCTTATTCCAAAGTTAGAGGGCCTAAGGACAATGAATTCCCATAAGTTCTGGAGACCCTTCCCCCCAACAACCTCTCTAGCATTTATCAAAGCATTATTAAAATGATGCAGTAACAGGATAAATATGCCACCTGTGTACAGATCTTATAACACTTTCCATAGAAAGCCTGAAAGGGATCCCATATGGAGAAGCTGAACAAATGGTATGCCAAGTTTATCCGACACCATGTTAAGGTTTGTGTCCCAAACTATTCTTGAACCTCTGACTTCTCAAATGTTTTCTCATTTAACAGTTTGTAGATTAATGAAATAAGAATTATAGGAAGAAGAAACACCTTTTTGTTCAAATATTGTAAGTGCCTTTGGACATCCTTCTGAATATCTGCTTGGCAAAGAAATAATCTTAAATAACTTAAAACAAGATATGCTGCCTTCATCTGTTCTCTCTAAGATGGGTTCTTTTTTGAATTGGACTGACCCTATAGAACAAAGCTCAGATTCTAAAGAGTCCCATTTTTTCCAGCCAACTTCTGAAGTTTACCACAGTGTCTAAAGCTAGGATGTTCAAGAAAGGGGCATAGGGACGATCATGAAATTTCCAACAAGTTTGCACGTAACACCATTTTGCATATAAAAGGATTCTGAATTTTCATTTTAGGTTTACGCTTACTAAAGAGAAGGTTTCCAAGCTTTTTCCTAAATTTACCTAAATGGAAGTGTTGCCATTTCTTAAGGATTTTGATAGATGGGCTAGAATTGTTTCATAGCAGGCTGGCAGGTGAAGGAATGTGGAGACTTCCTTGTGTGGATGAATCATATTTATTATTGTTGGTAAATCTGTTTGGTTTTTTTTTAACCACTGCCAAGAAACATCTCCAAGGTGTGTGTGTTAACAATTTTTTAGTAATGTACTTGTTAGGCAATAGTGGAAGAGTCTGAAATAACAAAAGAAACTTAGGGAGAATATGAGCTTTAATCACTTGCACTGTGTCCAATAGAGGGAACTGGAATTTGGACCAATTTGTCAATTTCTGCTTAAAATGTATAAACACTAGCTTATAGTTCCTTGAGATTAGTTGGTTTACATTCCTAGTTATTATGATGCGCACATGTCCAAATCCAGAAAAACAAATTTGAAATCCATAAGATTTGTCAATTGTTTAGTGTTTTTTGAGTTTCCAAAGACATATATAAACCAAGAAGTTTGGCTTTATTAAAATCAATTTGCAGGCTGGTGAAAATTCAGAATTTATCCAGAATTTCTCCTAGTTATGGCAAGCAGTCAATGGGATTTGTAATAAAAAGGAGTGTATCATCAGCAAATAAATTTATCTTATACTGGATGTTGTTTATGCAAATATCTGTGATATTTGGATGGGATCTGATTAAGAAAACAAAAAGTTCTAATGCTTGGGCAAATAAAATTGGCAAGAGAGGAAATCCTTGATACTTGCCACTGGATAAACTGAGTGTCTGTGAATCATATCCATTGACATAAACGAGGGCTTGTGATTATTCATATATCTTACAAATTGTAGACACAAAAGTGCCTCTCATCATGAACTCTAGCTGTGTGAATAAGTTTGGCTACTCTAAATGGCTGCGACTTTGAGGGCATCTCAGGACAAGATCAGAATTTCCTATTTATGCAATTGAACATGATGGATTAAGTTTAGGGATTTTCCGTATTGATCATGATAGACATAAATTTATTGACCTGCTCATCAAAAATTAATGAGGTTGTTTTGGTCCTGGTTAAGAACACAAATAGAGAAATAAGCTGAAACACGTGTTAGATCACCATTTTGTTTGGAAATGAGGATTGTTTTTGAAAACTTATAAACGTCTGAGGTTTTTCTTTTTTTAAACTAGCCAATATTACATTTGTATATATCGCTGGTGCCTTGCAGCCACTCAGTTGGTATAGGAGAGGGAGGCTTTTTAAAAATTCATTTATTTTATTTCACTTATATCCTGCCTTTGTTTCAGAGCAAGGGCGCAAGTGAAGGGTTGCAACAAGATTAGAAGAATTAGTAGAAACAGACTGAAAACAAGTAATAAAAGCAGATAAAAATTACAGTGCTAAAACACAGTTAATAGAAATATAATATTAACATACTATTGAATAAAAAAGCAATTTAAAAACATGTCAATAAAACAGAAAAAAAGCACCAATCTGTTAAAAGTCCCTTTCTCAGCAGTTAGTCCAATAAAAAGGTTGGCAGAAGGATGACAGAAAGGAGACCAACCTAATCACTCTTGGAAGGGATCTCTGCACAGCTTGGACACAGCCACCAAAAAGAGCCATTCGGATAGCGTTACCAGGGTATAATCTGGAGACAGTTCTTCTACCTTTAGTGGTAGGTAGAAGAAGGAATTTCACCAGGTACTGCTTGTCATCTTGTCTCACGATAAGCCATGCCGGCTGAGCCAAGCCATCCCCTCTTCTACGCAAGCTTTATAGGTCCCAGAGTCCTCTCCAGCTATAGTGAAGCTGTCCTACAGTAACACGGCACCCAGGCTGAACTCATGGAATGGGAGGTCATATTGACTGAACAGAATGAGCCTAAAAACTAAGTAATGTAGGTATACATATAGGGTAATATTTACGTAAATGTAATTTTTGTATTTTTAAATGTAAGTTTTGTATTAATAATTGCAAAACAATAATGTTACAAATGCACAATATACTAGAATTAATATATACAAATGCTAGTCAACTTATGGAAACACTGATGATACAAATCTATTAAACAAGAATTGCGTATTCAAATGCTGATGATTCTTTTAATGTAATGTATAAATGGATTGAATTTTAAAGTCCAGTATATATGAGAATTTGTATTGTGCTTTCCCTTTTTGTTGAATAGTGTCTTTCTGTCTACTAGGATGGCACGTTGTAAGGCTTCTGATAATATTGTGTGAGGATAGCCGCTTTTTGAAAGATTGTTAACCAAATTCAGGGATTCCTTTTGAAAATCAATGGGAGAAGTGGAATTGTGTTTAATTCGAAGAAGCTGTGAGAATGGTAAATTCCTTTTTAAAGAATGAGAATTGCAACTATTCTAAGAAATAAACGAATTATGATCTGTAGGGGGGTTTTGTATAGTTTGCAGCAGAAAAAGTATAGGTGTTTGCCTGTTATAAACTATCAGCCCAAAAACTTTACCCACCTCACCTCTGCAATTACAATAGTCCTTGGTCGTCATCCTTGACTATTGACTCTGCTGTCTACCTGGTAGAAGCTTTGGTAAGATATGTGAAGAACTACATGGGTTTCCCTCGCCAGCTGTAGATCAATCACAGTGGGATGTGGACTCATCTTTTATAAGTGTGCGCATAAATGCTGAGGCACTGTGTAGTCTACAATGTGCCTTTTCAGACCTAAGGATGCAGCTTACATTTTAGGATATTCCTGTTGTTTCCGAGATGTGAATCAAAATAACAAATGCTATCTTTGTTTTAAATCACTTAAGGCAGCCCAGATTAAGCAAATGCAGGATCTGAGGGTGGAGAATGTGAGGTCTTATGTCCTGTTTCTAGACATAAGAATTGCTCTGTGAGAGATGTGTTTAAGACAGCATGGTCTTGGGCCATTTCCACTTTCAAAATCCTATGGAATCCTGGGGTTTGCAGTTTAGGAAGGGGCCTCAAAGGATGTTGAAAGTGGATGTTGAAAGTGGAATAAAGCACTGTAACAGTCTAGTGCAGAAATGGCCCAAGAAGGACAGTGGCCTCTGAACCAAATGAACTACTGCAGAAACAACATTTGATACAGGGATGCGACTCTAATATCAGCACTTTTCTTCTTCTGTGTGATTTTTCAAAGCATCTTTTGCCTGATGAAGAAGCTAGTGGAAGCTTCGAAAGCTTGCGGGTTGTATTTTGTTCATTTCAGCTGCCTGATACAGGTATCACTCTTTTATGGATTTGGGATTTTGTTGTATTTCTGTTGGATTTTCTTTTGGTTCCAGGAAAAGGTAGGGGAGAGAAGAGAGAACTGAACATTAATTATTTCACTTGCAGGCTTTATAGCTCATGTTTCAGCCTATACATTTCTGACTCTTGAACAGACCTCTGTGACAGGGTATTAATGATACTAAAGTGATGCCCCCTCCCCTTTTTTTCCTGGCATTTTAATAGCATAAAATATAGGGAGCTAACAAGCAGCTTTGCTCAGACAAACCTCTGAAGTAAAATTAGTTTATGAATAATAGAGTTGTTAAACTCCCAGTTCTGGTAGCGAAAAAGACTTGGCAGAAGTGTGCAGGGGAGCTGTGTTAACACTACACACACACACACACACACAACACAGTAGCTTTCAGATAGAAATGAAGCTCACCAACACTCTGCCAGCTCTACTATTAAACAGTGGATTTTGACATGGGGTGGATTTTGGGTGTCATTAATGGGCAGCTATTGGTATTTAATTTATAATGTTTTCACCCTTGGGAAAGAATGAGGCGCTAGTGGGATTTTCTACTTCATGTGCCAACATAACTTGGGCCATTTCTGCACTAGACTGTTCTGTACTAGACTGCAAACCCAGGATTCCATAGGATGTTGAAAGTGGAATAATAGCACTATAACAGTGTAATGCAGAAACGGCCTTGGTCAGCCTAGGTCACTATCTGCCCTGATTTAGGAAGGGAGTTTCAGTTGCTGCTCTGCCTCTGGCAGCAAAGTGCCTTTAGTCAGAAAGGCTTAATAGAATAGGGTAAACTGTCTTGTCAAGATCCTTCTTTCAGTTTTGCGATCTTCTAAGACATGTCTAAGGCAGAAATGGGAGGGCTTTCTTAATGGGTGCTATCATGAGAGGCTGGGCTGCCTGTCTCCTTGTTGACACAGACTTTTCTGACTGTCTGTGGCATCTAGGCTCACTGGCTAAGGAAGGCTTTTTAACTGTGTTTTTCTTCTAGTGCCTGCCTGCCTGCCTGCCTGCCTGCCTGCCTGCCTGCCTGCCTGCCTGCCTGCCTGCCTGCCTGCCTGCCTGCCTATCTATCTATCTATCTATCTATCTATCTATCTATCTATCTATCTATCTATCTATCTATCTATCTATCATCTATGTCATTTTTTAAAGTTGTGTTTTTCATTATAGATGAATAAGCATATGTATTTATATTTATAATTAATGTATTTATTCATTGTTAGGAATTGTAAGCGTCCTTGAGTCTCACTCATGCGGTCTATCTAGCCATCTCCTTCACCTGTCAAAAGTTTCTCAAACTATGGATAGCATGACTTATTACTTATTACTCAGTAACAATCCCAAGGTCCTTTTCACAGGCATTGTTAGTAAGCCTTGTATCCCCCATCCTGTACCTGTTTTTTTTTATTTTTGTGGCCTAAATAGGGAATTTTGCTTTGTCTGTGTTGAACTTTATTGTAGTAGTTGCAGTCCAATTTTTTAGTTTATCAAAGTTCTGAATTCTGTTTCTATCTTCCAGTGTGTTGACCACCCCTCCTTCCCAGTTTTGTGTTACCTGCAAATTTGATAAGGACTCTCTCTGCCCCATCATAGATAAAAATATTTAAGACTGTTGGCCCTGAGACAGAACCACGAGGCACTCCATGTGAGACCTCCTTCCAGTTTGAAGCATAGCTATTGATGATGACTCTCTGGGTATGGTTTTCCAACAATTATGACTCCATCTGATAGTATTTCTATCCACTCCATATCTTATTAGTCTGCTAATATCAAATACTATGCTAAAATCCAGATGAACGATAGCATAACATCACTAGATTAGTAGATGGTGGGAACAAAATCAATTTGGCAGGACTTGTTCTTGACAAACCTATGCTGGCTCCTGTTCATCACTGCATTGTCATTAGAATATTTGCAGACAACCTCCTGTTGTAACATTTAGCTAGTATTAAGGTCAGGCTGACTGACCTGTAGTTTCCTGGGTCTTCTATTTTGCCTTTTTTTCTTTTTTTGAATAGAAAGACAATCTTTGCTTCCTCCAGTCCTCTGGTACCTCACTTGTTCTCCAAGATTTCTCAGATTTGATAGCAAGTGGTTCAGAGAGTATGTCAGCAAGTTCCTCTGATACTTGGAATCCAATTTATCTGGCCTTAAAACCTGAACTCAATATTGAGCTATTTCAGTATACACTCCCTCTGGATAGCAACAAGTCTAGTACCTATATTTTTCTTCTTCAAGTCAGTTTGGTCCCTTGGTCCCTGAATAAAAGAATGTGACAAGTGATATACAACTGAATATATTGTAGAATCATAGAGTTGGAAGAGACCACAACAGCCATCAAGTCCAATCCCATTCTGCCATGCGGGAACACATACTCAGAGCACTCCAGCAAATGGCCACCCAGCCTCTGTTTAAAAACCTCCAAAGAAGGAGATTGCACCACACTCCATTGAGGTAGCGTATTCCACTGTTGAACATCTTTTACCATCAGGAAGTTCTTCCTGATGTTTAGCTGAAATCTCTTGTCCTGTAGTTTGAGTCCATTGCTCTGTGTCCTAGTCTCTGGAGCAGCAGAGAACAAGCTTGCTCCATCTTCAGTGTGACATCTCTTCAGATACTTAAACATGGCTGTCATGTCACTTCTTAAACTATAATTCACAGTTTTGTCTTTTTTAAAATTGATGTTTAATATATCATGCTTAATGACATCACCATGGCCAACTCAGTGATATCACAAGACTCACCTGCTAGGTCCTAAGTTTTAGCACCGAAATCTCAGAGCCTTGGTGGTCTTGACTTGACAGTCCTGTTGGAGGGGAGAGATGGGTGCCCGTAATCCCTGTTTCTGAATGTTCATTTTCAGCATGGTTACAGAGGTCCTGTGATCAGGTACGCTGAGAAAGCAAGCTTCTTGGTTGTAGGAGTTCTTTAAGTTTGCTCGGTCATAAAGCCCTTTACAAAACTTCATCCTCAAGGCATGCTCAATTGCCATCCAGATTTTACTTTACAACCATGTAGGGTGAACTCTATTGCCCTGTGCGGTTGTTCAAGTTAATGCTTTCTAGGCCTGGTCTTGTAGATAACACTGGGATTTAACACCTAAAATGTTCAACTAGGAAAGCATTAGTTCTGCCACAGACCCATGGGTCTTCCCTGTTAACAAATAATAAGAGAGGCTACTAAGGACATTGGGCTGTCCATTATCTACTCTGACTTGGCGTCAGTCCTAGGGTCACTTCCAAGTTCCCAGGCAACCATCACTCACCAGCACTGACATAAACCCAAGGTCCCCTAGGTCAGGCTGCTGGACATGTTATCCTCCATTCTGATTTTCCACAGCCCACTGTGACAGTAAATGTCATTCAAAGCCAGCTTCTTAGAAACACAAGAAGGAGGATACTCTTGTCTTTACACCTTGGAGCCCTTTCACACTGCACAATTATAGCACTATGGTTCCACTTTGCCATCGTTCCATCCTGTGGAAGCCTGGAATTTGCACTTTAGAGACTAGTATTTAGAATTCTCAGCCAGAGAGCTCTAGGCCATTTCCGCACTAAACTGTTCAAGTGCTATTCTTCCACTTTCAACATCCTATGGAATCCTTTGAGGCCCCTCCCTAAACTGCAAACCCCAGGATTCCATAGGATGTTGAAAGTGGAATAATAGTGCTATAACAGTCTAGTGTGGAAATGTCCCCAGTGTCTCATCAAATAGAAACCCCAGAATTCCATAGGATGTGGCCATGGCAGTTAACATGGAATCATAATGCTAGGACTGCATAGTGTGAAATGGCATAGGATTTCTATAGAGATTTGAATAGGGATGAGTAAAAAAAATCTGGTTTTGAGTTCCTTGGCCAGATGGCCCATTTTGTATCTTCTGGGGCTCATGGCAAGGTGATTCTTTAGTAACTGACATGTTTTTGCAGCTTATGATATGTTTAGTATACAAGTAATCATGCATATTGTTTAAAATGCATATGATTTAAAAATATGTGCAGATGTATTTTGGTTGTTAGAGAAAATGTGAGCCAAAATGTGTACTTTTGGAAAAGTAACAGTCCAGAAACTGCGTGGAGAAATTGTGTATGAATTTTCATATAAGAATACTGCAAACTCCGCCCTCCCAGAAGATCTCCAAACAAAGGATGAGAATTCTTCTGGAATGCCGCGAAATGTAATCAAGACTTAGGGCCATGCCGTACTACACCGTTAGAGTGCTGCTCTTACTGTCGACATTCAACTAGTCAATTGTAGTAAGGTTTAACTAAACTAGACTCTTCAACCAGCTGGAATGTAATCTTCTGTTTTTAATTAGAAATCCAAGGAATCTTTCAAAGAAGAAGTTGTGTGTGCAGTACAAAGAGGAAAGAAGAGGCTAGGCAGGAGGATGGAATTTGCTTTAGATTTTTTTTCATATGTAAAAGTTGCACTGGAGAAAAAGGCTGCCTCCTGGTGTTCTGCTTGCATGGCGCCAGAATCATGTGTTGCAAAGCAAGTTGTGTTTTGCTGCTTTTGCCTTCAGCATGTTGCCAAACTAAACGGCTGACTGATATCATTTGTACTCCAGTTCTGAAGCTGTTTTGTACACCCCATGCTCTTTGGTCTGTAACAAGAGCATCAAAATGTTTTAATCACTGATTTGCTTTCATAGAGATATATAAATCTTCTCATTACATCTGCCGGTTCTTGAGTCTTACAGGCACGAACATATTGGATGCAAACTTATTACTTGGCTACCCTAGCATGCAAATTTCAAATTTAATATCATGCTGCAAGGTCTGTTCATTTTTATGCAAATTCTGAGAGAAGATTATATTTTGCTGTTGTAAATTAGAAACTACAGCAGGTTATATTGATTGTGTGGGGGGAATAGCAAAGATTTTGGAGGATTTTTTCTTTAAAACCATTTGAGCAATGCATAGACAGGAAAGGAGATGAATAGCAACAAGATTCAAAAGCTGATCATATTTGGTTTCCAAAGAAACCAAAGGTTTATTGAAAATTGTTATGAACTTGTCTCTTTCGGTTTGGTTTTCTCCCCAAGCTAAAGGCAAGCCACTGATTAAAATCGACATTAATTCGAACTAGAGCAATCTCTTTGTGAGAGCCAGCGTGGTTTAGTGGTTTGGCCATTGGGCTACAGCCCTGGATGCGAGTTCGATTTCTGCTCAGCCATGGAAACCCACTGGGTGGCGTTGGGTGTGTCACGTTCAGCCCCAGAAAACCCCATGATAGGTTCACTTTAGGATTACCATAAGTCAGAAACAACTTGAAGAAGCACAACAACAACAACAATAATCTCTTTGTGAGAAATTCTCCTAGTGCAGAGTTACTTGTGGGAGGGCCAGTGGCCGCTGATGCCCCCTGGAACTGATTGGGTAGAGGACGGGAAGCAGAGCCAACAACATCCAGTTTGAGAATTTAAATACAGTCAGCCCTCCACATTTGCAGGTTTCACTTTGGCGGATTTGGTTATTCACGGATTCTTTGCTGTCCCCTCTGCTGCCTCCCTGTGCCATTTTTAATAGGGCCACAAGTCTCATGAGATGGAGAAACTGCAAATGAGGCTTGTAAGTCTCTCTTAGAAATGGTGTGGGGCAGCTGTGGAGGTGGCCGTAAGCCCCACCGGTCTCCCACTTCTGCCTTGTGAAGGAGCCCCGATGCCACCACGGAATCCACAATGAGTTCAATATGGTGATCATACTTGTGGTTTGGGAGGGCCTAGAGTTATGCACAGTTTTCCACTTTCACGGGGGGTCCTGTCTCCCTAATCCTAGCAAATGTGGAGGGATGACTATAGATTTAAATGATGTCTAACTATAAAGTAATCAGTTAGTATCTCACTTTGTTTTGGAAGGGTTGGGAATTGTCATATTTGGTGCTTTGCTGGGAGTAAAGGCCACAGAACTTTCAAGAATATGGCATCGTTTCTATGGCATCAGTCTTTCGAAAGAAGTTTCTTTTCAGGTCACAGCCACTCACGTACCCAGCCACTGTGTTCACTCATTGACATGTGCTCTTGTTTCGTATAGAAGAACAACATATTAAATGCTCATCCGCAGTTCATATAAAAAGAAAAAAGACTGCAACCACATTATGAAAAGTGAACTTCTTTTCTGATGTGTTTGCTGAATGTGCTCAGTGATGGAAAATGCAGCAATACCTTCCAGCGTTCTGATAGTTCTACTCAGATCTGGAAGAAGCATGAAGTCCCATGGAAAGAAATAATTATTTCTCAGGATAGTCTATCTCTTCAGATCAGTTTTTTAAATTAAGTTTCTCCAGGCCTTTGCCTATGGTGGTGTGCTGGTTTAAGCAGCTGAAGTCTTGCAATATTAAGAGACTAGGAATAACAATACTTTGGAATGGGATTCAAAAGCTAGAAGTGTTCCCCCTGCCCACAGCCCACTTCTTCCTTACGGTATGGTTTAAGCAGGAGACATATTCCTGATAGACTCAAATGGAAACATTTGAGAAAGGGAATTCACAGGGTGAATCTAAATACGAACAAAATTTCAAAAATATATGATGGCAAGCATTTTTAACATGCAAAATGTATGTATGTCTCTGTATGTATCTCCTGAGTCTGATTTAACTCCATTTGGGTTTTACCACTTTTCCTCTTGTTCAAAGATTTATAATTTTGTCTGCAAGTTATAGAGTCTTTTAACCAAATATTGGTTGGTTTTTGTACTTTCACTAAGTTCTCTTTTTCTAATGATTAGCCTGTTTACTTTCTGTCAAGCCAACCAGTTGTTACAAATATGCTTCTCCACCTAGAACTGACATTTGTTATTCAATAGAGTTGTCATCCGTTGCTCAAGTCTTCAAATAAATACATAACTTCAGTGGACAGTGTTGCTAAGAGTTGCCACGTGTGAAATACTGAAATCCTTTGTATGTATTGGGGCAGGCTAGCAGGAGCCCTCTTGCAGTCCAGTTTATTCTCCTTTACAAAACATGCCTAGAGATAAATCAAGATTGCATGTGTTTATTATTGATTATATTTGCCAGCGTCATGATTAATGGTAGATGATTCCTTTCTGTTTACCTGGCAGTCTCAAAATGGGTAAACAACTTGTTAAATGTTCTTGAATTGCACTACTGCAATGATTGGGAAAATGATTTTGTTTCCATTGGCAGCCCCATTTAATATATGCAAATCTGACAGCTTTGTAAATGGAACTGTTACCCCAAAACGTAGGTGCCACAAGGGCCAACCTGCAATGCCTGTACCTCCTTGCAAAGGAGGGGAATTAATTAGCTGAAAATCAGGAGGCTAACGAGAGGGGGGCAACTTAGTGAGATCTTGCTTCCAATGTTTATGGCCTCACGCAGGAAAAGAACCAGCCAAAGATTCAGAAGTAAAACATGTGTTTTTATTGGGGGAAATTCACTCATGCATGCACCCAAGATTCACACGTTCATACATTCATGCAAAGCTAACTGAAGGAGAAAGGGAGGAAAAAATTACGTATAGAGAGGCTGAGAAGTTTGGGGGGATTTATAATTACCAGTCCAGAAGTAAAGAGCAGAAATGTGTTTTGGCTTAGGTAGGACCTAAGGACAGTTCTCATTCGGGAACCAGATGAACAAAGTGACGGGTAGACCTTCGAGAGACTGCACTGGGCATCCTGAAATCTGGTATTTGTACCCCAAAAATAGCCTGTGGCAGTGGAAGATATGGGCACTTTCAGGTGTGGAACAATGGGAGTTGCAACACAGACAATGGACTGTCAACCCACTAATGTTTGCGGTGTTTGGATGACAAAGACATGATGACTGTTGTAATAGCTCTGTGTTGTGGGTGCCGTGAGGCAAGCGGAAAGAGTCCAGGTGTACAGGGGATGTCAGTCGGTGTCCTGGTGGGCTTCATTCTCTAGGACAGTGGTTCTCAACCTGTGGGTCCCGAGCTGTTTGTGGACTTCAGCTCCCAGAAGTCCCAGCCACTATGGTCAATGCTCAGGGCTACTGGAAGCTGAAGTCCACAAACATCTGGGGACCCACAGGTTGAGAACCACTGCTCTAGGAAATTCCAGCTTCTATTTTTCTCTGGAACAGCGGGGATTTAACTGGTAATTGACCTCAGGTATACCAAGATGGTGTTTTAGGCTGACCTGCCCGTGGCCTCATGTTTACAGTCAGGTTTCTTCCTTTTTCGGTTTGACCTCCCAGTCACCTTCAGGTTGGCTTTTGATGTCAGTGCCAATTAAAGTGTTTTGCCAGTTAAGTATGGTGCCCATCCAAACCATACTGGTATTGGGGACCCCCAAAGGGGGGCCTTACAGAACCAACCATGATTTGCATGATTACACTTGCAGTCCTTGGAAAGACTGAACCGGAAAGATTCTTTGTAGCTGTTCACCCTTGCTCTGTCTCTTCCAAGAAGGCCCTCTCTGATTCCGGATGGAGATATGGCTTTTCAAAAAAGAATGACCAGTTATGAAGGGCTCCATGTGCAAATACACACTCCTCAGACTTCAGATGATCATGGAATGAGCTTATTGCTGGAATTTCATTCCCTACATTCATCTAACATCCACATAAAATATGAAAAGGACCAGGGTGTAATGATGTTGTTAGGACAGGACATTACCACCTAGCTTTTGAATATGTGATAATTTCTTCCTTGAAAAACACAACATGACCTGGACTGATCCCACCGTAAAACCTCTGGGCTAAATGTTGTGACATATGGATGTGGACACCTTGACTGTAAAAACACTCTGATCTAGTGGACAAATGTACAGTTGAAGAGAGGAAATTTGTTTCTGTGAGTGAATTTGGACATAAAGAATGTATTTGGGGTCTTTCGTGGTTAATAAAGAATTTGTCATGTGTGAAAATTTAATGTAAAATGGTTAGACTCTACTGAGCCTATATGTTCAGTAGAAAGTGAATGCTTTTTTTCCCCTATAAGCCCGAAATCTGATTAAGAATATGCTGCTGGAGTATATTGTTTCACTGGTTTTCTTGTTGTTTTTGATTATTCTTATCCCCAGTGGGGATAATTAAAATGCATAGTAATAATAATTAAATAATTATTGATAATGAATAATTATGCATTAAAATGCATAGTAAAAGTTAGCTTTGCTGTCACAATTTTTCAGAAGTCTCTACTGGATTATCATGAGTCATAATTGAAAGAGAGTCCTTTTATAAAATCATCTTTTTTTGAATTTCTCAGCAGTCCTGAGTCTGGTTTAAAGATAGGGAATTGTAGGAAAGGAGATTTGGAGGAACCACAGACCTTGGGCAGCAACCAGGCAGAGCAGACACACAGGTTGCCTAGTCCCAACTTTCCCGCTATAGTAAAATACACTCTACTTTTTTTAAAAAAAGATAATTAATTTTAAATTTACACCCTGCACAAGTAAATTAGGACATGCACATTTTACATGAAGTTAGTGCTCTCCTTTGTCCTATTTTTGGTGACACTTCTTTTCTTTTGAGGGAATGTGTTGAGTGGCTGCTTTGCTGTTTGTTCAAAAAGATCTTCATCAGAGTTCACTTTCTCAACCCATGGATGCTGGTAACGGAGGAAAGGGCCTTATCAGTAGTGATGCCCTGACTGTAAAATGCTCTCCTAAGTGAGACCTTTCTGGCATACACTCTGACACTCTGATTCTGTCCTACCCACCAGCTCAAAGAAAAACTTTGCTATTCTGCAAGATGCCTTAATTCAATTTTATCTTTTATATATTATCTGGATTTAGAATAGTAGAATCATAGAGTTGGAAGAGACCCCAGGAGCCATCCAGTCCAATCTCCTGCTATGCAGGAACGCCCATCAAAGCACTCCCAACAGATGGCCATCCAGCCTCTTCTTAAAAACCTCCAAAGAAGGAGACTCCACCACACTCCATGGAGGCAATAGCATATTCCACTGCCGGACAGCTCTGACCACCAGGAAGTTCTTCCTGAGGTTCAGGTGGAATCTCTTTTCCTGCAGCGTGAATCCGTTGCTCCTTGTCCTGGTCTCTGGAGCAGCAGAAAACAAGCCCGCTCCCTCCTCAACAGGACAAATGTTTAAACATGGCTATCATGTCCCCTCTTAACCTTCTCTTCTGCAGACTAAACATACCCAGCTCCCTAAGCTGTTCCTCATAGGGCTTCATGGCTTCCAGACCCTTCACATTTTGGTCACCTTCCTTTGGACACATTCCAGCTTGTCAACATCCTTCTTGAATTGAGGTGCCCAGAACTGGACGCAGTGCTCCAAATGAGGTCTAATCAGAGCAGAATAGAGTGGTACCATTACATCCCTCAATCTAGACACCATACTCCTATTGATGGAACCAAGAATTGTGTTGACTTTCTTGGCCGCATCACACTGCTGACTCCTGTTCAGCTTGTGGTCCACCAAGACTCCTAGATCCTTTTCACGTGTACTGTTATCCAGCCATTTGTCCCCCATCCTATATTTGTGCATACCATTTTTATTCCAAAGTGTAGGGCCGTACATTTCTCTCTGTTGAAATTCATTTTCATGTTGTTAGCTTTGGCTACGCTTAGTATGCATTTAATAGCATTTATTATGTGGATTTTTTATGCTTCCTTGTTTTTCTGCTCTTAGTACCTGTATGTTGCAGAAATAGCTCTCTGTCCATTTCTGCAGCAGGTTCCATGAAACGGTGTCAACATGATCTAGTACATATGTAGAATCATGTCACGCACATCATTGAAAGTACACACATGAAAATCCCTAGGATTCTGCTAATTCCATACCTTATTCTTTATTTTTTCTTTATACTCATTTAAAAATGCAAAAGATATTTCTATCTCTCCCTCCACCAATGTCTCCAATGTGAAAATAATTTTGATTTACTGCACACAGTTGTTGTAAATATGACAAGATAATATATGTGAAGCATTTTGAAGTTGCAGAAAAGGCTATATTAGAAGGAGGAAGAAGAAGAAGAAGAAGGTTGCCAGAGATATGCTTGGCAATTTACAGAGCTCAAGAGGGCAGGTCCCTGCTCTGTGGAGCTTGGAATCAAAAATTCTATGGGCCACAAAAGAAGTGGAGGGGCGGAACAAACTGGCAAGAAATGTGGGTCTCTTTCAGTACCATGCGTTTTGGGTTGATTATTTCTTAGGTCCAGTAGGGTATGTATGTAGATAAGTAGCACTTTTTTTTAGCTCCACCCACCTCAAATAACAATTCTATTATTACTGACCTCACTTCTTATTCTAGGGCAGAAGAGAGTGAATATTTCCTGACTAAGGTAACGTAGAAGGTAAGGTCACCAGGTCAGGAGCATCCCAAGCACTGAAATTTCAGGGTCAAATCTTGGCACTAGGGACCACTCTGCTGACATAATCAATCATGAGTCAGTGATTAAGCATCAACCACAGTGCTTAGAGAAAGTTATTCAAATAAAATACGTATTCTAACAAGATAACACATTTCTCTGTTTGAAAATTAAGTTTTCCAAACTCTACATTGAGCGCAGAAATTAAACATATTAACACCATCACAAGCTTGTGTGTTTTTAAGAACACATGAAAATTTTAGTCTAACTATGTTTTCCAAGGTATGCTATAAATAGGAAAAAAATCCATTTTTTTTCAAGCTATTTTTCAGATTTTTCTGAGAACTATTTTTAACAACACATGAGAGTTGTATACCACCTAAATAAATGTGTCTAAGCTTTGTAAATAAAGTTGTAGACTCAGCAATAGGTATGAAGATTCGCTTTAGCAAGAATGAAAGCAGACCACATTTTGTTGGAATGAAAAAGGCCATACTTTTATGGGTTGCAGCTTCATAGTCTTGGACCACAGCTGGGGTCTGGATCTGGACATTGGTTGATCTGCTTCCCAGCTGAGGCAATCCATTCCTCAGTCAGTCTGCCTGCCTGCCCTGCCAGCTGGTGGAAGCCCATTTACCAAGCCTACCTGGTAGGTAGTAAGACTCCCTATACTGGAAATGAAGGGCACGTGTGTCCAGTTTACCTCCAAACTAGATACTGCACCTTACCCTAAAACTAGCTAATTCCATTACAATCAAAACAAAACCACAAACATTGCAGTAGGGTGGGTGGGAATGACAATTTAAGATGACTGACATTTGGTAGAATCATAGAGTTGGAAGAGATCACAATGGCCACAGAGTCCAACCCTTTGCCATGCAGGAACAAACACTCAAAGCACCCCCAGCAAATGACCATCCAGGCTCTGCTTAAAAACCTCCAAAGAAGGAGACCCCACCACACTTCACTGAGGCAGCGTATTCCATTGTCGAATGGCTCTGATGGTCAGGAATTTCTTCCTGATGTTTAAATAAAATCTCTTTCCCTGCAGTTTAAATCCATTGCTCCTTGTCCTCATCTCTGGAGCAGCAGAAAACAAGCTTGCTCCATCTTCAGCATGACTTCTCTTCAAATATTTAAGCATGGCTATCATGTCTCCTCTTAACCTTCTTTTTGTCAGGGTAAACATAGGGCAGCAGCTTATAATGGGCCAGAAGTGGAACCTGAGTGACATTTTCACTTTCTCCTGACCCCTACCACCTGCAAGCTATGAAAGAGTGGCCTTGGGGCCAGTAGGAACAGAAATGGGAAAAACAAGAAAAGCCACAAGGCAATAGTCTTCTGGTACCATATTCAGTGAATTAGAATCTTAGAATCATAGAAAGGTAGAGATGGAAGAGACCACACGGGCCACCCAGGCCACCCCCTGCCATGCAGGAACACCCTCAAAGCACTCCGGACAGATGGCCATCCAGCCTCCGCTTAAAAACCTCCAAGGAAGGAGGCTCCACCACACTCCATGGAGGCAGCAGATTCCACTGCCGGACAGCCCTGACTGTCAGGAAGTTCTTCCTGAGGTACAGGTGGAATCCCCTTTCCTGCAGCTTGAATCCATGGCTCCTTGTCATGGTCTCTGGAGCAGCAGAAAACAAGCCCTCTCCTTCCTCTACATGGCACCCCTTCAGATATTTAAACATGGCTGTCATGTCCCCTCTTAACCGTCTCTTCTGCAGACTAAACATCCCCAGCTCCCTAAGTCTATCCTCATAGGGCATGGCTTCCAGGCCCCTCGCCATTTTGATCCTCCTCCTCTGGACTTGCTCCAGCTTGACCATGTCCTTCTTGAATTGGGGTGCCCAGAACTGGACACAGGATTCAAGATGAGGTCTAACCAAAGCAGAGTAGAGTGGTACCAGTACCTCCCTCGATCTAGACACCATACTCCTGCTGATGCAGCCGAGAATTGCATTGGCTTTCTTGGCTGCCGCATCACACTGCCGACTCATGTTCAGCTTGTGGTCTATGAAGACTTCTAGATCTCTTTCACATGTACTGCTATCCAGCCACGTGTCCCCCATCCTATATTTCTGTATTCCATTTATTTTACCTAAGTGCAGGACCTTACATTTCTCTCTGTTTAATTTCGTTTTGTTAGCCTTGGCCCAGCTCTCCAATCTATCCAGGTCCTTTTGAATTTTGATCCTGTCCTCTGGCGTATTAGCAACCCCTCCCAATTTGGTGTCATCTGCAAATTTGATGAGCATGCCCTCTATTCCTTCATCCAAGTCGCTGATAAAAGTATTGAACAGCCCTGGGCCCAGGACAGAACCCTGTGGCACCCCGCGAGTCACTTCTCTCCAGGATGAGAAGCAGCCATTCGTGATCATTCTTTGGGTTCGGTCGGTCAACCAATTACAAATCCAATTAACAGTAGCCCTGCCCAGCCTGCATTTTACCGGCTTCTTTGCAAGAAGGTCGTGGGGAACTTTGTCAAAGGCCTTACTGAAATCAAGGTATGCTACATCCACAGCACAGACTTCTAAGCAGTGGCTGGCACTAAAATCAATTAAGTTAGAAATTTTCTAATAAAACAGAACAGGTTTAATTTGTAATTTAATTAATTTGCATTAGAATTTTAGCATTAACTTAATTCCAGAATCAAGCTATTAGTTAAATTATTAATTGGTTAAATGAAAAGCCATGCTAACAAGCCAGTTG
Organism: Iguana delicatissima; assembly: GCA_948472985.1. Lineage (NCBI taxonomy): Eukaryota > Metazoa > Chordata > Lepidosauria > Squamata > Iguanidae > Iguana > Iguana delicatissima. Next base: position 508,936 of record CAOKZL010000060.1, read on the forward strand.
GTTCTACACATGAAATCTAATCCTAGACGATTTTTGAAAAAACTACTTCCTTTATTTTATTAGTCCTTCCGAGTTGAGGAATTACATTGTTTGGAGCAGGACTTTTCAAACAGTGTGCCATGACACATTAGTGTGTTGCCTGAAGTGTGTAGTTGTGTCACTTGCAGTCTTGGAAATATGTTATTATTTATAAATCATATGTTTTTAAAGATATATGAAAGGTTTTCATGAGATACGTTGTGTCCCCATACATTCTGTTATTACAATTTATGTATGTGTCTGTATCTCTTAAAAGGGGTTAGTTTAACCTCTGGTTTGCTAGTGAAACTGAATTTACAGTGTCACAAAATTATGCACGGCTAAAAAGTGTGTCACCAACATGAAAAGTTTGGAAAGCTCTGGCTTAGGGTGTAAGGTTCAAAGTACTGAAAATTCAAGTCGCTATAGAAATCCTTGCCTGTTTTTATTTATGATTACAATACAATCATCTAGTTAATCACAAGGTTAAAAGATTGTAAACTGACAAATAGAAAGATAGCTTAGAAAAGGGATAGTCTCTATTGTGTCCAGGAGGTCCCCTGGATACCATACAGGTGCATCTCATCTGTCCCAGGAAAGTGAATTTGCAGCTCTTCACTCCAGGACTTTTGCTGGAATCCATGTAGGAGTGAGTGAACTATTGGAAAAGAGATGGGAAGGAGGTAAAATTACAAAGCATAGAGAAAAGGGAAGCAAGACAATGGTTTTTGGTGGGTTGGACTTTCATTGGGACTTTCAGGCATCCATGCAATTGTTTCCTGCTCTTCCAAGCTCAGGACGGATAAAGCAGGGGGAGTAACATCACAGAAAGCATTTTTCAGCCTTGTTCGAGTTTTAGTGCAGGCTTTTAACTAAATACCTATGTCTTCTGGCAGCCTACCCAGTCAATTTTTAACTATGAATTTTAAAATAGTGTATTTGAAATGTTTTTATGTGGTTTTTAGTTATAATTTAATTTAGAAAATAACCACAATAATAAAATATTGTAATAATTTAAATGGCCATTAAACATGGATATAATCGTTATTTTGCCATCTTCTGATGTAACTGCAATTGATTAGAATTTTTTAGCTTCCTGCCTTTCCAATGCACATGCAGTGAATGCGAAGGCAGCCCAGTATCGGTCCATGCTGATCACTCCCTGCCACGGAGTTCTTGTGGTAGCTGCCGTTTGAGAGACTGTGAGAGGGGAAGGAGAGAGCGGCGGAGATGGCCAGGTGGGCCCCCGGAAGAAGATACAGCAGCCACTCTGTTGCCAATGGCAAATGGTAAATGGCACTGGTAAAAAGGCATTTTTTCAAAGTAGTACTCTTACCCTAGCTTCTTCCTCCCACCCTGAGGGGCCAGGCCCTGAGATCTAGAAGTCTAGGGCCTTTCCACACTACACTGTTATAGTGCCATTAGTCCACTTTCAACATCCTGTGGAATCCTGGAGTTTGCAGCTTAGGGAGGGGCCTTTAGAATTCCCAGCCAGAGAGCTCTTTGGCCTCAGTAAACTAGAAATCCCAGAATTCCACAGGATGTTGGAAGTGGAATAATAGCACTGTAACAGTGTAGGGTGGAAAGGCCCTTAGTGTGTGGGCCATGTTTAATTGTAGAAGGTGGACCAAAGAGAAGACAGCTGGCTCCAGGTCTGTCCTCACTGGGTTTTACTCACAACCATCCAGCTCAGGATGGTGAGGCTCCCATTATACAGTGTGGCCACACAGCTCTAGACTGGCCAGCTGCAAGTGAAATGGAGTCAGTGGTCTCAGATACCTGGGCAAGGATTGCCCAGGGTTTCACGTTATAGAACTATAGAATCATAGAGTTGGAAGAGATCCCAGGGGCCATCCAGTCCAACCCCCTGTCATTCAAAGCACTCCTGACAGATGGCCATCCAGCCTCTGCTTGAAAACCTCCAAGGAAGGAGACTCCACCACACTCCATGGAGGCAGCAGATTCCACTGCCGGACAGCCCTGACCATCAGGAAGTTCTTCCTGAGGTTCAGGTGGAGTCTCCTTTCCTGCAGCTTGAATCCATTGCTCCTTGTCCTAGTCTCTGGAGCAGCAGAAAACAGGCCCACTCCCTCCTTGACATGACATCCCTTCAGATATTAAACATGACTATCATGTTAACCTTTTAACCTTCTCTTCTGCAGACTAAACATGCCCAGCTCCCTTAGTGTTAATGAGAGAAATAATGGTGAGCTCTGTCCATTTATTGTTTGCTGCTTTCACGTCTGCTTCTTCTGGGACGAAATTACCCTTTTCTTTCAAGAGGTTCCTCTCGGTTAAACTGCGATTCGTGCCTTGAACGTGCCTGTTTAAAGCCGCAGCGTCCTCCCAAGGGAGCCAACTGTGCCAAGGGGCCCCCTTCAGTGCCTGCCTTCTCCTGTTTCGTCCGGCGATGCCGAACCGCCCAGGCAATTCTGCTTAAGGCCTGGAGATCCCCTCCCTCCTCTGCAGCCCTTTTGAGAATGCCGGACAGCGCTTCCTCCTGAAGTGCCATGAAGTGGCCAGACGGTTGATTTGTGTAACAATGTAATAAGAGCCTGGAGTATCCGACATGAGTGCCTGGAATCCCAGCGGCGATGCAGGGTAGCCAAAGTGCCAATCACGGCCCCGCGGCTGCCGCTAAGCGCAGCTGTTTGTGCAGTGGCAGGTGTTCCCATGGCAACGATGGGATGGAGGAGGAGGAAGCAATAGGACGAGTGGGTTACCGTGGGGGGCGCTTCCTTGCCTCAGCCTTTGAGGCAATTGAGATGCGGCGCTTTTCTGGTTTAAGCTGGTTTTGCGTCTGGCGAGAGAGAGTTAAAGTCATCAAAGGATTTGTGTTGGCTTGCCTGTGTGCGTGAATTTCTTTTTTAATGTGTTAACGGGAGAGCATGTACATGCATACACACTTTTTCTTCGATGTTTTCTTGCTCATAGAAGAATGTTTTTGGTGGCCTGTGGAGAAAAATCTGGAGCATCTCCAAAGGCCAGATCCTGTGGTTTATCAACAATTAATGGGAGTCGGGAGGAATTCTAGACATCCACTTAAAAGAGTTCTCATTCTTGCCACTGCCACAGGTCTACAGACCTTCTCAGAACTATGAAGCGTTCTGTTGGCGGCGCATGAGTCTAATGAATTCCCCTGTCCTGTGCCCTTCGCCCGGAAGCTGGGCGCTGCCCTTGTAGAGGCCATTGCCGCACTAGACTGTTATAGTGCTATCATTCCACTTTCAACAACCTATGGAATCCTGGGGTTTGCAGGTTAAGGAGGGACCTTAAGGCTGTTGAAAGTGGGATAGTAGCACTATCACAGTCTAGTGTGGAAATTGCCAAAGTCAGGAGTGCGTTTGGCTGAAAGGTCTGCCTCAGCGGCAGACTTGGAGTGTGTGGAGGGGGGGTGAGAGGCGGTGGGGCTACGGTGCAGGGGGGTGGCCACAGTGTGTAGCGTTGTGGCTGTGGTGCGTGTGGGCATGGCCACAGTGCGTGAGGTGTGGCTGCGGCACACGGGGGCATGGCCACTAGCCAGGACACCCCGAAAACATTGCTGCTGGGGGGGAACTGCCCCCATTGCCCCATTGTCCGTACATGACTGGTCTGCCTTCAGTTGTATAGCATTCCTTGAACCATTGGCCTGGAGAGAAGCACTGAGAGGCTCTGTTACAAGTTTGTGCCACATGTAAGGATGCACATGGCCTTTTGCTTTCTCCTTCGTAGCATCTGAAGATCTAAAGCCAGCAGCTGTGTCTTTTTCCAAATATATTCCAAACATTTGCATTCTGTCTGCCTTCCTGAACCAAGCTCCTGGTCCCACTGACCTGCATTGGGCCTCTTCCATCTCCTCTTGTCGATAGGTAGGCCTCTAAGAATGTATCCAAAATGTACAGTTATACCAGTTTGATACCACTTTAAAAATCACGGCTGTGTTCCATGGAATCCTAGGACTAACAGTTTGGTGAGGCACTCAGTGCTCTTTACTAGACATCTCTCCTCCACTCCTCTGAACTACAAATCCTAGAATTACATGGAATTGCAGTGTGGTGGTTCAGGTGGTATTAATGTGCTATAAATATGTTGCGTCTCTCTGCCATGGCAGTTTGTTTTGTATCTCTGTTGGGGCACCTTTTTTAGTTAGTGCTCCCTCAGCTCCTTACTTAGTGAGCTGTTCCAGTATCCTTAGTCCAGAGCTTTCCAAACTTTTTTTGTTGGTGACACACTTTTTAAGACATGCATCATTTTGCGACATAGTAATTCAGTTTTACTAGCAAACCGGAGGTTAAACTAACCCCTTGTAAGAGATACAGACACATACATCCATTGTAATAACAAAATATTTGGGAACACAACATATCTCATGAAAACCTTTCATATATTTTTAAGAATATATGATTTGTGAATAATAACGTACATTTCCAAGATTGTAGGCGAAACACCTACATGCTTCAGGCGACACACTGATGTGTCGCAGCACAGCGTTTGGAAAGCCCTACCTTAGTCCTTTCAGCTCTAGTTGCAAGTCCTGTTGAGACCTCAACTTTGCGGCCTTAGCCAGGTGTAGAAGGCACTGCGGTGGCTTCTGGTTTTTTTCTTTCTTTTCTTTCTTTTTGGTTTGCTGTCAACCCTGCCTCAGGAGGAGGTGATGACGTGAATTGAGGGGTGGCCTCCATAGGTCACATGGGGCCATCTTTCTACACACTAGCTCCTCCACGTGGCTGTTGTGGGGAAGCAGCCATGCATCTTTTCTTCACTGAGAGCTGTTCCCCAAAGAAATGTGCATGGCCTTGAGACATTTCACCTGATTCTTTAATAATATGTTGGGGCTGTTGGTATGGAAACCTTCTATATTGCACAGATGAGCAGTCTGATTAACGCGTACGCGTATAGCCCCTGTAGGAACTTTCCTGTGTGACCATATGGAATAGTAGAAGAAATAATGTCCAATGGCAACGCAGTACACAATGTCGCCGTTCCGGAACTTGAAACTGAGTTAGAATTAGCATTGCTTTTATCTTATTATGTGCTTTCAACTTGACTCCAACTTCTGACAACTTTATTATAGCCCTTTTTTTTTTTACAAGGGGAGAGATTTATTCAAAAGAGGTTTGTCATTGTTTTCCTCTAAAGCGGAGAGAAAGGCCATTTCCACACTAGGCTATTATAGTGCCATTATTCCACTTTCAACATCCTGTGGAATCCTGGGGTAAAACTCCAGGATTCCATAGGATGTTGAAAGTGGAATAATAGCACTATAACAGCCTAGTGCAGAAATGGCCAAAGAGTTGCAGAAGGTCACTTGCTGGCTTTCCATGGCTGAGCAGGGATTCAAACTCTGCTTTCATGGCATCCTGGTCCATGCTACTGTACCACACTGGCTCAGAAGTAACTTAGCTACTGATAATTAGACACTTTATTTTGGTGAGTAACAAGGCTGTGTAGTTATATTTCAAAAGTGTTGTAATGAGTGGGAGCAACATTTTTTTTGTTTGGCATGACATGCTATATGTTCTAGTTACGGTTAAAGTTATTTTACAGGACATTTTCAAGGGCATTTCGAAAGGAATTCTCCATCCTATTTTCTAAATACTTGCAAGGGGCTTTTTGGAAACAAAATCAAACAGGAGTAAAAACAACAACAACAACAACAACAACAAAGTGCTGCAAGGAGAAAGACAAGTTATAAACAGTGTTAGCAAGTAATAACAATGGATTGGCTTACTGTTGCTGTTGCTGTTGTGTGCCTTCAAGTCCTTTCTGGCTAATGCTGATCCGAAGGTAGCACAGGGTTTTCTTGGGAAGATTTGTTCAGAGGAGGTTTGCCTTTGCCTTCCTCTGAGGCTGAGAGAGTTTGACTTGATGACTTGGTGGGAATTCGAACTCTGTTCTCCAGAGTTGTAGTCCGCTGCTAAAACTACTTCACCTTGCTGGTTCCTAATTGCTTTTTCAGCACAATGAATAGCAGAAACAATTTACTTTTTAAAAGATCTGCGCCACTGCCATTGGGCCTGCTTTCCAACTCTCTGTGCGCTCAGCAGAAAGTCTGGTGTTTATTTGAAGGCACATAGGTTTGTCCATGCAAGTTGGGTACCTATGTGATCAGGTCTCTGGATGTAGAGGATATTTCATACTTTCACTTGAACAGGAGTAGTCTCTTTCAGATATTGCTTTTTTCTGTAGAGCTCCAGGAGGTAACTGGCATCAGCCTAAAGCGAGCAATTACATTTGAAGCTGAGTGTCAAGTTCTCTTTAGAACACTCAGTATTTTGGCATTCCTTAGTGCCAACTGTGTTCTTTCATGGAAAAGTCAAATCTGCCATGGGGGCAGCTTGTATTTAAAGAAGTGAAGGGAGGCCTCATCTCCAGATTTTTTGGCTAAGATTCCCCTCATCAGATGGTCAGAAACCTTGTGTGTGTGTGTGTGTGTGTGTGTGTTGAAAAACTCTGATGATAAGAATCCTGGGGTGATTCTCAGTTTGGACTTATTCTATGCAAAATTTGCATTTGATTGATTTGAACAGGAAAAGGCTTTTCTGTGTAGGAAAAAGCTTTTTGTGTGCTGAAAATAATATTCTTTGCAGAAATATTATTTCTTTGCAAAACAATGCTGGTTTTTGCATAGAAATGGCTATAGTTGGGAACTTACTGAACAAAATTTGCACGTGACCTATTTGCTCATAAAACTGCATTTTCTGTGCAGGAAACAGCTTTTTTAGTGCAGAAAATATTTCTCCACGGAAAGTAGTGTTTCCTGCGCAGATAATGCTGTTTTCTGTGCAAAACAACCACATCTGAATTTTGAGCAGAAAAAGTCCTGAGAAGGGTGTGGGTTTTGAAGACTTTCTCACAATGGGAAGAAAATGGGTAAAATTACTCCTTGCTTCTTTTGAGAAGAAAATTGGTAAAGAATCACCTCTCTAGCTACCTCATATCTTGGAGAAGGACCACAGCAGAAGAGTGGAGCACCTGTCTTGTTTCCAGAAATTCCAAGTTTCAGGTATTGGGCTCGGAATGTAAAAGCATCAGTAGAGGGTACGATCTCTGCTGGGTACCTTGGAGAATTCCTGCTGGGTCAACAGGCAGCTAGATTGGTGCATAGAAGATACATTTCTTTATTCCTGTAGTGCCAGTCTGTCTGCTTCCTGTCTGGGAAAATGATGTTTATATGTTCGGTTGGTATGAGAAGAGGAAAGGGAACAGTGTACGGACATAGATCTCCAAACAAGGACGCATTCTGCTCTGACAAGAATCCTTGTGCCTTGGAAGGGTGTGTACATGTAGTGCACAACAAGGGATGGATCTTGGTTATACAGGCCCATGGTGCTGTTCACTCATTCTTCTAGTGTTCTGTACCTGGACAAGTTGGTTTTATACGACCCGCCCTTGTATTTTCTGAAGGATGTGCAACAAAAAATAGAGTCTGTCACAGGTAACTCTGAGTGACAAGTATGCACTGATGTGAATCAGTTTTCTCTCCTGGACATTGTTCTCTAATCTTTTATAATGACAACTTTTATACATCCCCAGTTGGAGAGCTTTATTAGAACTGGAAAGGCCCTTCATGCTGTATTGCAAACTGTGTGGGAAGCACCTGTCATCAGCAGTTCTCAACCCTTTCTTTACCGTTGACCACCTTTAAATGTCTTATGTTACCATGGCCCACCAAGATTTAACTCAATATTTAAAACCTTCAAGTACATCAAATACATATTTTATGCTTATCAAGGGTCTTGAAATTTGGTGCAGCTACAAAGGGACCTTCTGGCTGCATGCGCAGTAGCAAGACACGCCATGTACTTTCTCTCAGATATTCAGCATCATTCACTTGCATGGTCTCACTGCATGCAGAAGAAGCAAGTGCTGAGAATATTTTTGTGATCAAACAGTTATTTTCATAACTTTTGAACAGTTTGAGATATCGCAATGAAACTGTACAAAAAATGTCTATCACCAGCAACAGACCCCTACTTTTTGAGATCAGTGTATGGCCATTTGTCCATCAATTGTCCTGTCTTTCTTTCTTTCTTTCTTTCTTTCTTTCTTTCTTTCTTTCTTTCTTTCTTTCTTTCTTTCTTTCCTTCCTTCCTTCCTTCCTTCCTTCCTTCCTTCCTTCCTTCCTTCCTTCCTTCTTCATTTCCTTCTTTCTTTCTATTTTAATTGTGAACTCTCATAACATTTCTTCCAGTCTTTGTGAGTTTTATGGACTGGATGTGGATGTGTTTTTGAGGGCTCCTGGGGAGTTTCCTGCTGCCTCGGCAGGTGATTCTGATGAAGTCCTGGTCAAACTTGGATCAGGGAAATGGCATGATTGTTCCCAAGCATCTCTTCTCAGATTAGAGGCAAACCAGCCCCCTAGTTTTCCATGAAGCTCGTGGCAATGGCAAAAGTAAATGGCAACTAGAATAATAGAATCAGAGTTGGAAGAGACCTCAGGGGCCATCAAGTCCAATCCCCTGCTATGCACAAACACCCATCAAAGCATTCCCAACAGATGGCCATCCAGCCTCTGCTTAAAAATCTCCAAAGAAGGAGACTGCACCACACTCCGAGGCAGTGTATTCCACTGCCGGACAGCTCTGACCGTCAGGAAGTTCTTCCTGAGGTTCAAGTGGAATCTCCTTTCCTGCAGCTTGAATCCATTGCTCCTTGTCCTAGTCTCTGGAGCAGCAGAGAACAAGCCCTAATCTCTGAAGTGGCAGAGAGCAAACTAGAGTGATGATGGAAGAAAACGTGATGTGGGCCTGATTGAACAGAGGCTCAGCTTATCTGAGCAGAGCTGTTTCAAGTGGTTGGGTTTATTTTTTACAAACAGACCCAGGTGACAAAAATCCAGATCCCTTGACAACCCTCTGTGAGCAACACACCAGAATTTTGCAGATAAAATAACTTGGATCTGCTTTGATTAGGATGATATAAGTTGATACAGATTCAGTGGATGTACGTTTGGTCCCTCCTTGTCCAGTGACAATGGATACTTTCAATTTGTGCAACCTGAGAATGTAGACAGGATTCCTGGAGAGATGAGCTTTCTGAGCTTTGTCCACCTGGGTTCTCTGTGCAGCAAGAGGCAAGACCTGTGGGTTGTGGAGGTGTTAGATCCTTTTGTGTTAGATGTGAGTTGGATCCTTGCCCTTGTGTGTTAAATGCTTGCCTTTCCTGGCTTACGTGAAAACCAGTGGGAGACTGGCATAGTGGGCGGAAAGAGTGGTCAATGCCTCACTAAAAAAAGAAGACAGAGTTCCAGCTTGCCTTTTTAACTGTTGGTTAAAAAAAAAAACCCTCCCTGAATCCCACAGTTCTGGATAATGATTGACCAGTCTCTAACATTACATTTTTGGACAAGGTTCTGGAGCATGTGTTAGCCTCTCAGCTCCAGGGATTTCTAGATGAGACAGATTGTCTAGATCCATTTTCAGTCTGGCTTCAGGCCTGATTATGGGACAGAGATGGCTTTGGTCACCTTGGTGGATGACCTGTGCTGGGAAGTAGATAAGAGGGAATATATCCCTGTTGGTTCTGCTGGACTTCTCTATGCTTTTGATATCATTGACCATGGTGTTCCTGAAATCAATACTCCCATTACTTCTAGGAGGGACAAATCCAGGAGGTGGCTGGGAGACTCCCATTTGACACCTTGGCCTTTGGATTGTGGGGGTCCCTCAGGGCTTGGTTCTGTCACAGAATCACAGAAATGTAGAGTTGGAAGAGACCACACGGGCCATCCAGTCAAACCCCCTGCTATGCAGGAACACCCTCAAAGCTCTCCCAACAGATGGCCATCTAGCTTCTGCTTAAAAACCTCCCAGGAAGGAGACTCCACTACACTCCGAGGCAGCAGATTCCACTGCCGGACAGCCCTGACCGTCAGGAAGTTCTTCCTGAGGTTCAGGTGGAATCTCCTTTCCTGCAGCCTGAATCCATTGCTCCTTGTCCTGGTCTCTGGAGCAGCAGAAAACAAGCCCTCTCCCTCCTCCACATGGCATCCCTTCAAATATTTAAACATGGCTATCATGTCCCCTCTTAACCTTCTCTTCTGCAGACTAAACATCCCCAGCTCTCTAAGTCTGTCCTTATAGGGCATGGCTTCCAGGCCCCTCACCATTTTGGTCGCTCTCCTCTGGACTTGCTCCAGCTTGACCATGTCCTTCTTGAATTGGGGTGCCCAGAACTGGACACAGTATTCAAGATGAGGTCTAACCAAAGCACTTCACTTTGGGGAATAATATGTACCTGCAGATCAGTGGCACCCTCACAGGCACCCACTTGGCAATACAAGATGCAAACGTGTTCAGGACTGAGCTAGAACAATGCTCACTAGTTAGTCTTAAAGGTGCTGCCCCATTTCATTTTGTTCCCTTACATTTCATTCTTCTTTTTTTCTGCAGCAAGACATCAGCATGGATACTTTTTTGAACTCTTCCACCATTTTGTCCTTGCATGCAAGGAACAACATACCAGCTATATGAGAAAACAAATATTTCAGCCCGATTTTTCCCTAGTACCCATACAACCCAATGTGTTTCAAGAAATCATACTCCACAGAAAAAAATACCTGATTTACTTTTATTTTCTGCATAAATTCATAGTACCTTTTCCCTCAAAAATATAGTGTTTATGGCAAATGGTCTTCTTCCAGGAGCACTTGTCAATTTTTTGTAGAAAACTATTTTTAGCCAAAAAGTTTAAAAAGCCAAAAATGATATATCTTAATGTACTGAACAATTTCCCAGAACACCTCAAATACAAACACCGGGAGGAGGAACTGCAATATTTGCACGCCTTGTTATTTCTCCTGACTGGGTTTCTGGAATGTCAGGAAAACTCATTTTCAGATAGGAAAGATCAATATAGGCCCTTTCCACACTGGGAGAGATTTTCCAGAGTTTTGGGGTTTGGTGCCCTCAGTATACGCAGATGACATCCAACTCTATTACTCCTTTAACCATAACCCAAGGAAGCTGTTTTGGTCCTTTTCCATCCTCCTAATTGGTGCCTGTCATCACTAATGGGCTGGATGAGAATGAACAAACTAAAACTTAATCCGGACAAGATGGAGGTGCTCCTGGTCAGTTGAAAGGCAAATCAGGAATTCAGCCTTAGGTGTGCTCTTGGATTCAACTCTTGGCTTTGGTCTTGGCGGTGACCAGGAGTGCATGTGCACTGTTAAGGCTTGTGTATCAACTGCCCCCATTCTTAGAGATGTCAGATCTGGCCATGGTAGCACATGGAATCATAAAATCGTAGATTTGGAAGAGATCACAATGGCCATTGAGTCCAACACCATGCCATGCAGGAACAAACACTCAAAGACCCCCCAGCAAATGGCCATCCAGCCTCTCCTTAAAAATTTCCAAAGAGGCATTATAGTTTTGGATTGCTCCTCCCTCTTCCTTCCTTCCTTCCTTCCTTCCTTCCTTCCTTCCTTCCTTCCTTCCTTCCTTCCTTCCTTCCTTCTTGGATTAGGCAAGGAGTGATCATAGAATCGTAGACTTGGAAGAGGCCGATGACCATTGTGTCCAACCCCATTCTCCCATGGAAGAAATACAAAGCAAATGTCCATCCAGCCTCTCTTTAAAAACTTCTAAAGAAGGTGACTCAACCACACACTTCAAGGCAGCATGTTCCACTGTCAAACATCTCATACCATTAGGAATGTTCAGGTGAAATTTCTTTTCCCGTGGTTTGAATCCATTGCTCCATGTACTAGTTCTAAAGCAGCAGAAAACAAACTTGCTCCATCTTCAACATGACATCTCTTCAAATATTTAAACATGGCTATCATGTCACCTCTTAACCTTCTTTTCATCAAATTAAACCTACCTAGCTCCCTAAGCTGCTCCTCATAAGGCATGGTATCCAAACCCTTCACCATTTTGGTCGCCATTCCATGGACACATTCCAGCTTGTCAATGTCCTTCTTGAATTGTGGTGCCAGAATTGGACACTGTATTCCAGGTGAGGTCTAATCAAAGCAGAATAGGGTGGCATCATCACTTCCCTTGATCTCGATACTGTACTCCTATCAATGCAGCCTAGAATTGCATTGGCTTTTTTAGCTGCTGCATCACACTGTTGACTCATGTTCAGCTTACAAACATACATATCATACACATTGGGGATTTATGCAGTGATTGAATAATGTAACCTCCACCATAGCAAATGTCTACATGGTGATATTGTTGAGCATGAGTGAGGCCAAAAAGGGTAGTGCAAGTATATAAATGAATCAGCAGGCATTTTTATATGGGGAAGCATTTTCAGCACAGTGAACATGCCTGAAAAAGACCAAACTAATAGAGTTCAGCTCTGGTTTTTGTGCCTTACAATTAGGGATGGAAAGAATATTTGGAAAATGGTTAAAAAAAAATATTTTTCAAGTGTTGAGAAACCCAGACAAGAAGAATTCTGGATCGACAAGCATCTTCACCATTCAGGACTTCTTCTGCACAAACTCAAGACATGGTTGTTTTGTGCAGAAAACATCTGTGCAGAAACCAATATTGCTTCATTGAAATCATAATTCCTGTGCAGAAAACTGCTTTTTCTGTGCACAAAATGCTGACACTTGGTATTAATTCAGCCTAAAATTTCAACATGGTTCATTTGCATAGAGAGTAGCATTTTCTGCATGGAAAACATCATTTTTTATGCAGGAATTACTATTTCAATGGAGAAACATAGATTAAGTCCTAAATTGTGAATGGCCCTCGAAAAGCGTGTGGTTCTCAAAGACTTTCTGGCAGTGAGAAGAACTTGTTGAAGTTATTTGTTGCTACCTTCAAGAAGAAACTTAGTGAAGAATTAGTGAAGAATTACAATTTAAATTTGTATTATGTGCTTATGTTAGGGTGATATATATGAGAATATCTGATGTGCTTCAGAGGCCCAAGCTGTTTTATTTGCTTGACTCATTCTTCCCCAGTCTGTTGCTCTGCAGATATTTACTACATCCACCATCCGTACAATGGGAGATCTAGTCCCAAATATACAGAGGGCAACCAGATTGCTTAAGACTGCTTAAATGTTATACTTAAAGCTGAATGGTTAAGAGTGGCCATAGTTACGTAATACAATTTATCTACAAGGGAACACAAAAGAAGGCCCTTAACAAGGAGCCAAAGGTATTTGACACAGAGATTGATGGTACCTTATGAGCCTATTGATGGTACCTTATGATGCCGATAATTCTGCCAACAAGAGCCTCGGCTTACCCCTGATGCTTGCATATGCACAACTTCTGATTAACGGTAAGTGGTACTGTCATTTTGACATGGCTGGATAAACTGATATTGAGTAATCTGTTAAGCCTGTCAACCTCAAACAGGGAGTGTGCTTCTTATTACATGGCTTTGCTGCTAATTAGCCAGCTGATAAGATCCTAAACAGACAAGTTTGGTGAGTGTATTTGTTTCCTGATAGTACCCAGAGACACCTGGATAGAGTTATATATTGCAATGATGCAATGGGGAGGGGAGGAGGAAACTGGAGGCAAGCCAAACATGGAATGGAGCCCAGGGAAAAGAAAAAACTGAAGGGAGGGAGCAAGGAGAGAGTAGCAGTTAAGGATGATGTCTGTAATACCGAGAGAACAGATTTCCATATCTCCAATGGAATTAGCTGCTGTCTACTTGTATGAATGACCCCAGTGATGGATGGTCATTCATTTAATGGGAAATGTACTTCAGCTGCTTGATAGCTTAAAAGGATGCCTAATTGTGTTTTTGTAGATAAACATCTTCATTCAGACCACTTTTAAAATTAATGATTATCTTTCTTTTTTTTAGAAAAAAAGTTCTACCATTTAGAGCAGATACCATATTCTAGCAGGGAGGCGATATTTCCTAGCAATTTCACCCCCTCCTCCTCCTTTCAATGACACAAGAGTGTCCCTAGGCACAAGCTAGGAAGCTGGGCAAATTGTAGTCAGTGAATGGGCAAAATCCAAATCCAAGTGGACAGCAGAAGAAAAATCAGAGCAGGGGCAGGAGAAACAATTTGTGTATGCTTTTTGTTGGCATCTTTTCCTAGTGCAGATGTTTTGCATGTATCTTACGTAAACATTTTATTATGCAGCTTTCCTTACACATAAATACAGATTCTTGTGTACTGTTTGTGAGGTAAGAACAGCAGTGTAAAATCTGAGCCAGCTTTTAATCTGCACATTAGATCAGGAAGTACAAATGGTTCACTTTAAAGTGTGCATCAGATGAAATTATCCAGAATCCCTGGTAATTGAGTGAGCAAGAGGGAAGGGGGCAGAAGAGAAGAGACAGAAGCTGTCTGTTGCGTAAAGTACAGAGCAGGTGTGACCAATATTTGAGAGCTGACACCCACTATCACACACCCACACAGAGTCAGTCCCTCATGCTTCAAGGACCACAAATATCCTTCACAAGTTGGACGAATTTGAAAATTAAAAAAACTCTTTCACTGAAAATAAGGTACACCAAGAGCCTTTGTACATAAGAACAAAGGAAGAACCATGCCTGATGAGACGAAAGCCCTGTTTGTTACATCATTCTGCTCATCCAGTGGCCAGTCATTTGCCCGTGGGAAAATCCTCCAGCGGGGTATGAGTGCAAGGGTTTTCTTTGTCTCAATTCCTCAGCAACTGATGCACACAAATACTGCTTCTGACACTGGACATGATGCATTCCCTTCCTAGTTAGTAGCCATTGATGGCACTAACCTCCATGAATTTAATCAGTCCCTTTTTAAAACCATCCAAGGTGGAAGCCTTAATGCAGCGTGTGGTAGGGAGTTCCACAGTGTAGCACGCTGCTGTGTGAAGAAACACTTCATTTTATTGGTCTTGAATCTCATACCATTCAACTTGAGTAACTGTAATTACGGATTTTTAAGTGTTCAGCTGTGAACTCACACGACCATCCTCCTCTCTTTATGCTCGCCGTTTGTCCAGATCTTCTGATGAAGACTTGGAACTAGATTCCAGGCGGAACGCATGCCTTTATATATGCATGCAAGTGGGGGGGGGGGTTAGTGCCAAAACACAGCTCTAGAGGCTTCCAAAGGTCTCTGCTCAGGTGCAGAATGATCCATATTTGTGAGTTGAAAGATGACCATTTGAAGAGCCACAATTACGGGTAGGTAGCATGTCCTTGCGGATGTTCTTGGCATAATAATCAATTGTTTAGGAGATTGCATGGCACTGAGATAAGGGATTGTATTGCCATTTTGGCTGTGATCTCTTTTTTAAAAAAAACCTTCTTATTAGCATTTTTTATTTCCTACATTTAAGTAATAGTAGTAATATTAGTACTAGCAATTACTATTCCTGTTCCAACTACTGTACTTAAATCTATATGTACAAATCGGAAGTGAGAAAGCTGCATTTCTTAGACTAATTAAATAGTCTACATACATAGAAAAGGCAGAAAGTCGGTGGTAGAAGGAGTAGCAGAAGAAGCAAATCTGCAAATTTCTGGTTTTGGTTCTGCCCTGTCACTGACTCTGGCTTCATCCACTTCATTTCTGTCTCAGATTGATTTTTTCCCTCCCTGTGGGTCCATAGCCCTGGCCTAAATACTAATACCGTTAAAGTCTTCGTTCCCCTATCTAATTCCCTCCAGATTCTTGGAATGCAAATCTCCCATCCCATCTGACTTTTGGCCATGGTCACTGGGGCTGAGGGCAGCTGCTGTCAAAGCAATCTGAAAGACAACAAATTGAAGAAGGCTGTTCTGGGATTTCTGAACAGCTTAAAACACAAATGTGCCCTCCTTGGAACACTAGGGCCATTTCCACATTCGACTGTTACGGTGCTATTATTCCACTTTCAACATCTTATGGGACCCTGGGATTGAGGAAGTATTCAAAGGCCCCTCCCTAAACTGCAAACCCCAGGATTCCATAGGATGTTGAAAGTGGAATGATAGCACTATAACAGTCTAGTGCGGAAATGGCCTAGGAGAACTGGAGTTATCCAGACTGGCCTTGGATTAAAACTGCCTCCACTATTTGTCTTGGACTGTAAGCAAGGCAAGCACTCACTACTATTTGCTGTGCTGGTGCTGGGGGCGGGAAGCGGAGAGCCTGTTTGTTTTAAATCATCTAAATGCCACATAGAACTAACCAATGTATCACCCCAACTTTAATTTTTAAAGTAAATGCTTCTAAAAATAAAACACGTTCTTTCTGAGTGAGCAAATCATCCAGTTTCCCTGTGGGACATGTGGGACTGTTTGGGGCACGTATGGGTTTTGTTGTTGTTACTTTATTCCCAAAAGGAGCCGAAGATCAGCGGGCTGAATTAACAAGCTGCGTGGAATTCCAGTTCTTAAGCAACAGAGGGGCTCAGTGGAGCACGGATGGCACACAGCCGCCTCCCCTTCCCGCATCGAAAAAAGCAGCTGGCTTTCAGATTCTGTAACGTGCATCTGTATTGATTTTAGGAGGGCGAAGAGCTAAGGCCTTTCACTAAGACGACAAAGGCAAATGTGTTTCAAGGAAGAGCAGAACGTGGCAGTCAGGAAGCGCTTGCAAGCTTGAAAAGAAACATGTTTCAAAGTCAGCTCCTGAGGTGGTTTGGGTTCTTTTGTTTTGTTTAGTAACCCTGCAATTGATGCTGCTGCTTCAGGTATCCAGTGTAGCTAATGTTATATAATTAATCAGTCACTTTTATAACCTTAATACCTTAGAGAGCTGGGGAGCGTGCTGGTTTGAGCGATGGATTACAGCCCTGGAAACCAGGGTTCAGTTTCCTGCTTGGCCATGGGAATCCACTGGGTGAACTTGGGTGTGTCACAGACTCTCAGCCCCAGAAAACTCTGTGACAGGTTCACCTTAAAGTCACTATAAGTCAGAAATGACTTGGAGGCACACAGCAACTTTTAATACCTCGTGTAATTATTAATTACTAGTGTACATACCCAGTGTTGCCTGGAATTTTGTTTTCTCATAGGTAATACTTGTTAGAAAGATTTGAGATCCTGTGTCTCTAATTCCCCAAACTGTCTTGTCCAGTACCTGTAACTTTTCCCTATGTTCCCCAGTACAATCTGTATTCAGAGTTATTAACATATAGAGGTTGGGTTCCTGAGGGAATGCACTGCCCTCCTCCTTGCTGCTAGGCCTCGTCTCCATACCAGCCGGCCTATTCAAGACAGACACAGCTGACTGAGGCCCAAGAGCTCTCTGGCTGAGAATTCTAGAGGCCCCTCCCCAAACTGCAAACCCTAGGATTCCATAGAATCTTCTTAGACAGTCGATCATATGAGGTCTCCACCTGACACAGCCAATCATATGAGCTTTTTGTTTGACACAGACAAACAGACAAACTTTGATTTTTCTATATTAGATTAACATAATAATTATTATTAATACCTTATAATATAACGCTTACATAATTATACATTATATAATTAATTAGTCGCTGGCTTTCTCAGAAAATACCCCTGTATGTTAACTGAATTGAATCTGCATCTCTTCTGGTCTGCCCACTGGCACTTCCCTATATGAATAACTTCCTTATGGGGGGGTGCTTTTTGGCAGCTAATAGGAAGGAAGGCTCTGTTTAGACAAAACAGTTCAGAAAACAGTGTTCTAACCATTAGGTAGAACTTAAAACTGACATAAACCTGACAGACCAACCACGGTTTTAGAACTTGTTGTCTTGCTTTAATTCTCATCTATTCAGCCACATGGGGCAGCAGGTCCAAGGAGAATAACAGCATCGGACTTGTACATAGGGAGAGTGAAACCCATGAGCTGCATATGGCCCCAGCTCCTTTTTTTGTGACCCCTTAAGTCCCCATTGACCCTGTAAAATCCTACTGCCCTGAAACCAATTAATAAATTGCTCAACAACCTCTCAAATACCTTTCAAGCCCTCGAGGGCATTTCTGCACTAGATTGTTATAGTGCTATTATTCCACTTTCACCATCCTATGGAATGATGGGGTTTGCAGTTTAGGGAGGATGTTGAAAGTGGAATAATAGCACTATAACAGCCTAGTGTGAAAATGGCCCTAGAAATTGAAACTGAAAATGACTTCTGGTCATCCCCAGGCAAAAATTGGCAAATATCCAAAGAATTTTAGAGTGTGGCACCCCACGAGGGGGCACAGACTCTCAGCACCATTATTTACCCCTGATTTAATCAGTTGTCCACTAAGATATTGTCATCATCAATATTACTAGTCAGCAACAGCATTTTTATTCCACTGTTCATATGAAGAGGCCTCCGGTGAGGATTACATATACTCAATAAAATAAGATTGCAATCTAAAAGAAATGACAGAAGAGGGGAAAAAAGCTGAGGAGGGAATAGGAAAAATAAAGTCGATGTTGCTTTTCTAAAAGTGGTTTAGTATGGCGATTCAGCTGAGTGGACAGGTGATAGAATGTTGTTTAGCTTATCCAAACATATTATCTACTTCTGCTTGAATTATATTAATGTGTCATGATAGTTTGTACAGGCTGAGATACTACATAGTGATGGCAGCACATAAAACTTTGCTAGCACACCTACACTGGATCATATGAGGGTGGGAGACCACCAGCAGCAGCAGGGTTGGCAGCAACTGCCCTCTTCTTCTCCCCCATATTCTTCACCCAACAACATGGTAACTGTCCACTGCAAGACTTCCTCCTCTTCCTCCTACAGCTCCTGGATTCCCAGTGAGTCAGCCTTGGAAAAAGAGTCAAAGACATGTATAGAACTGACTGTGGGGAGCAATGAAGAGGAGTCGGGGGATAAATGGGTCTTCTGTGCTTTTGGAAAGAGGTACTGGGTGGGGCTCAAAGAAGTCCAGCTGTCAGTGGAATGGGAGTAACATGAGCAGAGTGCCCAAATGGAATCTGGCCAAGCTGTGGAATCCATAGCTTGATGGGTCTTCAAGCTATGCTTCTTGCCCACTAAGTGTAGCGACTACCAGCTATCCATTCCTTGCTAGCTCAGGAATTTGGGGAATTGTATTCCAAAAAAGTAACTCTTCCAAGCTCTGATGTCCCTACCAGTCTGCCCCCTCCCCGAGATGTATCTCCTCTCGAGTTTCCAGAAGCTGGCATCATAAAATGCATGCATCCAAAATAGCATTCAAGGAAAGAAACTGCTAACAAAATCTCATAATAAGTTCATAAGAGTATACCTGCATCATAATCTGCAGTCACCTATAAGCCTAGCAAGGCTACCATTGAATTCAGTGATGTTTATTTCTGAATGTATAGGTTAAATTTTTAAAACATACCAAGTCTGAAGGAGCAGTCTTCAGCCAGATGAAATGCAGCCATTAGCTTTTAAATGGGAAATGTGAACATGGTTACACATGTATTTGAAGTCAACATCTTGTCAATGAAAGGAAGTGTCCACCATCTTCCTAGTGATTTCTTCTGTGCTCTAATTCTGTCTGCTAATCAGTAACCAACCACTGGCTGCTTTGAGTGGGACAGTGAATCCAGTCTAGAGTTCAGGCCAAATTATTGAGGAGCCATGCCCTATGAGGAGCAACCTAGGGAGCTGGGGATGTTTAGTCTGCAGAAGAGAAGGTTAAGAGGGCACATGAGAGCCATGTTTAAATATTTGAAGGGATGTCATGTCAAGGAGGGAGTGGGCTTGTTTTCCGCTGCTCCAGAGACTAGGACAAGGAGCAAAGAAGTCAAGCTGCAGGAAAGCAGATTCCACCTGAACCTCAGGAAGAACTTCCTGACAGTCAGAGCTGTCTGACAGTGGAATCTGCTGCCTCCGTGGAGTGTGGTGGAGTCTCCTTCTTTGGAGGTTTTTAAGCAGAGGCTGGATGGGCATCTGTCAGAAGTGCTTTGATGTGGATTCCTGCATAGCAGAGAGTTGGACTGGATGGCCCCTGGGGTTTCTTCTAACTCTATGATTCTATGACTCCTCCAACCGCAGTAGTTTGTTTTAGTGGTTTGAGAGTTGGACTATGAGTCTGGAGACAGAGTTCAGCTCCCTGCTTGCTGTGGGTGACCTTAAGCAAGTCACACACTCTCAGCCTCAGAGGAAGTCAAAGGTAACCCCTCTCTGAAAATCTTGCCAAGATAACCCCATTATACGCTTATCTTAGGGTCACTATAAGTCAGAAATGACTTGAAGACTCACAACAATAAGGACAATGACAATAAAAATTATAATTACAGTAAGTTTGGAAGGGGCAGATTGGTAATAAAAGGAAGGCAAGATGTGTAGCGATCATTAAAATTGCATGTTAACAGTTTACAGTGGAACTTGTTTGAGGATATATCACTGACAAGGTGCAAAACTTAGGGATTTTAATTCCACATTGGGGAACAGAATGCCAATAAAGACACACTTGGGTGTCTTACATTTGTCTCTTCTCAAAAGAGTGCTGGGGGGAAAAAAAACAAGGAAAGACTGCAGCTGAGTTCATTAAACCAACAGCAACTGCTTGTGGAGTGGTGATAATTTGAGTCTCGCAGCTGTAAATTAGGTGCTATGTCTGTTCTAAAGCTAGGCATGTTTACACAGAAGCTGAGCATGAAGAAAGTGCCGTTCCATGGCACTGACAGCTTTAAAGGAACTGAGTGTTGTTGTAGATATGAGGTAACATGGTAGGTTGGATCTTTGTAACAATTTGGCATCTTTCTTGCAATGCGGAAATCTTGCATGCCTTGACTTTGGGCCATTTCACTGTACAGAGGCCATGTCTGCATTAGGCTCTTATAGTGCTGCAATTCTACTTTCAACATCCTGTGGAATCCTGGGATTTGAAGTTTAGGGAGGGGCCTTGAGGATTCCAGGAATCCATAGGAGGTTGAAAGTGGAATAATGGCACTACAACAGTGTAGAGTGGAAAGGCGCAGAATCTATTCCAGTTCGTATTTTGTTTGTAGTTTGTGCATGGCTCTGCTGTCTTGCCCCCTAGAAGGGAGCCATGATGAGAGCAGTTGAAGTTACTGCTGTTTTGCCGCTGGACAAACCCTACAGAGAGGGAGACTCTCCTCTACCCAAATTCCCTTGATGAAAGTTTCCTCCTTCCCACCGATATCTGCTTTGGAGAAGTGATTATTGCAAAGGGATTAGTTGCAGAGAGGAGGTGTATATGTGCATGAAGGTGAGTGAGAAGGAAGGAGAGGGCCACTTATGTGGAAAGAGAGTGAGGCTGTGTGTGTTGCACGTGTGTGTGTCCTATCTCAGTCCTGGGACAGCTGATAGATCAGACAAAGAAACTGAATTTCTCCCAGCTTGTTATTTACTTCCAGGCAGTAAGCAAAGAGTCATAAATAAAGTCCAACATAAACACAGTCCGGCAAGATTTAAAGGCAAGGGAGTGTCCAAGGTCAATCTGAGCAGTTGTCAAGTCATCCAGCAAGGTAGCAGGTCAGATAAGCTCTGACAACTCCTGGAGGGGAAGGATGCCAGCTAAGCAGACCCAAAGGCTAGTGCAGCTGAGTCTTGATTGATTGTTACCGGTTATAAATTCTGAGAAAGCAACGCTGGGTCTCTCTTTGCTGCCTGTGCTGTGCGAAGCTGAGTCTAGATAAGTGTTCTTCTGTATCTGAAGAGACAGGACTCTCTGTTGGAGCTGGCACCGCCCCCTGCTCTGTTTCTGACACTGCAATCTCTTCCTGGCATGCCTCCTGTTTCAGTCTCTGGTGTGCCCTCTGCTTCAGCCTCTGAGTCAGAGTCCATGCTCTGGAAGCAGGGCATGACAGTGTTTTGCACATGTGTGTGCATGTGTGTGTTTACATGGGATGCTTCCTCTTCTTTCCTCCTGTCTAAGAGTTACTATCTCTTGTTGGCTGCTGTAACATTCAAAGAAACAGCATGTTTCCAGGTAAAATGGTGGGTTTCGTTCAGCAGCACCATTTTTGCACTGTAACTTCCACCCACCAATCCATTTCCCATGGTCACTTGGAGGAATCATCCTCTGGAATCAATGGATTTGTCCCTTAGATCAGTGGTTCTCACATTTTTTACCCCTGTGATCCCCTTTCCATCTACATGAAGACATTGCAAAGCCCCACTCCATGCCATGCTGTCCCTGTGTCTTGTCCTGTGCCCTTCTCCCTCTTTCTCAGGCTCACAAGCCCCTGGTCCCACATGCACCCTTCATCTTAATGCTGAGCTGATCGCACTCTCTGCCTCCTCCCTTCATTTCCCTCCCCAACCAAGAAACTATCCCATGGTTACCAAGGTGCATGCGCCTGCTGCTCCAACAATGGAATGGCCATTTCCGCACTATACTGTTATAGTGCTATCATTCCACTTTCAACATCCTATGGAATCTTGGGGTTGGCAGTTTAGGGACAGTACAACGGCATACATGTATAGTCACAGGCTTGCCTTTCTTTTTTGCATTTCCTGTACTTGCAGGCTGACTTTTTTTGCACCCGCCCTTGAGCTGCTATTCCCCCCCCCACTTAGGGTCCCTCTCCACAGTTTGAGAACCACTGCCTTAGACAAATGAGCTGGCACCCAGTAATTTTTAAAAGGATCCGTATAGTCCAGAAATAGTTCGCTATCATGCTGCTCTTTAATATAATCATATAGATACCGACTCAGGAGTAAGCGCCAATGCTTTCAGAGGGACTAACTCTTATGTAAACACATACAAGATTGCAGCCTATGTGAGACATTTTGAAACGCCATTGGATTTCTTTATGGCAATCGTGTTTTTATCTTTTTAAAACTAGTTTCATTCTATTTACTTCCCAGAGCTAAAAGTATTTTACATTTTACCCCAGCTTACCCCCTTTTTATCCTAAGTACCCTGTGAACTCGGATAGTTTTATGATTGTAGTTTTGCACTATGATTGTCTCAAGATGATCTACCAGAGTGTTATGGGAAAGCTGACATTTGACATGATATTTAATGTCCGTTGGGCTGGATATGAACACAGAGCCCACTCACCCAAAGTGACCATGGACCTGTGAGAAAGCAGTAGTTTTGAACACAGTTGCATAGGAATGGGGGAGGCGATGGGGGTGGATCACCCCGGGCAGCAATGTTTTTGGGGCGTCCTGGCCTGTAGCCAAGCCCCCATGCACCGTGGCCATGCCCCCACACATGGCGGCCACACCCCCACTCACAGTGGGGCCCCCCTTACACACTCCAGGCTCCGCCACTGTTTGAACAGGGTCTGATAAAGGCATTTTGGTTCTAAAATAAAGTATTTTGTAACATTATACACATGCACACCCAAGGAAAATTGCATTTATTGATCCAGATTTGTTTCTTTTTAAAGCACTTCTAAATTCAGTACATAAATTCCAAGGTTTCTCTGTTTAAAATAGTTTTATACATTCTTCCTCATTAATAGTTTTTACTTCTTATAGAATTTGTGGAGTGAGAACTTTAAAAAAAAACAGTATAAGCTAATTACTTATGTGATCTTGTGATAATAGCACAGAATCTATTGGACTCAGTGGAGGTTCTTCTGGGAGAAAAGGGATGTTTGGGTCATGCTCTGGCATTAAAGTGAATTGTCATGAAGCAAAATTATTGAGTTAAAACATGACTTAATAGGACAAAAATGAATTTATCTTTTTATTCCAACTTTAAAGTGGAAAAAAGGGAATTAAATATCTGGGAGTTACAGTTATGGAAAACAATAGTTTACTGTTCTACAGTAACTATGAAAAAGTCTGGAAAGAAATTAAAAGAACCTTAGAAAAATGGAGACAGTTAAATTTATCTCTTTGGGCAGAATTACAGTAATAAAACCAAAATTTTTGCCAAGACTTTAATTTTACTTAAAAATTATCCCCATCATAGGAGATTGAACACCTTTTGTACCATGGCAGAAAGAAATTGTTGGCAGCCAAACAAACCCAGAATAAGACTTAACACATTATGTGATATTAAAAAAAGGGATGTATTATGTATTATGATTGAATCATAGAATCATAGAAATGTAGAGTTGGAAGAGACCACAAGGGCCATCCAGTCCAACCCCCTGCCATGCAGGAAAACCCTCAAAGCACTCCCGACAAGTGGCCATCCAGCCTCCGCTTAAAAACCTCCAACGAAGGAGACTCCACCACACTCTGTGGCAGCACATTCCACTGCCGGACAGCCCTGACCGTCAGGAAATTCCTCCTGAGGTTCAGGTGGAATCTCCCCTCCTGCAGCTTGCATCCATTGCTCCTTGTCCTGGTCTCATGAGCAGGAGAAAACAAGCCCACTCCCTCCTCGACATGACACCCCTTCAAATATTTAAACATGGCTATCATGTCCCCTCTCAGCCTTCTCTTCTGCAGACTAAACATACCCAGCTCTCTAAGTCTGTCCTCATAGGGCATGGCTTCCAGGCCCCTCACCATTTTGGTTGTCCTCCTCTGGACCTGCTCCAGCTTATCCATATCCTTCTTGATGCCCAGAATTGGACGCAGTATTCAAGATGAGGTCTAACCAATGCAGAATAAAGTGGTACCAATACCTCCCTCGATCTAGACACCATACTCCTATTGATGCAACCAAGAATTGCGTTGGCTTTCTTAGCCGCTGCATCACACTGCTGACTCATGTTCAGCTTGTAGTCTATTAAGACTCCTCGATCCCTTTCACACTTACTGCTGTCCAGCCACGTGTCCCCCATCCTATATTTCTGCATACCATTTTTTCTGCCTAAGTGTAGGACCTTACATTTCTCTCTGTTGAAATTCATTTTGTTAGCTTTGGCCCAGCTCTCCAATCTGTCCAGGTCCTTTTGAATTTTGATCCTGTCCTCTGGCGTATTAGCAACCCCTCCCAATTTGGTGTCATCTGCAAATTTGATCAGCGTGCCCTCTATTCCTTCATCCAAGTCATTAATGAAGATATTGAACAGCACCGGGCCCAGGACAGAACCCTGTGGCACCCCGCTAGTCACTTCTCTCCAGGATGAGAATCTGCCATGGGTGACCACCCTTTGGGTACGGTCAGTCAACCAGTTACAAATCCACCTGACAGTAGCCCTGTCCAGCCCACATCTTACTAGCTTCTTTGCAAGAATGTCATGGGGAACTTTGTCAAAGGCCTTACTGAAATCAAGATATACTATATCCACAGCATTCCCTTCATCTATCAAGCAAGTAACTCTATCATAAAAAGAGATAAGATTAGTCTGGCATGACCTATTTTTGAGAAATCCATGTTGACTTTTTGTAATTACGGCATTGTTTTCTAAGTGATTAGAAACTGACTGTTTGATGATCTGCTCCAGGATCTTTCCAGGTACTGATGTCAGGCTGACTGGGTGATAATTATTTGGGTCCTCTTTTTTTCCCTTCTTGAAGATGGGGACAACATTCGCCCTCCTCCAGTCTGCCGGAACTTCTCCGGTCCGCCAAGAGTTTTCAAAGATTATAGCAAGAGGTTCCGCAATGACCTCTGCTAGTTCTTTTAAAATCCTAGGATGCAATTCATCTGGCCCTGGAGACTTGAATTCATCCAGGGTGGCCAGGTATTCCTGTACTACCTCTCTATCTATTCTGTGCTGCATTTCCCCCACTTCTCACCTGCTCCCCAACCGCCAGGTTGAGTGTTTTTATCCTTTTGGGAAAAAACTGAGGCGAAGAAGGTGTTGAGGAGTTCTGCCTTTTTTCTTCCTCCTGTTATTAATTCACCATCTTCCTTGCGCAGTGACCCTATCGTCTCCTTCTTTTTCCTTTTGCTGCGGACGTATTTAAAAAAGCCCTTTTTATTGTTTTTAATGTCTCTGGCCAGCCTAAGTTCGTTCTGTGCTTTAGCCTTTCTGACCTTCTCCCTACATCTCCTGGCTACTTGCTTATAATCTTCTTTGGTGATTTCCCCCTTCTTCCATTTCCTGTACATGTTTTTCTTAATACTTAGCTCAGCTGAGAGCTCTTTAGTCAACCATTCCGGTTTGTTCAGATGCCTTCCATTTTTCCTCCTTAATGGCACAGTTTTAGCCTGTGCCTTCAGTACCTCCCTTTTAAAGAACTCCCATGCATCCTGAACTCCTTTCTCATTGACTATTCTTGACCACGGGATTTCAGCCAGCAGCTCCTTCAGTTTACGGAAGTCTGCTTTTTAAAATGTAAGACGAGTGTCTGGCTACACTTGTCTTCTCTTCCCCACTGAATACCAAATTCTAATAGGGCATGGTCACTCTCTCCTAAAGATCCAACCAGTTCTACGTCATTAACAAGGTCTTCCCTGTTGGTCAGGATCAGATCCAGAATATTTGGTCTCCTTGTCACCTCTTCCACCTTCTGGACCATGAAATTGTCTGCAAGACAAGCAAGAAACTTGCTGGACCTTGCCGCCTTTGCAGAGTTTGACTGCCAACATATATCCAGGTAGTTGAAATCTCCCATTATTACTGTATCTCTCCTTTTTGAATGTGCAGTCATTTGGTCTATGAAAGCGCCATCGAGGTCCTCAGTGTGGCTTGGAGGTCTGTAGTAAACCCCCACTATAATATCCCTATTGTTTCTCACTCCCTTTATTCTTACCCAGATGCTCTCGACCTGGCTTCCAGTGTTCAAGTCATGGATCTCTTCACAGGTGAAAACATCCTTGACATATAAGGCTACTCCTCCTCCTTTCTTATTTGGTCTATTTCTACAAAATAGGCTATACCCCTCTATTCCTACATTCCAATCGTGAGACTCATCCCACCAGGTCTCAGTGATGCCTATCAAATCATATTTACTTTGTTGTACTAGGAGTTCAAATTCATCTTGTTTGTTTCCCGTACTCCGTGCATTAGTGTAGAGACACTTAAGTCCCCGTGCCCTTCCTGCAAGTCCCATAGCATTGTTTCCACCCCTCCCACGATTGGATGCTATTCCTACTTGGCCAATATCATGTGGGCCTTTTTCCCCTGCACTTGCCGAGTCCTTGTCCTGAATAATCTTGTCTCCCTCCCCAGCTGTACTCAGTTTAAAGCCCTCCTAATCCTCCGTGTGAGACTGTTTGCAAAAACGTTCCTGCCAAGTTTCGTGAGGTGCAGCCCATCCCTTGCCAGAAGCCCATGTTCCTGGAATTTCAAGCCATGATCCAAAAAGCCAAACTGTTGCCGGTGGCAAAATGTGCAGAGCCAGCTGTTGACCTCTACTATTGTCCTTTCCCTTCGTGCTCCATATCCTTGAACAGGGAGGATTGATGAAATGACCACCTGCGCACCAAGGTCCTTAAGCTTTCTCCCCATAAGCTCGCAGTCCTTTGTGATGTGGTGAAAGCTGCACTTCACCGTGTCGTTGGTTCCAACGTGAACCAAAACGAGGGGCTTACGGTCAGTGGGCTTGACCAGCCTGGCTAGCCTCTCTGTTACGTGGTTGATCCTGGCCCCAGGAAGACAGCAGACCTCTCGATTGAGCCTGTTGTTTTATATGATTGAAGGAATGTCTATTCCTTAGAGATGACAGATGTTTGGAACTTGGAGGTCATGATCCTAGATTTGAATGGTGTGCTTTTTTTGGTGTGATAAAGTTGTGGTTCATGCTGAATTTAAAAATCACTTTATTAGAAAAGCTCTTCTATGAGTGTTGTATAAATGTAAGCCAAGATTTTTTTTTCCTAAGATGATAATAGCTGTTTTCAGTAAAGAGTGAGTTAAAAATTAGCTATGTTTGTTTTATGATGACCTTTTGTATTTTGGGCAAGATACTTGGGAGTTCAAACCAAGTGATATATTTCTTAAGGAATGCAAAGAGATGAATTGGTCTGCCTATATACAATTTAAGGATAGATTCAATCAAACTAAGAGAAATTTAGTCACTGAAGTTGAAGAAAATCTCTTTTTATGATAAGGTTACAAGTTTGATAGATGAATAGGAATGTTGTAGATGTAGCATATCTTGACCTCAGTAAGGCCTTTGACAAAGTTCTCCATGACATTCTTGCAAAGAATCTGGTAAAATGTGGGCTGGACAGGGCTGCTGTTAGGTGGATTTGTAATTGGTTGACCGACCGCACCCAAAGGGTGATCTCCAATGGCTGCTTTTCATCCTGGAGAGAAGTGACTAGTGGGGTGCCTCAAGGTTCTGTCCTGGGCTCAGGGCTATTCAACATCTTCATCAATGAGTTGGATGAAGAAGTGGAGGGCGTGCTGATCAAATTTGCAGATGATACCAAACTAGGAGGGGTTGCTAACACACCAAAGTATAGGATGACATTTCAATACGACCTTGAGAGATTGGAGAGCTGGACCAAAGCTAACAGAGTGAATTTCAACAGAGAGAAAGGTAGGGTCCCGCACTTGGGCAGAAAAAATGAAAGTCACAAATATAGGATGCGGGACGTGTGGCTAGATAGCAGAGGTGTGAAAAGGATCTAGGAGTCTTGGTAGATCACAAGCTGAACATGAGTCAGCAGTGTAACATGGCAGCCAAGAAAGCCAACACGATTCTTGGTTGTATCAATAGGAGTATGGTGTCTAGATAGAGGGAGGTGATGGTACCACTCTATTCTGCATTGGTTAGGCCTCATTTGGAATACTGTGTCCACTTCTGGGCACCTCAATTCAAGAAGGATGTTGACAAGCTGGAACATGTCCAGAGGAGGGCAACCAAAATGGTGAAGGGTCTGGAAGCCATAAAACCCTATGAAGAACGCCTTAGGGAGCTGGGTATGTTTAGTCTGCAGAAGAGAAGGTTAAGAGGGGACATGATAGCCATGTTTAAATATTTGAAGGGATGTCATGTTGAGGAGGGAGCAGGATTGTTTTCTGCTGCTCCAGAGACCAGGACAAGGAGCAATGGAGTCAAGCTGCAGGAAAGGAGATTCCACTTGAACCTCAGGAAGAACTTCCTGACGGTCAGAGCTGTCCGGCAGTGGAATCTGCTGCCTCCATGGAGTGTGGTGGAGTCTCTTTCTTTGGAGGTTTTTAAACAGAGGCTGGATGGCCCTCCTTTGGGAATGCTTTGATGGGTGTTCCTGCATAGCAGGGGGTTGGACTCAATGGGGTCTCTTCCAACTCCATGATTCTATGGTTCTATGAAAATGAGTTTTGTTTAGAATTATGTAAAGATGATCAGGTAATCAAAAAACTGTACAAATGTCTTTTAAAATTAGAAACAGAGAATAAACCTATCAAACAGTATATTGTTAAGATGGGCCCAAAGTGCTGGGCTTAAAGTTCAAATGGAGGGATGGAAAAATGCTGTCTAAAGATATAAAATTTACTTTGTGCAGTAATTTAACAGAAAACATGTATAAGATGATGTAAAGGTGGTATCGAGTCTAAAATATGGTGTCAAAACTGTCTAAGAATGTTTCAACTAAGTGTCAAGGATGTGAAGATAAAGAGGGCCTCTTTTTCATTTTCTAGTGCACTTGTAAAAGGCAAGAAGTTATTGGTCCAAGATTTATATGTTCATTTCAAAAAAATTTTAAAGGTAGATTTTGTAATAACCAGAAATGTTTCTGCTGAGTGTTATGGATAAAGAACTGGATAATAAATATGGACTAGAAATTCACTATATGTTAAGAGCTGCAAGAACAATGTTTGCTCATACCTGGCAATGGATTGAATTAGTGGTGATGGAAGAATGGATTGTTAAAGTTGCAAAGTTAGCCCAAATTTCCAAACTCACGTAGGTTTTAAAGGATAAGCCGAATGTTTTTTTCAAAGACTAGAATCTATTTATGGACATTTTTTAAATATGTTTGTTTATTAAGTTCAACCATCATTACAAGCCAGCATAATAGATACAAGTCAGTATACAGTAGATCCATGTTGTCGTACACTCCATAGGATAATATCAACCAACAATGTGAATCCATCGCTACAGTATTGTTCAATACTCAGTTATGCCCCCCCAAAAACCATAAATGACATAGATAAATAGTTAGATAATTTTGAGTTTGTCTATAACTGATATAACCTGAAAGATCGTTATTTTACCCTAACAATTATTATACCCCAGCCAAGACCTATTCTATGTATTCACTCTTACTTATCCTAGAATATTGTTATGAAAATCTGATATAAGAATCTAATTAAACTTACATTCAGCAACAACAACAAAAGGAATGTGAAAGAGATAAAAATATAAGTAAGTATTTGTTTATTTGTTGACAATGAATTCATTGCCCAGTTTCTAGCAGTGAACACTTTGAACTAATAGTTGCTGAGCTCTGATCTACTTCAGTGTGACAATAACGGGAAAATAGATGGGGAGAGAAAAGGGGAATCCAAGCACCAGCATTCAGTGTGAAGTAGTCTTTATAATAGCTTACTGCATTGGCGATAGTGCAGCCAGACCCTTCTTCTTCTTCCCAAAGCCAGCTGAAATCTTGCAAGAGGAAGGGCCTCTCGTGCAAGAGAGCCCTTGTGTATGAATTGTCTTGGCAAAGTACTTTTCCAGTTAGCACAGGAGACTGGCTGCTATGTGTGTTTTGTAATCAAGGCTTTGTCGAGTGAAAATGCAAAGGCAGGAGGGAGCAGGATGCCTGTAGCATAGAAATGCTATTGGTAAGCTTCAGGCATATCAAAGAAAGATTGGTCCTGAGAGGACCATTTTCTGCCTTCAGCTTCTGAACTCTTCTTTCCTCCTCCTTTGTCTCTTCCTCTGTCTTTGTTTCTTCTCTGTGTCTGAGGTTTGAGATTTATCCTGAGTTTAAGTAGTAGTTTTGATCATTTGAATAGTTATTACTGTTCTGTTGGGAATTCATGCAACAGCTGAGGGGGAGGCGATGTCTCTTAAAGCCAATTTTTTGCTACGAGAGTTCTTAATGAAAAAAATCATTCCTTACAATGCACATGTATCTCTTTCAAATTCTCAATTGCAATTCACTTTCCCTTACTCCGTGTCCCCCATAATCTGCAGTGTTTCAGAAATGGAGAGAGTGACAATTTGATTTTTGTTCATTTGTTGTTGTTGTGCGCCTTAGAGTCCTTTCCAACTCATAGGGGTCCTATCATGGTGTTTTCTTGGCAATATTTGTGCAGAAGGGGTTTGCCATTGCGTTCCTCCCAAATTTAAGTGCATTTAAAATCACACATGTGTTTAGAACACGCTCCATCAAACTGGAGTCACTCTCATGACCTACATTACTTTTGAACCATACTTCTGTTCTCTCTTCTCTGTGGTCTTTTGATTCAGTCTTCAGATTGCCAGATCAAAATAACAGAGGGTGGCTGTTCCTCAAAATGATGATGAACTAGAAAGAAATGTACATGTCTGACAGCGATTTATGTCCGATGTCCATATTGTGGCTTCTTTTCTTTTCTTTTCTTTTCTTTTCTTTTCTTTTCTTTTTTTTACAGAGGACAGTCCTCTATTTGAAAGGCTTTGGGAGAGTACTCCTCTATTGGAAGGTGTTTTCTAGTCTAAATCAAGCTTTAGGGTCAAAACCCCATAAGAATCAGAACCAACAGGAAGAAAATGCCAAGCAAAATGAAGAGCCCTGTAACAGTGAAGAAACAGCCTGGAAGAGAGTCAATGTCAGGAGGAAACCACACAGAAGGGGTTCAGAACCTCTCCAATGAAGCAATTGCTTCCCACAGCTTCATGAAGATAACAGCAGTGAATATGTGCATACAGGAAAGCAGCAAAAAGGGACACTGCATGCCAAGGAAGGAGTCAAGGTACCCACCCGCGGCAACAAGATGAAAGACAAGGTGCTGGTGGTTGGGGACCCATTGCTCAGGTGTACAGAGGCACCTGTTTGCCAAGCTGAGAAGATGAATCAGGAAGCATGTGGCCTTCCTGGCGCATGTATCTGTGATGCCACTGACAACTTGCCAAAACTAATCAAGAACCCAGACCAAGGCGTCTGTGTGCATCAATGTGCACATCAATGACACTGCCGAGAACACCTTTAAGCAGATCACCTCTGTCTGTGGAGCTTTGAGCAGGAAGCAGAAGGGGTTTGTGGCACAGGCAGTATTCTTGTCAGTCCTACCAGTGAATAATAGACGACTACACAGATGATGTAGACAGGAGAGATTTGGCTTCTGGGATATAGTCTTTAGTTCTTAGAGAACTACTGGCTACAGTTGGGCTGCATCTCACAAATACTGAGAAGAATGTCTTTGATAGAAGCATGGCAAATCTGACCAAGAGGGCCTTAAACTAAATTCTTAGAGATTTAGTGAAGGTAGATCCAACTTTGGCTCAAAGGCAAGCTCTAAACACAAGAATGTGAATTCTTCTATGGAAGAAGAAAAATAGGAAACTTCTGAAAAATGTGGCTGTACATAAACTCAAGGAATAAATGAAAAGGAAAAAAAAGTATATAGAGTGGATGGAAGGACAAATCACTAAGGATATAAGATGTATGATACAGATATAAGATAGGTGACACCTGACTTAACCACAGTATATGTGAAAGAGATCTAGGAGGTTTAGTATACCACAAATTGAACATGAATCAGTAGTGTGATGTGGCAGCTGAAAAAAGCCAATGCAATTATAGGCTGCTTCAATAGGTGTATAGTGTCTAGGTCAAGGGAGCTGTTAGTACCACTGTATTCTGCTTTGGTTGGACCCCACCTGGAATACTGTGTCCAGTTCTGGGCACCTCATTTCAAGATGGATATTGACAAGCTGGAACATGTCCAGAGGAGAGCCACCAAAATGGTGAAGAGTCTGGAAAACATGAAGGTCTATGAGGAATGGCTTAGGGAGTTGGGTATGTTTAGCCAGATGAAGGAAGGTGAAGAGGTGACATGATAGCCATGTTTGCACATGTGAAGGGCTGTCATGTTGAAGATGGGGCAAGCTTGTTTTCTGCTGCTCCAGAGATTAGGACATGGAGCAATAGATTCAAACTACAGGAAAAGAGATTTCACTTGAACATCAGGAAGAAATTTCTGATGGTAAGAACTCTTCAACAATGAAATATGCTGCCTGGGAGTGTGGTGGAGTCACCTTCTTTGGAGGTTTTTAAACAAGAGGCTGGATGGCCATTTGGGGGTGCTTTCAGTGTGATTTCCCACATGGCAGGGAGTTGAACTGAATGACCAGTACGGTCACTTCCAGCTCTATGATTCTATGGTTCCTCTGAGACTGAGAGAATGTGAGTTGCTCATGGTCACCCAGTATCTGAACAGGGATTTGAATCCTAGTCTCCAGAAGTCTTTAATAAATAAATATTTGAATATTTAAGCCTCAATTTAAATATTTAAATCTTGAGTTAATCCTTATAGTTACATGGGTCCCCAGTAAAGAAAAGATTAAGAGCCACTGGCTTATTACTTCTAAGATGTGCTAATGTGAGAGACTTTCTCAGACTATGGAGATAGCTCTAGACAAGATCTGTATAGGCTGTGCTGTGCTGGGATTGGCCCTTGAAGTTCACCAATGTAATCTTCAAACAGACTACTATGTTTTTGCAGGGGTTAAACAGAGCTTGGAAAAATTACCTTTTTCAAATGACAACTCCCGAACCATCCTGCTTGTTGCCCAAGAGTTCTGGGACTTGTCATTCAAAAAAGTAACATTTGGAAGCGGTGGAATTTAAAGGGTTGTTAGCGTGAAATTTAAGGAAGTGGAACTTGATTGCTGGATGCTCCACTTTGAGATGCACATGGCTTAGAATGCCTTTGATAAAAATAAACACCCTTCTGGCCTTTTAATCAGTGGGAGACAGGTGATTACTGAATAAATGAATCCAGTGGCTAGAGTAGAACCTCCAGGGATGTGTAATAGTGGAGGGGAAACTGGTAATGTTCCTTGAAAACAGAAGCAGGATTGTGCCTTTGTTTCCCCCTGTGAAAAGGTTGGATGGTATAAATAACCCTGCATTTTGACTTTATTTCCATCTCTGCCGTAAAGAGAAAGTGTTGGGTGGCAGGAGGGGGAGGTGAAGGATTAGCTTCCAGCTGTCTCATTCTAAGGGTGAGGTTAAGGTACCCTAATCAAACGGATTTTTAAAGCCTATTAAAAGCATTACATGAAATTGGTTTTCTGTTATGTGTCTAATTAGTCCAAAGTGTCTGCTGTAGAGGTTCCAATTAAATGCCTCTCGGTATCGTTTTTATAGTTTGGGTATGGATATATTATTAAAAAAGCATGTCTCAGTGTGAACATTTCTTTGTAAGTGCTGTGGAATTTGCTGGCCTTGTCAGGCTAGGCTGTCTTAATGTTCTGTTTTCATTGCAACCCCCCTTTATCTTGCGATTCTCATGAGCCGTCTTCAAAAACTCTTGCAGTGTCAGCAAGCAAAGGCTAGGGTGGGGTACAGACCCAAGCCAGGGTGCTGCATAAAATTGCTGGCCCATGTCCCTATACCACCATCCCCAGTAGCCTGTGCTGATGTAGGTCAATTCCCTTCCCATGCCTTACTTTTCATTTTTTTTCCAAGTGACATAAAGAAAATCAGAGATAGAAGATTTTGCACATTACCTACATCCTGTTTGGTTAATCCCCAGCAAATTGCTAAATTCAGCTACAGTTCTTCCCATATAGAGCAGCAATGATTGCAGTCAGCCTTGGTGATTCTGAGAGTGAGTGTAGTAAACATCATCAAGGTTTTTTTCCCACAGTATATAAATAATCATGTTGTTGGAATGAGTAAATTGAGGGAGTGTAATATTGGAAAAGGTAAGTCTATTCGTTTCCTAAATAGCTCCTGTAGGGATTGGAATCATATAATTTGATTAAGCATCATCTGGAGTACTGTGTCCAGTTCTAGGCACAGTCGCATAGGGAAGGGGGAGTGGTTCACCCCGGGCGGCAATGTTTTTGGGGCATCTCAGCCCATAGCCATGCCCCCCGGTGCCCCGGCCACGCCCCATGCCCCACAGCCATGCCCCCCACAAAGTGGCTACGCCCCTTCTGCCTTAGCCCCGTCCCCTCCTGCCCCCCTCCCCACACTCCAAGCTCCACCATGGTCTGGGCACCTCATTTCAAGAAGGATATTGACAAGCTGCAACGTATCCAGAGGAGGGCAACCAAACCCTATGAGAGGTGGTGTAGGGAGCTGGGGATGTTTAGTTTGCAGAAAAGAAGGTTAAAAGGGGGCATGATAGCCATGTTTAAATATATGAAGGGATATCATGTTGAGGAGGGAGCAGGCTTGTTTTCTGCTGCTCCAGAGACTAGGACAAGGAGCAATGGATTCAAGCTGCAGGAAACATGATTTCACCTGAACCTCAGAAAGAACTTCCTGATGGTCAGAGCTGTTCAACAGTGGAATACGCTACCTCAGTAGAGTGTGGTGGAGGTCTTTAAGCAGAGGCTGGATGGCCGCCCATCTGTCAGGAGTGCCTTGGTGTTTGTTCCTGCATGGCAGAAGGGGGTTGGACTGGATGGCCCCTGGGATCTCTTCCAGCTCTATGATTCTTTCTGTTGGCTGCATGTTGCCCCTGAGGGCATAATCTCTTGTCATTAATGCCTCCAGAGATATCATCAATCCTACCCAAACTGGAATATTTTTCAGGTTGAAAAAAACAAAAACCCTTTTTTGTGTGGCAGAGTTGGCATCAGGGTTTGTGGCATGTCTTGTACCATCTCCCTATCAGTGTTATGTGTCCTGTTTGAGGTTGGGAGGCGAGAAAAGACCTGCTACCAAGAGCCCTTGAAAAGTCAGTATTATTGTCCAGAATGGGTTGTGGTTCGTTGGTGATACATCTGCCTGGTCTCATCTGGGAGCTGTATGTGACCACTAGTGGGCTTCTGCCCTTTCCTGTCTTTAGGCTGTTCCCAGCAGAGACCATTCAGATGTATTGTGTGTCAGCGGTTGAGCTGGGCTCTTCCATTGACATCTTGTGTACTCTCAAGCTTCAAAAGGACAGGGCCTTTAAAATGTGGGCGCC
The DNA here is from genome assembly GCA_948472985.1 of Iguana delicatissima. Lineage (NCBI taxonomy): Eukaryota > Metazoa > Chordata > Lepidosauria > Squamata > Iguanidae > Iguana > Iguana delicatissima. The sequence continues at coordinate 544,591 of CAOKZL010000060.1, forward strand.
GTACTTCTAAATTTTTAATTCTTACTCTTTTAATTTGTGAGGACTGGAAGAGAGGGACCACACCATGACATGTTGAAACCCTATTCCCATCCCGTTAATGGAGAGGCTAGCAGCTGAACCCACAATTATTTGCATAGAAATCATATACAGTCATCCCTCCACATTTGCTAGGGTTAGGGGTACAGGACCCCCATGAAAGTGAAAAAAATGTGAATAATTCTAGACCTTCCCAAATCATATTTAATACACACACAAAAAAACCATGAACGCCATATTCGACCCACTGTGGATTCCTTTGAGGCCTCAGGGTTCCTTCCCAAGGCAGAAGTGGGTGGCTGGTGGGGCTGACTACCACCTCCACTGCTGCCCCACACCATTTTTCACAGGGACTTACAAGCCTTGTTCACAGTTTCTCAGTCTCACGAAGGTTGCAGTCCCTGTTAAAAATGTCATAGGGAGGCAGCAGAGGTGACAGCAAATAATCTGTGAATAATCAAACCTGCAAATGTGGAGGGCTGGCTGTACTCTGCTACTGAGGCACAGCCAGAGATAGGAGGGAGTGTAGAGGGGAAATTGCGGTCACAGTACTACAACCAAAAAGTTGAACAATATTGAGAGAAAATGGTACAAACCTGCATTCTCTGGGGAGGATAGGTGGTGATGGAATGCAAGTGTTTTATCAGAAGTAAAAGGTCTTCTGAGAAATTTAGGGTTGGCTCTTTTAATCAGCAATTTTGCTGCTGCTCCTGTGTTCCTTTTTGTTGGTGTTTGGTCTTTGCCTCGCTTTTCTCTGCCAAATTGCTCTTATTCACCGTAACAAGGGGAAGAGACTTGGGTTCACTCATGTGTCACTCTTCAAGGTTTGTTCACTTATTTCCCTGAGAGTTGTTTTGCAAGGACAGCAGTACCTTTCACCTCACAGGTATGGATTTGTGTCAGAGCTCCTGCCTTTGTGCCTCGGGGGATCGAGGTTTTCGACAGCAAAAGCACTCTGCCGCTTCACGTCGACATGTGGTTGTCTTGACATCCACCTGGGGGACAGCAAGCACTCGGCTTTGCTTTCCCTTGGCAAGCGGACATCTCCCGAGGGCAGTTAAGACCACGGGTAGCACGTAACCAAGAAATTGAACAGAGGGGTATACACAGTATCGTTCCCGAGGTATTCTCAGCAGCCAGTCCCAGCTGTTGGGTTTTTTTTTGGAGATGTCAACAGTTCCCCCAAACAATGTGAAGTCACACTTTTCACAGTGTGTTTTATACTAGGGGCTGGATAGCTGAGTACGAAAGAAAGCTGTGTTCAAATGGTGTTCTACAAATTCTCTACAAGACCACTACTAACGGGTGAATGACAACAATTAAACTATTTGAACCATACTTCTGAACAGGATTAATGGCTAAACCATCTAAATATATATACACATAAAGTAAGCAACATTTATATATACATAAATATATATTGTAACAATAATCAGTAGTGATAGTAGATACAGGCTTCACAGATACTTGTTGAGGGCAATATATATTGTATTTGCTAGCGTATAAGACTCACTTTTTCCCTTGAAAAATACTGTTTGGAAATGAGGTTCAGCTAATACACCAGTGTGTCTTTTACACCAGCAAATGAGGTGCATCTTATGCACAGGTGTGTCTTATACGCCAGCAAATATGATAGTTATGAGCATATGATGATAGATACAAGCTTCACAGATGCTTACTGGAGACAATATATACTTGTGAGCATATGATCATGCAGATCTTTCCAAACTTTTTATCTTGGTGACACGCTTTTTAGACATGAATCATTTTGCGACACAGTAATTCAGTAAGTGGAGGCAGCCCCTCCACGCAGACCTGGCCTGCCACTGCCCTTGCCAGGGTCTTCTTTGGCCCGGGGCGGTGGCAGCGGCACAGGCAGCCCCTTTACTGAGACTGCCACAGTGGTGGGAGAGGTGGCCCCTCCACCCGTTATGTTCATGCAAGACACCTGCGCATAGCAGCCAACACGCCCATGTGTTGCGACACACAGTTTGGAAAGCTCTGTGATACAAGCTTCACAGATACTTAATTAAAACAATACATAGTTGCAAAGAATACAAAAATACAAAAGTGCAAATTACAAGATGCAAGGATACATCCTTTGCCAGAAATAAGACCACTATGAGCAACTTGTTGGCAGTGTTTCACAAGGGTACTCCTCCAGGAAAAAAATGGAACCTCTATCAATAGAGATAAATCAGCAGAGACAATTCCACAGCATTGTCAGCAGAACGGAAGATCGCAGGGACTTTTCTTTCCATTTCACCGAGTGCTTCTTCAGCTGATCTGTGCTATACACAATATAGCACACACACTGTGAAACTGCCCAACATTATGAATGTGGAAATGTACAACAGAAATAAACATGAGATATACTCACAGTTTAAGCAGATGAGACCTTTGCTCAAGTTCCTGCCACTTATGTCATCCTATCTGGGGCCATTTCTGCACTGGACAGTTATAGTACCATTATTCCACTTTCAACATCCTATGGAATCCTGGGGTTTGTAGTTTAGAGAGGGCTTTGAGGCACACACCATCTCTAGAACTCCAAACTTAAAGAAATTGTAGCTATGTCCAGCCTGTTGGAAATGTTCATAAAGAGGGGAGTCCCTGGCTCCTGCTTTTAAACTACTCTTATATTCAGATAATCTCTTTCTCAAAGATATAGATGTCTGTCCCACATAAAGTTTTTTACAAGGTCAGATTAATATGTATATCACATTCCTGGTATTGCAATTTGAGAATGAACAAAGCTTAAATTCCTCCCCTAACTGGGGATGAATAAAGCACTTGCCCTGTAATGATGAGTTACGGTGAACGCAATGGCTGCAAGAATAATGGCCTCTTGCCTTTAAAGGGACAGCAGGAGAAAGCGTGAGAGAAATTTGCTAGTGGTTGCCTTCTGTAGTCTTTTAGAGGCCATTGTGGTTGTTTGTTTATATATAGTTCTACAAATTCTCCAACCTATTTGTGGGCAGAGAACACCATGGCACCGAACGGGAGACAGTTTTGCACCACTTCTCAGAGCTAGGACCTACCATAAGCCAGGATGGGCAACTTCTAATGCTCTGAGACCCAATTTTTGGCTTTGAGAATCTGCTGTAGGCCACATTTGACATAGAAATACCTTTCAAACAGAAAAGGGAAAATGGAAGTGGCCGGAAGTCCACTTACAACTTTGTTTGAGTGAGCAGGACGGGTGGCATTTATAAATATTTACAATATTTATTTATTTATAAATATTTATAAACAACATTTATATAACCATACGCGCGTGCACATACACACACACACACACACACACGTGTGTGTGTGTGGTTATATAAATGTTATTTATAAATATTTATAAATAAATAAATATAAATAAACAGGAAACTGAGGCAGCTGTCCTCTGGTACAAGCCATGGTTGTTCAATGAAAACATGATCCCTTGTAGCTATCAATGTAACTTCCTGGTACAAAGTCAAAAGTTGTCTTCTTATGAAAGCCTTTGGGATCTAAATCTACTTCTTCAAATGTACATGTATGTGTTTCTGACTGTTTTAACTATTTTTTTTAACGTCTCAAATATGTTTTTATATTTTTATTGTTTTACATCTGAAATAGTTTTAAATTGTTTATATTGTTTCATATATAAACTTCCTGAAATCCTGGTCAAATACAGAGATACAGATATTTAACAACTAAATAACAAAGGAAAGCTACAGTTGTGCCTCAAAAGGTCTAGTTATGTTTCTTCACATTACAGTCATTATGTAACATAGTTATATCTCAGTTACTGCAAAAAGAAATTAAGGTCAAGAAATGTGTTCCATGTCCTTTGTAGCTGGTTATTTCCAAGCTCTGATTTCTCCACACTATGCGTCACTTTATAAACTCACATCATTGTTGTTTGTGTGCCTTCAAATTGTAGAGTTTTTTTAGGTTTTTTTTTTTTTTTTTGCATGTGGGTCTTCAGGTTTCCAACTTACGGGAACCCTAAGGCAAACCTATCAAGAGTTTTTTCTTTTCTTTCCTGGGGCTGTCAGATCCCCTTTTAATTGCTTTTTTGCCTATGCTGAAGAGCTCCTAACGTTGTACCCTTTCTTCATCGGGGAGTAGCTCTGGCCACTGAACCTCGTTGTGGCCACAGGTTGAGATGTCATCAGTGCATGCACAAAATTCTCTTTGGTCTTCCCCCTGCCCCCTGATGTCCGTCATATTTTAATTTTCCATTTTGCTTCTCATTCACCCAGTTTTCAAGAGGCTATCCTGGAGCCATATGCAATTTGTTTTCATCGCTCAGAAGCTTCTGAGAAGCCCACAAGCATGTTGCACTGGCAGTGAACTGGGGACAGAGTAGATCCTGTATGAGATTTGAATTGTGACTTCTGTAGAGTTCTCCACTGTACAGGCAGATCATCCTGTATTGCTCAGTGTATAGCATAGCAAGTCTGCATGCGAGCGTGAGCCATATACCGGCCCCGTAAGTTGCTGGACAGCCTCTGAAGCCCCTTGCATGCCCATTCCATGTCAGATGTGCAGATGGGTGGGAAATGCTGAGAGCAGTGCTGAGAGTTCCAGAGCACCCAGCAGATCTCAGCACCAATGGCATTTCACATCTGGCTACAGAGACATAGGTGTTTCTGCTATTCTGCATGAAATGGCTATGGGGGTTTTGGGTACTCAGAAGACATTCATCGAGGCTTGGGGGTGGGATTTTGGGTACAGTGAAGGGAGGAAGGAAACACCAGTTTCAGTTGCACCCCAAAAAGACATAAGGATGCATAAGGGAAACTTTTGTGTGTATATGTCCCTAACCAGCCCTTGCCTGTTTATGCCCTGTTTAGTTCTAAACTCAATTATTAGTCCCAAATAGAGTAGAACCATTGAATCAGTTGCTGGATAACAAGTTAACATTTACACACGCCCCACTGATTCAATGGGTCTGTGGTAGTTGGCACCATGGACTGGATTTAGACCTAATCCCTTAGACGTTATGTCAAAAACAGGGTGCCTAGCGTAATCTTCATCCAGTTTTGTATTCCTTAAACGTCTGGTATAGAGTTTGACTGTTGGTGTGTCTCTGTAAATGGATGTTTCAAAAAAGGGGTTGTCTTTGTGATGGAAAGCACATTACATTGCAGGTTCAAAATCTGATCCTGTTGGCACTCTGAAGCAGAGTAGGCCCATTATAGCATCATAGTATCATAGAACTGGAAGAGACCAGAGGGGCCATTGAGTCCAACCCCTTGCCATGCAGGAATATACAGTCAAAGCACTCATGAGAGAGGGCTATCCAGCCTCTGTTTAAAAACCTCCCCAAAGAAAGAGGCTCCACCACCGTCTGGGGCAGGAAGTTCTTCCTAATGTTTAGGTGGAATCTCATTGGACATATGTAAGTGTAATTCACCAATAATTACTACAACATGTCTGCTCTAATGAGAAAAAGAAATTGGATTCAGGTTAAAAATCTGGTCAGTTGTGCACCCAATAGCTGACGGTTAATTGAGGCAATGTTGAATTATTGTTTGAATATAAAAATCAATAGTTTGAAAGTATGTTGCCATTCCACCATTTTAGCTGAGTCAATCGGAGGATGAAACCACCATGTATCTTTGGCAGGAAGCAAAAAGATGTATTTCTTTGAAGATAATGATGTGAAAACACTGTGAGTGCAACATACAGTGGATGTTTGTGGATGGATTGCAAACTTCCAGGCTACACTATCAATGTTTTGAGTCTACTGATTTAAAACAGTGGTTCCTAAATTTTGTTCCTCCAGGTTTTTGGTTTTTTTGGATTACAGCTTCCAGAATTCCTGTCTGTTGGATGGGGTTTCTGGGAGATGAAGTCTGAAAAAACCATAAGTTAGGAACCACTGACTTAAAACATGCTTTTGTAAATGTCTATGCATTTTAAGCTTCCACACAGCATCCTTGACTTTTACTTGGTGGTTTATTCTCTCTCTCCCTCTCCCTCATCCTCTGTTGATATCATAGTTGTAGATATTGCAAGGCAGTAACCCAAGTCCTGAAAATTTGGTCTTTAGACACAAATCACAATGTTGACACAATTTATTGAACTGCCAGGAGAAAAGTGTGCTATGAGCTGATATTAGTCTATTTTCTCAGCAATGTCCTCAGAAAGCTTTAAATAGTATTTGAAAGAAATGTCAGACTAGCAAGCTTTGGGGACAAAGGGCCATTGAATCCCTTACTCCAGCCGCAAAGTTCAATAAAAATCTTATTTGGCACTGTAGCTACTGATGAACTAAACATACGGGAAGGAAAATGAATCCTACCCTCTATGTCACATAGACCAAGTTGCTGCTCTCAGTGGCATCTGTATGTATAGAATGAAGGTCTTTAGGAAAGGGACAAACAGTGGCTTCTACTTGGTTTGGAACCTTGGTGGAACAGAGGCCATTTCTGCACTAGACTGTTATAGTGCTATTATTCCACGTTCAACATCCTAGGGAATCCTGGGGTTTATGGCTTAGGGAGGGGCCTCAAAGGATTCCATAGGATGTTGAAAGGGGAATAATAGCATTCTAAAAGTCTAGTTCAGAAATGGCCAGAGTTCCGGGGTATGAACACTTTAGATGTATTTTCACTACACAATTGTAGTAGTTTGATTCCCTTTTAAGTGCCATGGCTCCACGGTAAAGAACTTAGAATTCTGTGCTAGAGAGCTGTGAGTCACTCTTCAGAACTATTAATGCCATTATTGAATGGAAGGACAAGAAGGAGGGAACATCCAGCCGTTCTAAGCAGGAAGTTGCAAAGCTTAGGAACAGTCCCCAAGAAAGCCCTCCCCTGTATTCCCACCAGGTGTATCTGTGAAGTTGATGGGACTGAAAGAAGGGCTTCCTTTAAGATCCTAGAGCTTGGGTAGGTTCATATTGGAAGATAACGTCCTTCAGATAGCCTACCTGCATGGGACTTTATGGGTAACAACAAACACTTGAACACTTCGAATTGTGCCCTTAAGCAGACCTACAGCGAACAGAGCTATAACAAGGTAACTGCGTGCAACATGTAGCCTGCCCTGGTCAATAATCTGGCTGAATTTCTTTGTTCCAGCAGAGGTTTCTGAGCATTTTTCAAAGCCGTTCTTAGGGAAAATGTGTTAGCAGTATTCTTAAATGGGATGTGGGTAAGGCTTGCGTTATGATCAGTTACAGCAGCTATAGCATTAGAGTGCAGTAGAGTGCCTTAGAAGAAAATTTCCTCACCAAACTACAAATCTCAGGATTCCATATGTTGGAGCTATGACAAAGGGATATCAAAGTGCCCTAACTGCAGTAGACTTACACATAGACACTGTTTTTTGAACTGTAACTCCCAGATTTCCCTCCTGTGCTGTCTGGGAAATTCTGGGAATTTTTCAGAAAGCAACTTGTCTGAGCTGTGGCAAGTCTTTGTTTGAAAGTCCCACTCCAGAGAATTGTACAAATTATTCAAGGGGAGGGTATACTTGTTGGAAGCAATTTTCAGCTTACTTTTAGGATTTTAGCTTATAGGTTATATAATTTCTTCTGTATTTCTGTAAGATGATTTGCCCAAATATCTTCTAATGAGTTCTCTTTGCTTCTCTTCTCGTTTTGCACTACAAAGTCCTGCTAAAGGGAAGCTTGATAGTAATGTCACTGGGCTTTTCATAGCTGGATGAAATATGAACTCTTCTGAAATTAGAAGAGGTGGATTTTGTTGCTGACTGTTATCACACAGCAAAGCAGAACCATGCTGGGTCAGATCAAATATCTACCTCATTGAGCATATTGTTTCCCATAGTACCAGACGCTGATTGCAAACTGTTGACATTTAGCCCCAGAAATCTTTCAGAAATATCTTCCTCAATAAGATAGATTTGATTTAAGAGTGTAATAATATAGTGGAATTAATAGTGTTTTAAAATAGTTAATAGTATTTATTTCTGAAATGGAAATGTATGGAATATAAGAAATTTAGGAAATTTAGAAATTAAAATAGCTTGGGAATATAAACATAAGGAGCAACAAATTTAAAACAGTAGAAAATAATGAATTTAAGTTAAGTACACATTCATATCTTGGAACTGTTTGCAACAAAAATCATAGAATCATAGAGTTGGAAGAGATGACAGAGGCCATCAAGTACAACCTCTTGCTATCCAGGAACACCCGTGAAAGTACTCCCAACAAATGGCCATCCAGCCTCTGCTTAAAAACCTCCAAAGGAGAAGACTCCACTACACTCCATGGAGGCAGCATATTCCACTGCCAGACACCTCTGACCATCAGGAAGTTCTTCCTGAGGTTCTGGTGGAATCTCCTTTCCTGCAGCTTGAATCCACTGCCCCTTGTCCTGGTCTCTGGAGCAGCAGAAAACAATCCTGCTCCCTCCTCAACGTGACATCCCTTCAAATATTTAAACATGGCTATCACGTCCCCTCTTAACCTTCTCTTTTGCAGACTAATCATCCACAGCTCCCTAAGCCGTTCCTCATAGGGCATGGCTTCCAGACCCTTCACCGTTTTGGTCGCCCTCCTCTGGACATGCTCCAGCTTGTCAATATCCTTCTTGAATTGAGGTGCCCAGAACTGGACACAGAATTCCAAATGAGATCTAACCAAAGCAGAATAGAGTGGTACAATTACTTTCCTCGATCTAGACACCATACTCCTGTTGATGCAACCAAGAATCGCATTGGCTTTCTTGGCTGCCTCATCATACTGCTGACTCATGTTCAGCTTGTGATCTACCAAGACTCCCAGATCCCTTTCAGATGTACTGCTATCCAGCCACGTGTCCCCCATCCTATATTTGTGCATTCCATTTTTTCTGCCTAAGTGCAGGACCTTTCATTTCTCTCTGTTGAAACTCATTTTATTAGCTTTGGCCCAGCTCTCCAATCTGTCAAGATTGTTTTGAATTTTGGTCCTGCCCTCTGGCATATTAGCAAGGATAGGGACCATCTTTACTTAGATGTAGTCTTTTGTTGTTGTTTAGTTTAATACAATTTGATTATTAGTTAAGTATGGTATATTTGTATAAAATTTTCTTTCTTTGTATGTTTAGTGTAATCTTATATATAGGTTGACTTTGTTGCTTGTTTGATTTGGGAAGAACAACCACAGCTTCTGTGTATGTGTGTGTGTGTGTGTGTGTGTGCTTGCATGCACGTATGTGTTTCACAGAACTATCTTCCATGAGTGAAACGAAGCGCTGGGAGAGTTCATCTACATACTCTTCTCATCAGGCTTGGCTGAAGCTGTTGTGAGCAAAAAAGAAGCCCTGTTGGAAGAGAAGTCAAGCTTTTGTGCCGCCAGTGCAGGTATCAGAGGGAGGAAACTGCAGTGAGGGACAGAATGACCCGTAGTTTTCTGGTGTCATGTGAGTGCAGTGTTTGCCTTGCCAGAAAACCTCACTGACTATACTTTCAGCAAGCACAATTGGTAGCTCTTTTGGAAGAGATCAGAGCACTAGAGCCACATCTTGTATCTCTTCCGTGCATCAGAGAACCTGAGGACTACTTGGATAGAACACAGGCAGTATTGATCCTACAGAACTAACAGGGGGGAAAATGCCAAAGAAAATGAAGAGGCCTGTAACAGTGAGGAAACACCCTGGAAGAGAGTCAATGTCAGAAGTGGATGGCAGAGAAGAGATTCAGAACTGTTCCAACTACACCGTTGCCTCCTACCTCTTCCTGAGGATCCAGCAGTTAATATGCTCAAACAGGAAGCCAGCAACAAGGGACGCTGCATGCCTACGAAAGAGAAAATTTAATGTCCAAACCACAAGAAGAAGAGAAGAAAGGGGCAGGTGCTCGAGGTCTCATTGTTCAGGGGTATAACAGCACCTGACTGCTAGCCTGCCAAAGTGAATCGGGAAGCGTTCTGTTTTCCTGGCGCACAGATCTGACATGTCATTGACAACATGCCAAAACTTATCAAGAACACAGATCAATACCCCTTTCTCCTTATTTATGTGGGCACCAGTGACACTGCCAAGAACACCTTGGAACAGATCACCTCTGATTATGAAGCTTTCAGGCAGGAGGCTGAAAGAGTTTGAGTGTGTGCAAGGGTAGAGATTTTACTTTGGGAGAGAGTGATGGGGAAGGAGGGGAAGGAGCATTTACACAACATTTGATTGCTGCAGCAGGACAAGGCTTGTCTGTAATAAAGGTAGGCAAATGTTACTAGTTATCTAAAGTCTTGAAAGTCTCTCCAGTTTTCAGGGGGGCTTCAGAGGCTTTGGGGACCATACTTTGCCAACTCCTGTTTTAAATACTTATGTTTATGTTTCTCAATTGTAAGAATTAGCATTTATGCTTATAATTAAACATTATCAATTAAATTTTGTGGCAAATTAAATATCTTAGCTATCAGTAATTTTTTTTTAGATTTGCACCAAACCCTATTTTTCCAATAGGTCCCGTTGTCTTTCCATAAGGTGGACTTCTTCAGAAACACAGCTATTGTGTTACAGCAGAACTCAGTGTATCTGGATTTCAGCAAAGCATTTGATAAAATCAAAGGCCATTTCCACACTAGACTGTTTTTGTGCTATGATTCCACTTTCAACCTCTGATGGAATCCTGGGGTTTGCAGTTTAGGGAGGGGCCTTGAGAATTCTCAGCCAGAGAGCTCTTGGGCCTCAAGAAACTGCAAAGCCCAGAATTCCATAGGAGGTTGAAATTGGAATAATAGCACTATAACAGTGTAGTGCAGATACGACCAAACTTTGATGGCAAACGGCCTAAATGTGGAATAGATGAGAATACTGTCAGATGGCTCCATAATTAGTTGGAAAACCATGTTTGGAGAGTCATCATCAACAGCCATGCTTCAAAGCTGAAAGGAAGTCTTAAGTGGAGTGTGCCAGGGTTCTGTCCTGGCGCTAACACTTTTCAATACATTTGTCAATGACTTAGATGATAAGTTTAGAAGAGATCCTTATCATGTTTGTGGATGATACAAAATTGGGTGGGGTGGTAACACACTGGAAGATAGGAACAGAATTCAAAAAGACCTTGATAAGGTAGAAAATTGGGCTGAAACTAACAGAAAGAAATTCAACAGAAACAAATGCAAAATTCTACAATTAGACCACAAAAGGCAAATGTAGACCAATAGAATGGGGGATACTTAGGCCATTTCAGCACTAGGCTGTTATAGTGCTATTATTCCACTTTCAACATCCTATGGAATCCTGCAAACCCCAGGATTCCATAGGATGTTGAAAGTGAAATAATAGCACTGTAACAGTCTAGTGCAGAAGTGACCTTAGCTTAGCAGCAGTACATGTGACAAATGCTTTGCAATTATTTCTTATCCTAACCTGAACCTGATCCAGCAGTCTCATTCTACAGCAAAGAAGGCAAACAACATGTCATCTATCCTACAATGGTAGAATGATAGTTTTCCAAGGCAAAGGAACTAATAGTCCCACTATATTCTGGGCAAGTCAGGCCTCATTTCTGCATTCAGTTCTGGGTGCTTCATTTTAAGAACAATGTGGACAAGTTGGAGCAGGTTCAGAGGAGGGCAAGATACAGAGAACAAAACATATGAGGAAAGGTTGAAGGGGCTGGACATGTTCAGCTTAGTGAAGAAGTGAGGATGTTGTGACTGCACTCTTTAACACATCTAAAGAGCTGCCACAAAGAGGAGGGTGCAGTTTAAGAGCTTTAAGGTGTGGCGGGGGGGGGGGTAAATTTTGATGGAACCAATTGCCTAGGTAGGTGGTGGGATCTCGCCTTCTTTGGATATCTTCCAAAAGAGGCTGGACAGCTACCTGCTGTGGATGCTTTAGCTGGAGACCATTCATTGAGCAGTTGGTTGGACTGAGTGGTTCATTCCAACTCTGTGATTCTGTGACTCTGTGCTGGGAACGGATGACAGCACCAGGGACGCGCAGTGTCACAGCATTGAATTGATATGCATTTTATCCAGATTGTGCCCTTAGATTTAAGCCAGGTTCCACAATGCCAGAGTAATAGCTGTCAGGGGCAGGGGAGAGATGTTGCTGGCTGTCATGCTCTTCTGGGACTGAAACTGGTAGTCTTTTAGCTTGTGGGCAACTGGCCTCTGTGGTGAGCCATTGAACCAAAGCTTGTAACATCTGTTTTAGGTAATGAGCTCCTCATGACCCTAGACTGATTCTGCCTACCCAGGTTGGCCACTACTCTGTCTTGGTCAAGAAGAAATCTAAGCTGAGACTTCCCTTGGTAACAATGGCTCTCTGATGTACTTCAGCCTTACTTCTAGGTTGTTAGTTGGTTCTTTCTACGGTTCTGCTTTGGGGGGGGGGTAGGGATCAGGAAACTAACAAAGCAAGAACAATGTTTTAGCTGGATTTGGCCAACTTTATTCCTCCCGCTTCATTTCTTCTTTCGTTCTAACTTCTGCCTTGGTTCCTTAACTTCAATTGCTGAAACAATTGCAGGTTATTGGTGACAGATCCTTGCTCCTCTTAGACTAATGTCTGTGATTTAGCCTTGTTAATGTTTACTCCCTACTCTGGATCTTTTCATGTTACTTAAATCTTGCAGTCTGTTCTGGGCAGAGAGGAGGATTTCAGTTCTGCTCTCCTACCCTGACAAGTATGCAGTGGCACCAAAACATGGCTTAAAATTTCAAGAATGTGATCTCTGTGGTTGCAAATTGGAAAAAAAATGCAGAATATGGTTTTCTTAGCATTGCATATGTCATGTGGCTGCCATGTGGTTCACTCTGAGGAGGTTTGCCTGCTGAACAGAAGGATTCTGAATTCAAGGCTTGTTGAAAGAGGAAAATACAATCTTCTACCTTGTTCTTGCTGTGTGCCTTCAAGTCATTTCTGACTTATGGCAACCCTAAGGCAAGCCAATCAAAAGGTTTTCTTGGCAAGATTTCGTCAGAGGGGGTTTGCCTTCTCTTTCCTCTAAGGCTAAGAAAGTGTGACTTGCCCAAGGTCAGCCAGTCAGTTTCCATGCCTGAGTGGGGATTTCAACACTGGGCTCTACACTGGTGGCGCAATGGTTAAATGCCAGTACTGCAACCACAAGGTTGTGGGTTCGATCCTGCCAGGCTCCAAGGTTGACTCAGCCTTCCATCCTTTCGCAGGTCGGTAAAATGAGTACCCAGCTTGTTGGGGGCAATTAGCTAAAAAAATACATTGTAAACCTCTTAGATAACACTATTGCTATTGCTACAGTCATAGACTGGCACCCAGACTAACACACTGTGCTAGTTCTCTCCTCTACCTTGAGAGGCCCTAAATACACTAAAGGTACCAGATCCAGCTTGATCTTGGAAGCTAAGCAAGGTCAGCTCTGATTAATACTTGGAAGTCCACCAACAAATACCAGGTGCTGTAAGCTATATTTCAGTGGAAGGAACTGGCAACATCATCTCTGAGCAGTCCTTGCCTAAGAAAACCCTGTGAAATTCATGGGTTTACCTTAAACTGACTGGTGAACTTGGAGACACATATACGCACACACCCCTTGAGAGGAGGGACTGACAGCCAGCGTAAAATATGGCTCTTATGACATCAAACACATAGTGTTCGTGTAGGGCTTCTTGCTGTTCTGCCTTGATAAATCCTGCTAGATTTTTTCTGCATACCACTCAGGATTATGTCCTAGGTGTTGTCCCTTATCACCAAGTGATGCAGGAACCCCTCTTTCTTCTGGGAGGGGCACTTAGCAGAGTACTCTGAAGAGTACTTTGTTCCATCGCTTGTTGCAGAGCTTGAAAAGGAAATTGTCATCACAGCTCATGGCAATGTTAGGTCGCTCATTGTGCTCCTCATTGTGTTGAACAGCTTAGGCTTGATAAGAGATTAGCATAAAACTTGAAATATCCCTGTCAAAACATCTCTAAAAATGCCTTAACATCTCCTTGAATATAATTCTGAAAGCTAATTGGACATTGTTGCTGGAAATAGTTGGTTGTCACATGAGGAGTGGGCAGCTGTGTTTGTCCTAGGGGCAGTTTTCTGCCGGGTGGTTCGGACTGCCAAAACTGCCAGAGGCCTCGACCAAAACAATCTGCTCTAAATCCACTTCTGGTTTTGAAAAATGGGTATTGTCTAAAATTAAACAGTGCAGGGGAGGGGAGGGAGGGGAGATGCGCTGCACCTTTTTGAGCATACTCTGTATTTTGTATCTTCTGGTCTATGACCAAAACAGAATTATTATCATAGTTCCCACCACATGCAATTAAATCAAAAACAGCAACAACAACGCCTTAAGAAAAGCTTTGTCTGCCATAAAATAACTTGTGCTTTCTTTCTCCCCCTTCTACTCCCAACTCCAAGGCCGTTTTCTCACTAGACTGTTACAGTGCTATTATTCCACTTTCAACATCCTATGGAATCCTGGGATTTGCAGTTTAAGGAGGGACTATAAGCCCCAGGATTCCACAGGAAAAGTGAAATAATAGCACTATAACAGTCTAGTGCGGAAATGGCCTAAGGCTCATGTACCGCCACGGGGTTGGGGAAGCCACTGCTAACGTGCTCAGCTGAGTTCTACAAGTCTCCAGCTGGCTCTGTGCAGGGCCATTTCTGCACTACACTCTTATAGCACAATAATTCCACTTTCAACATCCTATGGAATCCTGGGGTTTGCAGTTTTGGGAGGGGCCGGCTAGCCCCTCCCAAAACTGCAAACCCCAGGATTCCATAGGATGTTGAAAATGGAATAATCGTGCTATAAGAGTGTAGTGCAGAAATGGCCCAGGTGTGGAACAACCCATATGAGTGAATTCACAGATGGACACTTCAGAGGACTACAGTTAAAGACGAACAACCTGTTCTTCCATCTAAAAAACTAATGCAGCATTTGTGATTCTGCCCACTCCTGTAATTGTCTTGTCCCATCTTTAATCTAACCCTAATTTTAGGCCCCTGACTTGCTCACTCTAAATCTACTGAATTATCTCTGAACCTCCCACAAGTGTCTCCTTACTGTCCCTGGCTCCTTGCATCATATCTTCCAGTGCTGAGAATGTAAACCTTTGGGACTCTTTTTTCTTTGTATATATTTTAAGTTATTCTCTCTGTTTTAAAATGTTAACACATCAGTTCTACAAGGCACTGAATAAGATTTGATGTCTTGCGTTTCGCTTTCTTGGAGCTTTCTGATTATATCAACAAGCACTACACCAACCTGACACAATAAACATCCATTTTACACAGCGTACAACAGGCTTCCTTGTCACTCTCTTGAGATAATTTAGCACTGTGACTTAAAAAGCAAACAGTGGGGAAGTCAGGATAGGGGTGGAAATGTTGTCTATTTAAATTTAACTCTCTCATCCTTGGCTATTTCTTAGTGGAATTGCATTTTATTCTAGGGATGGTCAAGTATTTGGTTTTGGCCATTTTTCAAAGTAATCCTATGCTACAATGTCTGGGGCTCTTTAGCAGAGAAAAAGGTAACTAAGATAGACAGTGAGTTGTCATGGTGTAGTGATTTGAGCATTGAACTATGGACCTAGCTGGAACATGTCCAGAGGAGGGCGACCAAAATGGCAAAGGGTCTGGAAGCCATGCCCTATGAGGAGAGGCTTAGGGAGCTTGGAATGTTTAGCCTGACAAAAAGAAAGTTAAGAGGAGACATGAGAGCCATGTTTAAATATTTGAAGAGATGCCATGCTGGAGCAAGCTTGTTTTCTGCTGCTCCAGAAACTAGGACATGGATTCAAACTACAGGAAAAGAGATTTCACCTAAACGTCAGGAAGAACTTCTTGATGGTCAGAGCTGTCCAGCAGTGAAATATGCTGCCTGGGAGTGTGGTGGAGTCACCTTCCTTGGAGGCTTTTAAGCAGAGGCTGGATGGCCATTTGCTGTGGGTGCTTTGAGTGTTTGTTTCCTCCTACATGGCAGGGGGTTGGACTTGATGGCCATTGTGGTCTCTTCCAACTCTATGTTTCTATGATTCCATGACCCTAGAGACCAAGATTTGATTCTCCACTCAGCCATGGAAACCCACTGGGTGACCTTGGGCGTATCACACACTCTCAGCTCCAGAAAACCCAGTGATAGGTTTGCTTTTGGGTCACCCTGGGTCAGAAACAACTTGAAGGCACATAACAACAAGAAGATAGAGAGTAAGATAGATATGATTGTTGCTGTTGCTGCATGCCTTCAAGTTGTCTATGACATAGGGTGACTCTAAGGGTCAGTGGAATTCTTTGTTAGCATTTGATGGTGCTTCCTTTCGTTGCACATCCAGAAGTGGGCGAAGTGTGAGTGTGCCCAGCTTGTCCCTCCCTCAGCTACTCCCATGGCATGGTAAGTTCGAAATATATCACCTCTCCATGTTTATTTTAAATTTCTCCCTTAAGTTTTTAAAATACTTTTTTAACATTATAGTGCAAAAATGCAATAATGTACGGGTGTGTCATGACGTTACAAGGTTGCTGCACTAGTATGGCTTGAAAAAAAAAAAAAACCTGACCAATCATGAGCTGTGGGGCAGGGAAAAGGCGGGGAAAAGGATTCGCCAGTGACGCTGTAATATGGGAACACTGGTGGTACTAACGCTACTCATCCGCTGAAGTTGAGAGGGTGCAGTAGAAAATGTTCATAACCTGATACCATCACGGAAATGGCAATGCTAGGATTGAAACAGAACAACCCACTATTGAGGTATGGTGTGGTAAGGACCCAAGGCACAAACCACTACACCACACTGGGGTGTAAGTGTGAACAGAATGGAGAAAGTGGATGGGATAGATGCCTTCAGAAGGGGCTCCAGACCATGACCCTTTGTCATGATGGTTGTGTATTTGCTGCAGTATCAGAGGTGGTGTGCATCACAACACAAGTTACTGGTGAGTAGAAATGCTGTTGTGCTCATATCCTGCTTGGGGATTTACTAGGAGGATCTGGTAGCCTTCCTGGGAAAGAATCCCAGACTAGATGGGTCTGTGGTCTGATCTTGTAGGGTTCTTGATGTGTTCTTATGACCTCTAAGTATTGGGCCATTTCTGCACTAGACTGTTATAGTGCTATTATTCCACTTTCAACATCCGATGGAATCCTAGGGCTTGCATGGTAAGTTTGAAATCTATCACCTCTTTAGGGAGTTTAGGGAGGGGCCTTTGAGGCAAACCTCAGGATTCCATAGGATGTTGAAAGTGGAATAATAGCGCTATAACAGTCTAGTGTGAAAATTGCTTTAGTTTCAACAGTATAGCCATAGCCCTGAATGCAGGTTAAGTATGAGAAGTGGGAGCATACCATTTCTATCAATTTTTAAGGTGGCTCCACTGCAGTGTTCCCCCCTTTCCTCCCCCTTCCCCTCCACAAAATGCTGTGGTTGTCTTCTTTTTATTTCCTTTAAACTGTACAGAAAGGCATAACGGGAGAATAAATAACCATGGGAGAGAAGCCTTACTCTCCACTGATTGAATAATGACGAAGATAAAGAAAGATAAGCAGGGCAATTTGTGAGTTTCATTCCCCATTCCACTTAATGGTCTGCAGTTATTATCCAGAAATGTAGGACCGAGTTAATCTTCAGGCTGTCTCTTTATTTGGTAACACAAAGATCTATTTCAGATCAAATTACCCTTCTTTTGTGACTTATTTGAAAAAGATATAAGAGTTTTTGCTCTCCCTCTTTTTTTGCTGTTTGCAGTTGAAGGAAGGAAAGTTTTCCTTGGTTCCTGTTCTATTTTTTTTTTAAAAGAGGGGGATAAGGATGTGGAAACTAACAAATAATAATTTTCTTCCTCCAAACTAATAACTCATGTGTGTGCATATGGGAGAGAGACTTGATATTTGTTAGTCTCTTATTGATATTTCACTGGCGAGAAGGTCAAAATCTACATTTAAATAAAAATACATTTTAAAAAGGAGAAACCTAATAATTTGAGTCATTGAGTCTTTTATACTTCTAGAGAACCAACGCTAGAGCCATCTGGGTTGCAAAATTACTGGGAAAAAAGGGGATTGTTAGCTAAATGTTTAAGGTGAATCAACCATTAGTGTCATTGATATAAGAGCCTATCTATCTATCTATCTATCTATCTATCTATCTATCCATCCATCCATCCATCCATCCATCCACCCATCTATATCTGCTTTTACATAAATTAATATAAGCTCTAACATTTATAAGATCAACTAAACTCAACAAAACAAAATACCAAAACAATAAAGTAAAAAAGAAAAGAAAACAAAAGACGCTAAAGCCCTTTCCACACGGGGGACGGGGCAACGGGGCGGCGCGCACAAGGGCGGAGCTTACCTGGAAGCGGGTTGCTCCGTCCCCGCGGGGAGCGCACGTTCACCAATCAGGGCTCTGCCAATCAGGGCAGCGCGCCAGCCGGAAGCCCATCCCCGGGCAGCTCTGCAGGGACGCACTAGCGCGTCCCTGCAGTTTCAAATGGGGTGCTGCAACGGGTTAGCGCACTCGCGTTTTTTAAAAACCACATGAAATGTGGTTTTTAAAAACACGCCGCGCCACCCCTTGCGGCCGTGCGAGGGCGGTTTGAGGTGTGGAACCTCCACTTTTCAAACTGCCCTAGCGCACCCCACGGTGTGGACGACCTCCGGGTGAGGTCACCCTAAGCCGTTTTTTTTACCCCGTGTGGAAAGGGCCTAAGTCATTAGAACAGTGACTTATTAATTAAACTAAACACGAACATTCTAATACACAAAGGGACTCGTCCATCAAACTTAATGAGAGAGAGAAAATAAAAAGAGGATAGGATATTATTCTACTGTTATAGGTCCAGCTAAACAAACTACTGCTAACTACTAACCAGGGAAGGAGATTCCACCCGAACCTCAGGGAGAACTTCCTGATGGTCAGAGCTGTCCGGCAGTGAAATCGACTGCCTCCATGGGGTGTGGTGGAGTCTCCCCCTTCTTTGGAGGTTTTAAGCAGAGGCTGGAGGGCCATCTGTCCAAGGGAGTGCTTTGATGTGGGTTCCTGCATGGCAGAAGGGGGTTGGACTGGATGGCCCCTGGGGTCTCTTCCAACTCTATGATTCTATGATTCATATCCATAAATTATTGCATCTTTTGGTTTCTTATAGCTCAGGCAGTCCATAAATGGTTTCCAGTCTTCAAAAAATCTTCAATTTGTTTATCCTTTAAAACCAACATTAATTTCGCTGTTTTGCTTAGTTCAGTGGCCTTAACAACCCAATCCTGTGTCACCAGTTCTTCAGTCCATTTCCGGGTTTGTAAAAACCATATTCTTGCAAGTGTTATCATGTAACAAAAGAAGGAGTCCATATGTATGATCCAGATTATTATCTGTAATAGCCAATAAAAAAGATTTCTGGGGACATTATAAAATCTACCTTTACACTTTCTTGTGTTAACATGTAAATCTTAGACAAATAGCATTTCTCCTTATTACAAGCCCATCGCATATGAAAAAGGAACCCTCCTTGTCTTCACATCCCCAGCAATGATTTGAAACATTCTTAGACATGTTTGACAACTTATTTAGAGTTAAATAGCATCTGTACATCATCTTATACATATTTCTTTTAGATTAATAATGTTTTTTATATTTAGATCTCATTTTTTCCCATTCCTCCAATTGTACATTGTGTCCAAAATTTCTAGCACACTTTATTTTGTACTGCTTGATAGGTTCATCTTCCATCTCTAGTTTCAAAAGATACTTATACATTTTTAATTATATGCTCATCATCCTAACACGACTATAGGCAAAACTTCTTTTCCCCAAACCTTGTAACAAGATCTCTTCTTACCTTGATTAGATTTATCTTTAAGTAGCATATAAGCAAACCAGCAAGATTTTTGCCTTCATTAAGAAGCATCTCCTTTGTTTTAAACTCCCAATTATCTTGTTCAAAATATAAGAGATCCTCATAACTCAGGCATCTCCAATTTTTAATTCATTCTTTGCCTGAAAAAAGCTTCCTGCAGTGAAGTGGGAGGTATTACTGTGCTGCACAAAAAAATGCCTTTGTTTATATTTAATCCACACTCACAGAAGAGCTTTTCTAATACAATGATTTTTAAAATGAACATGTGCCTTGGGTGTATCATACCAGAAATAGTGCTACCCATATTTTTAATAATGGCCTTCAAGATCCAAAAGTCTTTCATCTCTAAATGATATTGATTTCTTCAACCATGCAAAACAGCAGGCCTCGTAAAATAATTTAATATTAGGTGTTCCCAGACCACCTCTTTCTTTCATACAGTGTTTTAAGTCTTATTCTGAGTTTTCTGGCCTGCCACACAACTCTGGAAATTTCTCTCTGCCATTTGCAAAGGGTGTTCTGTTCCATATAATGGGAGCTTATCCTTTTGAACATCACTTAATTTCAAAAGTCCTTCTCAATTAAAAATATCTTCAATACATGTTACACATTAGAAGACGCAGCAAATCTCCTGAACATCCTTCTGTTTCAGCCAGTCAGGGTTGAAGCTTGTTTAAATTGGGTTGGTGGTTTAGTGCTTTTTAAAAAAATTTGCTACATATTGTTTTAGTTAGGGATGGACCAACTGAATCCGTGAATCCTCAAATCCTTGGGAAGGGTCTGAGATTCGTGGATCCGAATCCCTGGGCCAAAACAGGCGAATTGAATCTTTTGAATCCCTGCACGCCTTGGGGCCTGAGCGCCCCAGATCAGGCCCATGCAGGCGTGCAGGTGCGGCGAGAGCTGCTTTCCTGCACGCCCGGAGGCCTGAGCTGGCGGGAGCACCCCGGATCAAGCTCCCTCCTGCTACCTGCCCCGTGGCTGCCTCCCTCTGCAAGGTAATTATTCTCTTCTTCCTGTTCTCTTGGCCTGAGACTAGAGAGTAGGGATTGGGACTGGACTAGAGGCTGCTGCTAGTTTGTTGTTGTTAAGTGCCTTCCTTGTTTTAGGACTTGAGACTGAGCATCAGGGTAGAGAATTGAGACTGGGCCAGAGGCTGGTGCTTTTGTTTTTTGTGTTGTTAAAGTGCCTTCCTTGTCGCAGGACTTGAGACTTAACTGGAAAGTACGGCGTTCTTGAGATTTCAAGGACAGCTGAGGAAGATTCCTTTGCATGGCTCCCTTGCAAAGCTCTTTCATACCCAATTCTGGGGTTTGTAGTTTTACGAGGTGTCACAGCCTTCTCTGCCAAAGTGTGCTTGTGCATCATCAGACTACAAACCCCAGGATGCCAGAAGGAGCTATGCAAAGAAAAGCCAGTTTCCAGTTTTGACCTTGATTAGCTCCGTACTTTAGTATGCGGCCCTGTTTACACAGGCAGGAAAGTGCGAGATTAATAACCCACATTTTCCTGCTTGTGAAGAAACGGCCTTCTTGTCACTTTCAATCTGGCAAGATTCTGGGGCAAAACTATGACAATTATCCCGGCCATATTTCTTCAGAGGGAAGTTTGCCTTTGCCTAGGCTTTTGCTAAGGCTGAGAGAGTGTGTCTTTCCCAAGATTATCCTTGCCCCCCCTTTTTTTTGTACTAATCAACCCAGGAGATGGCATCATCTTAAACATCCTCCAACATCTGGAGCTACTTCCAAATTACATGTAATTCTTAGTAAGAAGTATATGGGTATGTTTTCCTGAAAGTGGAAACTGTTATTTAATTTGTTTTTTATTAAACAAAGATGTCAAATTCTGTTTCAAAACACTTTTCAGTAGAAAGACTTTGTTTCCTTTGCTTTTCAAACCTTTTTGTAAAAACAAATTCAAAAGATTCAAGATTCATGAGATTCATGGATTTGCAGAACCTTCTAATGATTCAGATTTGGATTCGGAAAATTCTGGATTCGTCCCATCTCTAGTTTTAGTTATTTTCTTTTAATTTGGATTGTTAGCTACCCAGAGTCTCACACTGGGAAAAAGGCATGATACAGGTTGAACAAACAAACAAACTAACAAACACATGGTAGAAAAAGTCCCACGCCATTTTTTGGTGGACTATAATGCCAACATCATGTTCTTGTGCTTAGTAGGGTGGCCCTATTGATCAAGGAACAATGGAATTCAAATTGTTTTCAGAGAATACAAGTAATGTACATGAAAAGCTACTGCCAATCTTAACCCTAACTACAGTGCTAACCCTACCACTAACCCTAAGGCACTGGAATTCACATCGGGGTCAGAAAAGAGCTTACCAATCAAAACAGTCTTAAAACGTGCATGCACACACACGTAGAATTGTAAAGAAATGGAATGGCGCAGACATCCCACAGTGTAGCAAGTTGCTATTAAGAAGTAGAGCAGCGTTCCAGTGACCCTGCAAAATTTTAAACACTGTTTGTTGACAGAGAAATTCATGCCAGGGAAATCCTAGAATCATAGAGTTGGAAGAGACCAGAGGGGCCATCCAGTCCAACCCCCTGCTATGTAGGAACACCCATCAAAGCATTCCCAACGGACGGCCATCCAGCCTCTGCTTAAAAACCTCCAAAGAAGGAGATTCCACCACACTCCATGGAGGCAGCAGATTCCACTGTCGGACAGCTCTGACCATCAGGAAGTTCTTCCTGAGGTTCAGTGGAATGTCCTTTCCAGCAGCTTGAATCCATTGCTCCTTGTCCTGGTCTCTGGAGCAGCAGAAGACAAGCCTGCTCCCTCCTCAACATGACATCCCTTCAAATATTTAAATATGGCTATCATGTCCCCTCTTAATCTTCTCTTCTGCAGACTAAACATCCCCAGTTCCCTAAGCCGCTCCTCATAGGGCTTCATGGCTTCCAGACCCTCCACCATTTTGGTCACCTTCCTCTGGACACAACAAGCTCTAGCTTGTTGATATCCTTCTTGAATTGAAGTGCCTGGAACTGGACACAGTACTCCAAATGAGGTCTAACCAATGCAATGCAAAATCATTTCATGAAATTTCATAGATTAGCCGTGACACTGTAGCTGTAACAGAACACAGCTTATTATTACCCTCTGCCACTTCAGTTTCAGTTTGTGCAATGATGATGATGATTGGAGTGTTTTCAGCCTAGCTCAGCCTTCTTCAAATGGGAGCCTTCCAGAAGTTTTAGATTATAACAGCCCATTGGATAGTCAGTTAGCTCAGTATGGTGGGGACTCTGGTGCAAAGCTGCTGGAGTACACCAGGTTCGGGGAGCTTGGCCTAGAATATTTTCATTCCCGCTCCCACCCCAAACCCCTTCCTAGTTGATTGTTGCAAAATGAATTACTATAAGATGCACCCAGTTTAGTGGAGCACTGAGCAATATGTTATTGGAAGATCTGAATTCAAGGAATCTTCCTTGGGATGAGTTATCACAACCAGGTTTTTATGTTTATGCTTGAAACGCTGAAAGGCGTGGTAGCTAGACATGGAGGACAGATTCATTGGGCTGACTTTTTAGTGTGTGCTTAACAAAGCTTGAACCAATGCACAAACCAAAACCTTTGAAATCCACACTTCTCCAAATATTGCAATAGACTTCTCCAGATAAAAATGCAAACACAATGTAGGTGCAGAGGTCAAGAGAAGAGCCAAGGAAAATGTCTGTATTACCAAAGATATTATCCAAAAGATAGAACAACTGCTTTCAATAGAGCAAAACTGGATACAAAAATACACGTTTTAGGATAAATGTGTACAAATTGCAAATGACACTTTGTTGTTGTTGTTTCAAAGTCCTGGACTAACCAAACGTAAGAGTGGAAAAAGGAGAACTGTAGGAAAAATGAAATGGACAGATTGGTATTTTTGTCATGACATCACCAACTTTCCTCTTAGAGCAAATACAGGTTCTTCTCGCTGCCCAGTCCTTAGCAAATGTCCTCAAATACTCCTTTTTCTTCAATTTCATTAGGGAGGAGAAAATGCTATGCCCCTTTTGATGGGCTCACAATCATTCTCCCATCTCTGACATGTCATCTTTTTATGTAACTCCATTAAAGTGCTGTAAACAGCCTTATAAGTGATGTCACAGCCATTTATTTTCATGTACCTTAGCCTTTTATAAATCAGTAGATGCTTGGTTAATAGGAAGATCAGAGCGCAAGCTTTGTTGTTGCCAGCAGTTGTTAGTAAATGAAAAAGCAGTCATCTGTGGGTTTGAATTCTTTAAAATATTTATTATCTAGAGAGAGAGAATGGAATGTTTATTTCCTTTCCTCAAATGCCCAGCGACAAAGACAACAAAATAGGAAGCGTTGATTACTTTTGCATCCTTTGCTCTGTTGTTCCCCTGCTACCCCACCACTCAGTTGTCCCCCACTCCACACACACAGGGAAATACAGCTTGGCCATTCCCTAAACTGCAAACCCTAGGATTCCACAGGATGTTGAAAGTGGAATAATAGCACTATAACAGTCCAGTGTGGAAATGGCCCTTGTTAAATATGGTGGCTTAGATTCAGACCTAGTCATATGCAGAGTAGATTCAGATCTAGTCATATGCAGAATAGTCCTATTAATAGTCCTATTAAAATCACACTCTGATTTGAAAAGTTTTGGTGTTGATTCTGGATTTAAGTATTTGTTAATAGAAGCTATGATACAGCTCAGCTTTCTTTTAGATTAGGTTTTTCTCCAGGAAAAATCTAGGAGAGAGGAAAGCTACCTGATGCCTTCCCGATGTTCTGAACTCCACCAGCTGGTACAGACAAAAGTTTGGAGTTAATGGGAACTGCAGTCCAAACCATCTGGAGGCTCCAAGTTGCCCACCTCTGTTGTAGCATCTGACTTTCGGTGTGGGCAATGACTGCATCTCATCTCTGATGCACATAAATAGATGAAGCTAGCTTTTACTGAGTCATGGTCTTGGTCCTTCAAGCCCAATATTGGCTTTTCTGATTGACTGGTATCTTTCCCTCCTCTTCTACTTAAAGATTAGAAGAATTAGTGGGATTTTATGCATCTAAAGCTGGTGTCCTACTGCTAAGTTGACAGCCTTTGAACATTCTTATAAATACATGTGCATGAAAATAACCATGAAAGCACCATTATATTCACTGTCTACAACTGCTGTGATTCTGGCTTGAACTGCCGTTTGCTTATAACAAAACAGTTTTATTTTTCCCAGTCCGATACAACTGAGTGGGAGGAACTGAGAAACAGATAAGGGAAAGTTCTTCAAACAACACATAGTTAAACAGTGCAATTCACTGCCATGAAATATAGAAATGACCTTACAATTGAGTGGCTTTAAATAGAGCTTAGACAAATTCATGAAGGATAAAACTGTGACTAACTTCTGTGATATAGGATGGGGAACACGTGGCTGGATAACAGTATGTGAGAAAGGGGTCTAGGGGTCTTGGTAGATCACAGGCTGAAAATGAGTCAGCACTGTTATGCAGCAGCCCAGAAAGCCAAAGCAATTCTTGGTTGCATCAATAGGAGTATGATGTCTAGATCAAGGGAGGTAATGGTACCACTCTAGTCTGCATTGGTTAGATCTCATTTGGAATCCTGTGTCCAGTTCTGGGCACCTCAGAAGAAAGATATCGACAAGCTGGAGGGTGTCCAGAGGAGGGCAGCCAAAATGGTGAAGGGTCTGGAAGCCAGGAAGCCCTATGAGGAGCAGCTTAGGGAGCTTGGTATATTTAGTCTGCAGAAGAGGAGGCTCAAGGGGGACGTGTTAGCCATCTTTAAATATTTGAAGGGCTGTCATGTTGAGGAGGGATCAGGCTTGTTTTCCGCTGCTCCAGAGACTAGGACAAGGAGCAATGGATTCAAGCTGCAGGAAAGGAGATTTGGCCTTAACCTGAGGAAGAACTTCCTGACAATCAGTGCTGTTTGGCAGTAAAATATGCTCCTGGGAGTGCGGTGGAGTCTTTAAGCAGAGGCTGGATGGCCATCTCTTGGGAGTGCTTTGATGTGGGTTCCTGCATGGCAGAAGGGGGTTGGACTGGATGGCCCCTGTGGTATCTTGCAGCTCTGTGATTCTACATCATATCCAATGTCAGAGGCGGGATAAACTCTCTTTGTTGTGTGGCAGCCATATCTGACAGTATATTGGAATGCTAGTCCCAAGTGGGCTCTTAAGTCTTTTTTTTTTAAATAAAGTTAATTATTGGGAATGGTCAGATCAGTCTACTTCTAGCGTATACCAGTTTTAAATGTCTTGAACTGTGAGCTCATGTTCCATGTTCTACAATTCAAGAAAACATTCCAAAAAATTCTCAAGGAATTTGTACGTTTTATGAGCAAATCCACATTTTCTCAGTTATCCCATTAAACTTGGATTTTAATGTCCTGAGAACTGCATTGCAAAATTTGGAGACAATGTGCAGCTGCATTTGGATGCATGTATTACTCTCTGGAAAGTGCAAATTAGATTGGTTCACTTAAAAATGCAGACTGAAAAGAAATTTCTTAAAAATCCTTAACGCCCATCGGCATTTGTGCTGAAAAGTATAGTTCAAGGGACAACCCTTCAACCAGGTATGGCTCAGCAATTTGAAAGGGGACACATTTGACTGCTGCTTTTGTTACTGCTTTGGATTTCATTTCAGAAAAAGTATTTCCCCCGCCCCCTTTTCCTTCTTTTAAGGAGTAGGTCTCCTGAAATCTGCTATTACCCAGATGTTCAGAGCTGGGGAGCTATTTACTGATAGCTGGGTATGTAATAATGGTTGAGACAGGGAATTATAGGCTTTCAACAGAATCAAACTGGTATTTGTATTCAGTTACATCAGTGGAAATTCATAGAGATGGGGGCACAATCCTGCACCTGCAGAATAAAGCTTTCTGAGAAGGGAAATTTAGCAAAGGGATGAGATGGAAATAAAAGACACTGGTGTGCAACTGCAGTTTGTGGACATTGTTTTAAGTATATATGTAAGGACAAAAAGAATCAAGTTTGCTTGTGAGCAAATTGGTGTATGTTCTCCCACTTGAACACAGATTGGTTTAGGTAGGGACAACATCATTTCCCACCATTGCTCTTCTGTGAATGTTTCTTTAGTTTTGCTCCACTCCTTTGTAATTCTGGTTTGATTGGGATATTTGGAATCATAAAATCATAGAACCATAAGAGTTGGAAGAGACCACAATGGCCATTGAGTCCAACCCCCTGCCATGCAGGAACAAACACTCAAAGCACCCCAGCAAATGGCCATCCAACCTCTTCTTAAAAACTTCCAAAGAAGGTGACTCCAGCACACTCCCAGGCAGCATATTCCATTGTCGGACAGCCCTGACTGTCAGGAAGTTCTTCCTGAGGTTCAGGTGGAATCTCCTTTCCTGCAGCTTGAATCCATTGCTCCTTGTCCTAGTCCCTGCAGCAGCAGAAAACAAACCTGTTCCCTTCTCGACATGACATCCCTTCAAATATTTAAACATGGCTATCATGTCACCTATTAACCTTTTCTTCTGCAAACTAAACATCCCCCACTCCCTAAGCCTCTTCTCATAGGGCATGGCTTCCAGACACTTTACCATTTTGGTTGCCCTCCTCTGGACATGTTTCCAGCTTATCAACATCCTTCTTCAAATGAGGTGCCCAGAACTGGACACAGTATTTATTTAAATTACGTTCACAAGGGGAAAGACAGTTTCCTGCAGGCTTCAATTTCACCAGAGTTCATAAACCTCCCACCCTACCCCACCCCACCTGACAACTTACCCTGTCCTTAGGATGCTGTCACACCCTCTGATATGGCTCGCTTGCAAAGGCCATACTACTCTGGCCATGCTATTGATGACACCCATTTGCAACAATTGAGTCAATGTTAAAATCTTTTGTGATCTTAAGAGAAAAATCAGAATGCCCCAGAAATATGTTACCTGGGAAATGTAAAATTGCATAAAGCGGGTGTGATGCATTACTGTAACCTGCAGAACTGCTGTTGTTCTCTGATACTACTGTGGAGCTCGATCCTAATAAAAGTAGAGCAAATGCACTGGTTTTTGTGGTGAGGTTGGGATACCAGATAATACTTTGACTGGGGCCCACTTGAATCTGTGGAGATAGTCTTATTTTAATACATTTGCAGGAAAAAAAGATCCTGGATAACTAAAGCTAACAAAATGAATTTCGACAGAGAGAAATATAAAGTCCTGCACGTAGGCAGAAAAAATGGAATGCACAAATATAAGATGAGGGACACGTGGCTGGATAACAGTCTGTGTGAAAGGGATCCAGGAGTCTTGGTGGACCACAAGCTGAACATGGGTCAGCTGTGTGATGCAACAGCCAAGAAAGCCAACGCGATTCTTGGTTGCATCCATAGGAGTGTGATGTCTAGGTCAAGGGAGGTAATGGTACCACTCTATTCTGCATTGGTTAGATCTCATTTGAAATACTGTGTCCAGCTCTGGGCACCTCAATTCAAGAAGGATATTGACAAGCTGGAGCATGTCCAGAGGAAGGTAATCAAAATGGTGAAGGGTCTGGAAGCCGTGAAGCCCTATGAGGAGCAGCTTAGGGAGCAGGGGATGTTTATTCTGCAGAAGAGACAGTTAAGAAGGCACATGATAGCCATGTTTAAATATTTGAAGGGATGTCATGTTGAGGAGGGAGCAGGCTTGTTTTCCGCTGTTCTAGAGACTAGGACAAGGAGCAATTGATTCAGGCTGCCAGAAAGGAGATTCCACCTGAACATCAAGAAGAACTTGTTGGTCAGAGCTGATAGGCAGTGGAATCTGCTGCCTCCATGGAGTGCGATGGAGTCTCCTTCTTTGGAGGTTTTTAAACAGAGACTGGATGGCCATCTGTTCGGAATGCTTTGATATGTGTTCCTGCATGGTAGAATGGGGTTGGACTGGATGGCCCCTGGGGTCTCTTCCAACTCTATGATTCTATGATTCTATGGATATGTGAGCAGAATGTTTTCTAACAGAAATGCCACAAACTAGATTCAGTGTTTCATTCTGTATTAGCCACTGTATGGTGAAAGGGCAATTTGAATGGCTCCTCAGATAGGCAGGTAATTGAAGTCCCCTGAACATATGCAGAGTGTTTTCTGTGCCCGCTGAGGAACTACAGCCAAAATTTCGACATCATCAGATAAGACTGTTTCCCCCCCAGGTCAGCTAGAGGCAGTTCCCCAAAGTCTGAATCCCAGTTATAGTCAAAACAAGAGCAGGCCATGGAATCCCTGAGATTTACATTTTAAGCCACCATTCAGCAATTGAGTCAATGGATCTGCTCTAGATGGGGCCATTTCCACACTACACTGTTATAGTGCTATTATTCCACTTTCAACCTCCTGTGGAATTCTGGAGTTTGTATAGTTTAACGAGGCCAAAAAGCTCTCTGGTTGAGAATCCTAAATGCCCCTCTCTAAACTGCAAACCCCAGGATGTAGAAAGTGGAATAATACTATATCTAGTGCGGAAATGACCTGGGGCTACCAACAGCATTCACCATATCTCAAACATATATTTTGATTTTGGGTGCAGGTGTACATTCATTTTTAACAAATAAGAAATTGAAGTGCCTGAGGCCTATTCAATTCCCTGTTTATGTTTTGCAAAGCAAAAGCAAATAGTAGGGACCGAGTCCAATTTTTGTTACCTATTCTTCACATATTAAGTAGGGAAAATTCACTTTTTCTGTCACCAGAGGAAGTTTTGTCCATGTTGTTTTGCAACCCCCATTTTATTCTCCCATTTTATTCTCCCAAAGCTCCATGATAATTCCAGGGCTTTCTTGGGTAGAATGATCTCCCTTCCAAAAGGCAGGCTTCAGGGTACTTATCACTTCATCCTGAAATACTCGACAACTACGCAACATTTGAGACATTTTGAGCAAAAATAAACATTAAAAAAGAAAACTTCCTCCAAGAGGAGGACACCAAGGAGATTTTTATGCCGCTGCTGCAGGACAAGCAGGCAGAACAAGGAATATACTGTAGTGGATGAATAAACTAGGCTTAGGCAGCCTGTGGGTTCTTTCTCCCTCCTCAATTACAGTTTTAGCTGTCATGGTTGCATCCTACAGAATCCTGTTTGATGAGCCATTAGAGCTCTCTGGCTTCAAATTCTAAGTAATCCTCTCTAAACTGCAAATCCCAGGATTCCATAGGATGCAGCAAAGGCAGTTAAAATGGAATCATAGAGCTATAGATGTGAAAGGGCCCTTGGTGACGTAGGATTTGGAGTTGAGTTCCCTGAGTGCGTGTGCATTACCTGTGCTGGCAGGAACTAACAGAAGACAGTCCAAAACGTGTGAATGGTGCCAGCCGGGCGTCAGTGCTAAGCTGGATGGACCTTTGGGCTGATGCCTCCTAACACTTTAGTCCCACTCTGGTGTTGGTCTCAGTACTGAATGCAAGGAATTGTAGTGCAAAACATCTGAGGGCAGAGAGGTGCTTGCCCTTCAAGTCAATTACTTTGGTTGAAATGAATGACAAAGAATGAGTAAAAAAATGGAAAAGGGCAGAGAATGGGGGAGATGAAGCCATCCAGCAGCACCTTTGAGACTAACTATTTTGTTTTGTTTTTTAAAAGTGAGCTTTTGTGGATATTAATCCACTTCTTCAGATACCCTGGAACTGGATTTACGTCCATGAAATCTCATGCTGAAATAAGCCTGTACCTTTCAAAACTGCTGCTGGATTCCTTCATTTTCCCCAGTCTCCTTTTTCCTTTCATACTGAAACAGACTAACATGGCTATTTGAAAACAAAAATTAGTAGAATGATGATATTAAAAAAAAAAGCATCTTGTACACCCACCAATCAGTTTGGACAGAACAGACATCTTCTCATTTATTCGTGGACAAGTAGAAGGCAGGCAGGAGGTTGCATCTGGGTGGCATGGTCTGTGCTTGATATGTCTGTGGTGTGTGTGTGTGGGCCTTCAAGTCTCCTCTTGACTCATGGAGTCCCCATGGACTTTATAGGGTTTTCCTAGACAAGGAATACTCAGAGGAGGTTTTGACAGTTCCTTCCTCTGAAATATATCCTACAGCACATGATATGCATTGGTGGTCCCCCATCCAAGTACTAACCAGAGCTGACCCTGCTTAGTTTTTAAGATCCGATGAGATCTGATGCCTTTAGGGTATTTAGACCACCCCTGATATATACATATACATATACGTATACATATACATATACATACATACATCTATATCTATATCTATCGATCGATCGATCTATCTATCTATCTGTCTATCTATCTATCTATCTATCTATCTATCTATCTATCTATCTATCTTAACACATAGAACTGTAGAATCATACAGTTAGAAGGGGCCCTGTGGACCATCAGGTCCAGTCCCCTGCTCCAAGCAGGTTCTCCAGTTGAAGCATCTCCGTTAGATAGGTGCCTAGACGCTTTTTGAAGACATCCAGAGAAGGAGACCTCAACAACTCATCAGGCAATTGAATCCCTTGCCAAACCACTCTCACTGTCAAGAAATCCCTTCTAATGTTCAGTTGAAATCTACCCTCCTGTAACTTTAGACCATTAGACATGGTCCCACCCTCTGGGCAGCACAGAGCAAGCCTGTACCCTTCTCTTGAGGTGGCAGCCCTTGAGATATTTAAAGAGTGTGATCATGTCATGCTTCAGTCTTCTCTTCACCCGGCTGAACGTGCTCAGCTCCTTCAACCTTTCCTAGGTTTTGTTCTCTATCTAAAGAGAGCCCTGCCGTGCCATTCTTCTTATAGGTTTGGAACTATATGAAGAGAAACTTTCTTCAGCTGTTATAACGAACATGCCCATGGCATAGAGCACTGATGGGGGGAAGTTGTGTGCTCCAGGTGTTGTTGGATTACAATTCCCAGCATCCTACTCCATTGCCTTTGTTGACTGGAGCTGATGGGAGATGTAGTGCAGCAACAACTGGAGAGCCACATGTTCTCTATCCCAGATTTGGGAATGGTCAGCTTTCACTGACCCTCAAAATAAATGAATTAAATGAGTTGATATTAAGATTAGTAAATCATGAAGCCCTCCAAATGATGTTGGGCTGCAGCATTTTTAGCCATCATAGCTAATCGTGAAGAATACTTGGAATTGCAGTCCAATAGCATAAAGAGGGCCACGTGATTTCCCACTCTTGTTGGAAGTTCAAAACACTAATTTCTCATTTTGATTGATTTTTTTTTTTCTGAAACTGCTAACCAGTTGGCAAAGACTGAAACAAAAATGTTTGAAAGTTTTTCCTTCCTGTCTGAATCGAAGGAAGGTGTTAGTGTTCTAAATGGGTGTCTGCTATAGGGCTGCCAATTCTTGTTTGCCATATTGTCATGTAAAAGAATAAGAAACCGTAATTTGTTTTCCTTGATCCAGGTGAGATATCTTTTGTGAAGAGACTTCTTTCATTTTGAGAATGATTTTTACATGTAATGAGTAGTTCAGCTATGATAGCTGCTGCTTTGTTGCAAGGATATTTAAAAATTAGAAGCATCAGATGAGTTGTTCATGATTTCAACCAGCCAGTCCTTCTTTGTTCTCCCCCACACTTTTTCTCCTTTGCTTTACAAAGGAAAAGGAGAGTAGTTTTGTACAGAGATATTTTTGCATAAATTATGGAAACCTCAACAAAAAAGCAAAGCCTCCTGTCTCATTCTTGAACTGAAGGTGGGAATTCTTTCAAAGGCTGGTGATTTCTTGGCAGGCTGTCTTGATACACTTGTCTTGTTGAGAATGAGAAATGTAACAAATACTCTTCACATCCCTAATCTTATCATTTATGACCTGGAATAGGACAAAGGCCCTTACCACACCACGGTGCCATCCCAGCATGGGGACGCGTCGCTACCAGTCTGCAATGCATGCCATTGCATGCCATTGTTGCAGCCCCGCTGCTGTTGCATCCCAGCTGTCGCAATAGCACAGTAAACCATTACCAGAAAAAAATCCAGTAATGACCTCGCTTCGCACAATGATTCTGTTGGCTGCAGGCATGCAGGAAGGGCAGAAGGGCTACCAAGCACCTCCTTCTGCAACACAGCCCAGGAAGAGGCCAGCTGTACTGTGGAAGGAAGGTCCGTGTCCCGAATGCTCTCCATCCGCCAGCAGCAGAACGGTGCGGTGGGAAGCATTTGGGTCTTGATCCGATCCCAGCAGTGGCATTGCTGGGATCGTGATGGGATGGTGCAGGATCATGGTGTAGTACAGTAAGGACCAAATAGAAGCACAATCCAGATAGTGCTGAACCTGTGCTGAGTGAGGTTGCACTTACCCTAGAGACTCCGGTTTGCAGCTTGAGTGTCTCCCTGGGTTCACTTCTGAACCTGGATGTCTGAGTTTTGGTTGAAGCTGTGATTGCCTTTCGACAGCTCAGACTGATGTGCCAGCAAGTGCTCATTCTTGGAGATGTCTGGTCTGACCAGGTTAAACATTCTTTGGCTACCTCTCATTTGGATTCCTTCACTATGCTCTACTGTGGGGCTGTCTTTGGGACTCATTGCAAAGGAGCATGTTATGATGGCTTCACTGACTGCCACACACAGTTCAAAAAGCTGGTTGTAACCTACATCACTTGTATCCAGGCTCAGGGACTGTATTCTCCCATGTGAGCCTGGCCATTTCCACTCTAGACTGTTATAGTGCTATTATTCCATTTTCAACATCCTGTGGAATCCTAGGGTTTGCAGTTTAGGGAGGGGCTGTTGAGGCCCCAGGATTCCATAAAGTCTTGAAAATGGGATAATAGCATTATAACAGGCTAATATGGAAACGGCCTCTGTCTGGATGCTGAGATCTTGAGGCAGGCTGCTCCTTCAGTCTCACCGCCTTCAGAAGCATGTCTGGCGCCGGTGCAAGAGAAGGCTTTCTCAGTGTTTGCCCCCCAGGCTCTGGAACTCCCTACCCTAGGGGCCCAGGCTGATCCTCTGTCTCTGTTTCCTGCTTTCCAGCGAGTGATGATCTCTTCTTTATCCAGGCTGTTTTCCACAGTTGGCTGCTTGTCAAAGAAGGGGCACTTTACCAATTAGCTATTATATTTTCTTTTTTTTATTATTGATATGTTTTGAACAGTGTTTTCCAATTTGATTATAATAGATGAGTTTGTTTTGCTTTTTAATATTTTATTCAGCTTAACTGTAAGCTGCCTTAAGTTCCATTTTGGAGAGTAAAACATGGGCTATGAATCTAATAAATAAATATTTTAAAAAACAGCCCCTTTAACTGTGGTCTGTTTGGCTCAGACTTATGTTCTGGTGAACTTGGAGGACAGCAGAAAACAAGTGAGCAAATTTGCCGTTCTCAGTATATAGCAGTATTTTTAGTGGAAGACCTAGCTAGTTAATTGTTAGAGCAAAGTGTTCAGAGTATATTTTCTTTTGCTTGATTAATTGTCTCATCTGGAAAGGATTCTCAGTTTAGATAAGCGATTGTTCCTATTACACTAGAGAAATTTTCCCTGAGATGATCCACTGTAATATTTGTCCCAGAACATCCTTACTCAAATTTGATAAGATGAAACCATTTAACTAAACCAATCTTCTAAGTAGGAAGCCATTTCCACACTAGTCTGTTATAGCACTATTATTCCACTTTCAACATCCTATGGAATCCTGGGGTTTGTAGCCCCTCGCAAAACTGCAAACCCCAGGATTCCATAGGATGTTGAAAGTAGAATAATAGCGCTATAACAGGCTAGTGCGGATTGGCCAGAGTCTCCAAGCTTTTCAGTTACTCAGGTACCAGAAAGACTCTCTGCTTTAGAGTTAAAATGTCATTAAGCTGATGGACAATAAACTGAATCTGTTTCAATAAAAGCGTATCTATCTGTCTCTATCTAGTTGTTTGGTCCATTTTTGAAAGCCTTACTCTGGAAAGCATTGTTCAATTCTGCCATTGCTATTGTGTTATAATGATAACTGGGATTTTAAAGTGTTCTTGGGCATGCTTTTTTAAAAAAAACATTAGCTCTTTTTATTCTGAATCTGATCAATATGATTGTTCTGTTTAGCAGATGGGATGTACATATATGACAGACACAGGGAGGTTTTAGTTGCCTGAGTGACATGTCAGACTTATGGATACCCAATTCCTGGGCAAGTTACACCTGTACAATATCTAGATGTCCTGCAGCTGTTTAAGGCACAAGAGCTGCTTGAGGAGAAAAAGTGGTAAAAGAAAAGGGTCGTGGGAATCCCTCCCTGCATTACATGAACCTGAGAATTTCCCCCCCATCTCTAAAGCAAAATTGTAAGGAATGCTTTTCGGCAGAAAGAATGCCATGTTTCCCTCTGTGCTTGTGCTGTTTGCCTGGTTTTATGGAACTACAAAATGGTAATTCTGAGAGAAACAGAGGGCCGGTCTACATAAAGCGTAATCTTTTTGCTTGTTGCTTTTTGTTCTGGTTTCAAATTGCAACCAATACAGTCCTCAGTTCAGATTGAATCAAATTGAATTGTTTTGAGTCCTATTTGTTTTACTCTAACCAGCAACTTTTACTTTTGGGATAAAATCCCAACACTAAAAAGTTCTCCATCTTCTGCTGCTTCCTTTTGCCTATGTTTTCCTGTCCTGCATGGAACTCTCCATCAATCCCTGCCCTGTGTGACATCAGCCGTCGTCTGCATCTGCAGCAGCTCCTCTTTGCAGCCCCGCCACGTTCTTTCCCCCTTCCACGTATGCCACTTCTGTTCTAGCCGCTGGAAATTTCTGAAGTCTGTTGCTTTGCACCCAACTGCATGTTTTTTAAAAAGTAAATCACTGCTCTCTGTTTTGCCACCGTGATAAGCGCTCATACTTTTCTAATTGTTGGAAATGTTGTGCTTCTGAGCTGCTGTTTGCAGTTCCAAATTGTGGACACGGGCCATTTCCTCACTAGATTGTTATAGTGCTATTATTTCATTTTCAACATCCTATGGAATCCTAGGGTTTCCAGTTTAGGGAGGGGCCTAAGGGCAGAATATGCCCAAAAAGGTTAAAAAATGCAACACAGCATAAAAGTTTAAAAATATAGACTGTAAAATGCAAATGTGATATCAACTGAAGTGTTCTCTCTTTCGAGCATTTTAGACAAAAATAAAAATTTCTGGATCCATAAACCTCAGACCTTAACATGTTATGATTTCAACCCTAGAGGATATAACATAATACAGTCATATACTTCAAACTGTTAGTACCAGAGTACTGTTATAAATAAGATTATAGGACCAGCAGGTAATGTTTTGTTTAATAAGCCCTGCCAGTCACTGTGCCCCTAAAATTGACTGTTCTTAATGTACACACAGCTTGTGTAATGCTTGGGATCACGAAGATATTATCCAGGATTGCTGACTACTGTTTTAAAAATAGCCTTTTCCAGCACTTCCTGCTTATGGTGGTTAGTGGAAAGTTATACTTGGAGGTCTACTGCAAGACATTCAGGCCTTTTCCACACTAGACTGTTATAGTACTATCACTTCATTTTCAACATCCTATGGAATCCTTTGAGACCCCTCCCTAATCTGCAAACCCCAGGATTCCCTAGGATGTTGAAAGTGGAATGATAGCACTATAACAGTCTAGTGCGGAAATGGCCTCAGAGTCTGCCATCCTTGGATAGCTTTCTCTCCTGTCAGTATGTGATTCAAGTCAGCTGTGCTCTCCTTGCCGTGCTTATAGTTATACTTCAGTGCTGATGGGCTTTGTTGCGTAGGTGGAAGGTGGGATAAGGTGATGGGTGGGAACCTGGGAATGTTTGAGTAACAATCTATGGTAACAGCTACAAGGTCACACTCTTGGCAGGCTAAGTGAAGACGTGGGAGGAGTGGATGGAGACCCTGAGAAAAGCGTTGTTTTGATTTGTGAACAAATTGGATAGCGGCATGTGCTAATTTTCAAATGCAGTGGCTTATATAGTACTGCAAATCCAATGTCGTGTTAGTCTTGGCAATTATCAAAGTATGCTGTTTTTTCTTCAGTGTTCTGAATAAAGCTTTTGAAACTTCCAAGCCTATTCTCTGAACAAGGGGCTAGCTGTACATCACAATATGGATGTAAATCTACTACAAATGGAATAGGTTGTTAGTTGTTGCTTGACTTGTGTCTTTTGTGGAAATTTTCATTCGAAATGGTTGTTCCTCTCTTGAAGTTGGTTGAAGTAGTTTGCTAAGAAACCATTGCCTCTGTTCAAACCACTGTTCAGTCTCTACACAAGGATAAATGGACGCAAATCTCACATTAGAAATTCAAGTGAGATAGAGTGAATTTTCACACTCCTCAGTCCCAGTTTGTACATATTTCTGTCCACAGAAGCTTCATGCCGTGATTAAGTGGACCGAGGATGTGAAAGCTTATGCTGAAAGTTTTTCCCAGTTAGTCTCTAAGGTGCTACTGGTTTTATTTATTTCTTTTAATGGTAAAGCAGACAAACATGGCTATCTCTTTGAATATGGAGTACCTGTATTGTTTGTTTTTCTTGGTAAATGGGCTGTGGACAAAATAAAGTCAGTACAGTGTTATAAAGCAGACGTATGAATGGAGATGTGAGTTTTATGGAAAACAATATTAATAACATCCACCCACCGTTTTTCGTTTCTATAAAACCACTTTTTAAAGTAAGGCATTATTTCTTTGCTTTTACTATTAACATAACAAAAAGCAGCATTATAACCAGTGTTAAAGAAGTGCAAATACAACTCTATACAAATAACTGTGAGGTCTAGCAAAATTCAGTGTATTATTTTGCTGATGTTTAGTCCTTTTGCATAGAAACTGAAAGATTTTTGAACATTGATAAGAAGGGTGGGAATGAAGAAGAGGATGACAGACTTCAGATCTGTGGCAAAATTGTGAAGAAACAGAAACATTGGAAATACAATGACACTTATCTAGACTTCGATTTTACTTGACTATACTGTATGACAATCATGAAGTGTCCGCAGTGTGTGTTCTGTCCAAAAAGTTTGGCTGGCTTGAGTTGCCTTGAGTGTTAGTTGCCTTGAGTCCCACTGTCAGGAGAAAGGCAGGATATAAATAAATAAAATTGTAATAATAAAAAATAATGAAAACTTGGCCACAGAATTGTGACTCAGGGGTCCACCCATGATGCCAGTTCCTCCGTGAAACAGTGGGGAATATTAAAGAAGAGGCCTGCAAGAGCGGGGCAGTCTAATGAGATCTTTTACATCTATGTTTACCAGCGCTTTTTCGGAGAAGAACCAGCCTCAGGTCCAAAAGTAAGCTCAGTGTGTTTTATTGGAGGAATTGCAGTCACACACACAAGGATCAAGCAGTCATGCAATCACACAAGGCTAACTGAAGGAAAAGAGGGGAAAGCTTTGGCTGGCAAGATTTCAGAGTGAAGTGGGTGATATTTATCTATCCATTTGCTATACTCTGAACCAAGAACTCAGATTTTGGGAGCTATTCTGCTTTCTTTAGGTGTGAATACTGTCTCAGAAAAGATCTTCTGTCTGCTGTCTGATATTGATTCTACGATAACGCACAAAGTTTCTCTTTTTGCCCTGGCAGCAATGCAGATTAGGGCAAGATTCATCACAGATATCACAGTTGATTGCTTTGGGGATGAGTCTAACTAATTTTAGAGTAGTTGTTTATATTTAATGTATATATATTTAATGTATCTTAATTGTACTAGATGCCTCTTTTTCTTATAACATGCAAGACTTACATGCTCTTTATTTCATGTTGCATTTTTATACTGCTGTGTTTTATTGCGGTATCTTGAGACTGTATTTATTGATTTTATTAATATGTATGCAAATGGCCTATGGCCCAAGCATTAATAGAACTAAACTGAAACTATTTACTAGTCCAAAAGAGCAGAGAGGAAGCAGCAATGTGGCTTAGACGCAAGTATAAGGACTGTATACAAACAGGAATCTGAGTGGTAAAGTAGCAACCAGCAATCGGTGTACTGCAAGGTGACTGGCCAAAAACTGGGGTTTAAATACGGTGTTTCTGCCTGGAGAGTAAGGGTGCTAGTGGGTGCTAATGGCTCTCCAGCAAGGTAGCCAATGGAATTTGCAGAGTGGACAGTGAGGTGCAGAATGGGCTAATGCTCTTAGTGTTAAGTGACAGAGGGCTAATGGCTGTCCTGATAGCCCAGTACTTGTCAGAGGACAAAAAGGGAAGCTTGCTTGGTCAGAGAGGGGAGTTGAGACAGTTGTTTGTGGGACCCTTCCAGACACTATTGTCTTTAAGAGGTTGAGTTCTTAAGGCTAACTGCAAGCCTATTGTTGTTGGAATTTCCTGGTGATTTCTTGACTATGATGTGGCTCTGCCTTGGGGTCTCTTCTGACGTAATTCACAATGCACTTGTTTGGCCAGCATTTTCCTCGTATCCAACATGGCCATTCAGCCATAGAAGGGTATATTTTTTATTTATGCTAATAAATATACTTTGCCGATTAAATCATATTTCACCAATTAAATCATATCAAAGGGGGTGGTGTATGGCCTGGTAGCAGAATGCAGTTTTTATATAACTATGTGGGGGATTTGAGTACACAGTTTTTTGTTGTACTACTGTAGTTTGTGACGGCTCTCTTGTGGAAATGTACTGTCCAATGAATTTGAATTAGGACGGAATTCCACCTTTATCTCAAAGAAGAAAAACATGAATGTGTGAAAAACGTGTTTGATACTGATTTTTTTTTCTGTCAAAATCAGCATAGCTCTATGACCTCTTCAAAGAACTGCATGCACTGAATCTCTCACTTCAGGGAAGCGACACACACATTCTGAAACTCTCAGAAAAGGTTTCAGCCTTCAGAGAAAAATTACTACAGTTGGCCCTCCATGTTTGTAGGTTTCACTTTCCTGGATTTGATTATTTGTAAGTTTCTCCAACCCCTGCCCCCCTCATGTCAAGTAGTTCTTTTCTGGGAGAAGCCTTCTCGTTGGGCAGCTCCAATCAGGCTGCACAGGCCTGTAAAAATCTGCCTCTGGTCCTCCCCCCACTTTACCAGCTGCTGCCTGTCCAGCTAAGGACAACTTATGGGCCAATTTTTCTGTACCACAGATCTGATGCTCTCCACAGAAGATGGATGAAAGAGGAGAGGTTCAGGGTCACCATGCTGTCCCATTAATTTCCTTCTTCTTTCCCTGACCTGGTTTGGACCCTGGGTGTGTGTTCTCCCACCATCCCTTGGCCCCTTTGCACAGACACGGACATACACACACTTTGATTTTTGCAGTTTCTGCAGGCTGGTCAGGGCTACTGTTAGGTGGATTTGTAATTGGTTGACTGGCCAAGCTCAAAGGGTGCTCAACGGTGGTTGCCTTTCTTCCTGGAGAGAAGTGACTAGCGGGGTGCCAGAGGGTTCTATCCTGGGAGCAGTGGTACTCAACATCTTCATCAATGACTTGGATGAAGGAGTGGAGGGCATGCTGATCAAATTTGCAGATGATACCAAATTGGGAGGGGTTGCTAATATGGCAGAGGACAGGATCAAATTTCAAAATGACCTTGACAGATTGGAGAGCTGGGTCAAAGCTAACAAAATAAATTTCAACAGAAAGAAATGTAAGGTCCTGCACTGAAGCAGAAAAAAAAATGGTATGCACAAATATAAGATGGGGGACACCTGGCTGGATAACAGTATGTGTGAAAGGGATCTAGGAGTCTTGGGGGACCACAAGCTGAACATGAGTCAGCAGTGTGATGCGGCAGCCAAGGATGCCAACATGATTCTTGGTTGCATCAATAGGACTA
This sequence comes from Iguana delicatissima, assembly GCA_948472985.1. NCBI lineage: Eukaryota > Metazoa > Chordata > Lepidosauria > Squamata > Iguanidae > Iguana > Iguana delicatissima. The sequence goes on from CAOKZL010000060.1 coordinate 585,074, forward strand.
TGGTGTCTAGATCGAGGGAAGTAATGGTACCACTCTGTTCTGCTTTGGTTAGACCTCATCTGGAACGCTGTGTCTAGTTCTGGGCATCTCATTTCAAGAAGGATATTGACAAGCTGGAGCGTGTCCAGAGGAGGGCGACCAAAACGGTGAAGAGTCTGGAAGCCATGAAGCCCTATGAGGAGTGGTTCAGGGAGCTGTGGATGTTCAGTCTGCAGAAGAGAAGGTTAAGAGGGGACATGAGAGCCATGTTTAAATATTTGAAGGGATGCCATGTGGAGGAGGGAGAGGGCTTGTTTTCTCCTGCTCCAGAGATCAGGAAAGGAGCCATGGTTTCAAGCTGCAGGAAAGGAGATTCCACTTGAACCTCAGGAAGAGCTTCCTGACAGTCAGGGCTGTCCGGCAGTGGAATCTGCTGCCTCCATGGAGTGTGGTGGAGTCTCCCTCTTTGGAGGTTTTTAAGGAGAGGCTGGATGGTCATCTGTTGGGGGTGCTTTGATGTGGGTTCTTGCATGGCAGAAGGACGTTGGACTGGATGGCCCCTGAGGTCTCTTCCAACTCTATAATTCTATGATTCTATGGTTTTATGAGTTTTTCCGCTTTTGCGGAGGTCGTGCACCCCTAATCTTAGCAAATGTGAGGGGCTGTCTGTGCTATGCAGAAGAAAGTTAAATGAAGATGGCTTCAAAGACAGTTTCTCCCTGTTGCAGCCATTTCTTTCATCCAGTGAAGCTTATTTGACCCATGAATGGATCCAAGATCCATTCAAAGCTGAGACTCCATCTGGATTTACCTCCATAGAAGAAGAAAATCTTATTGAGCTGTCTTGTGACAAGGCTTTGAAAACAACATTCAGCAGCATAGAACTAAGTGAATTTTGGATATCAGTAAAAGATGAATATCTGCTGCTAAGTGCTAAAGCTCAGCAAATCCTAATTCCATTTGTGAAATCATATCTTTGTGAAGCTGGCTTTTCTGCAGTTGCTGTGATAAAAAGCAAGTACCACACAAAAATCAATGTGGAACAGGAAATGAGAGTGGCGTTTTCCAATTTGATTCCAAGATTTGAGAAGCTGTACGGTGCTCCACGGCACACACATCCCATTAGTTAGTAATTGTGGTTATTCCAGAACAAAAGAAAAATATTAGTTTTCTCCAATTGATGTGTATTATTTTTTTGAAACAGCTACTAAGTTGTTAGTACATAAATACTTATTAAAGTGTTTGGACCAAACTACCTAATAAGGTCTTAAGTATTTCTTTTGGGGAGCCTTGAAAAAGTTACTGAGATGCTAAGGGAGCCATGAACTCAGAAAGTTTGGAAACCTCTGTGCTAATAATCTGGAAGAGCAATTAGAGTGTTACTGTGGCAACCTATACCTAATTTCATTTGTAGCGCACCTTCAAAACCTTCTGGTAGCCAATGGAATTCTCCTTTTGAAGTGCAGCTATTTTACATTCCCGCTGTGGAGTCCCATTGTAAAGCATTCCAGCCACTATTTTGAGAGGCACAACACTCAGCTTTACGTGGAAAATGTTCTTTTGTGAGCCCAGACTTAATAATTTGGCTTGGGGCAGGTTCAAAATCAGTTATTATGGAAATACCGAATAGTCATTTACCTCTTTTTTCTTTTTGACATGTTGTCAAGCACATTACTTTTCAACAATGTATCATTAATGGTCTTCCATGCAAAAGAAACATGGAGAGGAAAAAGAAACAGGGTTAATTCTACTTATGCTCTTAAATTTGTTTTGTTTTTTACAGTTTTAGCAGTCTTACAAATTCTTGATTATTATGGTGAGGAAATTTTTGCCTGCCAATGTCAGTAGGGCTTTGCAATTGAGAAACTTGCCCATCTTTACTCCCAAATCACTGCACATCCCATTACCTACTGTGTACATAAAGATGGGTGTTTACCACTGTACTCCCTGTGACATCCCTTACTGGGACCAACCCTTGTTGCTGATTGCACTGTGGGTTTGTGTAGCTTCTGCTGCGGTTTCCTCTCTTCCTCTTGGGACATGTAGCAATTTCAGGGGGGAAGAGGAGAGATACCTTTGCGTGTGGCTCAATACAGGTCCCATTGTCCACCACTAGGAAAGATGGCATCTAAGCGGCATGGTTAGGAACAACCTGCTTTGCCTGGTGCCTTCCTTCTGTTGCCGTCTCATACAGGTCTTCATGGGACATGCAATAATTTCAGCAGCAATGGGAGAACTTCCCTCTGGGCACAGCTCACTCTAGATTTTATGATCCTTCACTGGGAATGATTTATTTTAATGCATTTATTAAATTAATTTATATCCTGTCTTTCTCCCCGCACAGGATTCTGACTTCTATGCTCCCTGCTTGTGAACAGTCTGTTTTTCAGCTACTCTCCTCCTGCATGTGGCTCATGGGACATGGAGTGATTTCTCCAGCAGGAGAAGAACCATTCTTTTGGGCACAGTTCACTATATATCCCAAGATCCACTGCCAGGAAGGATGACTTCAACACAGAAAGAATGTACACAGTGTGCTTTGCCTGCATCCCTTCTTCTGTTGGAGTCATGCAACATGTGATGATTTTTGCTGAGGTGGAGGACACAATCCATTTGGTATTGCTCACTACATATCCCATGATCCACACGAGGGAAGGTGACTTATATGTAGTATGGATGTAGACAGTCTGCTATGTCAGCTGCCCTCCTCCTGTGGAAGAGGATGTATTGCCCATCCCATAACCCATATGCTGGAAGACGCGATGTTAGCTGCAGAAGACTTGAAATTGTTGTCCTTGCTTGTGGTTTATGGGAGTTGCAATCATCCATCCCCAAACCGAGTGTTGCACTGGAGTTAAATAGAAGTGAGTACAGTTGTGTTGTGCAAATGCTGGCTCTGCCCACCCCCCTACTCAGCAACCATCTCCTAATCCACAGAATGAATGCCTGGGTTTGAGAGCTTCCCTGGGGAAGAGGAGTGAAAAAGGAGAGAGAGGTTAAGATTTCTAACACTGGGAGAAGACAAAGGGAAGGCTAGGTCAGAGCAAAACACAAGGATGAGCTCCATCTTCTGGCCATAGGATAGCATGACAACCCATGTCACTGAAATCTCAGTGGAAATTTATTTGGGGGCAGGGAAACGGGCTTGGATTTGATAGGAGTGGGAAAGCAACCAAGAACAAATGGTTTCAGATATAACCAATTGTGTATTGTGCAATGAAAATACAAACTGAAATGACCATGTGTACAGCAAGCGGGATTGGAAACATAGTGTTTACTATTTTTAGAAAAGTTTAACTACAGAAGCAGGAGCAGCTTTCAGCTCATGTATATTCGTCCAGAAACACTTGGTGCCTGATAACAGCGTGGTGGAGAGTTAACAGAAGGGAGATCTGAATGAGCATAAGATGGAGGGGAGACCAGTGAGTCAGAAAAGTAAGCGTGTAAAGAAAAGAACAAGCAAAAGAAAAGAGTGCCAGGGACAGCAGCAGATGTGGAGTTTCAAATCCATGCCAAGTTGGTAAAAGCTGAAAGAGCTGCAGGGTGGAGGGAGGGAAAGAACAAAAGAAGGGGGGCAGAAATAGCATTGGGGTGAGTGTGGGGCAATAGATTTTGAAACTGGGTGAAACATGGTAGTTTTTCAAGTTCCAAAGAAAATGTTGTTTATTATGAGTTCTCTGGAAAGGTGGGTTGTGAGTTGCCTAATATTATGTTTGCACACCAGAAGCAAGGGACAAAGCAGATTTCTCAAATCTGTAAAATAATAAGAAGGAACAGAATAAAGAAAGGAATTAGCTGGCTAATATGAAGAGCAGACACACAGAGATGCCTAAGAAAGAAGGAACAACCAAGACTTAATAGAAAAAAAAATCACACACTGCAGGAAAAAAAGACTAACCTTATTTCTGCCCTAGACTGTTATAGTGCTATTGTTCCACTTGCAACATCCTATGGAATCCTGGGGTTTCCAGTTTAGAAACTGCAGACCCCAGGATTCCATAGGATGTTGAAAGTGGAATAATGGCTCTAGTGCGGAAATGGTTTAAGAGAAAGAATGATGTGAGGTGGGAGAAGTTACAGCAGGAAGTAGGAAGAAAGAAGAAAAGACTGAATTTATAAAATTTAAAACCAGTTGAAGCAAGCCACAGACACCAGATGATCTCTTAAATCTTAAGCATTCCTCCACTTCTGCATTGAAGACCAATATAGCAGAGAAGGAATGTTTTTTTAATCAGACTCACAATTCTTTCTCTAAACTGCAGTGATAGAAGAGAACCTCTGGTATAATATGCCTTACAATTTGGAGGTGGTACCTTTATTCATCCAGCTCCTTCCTTCCTTCCTCACACACGTTTTAATAGAAACAAAGCTCCAAAATGCGCTAATTTTTTTAAAACAAGTTGATTTTTTTCTGAGTTGGAATTGACATCCTAAACCTTTGGTCCTTGCATACTAGAACTATTCATACTAAACTATTATTGTTAATAACTATCTTTTATACTAAACTAATTTGCTTTTGCATACAAGAACAAATAATTACAGTAGTTTTCTCCTGGCTGTGGGAGAAAACAAATTTTCCTTTGCAGTATTTTCCCCATGTCCAATTATCTTGAAACGTGAAATAAATTCTACACAGAAAATCAGATTTTTTTAAAATGCAAAACCTCTGTTTTCTGTGCAAAAACAGAAGGGTAGAGGAGGTTGTACCAAGAAGCTGCATTTTTCTCTTCAGAATAATTTCTCTGCAACAGTTCCAGATGTTAAATAGCAGGAGAAAACTGCACAAAATTCATTGTTGTGTGCCTTCAAGTCATTTCAGACTTATGGTGACCATAAGACAAACCTGTCACAGGGTTTCCTGAAGCTGAGAGTGTGTGACATATCCAAGGTCACCCAGTGGGTTTCCATGGCCGAGCTGGGGATCGAAGCCTGGTTTCCAGGGTTATACCATTACACTATGCTGGCTCTCTACAAAATTCATACTTGTCTATTATTCTTCCTTCTTGGGTTTCTCACTGTCAGGAAACCCATTTTTCAACTGGAACATGAATAATTATGAATATTTCTTTCCACCCCTATTTCTGAGCCCTGAGTTGACAACAATTGACAATCCCAGGATTCCATAGGTTGTTGAAAGTGGAATAATAGCACTATAACAGCCTAGTGCAGAAATGACCTTAATGCTGTATCAAAGCTTCAGTTCTAGTTGCTTTGGAGGAAAGAAAAAGGGAAAAAAAGAGGACCCAAATAATTATCGCCCAGTCAGCCTGACATCAGTACCTGGAAAGATCCTGGAGTGGATCATCAAACAGTCAGTTTCTAATTACTTAGAAAACAATGCCGTAATTACGAAAAGTCAACATGGATTTCTCAAAAATAGGTCATGCCAGACTAATCTTATCTCTTTTTATGATAGAGTTACTTGCTTGATAGATGAAGGGAATGCTGTGGACATAGTATATCTTGATTTCAGTAAGGCCTTTGACAAAGTTCCCCATGACATTCTTGCAAAGAAGCTAGTAAGATGTGGGCTGGACAGGGCTACTGTCAGGTGGATTTGTAACTGGTTGACTGACCGTACCCAAAGGGTGGTCACCAATGGCAGATTCTCATCCTGGAGAGAAGTGACTAGCGGGGTGCCACAGGGTTCTGTCCTGGGCCCGGTGCTGTTCAATATCTTCATTAATGACTTGGATGAAGGAATAGAGGGCACGCTGATCAAATTTGCAGATGACACCAAATTGGGAGGGGTTGCTAATACGCCTGATGACAGGATCAAAATTCAAAAGGACCTGGACAGATTGGAGAGCTGGGCCAAGGCTAACAAAATGAACTTCAACAGAGAGAAATGTAAGGTCCTACACTTAGGCAGAAAAAATGGTATGCAGAAATATAGGATGGGGGACACGTGGCTGGCTAACAGTACGTGTGAAAGGGATCTAGGAGTCTTCATAGACCACAAGCTGAACATGAGTCAGCAGTGTGATGCGGCAGCCAAGAAGGCCAACGCAATTCTTGGTTGCATCAATAGGAGTATGGTGTCTAGAGCGAGGGAGGTATTGGTACCACTTTATTCTGCATTGGTTAGACCTCATCTTGAATACTGTGTCCAGTTCTGGGCACCCCAATTCAAGAAGGATATGGATAAGCTGGAGCAGGTCCAGAGGAGGGCAACCAAAATGGTGAGGGGCCTGGAAGCCATGCCCTATGAGGACAGACTTAGAGAGCTGGGTATGTTTAGTCTGCAGAAGAGAAGGTTGAGAGGGGACATGATAGCCATGTTTAAATATTTGAAGGGGTGTCATGTCGAGGAGGGAGTGGGCTTGTTTTCTCCTGCTCTTGAGACCAGGACAAGGAGCAATGGATGCAAGCTGCAGGAGGGGAGATTCCGCCTGAACCTCAGGAGGAATTTCCTGACAGTCAGGGCTGTCCGACAGTGGAATGTGCTGCCACAGAGTGTGGTGGAGTCTCCTTCATTGGAGGTTTTTAAGCGCAGGCTGGATGACCACTTGTCGGGAGTGCTTTGAGGGTTTTCCTGCATGGCAGGGGGTTGGACTGGATGGCCCTTGTAGTCTCTTCCAACTCTACATTTCTATGATTCTATGATTCTATGAAAGCCCATTTCACCTTGGGCTGCCCAAAACCAGTTGGAAGAAGCTCAGTTTGGCTTTGGCTGAATGGAGTGCACAGTCTTCCTTAACACTGTAACTAAAGCAGGCGATTCATAACTTCATAAAACAAAACAAAAGTACTCTTAAATGAAGGCGCTATAGAAAACAAATGTCTTTGGGCTGAGAATTTGATGAATTATTCCCCAGTGATTTGTAATAAAGTGGAGCTCTTTCTCTTCCTTTTTCCAAGCAAAAGCAATCATATTTCCTCTGCTGGTAACCTTCAGGCTACATTACTGATGTGCTGCATGTAGGATTGCCCTTGATGACTGTATCGGAAAGAATATAAAAAGAACTTGCACCCACATTAGGTGTCTGTATGTCATTTCTTTGCTTGTGTTTTCTTTCTGCCTGCATTGCCAGCAGGAGAGATCTTTTCAATGGCTGTCCCCTTGCAGCCAACGTTTTCCTCCTTGGTTTCTTTGGTGTTAGATCATTCTGGGAACCCCTTTTGGGCAACCCATTAGCACCCAGCAGTGCCAACCAGATTGCTATACAATACTGTGCTATGTAAAAATATTAGTCACTAGGAGGTGATTTGATTTAATTTTTTACTTTGTTTTTTTTTGTCCAAATATTAACTGAGGAACAAATTGCTACTAATACAAATAGACAGATAAATGAAAACAAAAGTTTACATAATATCAGTTATCATTTTGCATATACTTTTATGACATTATGCATGCACTTAGAACCAAAACTTCAAATATTTCTGAGCCAGGAGCTCCAAAACTATTTACTGGAAGGATCAAATCATGTGAGTAAAGGCTATGGTTTCCAGCCTTTGGATTCCCTGACGTGGCAGGACAGCTCTGGCGACGACTTAATCCATGACTATTGGCTTAGTTGGAAGTTTAATAGCACTGAACCCCTGCTTCAGCCCACATGTGGAACTCTCTTGTGGAGGTGAGTTCGTTTATATATTAGAATGGGCAGATTTGTTGATTTTGGTTTGACTGAGTCCCTTGCCTTTCCAGCCTTAAGTTTCTTGCATAATTCGTGTTAATGGTTTCTTTAAAAATAACGTCTGCATAGAAAAAAACAGTTCTATTGTTTTTTGTTATTGTCATTCAGTTTCATTGGTTGATGTTAACCCCTTTGAATCTCATTTTTAGGAACAAAGTGTGTTTAAAAGTAAGCATTAAGTAAGCAAACAAACAAGTGTGAACCTGGCAAATTTTTCTGTCTCATTACTATCTCTTTTCCAGGGAGTAAGCACATAAGAGGACTCATTTCTAAGTAAGCATGCCTAGGACAGTGCTTTTTGGCTGTTACTTTGCACACATTTACTTGGGAGTAAGTCCTATAGAACACAGTAAATCACTTCTGAGTAGCTCTAGGTCCATTTTGCTTCCTACTGTGTGTCACTATGGAAGAAAGGTAATTAACAGTGCTGTTTTTTCCCTGTGATATTCTGTCACTATATTCTGTGTTGTGGGTTGTGAGATTTGAAAAGTTAAGCAAGCTGCCAGGAAGTGAATGGACTTGTAAGTAATGTGGTGAAGTTCTACAGATATCATGGACCACCAAAAAGACAAATAAATGAGTTCTAGCACAAATCAGAGAGCCAGCATGGTATAGCTCAGAGCTTTCCAAACTGTGTCGTGCAACATGTTAGTGTGTCAGCTGCAGGGCGTAGGTGTGTCATGTGAATGTAACAGGTGAAGGGGCTGCCTCTGCTGCCCCCTCCCCAGGCCAAAGAAGACCCCAGTGAAGGCAGCAGCAGGCCAGGCTCAGGTGGAGGGGCTGCCTCCACTTACTGAATTACTGTGTCGCAAAATGATGCATGTCTAAAAAGTGTGTCACCAGCATGAAAAGTTTGGAAAGCGCTGGTATAGTGGTTTGAGCGTTGGACTCTTGACACAAGGGTTCAAAACCCTGCACAGTTCATGGAAACCCACTGGGTGATCTTGGCCAAGTCACACTCTCTCAGTCCTAGAGGAAAGTGAAGACAAAAACCCTCTTACATCTTCAGCCTGGATAATAATAGCCATTTGACTGACTCACCCACATTACTTTAGACTTTGATGGTATTGAAGTGCTGGCCCCAAGTCAAGAAATCGCTTGTGGGTCAATAGAACAAAGAAGCAGTAATTTATTGTGAAATAAGGTCAAAGACATTCAGTGCATTGCTGAGAATGGAGAGGCCAGCTTCATTGATCGAGGTGGGACATGTTTGTTTGGCTGTTGACTTGCAAGAATATAACTTCCACTGTGCCCAGTCCAGAAAAAAGGAGGGAGGGAGGAAGGGGAAAGTCCCACCTAGGCATGTTGTTTCTCTCAAATTCAAGTTGTATATCTTATTCCCTAGGATTTTGGTGTATTGTCCAAACTGGGGACTTCACCAAGTCATTATTTATAGATTCTATGCTTCCAATTTATCTTCTGATAACTTTTTATTCTGGACTGTTTTTTCAACTGTGTGTCCTATGGCTGTGCAATGATTGCTTTGTGTTCTGGCATGGTGAAGGTTTGCTTTTAAGAGTTTTTGTATTGTCATTCTGTTGCTGTTTATTGGATATTTTGTTGTTGTTATTGTTGTTGTGTGCCTTCAAGTCATTTCTGACTTACGGCAACCGAAAGGTGAACCTATTGTGGGGTTTTGTTCGTGAGTGATGCGCCCAAGGTGACCCAGTGCGAGAGGTGATCCCCTGGTCTCCAGGGTCATAACCCAATGTTCAAACCATTTACACCACACTGGATCTCTATTGGACATTTTACTTCTAGCTAATATTTAGCATGTATGCACTCAGAAACTGAGGATGGTCACGAAAGAAGTTATCCCAGGTCAAACTGTGCAAGTCTTTGTGTGTTTGTGCTTAAGTGCATTGTAGATACCCTTTCAGCTTTGATTTGGCAGAGGAATTCTATATCCCTATGAGTGGGTTGTGTATGTATGCTTGCACACATACCTGTTTGTGTGGGAACCACTGCCATGTTCAGAGTCCTGCCGTCTGCCAGAGTGTCGCCTTTTTTTCCACTCCTGAAGTCAATGGGAGGAAAAATTCCTGTGGGCAGATAAAGACTGGTTGATGATGTCCAGTCAAGGGGCAGGCTACAAGAACAAGGAGGTAGGCTTGCCCAGAGCTCAGTCTGTGTTCTAAGTTCAAATGCCAGTAACATCCTACAAGACAAAGAAGAACAGCCCAACAATGAAACCCTGGAAGCAGAGCCAGGGAGCAGAGCCAGGAACCTGATGTCATATCTTACTGGACAGCAAGTCAGTCTGAACAGAGGCATAGTAAGACATTCTGAAATCAAAGCATGGGCAGGTCAAAGCAGATAATAAGTAAAGAGAATTCCACACCACAGTGCAAGGTCAAGCACTAGATAAGTGGTAACAACAGGCACAGTTTGTAAGGAATGTCTGGCAAGCTCTGCTGCTTAGGAGAGAGAGTATTTCCAGCAGGTTTACAATCCTAAAACACTTAGGCTTATATTGTAGAGCTGCTGAAGCTGTTTTGGCATTTCCTACCCCTGATGCAGTACCTACTGTTGAGGAATTCTTCTGTCTAGCTGAGCACTTGGCCTGGTATTCTAAATCTGAATCTGTACTTTCAGACAAAATGGTTCTTCTGTCCTGGGAGAAGGCCATGACTGTTTGGAGTTGCTTCTGTCTTGGCGCAGCCCTCAGTTCTTCCTTAGGATCGGGACCTTTGGAGGGCAGTCAGTTGACTGTTCTCATCCTCACATTCTGGAGACTTATCTCAGCTAGAGCAGTCTTAAAGTGGGGACAGTGATGTATTTAGGTCTTTTACTCCAAGTCTCAAGTCAAATCTCAAGTCTCTACCTTCAAATCTCAAGTCAAGTCTCAGGTCTTTGCAAGATACTTTCAAGTCAAGTCTCAAGTCTGGGAGCCAATTTTATGTCCCAACCTGTATTCCAGAATTTCTGGTCAGAGTTGAATAAAGTCAGTTTTAACAATTTAAGTAGAGTTGACCCTCCACTTTTGTGATTTTGCCATCTGCAGCTTCAGAAGTGGGGAATAGGATCCTTCTTACTTCCTATTTGCAAAGCTTGCCTTCTGCTGTTAGGAAAAGCTTTAGAAAATTCATCGTATATGAAGCAGGGACAGGCTGCTGAGTAGACCCCAGCCCGTTTGCTGTTCCCTCTGAGAAATATGTCCACATTTTGACCTTGAGACATTTTGGCCTTGAGGTTTTCATGCGACCAGTAAATTGTAAGGTTTCTGGATGAATGTGTTATGTTGCTGAACCAAGGGCACCAAGTCAGTTGCTAAAAATATGCAAGTCTCAAGTCAAGTAGAGTCAGTGTGTAATGCTTGCCAAGTCAAGTCCAAGTCGAGTCACTGTAGTGACTTAAGTCTGATTTGAGTCCAAGTCTACATTGCTGAGTGGAGGCATTACACAAAAGGGAAGGGACAACTATATAAGAAGTAGGTAAGTTCCTCAAATGTAAAGATACCTAATTGAAAACCAAAGTCTGGATTGTTCATACCATTGTATTTCTGATTTCTGAGTATGGATATGAAAGCTGGACAATAAAGATGGCTGACAGCAAGAGAATCAATTCTTTTAAATTGTGGTGCTGGAGAGGAGTTCTGTGGATAGCACGGACTGCTAAAAATGAATGGATTCTAGAGCAAATCAAGCATGAACTCTCCCTAGAAGCCAAAGTGACTAAAGTGAGGCTGTTTGTATTTTGGAAATACCTTGAGATGATGTGACTCGTTGGAGAAGATTGGTAATGTGAAAGGTGCTAGCAAAAGAAAACGAGTTCATCACAAGTAGACTGAGTGAATGAAAGAAGCCGCAGCTGCTATGAGTTTGCAAGACCTCAGTGAGGCAGTTGAAGGCTGGGGCTCCTTGACGTCTCTCATCCCATCAGAGTCAACTTGATAAGAAATAAGAGCAACAAACTGGTAAATTACCCAGGCCAATTCTGCAGTAGATTGTTACAGTGCTATTATTCTACTTTCAATATCCTATGGAATCCTGGGGTTTGCAGTTTAGAGAGAGGCCTTTGAGGCCCCTCCCTAAACTGCAAACCTCAGCGTTCCATAGGATGTGGAAAGTGGAATAATGCCACTATAACAGTCTACAGCAGAAATGGCCTTAAAAATGCCTCCAAGATGATCTTGACCGAGTACATTTTGCATTCTTGGGCAAAGCATAAAATTGCCTCCATTCCCTACATACAGAAGCCAACTTGAATCGTAGTTGTACCTTACTTCAGGACCTGCAAGATTGGGCACTGGAGTTGTTGAGTGGTAGATGGAACCCCTGGTCACCTAGACATCTAAAGTGCATAGTACCTAGAGCAGTGGTTTGTAACCTGGGGTCTGGGTTCTTAACTTGAGGGTCTGCAGAGCCCTCACAGGGGCTCTGGAAAGCCCTGCTGATGGACACCAGCAGCAGCAACAGGTACATGGCAGTGAGGGGGGTGCATGTGCTGAAACTGCTCCCTCATTTGCAAATGAGGGAGCAGTTTGGGTGTGCACACACATACCCCTGCTGCCACATCCTTGATGAAAGGGACACAGTAGCAGGTGTTTGCACACACCCAAACTATGACTATAGAGACGAGGGTTTGAATCTCCACTCAGCCATGGAGAGCCACTGGGTGACCTAGGCAAGTCACATTGTCTGAGCCTCAGAGAAAGGCAAAGGCAACAAATCTTGCCAAGAAAATCCCTATGAAAGGGTCACTTTAAGGTCAGTTTTCAAAGGGGAGAGACATGATGGCTAGAAAGACCCTCTCCCTGTCAGCAGCACTTTGTTGTTGTGTGCCTTCAAGTCACTTCTGAGTTGTGGCAGCCCTAAGGTGATCCTATCACAGAGGCAAGATTTGGCAAGATTTGTTCAGAGGAGGCTTTCTCTGAGGCTGAGAGAATGTGACTTGTCCAAGGTCACTTGATGTCTGAATGGGGATTTGCACCCTAGTCTCCAGAAGCCTTTAATAAACAGTCAAAAATTTAAATAAATGCTTGAATATTTAAATCTAAATTTAAATATTTAAATTATGAATTAAGTGTTGAGGTTCCCTGGCAACAAATTACGTTTGCAGGCAGTCTCCAGTAAAGAAAATATTGAGAACTACTTACCTAGAGGTACACAGTAGTCTAGGCTAGCTACATGTGACATAGAATATTCTTTAAACATCTCTGGCCATCTCTCTGGTAATAAAAATAAGTAACAGTTTGCTTTCATGACATCCTACAGCTGCTGCGTGAGGCAGTCCTAACCCCCTGACTTTGGTCTAGCTGATGATAGGCGTTTTGTGAATGTTAGATAGTATCTAATGCCACACCTGAAGACAGCAAGGTGGCTTTAGATAAATAGGTAGACTCCATCATTTGGGATCCCTGCCACATTTTACATAATGATAGGGACAGCATTGTTTTAGCAAGTGGATCAGAACCAAGACAGATACACAATTCATGTTTTTGTGCAGTTTTCTTACTGTCCAATGAATTGTTCTTGTTCGTTCAAATATCCATTGGTGCATGTATGTATGGCACAGTGTTTCTGTTCTCATTTAATGCTTTGATCAGGGCCATTTCTGCACCAGACTGTTATAGCGCTATCATTCCACTTTCAACATCCTATGGAATCCTGGGGTTTGCAGTTCAGGGAGGGGCCGACCGGAAAAAAAACTTCTTACGGAAGTGATGACTTAGGTCATACTGCACTTGAAAATATTGAACTGGGCAAGATTCTGAAGCAGGCAATTGTGAATGATTATTGTTGTGAACTGCCTTGGGCTTACTTTATGGATAGGTGGGAATGTAAATGTAGCAGAATAAATAAATTTCAGTAATTACCACTAGCAGCAAATCTTGTGTTCCAGCATCTGTTTCCTTTTCGGTGCCCAACCAAAAGGTTGGTTTCTCCACTTGAGTCACATGAAAACCGGAGTAACTGGCTTGAAAGGATTTATTCTCACTGCATGGCTGAGAACTACTTAGGAAGAGGGCTGGGCGCAAATACATCAGATTATGGTTAAGCAGCTTATGGACATAAAAACACATTAGAACTTTATAGTAGCCTATAAATTACAGGGTTTGCAGTATGCACTTCCACAATGGGAGATAATTACATTCATTAATCTACTACTAAGAGCACATAATATTGCTTTCCAAATAGTGCTTATGTTCTGTTTATGCTTGGGTTGATCAGCTGGGAGTGAATTGCGGCGGGGGCAATCTCTTCCTCCCTTCCCACTCTGTTGCGGCTTTTAAATAACAATTATTGTTTTCATCACAGAACTGTACAGTTGGATGGAAGCTCGTGTGTCCCTGAATTCGCCCAAGGGTAATTCATTGTGAGGATAATACTACAAGAGATTTTTTTAGAGGAAAAAGCTATGAGGATTCCCCATATTTAGGCCATTTCCACACCAGACTGTTATAGTGCAATTAGTCCACTTTCAACATCCTATGGAATCCTGGGGTTTGCAGTTTAGGGAGGGGCCTCAAAGCATTCCATAGGATGTCGGAAGTGGAATAACAGCACTTGAACAGTCTAGTGCAGAAATGCATTTAGTTTTAAATTACATATGATTCAAATAAAGCAGATATGTGGACTGAGACCATCCAGTCCATGGGCCAAATAGACACCTCCAGACTATAGATACTACCCAGGCCTCATATTGCTCACCAAGGGGTTGTAATGGAGGCAAAATGAGGACATTGCTTGCCCAAATAAGAATCCCTTCCCGCTGCCCAATGGATTTTCTCTCTCCAGATTTCTAACGTTCTGGTAACTTAAAGAGCTACGACCATGGAGACCAGGCAGAGTTCAATGACCCACTGAACCATGGAAGCCACTGGGTGATCTTGGGTGGATCACACACTCTCAGCCCCAGAAAATCCGCTTATAGATTTGCCTTACTATCACCATAAATCAGAACGACTTGCAGGCATGCAACAAAGTAATTTAAAACGTCAATTGAACATTTAGAAATACAATGTAGGCATACAAAGAAAGCAGGCAAAAGTTCCCAAGAGAATGTGAACAGAACAGATGGGAGAGTTGTAGCTGTGAATGATTTTCAAAGTCTCACTCTCTTGTTGAGCTTCAAGTCATTTCTGACTTAACGTCAACCCTCAAGGGAACCTGTCACGGGATTTTCTTGGCAAGACTTGTTCAGAGAGGGTTTGCTTTTGCCTTCCTCTGAGGCTGAGAGAGTGTGACTTGCCCAAAGTCATCCCGTGGGTTTCCATGGCTGAGTGGGGGCTTGAACCCTGGTCTCCAGAACTGTAGTCCAAACACATTGACTGTGTTCTATCTAACGCTAGAAATCTGAGACTGAAGGAAAATTTCTTTTGGCAGGCAGAATTCTTACTGGGGGCAATGCCCTCACTTTTCTCCCCTTGTCCTCTGGCTCACCACCAGCCCCACTGGGGATAATGGTATTGCTTACTCTGTCCTTTTCTGTCCCTTGCCTACAAAGCTGATCCACAAATTTACACAAGTTGGGAAGGGATCTCCGAGAGGCTGCAGGATAGGTGGAAGTTAGTTTTTCACCTTACAAAGACTCTGCTTTTTAAACATAAATTGTGTAAAGAGTTCTTAATTTCCAACTGTGGATTTCTTGAGAGGCACAAGCTTAACTTCTTGGGTTAATTACAAAGCTCAGTCTTGACGTTTGTGAAATATAGGCCATTTCTGCACTCTACTGTTATAGTGCTACTATTCCACTTTCAACTTTCTACGGAATCCTGGAGTTTGCAGTTTCGGGAGGGGCCTTAAAGGACAGTAACTAATTTCTTCAGGTGAAAACCCTTACTGTTCAGAAATTAACAAGGTTTTATGCCTATCAGGGATTGAAACTAGTTCTCAAAATAGGAAGAGAGGGATTGTTGTAAAGCTGTTTCTTTTACATTTGTGAATTATCGAGTAGTATTGTGAATTATGTTTAATGATATCCTATATGTGTGACTGTTTAGCGTTCTGCTTTTCCTCAGGAAGACTCCAACACTAGGGCCATTTCCGCACCAGGATTCCACAGAATGTTGAAAGTGGAATAATAGCACTATCAGAGTGCAGTGTAGAAATGACCAGAGCCTGTTGAGGTTTGGCATTTAGTATGATGGCCCAGGGCCAGCCTAAGACATTTTGTTGCCCAAAGAAAACAATAAGGCAGTCCCTTTTAAGGTCCCTCCCTAAACTGCAAACCCCAGGATCTCATAGGATGTTGAAAGTGGAATAATAGCACTATAAGAGTGCAGTGCAGAAATGCCTTCTGACTGAGGAAATGCAAAACAGGACCCTTGGAGAAAACAAAGAAGAGAGTGTGACGCACATCTGTGGAATTGATGCCCTGAGCACCCACTTTGGCACCCACAGAAGAGCTTCTAGTGGAACTTGAAACAACTGTGGCACGTAGAGATGATAAACTGTCTTGAAGAATGAGCAATATATGCTACAAAAACTACTAATATACACATGATGTACACAATAAATACAACAGACAATAATACTATGTACAGTAATGTACATAATAAATAATAATAATATACATAATATACATACATGTAAATAACAATGTACATAATAAATACAACACGTAATAATATAAATAATACATGTCTTATTATTGAAGTGTAATATCTGTGGATTAGGTGGGGAAAAAACTAATGTTGACAGACAGAATATACTGGCAACTGCACATACATATTCATGAAGTGAAAAACAAATTAAAAATCAAATATAACTCAAATCACTCAAATCGTGAACACAAATGCAACAAACGATAATTAAAAATGAATGTAATTCTCCCAGTGAGGAATTTATAGAAAATCCCATTGGAACAAGTCCAGCTATAAAAAAAGTGTCACAAGTCCAAAAATAACAGGCAGATCAAAATAGATCATACATAATGATGATTTGACCACTGTTGTTTCAATACAATCCTCATCAGTTACTTCTTGGATGTATGAATCATTTAAACTTGATTCAGAAGTTTTAGCTTGGAGAGTCAGTAATCTTAGCTCCTGTGCAATGAAAGATAAAAATAGAGGTGATACCCAACAAAGGTGTGAGGCCAGGGGGATGGCATTCTGGGAGGAGGACCTAGGATGGACCTAGGATGGCAGGAAAGAGAGAGATAGTAGCTGAAGGCAGGAGAAGCCCTCAGAAGATGGCGACATAGCGAAAGGGCTTTGGGAGGTCTCCTGCTTCAATCCTTGCCTGGCTGGCTCTGTGGATCCTCGGTCTGCTGGAAGATGGGGCAGGTCCAACTGGCAGATGCTATGCAGTTGTTGGGGGATTTAACCCTTTTAGAATGAGAGGAAAACATATACAAGCTGAAAAAACACCAAATACTGGTATCATGGAGAATAAGGCATATGGGGAAGCCCAAGGGCCCTGAAATTCTCCTTGCAACCCTAAAAAATATGAATAGGGAAAAACTCTTTCACCAAGAAGCCCTATCTGTCCAAAATATTTTGTAGGGATGAAAGAACACTTTCAGTTATTCATTTCCCAATCAACAAAAAAAAAGTAGGTAAATGATTCTTGAGATCAGGAAGAATCATTGAATGGTGACACCCAATTGATTTGATATGTGGTGCCTAAATCTCCCAAAGCACCTGCACTATTGGCCTACCACTGACCACTTCCTGAGTCTATTGGTTCCCACCGGCACAACACTGGACAGGGAAACATGAGACAGACCCATACAAGGCACCTCAGGTCTTCTTAGAAAACCCAGATAGATCTTATAATGGAGGATGAGCCATGGTGACGTCAGAACTTAGTCAGAGAGTGCAGAGTGCACTGCCCACCATCATCAGCTGGAGGGGAGGAAGCCCAAATCCAGCCATGTTCACAGCAGATGGACCCCTGCAGCATTAGGTGAGCAATTGAGGTCATTTTGCTGCATAGCAAATGTTTGGAGATCAGTCTGTTCTGGGTCCATGTGGTGCCACTCACACTGGATATTTATTTGTAGACATCCACCTGCCTCACCCCCAGATATTTGGGACTTTCAAAAACAGTGAGAATTCTGCAGGAAATTCTCATTTTCTCCCGTGGCTGGGAGAAAACTCTGTTAGTTATTCACCCTAGCATGGAAGGACAACATAGTAAGGCATGTGCATGCCTAGTCTTTTGAGAACTTTTGGTACAGTGCTTGTAATTCATAACTTGAGCTGAGAGCACATGGCTTTGGCAGGCAGTCTTGTTTCCAGGCACCGTCTTTAGCCACATAATAGCATCATACCCTTCAGACCATTCTACTTAACCAGCCTTGAAATCCTTCCTGCTGAAAGTAAATGCTAAAAGCATAGATTATGAATTAAGGGTATTGACAGTGCATCTTAAGGTTTATCAGAGAACATTTAATTCAGTCTAGTTTGGAGATCAATCTGATGTTTAATCCTATTCACTCTGTAATCATTTCTCTATAGATTCTTCCTTCCTGAAAAGTTGCATACGGTCTTTATAAACTTTGCTATTCACACAGTGGAGGAGGAGAGAGATTCTTATAGCCAATCTCATAGAACCAGTAAGTGTGGTAGCCAAGCTGATAACTGCCATGTGACCTTTAGATTAAGTTATCCCAATACTGAAATACTGTGTTGATTGTCAGTTCTTTTCTGGACCAAAATGAACCTGTTGGTTTTAACTCTTAAGGACCTAAGCAGCCTGGGGCCAGTTTGTCTAAGAAATTTGTCTGAACTGTACAGACATTCAGATCTTCTCTCTGTCCCACCACCCTCACAGGTACACCTGGTGGGAACATGAGAGAGGTCCTTCTCTGTGCCTGTTCCCAGGTTCTGGAAGTTAGAATGGCATGCTTCCTACTTTCTTTCCACAAATAGCCGAAGTCTTTTCTGTTTTGACAAGCCTTTGAGGACTGATTGCTTAGTCAGAATGGGCCTTGTACAGTGTGCTGGATTTTCAATTTGTTATTTTTGCTGTGCTTAGGTTTTTAACTGTTTTTTATTTTTTTGATATATTAATCACTTCTTAATTTCTGTATTTTGTGAATGTTAACTGTTTTTTTAAAAACTACTATAAGTTGCCTTGAGTCCAAAACTAGGAGGAAAGGATACAAATAAATTTCATCATCATCATAATCAAAATCAGGAGAGGTCCTCTTGAAAATACCATCATCTTCAGGGACCCAGTTTATAGGCAGTTGTGTTGCACCCAGACTGTAATTCTGTCAGTTAGCAACAGCAATAGCATTTGTATTTTTTATACCGTTTGTCAGCTAAGTGTTCTCTAAGCGGTTTACAATATGTTAGCTAATTGCCTCCAACAAGCTGGGTACTCGTTTTCTTTTTCATAGTCTCTGTGACTCACACATATGGGATTGCTTGCGCCTGTGCAGTACTGTCTCGGAAACTTCTAGAGCTCTAGGCCTAGCATTTTGGTGGGAACTCCACCCTATCTCCTCAGAGTATATAAGGATCCTGGCGCACTTGCCGTTAGTTTCTCCCCCCCCCCACTGCGTCTGCTGGCTTTGGAGCTTCTATTGAGCGTCTTACTGCTTCCTGATACTGACCACTGCTTCATCTACCGACTACGCTTTTGGACCTCCTTTTTATGGCATTGACAGCATTCTTCAAATGCTGTCGTTCATGCAACGCGAAGATCCCAGATTGCGACGGGCACTCTAGGTGCCTCGTCTGTTTTGGGGAGACTCATAACGTCGCAGCCTGAGCTCATTGCCAGGCTTTCACTCCACAGACTTGGGGGAATAGGGAGGCCAGACTTTGGTCCATCCTCTATGATCAGGCTTTGAAGCCCCCATTGGCTCCATCTGCATCAACCACTTTGGCAACTTCGACGCCTCCAAGTAGCACGATCACATTTCAAAGGCCTCCCAGAATGGGCACTTCGAAGACTTCCTCTCATCGCTCCACCTCTGAGGAAGTGTCTCACGATCCCTCGGCGAAGGAGACCCAACCCTATTGGTCGGCTTCAGTACTGTCAACTGTACTGTCAAAGCATCCAACACTGACTTCGAGCAAATCTAGGCCCTCGACCTCTAAATCAACACTGGAGATACCCTTACCCCGGGGCGTTCCATCGAGAAGGACCTTACTAGCTCTCGAAGGAGAAGGGATAAAGAGAAATCCTCCACTTAGGGACAAATCGAACCCTTGACCATGGTGACTATTTTGGAGATGGACAGTCCCCTACGGGAGTGGATCCCACAAGAACAAACCCTTCTATAGGTCTTAGCACTCGTGGATCAACCCCCCTCTGCCTCACCTTCAGAAAAATCTCAGCCATCCGATGGGAAGATAGTAGAACACACCCCACCTCAGGACTTCCCCGGAGAGTTGGGAGACAATGCTGTCAGGGGCTTGGGTGTGGTGGCGCCCACGGGCGTCCCCTAGGCCACCGCAGAGGCTGCCTCCGACGAGGAGGAGGGGGGCCTGGGCACCGCGGAGGCCGCCGCCGGGGGTCACCCGGACGCTGCGGAGGCCGCCGGCGGCGGCAGGGATCACCCAGACGCAGCGGAGGCCGCCGCTGCCGCTGGGGATCGCCCGGACACTGCGGAGGCTGTCAGCGGTGGCGGGGATTGCCCGGGCGCTGCGGAGGCCGCCGTCCCGGCTTCCATGCCAGTGGGCGTGGCGGGCGGTGACTCACCGGGGGAGACGGGTCCCAGGCCCGATCCCGGGGCTCCGCCCACTGTGGCTCCGACCCAGAGGAGGCTGAGGCCTCCGCCCCACCACTCACGTTCCGGCAGCGGCGGCAGTACAAGGAAGCAAACCGCCAGTCCCGGCGGTTACATGAAAAACACCTGCGGGCTGAGAGCTCCCAACTGTAAACACAGCTGGGAGCCCTCAGCCGTGTGCTCGTGCCGGATCGGCCACCGCCGGTCCAAGGGGACTATTTAGGGCAGGTGCTGGGCTGGGAAGGGCACGGAGCAACAACCGTCAGCCTACCGTGTGTCTGCCGCCCATGCCCAATTCCAGCCTAGCCTGTGTCTGCGTCCAGCCGCTCGGCCAGTCAAGGACCAACCCCCTGCGTTTAGGTGAAGTAACCTCCTTTGTGTCCTGGGTGAGATAACCCTCCTTTATTTTCTGTTGGAGCCTGCTGTTTAAGGCGCGTCTGCAGTTCAGGACAGTTTGTTTACTGTGAACCCTTGTGTGCGGGCAGCAATAAACGCTGTCTCCCCTCAACCCTTTGTCCGGCCTCTGCTTGACCCCCGGCCGCCGCTGACAAATGCCTAGGCAGAGGGCATAGCTGCCCTAGGGAGGTCAGATGAAGCCCATCCACCTCCTCTCCCTCCCTGTACAACCTCCCCTAGATCCTCAGTCCAGGGGTCCAGGAGAGCCCGATCTCGTTCCTCTTTGAGATCGACGGCCACCCGAGGTCGACGGGACCGTCGAAATTCACCACCAAAGGTGGGCACAGTCAAGATCATGCTCCTCCTCCATCTGATCCCAACATTTGCGTCACTGGAGGTACACTTACCGAGACCAAGACCGTTCTTACCACCGGCACACTTATGTTTACTATTCACCATCCAGATAGTCAGGCAAATCCTCTTTGGAGGATCTACCTATCTCGACATCGTCACAGACACCATGGATATTACGAGGAAGTTGTCTCTTGGTGTCGCTGTCATTCCCCGTCCCTGACTGGTTCTGACTCCAGGCTCTCACCACTATCTAAACGGCCACGAGTTCACATGGCCAGGGAAACAACTGATCAGCAACCTCTTCCTCTGACTGCTCCCCAGCCCTCGGACAGAACCACGCCTATCACTCGAGCACAAAGGGATTCGAGAGTGGGATCTCCTGCCTTACCGATCCACCAGTTTCCTTTCAGGTCCCCATTCCCTCCACCAACTCCACAGAACATAAGGAGGAACAAGCCCCCGGAAACCACTGTTTCCAGGGCAAATCAATCTCCGCATCTAGTGATGTACAAGCCCTTTCTGACTTGGTATTTCAGATGGCAAAAAAACTCAACTTCACAGCTGAGGCTTCCAAGGAGACCATAGATAATCCCATCTGTCATCAGCCTCAAAAGCAGGCCCCTTCACTTTCGGCCATCCCACTCCTGCCTTACCTGCTCCATGTTTTCAAGAAATCATGGTCGACTCCTGCCTCCACTCTGGCCATCTCAAAGAAATTGGACTCTCTCTATAAGATTATAGACACAACTGAGCTGTGGCTGCAAAACCACTCCAAAGCCAACTCGATCATCACTGATGTGGCTCAAGCTAAGACCTTGCAAAAGTTACATGCCACCCCGCCTGACAAGGAGGGAAAACGGCTAGATGCTGTGGGCCGCAAGAACTATTCCAATGCAGTCCTCATATTCAAGATGGCTAACTACTCAGTATGGATAGCAGCATATGATCAGTGGCTTTGGGACAAGGCCAGGGTCTTTGTTTCCAGATTGCTGGAGGAAGAGAAACATGTGGCTATCATATTCTTGGAGGAGGCTTACCGCCTCACTAACCAACAAATCACAACAGCTAGACATATTGTTGACTGTGCGTCAAAAGCCTTCACCTCCTTAGTATCTCTCCGACGTCACTCTTGGCTTCGTTCCTCCAGACTCTCACAGTCATCTCAGGCCTTGGTCAAAGATCTGCAATTCGACTCCACTGGGCTGTTCAACAGTGCTACAGATGAAAAATTAGAGCACACACATAAGATGCTCTCATCTGTAAAGAAATACGGCATGCAACTGGCGATCCAGACCCAGAAATATCGTTATTGGCACTACTCCCCCCCCCACCATTCTTATAGTCCTTGCCCATCACAGCAGCCTTCTCAGCCTCAACCTAGACAACCTTCTCATTGACTACCCCAGCAACCACAGAAGGCTGTCTTAAAAAGAAGAACGACATACCTAAACATCGAGTTTGATGGTTTCGGGGACAATCCCGACCTTTCCGCTGTCGACTCTACAGAATCGTCTTCTATAAGTCTGCCTGGAGTGACCATAACACCAGAGCCACCCATACACCCTCTGCCAGACCCATTCTTGTCCAAGCTGAGAAGGGACCTCAATACCTGGTCCTCGATAGCACGGGTGCCTGGGTCCTCGACATTGCAGAGAGAGGGTACACGATCGAGTTCTTTATGAGGCCTCCAGTTGGGCGCATTCACGTAACTCCTCCATCGACTCTGAGTGTATTCGACCCCCTTATCGACAGTCTGCATCATCGCCGCTTGGTCCCGAGACAAGTCCTCAGGTCCCTAACCTGGTGGAAACAACCAGGGAACATCCTGGCTGGAATGCCATTCCATCTTCCAGAACCTTCGATATCTTTTTTTTTGCAGAGCTTTTAGAACTTCTGTGCTCTTGAAAGTTTTTGTCAAATCTTTCCAAAAAATTCTTTTGTTTCTTGAACCGAATATATATTATAAGCTTTATTTCTGAAGCAAAAGGATAATCCTTCTAATCTAGCCTATCTGTATGGAATTCCTTTACTTCTCAACTGGACAGTCAGAAAGTTATAATCCCTTCTTTTCTGAAGACTCCTCACTGGAACATCTTTATAAAGTAAAAGTTTGTTATCTTCTACTATAAAAGCTTTCCTCATACTCTGTTGAATTATGTTGTCTCTAGTAGATTTCTTGACGAAAGCGATCACTATATCTCTAGGGAAATCTCTTCCTTTTATTTTGAAAGATTCAACTCTGAAAATTTTGTCAATTTCCCATTCCATTTGTTGTTTTGACATTTCCATAAAATTTGCTAAGTCAGGTATTAAAATTTCATACAAATTTTGGTTTTTCTGCTCTTTGAGCCCTCTTATTTTCAAACAGTTTTCACGAATTTTAAGTTCTAAGTACCTTTCATATTCCAATGAGAGAGTTTCACATCTTTCTTCCAGCTTCTTAACTCCTTCTTCCAAGTTATTCACCTTCGCCACTGTTCCTTTTAATTCCTCTGTTAATATTTCCATAGATCTCTTTATATCTTTTAACTCATTTTTAAAGTCCTGCTTCAATTCAGTTCTCAAGTCTTTCATATCCTGCTTCATCTCCATTCTTATCCTTGAATTTCTTCCAACACCATGTTTTGTTCTGATTGCTTTGGAGTGGTGGTTTGAGATGTCATTTTACTCTGCTCAAAATGCTTTAGTCTGAGTTCTATTGATGAGCTTCTCTGTTGCTTAGCCATATTTGCCCTTTTCCTTGTTTTCATTAATTCATTACCTCAATCAAATTTGTCTAAATATTTCTTCAATCTGTTATTGTTTCAACACTTCAAATTCAGATATAAATATTCTATACAATAAACAATATCTAAGTATCTACTCAGTATCTAAATTGGTACCAATATAATATGTAAGTATATGTAAATATAAATCAATTATCTAAGTCAGTATATAAAATTAATTTCTTATATATTATATGTGTTCTGTCAATCAATTCCACAATTCTTAAATACTCTTAGATATTCTTAAATATAAATTCTATTAAATATGTTTACATAATTAAATAGTAAACTCCTAGTACTTATCAATTAATAATCACTTCAAGTATTTGTATCAATTGATTAAAAAGGGTTGGAAGAAAAGGGAATATATATATATATAAAAATCAATCAATATATATCAAGTTTATCTTTCAGTAAAAGGTAGTCACAGGTAGTTATTTCAATACTTAAACAAATCTTCTATTTCCTTTCCTCCACCACCTAGACTTCACGATTTCCAAATTAGACAGTTCACAGTATTCTCATATGGCAGGCAATGCGTAGCAGTCTTCTTCAGTCTCAGCAAAGTGCTCAAAAAAACCTTCGGTCTCACCCCTTTCTCAACGCTGTAACTGTCACCATTTTAACTTGTTCCCAAAGCACAACCTTTCTCCAGTAGAGTCACTCTGAACAAGTAAAAGAGAAAAAAGCAAACAGCTTCCGCAGAGAAAAATCAGTCACAGTCCAAAACTTCAAATGTTGAAGAAAGAAGTCCAAACAAAGAGTGGAAACTTCTTCTTCCAAGTTTCTGGCAAATCAGTTCAATTCAGTCACCTTTTTTCCAAACAAAAAAAGGGTCTGCTACGATTCCGTCCGTTGTTTACTCGTGCCGTTCCATAAAAGTCCCGCTCCCAACTGCAATTCTTCACGCAGCTTTCCTTCTTTTCATTAACTGTAAGTAAATTCTTCTATCTCTGTGATAATTATTTTATTTTGTTTTAGTCTGATTTTTTTTCTGATTTTTTTCTGTTAACAGGTATTTCTACATCCCCTTGGCTGAAGTTAAAGTCATTTTACAAATCCGAATACCTTAGATGATTCCAGTTGATTTTATATTTTTACAAATGTGCTGCTTACCAGAATATTACCTTGGTAGCTGATAAGTCTCTGTAGAGTCCAATCTTAGCAGATCTCCTCAATCAGAGGTTTCAATCTAGTCTATTAAAAATTCTGTGGTGGGGATTGTGCTTGAATGAGCCAGCTGCGTTCGTGTGACAATGGCTGCCACGACTCCCTCTTCTCCTCCTCTCCAGAGCAGACACTGGCAGATGTATTTTCCGAAGCCCAAAGAAGGCAATGGATCTCCATAGCCCCAAATTCGATCTCACTATAACAAGTGAGATTTTTTGCGATCCACAAAATTATGGATCGACTCCTGTCACACAAAGCAAGAAACTTCTCAGACACCGCTGCTGAGAAGTTTCACCTTACCCTGCCATATGCAGAACCAGAAGTCCTCAGAACCTTTGATATTGATCACAACGGATGCCTCTCTAGAGGGATGGGGAGCCCATTCTGGGGACTTAACAGTAAGGAGTCGATAGCCGAGTGCGTTCACCTCATAACGCATCAGTGCCCTCGAGGTGCTAGTGGTTGTCAAGGCACTTGCAGCCTTCAAGGATATACTCACCAACCAGAGGGTACAAATCCTAATGGACAAAACCACGGTCACCTACAACATAAACAAACAAGGCAGCATGCGATCACGGTCTCTTCTAACATTGACACTCCAGCTGTAGAACTGGTGTCTTTCTCATTGAATCCACGCTGTGGCTCTCCACCTTTTTGGTGCACAGAACAGAACAGCGAACCATCTCAGTCGAACCCCAATGATCTCCCACGAATGGAGAATCAAAAGGTCTGTTCTTCAGGAGGTGTTTGACATGTGGAAGACCCCGATCATCGATCTCTTTACTTCCCCATCCAATACCCAATGCTGCTTCTTTTGCTCGAGGAGCGGGAGGTCAAGGATCCCTAGGAGACACATTCGTGTTCCACTGGACGGGTCCAACTGTTTACCTCTCATCACAAGGGCACTGGAAGAGATCTACCAAGATCGAGCCTCAGCAATCCTCATCACACCATGTGGCCACGCCAAACGTGGTTTGCCCCACGAATCCTGTTATCAAAGTCTCGGTATCGGAGGCTTCCACCCTGACTGGACTTGCTAACTTTGAACAAAGGGACCATCCATCATCCGGATATCACCAGCCTCAAGCTCACGGCATGGAATTTACTCTGGTGACTTCTCTGCCCCTGGCTGTTCGTCAAATTCTAGAGGCGGCCCATAAGCCATCAACAACTTGGGCCTATTCCTATAAAGGTGTCAAAGTTTGTCAAATTCCTTCGACATAGTCAACTCGATATCGATCGCTTCGATACTGTGCACCTTCTGGAATTTCTTTTCTCGTTAGCAGATAAAGGTCTTTCCCTCTCATCGATCCGGTGCTACCTGTCAGCGATTTCATCTCATCTGCAGCGTATGGGTAGACCCTCATGCTTTGTGAATCCACTTGTACAGACATTTCTTAAAGGCTACAAGCATCTGTACCCTCCACTTCAATGACCAGTTCCCGGTTGGAACCTTTCCTTAGTGCTCTCCCAGCTGTCCAGGAAGCCCTTCGAGCTGATGGCCATGTGTGACATCAGACTGCTCTCATGGAAGACAGCCTTTCTAGTGGCCATCTCATCTGCCCAGAGGGCTAGTGAACTATGTGCACTCCAAGCTGATCGTCCATACCTTCGTTTTCACAAAAACAAGGTAGTTCTCTGGCCTGATATCACTTTTTTACCTAAAGTAGTTTCGGCCTTCCACCTTAACCAGGACATTTTCTTGCCAACCTTTTTCCAAAACCCGTCCTCAGATATGGAAAGATCTTTGCATGCTTTGGACGTCTGTTGAGCCTTGGCCTTCTATACTCAGAGGACTGCAGAATTTAGAAGGTCCCAAAGACTGTTCCTTTGTTATTCTTCCACAAAGAAAGGACTACCTGTTTCTTCACAAAGACTGTCTAAATGAGTGGCCTCAACGATTTGGCTTGCTTATTAACTGGCAAGGACAGACCCTCCTCCTCAGATTAGGAGTCACGCTACCAGGGCCCTCTCAGCCTCAGCAGCATTTCTGAGAGGTGTTCCACTGCAAAACATTTGCAGGGCAGCCATTTGGTCACGGCCCATGACTTTTGTATCCCGCTGCAGAATCGACCAGCGTTCTTCTGCTGAGACTGCGTTTGGGAGGGCGGTTTTGTTCTCCTCAGTTCAGTGATATCATTCATGCGGTCATTGTTGTTTTCGTATATGTTGTCTGGAACTATTGTGGCATATGTTGTTACTGACTTACCTTTTGCATTTTACTGTGATAAACTTCAGCTTTTTCGTACCTGCCTAGCATTTCTTGGTGGACTATGTTTTAAATGATTGGTTTCTCTGGTTCTACATGGCATTCCCGCCTTCTTGCACATAGCTTGCTAGTCTCCCATATGTGTGAGTCACAGAGACCATGAAGAAGGAGGACAGGTTGCATACCTGTAATTGGAGTTCTTCGAGTGGTCATCTGTGAACTCACACAATCCAACCCAACCTCCCCTCTTCATACCATGCTTCCTTCCTGGTGCCAAATGTGCTGTGGCGGTCAAGGAACTAACGGCAAGCATACCAGGGTCCTTATATACCCTGAGAGGAAGGGGCGGAGTTCCCCCCAAAATGCTAGACCTAGAGCTCTAGAAGTTTCCGAGACAGTACTGCGCAGGTGCAGACAATCCCATATGTGTGAGTTCACAGATGACCACTTGAAGAACTCCAGTTATAGGTATGCAACCTGTCCTTACCGAACTGTGGAAGGATGGAAGGCTGAGTCAACCTAGAGCAGTGGTTCTCAACCTGTGGGTCCCCAGATGTTTTTGGACTTCAGCTCCCAGAAGCCCTGAGCATTGACCATAGTGGCTGGGGCTTCTGGGAGCTGAAGTCCACAAACATCTGGGGACCCACAGGTTGAGAACCACTGACCTAGAGCCTGACAGGTTTGAACTCACAACGTTGTGGCTGCAGTGCCAGCATTTAACCATTGCACCACCAGGTCTCACTCTTGGTGTGAGGACATATCTCTTTAAGCTGGTATTTTAAACTGTTTCAATGTTTACTGATTTTTTGACTACTTGAGATTGGGAAAAAATTATTATTATTAATAGTAATAAGTTCTCACATAAATTACCTAAGTTACCTAGAAGACCAGATTTAGTGATGTCCATATCAATGACGTATGTAAAGGAAAGTGTTATGGATTTCAATTTCAGGTTAATCAACTATTCCTGTGTTTAAAAAAACTTGGTACATAAGTGCCTCCCCTTTTTTTGTCCAATGTAATCTCAAAACAGGCAGCGTTTTCTGTTGCTTAATATTCCTTTTTAATCCAAACCATTGAATCACCTGGTAAAATCACCTGGTAAAATCACCAAATCACCTGGTAAAAGAGTAAGGTGGTGAGTATAATCACAAGTTGTCTTGATTTCATAGCCAGAAGCAAAAGATCATAGGAAGGTTGATGGAGTCGTGACTGCAATTTCACAAAAGACCAATATAGCATGCTAAAAGAAGATAGGCCTGTGCTGATGACAGTGTGGGAGCAACCTTTCCCTTACTGAAAAAGCAGTAAAAGATGAAAGACCATATAGTACCCTTCTTCCAATCTCCCTGAAAAAAATGTGGTGTGTAGATGTAAACAATGCTAGCAATTTTTTTCTTCCTCAATGAGAAAGGGTTTATTGATGCACTGAGACAGTCCAAGGAAATGGTCAATCGTATGATTTTATTTATATGTGGAAAGAGAAAAATTAACAGAGATGTGTTTTGTGGAAGATTCTTTGTGCAAAAAAAGCTTATTTTGTGGGAAATAACTGAGTTTCTTGTGCAAAAAAAAAATCACAAAAAGTGTCAAAATACAAAAATAATTAAAATACATTAAATCCTGCTCTTATAATCCTAAAGAGAAAGGAGAAAACGTCTGAAATTACTCGTGCCCTATGAGGAGCAGCTTGGGGAGCTAGGGATGTTTAATCTTCAGAAGAGAAGGTTAAGAAGGGACATGATAGCTATGTTTAAATATTTGAAGGGATGTCATGTCGAGGAGGGAGTGGGCTTGTTTTCTGCTGCTCCAGAGCCTAGGACAAGGAGCAATGGATTCAAGCTGCAGGAAAGGAGGTTCCACCTGAACCTCTGGCAGAACTTCCTTATTGGTCAGAACTGTCCAGCAGTGGAATGTGCTGCCTCTGTGGAGTGTGGTGGAGTCTCCTTCTTTGGAGGTTTTTAAACAGAGGCTGGATGGTCATCTGTCGGGAGTGCTTTGATGTGGGTTCCTGTGTGGCAGGGAGTTGGACTGGATGGTCCCTCTGGTCTCTTCCATCTCTATGATTCTATGATTCGTATATGCAAGAATGAAATAAGCAAAGGTTTATATGCCTAATAAAGTGTGTTCTCGAGAGCATGAGATGGCATAGTTGTATAATTATTGGTAGCCCAAGCTGCCATGGGTACCTTCCGTTGCTACCCCTACTGTAGCCATCAACCTCTATTTCCTCTCAGCTGGGTTGACTTCCTTACTAAACAGCAATGGCTAAAGAGCTGCAGTCCTAGTTAACCTCCTCTGTGTGGGGAGAGCTACACTGAAGCACGCATATGGAATTGCCTTCCATCTGAGATCCAGTTGTCCAATGCGTTCTTATCTTTCAGTCATCTGTTACTAACATTTCTATTTATACATACTTTCAGGGAATGGGAAGTGTTTTACTTGTTTTATTTGGTGGTGGGTACTTGCTTTGTATTTTAGCAGACATTTGTAACAACCAAACCTTCAGTCTTCTGCCTGCAAAGTTGGTATTCTGCCACTGAGCTATGACTTGTTTATATCTATATCCCTACATTACATACCCAGGTTCAAAGTTAGGAACTATTTTGAACATCATAGCTACATCCGACAGAATGCTGGGACTTCATGTTCTCTACCAGTTGTATACTCCCTTGAACGATAGTGTTACAGCTTTCTAATAGAAAGTCGTAAGTAATTAAAGTTTTTTTCAAATTAGAAATGCCATGAATTTGTTGAATTGAGTGATAGTAGCTAAAATAGCATCGGATTCCCATGATGTATTGTTGATACACTCTGTGTCGATGGGGCAGCTATGGAACTCAGCCCCAAATTTGGCAATTTTGGTCTTCGGTGCTTAAGTTTTGCTGATTTTTTTCCAGAACCCTGTATATATGTCTTCTCAACTAAAAACTGCTTCCCCCCCCCTTACCTCTATTTATACAGAAGGATGTAGCTGTGAAGCCCCATGACCCTGTCGAAAACCGCCAGAATCCCTTGGTGAAAAAGAAACGGGACATGCTTACTAATGGACTGCCATACCACCTGAAAAAAAATAGCCTCCACCATCATCATTACAGTTCAGACCGGGAGAACGATCACAACCTTTGCCAGCACCTCAGGAAAAGAAAGAAGTTACTGAAAGGTCTCAGACAGGTAGGAAGTAAGGCTTATTGAAATGAGAAGGCATTGTCCCCCTGTGACTCGTGTGTGGATGTCTGTTTGAAGGTAATGTCTTTCTGCCCTTTGAGGGTATGTTCTTTCTGGGTGCTGCTGCATCGCAGTTTTCTTCTAGGACAGGATCAGCGAGTTTGCCTCTGTGCTGAAATGGTGCCAGTGGTCTTGTGGCGTTTATACAGTGAATTGTCTGCAAATGGCAGGAGCAACATGGTGGTGAAAGTGCTACTGGTGAGACTGAAGTCTGCTTGGTCACGTGGCGAAGCAGACCCGTCACCTAGTGGTGTCCCCAATTCTGGGCGCAGGGGTGCTGTGCACATGTGACCGAGTTGGTAAGCAGAACAGGAACCTGCCTCTGTTGGATATCCTCCACATTTTTTGTGTTTCTGCCTTACCGGATGTGGTTACTGCGGTTGTACAGCAGCAGAAAGATTAGTATTATCTAATTAAAATATGAGGCATCTGGAGTTAAAGATTAAAATGAAGAATTCACTTTCAAACAAAACAAATATATGTGAACTGCTGATTCTGGGAATGTGTCTTTAAAGTGGTCCCCTTTTCATTATTGATTCTTGGGAAATAGCTACTTTTTTATTCCTATTTTTAGTTTAGATCAGAATTTTAGGATTTAGATCAGAATTTCATTCATGCAGAAAATATGTTGGGAAGTCTTTTATGTGTTTATTTATATTTTTATTACTCATTTTTAGAAGAATAGGTCTTTGGGTTTTATTGTTTGTTTGTTTGTTTGTTTCAATATGCACATACATGCACATACTCCAGAGTCCAAAATTCCCAGTAGAAGGTGAACCGAGTGGGACTCAAAAGCTAATGTAACATTACATCAGTAAATGAGTAGAAGTGGATAACCCAAAGCAGTGTTTTGTTTTAATAAACAAAAACAAGAATCCCATTCATTTTTGCAGTCATGAAAGGACAAAAAATCTCCCAAACTTCATTAATATTTCTCAGTGGACTCTCTCAACATATTTAGGTATTCTTTCTCATCGAAGATGAGAACATGTATGAATATTCTTTGTATCTGCACTTTTAGTAGTAAATCCAGTAGATCAAATATGTATAAATTCTCTTGTTTTATGAGCTTGCACATAGAGGTGTCACGTTTTCCCTGGATATCTCAGGGGAGAGTGGCACAGCCATGAACAAGGTTTTTAATAGTCAAAGCAGATGTTACAGTGTAGATGTTGGCCCACAAATCTGTTTCTTGAGCAGTAGCAGATACAATATGTCAGCACTGTTTCTTACAGGAATGGAATGCTTATTTCAATTGTGCATGTGAGAAAGAAAAACTGCAGCATTTTTCTCCTCACTTACAAGATAGAAAGATATTTTTTGTCAATTTAAAGGGAGTTTTGCATTGTAAGAAATAAAATTGTGCAAGTGAACTACAATAGCATGAGCCTTTCTGCATGGATTTCTAAAAATTAGAAAGGTCAGGAGCTTTGTTTCCATCTTTCTAATTAGTCAACTAGTCTTTCTGCACTTTCTGGATGTTTGCTTCTCAAAAAAATGATAGTTCTGCAGAGAAGCATTTGGACAAAATCTCAATAGAGGGGGAAAAAAACCCTCATTGTGTCATTCTTATAATGGAAGTGAGAAATACCGTGGAGGTTAACATACTCCCAGCAGGTTAACGTACTCCCAGCAGGCTCTTGATATGTCAAGACAGCCTGTCTACTTGAAAATGAATAATGTAGTGAGATATGTCACGTTTCTTTTTCTTAAGCCTTCCTCGGGCATTCTGTAATGTACTTTAAGTTAGTACAGTGAGAGTGTGCCATCAAGAGAGTGCTATATCCCTGCCCCGTCTGTTACTGCTCTTCATAGATCTCAAGAGTGATCTCTGGTGATCTCAAGAGCAAGGCCTCCACGTGATGATGAAGCTCTCCTTTCTAGACTGTTGCTTGGTTCACGCAGAGAGCAGGAACGGATGGAGTCCTTGCTGCTGCACTCCCGTCTTTGTCTGTTGATAAAAGTGCAGCCATTTCCACACTAGACTGTTATAGTGCTATTATTCCACTTTCAACATCGTACAGAATCCTGGGGTTTGCAGTTTAGGGAGGGGCTGCCCAGCCCCTCCGGCCGGCCGGCCCCTCCTTAAACTGTAACCCCCAGGACTCCGTAGGATGTTGAAAGTGGAATAATAGCACTATAACAGTCTAGTGAGGAAACGGCCTGGGTTACAAAACAAAACACCCAGGGTTTTCTTTTTTTGGGGGGTGGGTGTGCCAGGGCTGGGAGTGTGTGTGTGTAAGGTTGCACCTTGTGTGTATAAGGCTGCAGCTATAGCAATATAGATTATTTGTTCCTTTGGGGCAGAGATGGGAACTGTGTCATCCCTCAAGATGTAACTGAACTGCAACAGCATTCCTCATCACTGGCTGTGCTGGCTAGAGATGATGTGAGTCACAGTCCAACAACAGCTGGAGGGCTGTGCGTGCCCACTTCGTGTACCAAACTTCAGAAAAAACTTACTAATCATGTAAGCTCTTTAATGGGCTCAAGGCTGAGTGCAAGGCTGTCAGGGATGCTATAACAGCACGTTTCTGGCACTGGCAGGGGGTGTGACTACATGGCCTGTGAGATCTCTTCCATCTCCTTGAACTGAAGAAGGGTCTAGAGATGTAAAATTTCCATAAATTTTGAAGTCAGGGGAAAAAAACCATTTTTTCTGTTTTTTTTTCCCAGAAAAAAATGGAGATTTTCAGAAAAATTGAAAAAAAAATGCAACATTAGCACTTTTTACAGATTGAAAGTCACTCTGTTACTTTAGGAGCATAAAATATGACTATGTACAATTTGATTTGGCATAAAATTATCACAACTGGTATATTAAAAATACATTGTTTTCAAACAGTTATTACAAACAGAATTTACATTTGTGTTTTTAAAATTTTTATTTGTAACAAATGGAGCAACAATCTCCTGAACTGTACGGAACCTTTTTGGTTTTGCTAGTTTATGTGGAGCAGGCAAAACAAAAACAAGAACAAAACAATTTAAAAAAAACAACAGTAGAAACCATCAACATTGGTGACAAAGAAAATAATTTATATTTCCTCTCCACAGTACCAAATAGACATAAAGCACCCGTTACCATAAAAAGAATTAAGGGGCGAAAGTGTGTGGAAGGGAGGGGGAGACTAAGATTCAATGAATAGACATGAAATTTAATCAGCCTGATTTGCTGAACTATAATTATCAGTTTCAGTCTCTTCCTTTTTTCAGTTTTTCCAATTTTGGGGGGGGGAATGAAAAAAAGTCTTCAGAAGAAGAAAAAAAAACAGAACTGAATTTTTCTGGGGTTTTTTCCTAGCCTTCACATCTAATGCTAGAACCAATCTAGAAGCTTTCTTGGTGGCTTCGGATATTTGCAATTAATTCAGTGAGTGTTCTCTAGTTTTAATTTGTTCTCAGTTTAATTTAATGCAATGTGTAATTTCTTTTTAAATGGAAACTGGTGTGGAAATAAGAACAAAATTGTGGATAAAAGTATGTGTAGGTGACGTTGAGCTGATTCATGTGTATTTGGTTATTGCTATGCATCAGACATTAATCAGCTGCAAACATTAGTGTTCCTCCAAAATGTTTTTCATAGTTCAGACTGCTGGAGAGAAAAGAAAATTCATGCTTCACCTACATAAAGGACTCCTAACAAATACAGTATAGTGTATTGATATTACAAGGTACAAACAATTTCAAGGAGCTGGAAAATATCAACCAACTTGTGCTCCAAACAAGAAGCTCTGCTTGCTTTCTCTGTGGAAATCCCAACTGGTGTCCCTTTTAATGAACTGGAACATCAGACGCCAAACAAGTCCCTGTCACTTAGCCTTTTCAGCGTTCATCTGATGGTTCAAGAAATAACTTTCTCAGAGTGGTGAAGGTAGTGGTCCCACTAAAAGAGGGTTTTTTTCAGCTCAAAATGTATAGCTTTGCACAATACGAAATAGGAACCCATACAAAGCTAGAAGCTGAAGAAAGAGTCTGCATGGTATAGAGCAGTGGTTCTCAACCTGTGGGTCCCCAGATGTTTGTGGACTTCAGCTCCCAGAAGGCCCTGAGCATTGACCATAGTGGCTGGGGCTTCTGGGAGCTGAAGTCCACAAACATCTGGGGACCCACAGGTTGAGAACCACTGGCATAGAGGTTTGGGTTTTGAACTAGGACTCTGAGAGACAAGGTTTCAAATCCTCGCTCAGCCGAGGAGACCCCGGCTGACCTTGGACAAGTCACACTCTCTCAGAGAACTTTAGAGAGAGAGAATCACAAAGTCATGGCCTCCATATAGTTTTGCTCATACCATCAGTGACCCAATTTTTGCAGTGTTTTTATTTAGTTTTATCATATATAATAAAAGACAAAAATGAAGTCAACAAATTTATCAAACTCTCATTCAGTCATTCTCCTTCTGGCACACCTTGAATTCCTTCTGGCAATTCCTATTTAAAATTTTCTTTTAATTACCATATTTCTTCTGCAATCTATTATCAACCAACTATAACTTAACCAGTTTGAAGGCAATTTAATATGATAAGTTTAGCCAAATTATACTCTAAGTACATCTTATGTAAGTTCTCTCATAGTCTGGAAAGTGCTATGTTTCATTCTTACAGACACTGTTTCTCCCATTGCAATAACTCTATATTGTGTCCAGTATTCTGGGCCCATTTTATCATAGTACCTTTTATAACTTCTTCTAATTCCCATTTTAATAATATTTTATATTTTTTAAAGTGATTTCTCTTTGTCAGTAGGTAATATCATTTCTAGTTCAGTATTTTTGTCTTGTATTCCATTTAATCTTAAATCTATCTACAATTTCTCTCTTAATTGTCTATATAGAAGCCAATAACATTTTATCCCTTCTGCCAATAAATTTTCTTGCATTTTAATTCTATAATCGTCTTGTTGAAATATCACCATCTCCTTGTGGGTAATCCATTTATCTTTGAGATATTTTTTTCTCTTATAGAAGGCTTCACATGATGAAATCCACTGAGGAGTTTTAGGGCAACATCTCCATTTATATCTTTTCCAAACTTTTGAGATTTTCTTACATAATAATCATTAAAGTCTTTATCAACTATTTCTTTAGGTAGCCGTTCCAACCATATCTTACATCTTCTCCTTCAGTGTGGAGTAATCTTTTGTTCTTGATCCAAGCTTTTATCCATTCCATACTGTTCTCATAATTGTACAGTTTAAAATTTTGTGGCCCTAGATTGCCTCTTTCCTTTGGGTCTTGAAGGACTTTCATTTTAACTCTTGGCTTTTTCCCGTCCCATATGAAAGCTTGAACATCCTTCTACGAATTCTACCAATACTGTTTCATTAATTATAATTGGAATGGTTTGGAACAAAAATAGTAAACAAGGGAGAATAGACATCCTAATAGCTGAATTTTTTCAAAGAATAAATAATTGCAGGGCTTTCCAGTTTTTTGTGTCCTTTCTGACTTCTGCTCAAATTTCTTGTATGCTTTTTTTTATCTTCATTGACTTTAAGGCTGGAAATAGCCTCAAAATATGTTAGTATTTCCTTCAGAGCATCTACACTTTCCAAAGGATCTTCCAATGATATCAACAAATGCTTTCATCTTATATTCACATCCTTTGATTTTTTTAATTCTCTTCATCTTGTCCTTTATTCTTTCATTTAAAATTTCAATTAGAATCAGAAAAATTAAAGGAGATAATGGGCATCCCTGTTGAGTTCCTCTCAACCCCGCCACATTTACTATAATTTGAGCTGACTAATTAGAGTAAATTGCCTTGATCCAGTTTAAAAATTCATTTCCAATTTTTATCTGGTTTAAAATTTCAAACATAAAGTCCCAGTTGACGCTGTTAAATGCCTTTTCTGTATCCCAAAAAATTAAAGCCAATTTTCTTTCTAGGTGCCTCTCAAATTGTTCAATAATATTCAAAACCGTTCTTGTATTATTCTTTAGATGTCTCTTAGGGAGGAATCCACATTGGTCTTCAAGAATCCAATTTTCTAATATTCCTTTCAATCTATTTGCCAAAATCGATGTGAAAAATTTATTAAGAAAGTCACTGATATTTAATATTGGTATGTAGTTTTTTGGTTTTGTAGGGTCCTGATCTTCCTTGTGTGTTAAAACTATATTGGTTTCTCCCCAGATTGTAGGAATTTTATCTTCTAGAATCATATTGACAGTCTGCTGAAATGGTAATACTATTTGATCTTGAAAATTTTTATAAAATAATACTAAAAAAGCCATCTAGGCCAGGTGTTTTATCTTTTTTAACATTTCCTCATTGCTTCCACAATTTCATCAGCAGTTATTGGATGATTCAGTTTTTCCCTTTGAATATTAGTCAGTTCAGGTATCTTTTGTTTAGATGAGAATTCATTAAGATCCTCTTTATTCATTTTTTTTGTTCCTTATATAAATCAGAATAGAAATTTGTGAAAACTATTCTTTTCTTTCTTCATTAACATTGTAAATTTCATCCCCTTTTTGAATTTTTATTATGAATGACCTCTCTTCATTTTCTTAATTCATATGCAAGCCATTTTCCAACCTTGTTCACTGATTCAAAATAATTATGTCTTGCATATAACATTTTCTTCCTAATTTCTGCTGTTAGCTGTTTGTTTTTGAAGTCTCTTAATTTCTTCTCTTATTCCTTTTCTTGATAGGTTGTTTTTCAATTGTGTTTCTTTTCAATTTGTTCATGAATTTTTGGAATTTTTTCTTTTTGTTTTCTATTTAGTTCGTAGTATTATTGAATAAAAAAGCCTTGCAATCCCATTTTGCTAGCTTTCCAGACTATATCAGAGCTAGTTCTCATCTTTAAATTTTCAGTCATTCTGAAGCAGTCTATCATCCAAGTGCCAACTATGGTTTGTTTTATTGTTTTTAATCATCAATAATACTGGGTTGTAATCAGACAAATTTCTTGACTCATTGTTTGAACTGGAGTTGGATTCATCCTACCACTGTGAAATGAGTCTCTCCCACCTAGCAGGCTGGTACCTAATGCCAACCAAATCATTTGTGTACTCCCATTTTAGCTGTATTGAAGAAGTTACCTCCAGTGATGTATTTAAGTCTTTTTCTCCAAGTCTCAATTCAAGCCTCAAGTCCTTTAGAAGTGGGAAATAGGATCCTCCTTACTTCCCGCATCTGAATCTGGAGGATTTTTCAGAAGTGGGGAATAGGATCCTTCTTAGTCCCCATTACTGGAGCTTCAAAAGCTGTAGAAGGAAGGATCCTTCCCCCTCAAGCCCACTGCCTGGCCCATTTGCTGTTCCCTTCTGAGAAATGCACCCTGCGCTCTGGGAGTGAGTTTTGTCTTCTGCTCTTAGGAAACGTTTTAGGGGGCTCCTCCGATATGCAGCAGGGACAGGCTGCTGCCAGACCTCCAGCCCACCTCAAGCCCATGGCCTAACTTGTTTGCTGTTCCCCTCTAAGAAATGCACCCACACTTTGGGCTTAAGACAGATTGTCTTGTGACTGGTAGCCGAAAGAGATGGAGGCGTTGTTCAAAGTCATAAGGTTTCTGGATGAATGCGTTATGTTACTGAACCAAGGGCAGCAAGTCAGTCACTAAAAATATACAAGTCTCGAGTCGAGTCGACTCAGTGCATCATTTATTGCTGAGTCAAATTCGAATCAAGTCACTGAAGTGACTTAAGTCCAACTTGAGTCTGAGTCAGTCGACACGAGTCTGCATCATTGGTTACCTCCCCCTCCCCTAAGCATGTGTTTCCTAAAAATAAGTCATTCTAAACTAATCTTATCTCTCTTCTTCTCTCCTTCTCTCTTTCTCTCTCTTGATTCTGTGGAATCAGGATGGTTTCCTTTAAAAATACATACAAAACAAAACCAATAAACGTCCCTACATATTAATGTTGTTGTTTTTTTGCAGGGGGGTGCACATTTAAATTGTATTTTAATGAGCCATCCATTAAACTGCTGCGTTGAAAAGAAGAATGAAGCTTCCTTTGTATTATCTGTGTGCAGGATGTAGGGTGATGTTATTTAATTCTGTCTTTTCCGTGGCATAGAGGGCCTTGATAGCACATTAGATAAATCACTTTCCTTCATTTGGTGTTTGTTGTTGGTAATTTTCCGTTCAGTTAAGATGAAACGTTTCTTTTGGTATGCAGCGTGCCAATACAGACTAAGTGTGGGTGGGGAAATAGAATCTTTTATGCCTAGCTGGATGTCAGGACTGGGAGGAGAAAGAGGAGGTGGTGGACACCATCTGACTGGTTATGTCATTAATTGGAAGAGCAAAGTGGATGAGTTTGGATTGTGTCTTGCTGTGCCATTCCAAGGAGAGTTGACAGCAGGGACAGGCAATTTACAACATGCTAATTAAAGTTTGGATTTGTAGTCTTATGTTGACATCTGAGCGCTCTTTAGCAACTGCCTGTCCAAAACCACTAATTGAAAAGAAAGAAGTGGGTGGATTTCCAAAGTGGGAGGGATGAGTGAATGACAAATGTATTAAATTCATAATGGTTTGTTTTGGCTCAAATGTTAAGATTGGGCTCCACATGAATTTCTCCCCTGCTGCTGCCAGTTCTTTCTAGGAACCTGTATATCAGTAGAAGACCTGTAATTTAAAAAAAATTCTTTACAGTCTTTCTCTGCCACAACTCCCATTCCATAGCGGCTGGCAAAGGGGGTAGTAGAACAGCTCCTGCCAAAGAGAAGAAGACTCTTAGTTCACGTGCATCAAATGGCTATCTCTTGGAGCACTCCTGCATTGTTCTTTGTCCCCACCAATACTTATACTGGATTTATGTTTGTGGGTTTGTGTGGATGTGAGTGTGTGGATGTGCCTTCACGTCACCTTATTGTAACTTAGGCAAAGAGTGCTCAGAAGTGGTTTTGCCAGTGTGAAAAAGAGCCAAGAATTCTGACACTCTGTAGCCTCTATGTCATGTACAGGATAACTCCAAGGAACATACTCAGAAGTTTACAGAAGTTTATTCAATGGAGTGGAATATGGTCTGTGTGGTGGATCCTCCTTCTTTGGAGGTTTTTAAGCAGCGGCTGGTGGCCATCTGTTGGGAGTGCTCTGATGGTGCATTCCTGCATGGCAGAAGGGGGTTGGATGGCCCCTGGGGTCTCTCCCAACTCTATGATTCTATGATTCTAAGTTTCAAGAGTACCAGTTGCACATTTCAGGAAACTACCAGAACTGAAGGCTGATTGGCATTGCATTTTCTCATAAGCGGTATATTACAAGTTTGTGTGTCCTAAGCTGCCATTTGTCAGTTAATCAAAACAATTCCTTTTTGCAGGCTGACTTCTGTCCGTGACCTTCCTGACCACGTGTTGCCTTTGATCTCTCACTTTGCAAGGCCCATTATATCAACATTCACTCATTTCCAAAACACTGATTTTACCTTATAGTCCACACAGCACCCACTCTTCTCCCCAGCATTTTTTAACCATACCACTAACTACATACGTACTTAAACAGCAGAAATATTACAGGCATTATCAAGCAGTATATAACATGTAGGAAACAGCATACAGCATACAGTTGTTCTGTGGCTGAAACAGATGGTAAGCAAACATGAAACCGCAAACCACTGCAACAAATATTGAAAATACGTTGAGTATATATGATACCATGTAAGGGAGACAAACCGACCTGACCCTCTAGCATCTATGATTGATCCTGTCAGGCTTTCAGTAGTTCCCGAATGACCCACACCTCTGGCCTCCTTGCTCCACCTCCCATTCCAACCTGTGGAGCTAGGGAGCCAACAGTTGATCTTCCTTCTATTTAAATTGCCCCTCATGTTGTTGGAACACTGACCAGAAGAACTGTAGTGTGCATACCTCAGAGAAGAACCCGTTGACCTCAGCAACAACTCTTAAATCATAATGAAATTTAAACTGTCTACTGGTTATCCACAAAACCCTATTTGTCCAACTACAGTTATCCCTCCACATCTGTGGGGGGTTATGGGTGCAGGACCCCCATGAAAATGGAAGAACCATAATATCTCTAGGCCCTCCCAAACCATATTTAACACACACACAAAAACACAATCTGTGGATTCAACCCACCACAGATGCAAATGTACAATACACAGTACGTTTTAATCCATGGAGGGGAAACATCATCTACCTGGTTCTGCCTTCGGGCAGCGGGGTTTCTTCACAGAGCAGAAATGCATGGCTGGCGGGTCTTGCCATCATCCCTGCTGCTGCTCTGTGTCACTTTTAATAGGGACTTACAAGCCTTGCCTCGTCTTTGCAGTTTTCCACAGTTT
The DNA here is from genome assembly GCA_948472985.1 of Iguana delicatissima. Classification (NCBI taxonomy): domain Eukaryota; kingdom Metazoa; phylum Chordata; class Lepidosauria; order Squamata; family Iguanidae; genus Iguana; species Iguana delicatissima. The sequence continues at coordinate 625,705 of CAOKZL010000060.1, forward strand.
CTCCCAGTCTTGAGAGGTTTGCAGAGAGACTGTGAACATGAGGTGAGACCCTATTTAAAATGCTGTAAGGCAGCAGTGGAGGTAACAGCAAATTATCTGTGAATAATCAAATCTCAAAAGTTAAATGCACGAGCATGGAGCATTCTAATTTCTCTTATCTAAACCCTAAATTTTGCCTGCTCATAATAGCTTTAATATTTACAACATAATTATGAAGTTAGCTTATGTAAAGTACCATAAATGTAATCTAGAAAGCCAATCTATGCAGTTCATTACCTTTCTGGATTTCCTTTCTGGATATATCTACTCCATATTTCATATAGTTTGATTGTTGGATCTGATCCTGCGTCATTGTACTTCAGCATTTCAGAATGTTTGCTTTCACCATTTGTAGAGAGTCAACATAGTGTAGTGGTTTGAGCATTGAACTAAGACCCTGGAGACCAGAGTTCAATTCCTCTCTCACCCATGGAAAGCCACTGGGTTACCTTGTGTGTGGCACACACAGTTAGCCCCAGAAAAGCTCGTGATAGATTTGCCTTACAGCCACCATAAGTTGGAAATTACTTGAAGGCACACAACAACAAGAAGAGTTTAATACTCCATTTCTTATGTGACCTGATATGCTATGTAGTTTGAATTTCTTAACCTCAGGTTTTGAGGTTGACTGGTTCCAATCCTGTTTTAGTATACACACCTTAAGCTCTCATATAAATCTAGTTGAGAAGCCTCCCATCCTTGATTTGTTGAAAGTATAAATACCCTAAAGACATCCGATTCTGTCTGATATTGGAAGCTAGGCAAGGTCAGCCTTGGTTAGCACTTGGATGAGAGACCACCAATGAATACCATGCAGACTCTATTTCAGAGGAAGGAACTGGTAAAGAAAATATTCCTTTCCTAAGAAAACCCTACAAAATTCATGAGGTTGCCATAAATTTACAGGTAGTATGAAAGCACACACGCACACACATACACACACATATATAGGAGCCATATAACAAATCTATCACCACTTTCTGGAAATATACCAGGGTCGTAATGAAAGTAGTGCCTGTCAGGTCATAACTCCTTTATTAACAACGTAAGATATATGCCACATAGACGTGTGAAGTAACTCTGTCTACAGCATGGTGCTTTTCAAGATATTTTCCACCAGTGGTGATGCATTTGCACAGCCTCTGAATCCACTAATCAAATCCACTTTGGAAAAATTCTTTCAGGCACTCCCTGGTCCAGGGTCTGATAGAGCTTCCGCTTTGCTGACATCATTAAAGCCCCATCCCCAAAGGCTTTCTTTCCTCTGACCAAACAAATGAAAGCCTGAGGGCACTGGATCAGGGCGATAAGATGGATGTGGCACTGCTGACCATCCATTTGTGCAAGAATCTGTGATGTTGCAAAAGGCATGTGGAGTTGTGCATTATCATGGTGCAACTGATTCAGCTGTTTCTATGGTCTTTTGTTACGGATGACTTCTTGAATTTTCCAAAGTCATGCAACTTAGTGGTTGTTGTTCATTGTACTCCCATGCTTGAGGAAATCAAGCAAAATTGTTGTTGTTGTTAGCCCAGAACACATTCACCATAATCTTCTTTGCTGAGCACTGGCTTTTGAATCACTTCACCATACACATTTCTGAGCCTTCTGTGGATGTCAGCAGCAGTTCATCCTTCTTCGGTCAATAACTTGATGAGTGCTGTTTGTCTCTGCTTCATATCCATGGTTATGCAACACCTAGAAATACAGAAATTATGTCAGCCCTGTGGTAAGGATTACTCTATCTGATGGTTTAATAGCATCACATTTGGGTTAATAGTTTCAGAAAAAAAGGCACACAGGCATTACTTTCAGTACAACCCTTTTATAGGAAAGTTGAAGCCTCCAATTTGCATTTCTTTGCACATTCCAGACAGAATTACCCATGCACAAATCTTTTGGATGACCAAGTCCTCCATGGCTATGAACTGGTTAGTTTCATTGATTGTATTTCTCTAAAAGCTGCTCAGCCATCCCAACCGGTGTCTGTTTATGTAAGAGACATTTCCCGTATCTGCGTGGGGCTAAATAAGCCCATTCTCAGGCTGTGAGAGGCCCAGGGAAATGATATCTCCCCAAAGCTGCATTGGTGAGCTATTGCTAGGATCTTTATAAGTTAACTTGTTGTTTCTTGTCAAGTTGGGCTTGACTTAACTAAAGCTTAATTTATTAATTAATCAGTTAACTGATGGTGTCTTAAATTTGTTATAAAAGCCATTGTCCCCCTCCTTGGTTCCTTAATAAATGTATTGAATTAGCAGTTAGAACTTATTTGGTCATCTGTATCTAAACTAGAGTTAACTTAAATATGTGGCATATTGCTTAGCAGAAACATACAACCCTGATGAAATAGTGAAAATGAAGCTCTAGACAAAATCACTGGCTTTCTCCATTATATGTATAAGCCTGTCTTCTTGAGGATCTTGTTTCTTCACCTGCCTTAGATGGGTATTGTATTTTGAGAAATACCTGTTGTAAATCCAAGAATTTTCAATATCTGTCTTGTGTGTATAAGTAGGTACAATAGTATCAGATGGCGTGGTTATAAACAATATATTTGGCAGTGTGTTCTGGGTAGAAACTGGAGGCATGAAGTATGTGTTTTTTGATAGAGTGTGATGCCTACAAGTCCATTGTGCAGTAGCACAATAGTATCAAGAAAGTGAATTTGTTGTGTGGATTGTTCCAGGCTTGGGTTGTTGGTAGGGTGAGAGCTGTTGAATTTCTGGTGCAATGTCTCAAGTGAATGCTTTCCATCTGGCCAAATTACAAAGATGCTATCAAGAAATCTTAGGTAGCAGAGAGGTATTTGGGTGCATGTGCTGAGGAACAATGGTTCCATGCCAACCATGACAATATATACATACTATGGTGCTGTGTGGGTACCCACAGCAGTGCCACTGACCTGGAGGTAACATATTATTTCCTAAAGTGAAGTGGTTGTAAGTAAGTACAAAGTGGCAGAGTTTGTCTGGCTACTGCAGTCTGCAGTAGCCTCGTTCAGGATGGTATTCTTGGTGACTCTTAGTCCATCCGAGTGTGCGTTGTATAGGGTTTTCACATCCATGGTGGGTAGGATCATGTTCTCTGCAGAGGTATGGACAAAGATAGTGACTTCATGGCACACTACATATATTAATACAGTAATGCTCACCACTGCACATATAACAAAAGGAATTTTCTCTGAGAGAGTTTTGAACCCAGGGAAACTGACTTTTGGTAGGCAGATTTATTGTTTTCACCTATCAACATTAGCTGACCACTATAAAGATCTGAAACACCTGTAATCACTTTGCCCAGCCCTTTGAAAATTTAGGGCAAGGAACATGATTTGCATCTTTCTGGGTCCTATTATATTCTATCCTGCTTCCAGAGCTATATAAATATGCTTGATGCCTGAGGCCTGAATACCACTTGGCGCTGCATTTAAACATGTGGGCTTATATCCACAAGAGCTCATGCTGAAATAAAAACCGGTTAGTCTTACAGGTGCTGCAACGTTTCTCCTCCACCTTCTCCTGTTTATGCTGCAAGAGACAAACACAGCTGTTTCTTTGGAAATGTTCACTTGGCTGTATTTAGGATGTGCAGATGCATTGGCTGCAGTGATCAATACTGGAAAAGAACAGAAAAAAAGCATGTAAAAATATAGACTGGTGAGAGGCATATAGCTTTGTTTTGGATGGAGGAAGAAAGACTTTCTTATAGAAGTCATTACATATTGTAACACACTGAGAAAAACATGCTACTTTTATTCTTTTGTATCGTACCATCTGGTCAATGAAATTGCTAACTTTAAATCACACTTAAGCAAGCATTGCACAAAGAGACAAATGGAAAGAATGCTCACATTTTTCATTTACTGGGATACAGATGGGTTTCCTGACACTCAGATGACCTGGTTGGGAAGACTAACACAGAACCAAGAATTCTTGGAAGTTTTCAGTCATACATTAACGTTAATTGTTTGGGGAAATATTCTGCGGAGAATTACATGGCCACCCACCACCTAGCTCCAGAAAATAGTAGGTTGTTTTTTTTTTTGCAAAAATACATGTGCTCATACAAGAAACAGTTTTTCCAGAAATATAATTTTTGTATGTAGAAAAATTGTGGGGTTTGTGCAAAAAAAAGTTTTTCTGGGAAATGTGTTTCATGACTCACACTTCTTTTTTGCCCTTGAGGCCATTTATAGGCAGTCTAAGGAGGGCTATGAGTTACTTGAGCTGGAAGAGATGGGTAACTTTATTAGCCCTTGTGCTGTCTCTTAACGCTGTGTTTTATGCAGCTTTTAAAAATAATCACACTACTATTACCTATAAAGCTTGGAAGGAATGGGAATTAAGATATTTTTGAAGTATTATCCACAGTATATTCAGCATATCTATGACTGAAGTGAGAGAGATTTCTAAAACAGGAGTCTTTGTTGGTCCCACGCAGGGCCGGCTCTGACGGAGCTATCCCAGATGCTGAACCTATTTTGGAGGGACAGAGGTGAGAACTTTTCATGTTGGTGACACTTTTGAGACATGCATCATTTCACGACATAGCAGCATATATTTTAAAAATATGAATGAAAGGTTGTCATGAGATATGTTGTGTCCCAATACATTTTATTATTACAATTTATGTATGTGTCCGTAATTACTAGCAAACCAGAGGTTAAACTAACTAACCACTGTCCTGGCCGGGATCCTTCTCAGCCCAGGACGGTGGCGACACACCTACACACTGCAGATGACACACTAACGTGTGGTGACACACAGTTTGGAAAGCTCTGGTATAGAGTAAAACCAAGTGTGGATTCACCTTATCTCTGAAACTGAAGTCTCCGGCTGCTCTTTTCCACTTTCCACATGCTTTACATTTTGCCAGAGGAAACAGAGTCACCATCTGATTCTGAATGTCTTTTAAGTTCCAGATCTCTAAAACTAAAAGCATGGGATCCAAGATATGAGCCAGCATGGAATAGTGGTTCCAGTCTTGGATTAAGACTCTGGGAGACAGTGGTTCAAACCCCATCCCGCATGTGTGGAAACATCACACACACGGTCAACCCCAGAGGAAGGCAATGGCAAACCTTCCCTGAAAAAAAAGAATACTGTGTGATAGATGGGGGTTGGTTGAAAGCATGTAACAACAAATCCAAGCTATAGAAAATATTGATTGATTTGTTTTGTGGACCACTTCAAGCACTAACTAACTAACTAACTAACTAAATAAATAAATTTCTTATTTGAGACAAGTGTTTTATTGTTGGTTCAACAAAAGCAATCTAGTGCAAAGGGAAGAATGTATTCAGAGTACATTCTCATTAGCCCTTAAGTTCTAAGAAGGTGCCAGAGATCTTTAGAAAAATTTGAACATCTTCTGTGTCAGAACTGGCTGAAGGTCTAGGCCTCCAAAGAGTTCTTTTGGTGCCGAACACTGACATATGTTATTGCTATAAGGTTTTATTAATTTGTTTTAAAATGATGGCACACAGGGGGAAAAAACTAATTCTACCCAGACCTACCCTGGCCAACAATCAAATTCCATATTACTGGTTATATGGGGCATCTGGTTTGGGTACACTCTCCAAGATGAACTCTCTAGGTTTATACAGTGCAGCTGCAAACAAAGAAAATATGCAAGTGTGACCGCCACCCCCAATAGCTACGTACAAGCAGGATAGCAACAGAGGAAAATTAACTGCCAAAGTCCATTTTCAGACTTGATGTTTTTCCTAGTCTCAGACTACCAATCTGTTTGCAAACAAGATAACTGAACACGAGTGGCCTCTCTCTGAACAGGAGAGCTGCTAATGTTTGGCCCTGATGCTTAGGAAAGACTCCAAAACTCGTCTGCCTCATGGCAGAAACTCAGTTCACTACACAATCTAATGTTGGAGGGATGGGGCACTCATAAGATGGGTGCATGTAGCCAAATATGAGGACTTCTCCTCTACTAAAGGCATTTTGGGACAAATTCCAATAATTTTATCACGGTCATAGACTGGCATGAGCAAAGATGACAGGTTTTGCATTTTGAGACAAAGTCTTCAAAAGAATTAATGATGTGACCGGACAAAAATATCACAGAGTCTATAGGACTTGCAGTTTTGGGTATTTCCTCCACCTCTCATAATTTACAATACATTATTTTATACTCTTTAGAAGCAGCAAGAGCAAGCCTTGCAACTCTCTGCGAAAGTACAATGGACTTATCAATGAAGGCTTGGTTTCAGATGCTTTATAACAATTTCTTAACAGACAACCCATCACCCATCATGGGAAAATTAGACTGATCTGACCATATTTTGAATCTGTTTATCCAAATAATCATCTGAACATTGCTGCCCTAGATTTATCTTGCCAAAAACAATTGGATCAATGGTACTTTGTATGTTGTTATGGATCTCTCAAAGGACATGGCTCTTAAAGTCAGACTTTATGTACAGATAAAATTCTGTGTTGAATGTTTCCATGCCTATTTTCCCTCTGGTCATATCTGGTTACGGTGCTTCCTGTTTGTACTGAAACAGCCATCAGTAGTCCTTGATTTGTTCTTGCCTATTCTTCACAGTTAAATGAATAAAAGGAGAACTATTGGCAAGAGTGGTCCCAAATCTCTTTTGCAGTCTGGCCTGGGCCTGCCCCCCCGCCATTACCAGCTAGTTTTTCCCATTTATTTATTTATTATATATTTGCTTTGCTTGCTTGTTTATTCATTGCCATCAGTGTACATGGCACTGCACACAAATAGTTTACAATTGTTAATTTGACAGTTTCCTGCCCTCAGGCTTACAATCTAAAGGCAGATGGCAGGCAAGGAGAAGAGGGTGGCAGAGGGAGAGGGGGTTAAGTCTAGAAGATGCGCCTTGCTGTCCTTTCCCTCTGGAAACCATAGCCGTGGCAGCTGGGATGGAGGGCCTCTCCTCAACCCATTTACCTGCAAATCAGTTCAGTGCACAGGTCTTTAACGCTTGAGATTTCTTTACTTACTTATTGGATCACTTGTTTGTTACTTGGATTTGCATTCTGCCTTTTGATTTATTGTGAATAGCTGTGGTTTTTATGGTTTTGTGGGGTTGTGCTTCCATGTCTTCTTGGCATTTTGTAAGCTTTAGCTGGAGACAGGCTGAAAGGTATTTCTAGGGAAGTAAAAAAATTAGTTTCCCACCTACATTTGCGGGTTTAACTTTTATGGTTTTGATTATTTTTCAGTTTCTCCAGCCCCTTCTCCCTCCCCAACTCAAATGCTTCTTTTCCTGGGGAACTTTCTCTCTCATTGGCTCTGCTCAGGCCACACAGCCCTTTAAAAACTTGACTCTGGTCCTCCTCCTCCACCAGTCACTGCCTGGCTGGCTAAGGATGTCAGCACCACAAAACCTCTCTCAATGCCCCACGCACACCCAAGGAAGGAGTGGGAAAGAGAGAGGAAATAGAGGACCCCATGCCGAGCCATCCCCTTTCCCTCTCCTTCTCTTAACCTAGTTTGGACCCTGGGTGTCCCTTCTCCCCACCGTGTCTCAGCCCCCTCCCCCATTTTGATATTTGTGATTTTTCCCCTTTTTCAGGGGTCCTGTGCCCCTTACCCTAGCAAATGTGGAGGGCCAACCATATGTGCTGGTAGAACTTCTTCACAAATATTTTCTGCCAAGACAAAGCACAGGACAGCATTGCTCCCATATTGGGGGGTACCACCAACCATGTCCCAAGTACACAGGTTGTACAGGCAATGACTCTAACTTCAACGTTGTTGACTAGGGAGTACTAATAATGACTTAGATCCAGTAGCTGAGGAAATCTGAGAGCAGCATGATAGTTTTGCTGAGATCCACAGGATAGTTTGGAAAGTGGTACTGGATGCTGGCTGGGAATATTGGACGTAATAGCAAAAAACTTTTTTTGATTCCTGTGCAAGGCCTGTCTCTCACACAGTCATTTGACATGTAACAAAAGGGATATGCTAGGTTTGGGAGAAACTTGGAAGTCGTTCTTGCCATCCCCCATCTCCAGAGGCAGCAGCCTCTCTCCACCGAATGGTGATGCTTTGTGTGCAGGCTGTTTGCAGGTTTTGTAAGGATAGCGTTAGGAGTACAAGAGAGTTGAAAAAAAAAGTTTTAACATCACCCGCACACCCATTGGTATCTTCCTTATCCACCCCACTGCTAGCCCAGTTGCTTTGTATTGTATTGCAATTGTGATCAGAGTTACCTCGGATATCATTTGATTGAAAGCTGGAGTATGCTATGTATAAAAATAATAATAAAAGGAAAATAGAAGTATGACAACTCTTATAGACAATTTTCATATATTCCTTGCCCCCAGCCCCACTCTGCAAGTAAGTTCTTATCTTTTGTTCTCTCATGTATGGCAGGTATGAGAGATGAAAAGACTCTGCTTGTAATATATAAAATAAATACATATAAATGAAACTGGGGAGGAGACAGGCAATAAAAATATTAATTTATTTAAGAAAAGCATAAGAGATGACAGTGGGGAAGGCTATTGGTAGTGAGCAGCAGTTAAATTCACAACCCTGTGTTTTTGTTGATGAAAAGATGATTATTTTCCACCTTTAAAACTTGGCACTGGCAGTGTTTGAAATGAACTTTTTGCATTAGCACACCATAAATATTGAAAATGGTTCCCTCCACCATCTTGCTTTAAAATAACAATACACTCTGGTATAATTATTACTAGTACACTGTTACTGGAGGTACCAATGGATATGTTATTTCCATAAGCCATAAAAGAAATAATGGCACGTTGCGCACTGTTTTAGTGCCACTCATAAAACATTTCCTGTGGAACAGAATAATAATCATATTAATCTAAAACTGGAAGACATCCATATTAGAATAAGCTTTTTATGTAGCAATACTTTAAGAATTGAGTTTTCAGAAAGGGTAACACGGTACTGAGAAGAGGACCTTAAAAGATAATTAAGATCACAAGACTTACAGAAATATGTTTCTGCAGCAGAAACCCTCATCCTTTACCTCTACAAAATCTGTCTATATATATGCCTGGACTTACATACATCCTTCTATGTCTGCTGTGTAGAACTCTGGACAATGGAGAATTTAAGGTTACACATATCACAGCCTATTATTATAGAAGCTGCTGAAGATAAAACTAGGAATTCCACAGATCTGAGTGTGCAGTTCAGAGAAGTGTAGAAATGTAGATCGGAGTGTCTGTCTAGGCCAGAGGTGGGTACAATTTCCACCATCCCCTTCTGCATGTTCCGTTGTAACCCCAGAAAACAGCTGAAAATGGCTTAGCCACTCAGTGATAACTTTTATTTCAGCACCCTGTGACACCGAGCACCAGTGGGAACGTCAGGCTTCAGGGCTAATTCCAGCTTTCCTGGGTCCTGATCCAGCCCTCTTGAGTTCCCCAGAAGTTCATTCCTACTTCATCATGACTCTTATTTGGTAATTTGGTATTTTTCCTGTTTTAAACAATTGGAATCCTTCTCCTACGCTGGCAGTAAGAGCTTCAAGCTAAGATACATTGGGGGGTTTTTATGTTCCACATTTTTGCCTTAGACTGTACTTGAAAATGACCCTTGAAAATAGCTCTGAAATTGAAATTTGGCCTTGTGAGTGACAGAGGTTTCCTGCCTTGACACAGAGAGATCACAATCAACAAGTGCCTACAAACAGGAAAGAGAATTTTGAGCGCTGCTGTTGTGTAATGTTCATTCCACTTAACGGTATCCATTACAAAATGCCTTGAATTAGCTTATCCAAACATGGTCCAAAATTATTTCTCTTGGCAATTTGTCATTTGGGTTGTTAGGTTGTAACTGGGTTGTTATGTTGCTTGGGTGGAGGGGAAAAATACAGGACAGTAGCTCTAGAATTTAATTTGTAAACCATAAACCTAGCGCTTGCGGTCATTAAGAAGATGGCAGCATTTTCCTGTTTCCTGATCTTATTCAATTACTTACTCAGCCTTTGCATTCAGCATAAACTGTATATTTATCTCCATGACCTTTGGAAACAGTCAGAATAGCAAGTGGAAAACAAGCAGTTTGAGAAGGGGAAAATCCAACCTTGAAAAGCAGCCTGTTGTAGGTTACCTTTCTGGTTTCATTTAAATCATTCCTGCTGTGTTTTACAAATTATTTGTAAATATAGAACTTAGAACTCCACCCCCCACAGTATATAACAGCTGTTGATTCTGCCTTCTTTTTACTGCTTTTATAATCCATATTTTCACCTGTGATTGCATCAAGGTTCTTCTTACTGAGAGCTTTCCCCCCGTTGTGTACATGTGCTACTGCTCATTGGTGAAATTCAGAATAGTGAAGGGTCTACCATTGCATTCCAAAGCATCTGGAAAGGTTGAAATAGCTGATTATATTTAGCCAGTGGGGGCTGGGGGGGGTAGGCAGGTGGAGAGAAGACTGATGGGAAATATAATAACAGTTTTCAGATTTTGAAGGGTTGTCATGCAGCAAGTGGAATGGTAGGCTTCCTTTTGCTCCAGAGCATGGGACTAGTGCCAGAAGGGGGGAATTGCAAGGAATCAGAGTTTGGTTAAGCCAAGTAGTCAATAGAGCTATGTCAAAAAAGATCTTTCATGTTTTTCCGCCATTCTTGTTCAGTTTGATAGAAGGAAGTTGTTTTACAAAAAAAAAGAAAAGATTTTTTTTCTCTGGTTGACATTTTTGTGCAAATGAAGCATGGTTCTTAGGCGTGGCTTAGTCATGAAGTGGCCAACAGGTATGTCCTCTCTTGCAGCGTGGTTTCCTCAGTTAAAGCAGATGTGAAGCCCTCATAAGGTACCTCCATCCATGGGGCTTTTTCAGGTTAGTCTGCAAAGTGATGAAAGAAGGTATAAACAAGTACACACAGATGTAGACACTCACACAGCTCTTGACCATAGAATAAGCTCAAAAACATAGTCGAAAGACGTTCAGAGTAAAATCAGTTGTATTCATAGAATCATAGAATCATAGAAATGTAGAGTTGGAACAGACCACAAGGGCCATCCAGTCCAACCCCCTGCCATGCAGGAACACCCTCAAAGCACTCCCGACAAGTGGCCATCCAGCCTCTGCTTAAAAACCTCCAACGAAGGAGACTCCACCACACTCCGTGGCAGCACATTCCACTGCCGGACAGCCCTGACTGTCAGGAAATTCCTCCTGAGGTTCAGGCGGAATCTCCCCTCCTGCAGCTTGCATCCATTGCTCCTTGTCCTGGTCTCAAGAGCAGGAGAAAACAAGCCCACTCCCTCCTCGACATGACACCCCTTCAAATATTTAAACATGGCTATCATGTCCCCTCTCAACCTTCTCTTCTGCAGACTAAACATACCCAGCTCTCTAAGTCTGTCCTCATAGGGCATGGCTTCCAGGCCCCTCACCATTTTGGTTGCCCTCCTCTGGACCTGCTCCAGCTTATCCATATCCTTCTTGAATTGGGGTGCCCAGAACTGGACACAGTATTCAAGATGAGGTCTAACCAATGCAGAATAAAGTGGTACCAGTACCTCCCTCGATCTAGACACCATACTCCTATTGATGCAACCAAGAATTGCGTTGGCCTTCTTGGCTGCCGCATCACACTGCTGACTCATGTTCAGCTTGTGGTCTATGAAGACTCCTAGATCCCTTTCACACGTACTGTTAGCCAGCCACGTGTCCCCCATCCTATATTTCTGCATACCATTTTTTCTGCCTAAGTGTAGGACCTTACATTTCTCTCTACTGAAATTCATTTTGTTAGCCTTGGCCCAGCTCTCCAATCTGTCCAGGTCCTTTTGAATTTTGATCCTGTCATCAGGCGTATTAGCAACCCCTCCCAATTTGGTGTCATCTGCAAATTTGATCAGCGTGCCCTCTATTCCTTCATCCAAGTCATTAATGAAGATATTGAACAGCACCGGGCCCAGGACAGAACCCTGTGGCACCCCACTAGTCACTTCTCTCCAGGATGAGAATCTGCCATTGGTGACCACCCTTTGGGTACGGTCAGTCAACCAGTTACAAATCCACCGGACAGTAGCCCTGTCCAGTCCACATCTTACTAGCTTCTTTGCAAGAATGTCATGGGGAACTTTGTCAAAGGGCTTACTGAAATCAAGATATACTATGTCCACAGCATTCCCTTCATCTATCAAGCAAGTAACTCTGTCATAAAAAGAGATAAGATTAGTCTGGCATGACCTATTTTTGAGAAATCCATGTTGACTTTTCGTAATTACGGCATTGTTTTCTAAGTAATTAGAAACTGACTGTTTGATGATCCGCTCCAGGATCTTTCCAGGTACTGATGTCAGGCTAACTGGGCGATAATTATTTGGGTCCTCTTTTTTCCTCCAGTCTGCCGGAACTTCTCCTGTCCGCCAAGAGTTTTCAAAGATTATAGCAGGAGGTTCCGCAATGACCTCTGCTAGTTCTTTTAAAATCCTAGGATGCAATTCATCTGGCCCTGGAGACTTGAATTCATCCAGTGTGGCCAGGCTCTTTAACAGGGGAACCAAACATTCTGGGAAGAGGACAGATTTTAGCAAAGCACTATTAGTATGAGCTTCCTGGTGGTGAGGACTGCTTAACAGAGTATGTTTCAGGAGCTGGTGGGTTCTCCATCACTGGAGTGAAGCAAAAGTACTATGGTCCAGTACTGGACATAAGAGGGAGCGGGGTTATCTTTGTTGCTTCTTGCAATCTCTTCCATCGCCTCTCATATCAAATCTGTGGATCTACCAGTCCTTTACAGCAGATTTTCAAGAGGCATGAGATGCTCCGAAATGAGGATATGAAAAAAAACACTTTACTGTTTCTGATATTCTAGTTGAAATTATCTATGTGTTTGTTTATGTGTGTACCTATATGGGCTCTGCAAGTCATGTTTAGAGTCGATTCATAGGATTTGATGAGACAGAAATTGACTGAAGCTACATTGATTTCAGTGAGACTACTATAATAAGGAATAAGTCTGGATTGACAAAGAAGTTTCAAGGTTCAATTCCACTTATCGTTTTACTAAGAAAGAATGCTTGGGCAGTACAACTGGGAAAGATGCCTCTCCTGGAATGTATGAAACAATAGTTACAGTATTTATAAGATACCTTCATTCAATTAAACCTGCTTAAGCTCTCACTAAAGGGTTCTGTCCTGGGCCCAGTGCTATTCAACGTCTTTATCAATGACTTGGGAGAAGGAATAGAGAGCATGCTGATCAAATTTGCAGATGATGCCAACCAAATTGGGAAGAGTTGTAAATACCCCAGAGGACAGGACCAAAATTCAAAATGACCTTAACAGACTGGAGAGCTGGGTCAAAACTAACAAAATGAGTTTCAACAGAGAGAAATGTAAGGTCTGACACCTAGGCGGAAAAAATGAAATGCACAAATATAGGATGGGAGACACCTGGCTGGATTACACTCCATGTGAAAGGGATCTAGAAGTCTTAGTAGACCACAAACTGAACATGAGTCAGCAGTGTGATGCAGCAGCTGAGAAAGCCAACATGATTCTTGGTTGCATCAATAGGAGCATGGTGTCTAGATCGAGCAAAGTAATAGTACCACTCTATTCTGCCTTGTTCAGACCTCATCTAGAAGACTGTGTCCGGTTCTGGGCACCTCATTTCAAGAAGGATATTGACAAGCTGGAGCGTGTCCAGAGGAGGGCGACCAAAATGGTGAAAAATCTGGAATCCATGCCCTATGAGGAGAAGCTTAGAGAGCTGGGTTTGTTTAGTCTGCAGAAGAGAAGGTTAAGAGGGGACATGATAGCTATGTTTAAATATTTGAAGGGATGTCATGTCGAGGAGGGAGCAGGCTTGTTTTCTGCTGCTCCAGAGACTAGGACAAGGAGCAATGGATTCAAACTACAGGAAAGAAGATTCCACCTGAACCTCAGGAAGAACTTCCTGATAGTCAGAGGTGCTTGGCAGTGGAATATGCTGCCTCAACACAGTGTGGTGGAGTCTCCTTCTTTGGAGGGTTTTAAGCAGAGGCTGGATGGTGAGTGCTTTGATGTGTGTTCCTGCATGGCAGGGGGTTAGACTGGATGTGGTCTCTTCCAACTGTACTATTCTATGATTCTATGGAAGCAGCATGTTAAATATTCCAGTATTTTGAGTGGGTAGGTACAATGTCCTTGTAAAATCCTCTTTATAAAGCAATATTTGTGGCCCCCTCCCCAGATATTCTGTATGCTAAATCCAGAGTATCTAATAGTAAGGTTTTGGAGGTTTTGGAGGAGATGTAATTCAAAACATCTGGAGAAGAACACATTGCCTACCCCTGCTCTAAAGGTTTCTGGGCCTTTTGTGTAGCCACTGTACACTGGAGAAGCACAGAGGCCAGAGTTTGTCTACCATTAGACTTTAAATTTTAAACCAAAGTATTAAGAGAAAGCCTACAACAGTGTGGTCGGGAGGACTGTTTTACAGGAATTACATTAAAAATCTCTCTTCTGTCCCAGCCCCCTTTCTTCATCGGTCCCTTGTTCAAATATAGCATCTCTTCTAATCTGTGGCCATGTTATTGATATGTTTTATACTTTGATCAGTGCCCCTTCACATTATTTATGAACAAATCTATTTCAATAAAAGTATTGATAGATTTTGTTTTGGTTCTCCATGTTTAGTTGTTTTCCTATAAACCTCCTTTCACCAGCCCTACCCCAGTACTCAAATCCATATATCTTGCTTCATTCACATTAAGGAAGCAGCCTCTTGTCAGCCTCTTTCTTTTTCAGTCGGAAACAAAGAGTCTAAATTGGATCCAAAGGCTCACTCAAATGTGCACTGCATTGCTACGTAACATAATACATAACTGAATGCCAATTCAAATCTGCTTGCACATGTAACTGGAAGCATTTGCTTGGGGGGTGCAGCCAAGTGTGCAGCCCATTGAAAGAAATCAGAAAAAAAAATGTAAATACCCACCCCAAAGTGTGGGTGCCGTTCTGAGATGTACAGTGCTTTTCTTGACTTATATACACAAGAATATTATACTAGGTCATAGGAAATCTAATCTAGTTCCACAGTCTGTTTCCACAGTGGCTGATCAGATGCCTCTGGGAGGCCCACAAGGAGAACATGGTTGTGCTCTCGCTTCCATTGTCTCCCAGGAACTGGTTTTCAGAACAGAAATGTAAACAGTGCCCAGTTTCAGTCTTACTGTGTTTCTACAAGTCCCATCGACATTTCTGTCTCATTACGTGTTTGTATCAGCATGTGAGACTTTCTTGTTTTTCCCACTTGGAAATTCATATACACATTTACAATTCCATAATGTATATGCGTTTGTATTTATATAACATATAAGTAATATATTGTTATATATTATTGATGCTATTTGTTTATCTTTTTTATATACATTCCCCACTAATACTGTTGTGGCCAAGAAAAGTGGAGATAACCAGGTTCAGGGAAAAATCAAAAAGCCATTTTATTGTTAACAATAACTTGCGCAAGGGCAACAGTTATCCCAGAACTGTTGTGTCAGTTAATTGAGGTAGCATCACTATATACCTTTTGTCTTCTATGTCAGCAATCAATCATTTACTTAGCCCACCCATCACTGGAGAAAAAGATCTTTGGTTAACTTTTCCATTACATCATTGACTGGCACACACGTGTACAGAAGAGAACAAAGAGTTAGTTTAGAAAATGATACAAAATAATGGTAGGGAGTATAGTGCCTCCCTGTGAATTCCCAGACCTTTGAATGTTGCAAGGCCATTCTCTAAAATTTGAGATAAGACAGACATCTGCAATTTACTCAGAGGCACAATTCAATTCGCTTGTTTTTCCTATTCAAGTGGCATTGGATTTAACCCCTTCAATACATCTTTGTGCACATTTTCCAGTGGTGATGGTTTTAATAATCTGTAACAATGTTTGCATATTTTATTCTTTCAAAATGTATTGCAAGCTTTGCAAATGTGTGAGTATTTGAGGTGAAGTACATTTTGCTCATGAGTTCCAGAAGGTGCAAAATGGTTAATTGCAGTGAGAATCTCAAAATACTGAATTTCTTTTCTTCTTGCTGTATCTGATCCTAGAGATAACATAGAATAGCTGCCATTTAATATTAGCCTTGTCCTTTATAAAGCAAACTAAGTTGGTGGTCATCATTACCTTGTGGCAGCAAATAATCTATTCTCATAATATATTCTTGAAAAATCTGCACTCTCCTTCAGTATTCCTATACCAAGCCATCCTCATCATGCCCATTCATGAAAGATTAAATTACAAGCAAGAGTGAGTGCTAAAGTAGCTCTAAAAGTGTTATACCAACATTGTCATGTGTCTATGAATAAAAGTAGCACTGCAAAAATATCCAGAATTTTTTCGTGAAGCATGGAGATATGTTTACAGGATCTGACTTTAGCCTTGAAAATATTTTAAAATAAATTGAATATACATATATTGAACAGCAAAAGAGACAGGCAGTGAATTTCTTCTTTCTGACAATGCGTGAGCAAGCATCAAGAGCCAAGCTAGATACAGTGTGTGACTTGGGCAGTTAAGATCTTCCATATTATATTAAATTTGTGATTTTAGTCTTGTGTATAAGAGGGAGAGGGGGTGTCCAGTTGAGTCTGTAACACTGGCCATTTCCACACTGTACTGTTATAGTGCTATTATTCCACTTTCAACATCCTATGGAAACCTGGGGTTTACCTTTGAGGCCCCTCCCTAAACAGCAAACTCCAGGATTCCATAGGATGTTGAAAGTGGACTAATAGCACTATAACAGTATAGTGTGGAAATGGCCTCTGTTGCGTGGAGAGGCAGATTTATTTGAGAGGCCAAAGGTTTGTTGTCACTGTTTTTTACATCTTGATACTGTTTTCTCTGAGTCATTCAGAAATCCCTGGAAACTGGTGCATCACAAAATATTTGATCACCTGGAATATTGGAGACCTGCCAGAAGTTATAGGTAGACATGTAACCATCTCTTAATTCAGATTAGGAGAGGGTTTTGAGCACAATTCAGAAGACTAGGGTTGGAATCACTCAGTCATGGAAATTCATTGGGTGGCCTTGGGCAGGTCGCATTCTCTCAGCCTCAGAGAAAAGCAAAGGCAAACTCTCTCTGAACAAATCTTGTCAAGAAAACACCTTAGGATTGCCATGAATTGGAAATGACTTGAAGAGACACACAACAACAACAATTTAAATGAAATTTCTAATCTTATTCGTAAATATGCATGAAAGAATGGAAAATGTAGGTGTTTTCCTAATCTTTGATGGCAGTTACTTTGAGTACCAGTGGGTGCATGAAAACCTAGTTTCTCTAGCTTTCTCTGCTTCTCTAGCAAGGTGCAATGCTGGACCTGTAAATTTCGTCTGTAGATAAGTTTATACTCCTCGTCTCACTCACTAGTAAAATAATTCTGCAAGTCTCCAGTTTAATAAACATAGGCCAGTTTAGAACACCTGCAAGAAGCACATGGGAGCAAATGAGTAGCTGAACAGTAAGGAAGGACATGTGGAATCAGATATTTACTTTAGATCCAATTAAAAATTAAGAGCATAAAAAAGTTAAAAGGCTTTTAACTTCATAAAATTTGAAACCAGCTAAAACAAATTAAAACTACTATGACTACTAAACCACAGCACATTATACAAGGCATTCATCCTGAAAAATCAATTTGAAAAGGTTTTCCAGAAAGAAAAGATTTTTGCCTCTCAGCAAGATAAGGAAGGTGCCAGTCTAGCTTCTCTAGAAAGGAGTTTTTTGTTTGTTTGTTTTTTCTGTTGCTTCTAAATGGGTTACTCTGCATCTGCTTGGAAATCCACGGAAACTATGTTTTGGTGGTAACTCTGTCCCCTCAACAGATACACAGATATAGGCCACTTCCGGACTAGGCTGTTAAAGTGCTATTATTCCACTTACAACATCCTGTGGAATCCTGGGGTTTGCAGTTTAGGGAGGGGCCTTTGAGGCAAACCCCAGGATTCCACAGGACGTTGAAAGTGGAATAGTAGCACTATGACAGTCTAGCTCAGAAATGCCCATAGTCTTTACATTCCCACCTATTCCTCATTTCTTTTGTCCACCTTTCTTGTAGGACTGATAGGGATCTTCACCTATTGCTTTGGCAGTCATTCTTCATTCTACCATCTGCCTTTACTGGTCTTTGTTCTACTTTGTGTTGTCTTCATTCTATCTTCTCTGCTCCTTGGAGCTTATGGGCCCCAAGGGCCTTTTCAGGAAGCATTCAGAATGTGGGGTGAAGATTCCACATATGGATGGCCACACATACTGTCTCTTCGTACTTAGGTGAAGACTATAGGGTAAACTTATGCCTATACTCCAGACATTTACTTTCTCTGTGCCTCTGTACACGGCCCCGTCACTGTCTTCTCCCATCCCCCTCTGGCCATAGAGAAATTGTTCACCCCACAACGGCCGTTGACTCAGGCTGCACCAACAACCACCCAGCTCCTCCATTAGAAAAATGAACAGCCCTTTTGATCCAGATGAATGTGTTGGTTCTGACTTTGGTTCCTGCCCCTGTCCCATTGGGGCAACAGTGGCCTAAATCAACTCAGCATACCCAGAGAACTAAAGATACCCTGTGACACCAGGAAGACTCTAGGGGGAAACAAATTCCCAAAAGCAAAGCATTCTTCCTTTACCTCCAAGAAAAGAAAAGGAAGGAAGAAAGAGAGAGAAAGAGACCCACATGAAATCCAACAACATCACAGATACTTCGAGTGGAGGGCACTCAAGAGATACTCTTCCAGCCCATCATAGGTTCTACTTTCCCTGATTCCATTGCTTCACCGTTGCCTCAGCCCTGTCTCAGAATGCATTGCTAGTAATATAGATAGGCAGACTTTTAATGATGTTCTGATTATTGGATACTGCTCAGAAAGCGTCCAGCCCTCATTTACCAGTGTAGGGCTCCTGAGATCCCAAGGCTAAGGCCCAAAAACTGTCTGTGTGCACTGAAGCAGGCGCTGAACCACAGATTTCATCATACAGGAGCAGGTCTTGGTCCTGAGAAGATCTTTGCTTTGCTTCCTTCATCAGAACTGTGCCCTCCTTCACCTGCTTATTTGTACAGAGGCCATTGCTACTAAAGGGAGCATGCTGTACCACCCCTCCCATTTTGCTACTGGGAGCAACACCCCACATACCCTCTGCACTATACCCATCTTATGGCTATCATGTGAGCTGTGATGAATATTATAGAGAGCATCCTAATTCCCCTCCCCACTGAAGGCCTGGGCACACCTTCCAGAAACCAGCCATCATGCACTTTCAACCCAATCACAATTACCCGTGGGTCCGCCTAGGGCTTCTTCAACCTCTGTCCACCCTTCTCTTCCCTGTGGGTTCTGTCAGCTCCACGCAACATCCAGTCCCCCACCTCGATTTATCCAATTCAGATTGTAGTGATTTTGACTGTAGTTTCCACTTCTTTTGCAGGCCAAATCACAGCAGGCCTTGATGGCAGGGCCAGCTCCACTAAGGGAAAAGACTAGGGACCTACTCCAAGGGATTTCATTGGACCACTCAACAACTGTGATGCTCTTCCAGCTCTATGATTCTATGGCCCTTTCCACACGGGGTAAAAAAACGGCTTAGGGCGACCTCATCCGGAGGTCGTCCACACCGTGGAGCGCGCTAGAGCGGTTTGAATAGTGGAGGTTCCACACTTCAAACTGCGCTAGCGCGGCCGCAAGGGGTGGCGCGGCGCGTTTTTTAAAAACCACATTTTATGTGGTTTTTACAAAACGCGAGCGCGCTGACCTGTTGCAGCGCCCCGTGTGAAGCTGCAGGGATGCGCTAGCGCGTCCCTGCAGAGCTACCTGGGGGCGGGTTTCCGGCTGGCGCGCTGCCCTGATTGGCGGAGCGCCGCCGGAAGTCGCCGGCCGCCATTTTGGGCGCCACTGAACGCCGCCGAAACTCGCCAGCGTGTGGAGCGGCGAACGCGCGCTCCCTGCAGGGACGGAACAACCCGTTTTCAGGTAAGATCCGTCCCTGCATGCGCTGCCCCATTCCCCCGTCCCCCGTGTGGAAAGGGCCTATGAAACATCCATCCACATCCTCCTTTGACCTGGTTGTTGGGTCAATCCCACACGATGTGTCTCTTCAGATGATCTCAGTTTTTACACAGAGCAGATCACAAGAATGGCCAAGACCTTGGACCTACACATGAAGGTTGTGAACTGCCCCCCTGTGTCAGATCCAGGTTTTGAAATGGTTGAACCACAGAATACACATCTTGAAACTATTCTTTGCTCCTTTCACTATGGAAGGTTGCCCAGTACTCCTGACAAACCCCAGCCATGATTCCCTCCACCTCCAGAAAGATTGAGAGCCTCTAAAGGATATAGGAGTGGACTGTGAAGTACTTTTTAAGCACCTCCAACCAAATTCAATCATCACTGAAACAGCACAGTTGAGATTAACAAAGAAGGCCCACTTCACCCTAGCAGATAAAGAGGGACATGAGATCGATTCTGTGGCTCTATAGGAGTGTTATTATTTATTTCAACTGTATATTAAAATATTTCTATCTTGCCCTACAATAAAATCAATTACAATAAAATCAATTTAAAACAATAAACAGTTTACAATAAAATCAATTTAAAACAATAAATAGTAACACTAGTTTTGTAAGATTAAAGATCTATTAAGTAGTTTTATCATTTAAAGCCAGATGAATTAAAAACAGTTAAAACAATTTCATCCAGGATGCAACCATATGCATTCTGGATAAAATCAGTTAGGCTTTAATAAAAAGTCAAGTTTTGACTTGTTGCTGAACTGGTGCCATTTGGCCTCCAGAAGGAAGGAATTCCACAACTGAGGTGCCAGTGTAGAACAGACTCCTTTCTATGTCTTCCCACACTGTATATCCCCAACTGGTGAGACACAGAGGATCTGAATTTTCAGGCAGGTGTAATTTTCAGGCAGGTGTATATATGGAGAGGCCCTCAAATATCAAGGTCCCAAGCTGTTATCACTAGCACCAGCACTTATGCAGGAAGCATATGAGCTGCCAGTGCAGTTCCTTCAGAACTGGTTTTATGTGGCATCTGAATAGAATCTCAATGAGCTGATGCATCTTTCACTAGCTGCAGTTTCCAAGTTATCTTCAAAGACAGACCCACACAGACTGCACTGCAGTAGTCTATCAGGAAGTTGCCAGTATATGGGCTGTCATGAGTAAGTTGTTCCTCTCCAGGAAAGTTTGTACCTGGCAGATCAGCTGAAGCTGACCCCAAGCTCTCTGAGCTACTGTGTCTGGGCCTCCAGTGACAAAGAGGGATTGTGTACATTATGTACATGTTCCTTCCAAGGAAATGCAGCCCCACACAGGGCAGATAACCTACCCAATTCCTGGACCCTGGAAATACCAGGCCTCAGCTTCAGTTTATTGACCCTCATCCAGCCCACTACAGCATCCAAGTACTGCTCCAGCATGACAAGGAGAAGTAGAGCTAAATAAATCAGCATACCGATGGTGTCCGACCCCAAATATCCAAATGATCCCTCTCAGTGGCTTCATACTGAACCCTTGAACAGTATGGGAATCAAGACTAAATCTTGTGGTAATCCATAGCACTGTGGCCATGTGGCTGAGCAAGAGGGAGTCCCCAAGTGCCATTCTCCGCAACCAACTTGCAAATAGGACTGGCACCACTTTGCCACGATGCCCTTTTCTCACCTGCCATAGGCAGTCCAGTGGGATATCATGCTCAATGGTATCAAAAGCCATTAGAAGATCCAGGAAGATCAACAGGGTAGCACTCCCCCTGCCATTCGCCTGGAATAGGTCATCAATCAGAGCAACCAAGGCTGTCTCAGTACCGTCTCAGTCTCCAGGTCTTTGACCATTTTGGTCGTCCTCCTCTGGACATATTCCAGTTTATTAATCTCCTTCCTGAACTGTGGTGCCTGGAAGTAGACACACATTCCAGGTGGGGTCTGACTCAGGCAGAATAGAGTGGTTCTTTCCCTTTCCTAGACCTAGACGCTGTACTCCTATTGATGCAGCTCAGAATTGCATAGTGGGTTTTTTTTAACATCGTATCACAGCCATTGAGATGTAGGTCTCTGTTTCTCCTACAACACTCATATGTACAAGTACACCCACATGTCCACACACACATGTAGAAACATCCTAGATACTCAGAACTGTCTGAAGGTTTGTTCTGAATGTTGACTATTATCTTCTGAAAGCATTTCTGGCCTTGCTCAGAAAAGGAAAAAAACTTGTAATAGAATCTTCTTAGGTTCTAGCTCCCCCTGCAGATTAAGTTACAAAAATGCTTGTCTGATTTTCTTTTGTGGCACAGCTTTAGAAAATGTCACTTAGCTACATAGCAGTGCATATATGCTGACTGTGTTCTGTACCAGAGGTACTCTTGGACACATGGGGCATAAGATGTCTGTTGGATCAGTATTACCAAAGGGGCAAACTGGCTGCCTGCTAGAAGCCCACAAACTGAACATGAGGACATCATGCTTATTTTTTTCTTCAGCAAAAAGTGTTCAGGGCACGGTGGATACTTGTTATGAATGTAGAGGTTCTAATAGCTGAACCATGGGACTTTTGGCCCACAAAGGTTTCTAATCCCTTTTTAGTACCATCTAAGAATTTATCAGCAGTTCTTGTTGCAGCATGTTCCATTAGTTACTTATGCACTGTGTGAAGCAGTACTTTTATTGTTATATGAATTTTAAATCTGAAACATAGGAAGCAACTGTTTTTAAACAGAGCGAAGAATGTAGCTTAATAAGTGATTTCTTTTTCTTCAGAGAGACAATCATTATAGGAGAAGCAAAGGGAAATTCATGTCATTCGGGGAGGTCATGTCCTAAACAGAGAATTCGTGATTTCTCTGTCTGACATGTGTGACACACAGCACACTATGCACTTGGAGTCTCCAAGTGGGGACCCTTTAGCCAGACTTGTACCCCTTACCTCCAGCATCACTCATGCTCTGTTCAATCACGAGCCCTGCATATTGCATTTGGTTTCCCATAGGTGCCAACCAAGGTTACACCTAAGCAGAGCCAACGCAGGTGAGTACTCTGCCAGTTTAACTGAATAACCAGAGTGTCCTCCACGTACTATGAAGCACTGCCCTCAGAGTTTGCTCCAGAGTCTACGGCAGGTCTCACAAGAGAAGGATGTATCTGGCTGTGCTCCTCCATTTGCACTGCTGCTTCATGGCCCATTTTAAACTACGTCATCTCTCTTTAGCCTACAGCTTTACTTGCTGTTTCTGGAATTTGATCTTAAACTGCACCAGTTCACTCATATCAGATTAAAGCAGCTATGGAAAGAATATTCACAGTTATTTCTTTCCTAGCCAAAAATAAAGAGGGGAGGGGACCCCTGATATTCAGGAGCCAGCTGGAAAGAATAATAGCACAATGGTGAGAAGTCTGTCCAGTTTTCATCCAGTGTTTGCACATCTCAAAGTTTTGGGAATTTATTCTGTGCAAAAATGCACAAGTTCTTTGTATGAAAATTGTGACTTTTTTGAGCAAAAAACATAGTTTCCAAAGAATCATGTTAGTGTTCTTGTGCAATATTGCTCTTTTTATGCAAATAAAACCAAAAAAAGCATACAAAAATAGGCACATGGGAGATTTGGGTGCAGGATTGCATTTGTGCATTTTGCACAAAATGTGGCTGTGTTGTTTTTGTGTGTAAATGTGCAAGATTTCTCTTTTTGCACTACAGCTAGCACTCTTAGACAAAAAAAATAGCTCTCTGAAAATAGTTTTTTCTGCACTAAAAAGTCACATGTGTCTCCACACATAATAATTTCCCGAAACTTTTAAGGATGTGTGAATATAATGCAAGATTTATGCAGTTTTCACCACGGTGAGGAGAAATGCAGAAATGATTTGCCCTTACTTGGGAAAACAAGATATACCCCCTACATCAAACAGATGGCATCTCCAAATACTCTGAAAATTGGTCAGTTGGGTCATGCACCCTCTTGTCCCCTGCTATTTTCACTATCTGAATATATGCCCCCCCCCTGCATGTACTCCTTTCTAGGCTATCTCCCTCTTGGAAACCTTATATGCATGTTTGATCTAGGGATGTAAAAACCCCTGTTCTAATTGTGTTGTGCCTTTCCAAATACCACTTACACTAAACTCGCATACTTTTTCTTAGCAGAATCAAGGGTTTTCTTATTTGATAATAATAGCTGGCATCCTATTGGGGAGTTATATCATTGTAAGCTATCTTACAATCGTGTAAAGTTGAACTACACAATGTTTGTATTCTTAGGAGGGGAGGAGAGATTCAGCACAACAGAGCCAGGAGTGTGGCCATTGGTCAACATGTCCTAACGTACAACACATCCTGTTGTACAGTAGGACATCTTCTGCACTACACCATTGTTCACTGATGCAGTTTGCTAGCATGGTTCCATATCACATCAACGATATAACTCCATCATTGTAAAGTTACAATTGTAGCCTTTGATGCAGGATCTCGGCCCTGATTTGTATCCTGTCTTTCCTCTTCACTGAATCCAGGACAGCATACAAGGGCCTTCTGATCTTGATCTCATAGCAGCCCTGTGAGATAGGCCAGGCTGAGAGTAGATGACTAGTTCAAAGTTACCCAGTGAGTTTTATATCTCAGTGAAGATCAGAACTAAGGTTGCCAGGAGAAATAAGGAACAGGGCTCTTTTCTCTTTAATGGTGTGTAGAATGGGGAATTTCAGCAGGTGTTCCTTGTCAGGCAGCACCTGCTGAAATGTCCTCTTCAGGGTAGCCATTAAAGAAAGACATGCTCCGACTATTATTTCACCTGGCAATCAGAGCCTGGTGATAATGGGGGTTCTCATTACCAAAGTGACGGAGCTGAAGAGAGATAGTTCTCCTTCCAGGCATACAAATGGTTAATAAACTGCTAGAGTTAGGTTGCATTTTATTGGGGGTCAGCATCACAGGTCACAAGAGATAGTTGCCCGATTGGGGGGGGGTGAGAATCTTCAAGATGCTTTGATGAAGAAGTTATGTAAACCCTCAAGAGACTGAGAACAAAACAGAACACCCAAGACATCAACCAGAGGGGCCAGAATGTTGGTTGCAGGTCGGCTAAGCTAGGCTGTGCCTTCTGGCTCTTCCTAAGCACACCATCTCAGAAACTGACCGACGATGTGGGTAGCTTAGAATGTTACTTAGTTAGTCGCATCAGGATTTCTGTTCTTTTGAAAGCTTTGGCTGATTTGATGGAATTATCTATACTTGTAATTACCAAGTGAACCTGGGAGGGGAAAGCCTCTCATGCAGGGTGATATTTTCTGTTATTCAGATTGCCTGTTCTTAGAAAGAATGCTTTCCTGTAAAGAACTCTCTGCTTTCTCTCCATTCCCACATATTTCTCAGCAACACACATAGAGAGGATTCCTCTCTCCCAGGGGAGGGAGGAAAAAAGGATCTCTAAGCTTAGATATTGGTGGCTCCCTTGTGGCCCCTCACTGGGTTCTGGAGATAGAAGTTTAATTCAGTAGGTGGTGGCAGTGTTTAATTAATGGAATCTGTGGATTTTCTATCTCCTTTTCAAGGGCAGAAGTCAGCATTGACTGGGAGAAGGGCCCCAGTTTTTTAACACCTGGGTCTGTGAAGTCCTATCTAACGTTCTAACCAGTGTACCATCCTGGCTCTTTCTGTACCAGAGTATACACGAGGGTTTGGGTACATAGGCCATTTCCACATTCGACTGTAACAGCGCTATTATTCTATTTTCAACATCCTATAGAATCCTGGAGTTTACAGTTTAGGGAGGGGCTTTTGAGGCCCCTCTCTAAACTGCAAACCCCAGGATTCTATAGGATGTTGAAAGTGGAATAATAGCACTGTAACAGTCTAGTGCAGAAATGGCTATAGTTATGCAAGTGTTCTTGAAAAAATAGAGCATGAAGTTTATTATTAAAGCTTTTGTTAAAAATAATATCACAAATTTTGCATGGCATTAAGACTAAGGCTACAATCTTTATACCTCCTTACCTGAGAATAAGCTCCAATGGAGACTTAACTTCTCAGTAGACATGTATGCAATAAAGAAAATGAATATTATCAGGCATTTTTATCCCAATAAAAAGTTTACAACTTTATATTGCAAATCACATGTTTCAAAAGATGTTTTAATAATATGCTGTGGGACTTAATCATTTTTGTACCATTTTGTACACCAGTTCCTGAACACAGTGTAGTGTTTATTGAAATCAATTCCTAGGCAGCTTTTCTCCAAATATGTATATGAGCTTCAGCCTTTAACAATGAAGGAAAAGCGCAGCCCACTGTCTACATTTTGTGCCCTGCAAACACCACAGGAGACCCTCAAAGCCCTCCAAAACACATTTTAATAGCACTTTAATTGGCAGATTTTCCATTCATATCAGGAATCATGCTATAGCTTGCTTTAGAATAATTATGCTCTGTTAACCAGAATAAAAATACTTAGCCTTTAAAAGTGACACAAATGGTTTATTTTTTTTCTGCTGTTGGATTAAAGAACAAGAGGGTAAATCTTTTTCCCATCCCTGAAATGGTAATTATCAGGACCTGATCATTAGCAATTAAGTATATCCATGGTGGTCTTTTGCATCATTCAAAACCTCTGCCCATTAAAACAGAGATGTGTGTTGATCTCTTAAGGATTTATTCCTTTAAGAACCTCTGCACTTTGCTCCCATTTTTCAAACATACATGTGTATTTTCAAGCCATCTATCTATCCGTTTGTCTATCCATCCATCTACCTACCTGCCTGCATACAGAGAGAGAGGGGAACCTTTTCCCATGAGTATAGTTTGTAGGGTTCTCAGTTGTTCTAACACAGTAATATATGTTTCTAAGTGTCTCTTGATAGGATTGATATTGTAGTGCAATCAGCACAACCCAAAAGTGGATTTATAAAATGTGCAACTCAACTTATGTCCGAGATTAAGAAATGGCTCTAATCAGGATCTGGTAGCCTTGTCTTGTAATTTCTTAAGGAATACACTACAAAATTGCCTTAATGGTTTATTAAATGGGATATAGGAAACACAAAGTAGGAGGTTCTTCTTCCAAGTATGTTCAAATTGGAATGTTCTGTTGAATTGCACCCGGCTTAAACCTGCAATATCTTTTGAGGATTGTTGCTTCTGCTTTGCTTCCCCCACCCCTGTTTTATTTTGTTGTTCTTGTTGATAATGATGATGTTGTCTTGGCACTTTTGCAGCATGTTGTGTGTTGTACTGATCTTTTTTAAAAAATGACTATGCACACCACCCAAGTGTCCCCAGTTTGTTTGTTTGTTTTTTAAGTGTGTAGTCTGGACCAAAAATATACAGTTGAAAGAAATGATGAACTGGATGTGCTTATATCTGTGCTACACAAAAAGACTGGGAAAAATTAGATACCTGTTTGGCACTGACCTAAATTAAGTTGTTAGTCCCAATCAATGCCATTCGTTCAATAGATTTCTTGTGGTTGGGATTAAAAACTGGATTTAGTTCTATGGGTTTAATGAGAACTTAAACTGCAACAATGTCAGGGATAGCATGTAATGTGTTGCATAAGACAGAATGTCATCAATGTCAATACTTTATTCCAAGCGCATTATGCAAATCCTATTAAAATAACATTATTTTTCACCAAAACATTCTATTCCCCACCTTTACCTTCACCTTCATATTTCAGCAGATAATACTTGTTAAGCTCCTGTACATATCCTTGAAATACTCCTTTTTTTAGTGTATTAGTGTTGTCTCATGTCCTTTAACATTACTATAAAATAGGTATAGAACTACTGGCTCCTATGGAGAATCTGAGAGTAACACAGTGTGTAAGGAAGGAGCAAACACATTTGTATTCAGCTCTCTTCCCCCCAGGACATTTATTGGGTTATTGGGACCTACTTAAAAAAAAAAACTTGGAGGAGTGTAAATGTATGGCAAAGCACATGGTAAGAGAGACAAGAGGAGCTCTACCAGCTGTTGATCTGTTTCTGGGCACATTTCCAAGTGCTGTTTGTGACCTACAAAACCCTATACAGTGACCTCTCCACTTTTATGAGGTTTGGGGCACAGAACCCTCGTGAAAGTGGAAGAAACGTGAATAACTTCCCCCCCATCCCCCTCCTTTTCCCTTGCCTTTTGCACGTTGGGGCCAGAGCAGTGGCAGAGCTTGGAGTGGGGTGGGTGTGCAGGAGGGGGCGGGGCTACGGCACGAGGGTCAGGGCCACTGTGTGCGGGAGCATGGCTGCAGTGCGTGGGGGCGTAGCCAGGGGGCATAGGGGCATGGCTATGGGCCGAGACGCCCCAAAAACATTGCCACCTGGGGCAAATCACCCCCACATCCCTATGCGACTGGGCCAGAGGCAAGGGAATGGGGGCGAGGGGCTCCAGAGTGGAGAAGAAAGGCTCATGCATGCATTTCCCCTCCCATTCCCTTGCCTTTTGCCTGGGTTCTTGCCTTTCTTCTCCATGCCTGGCAAAACACAAGGGAATGGGAGGAGAAGAATGAGGGTGGAACCATGTGCTCACCTTGCAAATAATCACATTTGCAAAGTTCAAACTTGTGAATGTGGAAAGAGGACTGCATAACCAAGCCCTCAGGCTACCTGACAGCCTGCATCTCTCCATATAAGCGGATCTGACCCTTGAGTTCCTTTGAGGCTCTTCTTCAGACCCCACCGCCTTCGCAGGCACGATTGGATGGGACGGTGCAACGCGGCCTTCTCAGTGGCTGCTCCTTGGCTTCCTGGGAAGGTTAGAATGATTCCCTCCTTGCTATCCTTCTGTGGACAGGCAAAGACTTTTCTAAAAAATTATTGTTACTATTCTGGCAGGCTTTTGAGAACGGAAGGTTTTTAAAGAGAGCTTTTAAGAGCATACTGTATTGTTTTTTTCCAATTATTTTTTTAATATTTTAATTGTGTGTTAGATTGTTTTTAGTGTTGTTAATAGTTTAATTCTGTCTTATTGCTGATCTTCTGTCTCTCTCTTTCTTTCTCTCCCGCTCTGTGCGTGTGTGTAGGACTTCAGGTTGCTGCTGACTTAGGGTAATCTCATGAATTTCATAGGGTTTTTAGGCAAGGATACTCAGAGGCGGATTTGCCAGTGTCTTCCTCTGAAATATAGCCTACAGCACTTAGTTTTCACTGGCAATCTCCCATTCAAGTACTAATTAGAGCTGTCCCTGCTTAGCTTTAGTACTTTCAACTATTTTTAATTTAATTTGTAAGCCACCTTGAGGACCAATTTTCAGGAAAAAGTTAGATGCAGGAATGAGCTGACTCAGCTCCCTATACATTCTTATATGTTAGGGACACTGCTCTTTTACTGATCCTGTTACTTTGGGTGAATCGTCTTTCATTTTATTTTGTACTGTTAAGGATGACTTAGTTTTCCTTGTGCGCTGTTCTGTGTGTGTATGCATGCATGTCATCTTTTGGAGGAAAAAAAAAAGAAATGTGGCACACCTATAAAACTTACTAGTTTTTGTTTTAGCAAGAGCTTTCAGGGATGTAAACCCACTCCTGATGCAGTACCAAGTAGTATTAAGGGCTCAGGTATAAAGCATATTTATAGAGTTGTGGGAGGGGAGTGGAAAGTAATAGAATCCAGACAAGATCATTTCCCTTGCCCTGTTTTTTCAAAGGACTGGACAAGGAGATGCAGGTCTTTCAGATCTTTACAGTGGTCAGTGAGTGTTGATGCCTTTATTCATACATCTGTGAAAGGACTGGAGTTTGTGACATAATTCAAATCAGCTGTTTCTCTTCCTAGTCTTCCCTTGTAATCTTCTTGTTCAAGAACTGGGACTTGCAGAATCTTTACAGTGTGTCCAGGAAGCTTGTTGATGATGTGTTCGAGTGGTTTCAGCTGTGGATTGTAGGTGACCACTGTGGGGTGTTCTGTCATTTTGTGGTTTTGGTCTGCCTTGTAGTAGATGGTTCCTGAGCATTAACCTTACATTATCGATTTGTTTCTTCACCTCTGTATGTGGGTATTGTAGTCTGAGTAATGCCTGTAGTAAATCCAGGAGTCTGAGTCTCATTGAGCTGAGCAGATGTTATTGTATGGTCACCTAGAGTCCACAGATCAGATCATTCAAACACATCATCAACAAGCTACAACCAGTTCTGGAGAATATTGCAGCCATCCCACAAGCTCTGAGAAAGAGACCTTTGTTGGACTATAGACAGCCCCCAAATCTTAAACAACTAGTCATTGACAACACGGTACATAATGTGGAGGGTAATGCAGGAAGAAATCCCTGCCACAAATCCAGATGCCAACTCTGTCCTCACATCTACTCTGGTAGCAATATTACAGGGGTCATTAACATCACCCACAACATCAGAGGTGCATTTACTTGCTCTTTCACCAGTTTGATATATACCATCCTATGGCACTAATGCTCCTCTACACTCTATATTGGACAAGGAGGAATAATGAACACAAATATGACATTAGAAATCACAGCACCCGAAAACCAGTTACAGAACATTTCACATGGTAAAGGAATTACATGGTAAAGGAATTACAAAGTGAAGGGTTTGGAAACCATGCCCTGTGAGGAATGGCTTAGGGAGCTAGGTATGTTTAGCCTGATGAAAAGAAGGTTAAGAGGTGACATGATAGCCATGTTTAAATATTTGAAGAGATGTCATGTTGAAGATGGAGCAAGCTTGTTTTTTGTTGCTTCAGAGACTAGAACACTAAAGGGCAATGGATTCAAACTACAGGGAAAGAGGTTTCACCTAAACCTCAGGAAGAACTTCCTGATGGTAGCAGCCATTTGAAAGTGGAATATGATGCCTTGGAGATTGGCAGACTCTCCTTTTGAGGTTTTTAAACAGAGGCTGGGTGGTCATTTGCTGGGGGTGCTCTGAGTGTGTGTTCCTGCAAGGCAGGGGGTTGAACTCAATGGCCCTTGTGGTGTCTTCCAACTCTATGATTCTAAGTCCTGGTCCTTGATCAAGGAAATTACTAAGGAAGACTAGAAAGAGAAGCAGCTGAATTGAATTATATTCACAATCCAGTAGCAGAGGTATGAATAAAGACAATGGTTTCATGGCACATTACATACATTAATACAAGAATCCTTGCTACTGCACATGTAACAAAAGGAATCTTCTCAGAGAGATTTTTTGAACCTGGGGAAACTGACTTTTGGTAAGGAGATTTATTGCTTTCACACATCAACACTAACTGACTGCTTGTACGATCTGAGAGACCTGTATCACCTGGCCCATCTCTTCACAAATTTAGGGCAAGGGACATGATTTGCATCTGTCTTGATCCTATGACATTCCATCCCATTCCCACAATTGCATAAATATGTTTTATGCCTGAGGCTTTATTGATCACAGTTTTAACTATGCTTCTTTTAAGTTTGTAAGCCGCTTTGAGTCCCCTTGGGGAGAAAAGCAGGGTTGAAATAAAGATGATGATGGTGGTAGTAGTAGTAGTAATAATTTAACTCGGTACTGCATCCAAAGAAGTGAGTTTATATCCATGAATGCTCATGCAAAAATAAAAACCGATTAGTTTTAAAGGTGCTGCCACATTTCTTTTTTCCCCTCCCAGTCCCCTCCCCCTTTTTATGTTTGTATTCAACTTCACTAAAATTTCACACTTTGAGTAGCTTTTAATATGGAAGTGTGTTCTCAGTTCACTAATTAAGTTGAATGCTTTTTGTCTCCCTTGAAGCACTGGGTATCTAAAAGGTAGGACTAGAGGTCAGTTTTGGCACACAAGTATCACTTTAAAAATTGCTTGCCGTCAAGCATGCCCAGTACAAGGATTTATGCAATTAGTTGATTAAAAAGCCTATAATGTTGGGCAGGATAAAAGAGGTGTACAAATTATACATGCTGTGGAAAGTGGATAGAGAGACCGTTTTCTCCTCTTTGGAAATGTTAAAACTTGAAGATTATCTATTGAAGTTAAATGTCGGGAGGTTCAGGACAGACAAAGGCTGCTCTTCTTCAAACAGTGTAGAAATTAATGGTTGAACTTAGTATGTAAAGATGTGATGACAGCTACTAACTCAGTTTTTTTTTTAAATTGGATTGCAAAAGAAAAATCATTTGGGAAAAATGTAACAATAATTACTACTTTTGACGGCTATATCGTACCTGTAGTGTAGTGGCCAAGAAAGAGGCGAAACCAGGTTTCCGGGAAAAATCAAAAAGCCATTTATTAACAAAACCTTGCGCAAGGGCAACAGTTATTTCAGAACTGTTGTGTTGATTAATTGAGGTAGCATCACTATATACCTTTTGCCTTCTATGTCAGCAATCAATCATTTACTTAGCCAGCCCATCACAGAAGAACAAAGAACTTTGGTTAACTTTCCATTACATCATTGACTGGCACTCACGTGTACAGAAGAGAACAAAAGTTAGTTTAGAAGATGATACAAAATAATGGTAGGGAGTATAGTGCCTCCCTGTGAATTCCCAGACCTTTGTTGCAAGGCCATTCTATAAAATTTGAGATAAGACAGACATCTGCAATTTACTCAGAGGCACAATTCATTTCGCTTATTTTTCCTATGCAAGTGGCATTGGACTTAACCCCTTCATTCCTCCCTTCATGCTAAATTCAAAACTTTGCAATTTCAAGCATGTACTATTCCCTATTTCGTTATACCACAAGTGATACATAGCAGCAGCATACATAGCAGCATTAGGATTCACTAACACACATTACACTTACACGCTGTTCCCAATAACGGAGGGGGTCTGATTTGTGCGTAGAGAGGTTAGTTTCCTGGTATAACCCCAGCAGAAATCTAGCCCCAATCTTCAACTCCACAGCAGTTGCTGGATCTGATGTACACCGCCTGGCAGCTTCCGGTGTGCCAGTCTGTACAATCTAGCCCAGAATTCTTCTCTCCTCAGGAGTTGCTGGGTCTGGTGTACACTTTGGCGGCTTCCGGAGCGTCAAAGGTATCACCTAGCCCAGAATTCTTCTGACTCCCCTTTTCTGTAACCCTCTTCTGGAACCTCCAGCTTTCTCCTTCCATTGACTTGAACATTACAGATTAGAAAACACTTTTAACATGCAAAGTAAAGACAGGCAGATTTAGGAAAGCCATTATGTTAGTACAAAGTATTCTTGCTTACTGTACCTTTTCCCATACTTACTTAGGGAACTCAATTTTGTCCACATGCCTGCAGACCATTAGAATGATCTTCTAATATTGTATACTTCAAAATGCATTTTCCCTTCTTTTGCATTCAACTCATTTACATAATGACAACAGGTTATATTTTTACCAAAATGCTGAGTACCCCTTCACAACTGAAGAGATAGTTTCATGCTGAGCTGACAGCCAACAACGCACCTGCTTTACATGAAAACCAATTCCCTCCATGGGGATCATGTGTTGTCATGTACCTGTTGCTTTTATTGTGAATCCTTTTCAATTTTTGACCAGCCAAATTATATCAATTTGTGCACCGAGTGAAAAATAATAATCCCAGGAGATGGACCATATACCTATTTGCCATTGTAAAAACTGGTTGCTTTCCAGAACTGACTATGGAGGACCAACCCCCCTTTTTCCACACAACTCAGTAAAGCCTATGCTGTAACTGGAAAGAAGTTAACATTGAGACATTTCCCTGGGCATGCCTATTTGCCATATACACATATCTTCCAATCCCTAGTGATGAAATAGGCAAACCAGACTTCCTGCCCTTCCTACACCTACCTCAACCCATGGTATTCTTCCATATTCAAAATCTGATCATGCATAGGATGATGCATGAGTCCTAAGTTTTGCATCCAGGCCACCTTTACCACAGTGGGGGTTGTCACTACTACCTGACAGGTCTCCTCCACCCATGTCCAGGTTGCCCCCAATCCTTCACCCATGTCTCCTGGTTCCTCTTGTTGTGGGCTGCACATGGAATGAGAATGAAAGGTTTCTATAAAATGGGCTCAGAAGTTGAATGTGGTATCAGGCCGCTTGTCCTGTGCTGGCATCCAGTCCAAAAACATAGCCAGGGCTGTTATTTGGACCATACATGTTGAACTACTGAGTCTCCAGGATTTTGTTTCATCTTCTCCAGTTTCCTTAAATTCTGAGGTCTTGCAGGTACGATGTGACTCCTCTGGGGACTCCTAGCACAGTAATTTAATCTTTGATGATCTGGTGGACAAATGCAGGTCTGTTGTTTGAGCCTGTTAGCTGTCTCACAGCTTGCATCTCTTTTCCTGCTCTGCCTTCCTCAGCCAGAGTCCCTCAACTGCAACTCCACTTCCAAACTGGAGAGGCGCTCTATCGCCTCTCAGAAATGCTCCCTTATTTCTCCCTCCCAACTCAGAGGTGCGCCGTCACCTCTTCTCCCAGCTTGCTCGTAGGGGTGCTCCATCACCTCCTCCATCCCGCTGGGACTGCGCCAGGGAGCCTTTCCAGTTTTCCATCTTATCAGGAACTGGTGAGGGGGCGCTACTTTGCAGTTCTGACTCGGCCCTTTCCCGTATTCTCCATGCTTCTGCTGCCAACGTTTCTCACCAGAATGGCACAACTCCGAGCCCTTGCCCTTTGCAGTTTATGGGGCGAAAACAAAACTTTTCCTCTTAACTGCTGACCAATGCCATTATTCATGGAGTTCTGCTGTCGTCTTCCACAAAAGGATTCTCACCATACATCACCTCTCACTTGGTCCCTGCTGTCTTCTTCCACATATCCACCACTTATCCACATCCTTCTCTGACTGTCTTCACCATCTGTCCAGATTTTTCTCACCTATGCCTCTTCTGCCCACACTGGGCACATTGGCACACTCCCGGAGACCCTCTTCCTCTTCTGGGTTTTCCTACCACCTTCTCATCTTCCAACCTCTACTCATTTTGGATTTTTTACAAAAACTTACAGCTCCCAGTATTCACAAGCGGTCTCCCATCCAGTACTAACCAGGCCCCACCCTGCTTAGCTTCCGAGATCAGACGAGATCGGGCGTGTTCAGGGTGGTATGGCCATAGGCTGCTGAGCTGCTCCTTTCTGCCCTCGTCAGCCCCTTGCAGCTCCTGAACTTTTGGCTGCATTTTATTTCCTTTTTTTCTTTTTCGCCTGGTTCTAAAATTCCAAACATCAGACGAACTAAGGAAGGGAGGGGGTGAACCCCCCCTTTCCGGAACTGACTCCTCTGTTCCTGCTACTTATTGTCGGCTGCATCCTCTCAGCCTCCGCTGCGTCCGCCGCTTCCATTCTCACCCCCCGCCATCTGCCCTCCCTCCTTGGCTGGCACCTCAGCTGGGGGGGCTGTTGTTTCACATCGCTTCTCCTCCAGGAAGCCTCTTGATGCTGGCAGCGGCTCTCACTCCTTATTGCTGGTCTTATTGCTCCCCCCATCTGTCCCCTCAGGGGAAGGACAGGCAAACAGGCATGCAGAAAGGATCCGGTGGGGGTGGAGCGTGGTTGTCTCCTAAAGAGCTGCCGCTTCAAGGCCTCTGTGGGGGCTCTACCTCTCTGTTCTTTTGCATTGGAATTCCCAAGGGTCTTGGAGGAACTTGTTCAGGTACTACAATGTCCATCATTCCTGAACTTTCCCAATCTAGGCCTCTGTCTTTTTCTCTCCACTTGCCTCTTCCTCCTGCCTGCTTGGAGTCTCAACAGCTCTCTTCATCCCTTCTATCACTGTTTCCACCAACTTGATAATCAGTGAGCATATTCATCTGGTCAAGATTATTTGGATCCCACCCTGGATCAGCTAGGGGAACTCTGCCTCTTCTCTGGTGCCCTCCCGGCTGGCTCGCCATTGCTCATGTTGGATTTATTCTCCTCCACTCCTCAGTAGTGAACAAGGTCAAAAGCAACTATTGACAATCCTGCCAGTTAGAGACATGTGAGGCCATGATTCTGGAGCAAAGTTCTATTATTTAGTAGGTCTGACATGGTGAAGGGTGTGTATTGATAACTCTGAACTCACTGGTAGCCCCCCGACTGCTGAGCATCAACTACCAGCTGATCTTCTTGATTCTTGGGGAACCTGCATATTTATCTCCGAAAAGGAGGATGTACCGGGGGGCCTTGTGTTTCCACAGACTGCTGATTGATGAAGGGATTCATTGAGCTTCCCAGTAATATCTTTCCCCCTTGGGTCGTTAGTGTTAGCTGACAGCTCATTAAATATTCACTGGAGTTTTCGTTCTCCCTTTTCTGAGACATGAGAGATTTTTACTAGGAAACAGACTTTGCTTCTATCATTAAAGGGGAGAAACTGCCTGTCCCCCCTTTCGTTGATTCTAAAAGGAGCCTTGAGCATGGATTTTCAAAGAGGGCTGTCAGTTTTGTTTTTCTCTCTTTTTTCCTTTCTTTCCTCTTTCAAAAGGAGGGGCAAGGGGGAATTCCTGGTGGGCGTAGAGTTCCTCTTTTTTTTCTTTTCCTCTTCTTTCTTTCCTTTTCAAATGCAGCTTTTTTTTTTTAAACAATAGACTCTGCGCTGAGCTCTGCTAGAGGAGAATCTTTTCCAACTCCTGGCATGTCTCCATGCAACACCTTAAAGGCTTATTATTTTTTTCATTAACTCTGACTTTATTTCTGCTATTCCAAAACCTCTTAGCTAACTAAACTTCTAGCCCAAAATTAAGTGTCCCGCAATCACCAACCAGGCAAAAACTACTTAAAATACATCTCTCCTAAAACCTTTTTGAATGTTAATTGCTGGCCCATTAAATCTCCATCAAGGGGGTCAGACTTGGTCCTAGAAAATCCCCTTATTTCCTTTTAACATGGAACAAAGGGATCTCTTCCAGTTAATTGTAACATTTGACATAGTAATGGCTCTCTGAAGCCCCTTTGGATCCAACCTCAAAATTCCCACTGCCTGAATTGCAAAATCAGGCTTTTTCTTTACACCTAAGAGAAAACAATGAGACTCTGCATTGCTTCCTCACTATCCTGAGGTTTTTTTTGCACTGACTTTTATTTCTGTCATTTCCCAGCCTCTGGCTGAGTTAACTTCTCTGGCTTAAAACAACAGAGAGCCCAAGAAGGAGGGGCTTCAGGAAATGGCTTCAAACACTGAGAGAGGAAACAAACCATTTTTTTCTCTTTACACTTTACACTACAACGGCAATAGTAAGTTTCCACTGAATCCTCCTTTAAATTCTTTTTGAAATTCTTTTATCGTACACTCTAAGGGAGTTTGCCGATTTTCTCCCCCTCCCATTTCCTCCCAAGTTCCAGACAAGACACAATAGGAATGGATTTGACGCACGGGTAAGGGGTCCCATGCGCCCACACAAAGGGTTTTTTACTCCAGTCACTCCAGCACTGACTTGGCCACCCAGACGGTCACGGCATGACGCAAGAACTGCAATGCTGCAAGCACTTCACACACACATCTTTCATTCAGACAAACAACCTCCCATCTGGCCCATTAAACCACAACTGAGACGTCTCATTTATTATTCCGCCATACCAAAAGTTTTCGGGGTTTCTCTCTTCACCGCTAAGAGGTACTCAGCCGAAACTTCGAGGAGTGATCAGTTCCCCCTTCCCCCTCCCAAACATGAGGGGGGTCTACTCACCAGAGGGCCAGGGGAGGCTTGGTTTCCAGCTGTAACCCGAGGTCCTTTGACTGGATCGCTGTCGCCAGGGATGCCACCACTCCCCAACCAAACCTCTTCGACAAAAGGTCGAGGGCGCCCTGGGTTTTGTCAAGGGGGGGCCGCAATCCTCGACGTCCAAACGTCCGTCAAGGGGGACAGAATAGTCCCTTCCCCCATTTCCCGGCCAACGCACCAGAAATGTAGTGGCCAAGAAAGAGGCGAAACCAGGTTTCCGGGAAAAATCAAAAAGCCATGTATTAACAAAACCTTGCGCAAGGGCAACAGTTATTTCAGAACTGTTGTGTTGATTAATTGAGGTAGCATCACTATATACCTTTTGCCTTCTATGTCAGCAATCAATCATTTACTTAACCAGCCCATCACAGAAGAACAAAGAACTTTGGTTAACTTTCCATTACATCATTGACTGGCACTCACGTGTACAGAAGAGAACAAAAGTTAGTTTAGAAGATGATACAAAATAATGGTAGGGAGTATAGTGCCTCCCTGTGAATTCCCAGACCTTTGTTGCAAGGCCATTCTATAAAATTTGAGATAAGACAGACATCTGCAATTTACTCAGAGGCACAATTCATTTCGCTTATTTTTCCTATGCAAGTGGCATTGGACTTAACCCCTTCAGTAGGATCACTGAGTATCTGTTGCCTCAACACTTGGAAAATTTCTATTTTGAGCTTCAGATCTCAGAATTCCTTAAGCAGTATGTGGCGCATATATCCTGGTGGGCTTTGGGAATTGTAGTACAGAACAGTGTTGGTAAATGACAGCAGGAAAAAGCTCCCACTCCGTATCCTACATGTGGGCTTCACTTTTGTGGCTTTATTATAAATAAATGCTAGCACATACCAAACAAAATATTTAGAAGAATCTCTTTCCACAGAAATATATACATGAAATGAGTGTGATAACTGGAAATCAAATGTGTTTGAGCACAATAGCAAAGAAAGTACTCTTTCCCTGCCCCGTTTTTTTTTTTTACACATGTTGTACTGCATGCCACTACAGCATTCACAAGATATTGATCACCAATGTTACAGAGACAGGATTTGACAACTCTGAAAAATATTTTTAATATATATCTCATATTTGCATAGCATATCTGAGAATGCTCTGTGACAATATCAGTTGTTCTTAGTAAACAACATCTCTAAAAGACAAAAATAAGGAAGCGACTTAATCACAATCCAGAAAACTATCTCATATAAAGAGGGCCAGTTTGAGTTTATGTCTGTTCTTCAGTCACTTTCTTATGGAATTTAGATTGTTGGTTGTGAGCCTGGTTGTCTTCTTCACCTCTGGCTACAACGTATTTTATTGATTTAATTGTCTGAACACTATCTCCTTATATCTAGCTATCTTCTTGCCATCTCCATCCTTGTCAGTTGACAGATATATGCAGCAGGACTTGCCCTCCAGGCTTGTACT
The DNA here is from genome assembly GCA_948472985.1 of Iguana delicatissima. Classification (NCBI taxonomy): domain Eukaryota; kingdom Metazoa; phylum Chordata; class Lepidosauria; order Squamata; family Iguanidae; genus Iguana; species Iguana delicatissima. Next base: position 664,723 of record CAOKZL010000060.1, read on the forward strand.
GTGAAGTTTTTGCCAGGATGGAGTTTGGGGACATCTTGCCTTGGTTAGATGTGGTTTGGTATGAAATTCCATATCTGGGAGTGATTTTCAGTTTCAGTAAGAATTATCAAGAGGCAAGTATCCTCTGGAATCTTAAATAAGCAAGTTATTTATTTTGTTGAGTGGGATGGGTCAGGCAGGAACAACTACTTTTCCAAATCCACATCTTCAGCATAATGCAATTACATGGATTACTATTTTTTTGTGTTAGCTTATCTTCCATATGATACATAGAATACATACATAGAAATTTTGTTGTTGGAGCAGACTGCAGACCTATCTAGTTAAATGTTTTGCCACCAAACATGACCATTAGGGTGCTCCTAAGCAAGGTATCAGAGGAACAAACTGGATTTGTAAAAGTATTTATTTGGATGACAGGGAGATTCTGGGAGCTGGAGTCCAAAAAATGCTGTTTTTACAAGGTCTGCAAACAAGCCATTTTTAACCATTGATCATTTCAAACCATTTTGATGAATGGAAGTGTAGACAAATTGAATTGACCTCTCTGGAAATCTGTTTTTAACACGAGTATCTTCATTGTTTGAGATTCTCCACCATCAGTGACAGAATAGTTACAGTTAGGAGATTACTAATAGGTCTAAGAAGGCTAATGTCTTTGTTATAAAATCTCTGAGCGGAGGGGAGGGGTCAGAGAGTTTATAACAAAGGCCGTACTGAAATCAAGATATTTCAGGAGTGGGGAGAGGGAACTTGAATGCCGTTATTATTTTTTCCCTTGGATGAGTACAACATTTGCCCTCCTCCAGTATGCTGGGACTTCTCTTGTTCTCCAAGAATTCTCAGAGAACCAATTGCAATAATCTTTGAGAATTCTTGGAGAACAGGAGAAATCCCAGCAGACTGGAGGAGGGCAGATGCTGTCCCCATCTTCAAAAAGGGGAAAAAAAGAGGATTCAAATAATTATCATCCAGTCAGCCTGATGTCAATACTGGAAAAATTCTAGAGCAATCATTAAACAAACAGTTTGTAATGACTTAAAAAACAATGCTGTGATCACTAAAAGTCAACATGATAACCATCTTTAAATATTTGAAGTGATGTCATGTCAAGGAGGGAGCGGGCTTGTTTTCTGCTGCTCCAGAGACTAGGACAAGCAGCAATGGATTCAAACTACAGAAGAGATTCTACCTGAACTCAGGGAGAACTTCCTGATGGTCAGAGCTGTCCAGCAGTGGAATATACGGCCTTAATGGAGTGTGGTGGAGTCTCCTTCTTTGGAGGTTTTTAAGCAGAGGCTGGATGGGCATTTGTTGGGGGTGCTTTGATGGGCGTTCCTGCATGGCAGGGGGTTGGACTGGATGGCCCCTGGGGTCTCTTCCAACTCTATGATTTTATGATTCTATGATTCATTGATGATGAAAGTTTGGTAGCACAATGACAGAAACAATTAGGGAAAATTTTCAGTATGTTTGACTTGGTCAGAAGTTGAACATGTTTATGTGCAGTCAACTTCTTAACTGCCAATTGTCTGATCCCCTGTGGTGATGAATTATCACTTGAAAAATATGCCAGCAATGTACTTTAGTGACCAGTGGTAGAAGAATTCCCCTCCTCTTCCCACAACAGCCTACTGTGGTGCCAAAAGTGCGTTTCAGAGTGCTTTTCATCTCCCAGGGCAAGTTTTTATGGTGCAAAAAGGGCTACAGAAGGGAATTGGTGCATCCATCAAAGTACATGATTAGACCCCTGCCTCCCTTCTAAAAGCCTGATTGCATTCAGTTGGTTGAGTCCCATGAGAGTTACTTGAGGAATGGTTTGATTTTTAACCAATAAAAGCATGACTATGGTGTCAATATTTCTACCCTTATACTAATATTGAGAGCCAGAGTGGTATAGTGGCTTGAGCATTGGATTGCGACCCTAGAGATCAGGGTGTGATTCCCCACTCAGCCATGGAAACCTCCTGGATGACCTTGGACATATCACACACTCTCAGTCCCCAGAAAACCCAATGATAGGTTCACCTTAGGGACACCATAAGGCAGAAACAACTTGAAGACACACAGCAACAATAATATGGCTGTCAGCTTTGCTAACTCAGTACCAGCCAGGATACATGAAGCAAATTTGCATAAGGTTGCCTCAAGACCTACGAGAGAAGATAGTAGTGGATCTCTCAAGCAAAGTAATCAAATTGGCAAGGCAGAAATTGAACAACAACCAGTCCTAGGTGTCTCTTCATGGTCTAGCAGAGAAAGAAAGAAGCTGAGTCTTCTTTGTAAAATATATGGAAGTAATTTTACTTACAGTTACTTTTGCATAGTCCAGTACATGGTCTAACGGAGGAGAGGAAAGGAAGAGAACAAAATGGTGTTAGGTCAGAGTGATGCAGAAAAGAAGTGGCTGTTAACTTTCCACACACAAACAGGAAAGTGCCATAAATGAGTGCTGTGCCTAAACCTCTATAGAGTAACATGCAGACTAGTGGTCAGTGAGTTTAGGCATGTAAAATTTACTAACTTTCGCTTTTGATGGGCTGTCACCTTTGATGGAACACAAAAGACTCTGTACTCTGACCTTGCAAAGCAGACAGATGGCATGGTATGACTGACAGGATTAGCTATTTTTTCCCCTTGAAGACCTACTAAAACTTCTTTCGGATTTCTACTCATTCTTTGAGAATGTCTTGTCTGTTTGCCAAATGCTTCTCATCCTTTCACCATCTTTGGCTTTGGCATATTCTGTAAATCAAAGCAAATCTGTGGTTTATTTTTACATGTAACTCTTGCAGAGTGTAATTTCATTAGAGAGATATCCTTTAATTTGGAGCTGAAGCAGCAGCTGCTGGTAACCTTATTTGTCATCACCCCACCCCACCCCACCCATGAGTTATGCTGAATTAGCTGCTGGTTAAATGGAAGAACCATCAGTAGTAGTGTCACTTTTCAGCCAGAGGGGATGAAAGCATTGTTAGCAACAGCTCAGTGCTTGGAAGGTTTGATCTTTCTAAAGGGTCATGACTGAATCTCCTAATATGAGACTTCAGTCTTAAAAACAGCTATAGGAAGGGTATGTTATGAGTTGACTTAAGGCTTCTCTATGCATCCTGTTTTCCAATTAAAATTGCACATGTATGTGCCTGTCTTGTTCTTCCTCAGCAAGTCTATTAACAGTTTTGAGAGGTCCATTTCAATCAAGGAAACTGTGCAGGGAGAAGCCTGCCCTAAGCCGATGACCCTGCCTGCATCTTTGGCCTTGGCAGGCTGCTTTCATTCTTTAAACAAAACACCAGGAGACAGGTTTGCAGACCTCGCGTGTCAGGCATACTTTGCCATAAAGAGGATTCAGGCTATGTTTCAGCCCCAAGAATAGAGTTAAGGCTTACAAAGAATTCTATTTCATGCTCTCCAACAATTTCAGAGATGAAAACCAGGAGACATGTGGTCAAACAACATCAGAGTATAGCCAACAGAGCAAAAGTTATTTACTTACTGATGAGGTAATGACAAGACCAGACACAAGATTAGGTACCAAAAGGCTGCTTCGCTAACCGTTTAAATCTTTAACTTTAAAGTTTAATGATCTGCAGGGATGAGGAGCCTAAACTGATTTCCAGCAGGTATCAACCAGACCTTTTCCTTAACCACTTCTGGGTGAAGCATCCAAGGTCTGAGTGCCAACCACCATTTTCTCTAGGCAGACAGACAACAAGGAAAATTTTTCTGGAGAATCTTCCCACCTCCATGTCCTGTGACACAAAGAGAAAACTGACCCAGGCTGGTCCCAAGGGTAGTCTTCTTTCCCATCTCCTAGGCCTGTGACCTATAAAAAATATCTGGAGACATCCAACTCCTCAAAGTGTGCCTAGGAGTGCTAACCACCACTGCACATTCAATTCTCACCCCCAACTACCTGCCAGTGACCACCTATTTATACTGCCACACCCAGTGTCAGTTATCCCCTACAGATGTAGCAGAAGGCAGGCAAAAAACTGCCTGGAAAGGGAAGAGAATATTCCTCTCCAACCCCAAAAGGTGATCTGCAGTTGCCTGTACTGCCTGAAGGGCTGAGTGAAGATTACGAAGGAAGAATTTGAGGGAGAGCAGGCCTGTAAGTAGGCAGGCTTCAACTTTTCTTCTTATTGGTACCACACATACCAACACATTCAACTGTCCTTCCACACTGTGGTCTCTCTTCCCAGAGGCAAGCAAAGATGTCACCTCCCTTACAGTTGTGGTCCTGAGAGGGGAGACAGATAATGAGGAAAAACACACAAGCTAGGAGAGGCTGTAGTCCTTTGCTTTTGTATGAGCCAAGAGGGTCCCTGTCCTGTTCAGTAAACTTAGGGTAATAATGAGTGTCAGAAATATGAAAAGAGAAGAGAGTTCATAATGACTGGGTGTTTCTTAAAAATGAGATATTGAAGGCAAAATTTCAAATAATTCCAATGAGAAGGAAAAATGGGAGATGTCTAAAGAATCTGGGGTGGTTGTCTACAAAACTTTCAACAAAGCTACAATTTAAAAGGGATATGTTCAAGAAATGGAAAATGGGGGAAATGATCTGCTCTAGAGGGCTCCAAAGAGGAGTTCAAACAAATAGCCAGGGAAAAAGTCAGAGAAGCTAAGTGCTAGAAACATTGAAAACAATAAAAACAGCTTTTTTTGGTTGTGTCTGTAGGAAGAGCAGGATGGCATTTTGTCATTTTCTGCATGAAGAAGATGGTGAGGGACAGTGAAAAAGCAGAACTGCTCAACACTTTCTTTGCCTCAGTCTTCTCCCAAAAAGAAAACAGTACTCAGCCTAGGAGAAACAGAGCAATTAACTCATAGGAGAAATTCAGTACAGTATAGATAAAGAGGTAGTACAGGAATATCTGGCTACTCTAAATGAATTCAGGTTTCCAGGGCCAGATGTACTACATCCAAAGGTATTACAAGAACTGGCAGAAGTAATCTCAGAACCACTGGTAATAATCTTTGAGAATTCCTGGAGAATGGGTGGCTTTGTAGATTTGGGCTACTTTATAAATATTAAATATGTACATTCATTTCAGGTTCAGGTTCTGAGAGTTATCCTTTGAGTGGACAAGAGATACATGTTGGCTGTAGTATGTGGTTACATGCATAGCACTGCAGATGATTCACCATATTAAGATGCCAGGAAGTGCAGTTTGCCACTAGAATCATGCAGTAACACTTTATATCCATGCTTATGGTACTTCACAGCAGACAATCACAGTCCTAAATAAAGATGGCTGAAGAACTGCCTACTAGACCAGCTGAAAGAATACTGAATCCACAGTCCTCTCACTAAGAGCATGGTAGAAATTATACAAGACTCTCACTATAGTCTAACTTTGTGAAACTGTTGAGATGTGTGCTTGGGCGGGAAGAAGTTTGATTCTGGTGTGACTCAGCTGCTGCCTTCTCCCACCCCTTTACCATTTCTTCTTGGCTGTTCTGCCAGCAAATCTTAAATAGCAGAGCAGTTCTGCCAGTGGAATACTTGGTAGCAGATCTCCGAAATCAGATGGCAGAACAGGGTCATGCCAGTGCAAGACATTTGCGTTGGCAGAAGAGGCTTGCACCTGATCCCAACTGCATACAGCTGGCACATCTTAGCATTGCACTATTAGACTGTATAGTTCTTCAGATAAGAAAACAACTTCAAGTAGAGAAATTTCTTCTGATGGTCCTTCAATGAATACAGTGGGCTCATGGATCAGTGCTCATGGATTTGATTATTTGTGGTGTTTTTATTTAATCTATTTATTTAAAAAAATCTTGCTGTATTTGACCTTGCCATGAAAAAATATGTCCTCTCTAGGAATCTCTAGGTCTTCCAGGGTAATTCTGCGGCCCACTTCTGCCAAAAGTGGACCATAGAGTTGTGCTAGAAGACCTAGTGATTTCTGAAGAGAACACTTCTCTAGGCATTGCTAGGTTCTCCAGCATGACTCTTTGGATTATTTCCATTGGAAGTTGATCACAGCATCATGTGGGAAGAACTAGAGATTCCTAGAAAAATGTTCTCGAATTTGGAAAAAAAAACAGTGTTCATGATTTTAATTTACATTCACGTTTTTCCCACTTTTTCATGGTCTTCCACCCTAACAACGTCCCGGAGTGGAGAGGTCACTGTATTGTCTTCTCAAAAATAGGACAAATGTTCTTGAAAACATAGAAATAGCCAATTAAAGGTGTTCATGAGAAATATCTGAGTAACATGAACAATAAAATCTTGCAGACTCTGTTCGCTCCCATTTAGCTTCCATACATCCATTTTACATCCTTCAGCTGAAACCTCTCATCTTTTCCTGTCCATTTTACATAAGTAGTTTTGATGACAGCTGCTAGATTAGACTTTGAAGCTTAAAAGATTAAAGAAACCACTAAACACAGTTTGAAAGAAGCGAAGGGTGTGTTTGTCTGGAGGTTGCTGTTTGTGCAGTGGTGGCTGAATAGAAGATTAGAAACAGGCTGTGACCTACAACGGTGATCATATTCTGCTAGCCTTTGTAGAAGAGTAGCCTTCAATTCAAGTCATAAACTGGAAAGGCAGCTGGCTTTTATCTTGAGCTCATACATAGTGTGGATATATGTAAATTTGACACGTACAGCAGGCCTATTCAGTGATTTACTCAACATGCAAGCAGGAAAGAGCGATAGCTTTGCCTCTTCCTCTTTACTTCCATTGCTGTCCTGTATGAATGAAGTGACAAGTTGGAATCCATGTGAACTGGGAAATCATAGGATGAGAAGTATCTTATACAAGGGGCTTTTGAAAGGAAATTGCTGATCACTCCAAGGATCTTCAGGACAAAAGCACATTCTTCCAAATGACATCTGACTGCATGAGGTGATGAAATTTGGAATGTCTGTTTATTTGGGGCTAGTTTAAGAATATCTTATCCAGAGGCCTTCATGTGGTATATGCAACTACATGATGCAGCTCGGCAAAGGTGGCTTTCTGTGAGACCAGATGAGACCAGACAAATAGCTGTCTCATTTGATCATGGACAGTAGGAGAAACCAAACTCCTGACTCTCATCTGAAATGGTCCAGCTGAAGTATTGTTACCCATAGCATTAAATACTAATTGAAGACTCTTATCAATAAAGTTGTTCCCAACTTTACCCCATTTTATACTTCCTGTTTTAACTCCTGGGGTGTGTATGGGGGTGGTAGTGGTAAAGATCTAAATGGTTTAAGGCCAGGATATGTGAAAGACCACCTACAACTCCTTGTCTGAAGCTTTATGACTTACAATAGAGGTGTTCCCCCATGCCCATTGGTAAGATTGATCAGGTTGGCAAACACAAGAGACAGAGCTTGGAATACAGTTATCCTTTAATATTCACAGTTCTCTGAATTGTACAAAGCACATCTAGGCTCAACAACTGTTTTCCTGAGCTTTCTGCATGTTAGGGAAAGTGCCATACAACAGTGCACATACAAACACATATACATGCAAATTTTTGTGCAATTTTTTAGAACATTGCCAACAGGTGCAGACATTAGACAGAATCAATTCATGACTGAAAACAAGCAAAACAGACATGAACACGAGGTAGACAGATTTGTCCAACCCTGGTTGTACTTGAAAAGCCATAGACACAATATGGGTTATACACTGCCCTCTCTACACACTTTTGTACTCCAAATCCCCCCTTTCCTTAAACTGCTGTTGCACAAAACTAGGGCCTTTGATGTGTAGAAGAAGGCAGGGTATTGGCGTACGTTTAAATGTAAAGTTCTAGCAAAAATCATATCCACAATCTGTGCTTTGCATCTTAATCATTCTTTTTTTTTACACATATCTAAATCTCATTCACATTATAGCCATTATTATTATTTATTCTCATAATTAGTATTTAGGAAAATATACTATTAATAATTTCATTCTTATTTCTATCCTTTTCTAGTAAATTTAACCTCTTACTATTACTAGATATATTCTTATTACTAAACATATCATTACTAACCCTATACGTGAACCTATCCCCAGGGCCAATTATATTTCAGATTATTTCACCTTCCAAAATTGTAGTTCTTCCTGTGGAGGTATTACACATTCCTCTTTTATTAAAAAAATTTCCACAAATATCTTCCATATTACTTCAAAATCATTCCCTTTCAACATTCCTTTTTTAACCTTAATTCCACATGTTAACTTATCATTAATCGCAGTTTTCCACACTTCTTTATACCAATCCTCTATTTGAAATTCTCCTTTCACCTTAATCGTTCTGTGGCATATGGCGGCTTTGCTTCCTGCGGAGCGCGACTGTCGCAGCTCTTCGCGATGTGCTGATGGTTTTTAAAGCTGGAAGGGAAGAAAAGTATGGCTCTTGGATTATTAAGAGTAATCTAATCTTTCCGTTTGTCAAACAGATTTTTTTGAGTACATGGATACAGCTTACCTACTTCTTAAGATGGCTCTCAGAACAGTTTGTAGTTTACTCGGTAATACCATGTGGATTTGTGTGGATTTTCCAAGTAAATGCATTATGTATATGGCTTACACGTTGCTTAGACTGTCTGCATCAATAATTAAAACAGTATTATGAGGGGTGATGGGAAAGAGCACTGGTGGGTTTTCTGGTCATGCTCAAGGCATTACAAATGTACTCTTTCTAATTTTGTGCTTTTTGTGATGCTCTGTGTGGGAGTGCATGCATGAACTGGTGTGTTTCTTTTTATTCTGAAAGGAAATCTCTTTTTTTCTCTGTCTGTCCTATAGTAAGAAATTCCTTGCCTAAGAAAAACCCATGGAATTTGTGGTGTTGCCATATGTGGTGGAGTCTCCTTCTTTGGAGGCTTTTAAGTGGAGGCTGGATGGCCACTTGTCGGGAGTGCTTTTAGGGCTTTCCTGCATGGCAGGGGTTGGACTGGATGGCCCTTGTGGTCTCTTCCAACTCTACATTTCTATGATTCTATGATTCTATGTTGACAGGCGACATGAAGGCACATACAAACAGTAAGAAAGGTGGGTAAAAAGTAGTAGCAAAGGGAGTAATATGGCATTTTAGTAAAAACTATAGTATGGTGTGATGCAAGGAGCTTTTATAAGGGACATCTTGATGGTACATACTGAAGCAGACAAATAACTGTATTTATTTATTTATTTATTTATTTATTTTATTTATTTAAGTTAAATAAATAAATTTTCCATGTGAAAACTGATTCAGATGATTGGGCAACTAATCTGTGTCTGGTGTGAGTTTGAAGAATCACAAAACCATCCTAGAAAGAAGTGACTGGTTGGGTGTCTCAGGGTTCTGTCCTGATGTTATTCCATAGCTTTATACAGGATATAGGTGAAGAAAGAGAAGACATGCTTTCAATTTAAAGATGGCAACAAATTATAAGGGAGTTGTTAATGCCCCAGAGGACAGGATCATAATTCAAAATGACCTTAATAGATTGGAGAGCTGGGCTGACGTTAACAATATGAATTCCAACAGAGATAAATAGAAGGTATCATGTTGAGAAAGGAGAAGGAAAATGCACAAACATAGAATGAATGATACCTGGCTTGATAGCAGGGCATGTGAATAAGATCTAGGGATCTTAGAAGATCATATGAATTGTCAGTGTGATGTGGCAGCTTAAGAAGCCAATGCAATTGATGCTCAACCATGGAATAAAGAGACCAGTCACAAAAGTTGAGTTACTAAGGGCCACTTTATGTTGGCCTGATTTATTTAAATTGTGTTAACCTGAAAGATATAAGAGTAGGGGAGCAACATGATATGGGTCCAGCTGATGCCGGGGTCACAATGTGATATCCTGCTCAAAATACCCATGGGCGATAACACCTCAGCCCCAAGGGCAATCCAAATTGCTTTGGTTGCTGCCCAGTCCAGCATCTTGGAAGGTAACCCAGGGGCTCCCAGCCAAGCTGCAGGGCTCTAAAAGTGAGTGTCTTATTCCCAGATTAACCTCAAAGGTAGCCTCTTTCACCAACCCCTGGGATGCAGGGCCCTAAAGAGGAGGTTCCAGAGCCCTATGCTACACCAAATGGCTGCCAATAGATTATCACCAAAGTTTTATTATCTCCCATGACATGTATAAGGGGGCGGACTGCTTCACTGTCTCCTCTGCCCCATTACATGTCTTGATGTGGTGCTTAGTACCAACCAATCATAATCTCTGGCCTTACTCCATGGAGACCATCAAAAGCTTACCTTCTCCTGCAGTGACGCTTGTCAGCCAAATCCAGGTAAGTATTCTAGGTCACAGCAACAGAAGTAATGTGTCCAGATTGAAGAAAGTAATAGTCCCAGTTCTGGGTGCTCTACTTCAAGAAAGATATTGACAAGCTGGGATATGTGTCCAGAGAAGAGCGAGAAAGATCATAAAAGGTGAGGAAACTAAGTCCTGTGAGAAACATCTTAGGAAACTGTCCCTGTGTGGCTTGGAGAAGAGAAGACACAATGGTCATATTTAAATACCCTAGATTCATGTAGAAGATGGAGTGAGATTGTTTTCTTTTGCTCCAGAGACCAGCACAAGAACTCGTGTATTTAATTTACAAGAAAAGAGATTCCTCTTAAACATTAGGAAGAACTTCTTCACAATAAGAGCTGTTTTACAGTGGAACAGACTGCCTTAGAATGTGGTAGATTCTCCTTCTTTGGAGTTTTTTTAACTGAGGTTGGATGGCTATATGTTGGGAGTGCTTTAGCTGCGTGTTCCTGCACGTCATGAGGTTGCCTTAGATGGCCCTTGCAGTCCCTTCCAACTCTATGATTCTGTAATTGTATGAATCATGCCTGTATCTCTAACTGCCCAGAGCAGAGGAGATGACAGAGTGCTGGAAGGGCTGCTTCAGTGAAACTGACTGTAAGATGTCCCCTGAATCTACCTGCACCACCTTCTGTGCCTTCCCTCAGTAGTAAAGTTTCCTTGTAGAAACAAATGTCCAACATTAAATCAATGGCATCTTCATAAACAACAAGGGAAGACTTTTGTATAAAGGCATGCTTTCATATCCAGTAGCACGGAAATGAGATTTCCTTCCATTCTTTCTCTTGCAACAACCTGTTGGACAGGGTCTCACTGCTCATCAGAGCAAGACTAAGGGTGCAGAAGGGACTGCAAGAAGCGGTGGGGGGGGGTCACTAAATCTGGACGAAGCAGCAGAATCAGTGGAAGGTACTACTGTGTCTTGGCCTCTGCATAAAAAATACAGGAAAGTCGGCTAGTGCCAGTCAACATAAACCAGAGTTTGGGAGAATTACCTTTTTGGTCTAGAATACTCAATCATTCCCACAACTCTGTTATAAACATTTTTGAAGGCCCATTAAAAAGGTAAAGTATGTGCCTTTCAGCTACCTGTTGACTTACGTGATCCCGTGAATTTCGAATGCTCAGAGTAGTTCACACTCAATTAAGTCGGAAAAGGAGAGAAGAGAGGAGGGGGTGGAATCTTGCCCTTCCTGGTAGGCTCAGGAAAAACCAAACCACTGCAGCCTCTCATAGCTTGCATATTCTTCCTCATCAATAATTTGTGCCATCTTGACCTGCTCTGATGTTGCCTGGGTTTCATCTGTGAAATGTTGGAAGATATGCTATAACAGAATTCATTCCATGAAACTCTTATTGGCTCTTGTGCAGTTGATAGAGGGGAAGTACTGTTATTTGTTTTTATTCTGTGTTTGTACACTTTGTACATTTTTATTCCGTGTTTGCACACTCCAGGGGGAAGGTACTAAATATTGTTATATGTAAAATATGAGCCACCTTTTGGGATAGCCCTCCCAAAGTGATGCAGAATAAAAATTAAAACAATTAACAATAGAACAATAATAAGAACAAAAATAAGATCAAACTGAACGATTAAAATTAGATAGTTCATATACACAATGGTCCCAGTGGTGTTCTAAACTCAGATGCAGGGTTACTATTTAAGATCTTCACTGATGGACATCAAATGGAACAGAGTTCCACAAGTGGAAATGCACAATCTGTTGGCAGCTGCCCCCAGGATCTAAACCACTGATTATCACAAAGTGTCCCACATGCTGTGTCTATTCGGACATTCCGGAAAAACCGCAGCATTCCCCTCTTCACAAAATGGCAGCCACTAGTAGGAGATGTACGGTATTTTTGTGGCAGTTGCCATTCCATTTTAATCCAGAATGTCTCAGAAAACAGAAGATCCAGGATACTCTGGGAAACTGAAATGACAGCTGCCACCTTGTTATTACCACAACAGGCAGCAGTTTTAAAAGTGAAGTAAAATAAACCGGAGAGAAAATAACAACTTGAATGTTATTTCAGTTAATGAGTATGAAAACTGAAGTTCTAGTAAATCAAAACATATGGGGTAACGAAATAGAGATGTGTGCTTGCATTGCATTCTTAATGAAAGGTGAGTATGTGACTTAACAAAACACCGGAGCCTAAAAACAATCCATTAAAAAACGTTTCATTTCTCTTAAAGTATTAAAAATATGAGAATGAATTTAAAAGCTAACGGTGTTACATTTCTAAGTAATGCTTATACATTTAAACATAATCAAACTCCAACAGCATTACATTTTTAAGTAATAGTTAATGTTGCAAGTTATTTCCATTTGTTATTTGTAGTAGTTTGGGGTTCTTTTGGAGTGCCCAACAATTTTAAAGTAATTTTACTTTTTCTCGCAATTTAATGACAAATAGTTTTATTTGTAGCCACAAACAGAACTAATTTTACAAATTGGTCACAATGGTTAACATTAATGATAGGTTGTTTAAAAGACAATCCAGTGTTAATACATGAGTGCTGAAGCCAACATTTTGGAGCTCTGTCACAGACTGCTTTTGTTCCTGTTGTTTTGATGAAAGCCCTGAGCAATTCATGAAAGCTGCACATGGAGCTGTGTGGGTGAAAAAGTCAGAAGAAAAGGCCCAAAGAAAGCATGGAACCACCAATTAAAGGAGAGAGGGAAGCAGTAACCAAGCAAAGAGGGCTCAGGAGGGAGTAGCCCCCTTCCCGGGCTGGGGTGGGGAGCCGTTTCTGAGTGCCTTCCAGAAGCTGGTGAATGTGCTGCCCCAGTGACAGGTAACACGGGCCCATAATACTTATCAGCAGCTGTTCTGCCTGGAAGTTCACAAGTGGGATGTGAATGCAGGATTTTTCACTGTAGGAACTTGCATTCAGAAATGTATTTAGAATGCTGGTTTCATTTAGCCATCGTCTTATCCTATGCTCACAACTATATTGTCTCCAATACGCATCTATGGAGCTTGTATCTTTTATCAAATGCTCACACCTACATATACACGTATCTGTGAAGCCTGTAGCTATCATCACTGTTGACCTTTGTTATAATATATTTATTTATTTATGTATTTATAAGGTTGTTTAGTTTATGTTTATATATCTATCAAATATATAAAAGTCAAAGTTTGTTTGTCTGTGTCAGGCGAAGACCTCCTATGCTTGGCTGCAGGCAAAGGCCTCCTACGATTGGCTGCCTGAGAAGATTCTATGGAACCCTGGCGTTTGCAGTTTAGGGAGCGGCCTTTAGATTCTCAGCCAGAGAGCTCTGAATAGGCCGGTTGCTATGGAGAAGAGGTCTAGCAGGAAGGAGGAGGGCAGTGTATTTCTCTCAGGAACCCAACCTCTGTATATTAATAATTCTGAATACAGATTGGATTGGGGAATATGGGGAAAAGTTACAGGTACTGGACAAGACAGTTTGGGGAATTAGAGACACAGGATCTCAAATCTTTCTAACAAGTATTATCTGTGAGAAAATAAATTCCTGGGCAACGCTAATATACTTATATGGTTTAATCATTAATCTTGTTCAGCAGTATGGTTCATACAGTATGATTTTTGTCATTCATCTGTCAGCGGTTGTCCTGTATAGTGTTTTAGAGGCCATTGTGGTTGTTTGTTTATATGGTTTCATTTAGCCGTCATCTCAGTTAAGAACCTTTAACAGACCTATTCTCTATTGTTAAATCATTGTTCATTACGTTTGTCTAATTTTGTATCAGAACCATCATCCATCATCTACAATATAAACTGGTGGATAATAAACTAGAAAAATACAGCAGTGAGAAACCATCAATGCAGAAACTTCTAGAAAAGATGGTGAAATATTTATGTGGGTTTTCATCTATGTGCCATGAATTCAAATGTTGAAAGGGTTTTGAGGTAGATTTCAGTGAGTCTACAGGTCTTCCAGGATGAGCTGCTTTGAAATCCACTCAGTTTAGTAAACTGAATAATATGCATGAAGGTAGCATGAAATCTGGGACTACAGCCAGAGCTTCTTGTATTTGCTGAACCTTCTTCAAGGGAATCAGTTGAGGCAGATTTAATCCATAGCATTAAGTAGTGCCTGCACAGTTCTCTTAATAAACCTCATTATTCTTTGGAAAACACTGTAGATGCTTTAAAGAGATTTAGTTAAGGCATATGGCTTTCTTCTCCTCTAATCACAGTATAATTCCAGTTCCACCTTCCATTTAGCAACAAGGCAGAGACAGATGTGATCTGTACTGTTCTTTGTCTCTCCAGACTGATCTGACAATTAGGAAGAGGCTGTGATTTAGTAGTGAAACACAAGACTGCTTTGTAACATCAACTTTGTAAAAGAATTTTTGAATATATCACTCAGTAGTATCACTGGATTAACACTGATACAGCAAAAGGACCTAGGTTATATTATAGAAGATAGAGAATGACAGCAAATGTGGTCATCTTGTCCAATAAAATCTATATCAGCCCACAGTAGAGAAAGTAGGCTTGACATGATATATATCAATGGTATTTTACTCCAGCAAAAGATACAGAAGGACCCCCTCCCCCAACTGCATGACCAGTATTCACAGTTTCAGTCATCCATGACCTGCTCCAAGGTGGTGACCACCGGTGGCAGCCAGGGTACTTTCTCTGCACGCCGGGCCAAGAGCGGCACAGGTCGAGGCACAGATGGGTTTCCAGCGTGCCTCTCAGTTAAGGAAGCAGACGGACACCCCTTCTTTGGCTGAGAGAGGCATGCAAAGCCCAGCACAGCCACCTTCATACCTCTCTTGACCAAGAAAGGGGACAGACACTATTTCCTTCGGTGAAAGATGCACAGTCAGGCCTGACTCTGCAATACCACTCACCTCTCTCAGGGGGAAGGACACTCCTTGTTTGTCTGAGAGGCACATGAAGCCCAGCATGGCTACACCCATGGGGTGCCACAGGGTTCTGTCCTGGGCCGAGGGCTATTCAATGTCTTCATCAATTACTTGGATGAAGGAATAGAAGGCATGCTGATCAGATTTGCAGATGATACCAAATTGGGAGGGGTTACTAATACCCCAGAGGACAGGGTCAAAATTCAAAATGACCTGGACAGATTGGAGAACTGGGACAAGGCTAACAAAATGAAATTCAACAGAAAGAAATGTAAGGTCCTGCACTTGGGCAGAAAAAATGGAATGCACAAATATAGGATGGGGATGCATGGCTGGATAGCAGTACGTGTGAAAGGGATGTAGGAGTCTTGGTAGATCACAAGCTGAACGTGAGTCAGCAGTGTGATGAAGCAGCCAAGAAAGCCAACGCGATTCTTGGTTGTATTGATAGAACTATCATGTCTAGATCAAGGGAGGTAATGGTACCACTCTATTCTGCTTTGGTTAGACCTCATTTGGAATCCTGTGTCCAGTTCTGGGCACCTCATTTCAAGAAGGATGTCGACAAGCTGGAATGTGTCCAGAGGAGGGTGACCAAAATGGTAAAGGGTCTGGAAGCCATGAAGCCCTCTGAAGAGTGGCTTAGGAAGCTGGGTATGTTTAGTCTATGGAAGAGAAGGTGAAGAGGGGACATGATAGCCCCTGGGCCCTGGATGGCCCGTGAGGTCTCTTCAAACTCTATGATTCTATGACACTCACTTCTTGGCTGAGAGAGGCACACTAAACTTAGCTATAATATCAATGGCTGTTAGCTGAGACGGTTAGGAATGAAATGCCCGTGTTTACAAGCAATCCAAATCAGAGTAGCAGTGAGAAACAGCAGGGAATATTGTTGATCACTATGCACATCATCATGACTGACTATATTCATTTCTCCTTATGTACTGAATTCAGGCATTCTTACTATGCCAAACTTTGCAGCAGAGAGACTCAGTATCTTAACTGTTTGAAATTATATTGCTTTCTTTTCATTATTAAAAAAACTGGGGGGCGAGGGAAGCATTTTCTTCGCTCCCTCTCAAAAAAAAAAAAAAGATTTCTGATTGTGATCAGAAAGGAGAAGGTGAAAGACAATATGCAACTTAATCTTCTTGCTTCTCTGAGACATGGGGTAAAGAACGCAACCAGTACTCTCATGGGGCCAATGGATCATTTCATAGCAATATTGTATTTTTGTGTTCTTTGGTGTGCATGATGACAGCCCCTTTAACAAGTACCAGTCATTAATCTAAGTGAAGTGAGGCTATTGTGTGACAGCCACATTTCAGAGTAGACAATGGCAGCATTAAGAAGAGAAAACAAACAGCTTTTCAGGAGAAATGCTGACATGGGAAGCTCTGGAACAAATGAGGATGTTATTCTCAAAGCCTTGTAGATAAACATTGCATGGAGAAATGGGCTGAGATATTCTCCGTGCATAGAAACAGCAGCTGCCATTCGCAAAACCATTTAATGCTAGCTATTCCTATTTAACATAAGAGATTAGGAAGAGCTGTGCTGGACCATGCTTAAGGTCTATCTAAGTCCAGCCTTCTCTGCTCACAGAGGCTAACTAACTGCTTCCTGAAGGCCCGTATAGAGGGTATGAGTTCAATTACCCTTTCCACTCATGTTTGCCAATGAGTAGGAGTAAGAGGCATATTGTCAGGGTCTTTGCTCTGTGTAGCCAGGCCAAGAGAGGTGCACAGCAAGGCACAGCTGGACTTCCTGTGCCTCCATCAGCCCAGGAGGGAGACAGAAACTCCTTCATCAGCTGAGAGAGGCATGGGAAGCCTGGGTCTGCAAAAGCACAACCTCTCTCAGCTAGGGAAGGAGGTGGACATTCCTTCTGTGGCCAAGAGAGGCATACAGTTCCAAGCAGCCAGGCCTCCACTGAACTTGGCTCCCATGGATGGGTCTGCTTGCCAAGCCCTGCTAGGAAGGAAGGAAGGAAGGAAGGAAGGAAGGAAGGAAGGAAGGAAGGAAGGAAGGAGAGAGCTGACTCACTCCCTCATCACCTCACCTGGCCTAGGAGTCAGAATATAGCGTTTGGTATTATCCTCATTTTTTACCATCTGCATTAAGTCTGGGAAGGTGATCTTTGCCGATATGAGGGGCCTACACCATGGTAGTGTCATCCACCATTAATTTCTCTGTCTAATTCAGTGGTTCTCAACCTGTGGGTCCCCAGATGTTCATGGACTTCAGCTCCCAGAAGCCCCAGCCACTATGGTCAATGCTCAGGGCTTCTGGGAACTGAAGTCCACAAACATCTGGGGACCCACAGGTTGAGAACCACTGGTCTAATTGCTTGCTAGAGCCTTCCAAGTTGGCAGCCGCAGCTACATGTAGGGGAGGCAGCTTCTATTGCGTAGCTCTGCGTGATGTGTGATATGAAGATATTTATCTGCTTTAGATCTCCTCAGCACTCTAAGCACTTGAAATATTAGAAGAGTACAAAGAAAACTTTTTCCTTTCCACCTTTTCCATGTAATTTTACACTGTTCAATTCTGTCTCTCTTAGGGATGATAGTACACTACTGTTTCTTCCTCACAAGTCAGGAAAATCATTTCCACAGTTTTCTCCTTGTCTCAGAAAGAAAGGAATATTTTTGCACAGTTCTCACCTGGGATTCCCAAAGTGTTTCAAGGCAAAACAAAACAAAACAAAAAAAACAGCAATCCAGCCCAGGTGGCAATGTTTCTGGGGCATCCCGACCCGTAGCCACGCTCCTGTGCACCCTGGCCACCCCTGGGCCACCCCCCCCCCATGCACTGCAGCCACACCCTTGCACAGTGGCCACGCCCCTCGTGCTGTAGCTCCGCCCCCCCTCACCTGCCCCCCCCCACACACTCCAAGCTCCACCACTGGGAGGGGGTAGCAAATACCTCAGAGGACAGGATCAGAATGCAAAATGACCTTGACAAATTAGAGAGCTGGACTAAAACTAACAAAATGAATTTCAACAGGGATAAATGAAAAGTACTACATCTAGGCAGTATGTGTGAAAAGAATTTAGGGGTCTTACTAGACCGCAAGCTAAACATGAGACAACAGTGTGATGCGGTGGTCAAAAAACCAACACGGTTCTTGGCTGCATCAACAGGAACACAGTGTCCAGATCAATGGAGGTACTAGTGCCACTCTATTCTGCTTTGGTCAGACCTTACCTGGAATCCTTGGTCCAGTTCTGGGCACCACTGTTCAAGGAGAATATTGGCAAGCTGGAATTTGTCCAGAAGAGGGTGACCAGGATGATCTGGAAACCTCTGGAAATCAAGTCTTGAGAGGGTTAGCTTGGAGAAGAGAAGACTGAAAGCTGACATAGTCATCTTTAAGTATCTGAAGGAATGTTGTGTAGAAGATGAAGTAAGCTTGTTTTCTGCTGCTCCAAAGACTAGAACAGCAGTCAGTGGATCCAAATGGTAAGATTCCTTCTAAACATTAGGAAGAATTTCTTGACTGTAAGAGCAGTTCATCTGAGCAATAGACTGCAGGGCAATGGACCCCCCTTCTTTGGTGGTCTTTAAACAGAGCTTGCATGGGCATCTTTCATGAGTGCTGTAATTATGACTGCCTGCATGGTAGTAGGTTGGACCAGATGGCCCTTCCATTTCTAAGATTCTATGGTCTTGTCAGTCTATGATTCTGTGGCTCAGTGTTCTAAGGGCACCAGCTAGACAGGACTAGTGACTTCCTTGAAAATTCAATCTGCTTTCTGTCAGAGGGTAGTTCCAGCAGGCCGTGGCTTACAGAGCTGCAGCTTTTGCACCTCCATCTGAGCAACCTGTCTCTTGTCTGAAATCATTTCAGTAAGAACACCATTCATTAGAATGCCAAAACCCAGGAAGAAATTCAAATAAGGAGAAAATCTTGGAAACATCCCTAACTGCTGGCTTACATTTCTCATCTCTGCAGTGATTTAGAGTTAATTGCCATCTAATTATATAAAAGCAGACAACAATAAAAGAGTTGCAATAAGAGGCATCATGGGTGGTCTAAAGAGATTTATTTCACTAACAAACAGGGGCTAACTTTCATGCCCAAGTTCTGAACATATTGACTCATAATGACATGACCATTTCGGTACAGTACTCAGAGGAGTCTCAGCAGGCCAGGCCTTATCTAGATTAAGAATGTAAACATTCTGGCTTAGAGAGAAAGGCTCGAAAACCTCAGTGACACCTCTTTTGAACTGCCATTAGAGATGTGCTTTTGGATAATAGAGTAATGGAGCCGAGAGGTGCTTGGAAGTGGTTTGGATTAAACCCCTGTCATTGTTGCACCACCTGAGAAGCAGCCATCTAACCTCCATTGAAAACCTCCAATAAAGGAGAGCCAAACATCTTCTAAAGCAAGCTCTAATCATCATGAACTTCCTCTTAACATTCAATTAGAATTTCTTGTAATTTGGATCCATTGGTTCAAGTGCCTTTGCACAGCTAAAACTTGTGTGCCAATTATGCATGTTCATTGAGATGTCAGACATGGCTACAGTGACACATGCCTTGGTTATGTCTTGATTGGACTACTGTAATGTACTCCATGTGGGGCTGCCTTTGGAAACTGTTTGGAACCTTTGTTGAGTTCAAAATTCAGCAACCAGAATGCTGAACGGATCTAGTTATAGGGAGCATATAGGTCCCTTGTTAACACATCTTCACGGGCTACCTGTTCATTTCTGGGCACAATCCAAAATGCTGGTCAGGACTTATAAAACCCTATACAGCTTAGGTCCAGCTTATTTGAAAGGCCATATCTCCCTCTACAAACATGCCAGAGTTGTAGAATTTGCAGGGGAAGGCTCTCTCTCAGTCCCTCCATGGTCCCAGGCTCGCCTGGTGAGGATGTGGGAGAAAGCCTTCTCAGTAGCAGCTTCCGCCCTCTGGAACTCATTTCCACAGGAGGCTAGGCTGGGTTTCTCCCTGTGTATCTTTTGCCTGCAGACAAAAAATATTCCTGTTCAAGCAGGCTTTTAACGTGTGACCAGGTAAGCTTGTATTTTATTGGATTTTGTTGGATGTTTTTACACTATTTTATATGGCTATTTTAATTGCTTTAAATTATTATAAATGTTTTTAACTTTTATGGAAATTGCCTTGATCCTACTCTAGGAGAAACACAGCATTAAAATGAAATAAAATGTCCTGCCTCATGGAACAACAGAAAACAAACTTACTTCTTCCTCCATGTGAAATTTAACAGTGTATAATTGTTTAGATGGGTTCTTATCATAGAATCATAATGCTGGAAGAGACACAACAGTCATCAACTCCAACCCCCTGCCATGAAGGAACACACACTAAAAGCAGCCCAAGCAAATGGCCATCCAGCCTCTGTTTAAAAACCTCCAAAGAAGGTGAGTCCATCACACTCCAAGGCAGCATATTCCACTGCTGAATGTCTCTTACCTTCAGGAAATTCTTCTAGATGTTTAGGTGAAATCTCTTTTCCTGTAGTTGCTCCTTATCCTAGTCTCTGGAGTAGCAGAAAACAAACTTATTCCATCTTCACCATGACATCTCTTCAAATATTTAAACATGGCTATCATTTTACCTGTCAATCTTCTCTTCATCAGACTAAACACACCTAGCTCCCTAAGCTGCTCCCCATAGGGCATGGTTTCAGACCCTTCGCCATTTTGGTCACCCTCCTCTGGGCACATTCCGGCTTTTCAATATCCTTCTTGAATTTTCGTGACCAGAACCGAACAAAATACTCCTGGTAAGGTCTTACCAAAGCAGAATAGAATGATACATGGGTCTTTTCCAACTGATCATCCAAAATCCCAAAAGAAAAAGTTCTGGTTTTAATTGGATATTAATCTCTAATATCCTTTGCATCAAAGAATATATTTGACCCCGGAACTTTTTAGCCTTTTCACATGTCCACCACATATAGTAAAATGTCCCTTCTTGCTGTTAACATTTCATTTCCAGCATATATTCAAAACATCCTTATACATTCCGGACAGTTTCTTTACCATCATGTACCAACAATACATCATTTTATAAAACCTCTCTTTAAGATCATAACATAATGTAAATTTCAACTGCTTCATCCACATCTTTTCCAATTGTATATCATATGCAAAATTCCTAACACATTTTACCATGCAATCTTTCACTTATTCATCTTCTATACAAAATTTTAACAAAAGTTTATACATTTTACCAATCACATGTTCATCATCTGTACACAATTGCAGTATAAACACTGATTTTTTTTGTCCAGAATTATAACTCTTTTTTGTCCATTTCACATGTTTCAAACAGTTATTAATAAGAAAACCATTGATAATTATGTCTCTCTGCTCCTCTGATTTAGTTTTATTCTCTCTTCAATAATTCCCCAAGAGGTCTTGGTAAATCAACAATTTTTCTTTGCCGATTGTTTCTTTTCTATAATGAGTTTCTTGTACTGAGATCTGTATAGATGTTTTTGGCACAAATTGGGTTCAATATTCTTAATAAGGCACATCTCACAAAACAATTACTAAAATCTACATTCACCGTCACTTTATCTTACCAACAATATGATGGCACTCAAACCTCAGGTTCCAGTTTTCGTAATCTTTCATTTCTCAGCGACACCAGTTCTTTTAACCAAACCAAACAACAGGCTACAAAAACAGTTTCAAATCACCTTCAGTCCTCAAAGAGGACCTACCTTCCTCTTTCTTTTTCATGTTGCATAAACTTATATTTGACCTTTGGCTTTTTTCCCTTGCCGTATGAACTTAGATAGGTCTCTGCCATTGTTTAAATGTGCATCAGTATTGTTTGAATGAAAAACAGCATTCTAGGCAAATTATTCATTCTTATCAGAGATTCTTCTCAATAATGAAAAATTTAGTTTTTCCTTACTAATTTACTTCCACATCTTTATGCAGTTGTTTTAGTCTTTTTCATAACATCACAAATCTCCCTTACAATTATGAGAGCATTTGTAAGCTTTCTCTGATATTCTGTAATCTTTGGTGAATTCTGCTTACCCAAATAATCATGCACTTTTTCCAAAGAAAACTCTTGAAGTTTATTTAACACAAAACAATATTGGTGAAATACTTTTTGTATACTTATATTTTCTGTTTTTACAATACCTCACTCTTGTAACATTTCTTTTCTTTTTATTTTCACAATCTGTATGCCAGCCTTTCCCCAGCTTATTTGCAAATTCGGAGTTCTTTTGGTTTGCATAAGTCAGCTTTCTCTCCATTTCATTCACCAGTAATATATATAACTGTCTCTGCAAAATCTTAATGCGACTGGTAACAACATTCCTTGATGGAGAATATTTAAAACTCATTTTCCTTTCTTGTTATCTCATCCAAAATCAATTGCATTTTCTCTTGCTTCTTTCTTTCCAATTCCAAATCATACTGGATAAAACAACCTCTCATAAATGCTTCACTCATAACCTAAACCACTCTAACATCTGTGCTTTTGTTCAAACTATTCTCTAAGAATTCTTTCAATTTCTTTTTACAACCATCAACCACCCCTTCATTCTGTAACAGAGTTTTGTTCAATCGTGTGTTTTTTTTCTTTTTAAAAGTTACGGTGACTGGATTATGATCTGAAAAAATCCTTGGTAAAATATCAACTTTACCAATCCTAGTAGCCAAAGTCTTGGAAACCCAAACCATAATGGCATTCCTTTCTAAGCGCTTACAGATTGTTTAATGATCTGCTCTGGGGCATTTCTTGGCATTGATGTCAGGTTGACTGGGTGACGACTGTTTGGGTTGCTTTCCATTTGGGAGAACACTGAGGCAAAGAAGGTATTGAGTAGTTCTGCCTTTTCTTTGCCCCCTGTTAGTATATTGCCATTTTTTCCACACTGGGGCCCTACCATTTCCTTGTTCCACTCCCATGGGCATAACCAAAAAAAAAAAAAAGCTGTTTTTATTGTTTTTAACCTTCCTAGCAAGCCTGAGCTCATTCTGCACTTTAGCTTTTCTGTCATTCTCCCTAGACTTGCTGACTATTTGTTTGAACTCCTCTTTGGTGAAATTCCATTTTTCTTCCATTTCTTGTACATATACCTTTTAAATCTTAGCTCCATTGAAAGTTCTTTAGACACCCCTCCCGGGTTTTTTTAGACAGCTCCCATTTTTCCTCCTCATTGGAATTGTTTGAAATTGTGCCTTCAACATCTCACTTTTAGTATTCCTGGCCATGAGATCACAACTACTATTTCCCTTAGTTTACTGAAATCAGCTTTATTAAACTCTGGAATGCATGTCTGACTATGCTTGGCTTTTCCTTTCCACTGTATAACAAACTCCAGGAGAATATGGTCACTTCCATCTAAGGATCAAACCAATTCCACCCCATTAACCAGGTCATCACTGTTGGTTAGGATAAGATCTAAAATAGTTGACCCCTTTGTTGCCTCTTTTGCTGTCTGGCCTATGTAATTTTCTGCAAAGTAAGTGAGAAATTTGTGGACTTTATATTCTTGGCAGAGCTTGACTTCCAGCACATATCAGGATGGTTGAAATCTCCCATTACTATTAGATCTTTCCTTTCTGAATGTTTGACGATCTATTCAAGGAAGGCATCCTTCATGGCCTCAGTCTGGTTTGGCCGTCTGTAGTAGATTCCCCACAATGACATTGCTTTTGTTTCTCTCCCTCTTAATTTTTACCTAGATGCTCTCAACCTGACTTCCAGGATTTGAGTCATGGATCTCTTCAGAAGTATAAACATTCTTGACATATAATGTTACTCCTCCTCTCCTGTTTGGTCTATTTCTCTGAAATAAGTTATATCCCTCTATTATTACATTCCAATCATGAGACTCATCCCACCAGGTTTCAGTGATGCCTCTTATATCATGTTTGCTTTTCTGTGTCAAGAGTTCAAGTTCATCTTGTTTATTTCCTATACTTTGTGCATTAGTGTAGAGACAGATAAGACCATGAGTCATTCTTCCAGACCACTTATTTATGTTTCCCCCTCACACACACTATTGAGTTCTTGTACTATTCTCCTAATTCTGTCTATAACATTTGGGCTGTTATCTCTGGTGCTTGATGAAATCCTGCCCTCAAGAATGCTGTCTTCTTCCCCTCCCTCAATAAGTCAGTTTAAAACCCTCCTAATTAGGTTTCTGAGACTCTTAGCAAAAATGTTCCTGCCAACAATTGTGAAGTACACCCCATCACTTGCCAGAAGTCCATCTTCATGAAACCACAGATCCAAGAAGCCAGATGCTTCCTGTGGAGCCAGTTGTTCACCTCCACTATTTTTCTTTCCCTTCCTGGGCCACGTCCTCCAACTGGGAGAAGAAATGAAATTACAATCTGTGCATCAGGGTCCTTCAGCTTCCTCCTCAGAGCCTTATAACTCCTTGTGATATCCTGAAGGCTGTGTCTTGCAGAGTCGTTGATTCCCACATGGATCAAAATGAAGGGGTGATGGGCAGTTGGTTTGATAAATCTTGTCAGCATCTTGTTACATCATGAATTTTTGCCCCAGGCAGACAGCACACCACATATCTCCTCTGAGGATTGGCAGGGTCCATTTGGTATGCCAAATCTACCAATGTCACCTGCATGTTCTCTGAGAACTGAGACTGTTGCTCTTATTCCTGTTCATCATGGACAAGGGAGAAAGTTTCAAACGGATTCTATAGCTCCAAACTCACAGAATGATTCCTGGCTTTTCTATTGCTATGTGTCACATTTCCTCCAAGTGTCTACCTCCTGTTTTTGGGAACATGCCATCTGTGTATGATTTTCAAATTAGATTCCTTCATTTGTGCAGAAGGTGATCTGGAGGGTGGAGAGAACCAAATTCTGCTCCAAGTTTCTTCTCTTAATTTCTGTATTTAGATCTATGCTTCCCAGGTGAATTGAGTGCCTTGTCGGTGTCCAGAGGTAGGTAGGTAGGTAGGGAACAGGTAGATAGGTAGATAGATAGATAGAAGATATATCATTCAGATATTTATTTATGTGGTAGACTATAAATCATTTCAAACCATGTGGGAATCAGACCTCCTTGTTTGTATTTTCTGTTTTCTTTAACCATGTCATGGCCACTGTCTTGAATTTATCTTCTTATTTTTCTGGACCTGATGGAAGGCTCCTGTTAAACAGATTTTGAGTTTATACATTTCCTTTTCTATCAATCTCTTAATTCAATCATTTTGTCATCAACTGAAACTGAGAGAGAAAGGGGAACAAAACAGAGGGTTGGGGCAAAGGAATGTGTCCATAGTTTCCAAGCATGAAATATAGCTTTAGTGAAAGACTTTTCTAGCAGGTTTGGAGATTTTTTTACTTATTGGCAAGAAGGGTAACCTACCATTGTCAAGTTTTGATGATGTCCACACGTATCAATGGGAGAGTGTCTTCCTCACTCTTCTACTTAATTAATTGTTGTAATGGACACAAAATAACATTATACTGTATAACAATAACAAGAAAGCCAGAGTGATGTAGTGTTTGACCACTGGATTAGCAGTCTCGGAGGCCAGGGTTCACTTGGCTGGAGAAACCCACTGGGTGACATTTTACAGTCCCAGAGGAAGGCAATGCTAAATTTCTTTTTTGGGGAAAAAAAAAGCTTTCCAAGAGAACCCTGCTATAGGCTACCCATAGGATTGCCATAAGTCAGAAACGGAATAGATCACTGTACCTTATTGGCTAAATAAAATGGACATGATGCTCAGCTCTTGCAACTGTCTGGCGTTTGAGCTTCAGTGAGTATGGAATCCATTAACACAGCTTATTAAGCTGAGAAGATTTTAACTGAGTATGTTATCAGTATTTATCTTTTTGACTATAATGTTTCGGAATACAAAAGGTAATTCTTCAAAACAGGGAATGTCTTGTATGCTTAAGACCATAAACAAAGATAGTGAAAGAAAAGTAGAGAAGTGGGAGGTGAAGGATATCGACCTCTGTTGGCATCAGGAGCGTAAATGTTCAGCTGCACAATCGAGAAAGAGATAGTGGCTTTCTGCTTAAGAAGCTTTGTAGTTTCTCTGCTATATTTAGGACTGTAATCTTTCTTTCAAGTGGAGCAGGAATAGGTTTTATGTCAGTCCTTCTCAACTTCCTCTGTTTGTCATTGTTTTTAAGATGGGTGGGATGTAGAGGGGGGAGGAGGGATAAATCCACCGGAGCAGGCTCTCCGAACGGGCCAGGGAAAATCCACTCAGCTGTAGGTTGTCAGAATAATGTTTAGCCAGGTGTTAATCTGTGTCTGGAGGGGGAAGCCGTGGAATTCATTATTCATTCCGCCAGGGGAGGTCATGGTCCTGGATGGCTGCCAGGTCTGAAGCCAGCCTCTTGGATTTACTGACATGTGCCACTTGTGATGAACACAGCTGAAGTCCGTGTGTGGAAGTCTTTTGTCAAGCAGCCAAAGCTGATAGAGAAACACAGACAGAGGCATTTGGAGAGCGGCTCTGTAGAAGTGAAATCAAGCTTGCCATCTAAGAGGGTGCAGAGTGATCCAGCTGAAAGGGAGACCATCTTCCAGTTTATTTTCTTTCTTTCCCCCACTCCCCTTTTTTGGTTTTTTTGTAAACACTTTTCCTGAGAGTTGCCTGGATTTATTAAAAAGCAAAACAAAACCACTCAGCGCAAACAGAGGAACCTTGGTTATATATTCTTGAATAGAATATATTCTATTCAAAAGCTAGCAACGATGATCAAGTCAAGCTGGTTCTATGTGAAGTTCAAATATGCAGAAAAGGTATGTTGATATATTTCTTTCCTGGTGAGAGAGGGGCTTGTGGGCATGTTTCTGGCACAGAACCAAGTTGTGTACAGGTCACCAGTGGCCTTTAGATGCTGCAGTGGTGTTTCATGATTTTCTTCTTTACTCTGTAATATTTCTTGTACAGAATCTAGAGACACACTTGAAAATCTGGCAATCCGTATCTTGAGAAAACAGAGGGAAATATTAGTTCTAATTTCTGAGCTTCTTTCTTTGAAATAGCCACAGGAAATAAATGTTTGCGTGTTCACCTGCATGTGTTTTCTTCCTCCTCTACTAACAACAAAAATAAGGAATTTTTCTCTCTTTGCAGCTGGTGAAGAGGTAAAACTCCCCCCTGTAGCACTGAGAAGGTTGGGGTGGGGGCTGGAGAACTGCTGGGAAGGCATTACTTCATTCTGCAGCCAAGAAGAGACCCACATCTATTTATTCACAGTTCCCTTGGGGAAAACCATTCTTACATTAAGATATCCAGACTGAGCTCTTTCAGTGTGATTCTTTACCACTGACTGTGTCTGATAATATGACAAGAGTAGGATGTTTCTTCCTTTGTTGTCATCTACCTTTTTTTCAAGGCTCTGCTTTGAATCTTAGTTCTGATCTATTGTACACACAGGGACATACAGTGACTTATGTTTCTCTCCCTTCCCAGCTGGAACATCAGACTTTGGCATGATTTGAGACAGGACATTAGATTGTGGTGGTCTGACTGAATGTATTAATCAGGAATTGGCCTTGTTGTCTGTCTGTGCCGTCTGAGAGGGAAATTACTGCCAGGCTGTTTCCTGATTCCCCCTCGCCTCCCACCCAAGCGTGTGTCTTCTCTGTGGAATTATGCTTTTAAAGTGGTTTGTCTGAGTCACTGGGATGACTTTTGTTATTCACACACACTTTATTGTGCACTTGTGTGCTGCTGTATGACTTACATTGTAATTTTGTTGGGATCTGAATAGTCCTGAGATATGGTCTGGTTATCATTTAACTGGTTCCAGATTTTGTGAGCAGGAGTCTTTGCTGGGGTGCAGAGGAGGAATGCCTTAGAACTAAGAAATATCCCCAGCTTTAAGAAGCTCAACCAGTTGAGTAGCCAAACACTGAAATGTACTTTAATAGAGAGATGATCTGGCTTCAGATTCACAATAATAGTGAGGATTCCACATGTGTTTCTTCTTTCAAACCAAGAAGCTAAATATGTGTTCTTTATTCCTCTGTTCCTTCCAAACAGCTTTCCTTCTTACCTCCCATTCATCTTGCATTTAATTTTCTCTTCTGTATTCCTTAATCTGCCATTTATCATCTCTGCCTCTGGCCACAGGCATGTAGTGAAAGTTGTGTCTATTTCATTTAACAAGATTGACCTCCTTGATCCTGCCTCTCCCAGCTGCAAGCCATGTGTTTAAATACAGCACAGATTTAACTATTTTAGTCCTCCCCCCGCCCCTACTTCCTTAATTTAGGCCCTAAAACCTTAAAGGCACCAGATCCTGTCTGATCTTGGAAGCTAAGTGGAGTCAGTCCTGGTTAGTACTTGGATGAGTACCAGGTGCTGTACATTATATTTCAGAGGAAGGAACTGGCAAAACCATCTCTGAGTATTTCCAGCCTAAGAAAACACCATGAAATACATTGTGTCACCGTAAGTTGTACAGACAACTCTGAAGGCATATACACATATGGTTTCCTTAGTTTACTTTAAAGTTATTTAGAAAAGATGTAGAGACCATACACACTTTGTGGAAACAAATTATTTGTCCTGCCTACACATGTAAAACTGCAATATTGTCATGTACTCAGAGGAAATCTACAGAAGCTATCCATTCAGAGCCCAGTACACACTTATAGCTGATTTCTCCAAGGAAGCAATTTTACATAATTCTGAAAGAACTTTACTGCTTAGAATCATAGAATCTTAGGCTAGAAAGGAGTGACTAGGCCACCCACTGCTATGCAGGAATGGATGGTATGCTTATCCATTGCTGGCCCCAAGTCAAGGTGCTCATGCTAATCTCTGAAACTCTAAATGACTTGGGGCCCAGATATCTGAAGGAGACACTCCTACATAAACTTGCCCTTAGATTAACAGAAGAGGAGGGACTTCTTCCTATCCCATCTATAAAATGGTATAATTTTTAACTATAAAAGAGAGAGTAACTTTTGGAGGTACCCTGCATTTGGAATGCTCTCCCCAAGAGGTTTTCTTGACAACAATTTTGTATTCCATATATTTACCAAGAACCCTTGCATGTTGCACAGTTGTAGCACTATGATTTTCCTTTAACTGTCATAACAACATCCTATAGAATCCTGGGGTTTGCAGTTTAAGGAATTTGCAACCAGAGAGCTGTAGTTCCTCCCCAAGCTAATTTCATAGGATACAGCTGTGGCAGTTAAAGTGGAATCCTAGTATTGTATAGTGTGAAAGAGCCCCAAATTTAAATACCTTATCTGCAGAGGGATTTTAATTTCTTCAAATATACATTATGTTTAGTTTTGTATTTTTAAAGATGATTGAATTAATTCCAGGCCCCCCACTTTTACTGTTTATGTTTAGAATCATAGAGTTGAGTTCTATGGGCCATCAGGAAATCCAGCTAAAGCAGTGGTTCTCAACCTGTGGGTCCCCAGATGTTCGTGGACTTCAGCTCCCAGAAGCCCCAGCCACTACGGTCAATGCTCAGGGCTTCTGGGAGCTGAAGTCCACAAACATCTGGGGACCCACAGGTTGAGAACCACGGAGCTAAAGCATCCCCAGCAGGTAGCTAGCCAGCCTCTTTTTGAAGACATTCAGAGAAGGCAATCTCTAGGCAATTGGTTCCACTGCAGAGCCATTCTCACTGTCAAGATGTTCCTTCTAATATTCAGTTGAAATCTACCCTCCTGTAATTTAAAACCATTAGACTTAGTTCTGCCCCCTGAGGCAACAGAGAACAAGCCTCTTTGTGGAAGCCCATGAGGTCTTCTGTTCACCAGGCTGAACATGTCCAGCTCCTTCAACCTCTCCTCATAACATTTTGTTCTTTGTACTTTTGTACTTTGTCCTGTTCTGAACTCATTCTAACTTGTCCATATCCTTTTCAAAAAGGATATAGGCCAGCCCCTCCCTAAACTGCAAACCCCAGGATTCCATAGGATGTTGAAAGGGGAATAATAGCACTATAACAGTCTAGTGCAGAAATGCCTCCTAAGATGAAC
Source organism: Iguana delicatissima (assembly GCA_948472985.1). Lineage (NCBI taxonomy): Eukaryota > Metazoa > Chordata > Lepidosauria > Squamata > Iguanidae > Iguana > Iguana delicatissima. The sequence goes on from CAOKZL010000060.1 coordinate 694,828, forward strand.
CTATAATGGGATTTTCTGTGGCTGAGCGTCTGTGACGTGCCCAAGGTCGCCCAGTGAGTTTCTGTGGCATAGCAGGGAATTGAACACAAGTCTCCAGGTTCCATTGCTCTAGCCACTACGCTGGCTCACAAGCAGAATATAGGAGGACTATGACTTCCCTTGAATTGAAAGCTATGGAAGAGTCCCCCATCATACATCTGTGCATTTGGTTTTTGCATCCCAAGTGTAGAATTTTCCATTTGTCTAATTTGTTTAACCAATTTTACTAGTTTTAGCCCAGTCTTCTAGTTTATTTAGGTCTTTTTGGATTCTTTTTCTATGTTCCAGTATGTGTGTTCCAAATATATACGGTATGTTCCAAACATATATGTTCCAAATATATAATTAGTCTGTCAGGATTTCTTCTTGACAAACCCATGCTGGCTCATACTGATTGCTATGTTGTCATCAAGATACTTGCAGACAGACTCCTTTACAATCTGTTCTAATATTTTTCCTGGTACTGAAGTCAGGTTGACCACTCTGTAGTTTTTTTTGGATTTTCTTTTTTGTCTTTTTTTTTTTTTTTTTTTAAGAGAGGGACAATGTTTGCTTATCTCCAGTGTTCGGGCACCTTTCCTGGTCTCCAGGATTTCTCAGAAATGATGGCAAGTGGTTCTTCAGGTACGTCAGCAAGCACCGTCAATACCCTGGAAAGCAGTTCATCTGACTCTGCCGCTTTCAACTTGTTTCAGTTAACTAGGTGCTTCCTGACTAATTCCTTCTCAATCTTGTTTTGCAACCTGGATTCCTTACTTCTCTGCTGATACATGGAAGCACCCTTCTTGGGGAAAAAAACTAAAGCAAAATAGATATTGAACTCTCCCTTTTCATTGATACCTGTTAGTATTTTATCATCTTTGCCAAGCAGCAGTCCTACCAATTCCTTCCTCACTCTCTTGCTTCAAATATATTTGAAAAATTCCCTTTTATTGCTCATCACTTGCCTAGCCAGTCTCATCTCATTTTGAGCTTTCGCTTTCCTTCCACTATTCCTGCAGGCTTGGGGAACACATCTGTATTCTTCTGTGGTAATTTGTCCTTCCTTCCATTCTTTACATGTGCTCTTTTTTCTTTTCACATCCTCCTCAGCCTTACTGTGCAGTCACATTGGCTTTTTCAGATGTTTCATTTGAGGTGGCTTTTATTATGTTGAGTGTTTAATTTTATGTACAATAGCCTTTGGGAAGAAATTAGAGTAAATCAAAGAAAGAAAGTACATGGTGCATTGCTCATATTGTTGTATGCATTCAGTTAGCTGCAGGTGTCAGTGAGAGATTCAGGAGAGATAATAGGAAATAATTCTCGGAGGGCATAGAGTCAAAATGAAATTCACTGCTGCAAATGTAGTGGTGGTTGCCAAACTGGACAGACTTAGGAAGGGATGTCATGTCAAGGAGGGACGGGGCTTGTTTTCTGCTGCTCCAGAGACTAGGACGAGGAGCAGTGGATTCAAGCTGCAGGAATGGAGATTCCACCTGAACCTCAGGAAGAACTTCCTGACAGTCAGAGCTGTCCGGCAGTAGAATCTGCTGCCTCCATGGAGCGTGGTGGAGTCTTCTTCTTCGGAGATTTTTAAACAGAGGCTGGATGGCCATCTGTCGGGAGGGCTTTGATGTAGGTTCCTGCATGGCAGAAGGGGGTTGGACTGGATGGCCCCTGGGGTCCCTTTGAAACTCTACGATTCTATGATTCTAAGAGGAGGTACTAGAAGGCAGATAGCAGCTACTGGTCATTATACCCATATAATACTTCCAGTTAAAGCAGATATTTCCTGAGAAACTTGAAGATGTTATTCCAGTCACATTCTGTAAGTGGTTTTCTTGAATGTATCTGATTAACCACTGTAATTACAGACTACAGCACTAGATATGCTGTTGATCCAATCCGGCATGGCTGTTTCTGTTGTTGGCTGTAGAGCTTTGAGGTCTTGTTGACTAAAAGCAACAGAAGACAGAAGAGTGACTAAAACAGATCTGATCTCACTAATCTTGTCTGTGAAGTTGTCCTGTAATGGCTGATCCCTGAATATGTGTAAACCCCAAGATGGTCTCCAAGGGGGATCTTGTGGAGTGCGGATCCATTATCTATTGCTACAACCATCAGTGTCTTGTTTGGGGTTATTTATTTACCAAAAGGTAATTTTTAAAAGGGAGAGCCAGTGTAGTGTAGTGATTTGAGTGTTGGACCATGACCTTGAAGACTAGCGTTCAACCAAGAAAACCCATTGGTTGACCTTGGGCACATCACACGCTCTCAGCCTCACGAAACCCCATGATTGGTTTGCCTGAGGGTTACCATATGTTAGGAACAACTTGAAGGCACATAACAGCAACAGTTTTTAAAGACAGTTTGTGAGGTTTGAACCTCAAAAAAAGAATTATATACAAATAAAAAAAACCCTGAGAAACAAACTATATAATTTCAACTTTATCAAGCATACAGAAGTCACTGAAAAGACAGCTACAAAATACATAATCAGTAGGAGGCAGCATTAAAATATGTATGCTCAGTTAGAAGCAGGGTTGAAGAATAAACTGTTCAAGCCTAATCCAAATGCCTGCACAGAATTTACAAGTGAAAAGAAAGGTTCTTTTGGTTCTTGACCGAGAATATTTATAATATTTATATAAGTCTAGCTGATCTTAAAGATAGATACTGAATAAATCATTGCATGTCACAATTACAAGTCATGACGAAATAATATTATTACATAATGACTTTGTGTGTATGTGTATGTTTCTGATTGCACTTACCAAAGGGAAAACTTGTGGAGAGGTGTGATGGTAGCCGTCTTTTTCTGTGTTCAAGAAAGTGAAACGTTTCCCCATGCGTGTTGTGTCTCACCATGGCTGTTTGTCCCTTGGTCAAGAACTTGGGAGGATGGGCTTTCTTGTTCCCTCTGCCACCGTTATTTTGTTCAGCTGGTGTCCATCAACTGCGGGCACAGTTTCTGCCAGGACTGTATCACCAAGTTCTAGGAGAAATGGAAGAGTGGCTTCACCTGCCTGTGCTGTGGTGAGAGAGCCCTGACTGGAAAGCTGAGGCCCAAAAGAGAGCAGGGGAATATCATCAAAATTGCCAAGTGGATGGAGTATGAGAGGACAGAGGGGTTTCATCAAGGAGAAAATGTGCATGACATACCCGGAGCCTCTGAAATTCTTCTGCAAAGAGGAAAAGAAGCAGGTGTGTTCCATCTGCACCCTGTTTTCATCCCCGTAGAGGAAGCTATCTGAGAATATAAGGAGCAATTGGAAACCCAGTTGCAGGCTTGGAGGGAAAAGATAGAAAAGGCATTCAGTGTCTGTGCAAACGAGAAGGAACAAATACCAAGAGTTTCAGGAAAAAGGAGACACTGAGAAACAAAAGATTATTTCCAGATTTGAAGAAATATAAACATTTATTTCAAATTTGGACTTGTTCTTACAAATTAACACCTGCAAATTATGCGAATCAGCACCCTATTCTGCCCCACTTTGGATTATGAATTTCCTCCCGCTGCCCTTTCCTGGAGATGTGTAAGTGGCCACTTAGCCCCTGCAAATATCTGGTTGGTTATTGTTGAACAACATAGTAAAGTTAGCCCAGTCACCTTAATTTTCGCTTGCAGCATGCAAGACCACCTGTCCCTAAGAGACATCATGTGAGGAAGTTCATTGGTAATCAACTTGAGATATGATAGGGGGAAAATGCCATTATTAGGGCTAATATTCCTTGACTAGGTTTAACCATAAACATTTAGTGATAGTGGGGTTGCCAAATCTACAACCTCCCATTCCTGGAGATTTCAGAATCCCAAACTGAAAGTAGAAAGCAGGCCTTGCAAAGTCACGGAGGTTAGTGTTTTATTGAGTTAGTGCTTAATGATTTTAGTTTAATATTTTAGTATTCTGCTTTAGTACTACATTTACTGTGGTGTGCTTTAATTTTAGAGGAGTTGTACATCTGATATATAGTAATTTCTTCAGTATTGTCACCTAGAGCTTTGATTATACCTAGTTTACTGGTATGGCATCTGTGTCTTTGTTTTACTATGAGGAAATAAACCCCCAAGATTTAGATTTGCCTCACAGCTGCTACAAAGAAAGAGGGCAGCTGTCTTCTCCAGTGCCACTGTTCCTGAGATTTGTCTCCCCAAATCTCTGATTCTCCCTGGAGAATCAGAGAATTATAGCAATTCCATCACATTGCAGCCAAGGCTTGGAGACCTGGTAACCTCAAGTGCCTGTGATGACCCTGACACTGCAGCAGCTTTCCAAGTTGCTACTCTCTCAAAGTATCAAGTGGCATGTCTCAGTGCTCTACCCTACAGCCATTACTCTTCAATATTTTCTGTTTAGGACTTAGATGATGGGTAGATGATCAAGATAACAGATGACAAAAAATTGGGATAAGTTAATTAATAAGATTGACAGATAGGAGCAGAATTGGAAAAGACAAGGGCCCTTACTGCACTATGCTGTGATCCCGCATCATCCTGTTGCAATCCCAGCAATGCCATTGTCGGGATGGGACTGGGACCTGAATGCTGTCCACCACACTGGCCAGCTGCTGGTGGATGGGTAGCATTTGGGACACACTGCTCCCCTCCGCAGGACAGCCAGCCTCTTCCTGAGCTGTACTGCAGAAGGAAGTGCTTGATAGCGCTTCTGCCCTTCCTGCATGCCTGCAGCCAACAGCATCATTGTGTGAAAGGAAACTATTATTGGATTTTTTCTCCAGGAATGGTATATGGCGCTATCACAACGGCTGGGGACACAACAGCAGTGGAACTGCAATGACGTCATGTGATGGCACACATCGCGGACCTTCCGCAATGCATCCCCATGCCAGGATGGTGCCATTGTGTGATACGGGCCTTAGATAAACTAGAAAATTGGGCAGAAATAAATAAAATGAAGTTCAATAGAGACAAATGAAAAATTCTACATTTAGACCACAAAAACCAAATCCACAGGTACAGGATGCAGGATCCATGGCTAAGTAGTACTACTTATAAAAGGACCTTGGGATTATAGTTGATCATGAATTGAATATAAGCCAGCTATGTGATGCTGCAGCAAAGCAGGCAAATGCTACTTTAGACTGCATTAATAGAAGCATATTTTCCAAGTTGAGGGAAGTAATAGTTCTATTCTGTGCTAATCAGGCCTCAATCAGAGTACCGTGTCCAGTTCAGCCCTGTTCTCTGCTGCTCTAGAGAGCAGGAGCAGGTTTAATGGTTTGAAGTTACAGGAGAATAGGATTTGATGGAACATGAGAAGGATCTTCTTTATACTAAGAACAGTTTGACAGTGGAACCAGTTTTCTGGAGAAGTGGCAGTGTCTCCCCTGGTTGTTTTCAAAAAGAAGATAGGTAGCTACCTGCTGGAGATGGTTTAGTTGGAGATCCTGCATTGAGCAGAGGCTTGGACTCAATGGCCAAAGAAGCCCCTTCTAACTGGGTGATTCTATGAATCCAGGTGTCATGTACTAGATAACCAGCAATACCACAAACTGAGATGGACAGTAGTTTTATTTGTATAAACTGCAGGCAACCTAGCACACTTCTTCTGAAGTTGCAGAAACTAAGGCATACATGGAGCTACCACATTTTATAGACACAAATCCAAATTATATGCAGGCAGAGCTGTGGTTGGAGAGGATCATAAATCTAACATCACTCCACTTCTTTAGGCAGTTCCCAGACCCACATTTGGTTCCCCCTTCTCCTCCTTGGGACAGAACATATTTCCTGCCTCTTATCTTAGAAACTTCATATTCTCAAAACTCTCTCCTTTATACTTTCATTTTGGCACACTCTTATCTTCGCCCTCTCACTGAATGCATTTAGCACAGACAATAAAGCAATTAACCAATTGATACTTTATAATAATATAGGCAGGGGCCAAACAGGTACATTATTGTAATCATCAATTAGCACTGGATACTTTGCAGCAGTATGACTTAACTCGGTGGAGTTCTACAGCAGCGCTTCTACATTAACCACAATACGCTATTCTAATACACATCCAATAGACCAACAGATGGCAGGGAAATCCTGACACCAGGTCCAGGTGTTGTGGATGTAAGAAGAAAGGGTGAAGACCTTGTGGAGTTGAGTAAGAAGTTGAACCAAGACTTGGAAAGCATTAGAAGAAAATGCAACATTTTCAACCTATTTTTGATTTCACACTTGCGCTGAGTCCCTCTTCTTCCCCACTGTGGTTCTGCATAAATGCTGTTAGCAATACCATTATAAACTTAAAAGATCCCACATCCAGATCATGACACTTGAGGCCAATTTACTCTAACTCTATTGCTCAGATAGAAACGAACATGACTCAATCAACCTAGGTGGAGGATAAGAAGAGAAGAAATATATTTTATTGGATGGGAACGATTTGCAAGATTTATATTCCATATTATATAGAGGTAGAATTCTTGTAGTCAATGCTAACAGCTTCTGTAAATAATACACCTGCCAGCTCAGAAAGGGCAACCACAATGATCAAGGTCTGGAAACCATAACTTAGGGGAATAACTTAGGGAGTTTGGTATGTTTAGCTTGGAAAAGAAAAGACTGAGAGCCATTAGAAAGCAGCGGACTTTCCTTCTTCAGAGATCTTTAAACAGAGGTTGAGTGGGGATATTTGATGAAAAGGGCATTATAAATAAACATTATAAGTGTTATTATATTTCAGGAGTGCTTTGTTTTCCACCCCTGCGTGGCAAAGTTTTGGACTAGATGGCCCTTCTGGCTCCTTCCAACTCTAAAATCCTGATTCTGTAATTCTGTGAAATAGCTGTCCTTGTCAAGAGATAAATCTCTTCCAGAAGCGTAGGGGTGGTGTCCCAAGACAACCCAGTTTTGCATTCTGTCTAGAAAATTTTGGGAGCCATGCTGCCATGGGTGTTGCAGGAAGCCCACTGATCCTACTTCGCCTTCAATCCCTGCCCTGGACACTACACCCTTCAGCTATCGTGATTTGGCAGAGGCAGTTTTAATTAAAGTTGTCTCATCAAACTTTTTCAGCTGCTTTTAAAATGTCTTAGTTACTCTCTCCTTCTGCTTTCTCCCTTCATCTTCCGCTTACTTCATTTGCTGCAAACTGAGACCAGAGTGCAAAAGTGGTTTGCATTCAATTAGCCTAGCAGGGGGAGAAGAGAGGAGGGGGTGGAAGAAAACTACTGCAGCTACTCCTGGTTTGTGTGTTTTTCCTTCTTAATAACTTCAGCCGTCTTGACCACACTCTGACGTTGCTTGGCCACACGTGTGCTAGTTTTCATCTGTGAAATTTTGGAAGGTATGCAACACTAGTATCTTTTTCAACTCCAAGGTCTTTTTTAATCCACCTGTGTTTCAGATGGATAATTTTCCTGCTTTCATGTCACTAGTGTTTTGTTTTGTTTTGTTTTAAAGAATTTTATTAAAGTTTTACACATATAAAATAACAGGATATATACCACTGTTGTGGATATATCCCCCACTTCCATGTTTTTCTTCCCCAGTTATATCTTCCACTTTTTATAAATACAAAAAAGTTTGCTATTCCATCCTCTAATAAAGTTTATATTTTTAACCATTCCACTATCCCTTTCCATTCCCTTTCAAAGTTCTGGATAGGTTTGTTTTTCAAAGAGTTTGCTAATTTTCCAATCTCTACCGTATCCAGTACCTTTAATTTCCATTCTTCTAAACTGATTCCTTTCTTTTCTTTCCAGTGTTAAGCATATGTTAATCTCGCTGCTGTAATCAAATACAATAGTATCTTCTGGTGTCTTCTAACCTCCCTATTTGGACCTATCATATTTAATAAGTAAAATTTCGGTATCATTTCAAAATTCACACTACAAGTTCTTTGAATTTCATCCCCTTTCAAAATTTCCTTTCCATCTAACAAGTCCACCACAAATGAAAGAAAGAGCCCACCTTTTCATCACATTTCCAACACTTCGCATCCCCATTTTTAGTTATTTTTTGTAGTCTTTCTGGGGTCATGTACCATCTATGTAACATCTTATGAAAATTTTCTCTTAGATTTAAATTTGGCGTAAATTTTATGTCTACTTTCCACACCCTTTCCCAGTCTTCTAATTTAATTGGATGCCTCACATTTTGAGCCTGTCTAACCATCGTGTCTTTTATTATGTCTGGTTCCATTTCTCTCTTCAATTAGAGTTTGTAAAATGTGGAGAGTCTCATCTTATGATTCCCTTTCAACAGTAACTCTAGTTCATTTTCTTTTCTCTCAAAACCATATAGTTTTTCACTAGTGTTTTATTGTGGCTTTTGTTGCTATCTTTATTCTTCTTTTGATTTTTTAATCTTTCTAAAATGGATTCGTAGAATCACAGAATCATAGAATCAGAGAGGGGGAAGGGGTCCTATAGACCATCAAGTTCAACCTCCTACCCAATGTGGGATCTCCAAGTACAGCATTCCCAGCAGGTAGCTCTCAAGCCTCTTATAGAATCACAGAATGATAGAGTTGGATGAGACCACAATGGCCATTGAGTCCAACCCCATTCTGCCATGCAGGTACAGATACTCAAAGCACCCCCAGCAAATGGCCATCCAGGCTCTGCTTAAAAACCTCCAAAGAAGGAGACTCACCACACTCCAAGGCATCATATTCCCTGGCTGAACAGCTCTGACAGTCAGGAATTTCTTCCTGAGGTTTAGGTGAAATCTCTTTTCCGGTACTTTGAATCCATTGCTCCATGCCGTAGTCTCTGGAGCAGCAGTCTTTTTGTAGAGAAACAGAATACGAGACCCTACCACCTCTCTAGGCAATTGGCTCCATTGCCGAACTGCTCTTACTGCAATCTTGTTTTTGGTTAAATGTACTTTTTCTCAGATGCCTCAAAAATCTTGTTGAGAGATTTATTTATTTAATTTATATGCCATCTGTCTCATAGAGTGGGACCAAAGGTGGCTTACAAAAAGAATCAACCAAAAACAATAAAAATTTAAAACACAATTAAAACCATCCCATTAAAACTGTATAAAATCACTAAAAAAATAGGCATTTGTTAAAAATACAGTAAACACCCACCTTGAGAAGCCTCCCTATAAATACTTACATATTGAAAGCAAATTTGAACAAAAAGGTCTTTGCTTGCCAGTGAAAGGAGAGCAGGGGGGTGGGGGCAACCTAGCCTTCCACGGAAGGGAAATCTAGGCCATTTATGCACTAGACTGTTATAATGCTATTATTCCACTTTGAACATCCTTTGAAGCCCCTCTCTAAACTGCAAACCCCAGGATTCCATAGGATGTTGAAAGTGGTATAATAGCACTATAACAGTCTAGTGTGGAAACAGCCCTAGGGAGAGGGAGCAATCACAGAGAAGGCTCTCTCCTGTATTCCCACCAAACTAGACTGTGATGATGGTGGGACCAAGAGGAGGTCCTCTCCTGTGGATTTTAAGACTTGGCAGATTTGGATATGGAGTTAGGGTCTTTCAAAAGGAGGGGGGCGGAAATCAGTGTATGAATAAATGCCTATACATATATCATTATGGCCTCCATGATGTTGTCAGTGAAGGATACCATTATCCATTGTCAGCCTTGTGGGAAGTGCATCGAAAGTTCTGCCTGCAAACTGCTCTGCTAGTGAAGATCTTCCAACAGAATGACCTAAAGGCCAGGGGAGGAAAGAAGGTGTGAGGCCAGGGAAGAGCTGAGTTATACAAAATCCAAACCTACTCTAGCTCAGGTACAAAGACTGGCAGAAGGTTAGACTCAGGGTAAGGGTTGGCCTGAGCACTTTTCCTGAGCTGTAAGAGGGGCTTAAGTTCAGCACAGCTGGCCCAGTGGCAGTTCAGCTGGTCTTTAGCTATTTTGGCCAGTTAGAGCTAAATTTTGTGAGCAGTGTTCTGAAATAAACCAGATTAGGAAAAGGGGTTCTGCCTGAGGGACAGAGCTCAGGGACAAAGATAGCTGTTTGAACAAAAAAGAAAAAGCGAAAGAACAAATTGTAGGCAGGACCAAAGAACAACTCAGAAGTAGGACTGAAGAATAATGAAAAGATACAGTAATAAAAGGATCACATTAAATCTCAGGAAGGCCCAATTGCTGGGGTGGGTATACCTTAGAAGCCAGAGCAATGCCCTGCCCCACTTTCATCATAGCTGCCATTTTGGGAGACTGAAAGTGAGGACATGGCCTTTTCAGTCACCCCTCAGGCCATTTTGCTTTGCTATATGTGGCTGCTTCAGGGTGCCTCCTCTGAAACAGCATGTTTGCTTAGTTTGTAATGTACATTATTCTACTCACTTAATAAAATAGTAAGCCAGACTTGTGGATTTGTCGGAGGTCGGGGCAGTCTTATTCATTCTTCTAAACAGGATCCTGAGTGTACTACTGCTTGGTAGTACACTCAGTAGTACACTTGGTAGTACACTCTGCTTAAAATCCAGCCTCTGCTTAAAAACCTCCAAAGAAGGAGACTCCACCACACTCCGAGGCAGCATATTCCACTGCCAGACAGCTCTGACTGTCAGGAAGTTCTTCCTGAGGTTTAGGTGGAATCTCTTCTCCTGTAGTTTGAATCCATTGCTCCTTGTCTCTGGAGAAGCAGAAAACAAGCTTGCTCCATCTTCAACATGACACCCCTTTAAATATTTAAACATCGCTATCATGTCCCCTTTTAGCCTTCTCTTCTGCAGACTAAACATACCCAACTCCTCAGCCACTCCTCGTAGGGCTTCATGACTTCAACACCCTCCACCATTTTGGTTGCCCTCCTCTGGACATGCTCCAGCTTGTCAATATCCTTCTTGAAACAAAGTGCCCAGAACTCACCAATGCAGAATAGAGTGGTACCATTACCTCTCTTGATCTAGACACCATACTTCTATTGATGCAACTCAGAATTGCATTTGTTTTCTTGGCTGCTTCATCACGCTGCTGACTCATGTTCAGCTTGTGGTCCACCAAGACTCCTAGATCCCTTTCATGTGTACTGTTATCCAGCCACGTGTCCCCCATCTTATATTTGTGCATTCCATTTTTCCTGCCTAAGTGCAGGACCTTACATTTCTCTTTGTTCTCCTTCTTCATCTGTATTTTGTGTTTGAAAGAGATGTGGAGGCAGAGGTACAATGCATTCCTTCCCACAGAAGGGGCCCTCCTATCAACATTAGACCAGTATAATTATTCTCATATTTCAAATGAGGAAGGGATTCTATGACTCAAATAGCTTATAGAAGGCCACCTAGCAATATCATGGCAGAGGCAAGATTTGATGAGCCTCCTGAGACTGTAGTCGCATATCCAAAATTATTTCAGGCATTATGCATCAACACGTTCTCAGTTTCAAATGTGACTTATGTGAATGTCTGCTACCTTCAAAAGCAACAATGGTATGATGGAAACTAAACAGATGTATTTAACCCTCCTTACAAGGAATGTTGTGTCAACAGGAGCTTTTCATGCTTTGCAATCCACTTATTTATTTGTGTAAGGTGTTAATACACACACATTCTTCATCCAGAAAGACTCTCAGAACCGCTCACAAGATACATAGTAAGACAGTTATTCTAATCAGTCCAAATTCAAGACAAATTTAAAAAGAATGGACTGGGAGGGACGGAGGAGATATTTTGATGAAGCCAATGAAGTGGGTTCTGTAATTTATAACAGTTAGTTTGGCTCTTACTGGAAGATGCTACAGACTCATGAATCAAATGCTGACATATTTCCTGCTCACTAGCTTCATGCCTGTATTATTCTGCTGCTTTCTCTTATTCTGAACTTGGGATAGCACTTTGTTCCTTTGACTCGGCAGACACAGAGACGTCTCCTGATGCAGCACTTCGTCCTCCAACACCCACAGCTGTCCTCAGATAACAGCTCCCCATGGACCAGTGTTCTGCATCCATTCTTCTTCTACTGCAAATTGAGGTCTGTCAACAGAGCAGGGCCATGTCCCAGCCCAGGCTGCAGTGCCTGGCTAAGATCACCTTATGCCTATAGCCCAACTAAACCAAAACTAACTGGGCTTTCACAAGTATCCCTGAAGCTCTTGAAAAAAAAAATTACGGGAAGGGAGGATGCTAGAGCCAGCAGAAAATCACACTTCTTGATGCTGACCAAAGTTGTCTTCCTGGAAGGACTTACTACCAGCAGAACTGTTTCTTCCAAACAGAGACAGCTGAGAAGTAGTGAGGCTCTGCCTGAAACAATTGCTGCCAGCAGAGCTGCTTCAACAAAGGTTCCAACAGGGATGGGCAGCGGAGGTGGAGGAGTTTAGTCCATGGTTCTTCTTCTTCAAATGCATGAAAGGCAATATTAGAGTTTCAGAGCTTCATTATAGGGAAGGATCTCAAAATCTAGTTTCAAATGGCAAGGTCTGCTATTCCCTTTTCTGCTCTGTTTGTTTTCGGAGAAGTTAATGTGATCAGAGCATATTTAGAACAACCCAAAGGAAATGAGGGCAGGTGGCAGAAAGCAACATTGCTGTTTTCAGGACATAAATTTTTTATTCAATATAATCACTTTTACAGCAAAGTGCACAGAGACATGGAGACAGAAACAGAACAAAAAATCTTTGCCCACTAAAGTACATTTCATAGGCCAGAACAGTTATATTTTTGTCGCTGGCCAGAGGAATCTGGGAGCTACAATCCAAAATCCCTGGCAGAGCCTATCTGTTCTGTCTACTCTGGCCTCACTTGTGAATTTTGTCATTTTCAACCAGGCCAGTGGTTTGGAGCTGCTACTAATTCTCCATTTCAGAGCATTTGTGGAATTTTAAATGGTGGGTTCCAGCAGAGGTCTGTAGGGCATTTTGATTTCCCACAATACCTGTGAACGTAGCCAAGCATTGTGGGAAATGGTTTCTCACACACAAACTCACAAGGGGAAGAGACTTGCTCAGTGTTTCTCAGAACACTGATGCTCCCTGATGTCATGTCCTGTAGGCAAACCAGCATGGAGTAACGGATTGCTAGAGGAAAGAGCTGGCCAGACAGCACTTTGCCAAAGGCTTCCTCAAAACACAAGCCTTCCACACTTTGTAATGTATCAAATAGGATGCAATCTTTTCAAGAAAAAGAGAAAATAGTGGTTTTATTTCTTAGGGATATTCAGACCAAGAATAGAGATGATATAGGATCAACAGAGGAACACAATATATGTTCAAGATAAGTCCATGGAATCAATACCCTGAGAATCTATACAGAAGAGATGGAAGAATGACAGATTTCTTCAAGGGAGAACCTTTTAAAGGTAAATCCACAATTAGCAAGTGAACTGGAAAAGACTCTTGAAGCACTTGGGAGAAATAAATCAGCAGGAACAGAAAGCATACCAACAGAGGTCTTTATAGAAATAGAAGCCATCCAAGTTATAACAAAAATCTGCCAACAAATATGGAAAATAAAGCAATGGATCCACAGGCTAGAAATGTACAATATACATTCCAATGTCCAAGAAAAAGGACACCAGGGACTGTGGTAATTGTTGGACTATTGGACTGATCTTCCTTTCGTGCAAACAAAATGATGCTTAAGATTTGGAATGAGAAATGCAGAGGTCTAAGCTGTGTTCATTAAAGCAAGTAGAGCATTTGGGATTATATTGCAAACATATGTTGAATAACGGAATGCAGCAAAGAGTATCAGAAGAAAATCAACCTGAGGTTTATAGATTATAGAGAGGCCTTTGATTGTATAGCTGATGAGAAATTATTGTTCACTGTAAAAGAAACAGAAGTGTCGCAGCTTCTGATTGTCCTGATGTGTAACCTATAATGTAGACAAGAAGCCAGTATCAGGCAATGTGGATCTGGATATTATCGTAGAATATGGATATGAATATTAATTAATATTGATTTATTCACAGAATATATAATATGAAAAGTGGAATTAGACTCAGAGGAAGAGATCATGAACAATGAGCAATGGAACATCAACAGTTTAAGATATGTAGATGATATCACATTACTTGCAAAAATATAGCAAAAGACTTGGAATGACTACTGATGAAAGTTAAAGAAGCTAGCTTACAGTTGAATATTTAAAAAACAAAAATAATGACCACAGATAGTTGATATGATTTTGAAGTATGCAATGGAGATGTAGTTGAAGATTTTCTGTGCTCTGTCATAGATCAAAATGGAGACTGTGTTAAGAAATCAAAAGAACACTAAAACTTGAAATGACGACTAGATAAAATCCACAAACGCAAAGCTATATCCTTAAATAGTGAAGTTGGAATCATCCATGCAATAGTATTTCCAGTTTCTACGTATGGTTGTGAAAACTGGAGGATGAAGAAAACTGACAGGGAGAAAATCGATTCATCTGAAATGTGGTGCTGGAAGAGAGTTTTACAGATATCATGGGCTGCCAAAACGATAAATAAATAAGTCCTAGAGTAAATCAGACCAAAACTTTTACTAGAAGCCAAAATGACTATACTGAAGCTATTGTAGTTTGTACATATCATGAGATGACAGGACTTACTGGAAAAGTTGATAAAGCTTGGCAAAGTGGAAGGATGAACTACAGATGGATTGATTTGATCAGGGAAGCCATGGTAAGACCTGAGCAGGGCTGTTGATCACTAGGACTTTTGGAGATCTCCCATTCATCATGTCATCATAAGTCAAAGTCATTTTGACAGAAAATAACAACAATAATAATGAAGCATTTTATAGTGCAATGTTTAATATAGGAGTAGCATATTTTATGCTATATTTTATAACATATAGGAACCTGACTGACCAGTGTGAAGCCAGCTGTTGAGAACTAGGTTAAGCCGTTGACATTTTGTGTACTCTTGAGCTTCAAAAGTACAGGGCCTTTAATCTGTGGGTGCTGTACATCTTAATTTTTAATTCTTATTCTTTTGATTGATGTATATTAAACCTGTATTAATCTACTCTTTTTAACATTGTAACTTGTTTAATTAGTGTTTTATTATTATAATCTATTATAACCTTTTACTGCAGTTTTGTCTGTGCTCCTATTTAAACCAGTTGTGAAATGTCTTGGCTTCCACCTTTAGGGGGGAGGCAAGTTATAAATCAATTAAGTAAATAAGGTGATGCAAGTCCCATGAGCAGATGAGTGGAAGCAAGTTGTTTCTGCTAAATTCTTCAAAAAGAAATTGGAAAGATTTTTTTCACCCATTTGCAGGTAGCTAAGTAGTTCTGCTACACCACCCTTCTGCTGAGTATCACCACGTGCAACCAATTTCATGTCTGCAAAAATGTGCTTACTTATTGCCCCATTGTAGAATGGAACATGCACAGCAACTATCTTTGCAATCCCAGTGAATCAGGCAGAACACTGAAGACACTGACAAAATTATGTACCTTCTGAGAATATGCAAGTGCATGTGCACTTATAGACCTCTACTTATGCAAGTGTGAACTGAACATAGTATTATGCAGTGGCCAAAAAAGTACAGCTGCATGTGCATGAAAAACATGAAGAATTCCAGCCATACACCTGCTCCCGCTGAGATTCTTCTCTCTTGCCCTGAGGACTGGAAGAGAGAGACCAGGCCCTGAGATCTAGACCTATTCATAGAATCATAGAATCATAGAAATGTAGAGTTGGAAGAGACCACAAGGGCCATCCAGTCCAACCCCCTGCCATGCAGGAAAACCCTCAAAGCACTCCCGACAAGTGGCCATCCAGCCTCCGCTTAAAAACCTCCAACGAAGGAGACTCCACCACACTCTGTGGCAGCACATTCCACTGCCGGACAGCCCTGACCGTCAGGAAATTCCTCCTGAGGTTCAGGCGGAATCTCCCCTCCTGCAGCTTGCATCCATTGCTCCTTGTCCTGGTCTCAAGAGCAGGAGAAAACAAGCCCACTCCCTCCTCGACATGACATCCCTTCAAATATTTAAACATGGCTATCATGTCCCCTCTCAACCTTCTCTTCTGCAGACTAAACATACCCAGCTCTCTAAGTCTGTCCTCATAGGGCATGGCTTCCAGGCCCCTCACCATTTTGGTTGCCCTCCTCTGGACCTGCTCCAGCTTATCCATATCCTTCTTGAATTGGGGTGCCCAGAATTGGACGCAGTATTCAAGATGAGGTCTAACCAAAGCAGAATAAAGTGGTACCCTCGATCTAGACACCATACTCCTATTGATGCAACCGAGAATTGCATTGGCTTTCTTGGCTGCCGCATCACACTGCTGACTCATGTTCAGCTTGTAGTCTATTAAGACTCCTCGATCCCTTTCACACGTACTGCTGTCCAGCCACGTGTCCCCCGTCCTATATTTCTGCATACCATTTTTTCTGCCTAAGTGTAGGACCTTACATTTCTCTCTGTTGAAATTCATTTTGTTAGCCTTGGCCCAGCTCTCCAATCTGCCCAGGTCCTTTACTGGAGAGCCCAGCAACAGCAATAGATAAATAGAGCAGAGTGCCTTAAAATACAGTAAAATACAATAAATACTTAAAATTCCTTTTTGGTAATAATAGTGCTAAACTAATTATGAGTAGCCCTGTCCGTGAATGACAGCACATTATCTAAGTCCATATTTGAACCCAACTCCTGTGTAACTTGCACAGCTAGTTAGTTCTTTATTATTGTTCTTTACTGCTGATTTGTCATCTGCCTACAGGTCATGATGGTAGACACAATGACTGGCTGTAAAGATTGTGTCAATGGGGAGGTTTGGTTCCTGGAACCATGGTCTTTACTCCTTAGATGGAGGACAACTCACTAAAAATGGGCTGCACCTCACAAAGACTGGTAAGAACGTCCTTGGTAGTAGCATGGCAAATCTGATCAAGAGGGCTTTCAACTGAACTGTTGAGGAAATTGGAGATAATACCTCAGATATCCATCCAAAGGGAAGCCCTAAACATGAGGATATAAACTCAGGAGAAAAAGTGGAAGGAGAGGATGAGATCCACAATAAAACTTGCAGTAAAATAAGAAAGAAAGCTTTAGATGTCTGTACACCACTGCACACAGTTTGGGAGCTTAGAAGTCCTAGTACAGAAAGGTAAATATGACTTTATAGGTATAGCAGAAATTTGGTAAGATGACTCCTATGATTGGAACAAACAGTTGAATGACATAACCTATCCAAAAAGAATAGATGGAGTAGAAAAAAGAGGGAGAGCAGCATTAAATGTTGACAAGAATTTCACTTGGTCAGAAAACTGTGAGATTGACCAAAGTAGACTGGTCAAGAGCATTTCGGTAAAAATAAAGGGAGAAAGAAATAAAAACAACATTATGGTAGGAATGTATAACAGGCCACCAAACAGATGAGGCAGTGAGTGATACTTTTCTGAAACAAATCTCAGAAATCTCCAAGATGCAAGAATTAGTAGTTATGTGGGTCTTCAGTTATCCTTATATCTCCTGCGAAACTAGCTCTGCTAAGCATTGGCCCTCCAACAAATTCCTGGTATGTCTTGGAAATAATTTCCTTTCTCAAAAGGTAGAAGAAGGAACAGGGAGATTGGTAATTCTGGATTTGATCCTTACTAACAGGGAGAAGTTGGTCACTGGAATCGAAGCAGTTGGTATTTTAGGTAGAAGTGACTATGTAATGCTAGGCCATTTCCGCACTACATTCTTATAGAGCGATTATTCCACTTTCAACATCCTATGGAATCCTGGCCAGCCCCCCCAAACTACAAACCCCAGGATTCCATAGGATGTTGAAAGTGGAATAATCGTGCTATAAGCGTATAGTGTGGAAATGGCCCCTATATGTCATAAGTGTGAGAGGCAGAGCAGAGCAGAGCATAGTCAAACTCGAACCTTGGGTTTCAGGAAATCGGATTTTATCAAGCTCGTGTAAATACTGGGTAGAATATGATGGCTAGAAATGTTAAAGGAAAAAAGAGACCGAGGAAGAGGGGAAAGAAGCTGCTAAAAGCACAGTCATAGATAATTCCGTGGAAAAGGTAATATGAGAAATCAATGTGTCTGTGCAGTAAACTTTCAGAGGAAATTTTTTAAAAAAACAGGCATAAGGAATGGAAGAAGGACAAATAATCAAGGAAGACTACCGGGGTTTGGTACAGGCTTCCAGGAATAGTGTAAGGAAAGCTAAAGCTCAAATTGTATTGATGCTGGATAGGGTAGCAGGAAGTAGCAAAAAGCAGAGCTCCGAAACAAGAGAATGCCCAAAGAAACAGTGAGACCACTGCTCAGCAAGGATGTAAAATGCTAACAAATCACAATGAAAAGGCAGAACTGATAACACCAATTTTGCTTCAGTTTTTCCCCAAAAAGAAAACTGTGTGCTTCTATGCATCAGCAGAGGATCCTAATTACAAATCAAAATTGATAAAGGGGTAGGAATCAGATGAACTACATCTCAGAATCTTGAAGAAAGTTGCTAACATACTCTTTGAACCACTTGCCATCATTTCTGAGAATTCTTCAAGAACATGTGAGGTGTCAGAGGACTGGAGACAAGTAAATGCACTGGAGACAAGTAAAAACACTGTTCTCTGCACAAAACCACACTGTTCTTGTACAATCTTTTCTGCAAGAGCAGTGTGGTTTGTGCAAAGAACAGTGTATTTTGCAAAAAAACAAAAAACCACTTTTTTTACAATGAAGTATTGGGGGTATTTGGGCGATATGCTTCTGTTTTTCTTTTTGGCAGATAAATCCCAGAAGGCAAAATAAAATAAAACAAAATGCGCTTACACTTTGTAATCTCATTTAGCTGGAGAAACTTTTTGAAATTAATTAGTGGCATGGACTAATATTAGCATCCCTAGTCAGATCAATATTTTTTTAAAAAAATATTTTTCTCATTTTCTGGATGGAAAGAAATAGAGTCAGGATTTACATCCCTTGGTCCAACTCCTCCACTTCTGCTGTCTGTGTAAACTGGGTCTCTGTAAATGTGGACTGATTTGCAGGCTGTTAAAGGAGCTGTACACTGGCTGCATTTTCTGAAGCACTGAACTGAAATGAGAGGGGTTTTTTTCTGCCTGGAAGGGAACAGGGTTGTGACTAAGAGGGGAAACAAGCGCACTACACAGAGAAAAGCACATAGGAATTCTGTCAAATATGTTGTGCTTGGCCGCTTTTGACTTGTAACCTCTCAGTACATTTTAAAAGTACAACCAGTTACAAGCAGATGGTTGAATATTCAGGATGCATCAGATGTCAGAAGGTGGGTTCAAGGGATGTGGGATGTCACACGCAAAGTCAGGGCTTTGTAAATGTTTCTTTTAAAAATTCTTGAGGTTGCTACCATATTTTGGGAGCAGTGATGCTGATGAACCATGGGCTCAGAATATGAATTTCCCTAGCTCACAGTACTCAGTCTTATGAGACTCACAAGAAGAGGCAGCAAAGGCAGGGGCTACTGTTAACATATGGTCAAAAGCTGAATTGTTTTAACCTCTTAGGCTTAAATGAAATTGGCTTTGAAACATAAGTAGGAGTTTTCAAACAGGAATGGGCTTGCAGAGCAATTTTCTGTCTTGGGCAGATAGCATGCTATATTTGTTTGGCCAGGTGAGTATGTAAGTGAAACTTTTAGATTTCAGTAAGGTCTTGACAAAGTTCCCCATGACATACTTGCAAAGAAGCTAATAAAATGCAGGCTGGACAGAGCTACTGTTAAGAGGATTTGTAATTGGGTGACCGACGGAACCCAAAGGGTACTCAGCAATGGCTGCTTTTGATTCCTGGAGAGAAGTGACTAGTGGGGTGCCTGGGCGCAGTGGTACTCAACATCTTCATCAGTGACTTGGATGAAGGAGTAGAGGGCATGCTGATCAAATTTGCAGATGACACCAAATTGGGAGAGGTTGCTAATACGCCGGAGGATAGGATCAAATTTCAAAACGACCTTGACAGATTGGATTGCTGGGCCAAAGCTAACAAAATAAATTTCAACAGAGAGAAATGTAAGGTCCTACACTTAGCCAGAAAAAATGGAATGCACAAATATAGGATGGGGGACATGTGGCTGGATAGCAGTACATGTGAAAGGGATCTAGGAGTCTTGGTAGATCACAAGCTGAACAGGAGTCAGAAGTCTTGGTAGATCACAAGCTGAACAGGAAAGCCAAGAAAGCCAACGCAATTCTTGGTTGCATCAATAGAAGTATGGTGTCTAAATCGAGGGAGGTAATGGTACCACTCTAGTCTGCATTGGTTAGGCCTCATTTGGAATACTGTGTCCAGTTCTGGGCGCCTCCATTCAACAAGGATATCGAGAAGCTGGAACATTTCTAGAGGAGGGCAACCAAAATGGTGAACAGTCCAGAAGCCATGCCCTATGAGGAGCAGCTTAGGAAGCTGGGTATGTTTAGTCTGCAGGAGAGAAGGTTAAGAGGGGACATGATAGCCATGTTTAAGTATTTGAAGGGATGTCATGTTGAGGAGGGACCAGGCTTGTTTCCCGCTGCTCCAGAGACTAGGACAAGGAGCAATGGATTCAAGCTGCAGGAAAGGAGACTCCACCTGAACCTCAAGAAGAACTTCCTGACAGTCAGGACTGTCCGGCAGTGGAATATGCTGCCTTGGAGTGTGGTGGAGTCTCCTTCTTTGGAGGGTTTTTAAGCAGAGGCTGGGTGGCCATCTGTTGGGAGTGCTTTGATGGGTGTTCCTGCATAGCAGGGGTTGGAGTGGATGGCCCCTGGGGTCTCTTCCAACTCTATGATTTTCTGATTCTATAATTCTAGATCTGAATAGGCAGACTGTAGCCTGCAGTGCCACCTTAACCACTTCTATGTTATACCCACCCAAGTCCACACCGCCTCATTTAAAAAAAAAAATTGAATAAGGAGCACCTGTGCCTTCTAGTGAGGGGAAGGAAAATCTTTTCTAGTTTTTAGATCTCTGACCTGTGTCTCTGTGTGTGGATAATAATTTTTCCAAAAGCATAACAACTACAACAACAATAGGAATAGCCCACTTTTCCCAGTCTAGACCTAAATGCAGCTTACTTTTTTTTTTTTAAAAAAAATATTTTTATTAAACTACATATTTGAAGTATATAAAACAACATACATGAGAGAATAAGACGCACAAATACATTATTATAATACTACACTTACCAAAATTAAAAAAACCCTACTAACCACCTAACATAAATGACTCCCAACTTTTCAAAGAGTGAATACGTATCGAGGGATATTATACTTCTCCTACTTGCTATTTAAATATATATTAAGACAACATTTACTTTCCCAATTTAGGTATTCCATACATAATCTGAAAATTCAAAACCTAATACTACTAATCTGCCCCCAAACGCATGTTGAAGGAAAAAGTTTTTCCCCTGCCTACAGGAGGACAGGAAGAACTTCTGGGACTTCAAGTCACTTGCACCTTTGGAAAAAAGAGTGCACCTCCTCACTCCAGATCATACCATGGCTCCTTGAAAACTTAACACAAGTGCCCACTGTTGGCATTAGAAACTGCAGGGAGGCATCTTTCAGAATGAAATTGATGGGTGGTTGCAGCCCTCGCTCATCTGGCAGGAAGCATGTATGGTGTCTTGATACTGGGAAGCTGCCAAACTTTGTTCTAGATCAGTGGTTCTCAACCTGTGGGTCCCCAGATGTTCGTGGACTTCAGCTCCCAGAAGCCCCAGCCACTATGGTCAATGCTCAGTGCTTCTGGGAGCTGAAGTCCACAAACTTCTGGGGGCCCACAGGTTGAGAACCACTGTTCTAGATAATACTACCCAGGAGTCTCTGGGAAGCTGAAATTTAAAAACAGATCAGTGGTGCTGCAGGCAGAGTATCCCAGGCAGGGCTGGAAAAGATTGCCATACCCTCCACCATTTAATGGATGAAAAGCAGGGCGTTCCTCAGTGTACAGTGGGTGGAACCAGGGTACGGCAGAGTCTACCAAAGTTACAATAGAAACTTCAACTGGTTATCAAAGTGAATAAGTGAGTAACTCATGCAGGATGCTATAAAGATTCTGGAATCTTATCCCCCTGTATCTGTGAAGCCTTAGAGAGTATGCAAAATAATGGTAGGGTACCTCTTATGTTTATTCTCCAAAGCAGCTGAATGGGGCTTCCTTTTAGAAGATTTGAATAGGAGATCATTTTTATGGATTGGTGATGTGTTGTTGTTTTTTTAATAAATTTTGGCCAGAACTGCAGAAGCTATCTCAATAGTGAAGCAAGTTCAAAGGTGTGCATGTATATGCTAATCCATTTAAGTGGCTGGGAGTATAGTATCTCTGCCTGTATCAAAAGCCCAGATCCAATAACCTGCTTGTTCTTGTATTACTCATGCAAAATATACAGACAGTAAAATGAGCCCAAAGAAGGACCTCAGATGGGAACGAGAGCTTACACTTGGATCAAAGCTAGATCTTTATTACTGTAATAGCCCTGTAACACATGACATATGGTATGTCTAGTTATGTGGACAAATGGAGGGAGTCTTAGATATGGCCTTCCCAGACTCAGGGAATCTCACTGCATTAGAGACTGGGTAAACAGAACACCCAAGTTATTAAAACGGAAGCTATAAATCTCACACACCCCCCGGAAATAATGCCCCTGTGCCTGTTTAGGTGCTTTAGCCAAATAAAGGCCAGTTCCCCACTAGCCTGTTATAGTGCTGTTATTCCACTTTCAACATCCTATGGAATCCTGGGGTTTGCAGTTTAGGGAGGGGCCTTTCCATAGGATGTTGAAAGTAGAATAAAAGCACTATAACTGGCTAGTGGGGAAATGGCCAAAGTGAAGCTGGAAAGATCTTTCTTGTGTCTAGTGAGCCTTCTAGAATCATAGGCCATTTTTGCACTACACTGCTATAGTGCTATTATTCCACTTTCAACCTTTTCTGGAATCCTGCGGTGTGCAGTTGAGAGAGGGGCCTTTAGAATTCTCAGCCAGGGAGCTCTTTGGCCTCAGTGAGCTACAAACCCCAGAATTCCACAGGATGTTGAAAGTGGAATAACAGCACTATAACACTATAGGGCAGAAATGGCCATAGCCTCATAGAGTTGAGATAGGCCTCGTGGACCATTGAATCCAACTGCCTGTTCAGTGCAGGATTTCCTACTAAAGCATCCCCAGCAGATAACTGTCCAGCCTCTTTCTGAAGGTATCCAAAGATAGAGAGCCGACCGCCTTTCGAGGCAATTGGTTCCATTGTCAAACCACTCCCACTGTCAAGAATTTCCTTCAAACATTCCATCAAAATTTACCCGGCTGTATTTTAAAATCATTAGACCTGGCCCTACCTTCTGCTGCAGCAGAGAACAGGCCTGTCCCCCCATCTCTATTTAAAATTATTTGAAGAGTGCAATTGTAGTGACCCTCAGTCTTCTCCTCACCAAGCTGAACATGCCTTCCTCTTCAGCCTTTGCTCCTATGTTTTTTAATCCATCCCTCTTATCATCTTTCTTGCCCTTCTCTGAACCAGCTCCAGTTTGTCTATATCCTTACTGAAATGAGGCACCCAGAACTGAACACAGTTCTTCTGATGAGCCCTGACCAGACCAGAATATAGAGGGACTATTACTTCCCTCACCTTGGAAACTATGGCCATTTCTGCACTAGCCTGTTATAGCACTCTTATTCCACTTTCAACATCCTATCCTCAAAGGCCCCTCCCTAAACTGCAAACCCCGGGATTCCATAGGGTGTTGAAAGTGGAATAATAACACTATAACAAGCTAGTGTGGAAATGTCCTACGCTTCTATTAGTGCAGGCTAAAATAGCATGCACTTTCTTTGCAGCAGCACCATACTGCTGGTGCATGTTCAATTTATGATCAGCAATAATCCCAGAATCCTTTTTGCATGTTGTACTGCTGAGCCTGGTATCCTCCATCCTATAACTGTGCGTTTGGTTTTTGTAGCTTAAATGTAGACTCTACTGCATTTGCCTTTATTAAATTTCATTTTATTAATCCCTGCCCAATTTTCTAGTTTGTCTACGTCCTTTTGAATGCTGTTCCTGTCTTCCAATGTGTTAGCCACCCCTCCTAGTTTCGTGCAACCTCCAAACTTGATGAGGATGCCCTCTACCCTGACATCTGAGTCACTGATAAAAACGTTGGAAAGTGATGGCCCTAAGACGGAATGGTGAGGTACTCCATTTGAGACCTTCTTCCAGTTTGAAGCACAGCCATTTATAACTCTGTAAGCATGGTTTGGGTCACCACTCCTCAATCAAGGTGACATGGTAAAGTTACCATTGGATATTGAGGGACATTGTCCTTGAGCCCCCAGCCAACGATGGCCTCTTCCAGCTGCCACCTGTTCTGCTACCAGTCCCTGCCCTAACAGTTGAGAGGGTAGCAGGTGCTGCAGTTGGGAGGAGCATTTATACATCATGACTTGAGGCTCCATGCAGTATGCTATTCCTAGGCTTGCCAAGTCAGGACTATTCCAGGCCTTCAGTCTTCAGGGCTGAAATCTGCGATCCTAGGGACAATACCTTTTGATGTCGCACTGTGAGGGATCTAGTGATGGTAGGGTAATATTATGGGGGCAGGCCCTGGTGATGTCATTAAGCATGATACATTAAACAGAGGTGCACAGAGTACTCCATCTAATATATAAAAGTCAAGGTTTGTCTGTGTCAGGTGAAGACCTCATATGTTTGGCTGCCAAAGAAGATTCTATGGAGTCCTGGGGTTTGCAGTTCAGGGAGGGGCCTTTAGAATTCTCAGCCAGAGAGCTCTTGAGCCTCAGTCAACTGTGTCTGTCTTTAATAGGCCAGTTGCTGTGGAGATGTGGCCTAGCAGCAAGGAGGAGGACCATGTATTCCCTCAGGAACCCAACTTCTGTATGTTAATAACTCTGAATACAGATTGGATTGGGGAATATGGGGGAAAGTTACAGGCACTGAACAAGACAGTTTGGGGAATTAGAGACAAAGGTTCTCAAATCTTTCTAACAAGTATTACCTATGAGAAAATAAAATCCCAGGTAATGCTGGGTATATACACTAGTTTCAAATAAAACCCTTCAAGGCCAGAATCCTGTTGGTGTCATATGCCTCACATGTTCCCTTATACATGCAATTGTACTTTTTTGGTTATAGTGCAAAGGACGTATTCAGTTTTGTGACTGTATAAACACAGTTCCAAAGTGTAACTTTGTCACATAGAATTGTGTATTCTTATATCATTCTTAACTATTTGTCAGTATTTCCAGTGTGCCATTTTCTTCACTGAGATTGCAGTAACAGCCACTGGTATATTCCCCATTGTACAATGGGACAATGTGCAAACACATTGTGCAGCCAGTTGCATTATCTGTCAATGTTGGCATTCAGCAGAAGGGTGGTGTATGTACACTTACATTAGGGAAGCACTAGTTAGGATTTCAGCCCACCTCTAACCAGAGATGTAGACTCGAGCTGATAAACTTGGACTCAAGTCGGACTTATGTCACTTCAGTGACTCAGCTTGGACTCAACTTGGCAATAAATGATGCACTGACTCAACTCGACTCAACTCGAGACTTGTATATTTTTAATGACTGACTTGCTGCCCTTGGTTCTGTAACAACACATTCATCAAGAAACCTTATGACTTTGAACAACACCTCCTCTCTTTTTGCCTACTGGTTGCATGACACAATCTGTCTCAAGCCCAAGGTGTGGGTGCATTTCTCAGAGGGGAACAGCAAAGAGTTAGACCATGGGCTTGAGATCTGCTCGGCAGTCTGTCTCTGCTGCATATCGGAGGAGCCTTCTAAAACTTTACCTAAGAGCAGAAGACAAGACTCAACCCCAGAGTGCAGGGTGCATTTCTCAGAGGGGAACAGCAACTGTGTTAGGCAGCAGGCTTGAGGAGGAAGGATCTTTCCCTCTAAAGCTTTTAAGGCTTCAGTGATGGGGAGTAAGAAGGATCTTGTTCCCCACTTCTGAAGCTGCAGATGGCAAAATCGTGGATATGGAGGCCTGATTCTGTTTAAATTGTTAAAACTGACTTTATTTGGCTCTGTCCAATAATTCTGGAATTTTGGCTGGGTATAAAGTTGACTTCCAGACTTGAGACTTGACTTGGGATTTGACTTGAAAGTATCTTCAAGACTTGAAGGTAGAGACTTGAGACTTGACTTGAGACTGCCCTTTCCACACGGGGGACGGGGGAACGGGGCAGCGCACGCAGGGACGGATCTTACCTGAAAACGGGTTGCTCCGTCCCTGCGGGGAGCGCGCGTTCGCCGCTCCACACGCTGGCGAGTTTCGGCGGTGTTCGGCGGCGCCCAAAATGGCAGCCGGCGACTTCCGGCGGCGCTCCGCCAATCAGGGCAGCGCGCCAGCTGGAAGCCCGCCCCTGGGCAGCTCTGCAGGGACGCGCTAGCGCATCCCTGCAGTTTCACACGGGGCACTGCAATGGGTTAGCGCGCTCGCGTTTCGTAAAAACCTCATAAAATGTGGTTTTTAAAAAACGCACCGCGCCACCCTTTGCGGCCGCGCTAGCGCGGTTTGAGGTGTGGAACCTCCACTATTCAAACCGCTCTAGCGCGCGCCACGGTGTGGACGACCTCCGGATGAGTCGCCCTAAGCCGTTTTTTTCCCCCGTGTGGAAAGGGCCTTAGAGTAAAAGACTTAAATGCGTCACTGCCTCTTACACACATACATGCCTACCTTTTTGCATTAAGCATCAGTCCAGTTTCTCACGAGTATGTCACTCAAATAAAAAAGCACAAAGTAAGTGGGAGAGTCTCATAGAATACCCTTTGTCCAGTTTGGGTACTTTTCTGACTTGCCTTTAAAAGCCTTTGAAGGAACCACGGTTAATCCATTTCCAGTGCCCAAGGTGAACTGAAGTCATGGCACACAGTGAAAGAACAGCCAAGAGGCAAGGCAGTCAGATGGTTGTTTTGCCACCCAGCCAACTCAAATATGCCTTGAATGAGCCACTCAGAGCTTATCTCGAGTGGTGCTTCACTTGGTGCACACATATTTAAAGGCTGAGTGTCCTCGCAGGCGTTGGTGAAGGGCTTTTGCAAAGTTTGTACATAAATATTTGCATATGGAGTTTTGTATCTTTCGGAATTGTGGCATTTTATTTTTAATACATATTTTGGGTGTGTTCTTACGGGGATGCATTTTGGAAACATGGAAGTTCAGCTTTTGTACTTGTCTTTGAATGATGAACGAGGAACAGATTTCCTTCATTGCTTCCATTCTAATCCATAATTGCCACTAGCCATGGTATCTCTCTGCTTCTACCACTTTTTTCTTATTAGTGTCATGGGTTCAATTGCAGTCCGTCTCATATCTGTTTCATAGATGCTATCTTATGGCCTAATGGCTTATGTACTGTTTTATTAGTAGCATGCTCCTAGGCCAGCATGACCCTGGAAGCAACAGTTGGGAGCAGGTTGACCCCACAGTGGGAAGCAGCAGCACCTGAAAGAAAGGACACTTGTATCTTCTGTGTGCAAGGAGGGCACCACAGTTCAGAAAGGATATTGACAAGCTGGAGCGTGTCCAGAGGGGGGCGAAGGGTCTGGAAACTGTGAAGCCCTACGAGGCGCAGCTGAGGGAGCTCAGGATGCTTAGTCTTCAGAAGAGAAAGTTAAGGGAGGACAGGATACCCATGCTTAAATATTTGAAGAGATGTCATGTTGATGATGGAGCAAGCTTGTTTTCTGCTGCTCCAGAAACTAGGACGCGGATTCAAACTACAGGAAAAGAGATTTCACCTAAATATCAGGAAGAACTTCCTGATATTCAGAGCCATTTGTCAGTGGAATATGCTGTCTGGGAATGTGGTGGAATCACCTTCTTTAGAGGTTTTATGCAGAGGCTGGGTGGCCATTTGCTGGGGGTACTTTGAGCGTTTGTTCTGCATGGCAGCGGGTTGGATTCAATGACCATTGTTGTCTCTTCCGACTCTATGTTTCTATGATTCTATGAACTTGAGGGAAATTTTGATTTTTATATTTTTCTAAACTCTGGATTTGGGTTTAACTTCTGTTTCAAGCTGTACTCTCAAGTGTATTATGGCATTGTCCAGCATCTCTTATGAAGCCATAGATTAGAAAAAGAAATCTGTAGAGAAGAGCAGAACTTCCATGAATCACTGTTTGGGCTGCAAGAGTACTCTAGCTAATACCACCTGTGTCAATGGTGGATGAGGAATTCTGGGAGTTGTAGTACAAAAAGTGAATTCTTCAGGCTTTAGCAAAGTTTAAATAAATTCTCACCCGATTCCTGGGAATTAAATGTAGGAAAATAGCCCGTACTGACAAGGGGCATTATGGGTTTTCTTCTCCAAAAAAGGCAGTTTTCAAAGTTCTGTAGAAAACTACATGTCAACACTGCTAAACTAATAGCTTGTTTTTGTCTGGGGTTTTTCCCCCCATAAAGCACCATTACCATTCTGCTGAGGGATGGCATTGCTGGGGTGGGGGCAGCTGGTGCGGGGATGCAAAATCAAGACGCATCCAGCCGATCAACATCAGAGTGTGGTCAAGATGGCAAAAGGGATTAGTGAGGAAGAACACACAAGCTAGGAGAGACTGGAGCAGATTGCTTTCTCCTGAGCCTTCTGGGACGGGAAAGATTCCTCTTCGTCTCATTTCCCTGCGCTGAGTTAATGGATTACAAACTACTTTTGCACTTTGATCTCAGTTTACAGTAACTGAAGTAAAGTGAGGATGAATAGAGAAAGCAGGAGGAGGAGAGAGCAACTGGGACCTTTGAAAAACAGCTGAAAAAATGGAATGGCATGGGACAGTCTTTGCCAAATTTGGAAAGTTGGTATGTGACTGTCATGTTTCTTTGTTTCTCTATTCACTCTCCTTTTTCCATACTCCCAGAGTATTCATAGCTTATCATGTGTTCTCTGAGTGTATACTAGGAGCCCAAGCTCTGATTGATGCATTGCTTCCAGCGCTAAGTAAATAGGAAGTTGTCTTCCATACTACCATACTTCCATACTACCATCAGCAGTTCATTTGGACACAGCAAAGTGGAAGTCTCTTACACTTTCAAGGATCATACCTGGTTCCTCCCTCTTGGTCTTTGCCTCAGAGGAGCTCCTTGACGTGATTTAATCTCTGATCTGGATTGAAATATGCACTGTAGAAGAATTCTTGGTTTATCTACTGAGCCTCTCAGTCCCTTACCTTTTCCCATTTATGCAACATTTACTCAGTTCCTGTTGTCTGCATAATACATAATACACCTACAGCAGAGCTTTCCAAACTGTATGTTGTGACACATTAATGTGTCGGCTGCAGTGTGTGTGTCATGTGAACATAATAGGTGGAGGGGCTACCTCTCCCACCAAACCAAGGAAGACCCCGGCGAGGGCGGTTAGCCAGGCTTGGGTGGAGGAGCTGCATCTCCCACTGCTGCCACCTTGAGCCAAGGAAGACCCTGGCAAGGGCAGCAGCAGCAGGCCAGGCTAGGGTGGAGGGGCTGCCTCCATTTACTGAATTACTGTGTCGTGCAATGATGCATGTCGAAAAAGTGTATCACCAACTTGAAAAGTTTGGAAAGCGTTGACCTACAGCCTGCTTTTCCAATCAGTCATCCAGCTCAACTCACCATTCAAAATACATTCCAAGGCCCCTAAGAAAGCCAACAAGAAAGGGCACTGAAACCAGCGGCAGGAAAAACTGATACTGTTAGGAAATGCATGGAGTGCTGAATTTTGAGTTAGCAAACAGAGCTGCACAAGGGAGGGAAGGAGACAGAATTCTGACAGGGTAATGTTGAACTTAAGGTCTCTGTGTGCCAGTAGAGCCTTTTCAGTCGAGGATCTCCAGGCCCTGGGCTGACTCCGGTCACGCAGGTAGATCCTCCTGAGCCGAAAGGAGCATAAGAAGGCTTCTGGTTCCAGCTGAGCCTAGTTTGAGCAACATTTCCTGGATGTCCACTAGCCCTGATTTCTGGCAGCTATTATGCTTTTCCTATTTGTTTAGGGAAGTGGGAGTAGTATATAATAATGAAGATTCATTTTCATCTCTCTTTGTAATGATGCAATTTTGGTCTGCCTTTGTGCATAAAATCTGCTGCAAGTCTAAATCCATCTGTTCTTATCCTTGTTCTTTTTGACCTTTCCGGCAATCCCTTTTCCTCCCATCTATCCAAAACACATCCGATACCATTTGTTTGTATATATCTTGTGTGGTCCACTGCCTTTATGAAAATAAACCAGGGTGGTTTCTGCCAGGTTTTAATCTTCTCTGTATTGCTGTAATTAAATGCCATTCGTTTCAAGGAATAGGGGAAGAATGGCAATAGCCCATTTCAAAAGTATCAGTTCAGGATGCTTTTTGATTAGCTACAATGATTTGTTTACAACACTTGTTGGAAAATTAGAGTATTTAATTTGAACAAGAGCAGGTATGGCTGCCTTTTTTCCTGGGGGGTAAAACCAGAACATAATATGAAGCAGATGACTAACTTTTTTCTTTCTCAGTCTTTCTCCCTCCACATACCTTTTTTGTTTGATAGACTCATCAGCGTGTCTTGCTCTGTACCTCATAGCACAAGTTGGCTTTTCCGCTGGTTTCTAGAAAATGGAACTGTTCTTGTGAGTGGTTCTGTATGTCTTACCACTTCTATTCTCTATTCAGTTTTGAAATGTAAGACGATGAGAAGCAAAGTAGCACGTGGTCCATAAGTAGAAACATAATGTAAACCTTTTACTAGGAGCACTACAAAGTTACAAAAGTAGGGCAGAAGTGAGTTCCTTAGAAGAAGAAAAAGGGTCTCGTGACACCTTCAAAAGTAACAGATTTAGTTTAGCAGGAGCTTTAATGGAAAACTAATCATTTCCTCATATGTATGAATGGAGTACAATATCCAGACCTAAGGTGTATATATACCCAGTTACATATTTGGGTGGATGGGATCATAATGAAATGGATACAGTAAAAGACAGCTGTAACATTTGTCATCAGCTTTCAAAGCCTGGTTTAACATCAACATTCTGCCATCTCAACACAGTCTGGTATCTAAAAACAGGTCTGCTTGCTTTTCTCTGAAGCAATGGTATGATATTGGTTGTCTTGGAAGCAGGAAAGTTAATTCTTTTGTTGGCGGACTCTTTTTAAAAAGTTTTTTTTTGGTATGCACTCAGATGTAATGAAAGCCAGCTTATTAATAATAGAATCTTAGAATCATGGAAGAGGCCCCGGGGCCATCCAGTCCAACCCCCTTCTGCCTTGCAGGAACCCACATCAGAGCACTCCCGACAGATGGCCATCCAGCCTCTACTTAAAAACCTCCAAAGAAGGAGACTCCACCACACTCCATGGAGGCAGCAGATTCCACTGCTGGATAGCTCTGACTGTCAGGAAGTTCTTCCTGAGGTTCAGGTGGAATCTCCTTTCCTGCAGCTTATATCCATTGCTCCTTGTCCTAGTCTCTGGAGCAGCAGAAAACAAGCCCGCTCCTTCCTCGACATGACCTCCTTTCAAATATTTAAACATGGCTATCATGTCCCCTCTTAACCTTCTCTTCTGCAGACTAAACCTACCCAGCTGCCTTAGCCGTTCCTCATAGAACATGGCTTCCAGACCCTTCACCGTTTTGGTCATCCTCCTCCAGCTTGTCAATATCCTTCTTGAATTGTTCAGTTCTGCCTTTGTGTTCTGCCAGAACTGGACACAGTATTCCAGATGAGGTCTAACCAACACAGAATAGAGTGGTACCATTACCTCCCTTGATCTAGACACCATACTCCTATTGATGCAACCAAGAATTACATTGGCTTTCTTGGCTGCCGCATCCCACTTCTGACTCATGTTCAGCTTGTGACTCCTAGATCCCTTTCATATGTACTGTTATCCAGCCACACATCCCCCATCCTATATTTCTGCATTTCATTTTGTCCTGGCTAAGTGCATGACCGTACATTTCTATCTGTTGAAATTAATTTTGTTAGCTTTGGCCCAGCTTTCCAATCTGTCAAGGTCGTTTTGAATTTTGATCCTGTCCTCTGACGTATTAGCAACCTCTCCCAATTTGGTGTCATCTGCAAATTTGATCAGCATGCTCTCTACTCCTTCATCCAAGTCATTGATGAAGATGTTGAATAGCAATGAGCTCAGGACAGAACTCTGTGGCACCCCACTAGTCACTTCTCTCCAAGATGAAAAGCAGTCATTGGTGATCACCCTTTGGGTTCGGTCAATCAATGTATATAGTGCTAACCAGCCATTCTGTTTGTTAGATAAACTTTTGCTCTAGGTTAGAATTTGTGACTGCATCACCATTTAAAATAGAACAACAATGGTTGGCCACAGGAGCAGATGTGGGGACATGTGTGGCCTATGGGCTGCACTTTGGCCATCCATGAGCTAGAAGAAGACAAGAAAGGCAGGTTCATAAAGACTTTGTAACAGGGAGTTTCTTTGTCAGAGGCTTCATTAACTGAAGTATGCTTGTACTGTTCTCTCACATGCTTTGAGTGGCAGTCCTATACTTGATAACAGACAACTGCTTAGCTTTAAAAAAGACTATTTGAGTACTACAGGCCACACCACATGGATGGAAAGACAAGGACAAGATTCTGCTACAACCAAACACAAAACAAAAGAACTCTGTCCCCACCATTACATACTAACAATGTCACCCACCACATCAGAGATTTATTTTCTTGCTCATCCTTCCAGTGTGATGTAAGCTAGCAAACCCTCTTGGCATTGTGCACATACCAAAGAGGACAGTGTCTACATAATAGGATAGATGGGTGCAAATCTGGTATTAGAAATGCAAAATACACATTCTCATCAGAACTTTTCAGTCTCCCAGTATTCTCTCACTGATCTCAAAGTGGTGGTTGTTGAACAAAGATATTTCAAAAGTGGAAGGGGGGAGTTTGAAAGGGAGACAGCTTGATTGGGAAACAATGACAAATTCCAATTTATCACCCAAATTTTGAACAGAGGATAATTGCATCTTATTACACTTGACAGTTAGTCATTGGTGAATTGGTCTCCTGCTAGGCACAACTTTTACTTGAACCTCATTCTCACCATCCCTTCACAGAAACAGAATGAACGTCAGCAGATACTTGCTGTCCTTCTGCTACAGAATGAATGCTTATAGCAGGCCTGACTATTTCCCCAACCGCTAGTTCTAATGGATAAGTGTGTAATTAACAAATAGGACCAAAAGCAGCTCTTCATTCTCCTTTTTCTGGACAGCAGTGATGGCTTTCTCCACTTCTCCTGATTACATCCAACTGCCAGAATGGGCAAGTAAGCTCTGAAGAAGAACAGCCTCTTTGGGAAATGGTGGGTGAACAAGGGGAGGGTAGATGTCTTAGTCTCCCGTATATCTCGCCCATTAATTCTGATGGCCCAGTGATTCGATGAAGGTAGAAAGAGCAGCTGCTCTTGTTTCAGACCAACCTCTCCATGTGCGTAGGCTGGAAGTAGAAGAATTGCTGGCAGCAAAGTGCTAAGAGAGAGGATATGCTCCAACCATCTCTTGGGTCCTTTTCCAGCCTGGCCCTAGAAACAGACATTAAATGATGGGCAGATGTTCTTCCTGAGGAGTTTGCAGTGTGCCCTGCTGGAGTACCACAACTTTTCAAGCTGCCTGCTAATGCAGACTTTAATGCTGACAAGTTCCTGTTTTCTATTTTCTTAGAGTACTACCTCATATGCCATGTGGAGAAGAGAAAACAAAGAAAAGCACAATAGAAAGAAGTACACAATCTGACCTAAACCAATTCTTAGTTTCTAATGAAGTAGACAAATTGAGTCAATGGAAACTTGGTAAATCAACACTTACATAAATTCCATTGATCTACTTTAGTTGAGATTAATAATTTAATTTAGGCTTACGACTTCATTCAGTGCTTTGCATCAGCTTCATGGATCCATGAAGTTCTGTCTAAGTTAAGACCAGATCAAAACCTGCTGGACATTGTGCAGTGCATAGTTCATAGTTTGGGGTTGGAAGTGGATTCTGTTAAATCATCTGAAGGCTCTGGTGCATTTTCTCGTCAAGAAGCTGTGATTACTGCTAAAGAAACCTAGTTGACTGGTCATATACTCGTGGGTACATGACACATGAAGCTGTATTATAATGCAGCCTTTTTAAGAACATCCAACAATTATGAAATAAAAAGTTATTCTTTTGTGTTGATAATATTCCCATCCTGACCTCAAGGACTGCTGCTAGAGATTCATGACAATTTATGCACAATATAGTGGCTGAGAGTTCATGAAACTGTGCTTCTGCCTTCAGCAGAGATGCATGTGCTTCTGGCCAGAGCTTTGACCTCAGAGGCAGAACATGGAGAATGGCAAAGGCAAACTAACTCTGAATAAATCTTTCCAAGAAAAGCCTGTAGTAGATTCACCTTGGGGTTACCGTAAGTTGGAAATTACTTGAAGATGCAACAACCATAAGGCAAAGCTAACATAAAAATGGTGGTAGCAGAGGGTAGAGATGTGAACAGCTGAATGTGCAATGTTATGTGGGTGGCCACAGGTTGACAGCTAGACAAATGCAGGGAGTGGAGGTAGTGGTCAATTCCAGAGCCAGAGGCAGGTGAACAGGTATCTTAGCTCCACTTTTTGCCAGGTGGAGATTGCCTCCCTACCAGCTTGAAGCAGACCAGGGAATACAGGCTAGCCCGATATGATGCTAGCCCAGGTGAAGTGCACCTTCTGTCACCTCAGAAGCCGGGGTTTCTCAGGAAAGTGAAGACTTGGAAGGAAAAGGTGGATGGCAAGAGAAGAGGAGGAAGACCAATCTCCCCAGTAGCATCTCCATCCAGAAGTCCACAGGCTGCTTCAAACCACACACACACACACACCATTGCACATCCTAATTCCTAACCATGAGCCACACTGATTAAAGTATTAGCGTTCATTTCCAGTTTTGTGGCTTTCTGTAACTTGACCTGATATGAGCTAATCTTAACTCTCGTCTTGAACTGACAGATATTTTGTTCATTTTACATATCCTACTTTTTTACCAGCCCCGTGTTTCACAGCTGTTGTCTATTTTCATTAAGCTGTTATGGTTTGCCATTTGAAACAATGTCATATGTAATTAAAATCTGTTAATGTCTCTCTGCTCCAGGCTCTTTGCATCTGCAGTAGAGTCTAGTCCAGTTGCAGGGAGTTTTGTGATATAAAACATCATTGGTCTTACCCATTTCCAACCGGATTGTTTCAACTTAAACTACAGGACTCAGTACTTCTCAATACACTGAACATCTTTTTCCCTCTCCTGCGAATTTCTCCCGTTTCGTGACTCTCAAACTAACCCCCCTAAAAAGGCTTCTTCAGTGTAGTTAATGGGTATAGTCATTCTGTCCTAGTTCTAGCCCTATATGTTTCTGTCAGTTTGAGTTCATACATCTAAAGTCCCAAGTGCACGTTTACCTGCATAAAAAGCTATTGTACAGGTCACTTACACCGAGTTGTTGTTATATGCCTTCAGGTTGACTCTGACTCATGGTGATGCTATCTCAGGGCTTTATTTTGGGGAGCAGGGGTAAGATTTGCTCAGAGGAAGTTTTCTGTTACCTTCCTCTAAAGATGAGAGAGAGTGCAACCTGCTTAAGGTCACTTGGTGAGTTTCCATGGCTGAGAAGGGATCCAGATTCTGGTCTCCGGGAGTCCTAGTCCAACATTCAACAGTCGCTAGAC
The DNA here is from genome assembly GCA_948472985.1 of Iguana delicatissima. NCBI lineage: Eukaryota > Metazoa > Chordata > Lepidosauria > Squamata > Iguanidae > Iguana > Iguana delicatissima. Next base: position 730,393 of record CAOKZL010000060.1, read on the forward strand.
CATGCAGGTTGTTGGAACATCCATCCAACTAGCTAAATAGTATAGACTCTGAATGGCAGTTGTCTCCAAGGTTCTCCATTCAAAGTCTCTGGTAAGCCTGCTACCAAAGATCCTTTTTACCTGGAAATGTTGGGGATGTAGCTTGTGTTTTAAAGCAAACACTGAGGAAAACTCAGTTCTAAGACTAAAGGAGACTGGCAGTAAGCTCTGAGAAGCTGAGAGAAAAGATCTGACTTGGAAAAAGCAGCTTTCCGAGAAAATTTGTGCATAACAAGACAATTCTGAATTAAGTGAGGACAATTCTGAATTCATCTTTCACTACCAGAATTTAAAAGAATAAAACAACTCTTGAGCTTGCTGTGGTTTGACATCAGAATAAACTGTAGTTTATCCTAATGGGAATAAACTTCTAGGAGCTTTGGGTTCCTGAGCCAGGCCACCACTTTCTTTCTCTGTTATGCCCATAAGGGTTTATTTAGGAGCTTACATTTCCATAACCATAATTTGCTATGTCAGTCTGAACAAACTGTGATTAATAGTAATTGCAATTTGCTTAAAATAGACAGTTCTATAATCCATGGTTTGATGCTCAGTGTTTTAGACAATAGGTTTTGATGATACTGGCTTCTTTCAATCATAACTAACCATATTTTTAGGCTCCAACATAATGCTAAAGCATGGCTAGTCACAAGTAGGGAAACTTCAGTCTCATCTTTGTGGATATTCCGGAGGAGGAGAGTAAAGGAGGGACCACACAAATCTGAGAAACATACAAGCCCATTTCCCTCATGTGATGTTTAAACACAACCATTATAAACCCACCACACCTCATTAGAATGCCATCTCATGAGGAAGAAAAATCCCACTCCACCTACAATTTTATGTAAAGGAAGTACCTTTCCCTCTGTTCAAAAAAAGCATGTGCACTTTCCATGTCTTTGTCTTTCTTGTAGATTTGTGTGCATGTACAATGAATTCAGTCTCTCCTTTTGAACAATGAAATAAATGCGCTTGATTTGTTTTGTAGAAGTTCTCTCTCCTCTTTGCAAAGATGGAAAGAGAAAGGAAAACATATGAGATGTTGTATGAACAAAGAGATGGAAATGTGAGAAGAGGGCAGCATCTGGAGGTTTTCAAACTCAAGACTGCTGCCTGTGTGTTTCTTTTGCTGTTAGAAGAGTGAAAATCTGTTTGCTGTCATTTCCCATCTTGTCACTTGTTGGGTTGGCATCTTGCAGGATATTCCACTAGCTGTTTTTGTCTTTTGAGTTCTGCAGACAGATGGCAGGAGCTCTTTGATATTTCCCCCACGTTCTAAATATCTTGCATGTGTTCTACCTTTATATAATGATCACATAACTGTTGTGCCTCTTATATTGCTAGCTGAGCAATTTGTAGAGAAGGGAGAGAGAGAAGGAAGTTCTTAAGACTTTCTTAGTTGGGGGATCCATTTGCTTCTTCTTTCTATCCCAAACTGCTATATGACTTTGCATTATTTTCATGGGCTAAAGTTGACTGATGTAAAAAAAAAAAGAAGAAAAACCCACCGTAGCAGCTGTGTGGTTCACACGTAAATGTAAAAAAATCAGAGATGATAACCTTTTATTAGGACAACCAAAATGTTATGTAAGTGGCATGTAAGTGGGCTGACCTTTCATGGCATGCAGAATTCTTGATGACTAACAATATCAAAATCAGGAGATGGGAAAGAAACGAAATAATTCAAAACTCATCTCAAGAATCAATTTGAATACAAAATACAATGTTTATGCATCAAATTATTATTCAACAAAACCAACATTTTGTCTGGCTTCAGGCCTCTTTACAGGATGGAGATAGTGTTGTTCCTTTGACCGATGACAGATGCCAAAAGCTTTACTGGGGATGAGATCTCTGTTGATACTTCTGGACCTCTCAGTGGCTTTCACTGCCACCAACCTGATATCTTTCTGGGTTGCTTCTCTGTGGTGGGATTTGGAGCACTGTTGTACAGTAGCTCTGTTCTTTCTTGGAGAGAAGAGCCCACAAGGTGACGCTGGAGGATTCCAGTTTGACACTCTCTTCATTGGTCTCCGTTCCCCCTCCCTCCAAAGTCTATTTAACTTATGCATCAAACCACTGGGAGTGATTTTTCAGAGTCTGTGGATTTGATGCCACCAATATGCTGATGACACCCAACTCTGTCCCTCCATCTAATTCCATAGAAGCTGTTTTGGTGCTAACACTGTTTTCTAGTGTCAGTAATAATTTGGATGAGGGGGGTTGCAAATTGAAGCTTAATCCAGGCAAGACAGATGTGCTTCTGGTCAGTTGAAAGGTGGATCTGAGAATAGACATGTGCTGAATTCCCCCCAAAGATCCAGATTTGCAGTGTTGGGGTACTCCTGGGCTGAATCCTGCTTCTGGGGGCCCAGATTTTAGCAGTGTTGAAGAATACATTGGCACAGTTGAAATAGGCACAGTCTGCCTTTTCTTGGCACTGACCACCCACATCAAGTCCATTGTCAGTAAAAGAAATAGATTCGGAATGTAACCCCATCCCACGTGTTACTGTTTGTTTAATTGCCAAAGTAAGCTTTTCTGAGTGGCCCCCAATGCATTTGTGCCAAGGAAAAAAAAAGTGAAAAGTGAAAAAGATTCCCACTTGACCATGGAAATCCACTTGCTGACCTTGGCCAAGTCACATTCTCTCAGCTCTAGAGAGAATAAATCTTGCCAAGAATTTTCAAATGAAATCTAGCTCCTATAATTCAAAACCACTAGACCTGGTCCCTACCCAATATCCTTCTCAAAATTAGGTGCCTAGAACAGAACACAGTACTCCAGATGAGGTCTGACTAGCACAGAGTATAATAGGATTATTACTTCCCTTAATTTGGAAACTATGGTTCTGTTAGTGTAGTTAAATAACATTTGCCTTCTTTGCTGCAGCATGACACTCCTGGGTCATGTTCAACGTATGATCAACAAGGTCATTTTTACACATACTGCTGCTAAGCCAAGTATCCTCCACCTGTAAGCATGCATTTGCTTTGTGTGGTCTAAGTGCAGAACTTTACGTTTGTCTTTGTTGGATTTAATTCTATCAGTTTCAGTCCAATGTCCTAGTTTATCAAGCTACTTTTGAATTCTGTTCATATCTTCCACTGTTAGCTATCCCTTCCAGTTTTGTGTCATCCACAATCTTGATGAGGATTCCCTCCATTTTGTCATTTAAGTCATTGATGAAGATATTGAAGAGTGTCAGCCCTAGAACAGACCCCTTGAGACTTCCCTTGACTTTGAAGCACCACCGTTGATAATGACTCTTCGATTTCAGTTTTCCAGTCAATGATGGATCCATCTGACAGTCTTTCCATCTTTTCTATGCTTAATCAGTTTGCTAATCAAAATAACATGGGGGACTTTATCAAATGCTTTGCTGAAATCCAGGTAAATGACATCTCCAGTATTCACACCATCTACTAAACTAATGACCTGATCAAAAGAGGTATAAGATTGGCAGGATTTGTTCTTGACAAACCCATGCTGGTTCCTATTAACCAAGATACAGAGAAACAGAGTCTTGTATAATCCTCCCCCCGCCCCCCCGGTATTGAGAACAGGCTGACTGGTCTGTTAATTCCCTGGATCATCTTTTTTTACCTTTTTTGAAGAAAGGGACAATGTTTGCCCTTCTTCAGTCTTCTGGCACCTCACCTGTTCTCCAAGATTTCTGGGATGCAGTTGATCTAGTCCTGCATATCTGAACTCATTTAGGGTAGCTAGGTGATTCCTGACTAATTCTGTGATTTAATCTTGATTTGCAATCCAGATCCCTTTCCAAGGTTTAACTCAGGCATGAAAGCACACAATTCTTTTCTGGGGATAAAACTGAAAACTGAAATAGGCATTGAGTAGTTCTGGCTTTTTGTTGTGATCTGTTAGCATTTTACGATCCTTAACTGAACAGCAGCCCCTCTCTCCTTGGTCATTCTCTTGCGTTAAATGTATTTTAACACCCCTTTTCTTCTCTCCCTGCTTGCTTAGTAAGTCTCAGCCCATTCTGAGCTTTAGTTTTCCTTACACTATTCTTATGAGCTTATGCTAGATATTTGTACTCTTCCTTGGTGATTCATCCTTCCTTCCATTCTTTATACATGCTTCCATTCCTGGGGAGTTTCCTACTGCCTTAGCAGGTAGTCTTGTCAAAGTCTTGGACAACCTCTGGAATGGAGAAGTGGCCAAGAAGGGGATGTGATAATTCCTGAGTGATCTCTCTCACAGAGTGGAGCCAAACTAGCCCTGTTTTCCTAGAGAGCTGGCAGTGATGAAACAAGTGAAAAGATGACTGCAGCAATGTTGGCAGAATGCTCAGAGTGTGTCTGATCAAACACTAGCTAAAGCTTATCTGAGGGCCCCCATTGTGGTGATACAGGCAGCAAAGGCAAATTTCTCCTCTTGTCTCTATTGTGTGCAGAGCTGTTTCAAATGGTCAGGGGTCTTTTACGCACAGCCCCATGAGAGGAAAATCCCGATTGCTCAATAGCATGCTGCAAACAACTTCTCTGGAACTTGGCAGATAAAATCACTTAGAACTGCTCTGACTTGGATGCTGCTATTGATGCAGATCTAACTTTGCCCCCTGTTTGTCCAGTGACAGTGGATACTTTCTATTTGTGCAACCTGAGGGTACAGACAGGATTCTTGGAGGGATGCGTGTTAGATCTTTTGCCCTTCTTGACTTATTAAAAAAGCTAGAGAGGGACTGGCTCAGTGGATAGAGGGAGTGGTAATGCCTCACTAAAACAAGACAGAGTTCCAGCTTGCCTAAAGGAGGGTGGAAAAAATCTCTCTCTAGATCACACCTCAATTCAAGAAGGATATCGACAAGCTGGAACATGTCCAGAGGAGGGCGACCAAAATGGTGAAGGGTCTGGGAAGCCATGTCCTGTGAGGAACGCCTTAGGGAGCTGGGTATGTTTAGTCTACAGAAGAGAAGGGTAAGAGGGGACATGACAACCATGTTTAAATATTTGAAGGGATGTCATGTCGAGGAGGGAGCAGGCTTGTTTTCTGCTGCTCCAGAGACTAGGACAAGGAGCCATGGATTCAAGCTACAGGAAAGGAGAATCCACTTGAACCTCAGGAAGAACTTCCTGATGGCCAGAGCTGTCCGGCAGTGGAATGTGCTGCCTTGGAGTGTGGTGGAATCTCCTTCTTTGGAGGCTTTTAAGCAGAGGCTGGATGGTCATCTGTTGGGAATGCTTTGATGTGGGTTCTTGCAAGGCAGGGGGTTGGACTGGATGGCCCCTGCAGTCGCTTCCAAATCTATGATTCTATGATTCTATGCCATTCTAGATCATTCTTCGCCAGTCTCTAACATTCCATTTTTACTTAAGGTTTTGGAGTGTGTGCAGGGGGGAGCAGCTGCAGGAGTTTCTGGATGAGATAGATTGTCTAGATTCATTTTCATTCTGGTTTCAGGCCTGGTTATGGGACAGAGATGCCATGGTTGCCTTGAAGGATGACATATGCCAGGAGTTAGACAGGACGAGCATGTCCCTGTTGGTCCTGCTGGTAGCTTTTGATACCATTGACCATGGTATCTTTCCGGGTCACTTTGGTGGAATGGTATCCGGGGAAACTGAAGAGCAAACCAGAAGGTGGTGCTGGTGAACTTCTTCTTGACCTTCTTTAATAGGCCTCTTGGCCTGTGGGGTCTCTCAGGGCTTGGTTCTTCCCCCAAGCTATTTAACACATGCGTGAAACTACTGGGAGAAATTGTTAGAGTTCTGTGATTTGGTGCCATCTGTACGTGGATGATACCTAGCTCTATTACTTCTTTCCACCACAAGCCAAGGAAGATGTTTTGGTCCTAAACTAGTGCCTGTCACTGGATGAGGGCAAACAAATTGAAACTTAATCCGGACAGGACAGAGGTACTCCTGGTCATTCAAAAGGCAGATGAGGGAACAGGGATTCAGCCTGTGCTGGACAGTGTTACACATCCACTGACGACACAGATCTACAGCTTGGTGTGCTGCTAGATTCACCTCTGAGCCTGGAAGCTCAGATTTCAGTAGTGGTTAGGAGTGTATTTGCAAGCTTCTGCCTTGTGCACCAGTTACATCTCTTCCTTGAGATGTCAGATCTGGCCATGGTGATTAGTTTCCTACTGGTTGGATTTCTGTAATGCAGTGGTTCTTTAACCATGGGGCATGCCCCTCAGCAGGGAGACGTGATAGTTGCTCAAGGTGGGTGCAAGACATTTTTGACTCCTAATATGGAGTCCTAAGAAGGACAACCAATCTAAGGAGTTCAGGTTACAGGCAATCTCCCTCCACACTATTGGCTCCCATTTGAGCAGAGAGACCAAGGTCAGGGCAGATCGTTGGCTAAATTTTCAGAGAAAGGAGAGGCTTGAGCCAAACTAAAAGGTGTGCTTTGGTCACTTTGGACTGAAGTGAGGAGAAAGTAGGCATCCTGCTCTGTCAACAGCCAGAAACTTCCTTAGCATCCCGTTACTGGTGTCATACCCACAGGGTCTCTCTGTCTGTCTGTCTGTCTCTCTTTCTCTCTCTCTCTCTGTCTCTGTCTCTCTCTCTTTCTCCCCTTTCTTCCTGAGATAAAAAAGGGCCAAGTGATTTTAAGGTGTGGACCTGGGCAGCACCAGGTATACTTCAGGTAGTTTATATCTCAAAGGAGTATGAGATTCTCACATTCAGGTTGGTCCCAGCAAAGGAAAAGCTTAGCCTTTATGGAGAGCTAAATAAGTACAACTGAGCATAACAATGAACTCTGTTTCATGGCAGTGAGGATTGGCTGTGATGAGCCAATGTAATTGATAGAGTCTTGCATTGTTTGGAGTGGAAATTAATGGAAGGCTCAAGAGTAAAGCCCTTGCTTGCATATAGAAAGTCCCAGCTTCAATCCCAGCATGTGTATTTTCCTCAAACCCACTCCCCCCAGAACAAGGCACCATGTGCTGGAAAATATGTACTGACCTCCTGGAGAGCTTCTATCAGAAAGAGTAGATTACAAGCGGATAGCCTGCAGCACCCTCTGGCTTACAGAGTCCTGGGGTGGGCATGTAATTTTCTCCGCTATCCAGATCGTCAGCCATCAGTTGGATAACGAGGACCAAATTTGCTGTTCCCATGCTGTTGGTGAGGATCGCTGGGTGTGGTAGCATTTAAATTTGACATTTTCAGCCATCCTGCAGGCAAGATCCATGCTACTAATAGCAGTGGGCAGGCTACTATCACAGTTGGGATCAAGGGGCCGGCAGGAGGAAGAAGAATGTTTAGGCATACTGCTTCCCCACCGGTTCCCTGTTAGCAGCAGGGAATAATGATCTTCCTGCAGTGATAGCTGATGGGGAGAGGCTTTAACACATGCGTGCACACAATCTATGCAGGCCAAGTGTGCGTGTGTGTGTGCGTGTGTGCGCGTGCGCGTGCATATATGTTTGTGTGTATGACCTGATTGCACTCTTAACATCACAAAGAAGAAGGGGCAGGTGTGTTTTCTGTTACCCCAAAGGGTAAGAGCAGGCCTAATGGTTATTAAGTTTCGTGAGGGTGGATTTTGATTGAACATTAGAAGGAATTTCTTGCCAGTAAGAGTGGTTAGGCAATGGGATGGAAAGGAGATGGTGGGGTCTCCTTCTATGGACTTTTTCAAAAAGAGTCTGGACAGCTACCTGCTGCAGATGCTCTAGCTGGACTTCCTGCATTGAGCAGAGGGTTGGAGATACGGCCTACGGGGCCCCTTCCAACTCTTTTGATACTGTGTGTGTGTGTGAGAGAGAGAGAATGAGAGAGAGAGAGATTGAGTTGGGAGGACTAATAATCTGACATGAGATGCTTCCAGATAAGTCTTTCTTTGCCTCATTTATATAAGTTTATAGGAGGTTCACACATCGTCAGTGATGTATTTAAGTCTTGTACTCCAAGCCTCAAGTCAGGCCTCAAGTCTCTACCTTTAAGTCTCAAGTCGAGTCTCAAGTCTTTGCAAGATACTTTCAAGTCAAATCTCGAGTCAACTTTCAAGTCTGGGAGCCAACTTTATACCCCAACCTGTATAGATTCAACCTGGACAGAGTCAAATAAAGTCAGTTTTAACATTTTAAGTACAGTTGGCCCTCCACTTTTGTGATTTTGCCATCTGCTGCTTCGGAAGTGGGGAATAAGATCCTTCTTACTTTCCATTTGCAAAGCTTGCCTTCTGCTCTCAGGAGAAGTTTTAGAAAGCTCCTCCTTTATGAAGTAGGGACCAGCTGCTGAGCAGACTTCAACCCCAGCTCAAGTCCATTTGCTGTTCCCTCTGAGAAATGTGTCCACACTTTGGGGTTGAGACAGATTGTCATGTGACCAGTAAATTGTAACGTTTCTGGATGAGTGTGTTATATTACTGAACCAAGGGCAGCAAGTCAGTCGCTAAAACTATGCAAGTCTGAAGTCGAGTCGAGTCAGTGTGTAATTTTTGCCAAGTCGAGTCACTGAAGTGTCTTAAGTCTGATTTGAGTGCAAGTCAGTTGATTCAAGTCTACATCACTGAATGTTGTCTTCGATTTTCAGCTCTCACCTGCATTTTCCAATTTCTCTTATCATTTTTTGTTAATGGAGAAAACGGTTAAGGAAGAAAGACACAGTAGTTACCCACTGCCTTTTAAATGTGTCCCACAGGGCCCTCTAACCGGAAATAACTTCAGTATAAGCTAGGCTTTACAAATCCATGGGGTAATCACATGTGGAATAATAATCAGTTCTTGTCAGCAAACCTAAAAATGATATCGTAGAGCTGGAAAAATGCATAAAAGATTAACAAAAATTGTCATGGGACAAGGGTGGAAATTGATCAGCCTGTGAATCATGCATAACTGTTGGTGGAGGTCCCAGTGGCCCAACATTTCCCCAAGCAGAAGGGGAAAAAATGACAATGAAAAGTAACTGGAAGTTATTTTGGTCATTCAAAAGTGACTTCTGGTCACCACCAATACTTCTACACAGCCAGTCAAGGAAGTGCTCAAAATGTCCCTGGGACCTTTAGTGTACAGCCATCTCTGAATGACAGCAATGCCCCATTAAGAAAGATTGCAAAATTTGGAGCTGTTTTGCTTAGGAAAAAGTTGAGTAAGGAGAGGTATGCTAGGTATTTAAAATTAAGCATACTGTGGAGAAAGGATATAAGAAGAAGGTTTTCTCTCTCTCTCATGATACTAAAATCCAAAGACAGAACAGAATCCATGGTAGCTGAACAGATTGAGATACAGGAAATGTATTTTAAGTTGTGGGATCAATTGCCACAAGGTGTAGTGATGGTGGCCTACTTGAGCACCTTTCACAGAGGACTGGATACATTCATAGATACTTTCATTCATTAGCAGCTAGTAGTCGGAACTCAAGATTTCAATTCAAGATTTTCCAATTCCCTTAGGATGTCAGGAAAAAGCAATAATTTTTTCCCATAATGACAAGAAGATTGCACAGTTTCCCATCATTGCAGCAACTTTTTTCCTGCAATGATGGGAAACTGCAACTTTCTGAAGAAAGCTATGGATTCTCCCCCAAACTAACATAGTGTTCTGGAAAGCTGCACAGCTTTCTCACAAAAAGTACTGAGCTTTCAAAAAAGAAAGAAGAGCACAGAATGGAATCTTGCACAATTTTAAATGTCGCTCAGCTTTAAAAGCTGTTTTTTTCTAAGAAGGGAAAAAAAGCACAAAATAGAATGGTACACAGTTTCAAAAGCCACTGAGCTTTCTAAAAAGACAGAGAAAAAAAATTGCAGACCTTTAAATACTGAGCAACTTTAAATGTTATTCAGCTTTATAGGCTTTTTCCCTGTCTCAAAGATGTAGGGGAAAGCATACAATAGAATTGATGCATAGCTTTGAAAGCTATAGAACTTTCCAAAAATATGGAGGAAAAAAAGCACAGAGCAGAATGTGGGATGGCTTTAAATGCTGCACAGCTTTAAAAGCTAAAAAACTTCAGATATTGCTCAGTTTCAAAATGGAAACAGAAAAAGGAACTACTCTCCCAAAGTGCAAAGAATGGTACATTGTCCACAGAAGAAATGAACCAACAGCACACCTAGAGAGAAAACAATAATACATAATTCTTTGTGTATTTTTTTGTGTTTTGTGCAGTTTTGCCAAGTGTCATAAGGTAAAAAATTAAGGTGTTTTTTGTTTGTTTGTTTTGTCTAGGAAACCTGCACAGTTTCTCGAACTGCGCAGTTTAAAAAGTATGCAACTTTTGTTGTCCTTGTGGGGGAAAAATGGCTCAAGGTTGTGGTGCTATTTTTCTTCCCTCAAGTGACCCCAGGGGTTTGGGAATACTGTATTTCAAGACCAACTGTGAAACTGTTGAAAACCCATTCCCTCCCTACTACTATCTCTAGTATCAGAAGGCAATATGTCTTTGTGTGTCAGTTGCTGGCCAAGGGAGGGTGGAGGGAACAACTGCACCCATTTCCTGCTTTTGAGCTTCCCAGAAGCACATGGTCAGTTGCTGTGTGAACAGAGTGTCGGACTGGGGTTTTGACCTGGTCTGGCTTCAAGGCTCTCCTTATGCTGTTATAAGTAGGGGACTGAGCTGTTGCCAGTGAACACAGAGGACAGATTTGTAATTGCAGGCTTTCTTTTGATGTGTTGTGTGGTGAAGCAAAACGCAGTCTTGTTAGCCATCTTGCATGTTCATTAAATCCACTGTTAGCATCATTTCTCTCCCCCTCCCTGGCACCCTTCCTTTTTTCTTTCTCTGCCTTCATCCAACACAGTATTCCTCTTGCCTAAATATATGGCTTCAGGGGGAGGCAGGATGGCAATTTGTGATAAGCATCATTTTTCGTGTGTGTGTATGTGTTTGTGCGTGCCCGCGCGCATTAATTAGGAAAAGGGCACAGTTTACCCCAGGGCCTTATTTTCTGCCGTGATCAGATGAAGAAGGCAGGCAGCTGCTCAAGCTGGAAAAGGTCACCCAGTCACATTGGTTGATGAAAGAACTGGAGAAGCTGTCATCGCAGTCATTGCTGAGCTTCTCTGGCTGATGGGTGGCCCTGACACACTTACAGAGCCCGCTACCTTGACAAAGCAAAGCTGTCAGTTCTGGCATCTGTCAGGCCCCTCGCCTTGTGAATTGTGCCATAAACGTCAGCTCAAGATGGAGAGCTAGGACGGGGAGGGATGCGAGGGTGGGGAGACTGTCAGCAGGTCAACGCAGGGCAGAGCAGAACCTGCTCGTCATCCTCAGGGACCGGTTGTTCACTTAAGTGGATGGATGGCGTATTTGTAGGAGTCTTTGGACTTGGTGGCTCCCAGTGAAGGGGGGAAGGGGGAAGGGATATCAGGTTAAATGAAATCCCTGAAGATGTGTCATGGTGATTTGACAAAAAGACTCCTGCAAAAGCACCCGGGGAGAGCTAACTGCCCAACAGGAAACAGGACATAGCAGTGTTGGCAGTCACGCGGCTGCGGGTGCAAAGGTGAATTTTAAAAGACTAAGGTGAAAATTTGATTTGTCAAATTTGACTTGGATACTTTTTCGAGGTCTTTTTATAGAACCAGTGTTGGCGTGCTGGTTTGAAAGTCGGACCAGGACACTGGGAAACCAGGGTTGGCCTTGGAAACTGACTGGGTGACCTTTGGCAAGTCACACTCTCTCATCCTCGAGGAAGGCAAATGCAAACCCGTTTGAACAAATTCTGCTAAGAAGTCTCTGTGATAAGTTCTCCTTAGGGTTGCTATAAGTCAGAAAGCTCACAACAATAATAACAACTTTTTAGAGGGCTGTCCAAAATAATTTAGGAAGGGGAGATTCATCCTCTGATAGAAAATTCAGTTAACAAGTGTCCAAACAGGCCACAGAAAACCCAAATGTCGCTGTTAATATGCTCAGAGGTCTGCAGGTCTGTGGGGAATATTCAGTTCTCATTCATTCCTCTACGTTAATAATTATGTCAAGTTCTACTTAGGAAAGCGTATATCATCTTGTATTTCTTTTTGTCGAGGCAGAAAAAAAGGATTTTCCTTTCTTCATCAGGCAAGATCACAAGAGATTTCTGTGTGTTTGAAAGAAATATTCACATTTGTGAAGCTAGACTTTGTACAAATCACACAAACAATTTTGTACCAATTGAGATTGCTGCTGCTCTGTTAGATGGATTTTTTAAAAGTATAAGCACCGACTGAGACTTTTTTTCTTTTTGATCAACAGCTTATATTTCTGTATTTGCTGGGACGTGTGCTTTGCTCAACAACAGGAAAACAGACTAGTTCTGTAAAGACACATCTTGCACAATTTGCAGAAAAGGTGACAGAAGAGCACTTATCATTTAGGCCATTTCCGCACTAGACTGTGCCATGATTCCACTTTCCACATCTTATGGAATCCTGGAGTTTACAGTTTCAGGAGGAGGCCCCTGGCCCCTTCCAAAACTGCAAACACCAGGATTCCATAGGATGTGGAAAGTGGAATCATAGTGCCATAAAAGTCTAGTGTGGAAATAGCCTTAGTCTGACATTGGGGTGAAAAACCACATCCATTTTTCAGAGGGAAGTTTCAACATGTCAATAGACCATTTCTTATCAAAGATGAGAAATCTAGTGTTTTGCACAGCAAAAATTCCCCAAGAGGCTTTTCAAAGGGAGAATATTTCTCAAGAACTCTGCCAAAGTCTTCGGATTTTTTACTGGAGTGGGAAGAAAACTATAAAAACTGTACAAAGATTGAAAGCCGTAATATTTAGATACCCAGTTGTTCTTTTGATGAGTTTTCACTTTAGTGCAAACCTAGAACTTGGAATAATTCATTAATATTAATTTGTTATCTATAACTTTTTGAAATCTTTCAACAGTGATTTTAACATTCATTGTGGTTGTTAAAAGGATAATGTTATTTCTGTATAAAGATTAGCGTTCTTTATTACTTTAATTTGTTACTGGACATTGTTAGTAGTTTTAAATTATGTTTCTTGACTTAATAATTTAATTAATTAAGTGACAAATTAATTTAACAGATCTTTAACTGTGGCTTAATTGTTGTTGTTAACTGTTGTCAAGTCAACTTCAACCTATGGTGACCCTATAAATGAGAGACCTTTCAGTCACCTTATCATCAGCCCCCTGCTCAGGTCCTGCAGTCTCAGGGACGCGTCTTCCTTGACTGAGTTAGACTAACCAGCTGTAATGCACTCTTCCTCTTTCCCTCCTGCCTTCTACCTTACCAAACATTACTGTCTTTCCTAGTGAGTCACGTCTTCTCATGATATGTGCAACAAAGTGCAACAGCCTCGGTTTATCCATCGTGGCTTCTAGGGAGAGTTCCGGCTGGATTTGCTCCAGGACCCATTTGTTTGTCTTTTCAGCAGTCCAGGCTATCTCTTCTCCAGCACCTCATTTTAAATGAGTTGATTTTCTTACTGTCAGCTTTCGTCACTGTCCAGCTTTCACAATGATACATGGAAATTGGAAATACTATGACATAGACAATACTAGCTTTAGCATTAAATGATAGGTGTTTACACTTCGGGATCGTGTCTAGTTCCCTTCTATCTGCCCTTCCAGGTTCTAGCTTTCTTCTGATTTCTTGACCGCAGTCTCCATACTGATTATTGACTGATCCACAATGTGGGAAGTCTTGAATTACTTCCACCTCTTCATTTCGTGCTTGAAAGTTATGTAAATAATTCTGTGATTATTATTTTTGTTTTCTTAGTGCTTTTTTGCACTACACTGTTATAGTGCCCTTATTCCACTTTCAACATCCAGTGGAATTCTGGGGTTTGTAGTTTAGTGAGGCCAAAGAGCTCTCTGGCTGAGAGTTCTAAATACCCCCCCAAAGTGCAAATCCCAGGATTCCATACAAGTTGATAGTTGAATAATAGCACTGTAACAGTCTAGTACACAAAGGTCCTTAATGTTCAGCAATAAACCTGCCTTTGCACTTTCTTCTTTGACCTTCTTCAGTAATCATTCCATGTCTTTACTATTTTCTGCTGTCATATTTCTGGTGATATTCCTTCCTCCAGTTTTCATGCTTCCTTCCTCCAAGTCTTCCTCCAAGGTTTTGCTTTAATCTGTAAAGCGCAGGCTGATTTTCTTCTCAAATTCTTTCATGTACTTCATTATTCAGTGTAAGTTTGCAATGTCTCTTCCTGTTTCTGAGCCCAGATTGGACAGCTGGCATTTCTTTCTTCATATATGGTAAAAGTCTGTGTTGTAGAATTTTGAGCATCACTTTGCTTTTGCATGGGAGATTAATGCAGTGATCCTGTAGCTACTGCAATCTATGGTGTCACCTTTCTTGTGGACCGGAATGTATATTGAGCATTTCCAATCTGTGGGCCAGATTTTTCTGCTTTTGTATTCCAAATGCCTATGATTAAAAAGTCCTGTTTTGACGTGTGATCTATTTCTTCTTGGACTCCAGCACAGAATCTTTCAGTTTCTTCTTCTTCTTCCTCTGTAGTTGGAGCATAAACTTGGATTATGGTTATATTGATGGATGTTCCCTGAAGTTTAGTGGGTATTTGCACTATATCCTTTGACTGATTTTGCTACATCTCTCCTCCCTATTAATGTCACCCCATTTCTTCTTAAATTTTCATTTCCTGAGTAAAACACTGTATAATTTTGACTCAAACTACTTCCGCTCACTCACTTCAAGTATCGCAATGTTTATGCGTTCCATTTCTTGTTCTGCTTTGTACAGCTTCCCCAATTCATGCTTTTCAAACTCCGTGTTCCTATAATAACTTGGACTTTCCTTTCACCTCTGATCACATCAACATCTGAATGTCCTAAGCAACATCAGACCCATTCAAGCTGACACCTGGGATGAGGAAGAAATTGGTTATGAACAAACTTTAGAGTTCCGCAGAGGTGGTGATGGTCAACCTCGGCGATCGACACGGCCCACCCAACAGTTTTATCAACCTCCAAGAGCTAGGAACTGATAAAAGGTGTTTGTTGTGGCAAAACCTCTTGAAAATTTATAAAAACAAAACAAAACAAAACAAAACAAAACATCAGAATGTCCTTTTGGGTTGAGTCCAGTTGCCACAGCACCAGTCATAGTCCTCTGCTCTACCCCATAGCCTGTTGAGTGCCTTCCAATATAGGAGTGTCACCTTCTGACATTATCTCTTATCAGTCCTACCACTATGGAAAGGGAGTGCCATTGGTAGGAATGACCAACAAATTGAATGTCTAATGAGTTAACATCCACATGTTTACCCTAATGCCAATGCTCAAAACACTGCCCAGTCACCCATTGAGCTATGGAGTTTCATTGTAGAGGACAGGCTGATCAATGACCAATGGCCATAGCAGCTAAATAAAACTTCCATGTTGTAAAGCAGTGAACTTCGGAATGCCATTCACAACAGGCCAGGGCGAGCTGTTCCTCCAGGCCTTCAACTGCTTAGCTCAGTCAGCAGTTCTACCTCCTATCAAAAGTCAAAAATCATTCTGTAGAATTTGCTTTTTCTCCTTGTCCATCTGTTCATAACCTTAAACCCTGTCATTTTAATGACCTCACCCTTCTAGCTGATAAGATATAAATAGATGTCTCACTGCCCTCTGGATTTCACACTAATGGGCTTTTGGTAGTTGGATACTCATCCCAGGCAAATCTGATGAGAGCAGATAGATTAAAATTAAGCCAAGTAAATAGCGGCACATAAATAGATCTGTCCTATTAGCTTTGTCAAAACATTTTGTTAATTAACCTCTGATCCCTATCATGGAAAAAAAAAATCCTTTGGTGGGGGAATGCTGAGTCTGAACTCCAATCCATGAAGATCAAGGCAGAAATAAGAATCCATTTTCCACTATGTAAATTAGATTTGTAGTTCAGTGGAATTGATTCTGTTGAGACTAAATTAATTACAGTGCTCAATCACTGTATCTTTTAAATATAGCAGTCATGACCGAAATAGCATTCATGAGATTTCTAACAAGCCATGAAAGGAGATGAGGACGAACTGATATAGATCAGAAAAGGATGACCAAACCATTAAGGAGTAAAAAGTGAGCAGAAGATAGATCTTGACCTTCTTCCAGATCATTGGGTGATTTTCAGTGGGTTGTCAGACTGGATGGGTACTTATACAAGATATGGTTCAGGACCTGATTTGCCCCTTCAGAAAATTATCGGCTTTAGCTTGGACCAATTTAGAGACAGACCACTGGCACGGTTAGACATATTAGGGTTTTTCTTTCAAAATCATAGTGCTTTTGATTTAAGGCAAAAATAGGCATGCATGTCAGGGATTTCTTTTTAAAAAAATTAATGAATAGTACAGCCCCTGTATCCACATGATTGGTATTGTGATAATGGGGCTTCCCATTATCTAGGCTTATCAAAGGGAGATACTTCCCTCTTCAGGTAAACCAAGGGTTAATGAGATGTTAGGATTACATCAAGGGTCACAGGGTGAGAGTTGACCAACCAAAAGGAAAGGGTCAGCATCACAGGTCACAAGGTGAGAACTGACCAACCAAAAAGGAAAGAGGCGGGCATCTTGGAGAGGCTTCCAGATCCTTCCAAGGAGGAAAATAAAACTTCTGAGAGGCCATGTGGCCAGAGGGAGAGACACACACAGAGATGAGATCTATGCTAGTCGTAGGCAGGCAGGCATGCCTGGCCTCCTGGCTTCTTTCTTCTAAGAACATCTGTGAGTACTAGAATAAAGTAGTTAGCCGCGTTAGGGCTGTTTATTATTTTGGAGACTGGCTGATCTTAAGAATGTATCTGTGCTGTTATATCTGTTTTGTAAATTCTTGTAACTAAGTGTACCTGGGAGAGGGGGTCTCCCAAGTGTGATATTATTTATTTGCATGCCTTGATTAAAACACTTTTATAAACCTCCGTTTCTTGGGCCACACGTTACTGTTAATTTTTATGTTTTTTATCATTTGTATCCTTGTTTTGGACTGCAAACAATGGCTACAAAGCCTTCTTTCTCTTAGATTCTGAAGTTCTCCCAGTTTCAGGACCTCCTTTCCAAGCTACATACTTATCTCGACACCAACATCATTCATCTCATTGAAAAAAATAGCGTTCACTACCATCCACACTTTTTGTCATCCACGGCAGGTCAGGGAACATATCCCCTCCTCCAAGTATGGAGGCTTACTGTATTTTTGTTTTTTGAGAAGATGGGGGCTTATAGAATGGGAAAGAGGTTATATCATTTTGTTTGCTGAGGAAGCCCCTCTGTTTCTGACTCTTCTGAGGCCAGATCCTTAGGCTGAGTTGTGACAATAGAAACCCTTTCTGAGCAAATAAAAAAAAAAACTATAAATAAACAATATATTGCACTATTTCACATTTTAGACTAGACCTATAATACACCAGAAGCCAAAAAGACGACCCACAATTATGTGCAGCTTTCACATTCTTTCCACAGCTCATATCTATGATTGATGGCATTTCCCAATTTAATACCACAGCTGCTGGGTTACAGTCGCTTGTTGGCTTTGAGATTGTTTGGATCTTCTCAGTTTGGTCACTAAGCACCTCTACTTTTCTGGATGTTTTGAGAGAGTCCAGGAGGAGGCAGAATGGAAGTGAAGCTATTTTACACCAAAGCAGCAGAACTAGCCAGTAGAGTTTTCATGTTCAGTTTGACCCCTGGAATGATCTAGATCTCAAAAAATCAACCCTGCTCTGACAGTCTTCATGGCATCTGTTTGGTTTCACCCAAGTACTGTTGTGTTGTTTCCAACTGTGTGTATGCTGCTTTGTTTTTAAAATTGTGTTTAAATTGTTTTATGGTTTTGTTGCTGTATATCTCCTTGAAGAACTAGTGACAAAGGGAGAGTATTTTACAAGTAAATAAATAAATAAGCAATCAGAACAGCAGGATAGTACATGAATGTAGTCCAAGATGTCTGGTGCTACCAATGCATTAAAAAGAACGAGAATGGCACCAGACAAATCGCATTCAAAAAAAGGCCATTTTGAATATTGATTTCTAAATAGCTATTTATTTGTTTTTTTATTTATTGAATGTACAAGCTGACTTTCTCTCAGAATGGGAACTGCATCTTGATACTTTTGTAAAAATTGAGAACTGTATTGGGATATTGCTGAAATGTGAAAGCAGCTAGAGAATTGGTTTCTGATGCATGTGTTAGTTCAGGAGCTGTAGATCTCATTAGTTAGTAGTGGAATCATAGAGTTGGAAGAGACCACAGGGGCCATCCGGTCCAAGCCCCTGCCATCACACATCAAAGCACTCCCTTTGACAGATGGCCATCCAACCTCTGCTTAAAAACCTCCAAAGAAGGAGACTCCACTACGCTCCACTGAGGCAGTGTATTCCACTACTGAACAGCTCTGACCGTCAGGAGGTTCTTCCTGAGGTTCAGGTAGAATCTCCTTTCCTGCAGCTTGAATCCGTTGCCCCTTGTCCTAGTCTCTGGAGCAACAAGCCTGTTCTCTCCTCAACATGACATCTCTTCAAATATTTAAACAGGGCTATCATGTCCTCTTTTAACCTTCTCTTCTGCAGACTAAGCATCCCCAGCTCCCTAAGCTGCTCCTCATAAGCATCTCACATGTAATTAAGAACCTACATTAAGTTTTTGCGTCCATAGTATGGTCTTTGGAATTTAGAATCAAAGTTGGAAGGGCCCCCATAGGCTGCTCAGTTGAAAACTTTCCTCAGTGCAGGAGATGGAGGTCCATTTTGCACCTTGCCTCATCGTGGGTCCCGGCATCATCTCGGCCAGTGGAAAGGGGAGCATGACAGGTGTTGAAAAACCCACCAGGGGCATTACCATCAATAGGAAAAACATCACAGCCAACACGAGGCAGCAGGCTAACAGTCTTTATTGCGGGCAATAGATCAAGTAGCAGACTATTAAGTTACAGCGCAGCGAGCCATCTCCTCGTCCAGAGCAGAGAGGAACAGGAAACAAGAAAAAGGCACAGCCTGTTCAAAAGCCGTGTTTTTAAGTATACATATTCAATAACAAGGCGTTCCCTTAACCATAACAATGTTGCGGCTACACGCAGGAGAAGACCTTGAATACGTTTAGGTTTCACATGGGAAGCTAGACTAAACAACTACAAGCAGCTTTGCGTTCTCACCCTCTAGTGGTGGGAAAATATGAAGCCAGGAGTAACAACAGGTCCCATCATGCTTCTCAACCTGTGACACTCCCCTACTCCTTGCGAAATATTTTCAGCTACCTTGCTTTGGAGACTCCATCAACCCCAGTTTGCTAACGTGCTGACCAAATGCATTAGCAGGAAGTGGCTTGGTAAACACATCAGCCACGTTCTCTTCCGAAGACACATAGGTAAGGGACACTTTTCCTTCTTGTACATATTGTTTCACATTGTGAAATTTGATGTCAATGTGTTTTGATCGTGAAGACACCCGGTCAGACACTGCCATTTGAATGCAGGCTTGTGAATCACAACATATTTGTATTGGCAATGGCACAGACACATGCAGGTCTTGTAGCAACTGCAAGAACCAAACCAACTCAGTACAGAGCGCAGATAGGCTCACAAACTCTGCCTCTGCAGTTGACAAAGCAAGACAAGACTGTTTTTTAGCCTTCCAGTCGATTGCTACACCACTGAATTTGACAAGAAAAACAGTTGTGCTTTTGCGGTCCACAGTATCCTCAGCGAAATCACTGTCTGATGAACAGACAAGGTTTGGCATCTGATCAGGACAAATGCTTAGGCAATAATCAAGGGAACCCTTTAGGTACCTGAGTACCTTTTTCACACCCTGCCAATGATACTGGGTTGGCTTAGCACACGCTCTGCCCAGAATGTTGACACTTAAAGCAATATCAGGCCGGCTAGTACCAGCTAAGTACAAAAGGCTCCCAATGACAGACTGATATAGGTGTATATCAGGAAATAATTCCTCACAGGTATTTTTCAAAAAACCTGGCACCATTGGAGTTTGTACCGGCTTGCAGTCAGACATTTGACACAATTCTAACACTTTTACAATCTTTTGTTTCTGACACAGCAGAATACCTTTTTCAGTTCTCTGTACTTCAATTCCAAGAAAGCTCTGTACTGGGCCTAGGTTTTTCACCTGAAACCTTTTCCCCAGCTCTTTCTCAAACACTTGCACTTGTTTTTGTGTAGCACTGACCAAGCATAGATCATCCACATATGCAAGGAGAATTTCCAAACTCTCCCCTTTCCCTCGAATATATACACAGGGATCAGCAAGGCTTTGTATGAACCCACACCCTTGCAGGGCATTATGTAAACAAACATTCCAACACTTGGCAGATTGCCGTAATCCGTAAAGCGCTTTCCTCAAAAACCAAACTTGGTTTTCTCTCCCCTCTACTATAAACCCATCAGGCTGAAGCATGTACACTTTTTCCTCTAAATCAGCATTAAGATAAGCAGTAGAGATGTCGAAGTGAGTAATAACAGCTTTTCTCTGAGCTGCTATGGCAAACACCAATCTGATGGACTGGGCTTTCACAGTCGGGGAGTAAATCTGATCCAGATCACTGGTATCTTGCAAGAACCCGCGTGCCACTAGGCGCGCTTTATATTTCACATGCCCATCAGCAGTGGGTTTCAACTTGTAGACCCATTTGCTGTCAATTGGCTTCACACCCTTGGGCAAATTACAAAGAGAATACACATCATGCTGGATAATGGAATCCATTTCACTCTGCATTGCATCCCACCAGGGTTCTGCCTGTTGCTCAGGCATTTTCACAACATCAGCAAAGCACTGAGGCTCACAGTTTACAGCGCACACACGAACTGCGAGAGACTCAGGGGAAAAACGTTTAGGTGGAATGCCTTTCGTTTTTCTTTGAGACCGTCTGGGGATGGGACGATCCTGCAAAGGTTCGTCCCTGTCCTCAGCACTGCGAGACCTTTTCACTGAGCCTTCGCGTTCTCTCTCCCCTGTGCAAGACCTTCGCACATCACTTACAGCTCTTCTCCTCCACGCGCCTCTCTCCTCTTCTGTTTCAACCCTTGAGGAACTGGGAGCGGAGGCAGGGAGTGGAACAGAGACTGAAGGCTGCAGTGGCTGAGAAGCTGGCAGACCAGCCACAGGGAGAAATACTTCAGACGCTGCCTGAACACGCGACCAATTAGCGTGTTCCTCAAAAGAGGCATTCCTAGACACCACACAGGAATTGCCACCAGCGTAAAAACGATACCCCTTGCAGTTGGGCTCATAGCCAACAAAACGCATACGCTGGGCCTTAGGCTCCCCCTTCCTTCTTTGCCCCTTGGGGATGTGCACCCAAGCAAAACTCCCAAAGACTCTCAGATGTGCAATGGAAGGTTGTTTACCAAACAAACACTCATAGGGAGTAGTATTAACCACAGAACTCCACAGCCTGTTGTGTATGTAACAGGCAGTCAGAATTGCCTCACCCCAAAAACGCAGAGGCAGATCTGCATCAAGCAGCAAACTATGCATTCGAGTCTGCAGAACTCCTCCGCTCAGCCACTCTATTCTGATGAGGAGAATAGCCGGCAGTCGCCCTGTGCACTATACCCTGTTTTTTGATCCATTGTTGCAAGTTCTCCGACAGGAATTCCATTCCTCTGTCGGTTTGAAGCTTTTGCAGGGAATAACCAAATTGCCTTTCAACCAAGGAACACCAGTTCTTGAGAACTTGACACACATCAGACTTTTGTTTCAACAAATAGCAGAAAATGAACCTGCTAAAATCGTCTACGAGAATGACGAAATATCTAGCTCCCCCTAGGGAAGGTTTACACATAGGACCCACAATATCACAGTGTAACAACTGAAATGGGGCAGTTGGTACACAAAAACTAACTCTCGGTGCTGGGAGTTGTTTAGATTTAGCTTGCTTGCAAATAGCACAGTCAAGAAAGACATTACAAGGCTTCAAAGTACACCCTTTACAACAACCAGCAAGCCTCTTTAACACAGGAAAGCTTGCATGCGCTGCGCGCCGGTGGAGGAGATGAAGGCACTCATCATGTTGTGGGACATTGCCATACACATTACACACAGTGTGTCGTGGCTCAAGAAAGAACAGCCTCCCTTCTTGTGTAGCCACAGCACATACCACCCCATCTTTGAGGATTTTACCTTGCTTCCCATAGAACTCAACCTTGAACCCTGACTCTGTTAGTTGCCCCACAGAAAGCAAACAGAAATCAAGAGAGGGAACAAACAAAACATTTTCCAAACCCATGTCAAGGGCAGGGACAAAAGCTACACCTTCGCCACAAACTTTAGCCTTTGTCCCATCAGCTAATGTCACAGAGGAAACACTGGCAGAATCCAAACAGTCAAATAAATCTTCAGAATTGACCAGGTGCTGGGAACAGCCGCTGTCTAGAAGCCAAACGGAATCACCTGCCTCCTCAGAGTCTGAAACAGCATCTCCCAGGGCAACAGCAACTCTCAGCCGTCCTCTGGCCTGACCTCCTCTGCCTCCTCTGCCACGGCCCCTGGCACCGGCGCCTGTGAAGCTTTGCTCCCCTTGCTTCAGGAGCGGGCAATCACGCTTCAGATGAGAAGCAGACCCACAGCGAAAGCACCTTCGCACAGCATGGGCTCTCACCAGCCCCTCCTGCCTCGCCTCAGCAGCCGGAGAACTTTTTCTCCCAGCACAGGCCTCTGCAGCTGGAGCCGGCTGTGTGGGAGTCTCTGCATTCCTTGCGCGCTTTTCCTCTTCTTCCAGCAGACGAGCAGAAACCAAAGGAACGGTTAACTCCCTCTCTGGCATGGATTGAAGAGAGGACACCACCAGATTCCAGGAACTATCAAGAGAATTCAAGATGCAAAATACCTTGTCACTTTCAGGCAACACTTTGCCTCTCTCCCGAAGTGACGAAAACAGCTCCAACATCTCAGCCAAATGCTGCCTCACCGAGACACCGGGGGCCAGTTTCATCCCATATAAACGGGCGCACAGGGCGTACTTGGCAGCCGCTGATTGACTCAAAAACAACTCCCGCAGCCTCGCCCAGGCTTCTCGAGGGGTGGCAAGATCCCTGATATGCGTGAGCTGGTCATCCTCCACAGCCAGAAAGAGGACAGACATGGCACGCCTCGTTGCCGCTGCTATCTCCGCAGCAGTCCCCTGCAGAGTCGGGGGAACTGTGAAAGCACCCCACAGCCCCTCAGCTTGCAAATACTTTTCCATGCGAGCTGACCATGCCAAGTAATTAGTTGCATTTAGCTTAACGAGAGGCAGGCCCCCAGGCACCACATGAGCCATCGTAAAAACACCTCAAAAAACACCTCTCAAAACCATCCTCTGCTACCATGTTGAAAAACTCGCCAGGGGCATTACCATCAATAGGAAAAACATCACAGCCAACACGAGGCAGCAGGCTAACAGTCTTTATTGCGGGCAATAGATCAAGTAGCAGACTATTAAGTTACAGCGCAGCGAGCCATCTCCTCGTCCAGAGCAGAGAGGAACAGGAAACAAGAAAAAGACACAGCCTGTTCAAAAGCCGTGTTTTTAAGTATACATATTCAATAACAAGGCGTTCCCTTAACCATAACAATGTTGCGGCTACACGCAGGAGAAGACCTTGAATACGTTTAGGTTTCACATGGGAAGCTAGACTAAACAACTACAAGCAGCTTTGCGTTCTCACCCTCTAGTGGTGGGAAAATATGAAGCCAGGAGTAACAACAGGTCCCATCATGCTTCTCAACCTGTGACAACAGGAGTGTTCCCCTCCACACTGGCTTCCTCCAGGATCCAGGAAGTGCAACGTCCGTGCCTCTTCCTGCCACATTGCAGCTGGGTACTGTCCCAGGGCTGTGCTGGGGCAGGAAGTGCAGCCATTGTGCTTCCAGGACCTCCTCAAGCAAAGTAAGTGCAGGCACACAGCAGGATAGCAGTGCAATTACTGATCATTGACAAGGAAAACCTGTCAGTTATTTGCAGTGTGATTGTGCCGCCTGGCAACAGGGAAAGGATGGGACTGCAATGATGTTCTGCATAATCATTGTTGTGGTCCTGTCCTTCTCCCATCCCTATGGTGAGTTGGGGGATGGCACAGAAAGGGTCTAAGCTACAGCATCCCCCACAGGTAGCTGTTATCTGTTTCTGTCAGATGCCAAGAGAAAGAGAACTGACTACCTCATTTTTTCCCCATAATTGAATAGCTCTTACAGCCAAGAAGTTCTTGCTAAAGTTCAATCAAAGTCTACCCTCTTGTAACTTTAAACCAGTAGACCTGGTCTGACCCCCTGGGACAGCAGAGAACAAACCTGCACCCTCCTCTTTGTGACAGACCTTTAGATATTTAAAGAGTGCGATCATATCACCTCTCAATCTTCTCTTTACCCAACTCCCTCAATCCTACCTCATATGTTTTGTTCTGCATACCTTTATTCACCCTTGTTGTCCTTCTCTGAACCTGCTCAAATTTGTCTATATCTTTCTTAAAATGAAGTGCCCAGAACACAGTACTCCAGGTGAGGCCTGGCCAGCATAGAAATAATAGAACCATTACTTCCCTTAACTTGGAAACTAGAGTTCTGTTTAACACAGATTAAATAACGTTTTCCATTTTTGTTGTGGCATCATTCTGCTGCTTCACATTGCACTTATGATTAATAGTAAGCCCAAAGTCCTTTTCACATGCATTGCTGCTAAGCTAAGTATCCCCCATCCTGTGCAACTATCCCCAATCCACATTGGTGTATAGACATCTAAAGCCTTATTTGTTCTGATTGATTAATTTACTATGAATTGTACTGTGGATCTCATGCTCTCCCTGAGCTTATCCTCTTGAATTTAAATCTTTGTGTTCAGAGCTGGCCTTTGGAATGATGCTTGAGCTATCATCTCCAACCCTCCAAGGAGTTAGTTTAAAGCCTTCTTGATCAGACTTGCCGAGCTTCTGCCAAAGGCATTCTTCCCCTTCTTCATGAGGTATAGCCCATCCATAGCCAGTAGTCATAGAATCAAAGAATCATAGAAATGTAGAGTTGGAAGAGACCCCAGGGGCCATCCAGTCCAACCCCCTGCCTTGCAGGAACACCCTCAAAGCACTCCTGACAGATGGCCATCCAGCTTCTGCTTAAAAACCTCCAAAGAAGGAGACTCCACTACACTCTGAGGCAGCAGATTCCACTGCCGGACAGGTCTGACCGTCAGGAAGTTCTTCCTGAGGTTCAGGTGGAATCTCCTTAACTGCAGCTTGAATCCATTGCTCCTTGTCCTGGTCTCTGGAGCAGCAGAAAACAAGCCCTCTCCCTCCTCTACATGGCATCCCTTCAAATATTTAAACATGGCTATCATGTCCCCTCTTAACCTTCTCTTCTGCAGACTGAACATCCCCAGTTCCCTAAGTCTATCCTCATAGGGCATGGCTTCCAGGCCTCTCACCATTTTGGCCGCCTTCCTCTGGACTTGCTCTAGCTTGACCATGTCCTTCTTGAATTGGGGTGCCCAGAACTGGACACAGTATTCAAGATGAGGTCTAACCAAAGCAGAGTAGAGTGGTACCAGCACCCCCTCAATCTAGACACCATACTCCTATTGATGCAGCTGAGAATTGCATTGGCTTTCTTGGCTGCCGCATCACACTGCTGACTCATGTTCAGCTTGTGGTCTATGAAGACTCCTAGATCCCTTTCGCACGTAGTGCTATGCAGCCACGTGTCCCTATCCTATATTTCTGTATTCCATTTTTTCTACCTAAGTGTAGAACCTTACACTTCTCTCTGTTGAATTTCATTTTGTTAGCCTTGGCCCAGCTCTCCAATCTATCCAGGTCATTTTGAATTTTGATCCTGTCCTCTGGCGTATTAGCAACCCCTCCCAATTTGGTGTCATCTGCAAATTTGATCAGCATGCCCTCTATTCCTTCATCCAAGTCGTTGATAAAAATATTGAACAGCCCTGGGCCCAGGACAGAACCCTGTGGCCCTGTAGTTGTCTGTTTAAGAAGTGGAGATCATGGTTCCAGAAGCCAAACCTCTCCCGCTAACATCATCTGCCTAGCCAGTCATTCACAGCAGTATCTTTGTATCTTTCACTGGCAGAATTGATGAAAATACCACCTGTAGCTCTAAACTCTTCACCTTCCTGCCCAGAGCTTCATAGTCCAAGGTGATTTGCTCAAAGGTGTTCTTGGCAATGCCATTGGTGCCCGCATGGATAAGGAGAAAGAGGTACTGATCTGGGTTTTGGATATATGTGTGCCAGGGAGATAGTGCACTTCCTGATTCATCCTGTATGGCAGGCATACGCTTGTCAGCATGTCTGACCCCAGATCTTAAACGAGGACTGTATTTTCTGAAGGATCATTTTCTCACACATTTGACAGCCCAATTTTTTTTTTGAAAGATACAGAAAAAATTAAAAAAATTGTGAAAAATCACCGCCGAATTTTCCAAAATGTTTTTATGTTTATATATTATGTATATAAATATATATTTATATGTTTTATATATATATATGTTTATATATTTATGTTTATTATGTTATGCTTATATACTGTCTACATTACAAGCCAAACCAGGGTAAAAAACTGAAAAGTGGTCCTAAAGTAAAGGAAAAAGAAAGCTTAAAAACAGATATGTTTTACTTTTATTTTCTGTATTGGCACGGCCTGCCAAGGATTGGAGGATTGTGAGCTTCTTCACAGTTTCCGAGCTCCAGCCTGAATTTATCTCCAGCTCTGGTACTACAGAGGCTGCTTGAGGAACCCATTGCTTTGTTCCTTGTAAGGAGGCCTGTGAGCTTTGCTTGACGTGCAGACCAATTTTGAGTACTCAGATGATTGTTTTATATTTCCAAATGAAGAGCCAAATGCCCTGCTTTTATTATCTTTCTCATTTTCTGGGACAAGACTTTCCCATACCATCTCAAAGCAACATGCTAACTCTAACATCTTCACTTCTCTCCTTTTCTTCTGTTTTTTTTTTTAAATCATATTTGTTAGTTTTTTTACAGACAAACTGATTTCACACCAGCAGAAAAGAAAAGAGAGAAAGAAACAAACTATACATGACAATATAAATGTATAACTAAAGACAAAACTAAGCTAAACATAATTGCACTAAACTAAGGCCATTTCCGCACTGCATTTTTATAGTGCAATTATTCCACTTTCAACATCCTATTGAATCCTGGGGTTTGCAGTTGGATTTAATGATGGAACCTAAATACATTCAGCTTATAATCATTACTAATAACCATAACTACAAATGGTTAGATTTCTTATTGCTCAAAAATCCATGACTTTTTCCAGACTTTCAGAAAATGTTCAGTTGGTTTATCTTTTAAAATCTACATCGATTTGGCAATTTGGGCAAAGTCTGCTACTTTAACAATCCACTCGTCTATTTCCAGTGCTTCAGTCCATTTCTAAGTTTGGGTAAACAACATTCATCAGCTGTCATCATTTATCAAAGAGGTAGTCCACATTTACCATCTAATCCTTTATCAATATTTCAAAAACATTTCTTATGACAGTGCAAAACCTACCTTTAAATTTTTAATTAAATTTTTAATTTTTTTTTGAACTTGTAAACCTTAGACCAACAACTTTTCCGCTTCTTGCAAATCCACCACATATGAAAAGAGATTCTTCCTTCTCTTGACAGTCCCAATGTTGATTTGAAACATTCTTAGGCTGTTTCTGCACAACACTGTTGTCCTGCAATGGGGCCTTGTTGCCAATGCATCCCTGCCCATCGCAATTGCAGGATATTCCACTAACTGAAAAATCCATTAACAGCCCACAATCCATTAATGGCCTGCAATCGCACAACACTCCTGTCACTGGTGGCCATGTGGAACAGGTGGAAGCACAATCTAGGTGCTTCCTTCTCCAGTGCAGCACAGGAAAGAGATTAGCTGCACTGTGGAAGGGGTCACAGAATCATAGAGTTGGAAGAGACCCCAGGGGCCATCGAGTCCAATCTCCTGCCCTGCAGGAACAAGCACTCAAAGCAACTCCAGCAATGGCCACCCAGCCTCTGCTTAAAAACCTCCAGAGAAGGAGACTCCACCACACTCCATGGAGGCACCAGCAGATTCCACTGTCAAATGGCTCTGACTGTCAAGAAGTTCTTCCTGATATTTAGAGGAAATCTCTTTTCCTGTAGCTTGAATCCATTGCTTCTTGTCGTAGTGTCTGGAGCAGCAGAAAACAAGCTTGCTTCATCTTCAACCTGACATCCCTTCAAATATTTAAACATGGTTATCATGTCTCCTCTTAACCTTCTTTTTGTCAGGCTAAACCTACCTAGCTCCCTACCCCTCTCCTCATAGGGCATGGCTTCCAGACCCTTCGCCATTTTGGAAGGCACGTGCTACTCGCGCTCCCATTCACAGGCAGGCAGCCGACTGGGGGGGGCGTTGGGGACACGCTTCCTTCGTGGTAAAGGCACTGCTGCGGTGAAGATGATGGAAAAGGGTAAGGTGCAGAAATGGCCCTAGATATTATTGACAACTTATTTGGAGTTTAATACCATCTGTATATCACCTTTTCTTTTAAACTACCGCACAGAGTAAACTTTATATCCGTAGCCCACATTTTCCCCATGCCTCCATTTATTCATTAGATTTTGGGCCCACATTATCATAAACTGTTTTATAGACTCATCTTCTGTCTTGATTTGAAAAGACATTTGTACACCTTTTTGATTACATGATCATCATCCATACACAATTCTGAGTAAAAATCCTTTTAGGCAGCTTCTTTAACGAGATCCCTCTTACTTTGTTTAAATCTCTCTTTAAGCTTTTAATAAGGAAACCGATTCAGGTCCATGCCCTCCTTGGAAAGCATCTGTCTTGGTTTAAACTCCCAGCTATCTTGCTCCACATAAAAGAGATCATTGTAATATAACCATTTTTGGTTTTAACTCATTCTTACTTAAAAAAATATTTTTGTGGTGAAGTTACTAATATTATATATTTGCTTATGTTTAAACCAAAAGAAGAGCTTTTCTGATACAATGATTTTTGAACCTTGACTTTATCATACCAAAGACAACCATGCCAACAAAATCTTAAATCATGACCATCAAGTTCCAGGAATTTCTTGTCTATAAGCAAAATCCATTCTTTCAGCCACACAAAGCAACAGGATTCGTAATATAATCTAATATTAGGAATTCCTAAACCACCCCATTATTCTAGGTTTCTTTGTCTGCCAAACAAATCTGAAAATATCTTTCTGCCATTGCAGAAAAGGTATTCCATTTCTTATTACAGGGATCATCTGAAAAATAAAATAAAAGCCTTGCAAAACATGAGCCTTTATTTCTGCAGCTTCCCATATAAAAGATAGATTTCGCTTTTCCCATTTTTCTAAATTTAAATTTCTTTCCACATTTTCTCATAATTATTTTTGAAACAATGCACTGTTATTCTTCACAATCGTGGTTCCCAAATATTTGATCCCTGTTTTTCCTCTCTTTGAAATTGGAAAGAAGAATTAACTTGTTCTCCTCTTCCAAAGTCATATAATTTTGTTTTGTCACAATTCACTTTGAATCATAGGACCATAGAGCTGGAAGAGATCACAAGGACTATCGTCCAACCCACTGCCATCCAGAACAAGATTCAAATACCTTCAGTTTTTCCAAAAGAGCCTTCACTTAATCTAATGGATTTTATCATCTGCATAAATCCTCAGCTTATACCTTTCTTTTTTAAAAATCTCATTCCACATATTGCGTCATCTTATCTCATATTTCTCAATAAAGTCTCCAGGGCCAAAATAAAAAGCAAAGGTGACAGGGAACATCTTTGTCTGCTTCCTTTGTATCTAAATTGATGTTGAAATGTTACCGTTTACTAAGATATGCACTTTTTGAACTGAATATATTGTCTTTGTAGCCTGGATGATATTTTTCCCATAGCCCCCTGTCTTTCTTTTTTTTAAATACAGGTTTGCTCAGTAAAGAAATCCATGTCCTTAAAAACCTGCACAAAGTTTTTTTGTGTCCTTAGTTGCCCTAGTAAATTTTAATTTTAATACAGACTTTGGGATTTGTTGTATAGTCAACACAAGTTATATGGTTTTTCTTTTCTTTTTAATAGAGATGCTCTATGTCAATGGCCTTTTGTGCACTACTCTGCTATAGTGCTATTATTCCACTTCCAACATCCTGTGGGATCCTGGGGTTTGTCTCAAAGGCCCCTCCCTCAACTGCAAACCCCAGGTTTCCACAGAATGTTGAAAGTGGAATAATAGCACTACAACAGTGTAGTGCAGAAAGGCCCAATACTTTAATTACCATTTGCTCATTTTTGTTTTTCTCATGATTATTATTTACTCCCCCACCCCCGTAATTTATGTTCTTATTTGTAAACCACTTTCAGTTTGATAAAAATCAAAGAAAGTAGGGCTATCAATGCTCAGGAGTAATGATTGATACTGTTAGTGTTTTCTTGCCTTATTTCATTGATTTCCCATCACTTGGAAGCAGTGCTTTCTCAAATGCTGCAAGCCAAGGCTCTGCAGTGTGTACACTGGCGTGTTTCATCCCGCTGTTTTACCTGATGTGACACCGATGCTTAGCTGCTGGGCAGATTGATAGGATAATGGGAAAGGACAGGTATTCTCCACCACCACCACCCCCAGATGTTGCTCCGGAGATTACTGTGTAGTTCAGATAAGCCTTTGGCACTGTGGGGGTCCCTGAAGTGCCTTCCGTTTTGCTCTCCTTTGATCCTGTTACATGCTTGAGAAGGAGAAGAACAATTGTGTTTTACAGCTACTAGCTTATATCCTGGATATACTTCAAAAACATTTGAGCAAGCAGGGATGAGAGATGTACCTGTATCTGAACATTTAGCCCTAGTTCTTCCTGAAGGCACCAGTCTCTGGCTGGGGCTGTAGTTGTACTCGGAGGTGCACATGGTGGAATATTCACAAACAGATAAGATCATCTTTCTTACAGTCATAGAACAGTCGACAAAACAATACGAATCTCTAGCAAGAAGAGATATGTAGTAACACATACAGTCATTCATAAATAAAACAGTTGAGAAATGGAATCATAGCATCATAAAATCAAAAAACTGGAAGAAACCACAAGAGCCATCCAGTCCAACCCCATCATAGAATCATAGAGTTGGAAGAGACCCCAGGGGTCATCAAGTCCAACCCCCTGCCCTGGAAGAACACCCATCAAAGCATTCCCAACAGATGGCCATCCAGCTTCTGCTTAAAAACCTCCAAAGAAGGAGACTCTACCACACTTAGAGGCAGCATATTCCATGCAGGAATTCCCTTGCCATGCAGGAATACATAATCAAAGCATTTCTGACAGATGACCATCCAGACTCTGTTTAAAAACCCCCAAAGAAGGAGACTCCACCACACTCCCAGGCGGCAGCGGATTCCATTGTCAAATTGCTCTTGCCCTCAGGAAGTTCTTCCTAATGTTTAGATGGAATCTCTTTTCCCAAAGTTTGAAGCCATTGCTCCATGTCTTGATCTCTAGAGCAGGAGACAACAGGCTTGCTCCATCCTCCATATGACATCCCTTCAAATATTTAAACATGTTGCCTCTTAACTTTCTCTTCTCCAAGCCAGACATATCCAGCTCCCTAAGCCACTCTTCATAGGGCATGGTTTCCAAGCCTTCTACCATTTTCGTCACCCATTTCTGGACACCTTCCAGTTAGTCAATATCCTTCCTGAACTGTGGCTCCCAGAACTGGGCACAGTATATCAAAGCAGAATAGA
This sequence comes from Iguana delicatissima, assembly GCA_948472985.1. Classification (NCBI taxonomy): domain Eukaryota; kingdom Metazoa; phylum Chordata; class Lepidosauria; order Squamata; family Iguanidae; genus Iguana; species Iguana delicatissima. The sequence continues at coordinate 762,066 of CAOKZL010000060.1, forward strand.
GTGTAAGTCATTTGCCGTAACTGGGCCATTTCCCATATTGCAACATGGAAGAATAATCAGAACACTCTGGCTTCTCTTCAGATTGTGTATGTGAGTGTATATTCCTTCATGGATGTGTGTGTGTGTGTATGCATGCTTGCACACATTCACACAGAAAAGCCAAATAGTTCAGCGCATACAGAAATGCAGCACATTAAGGAATAAAGGCTTGACTCTAACATTTTCCCTGGCATGCTAGATGTCAGTGTGCGTGATGATGTTTCAGGGTTGCTGCAGCTGATCATTCACCCTGTAAGCCATTCCTGAGAGCCACTTTGGTGTAGTAGTTTGAGCACTGGACTATGATCCTGGAGACCACAGTTCAGCTCCCTGCTCAACCATGGAACTGGGTGACCCTGGGCACGTCACTCGCTCTCAGACCCAGAAAACCCTGGGATACATTCACTTTAGGTGTACCTTCAAGCTACAAACAACCTGAAGGCACACAACAGCAACAACAACACACCATTCCCAATGTGCTTGAGTCCACAGTTGCTACTTATTTTTTATTATCATTAATTTGGTTTCTGTCCCACCTTTCTCCCAAAACTGGGACTCGAGGGGATTCATAGTGCCATTTAAAAAACGATATAGCTAAAACCACAGAAAGGCCGTTTCCACACTACATTGTTATAGTGCTCTTATTCCACTTTCAACATCCTATGGAATTCTGGGGTTTGTAGTTTAGGGAGGGGCATTTAGAATTCTTAACCAGAATTTCTCAGGGTATTGAAGGTGGAATAATAGCACTATAATTATGTGGTGTGGCCTAAGTTGTAATGTTCTAACAGAAACTAAACATTGTATTAAATCAGCAAGTAGATTAATATTTCACTTTGCAAATGGGACGTTTTAAACCTTCAGAGCCACACTGTGTTGAGCTACAGAATTCACTCCCAACTAGACCTGAACTGTAACATTTTACAGTGTTTTCATCCAACATGTTGCTGGATATAGTGTTCCTGAGATTCACTAGCTCTCAATTAAAAAAATAACAACAGATTTTTAAAAAATGGTTAGGACAAAATTGTCCCCCTGCTAAACTACTACATTTACGTTTTGTTGCATTTTTGTGAGTGGAGCCTGACAGGTTCTCAAAACAGACATTCCACCTTATATGAACATATTTTTGTACCTCTAGGTGTTTGGCTGCCGTGGAGTATCCTTGATTTTGTAGCCACAAACACTCCTGCAGACAGGGGATATTTTTTACACCCTGTATTACACTGCAGTTTGTGTAGGATAAGAAAATATGGAAATGCCTAATTTAAAATCTGCATAAATGAGGGTAAAATTTAAAACAAAACCAAGAAAAAAAGTACAGCACTCTCCAAAAAAAGCCCTTTTGCATTTTTTTTAAAAAAATCAGCAAGTAAGGTTGCAATCATATATTCACATAACTGAGAGCAAGCCCCATTTCACTTAAAAGAAAACAACTTCTTGTAGTGAGTAGAATTTACTCCAGAGTAGTCATATATAAGGCTGCACAGTAAGGCTGCAACCCAACACCTACATTCTTAGTAGGAAACCTCCCAGAAATCTATCAGGCTTACTTCAGAGTAGATAGGGATTGCACTGTAAGTCAACACTGAAACAAAAAGTTTTTAAGTTCTAAAGATGACATATCAACATTGTTTCAGTCACTGAAAAACGCAACCAAGTTGAAATTGTATATTGGAAGGTCAGTTTTGGTGGCCTGGCTGTGCTGTTTGAAGCCGTGTGTGAGTGTTTTTGTTTATTTTGGGGACACATTGTCTCTTTGAGCACATGATGTAAGACAGCATGGCTTCTGCTGAGTTAATGCCTTGGTTGGGATGGAGCAACCAGCTGCTAGGTTTCAATATCTTTACCTCAGTCTCTGGAACTCATTCTTTCAGGAGAAAAAAGGTCAGCATTTTGGAGGGGTCAGTGTTGATTGACAATGCTGTTTCAATGCATGTGTGGGTGCTTTTGTTTGGTTGGCACCATGTGCTTGTTGGGGAATTGAGAGATTTTTAGTAATAAGTCTCCCAATCAGCAGAGTATTCTGTAATGCACAGACAGAAGCTGAACAAATCACCAGTCCCACTTCATCGTCTCCACTCCAGACACACTTAATCTAGCTCAAAATAAACACAAACAGTTTGGTTAAAGATGTGTAAAAATGATTTACTCACATAATCTTGTGCATAGTTTACACAGGTTCAAATTCTTTAAGATGAAAATAAGCAGTCACATGTTTGCTGAAAATGATCCCTGTTAGAAAATCCCAGAGCGTGGTTTCAGGACAAAAGGCGAAGACGAAAAAGGAAGAGAGCATGCAAGGAGAAGTGGGTGTTGACCAAACAACAGGAAGCTTACTCTAGGCTGGGGCCTCTGTGCCAACAATAGACATGCAAACTAACTGGCCAGTTAATTATGCATGCAAAGGTTGCTACTTCCAGCAGTGCACTCTCTTGAGTGTATTGTTTCATGCGATGGGACTTCTGTTGAGTCATTGACAGAGCTAGCAGCCAAGTGGCTCTCTGTAGCTGCTGACTCAGTCTTTGGAGCTCAGCAAACAAGAAGATAAAAACAGGCATTTTTGTAGGCATTTCCTGAGGAACATTGAAGGGAAGGCCTGGACAGCTGTATTGCCATGGATATAGGATGACAAACATGGAATTGTTCCGGTGATATGTTTATTTTCTTGCCAGAGGAAATTACGGAGCACACTGTCCTGGGGGGCAAGACATGGAGATGCCTCTATTCCCAGTTATAGGAGTCTGACACTTAGAGGAACGTACAAAAGCAGAACTATCAAGAAATGTATTTCAAGCTTGGAGCTACTCGACTCTTTCCCTTTAATGCTCTCTCCCCTTAATGAGCACTTATGAGTCACAAGTGGAGGGACAAAAACCTTACACCTCTGAAGGCATGGTGCTCACCTTGGAGGGTTCTGTTAATGAAAGTGTTACCGTCAATTCCCAGAGGAAGAAGAGAGGTATAGTAGTAGTAGGGGATTCCCTGTTGCAAGGAGCAAAACCAGTGTGATCAGATTCTGACAAGATGTCTCAAGATGTCTCTGGAGTACTGTGTCCAGTTCTGGGCACCTCAATTCAAGATGGATATCGACAAGCTGGAGCATGTCCGGAGGAAGGTGACCAAAATGGTGGAGGGTCTGGAAGCTAAGAAGCCCTATGAGGAGTGGCTTAGGGAGCTGGGGATGTTTAGTCTGCAGAAGAGCATGGAAAACAGATTGAGAGCTTTCGGGTAAAAATTAGAGAAAGAAACAACAGTGACATCATTGTGGGCATCTGCTGTAGGTCGTTCATCCAGACTGAATATGTGAATGATACTTTCCAAAAAAACAAATGACCAAATATGCAAAAATAGCAGTAATGGGAAACCTCAACCACCCTAATATTTGTTGCCAAGAGTGCAAGGTCCAGCTAATTTCTTACTAGCCTTGCAGACAATGTCATTCTAGAAAAGAGAGTGTACATTGTACTAGCCAGTACCTTTAAAGCAAAAATCAGAAAAGCTAAAGCTCAGAATGAGCTCAGGCTCACTAGAGAGATTAAAAATAGCTATGTTCAGAGCAAGAGGAAGAAAAAGGAAACAGCAGGGCCACTGCCTAGAGAAGATAATGAAATACTAACAGGGGGCAGAGAGAAGCCCAAACTATTTAATACCTCCCTTGCCTCAGTCTTCTCCCAAAATGAAGACAGTGGTGAAACTGGTGAAAGTAGGATAAATCATGCAGTAAGAAGATGGCAGTCCAGAATTAGGTGAAGAGGTATTAAGGGAATATCTGGCTCCTCTCAATGAATTCACATCTCTAGGACTGCATCCAAGAGTACTACAGGAACTTGCAGATGTACTGTCAGAGCCAGTCTCAGTCATCTTGGACAATTGTTGGGAAGTAGGAGAGGTAACAGCAGATTGGAGAGCAAAAGTTTTCCTCATCTTCAGAAAGGAAAAAAAGAAGACCCAAGCAATTGCCAGCCAGCCAGTTTGATGTCAATACCAGAACAGGCTCTAGAACAGATTATTAAACAGACAGCCTGTGCATGCTTAGAAAGGAATGCTGTGATTACTGGGAGCCAGCACAGGTTTCTCAAAAACAAGTCATGTCATTCTTTCTCTTTTTTATTGTCACAAGCTTGATAGATCAGGAGTGTGCTGTGGATATGATATATCTTGATGTAAGCAAGGCTTTTGACAAGGTTCCTTGTGATATTTTCACAGGCAGGGTAAGAGACTGTGAGCTAGACAGCGTTACAGTTAGATGGATCCATAATCAGTTGACATATCCAGCCCAGAGAATACTCACCAATATGTTTCATCCTGGAAAGAAATGACTAGTTGGGAGCTTCAGCATTCTGTCCTGGGCCCATTATTTAACATTTTTATAAATGACTTGGATGATGGAATAGAAAGATGCTTATCAAATTTGCAGATGACACCAAATTGGGGTGGGGAAGTAGTTAATATCCAGAAGACAGAATCGGAATCAAAAATGACCTTGACAGATCAGAGAACTGGACCAAAGCTAACAAAATGAATTTCAGTGGGAATGAATGTAAGGTCCTACACCTGGGCAGGAAAAATGAAATACACAAATATAGGATATGTGGTACCTGATTTGAAAGCAGTACATGTGAAAAGGATCTCGGGATCTTTATAGATATCAACCTGAAAATGAGTCAACAGTGTAATGCAGCAGCCAACTCCCACCAAGAAATTCTGTCTAGATCTAGAGAATTAGTAGCGCTATTGGATTCTGTTTTGATTAGATCTTACTTGGAATATTGTGTCCAGTCATGAGCACCACAGTTAGAGAAAGATTTTTACAAGCTGGAACATCTCCAGAGAAGGGCAGTCAAGCTGATCAGAGGTCTGGAAACCAATCTATCTTAAATTGCTGAGTATGTTTAGTTTGGAGAAGAGAAAACTGAGAAGTGACATGATAGGTATCTTCAAAAATCTAAAGGATTGTCATGTGGAAGATGGAACAAGTCTGTTTTCTGCTGCCACAGAGAGTAGAACAAGAACCACTGGATTCTAGCTAAAAGAAAAGAGATTCCATTAGGAAGAATTTATTTACTGTAAGTGCTTTTCAACAGTGGAATAGACTGTCTCAGAGGATGATGGACTCTCCATTTTGGAGGTCTTTAAACGGAAGTTGGAGGGGCATCTTTCAGAAGTTGTGTAGTCCTGCATGCAGTCATAGGATTGGAAGGGTCCCCAGGGGCCGTGAGGTCCAACCCCCTGCTCAGTGCAGGAGCTTCAGGTAGAGTAGCCCCAGCAGGTAGCTTTCCAGACTTTTTTGAAGATACATAGAGAAAGAGCCCCCCTCATACACCTAGCTGTCTAGGCAGTTGGCTCCATTGCCAGATTGCTCTCACCATCAAGAAATTGCTTCTAATGTTCAGTTGAAATCTACCCTGCTGTAACGTCAAACCAGTAAGCCTCGTTCTACCCTCTGAGTGAACAGAGAACAAGCCTGCACCCTCCTCTTCATGCAACCCTTGAGGTATTTAAAGAGTGCAAACATGTTATCTCAGTCTCCTCTTTACTAAGCTCCACATGCCCAACTCCTTCAAGCTCTCCTCCTATGTTTTGTTCTCTGTATCTCTTATCAGCCTTGATACCATTCTCCAAACCTGCTCCAAGTTGTCTACATTTCTTCTTAAAACAAGGTGCCTAGAACAGAACACAATACTCTAGAATCTAGATGAAGTCTGATTACCACAGAATATAACAGGACTATTACTTCCTTTAACTAGGAAACTACGATTCTGTTAATGCATGTTCATTCTTTGTTGTGGCACCTTTGTGCTGCTTCATGTTAGTTATGGTGAGTTATGGTGGGGTGGAGGACAGTATTCTTGAGGGCAGGCAGTCATCAAGTGCTGGAGGTTATGGTGGGAATGTTATGATGAGAACTAAGGAAATGGTAAAGGAACCCTAAGGTGGGAGGGAAGAAACCTTAAATAAGAAGCTAGGGAGAATGACTCATGATTTTAGATGTCTTTGGGCTAATGCACAGAGCATGAGAAATAAACAAGATGAACTTGAACTCTTGACACAGAAAAGCAAACATGATATAACAGGCATCACTGAAACCTGGTGGGATGAGTCTCATGATTGGAATGTAGCAATATAAGGGTACAATTTATTTCAGAGAAATAGACTAAACAGGAAAGGAGGAGGAGTAACATTATATGTAAAGAATGTTTATATCTGTGAAGAGATCCATGACTCAAGTTCTAGAAGTCAATTTGAGAGCATCTGATTAAAAATGAAGAGGAGAGAAACAAAAGGAATATCATTGTGGGGGATCTACTACAGACCCCACTGCAGTGGACTACACTGCCTGGTTGTGTGGTGGAATCCCCTTCTTTGGTGTTTTTTAAAAAGAGGCTGGGTGTATAGCTATCTGTCGGGAATGCTTTGATTGTGTATTCCTGCATGGCAGAATGGGGTTGGATTGGATGGTCCTTGTTCTTTCTTCCATTCTATGATTCTAAGGTCCTTTTGAATTCTGTTGAATAAAAAATATAGAAGAGCATTGCCCCCAGGACAGAGTGTTGCAGCACCCCACTTGAAACCTCCTTCCAATTTGGAGCACAGCCACTAATGATAACTCTTTGAGCAAAATTTGAGTATGGTGAAGAACTGCAGTAGAAGGCCATTGTGGTCCCTTCCAACTGAATGATATCCTGATTTTCTGCTGTTAGCACTTGGTAAAGTATCCAGTCCATTTCAGCTTAGGTCATACTGGAAATATAACATATATTCTCTTTAATAGAAGCTGCTTTAATTTATGGGTATACTGGCCCTAGGGGAGCTTAGGGAGAGAACTGCATCTCTTGAACTTTGGACAAATAGATTTTTTGTGTTGTATGCCTTGATATAGTTTTTGTAAAATAAGTAAAATGTTCTCTCTTGGCAGAACCAGGAGAAATTTGCAAGCATACCTTCCACTTCAGAAGATATCAAGGCCAACAAATTTTAAATGAATAGGTGCAGAGATTTTTGTGCATGAACAGTCTTTCCATTTAAAAAAAATTTTCCTCCCCCAAAGGACATGCTTTCCCTTGAAGGTTCCCAGTAGACCTGTATTCTGAAAATGGCAGAGTGTAGAGATGGGTCTATTTAAGTAACTTGCAAAGGGTCAGCAGTTTATATGGAAGGGGAATCTGAACTGGGTTTAAAAGGTGAATTATGTCTTTCCCATTTCCTTCCTTTTGGGGGGAGGGTACACTTTGTATGAAAATGCACACATCATAGAATTTTCTTGAGGTAAGAAAACCGCCACTTTTCAGAAGGATGCTCAGAGGGACTAGGGAATCGTGATGCCTGAACTCTAGTTTAAGACTTGTGAATTAGCCTTAGGATTTTTTTTATCCCTCAGGTTGGGATGCAATTCCATCAGACATAATAGAGAAAATGTAACTGGTCTGGGCCCCATTCGTAGAAAGCTGGCTAGAGTTCTCCATTTGAGTCCTCTTGGTCTCTAATAGATCCCCTCTGATGAAGGAGTTTGGCCCCAACACATAGAAACTTATGCCTGGGTTTACAGGGCATTGGTTACTAAATCCTTGGAGCTGAATTGCCCATGGAGCCTTCCACCCACCTCACTGGAGTTAGCTGGAAGAGAGGATTTGCAGTGGACAGTGCTCACAATCTGAATTCCCTCTTGTTTATCTACAGCCACAATCCGGTCTTTTCATCCAACATAAAAGAATGCTTAATGGCTGCCTCCATTCCAAACCTCATAATGCTGAAGTCAGGTTGGCCCTGAGAAATCTACAAATAGATGACAGGGAATCTTCAAATACTGACTAGAAATGGCACCATCCATGGCTGCCCATACACTACTGTCCTGCTCAGGTTTTTGTTTTTAAATATGAAGCCCATTAGCTCAGGTGCAGTGAGCCCTAGGCTTCTCTAGTCTCTCCCTCTCTGTATTTGTCTTTCTTTTACAGCTGTGAAAACATTGCCTTCCAAATTTTTCAAACCACCTGCGGGAAAGTGGTTGTCCAATAGCAGGGCTTGTTCCCCAGGAATTACAGGAATTGTCAGGGATGGTGGGGAAGGCCCAGGACACCCCCCACCCCGCCACTGGACATGTTACAGTGTTGGCTAGCACTGACCAAAGTTTTTGTGGCCCAGGATGCCTGCACAGCGGAAGAGAATCATTTCTCCAAGACAACTGTAAAGGGAGGCCTTTTGTATATCCTCAAAAATTTGTTCAGTGCAATTAAAAAGAATGGAAGACAGGCAGCTTTATTTTCAGTTAAGCAAAATAGTCCGTGAAAGTTTTGCATTTTAACTGCTGAAAATTTTCAAAACCATCACAAAAACAATGTCTCTGTTGCCAATGCTTTATCTCTTACTTAAAAAACTTAGAATGGGTCTGCAGAATGGAAAAGCTATCCAGTAGCACCATCTGCAGGCTGTTAGAGAGTATCTTGTTTTCTGTACATTGTAAGAATAGGCTATAGAAAGAAAGAGGAGAAAGAGTGAGGTTTTCAGTAGCTATCTATGGCAGCAACAACTGCCCTCCTTTACAGAAGTTAAAAACTGTTGGTGTTAAAATGCTTGGGTTGGTGCTCTGAACTCGCAGACAACTGGAAAATGCACTGTTCTGCAACCAGAAGCACTGGGTGTATTCCTGAACAAGTTGGGCTGAATGGGAGAGCATATGCTTAACATGCCCATTGTCTTAAATCTCGCTCCCAGCATCTCAATATCTTGACTAACTCGACTTGGCAAAGTGATGATTTGCATAACATGCGTATTTCCTATATGGAGGAACATTCAGAAATAATTGTTCTAATTTTAATAGAAATAAAATGCTTTTTGCCAGTAGAAAAGAATGTAACTACCTGCCTGATCTGTCTGGAGCAAAGTTCTTAATTGTTGGTTGGCGGTTTCAGGGCCCTCTTGTTGCTGTGAACTGGACTTGGACTAGATAGGATTTTAAATAGAGTTTTGGCCTTCTCTAAGATAGAACACATGACTAGACATCTCAGTGAGGCTATAGAGAGTCCTTGCCAATTCGAGCATACAGTCCCCAGTATCTCAAGTAGCAGGTGATAAGAAGGCACTCTCTCACATTCTTTCTTCTCTCTCTCTCTCTGCTTCTCACCTTGGAAAGCCACAGTCTCTTGAAGTTCTGTGCTCGGCTCATGCTCTCCTTAGAGAGGAAGCCGTCCTGTGTTTGAGCTGTACCACCTCAGGTTCTAATAGGAATTCATGTGAATGCACTCTTCTCCATAAAAAAGGATATAGTGAGGTGGAGGTGACGTCAATTGAGAGACTCTTATGTTGCTTCCTTGGCTGGCTGACTTGCCCATATACTTACATGGAAGGTCCAGCACTTAACTTGTTCTGACCTGCATATCCATGATGCTGTTTTTCGTTCTTGCAAATGGGAATGACTACTAGGCAGCTACAAATTTGTGTGTGTGTAGGTAAGAACCAAAGGTACACTCCTTTCAACTTTGCCTGACCAGCTCATTCATGAATTCCAATATTTATTTATTTGTTTGTTTGTTTGATTTCAGTGGGTTCTGTTGGCTCCCATGTCAATGGGGTAGTGAATCTGCTCCAAGTTTTAGACTGAGCTTTTCAAAGAGTAGGTGGCACTCCTATTTTGTGTGGTAGATTCACTCTTCTGCTGACATGGAAGATACCAGCCACCCCTGTTTGATTTCTACCCCTGGAACAAGTAGGATGGTCCAAGTTCTCTCTCTGTTATCCTTTATATTCATGATTTAGGAAGGAGAGTGGTTCCAGTGAGAGTTCTTTATAGGCTTTTTGAGTGGAGTGATGTTCCTTCCTGCCTGTGAGATGCTCAGAAGGAATGGCAATAATATGAATAGAATCACAGAACAGGAAGTGACCACAAAGACCATCAGGTCCAACCCTCTGCCATGCTCCCGAATGCACCATCAAAGCACTCCCAACAGATGGCCATCCAGGCTCTGCTAAAAACCTCCAAAGGGGACTCCACCACACGCCCAGGCAGGTCATTCCACTGTTGAACTGCTCTTACCCTCAGGAGGTTCTTCCTGATGTTTGGGTGGAACCTCTTTTCCTGTAGTGTGAAGTCATTGCTACGTGTCCTAGTCTCTGGAGCAACAAAAAACAGGCTTGTTCCATCCTCTGTATTCACAGACTTTTTTCATCTGTAATGAAAAAGGGTGATGTGTTGAAAAATGCCGTAAAAAAAAAAATTGCCATCTGCTGCAACATTTTTCACCCCTGCACTAGAACATAAAGACCGCACTTTTGCCCCCATTGATAGCAGCAATGGGGGGAAATACCTCCAAATTTGAGCATTTTAGCAGAAAATTTACTTTTGATTTTGAAAAAATTGTATTCTTACAAAAAGTGCAAAAACCTTGATAACCTTTTTGTGAAAAGTCCCAAAATGTGGAAAAAAAAATTGAAAAATGTGTTAAAATTCTCTCCTAGTGGGGTAAAAACTGTTGAAATTTTCCATACTTCAAAGAGAAAAATTACATCCTTCCTACTTAGTGCTCCCTGTCCCCTTGCGGTCAGTGGGTTGTGCTTTTACAGGGCTTGTATCCAGGTTTTACATATTAGGTGGCAGAGAGAAAGTTCCTTATGCTGTGTTTATTAGAAACTGTGGATGGTAAGGAACTGGTTTTACATTCTTTGGTTAATGCCCTGGAATTGGCTCCTGTGTATCATGATGCCGTTGTTTTCTCTGCATATGAGGGACGATGTTGTCCTGTAGGTGACCCTTCTCTAGCACTGGCTGGCCACCTGGCATGCGTGGACCAACAACCTTTGGCCAGTGCTCTGCAACATGATCTAGTGGGACTGATGCTTCTCCTACCTCCTTCACAGTGGACACTGTCCTCTCCACGCCGGGCCCTCACAAGGCCCTGCTGTGTATTCTTTTTCATATATTTGTCCACATTATTGCTCTGACTGCCACCATCTTCCTTCAGTGTCAGTCTTGTGGGGCAGCACGGGTTTGTGTTGTTCTGCCATGTGTCTGGTAGTGCCACATCTTCACCCTTTCCAGGACTGTGGCTCTTCTCACCTGATGTGACAAGTCTAATATTTATGGGGATACCTGCCCCACTATCTCTTCTCCCCTGTGATGTTTGATAAAGCATGGGTGCCATGGACTTATCTTTTCCCCAAGCAATCCCATCAGTGCAAGATGGAGTAGAGTGCTTCCATCCCTATCTCCAGCCATTTCCGCATTAGACTGTTATAGTGCTATTATTCCACTTCCAACCTCCTGTGGAACCCTTGGGTTTGCAGTTTAGGGAGGGGCATTTAGAATTCTCAGCCAGAGAGCTCTTTGGTCTCAGTAAACTACAAACTTGAGCATTCCACAGGATGTCAAAAGTGGAATAATAGCACTATAACAGTGTAGTGTGGAAATGGCCTTAGTTATGAGGTGGCCAAGGGTGAGTGAGAATGGCTTGCATTTCACTTGTGGTTGTCTTCATTCAGTTAAAGTTCAGGGGACATCATGAGCTCATGCATCTCTTGGTCATTTTTCAAATTAGGAAGCATGTGTAGCCAAGAAGCTGCAGAGCAGTGGAGGCCTGTGTAACAGGAACAGGGGCATATTATTATTTGTAACTATCTTGCAAGGACAAATTAAGCTCAAGAACCCCACAAAATTCTAAAGTGCTCTGGGCGTTAAGCAGAAAACTGGAAGCCTCTTTTGCATGGAGGAAACTTTCAAGAAACTAGAAATCAGACTCCAGCAGCATGCTACTCACAAATGAAATGTTGTAGGTGGTTATTGTGTTAGTTGTTTCAGGCTCCAGTAATCTCTGCAATCAGAAAAAAAAATATTTGGTGTTGTAATGCTTTTTTTCTATAAAAGATGCAGTCCCCACTCAATGTCTGCTTGACATTTGAACATCTTTTGCTGGCATGCTGTGTTTCTGTTCCATTGCTGGAGGTGTTTTGCTTTTCTTTTTTTGCACCAGATGGCACTCTTTAGTTCCATTTCAAACACACACACACACACACACACGCATCCCACCTCTTTTTCTCTAGAAGTTTCCTTAGGAAGGGGAGGGAGGGAAAGAAAAAGGACAAGCCTTCTTTTTTGCAGACTCTTGCCAATTATATGTCTGCATTTTTCCCCTGTGAAGCTTCATGAAAGCTTGTAAAAGTCCATTGACTCTGAAACAAAGCTGGCAGAGTATTTGGACTCAGTGGGTAGTCACACAGCCACTATGGTAGGCCCTGGTGAACCCTGTCAGGAAGAGCCTGGTAAAACTTGTGCGCGCACACACACACACCCCTTATCATATCTCAGCAACTGTCTTTCTCTAGGTGGCGTGCATATTCACTGACACACGTGTTTCAAGCTGTGGTTACGTGGAACTGTATTTAATCTGAACGTTTGTAGGTTTTTGTGGGTTTCTTTTTCTTCTGGCAATACAGCCCTGTTAATATAGACACAGAAGATATGAAAGCATATTCTCTGCATTTCTGAATTTTAAAAATGAGAATAGGAACTCTTATGTTAACCTAAGAAGAAAGCCTAGGGGTCCAAAAAGATAAGAGATGAGAACCGTGTACAGACTACTTCTGATTGTGGTTCTTTTATGCAGGTAATAGAAACCATGATGGGATGTGGGTAGGAAATCAGATTGGGGACATAATGCTTTGAGAGGAGAAATTGCTCTCCCCTCCCCAGCGGTTTCTTAATTAAAATCACCCACCCAAGCATTTAAATGCCAGCACAATGAAATAGAGAAATGCTCATTCAATAGTGGATGTTTCCATCCTACAGAACAAAGATCTTCACCCCAATTTTCATCGTTACGTCCAAATCGCACTTCTCTGGGCTTTGGGTGGAAGAACCAGAGGGCGCCTCTTCCCATATTCTGGGTGGAGGGAGCTCCCTTGTTCAATCAAGGAACCACCAGTGGCCGCTGCAAATCCTAAAAACATGTGTGAGCACACAAAAGAGAGTCTGGTTTGCAGATCCTTTCTGCCACATCTAGTTACTCAGTACCCATAGGGTTCATTAGTCCAGCTCCTTCCCTCCTGACCCCATCCCCAGTTAGGGACATGCAGTGAAGGACATTTGGGCAGGATAATGTAAACACACATTCATCTTGTTCTCTAGTTTAAACACAAACTTCTTTTTAAAACAAATGTTATCAAGGAACTATGCATTTTAGGTTTTTAATTGTGTACGTAAATGTAGAAGAAACTTGCTCTCTGTACCTCCAGAAGAGAAGAGGTAGGTTGTGTGAAAATTACAAGGAAGCAGCCTTTGGGGACTGGGATGGGAGATAGCTGGTGGCACAGAGGGTGACCTCCCTGGGGTACTAATTGCAAGTTCAAGACGTGAGATACTATCGTGGTAACCCGGCAAGGCTAGAGTTGCAGCAGAGGTTTGTGAATATCACAGACATAGACAATTTGTTGCTCTAGAGTTGTTTTGAACTGCAGTCCGCCTCAGTTACTGTCAGCAGTGGTCAGTAGTGATGGGATCAGTCCAGTATTGTATAGAGGGCACTAGACTGCTTTTCCCAGTATATGGGATCAATAGAACCCCACAGAGTTTTGCACCGCACCTCCTTAGAACTGGGTGAAGACTTCAATCTCTTGCCATGCAAAGTAGTATTTTCCCATTCTTGTACCTGAAGGCTCCAGTTGGGTATTTAAAGTGATATACAGTAACAACACCATATGAAAAAGGAGCTGTATATATTGCATTGAATCAAGACTTTGTTGTGCTTAGTAACAGGCCAGTTTAAATCAATGGGACTTGATAATCAAAACTAAACTATAATTTTGGTTGGTCTACTCTAAGCATGGCTTAATTCAGATCCAAGCGATTAAACCGATATCATTGAACAGTATACTGAAGCTGTCTTCGTTCTGAGTCTTCATTCTTCATTCTGGGGCTTCAGACTGGATAATGGTCACCTTGTTTTTAAAACTCCTCAGCAGTCTTTGGATTAAGGGATCACTTCTACCTAAAGAACAAAGGCTATTCAAACTTGCCCTGGAGCACTGAGTTGATGGACTGTAATTCCCAACATTCTTCACTATTAGCTAAGCTGACCAGAACAGCTGGGAGATGAAGGCTAACAACATCTGGGGAGGCTGTGTTATTTCCACACCTGATGTAAAAGAACTTCATGCAGGGGGCATTGGTCTCCTTCTCCAGTTCTCCAGTGGAAGGAGTAAAATCTCAACTGGAGAAAGCTGGATTGATTGATTGATTGATTGATTGATTGATTGATTTACATCCACTCTATTCTGCTTTGGTTAGACCTCATCTGGAATACTGTGTCCAGTTCTGGGCACTTCAATTCATGAAGGATATCAACAAGCTGGAGTGTGTCCAGAGGAGGCCGAGAGTCTGGAAGCCATGCTCTATGAGGAGCGGCTTAAGGAGCTGGGAATGTTTAGTCTGAAGAAGAGAAGGTTAAGAGAGGACGTGATAGCCGTGTTTAAATACTTGAAGGGATGTCATGTCAAGGAGGGAGCAGGCTTGTTTTCCGCTGCTCCAGAGACTGGGACAGGGAGCAATGGATTCCATCTGCAGGAAAGGAGATTCCATCTGAACCTCAGGAAGAACTTCCTGATAGTCAGAGCTGTCTGGCAGTGGAATATGCTGCCTCAATAGAGTGTAGTGGAGTCTTCTTCTTTGGAGGTTTTTAAGCAGAGGCTGGATGGCCATCTGTTGGGAATGCTTTGATGTGTGTTCCTGCATGGCAGAGGGTTGGACTGGATGGCCCCGGGATCTCTTCCAACTCTATGATTCTATGATCCCATCTTTACTCCAGAAACCTCATGGTGGCATCTCCTTTTCTCCTCAATTTTATCCCCATAATGACTCTGTGAGGTAGATTAAACTGAAAGAAGGGTGGGAGAGAGTGTTTGGTCCACAGTCACCTGCTGAATTTCCAGGCTGTTTGGAGATTTGAGTGCAGTACTCTCAAGTCCTCCTCCAACAGTGTAACATCTACACTATCCTTAATTATGCCCGTTTCCTACTTGGCTCAAGAGCTTTTGATATGCATTTCCGCTTGCAGCACATCTCCCAGGTTCTTCCTTCCCTGCCCCTTCCCTCCTGCTGATTTCTTTGCTCTATGGTCAATTTTCATTTGTCAATTTAAAATCAAGGAGGATTACCTTCAGGTCAGTGATGTATTAAGAGAATAAATGACACATTAGGAACAAAAAATTGTCCTATAGTAAGATATCAACAATTCAAACTATATTCAGCAGCTAAATATGGCAGAATGGGTTAGCATCCACATGCATACCTTTAGGCCAGAGGTAGGCAAAGTGCAGTCTCTGGCCTGCATGTGGCACAAGGCATTTTTGCAAGTTGCTAAAACAACCAGTACTCCCTCAATGGTGATTTCTACACACATACTTGATTTTTCTGCTCCTTGACGTCTCCAGGAGTGGCTTGGTGGTTAAACAAGGTGCAGTCTCCTCACCATCCCCAACCAGTGCTGGTTCAGATTTTTAATCACTGTGTCATCTGCTGATCTTGTACAGCCCGTAGTCAATTTAAAGGAAAGAAACTGGCTCCTAAACTGTTAGATATTGCCTGCAGCTGATTTATGTAAAACAAGGCTGTCCACTTTGAGAATTAGCATTTAGAGACTCGAAGGAGGGGCCTAAATCCGGAGAGTGGCAATACCAGCAACTTGCAGTAACAACATTTGACGAGACAAGTGGAAATGGCAAAACCAAAGGACAAAAAGGGGTGTATGGTTTAAGCAGAAAATTAGATTCACCTGGTTAACTGTTTCTCATTAGTAACAGTCAGAGCATACGGCTCTTGCATCAATCAAACACTAGGAAATAGCTGGGACAGGACTGTTGTTGTTCTTGGTGGTGGTGATAACTGTGACAACAACAACTACAGCAACGGTGATGACTGAGAGAGACAGTGATGGACTCCAACCAGCATCTCCATGCTAGGGGAAACCATTTCTAAACAGCGGTGTTGGCAACTTTGAACTGTATTCTGCGAAGTCAGGGTAGGCTAGCCTGTAAACCAGCCTGATTCTCTCCTTCTCTTTGTGCTGTCCTCTAATTAGCTCATTTTTGGAACAATTTGCTTGGCTTTAATTACTTACAAACAAAACATGGGGAAGAGAGAGGGAGAGGAGGGACAGGTCTTTATCCCCCCCACACACACTATTTTTTTTTCCTTTTGGTTTTGAGGCCCAGACGGGCTTCCACAGTTATGAAGTGGCAGCCTTTCAGAGAAAGCATCTTTGCTTGTCGAAACGAGGAACATATTTTTGGAAAGCCTTCTTTCTCTCCATTTCCTTGTAAACATATGAAAGAAACATGAGAGAGGGAGAGAGAGTGAGGGGGAGCGTAAAACCCACAAAAGACAAATCATGGTCAGAATAAATATTCTGTTGTGCTGGCAAAGTTTTTAAGAACACACTGGTGGATTTTAATAGCTTCAGGCAAGAATTGAATATTTATTGTGACCGAGGCTCACTGCGGTTTATTATGTTTATAAAACCATTTAAGGCTACTTTTCTTTAGAAAATGAGTTTTTAATTTTGAAAGGTTTGTAAGTGTGCATGTGTACACAACGCGCACACACATATGCACATATTTTCATTCTTTTTCAGATTAGTTCTCTGCTTACAGATGGTTGAATGCCAAGGGGGTTGTGGGGAGGAAAGAGAGCAAAGTCAGAGAGTGCCTTTTCGCCTCCCCCTCAAAATATATTCCCAGATGGAAAGGATTCAGTGAAATGTTACACATTGCTCTGCAAACTGGAAGTGTGATCAATGAAATCAGTCATTTGGAGTCGAAGGGGAAGGGGGAGATGGTGTGAACAAAAGAATTTGAGGAGAAAGAGGACACATGAGTAGACAGCCATGATGTAGCAAAGCTGGCTATAAACATTATGCCTTTCATATCTATAGTCAGCCCTCCACATTTGCAGGTTTCACTTTTGCAGATTTGATTATTCACGGATTATTGGCTGCCAGCTCTGCTGCCTCGCTGTGCCATTTTCAATAGGGACTCCAAAACCCTTGTGAGACTGAGAAACTGCAAACGGGGCTTGTAAGTCCCTGTTAGAAATGGTGTGGGGCAGCAGTGGAGGTGGTCCTGAGCCCCACCAGCCCCCCATTTCTGTCTTGGGAAGGAACCCTGATGCCTCAAAAGAATCCATGGTGGGTTGAATATGGTGACCATATTTGTGTGTGTGCGTGTTAAATATGATTGAGGAGGGCCTAGAGTTATTCACATTTTTTTCACTTTCACGGGGGCCCTGTGCCCCTAACTCTAGCAAATGTGGAGAGATGACTATATATATTGACCACGCTGCTCAGTGCCAAATATGGCCCCAATCTGGTTTGATTATAGTTATCTGGTGCCGATGTTACTACCTTAGATAATGAATGGATTTTCTCCACATTCCATTCCTGAACTTCTTGAATATTGCTAATTCAGTAGGATTCATAATAGCATGGCTGATTCTGCCTTGTGCAGAAACCAGCAAATGGCTTACATTGTACAAGGGAATTGTCACACCTAGATTTCTTTCTGGAATCTCTTAAACGGATTTGGACACACAGTAATTAAGATGGGAACTTCAGTGCTTGCAGAAATGTACCGTATTTGCCAGCATATAAGATGCACCAGCATATAAGACGCATTCCATTTATATGCCGGTAAATACTATTTGCTGATATATAAGGTAAACTGGCATATAAGATGCAAACAGGATTTTCAAACAGGATTTTTCAGGGATAAAAAGTGAGTCTTTTACGCCAGTAACTAGAGTCCTTTTGTACTACAGTGCCCACAATCCCTAGGCAGCATGGTCAATACTGAGTGGTTCTGCAAGTTATATCCAGAAAAGTAACTTTCCCAACTCTGGCCGGGGGGGCAATAGTGACAGTGGAGAGTAATAGCAGCATAATCTTTGTCCTCTGTACCATTTTTATTATCGAGAGCCTGTCAAATGGATCTAAACTGCAGCAATATACTCCAAAGAGCATCAGGGTATAAAAAAGTATGTTGCTGATATGGCAAAAAAAGAGAAGGATTTAAAAGCATTTTTTTTCTTCCCAAGAGCCAGCCATTCCATAGAAGTATAGTGGGGCACTTAGACTTCTTTACAATGGCACCAAGCTCCTATAAGGGAACAAAGGGAGGATGATCTACAAGAGACAAGAAGTACAAGTAAAAGCAACCATTAGCCATATATGAACAGAACTGAAAGAGGACTGGTCAGAGGTGTTAGACCCAATTGACCAGAAACTGTCAATCCTGACAAATAAAATCTCCAAACCGGAGGATGCCATGTATGAGGCCTTACAACTAGGGATCTCCAATGACATAAAAGTTCAAGAATTGCAAGTGGCCACTTTAGATCTCCAAACAAAGTGGAGGATTTTGAAAACTGAACTCAGAAAAATAATAAGAGGGTGAAAGGGGTCCTGGAATGGGAGAAGGAAGGGGAGCTTTCCAAAATGATTGCTACCTACCTGAAAGACTTGAAAGCTCCACTCTGTTTCTGATTTCAAAGGAATCCACCAAAGTGCTAACCCCAGTACTCATGAAGATATACTGTGAAAGTTCCTAAGCTTCTTGAAAAAAGCCCAAACAATGAAATCCTGAATGGCCTTCCAAACTCAAGATTTTAGGGGTCCAAAGGTTTTTATTTTCCACTTTGTAACCCAGCATATGTAGGCAAAATGGAGAGAGCTTAAATCAATCACCACAAGCTTGAGAGATAGAGGCCATTTCTGCACTACACTGTTACAGTGGTGTTATTCTACTTTTAACTCCCTGTAGAATTCTGGGGTGTGTAGTTTCCTGGGGCCAAAGAGCTCCCTGGCTGAGGATTCTAAATGCCCCTTCCTAGACTGCAAGCTCCAGGATTCCATAGGAGGTTGAAAGAGGAATAATAGTACTATGTAGTGCGGAAACAGCCAACAGGTATCAAGTGCCTATTTAAGCTTC
This sequence comes from Iguana delicatissima, assembly GCA_948472985.1. Taxonomy (NCBI): domain Eukaryota; kingdom Metazoa; phylum Chordata; class Lepidosauria; order Squamata; family Iguanidae; genus Iguana; species Iguana delicatissima. Next base: position 781,068 of record CAOKZL010000060.1, read on the forward strand.
TGAGTGGGGATGCAGGAAGAACTCTGGTGGCAACAAAAAAAAGTCAAAGCTTTTTGAAATACGTGAAGCAATAGACAGACTGATTCCAAGAGGTTTTGAAGATAATGCAGAAGATATCAAGATCAAGGCAGAGAAAAAGATGATGAGATTCAAGGAATCTGGATGGAAAGAAAAGAAGGGAAATATACATGATAAGCATGGCAGCAAGCAGGAGAAATATTTTAGAACAACTGCTATTTTGGATCCTTTGCAGTAAGATTGAGAAGAAAACTGCCATTTTGTTTGATTTCTACCACTGAGATCTGTTCTAAAACTGTTAGATTTGTTTGGATGCCCTCCATTCATGTTAGACTCAAGCTTTGAAGTTATATACTTGTTTGCACTGTTTACTTAGGTGGAAGGAGGCGGGATTAGTATTTTTTGAAAGAGTGGTTGTACTTTCTCCTTTTTAATTTTCTAATTTTTAAAAAATTTATCTTATTTTATTTTAGCCACGCACTTTTTCCTCCCTTGTAAGAGTCTGGCAGAACAGTGGAGCTTAAAGCCCGCAACTGAGGATGGGTATTTCTTGCTGTCCACTGGAGGACGTTTGACAGGAAGGGAGAATGTTTGTGTTCTTCTACGTTCGTGTTTGTGTTATGTCAGTTTCAGAATGAAGGCAGCAAAATTAATACTGGCTCAGGTCATTATAATCCTGGATATACTAAAACCGATTACTGCGCATGTTGGTGGGTTAGGATCTTGGAAAGAGAGAAAGAGAGTCTTAAATACTCTGAATCCTCACCTTTATAATATAATTCTATTACAAGAAACACACCAGCATAGCAATGTTAAAAAAATACATCCTTCCACATTCGCTAGGACCCTTGTGAGGCTGAGAGGAACAGTGGTTCTTATCACAAAATCGTATCCCTATAGATATGTGATTCACACATACAAGGCTCAACTCCAGGGGGTTTGTCATTCTTTCTTTCCATGGGTTTGCATGATGTACACATCTGTTAATCAGATTTATACAAAGTCTGTGGAAGGATAGGTCACATTTGGGTGTCTGACAGTGTAACAGATAAAACTGAAGACATAACAATCCATCCTGCTGCAGTTTCTGATCACTTTTCTCTGAGTTGAATATGGGAGTTAGCCAAACTTGATAAAAGGGCAAACATTTGGCTCTATGACGCCCCCCTCATTGCTTGCTAACCTACCTTTTGCCAAGAATTTGCAAATTCCCAAGAATTTTTTTTCTTGGAAAAATGAAATGCCTGGCATGTAGTTAGCCACTGTTTAGGACACAATGAAAGCAGTAACAAGGCAGTATGCATACAAGAAAAGTCAAGGATTAAAAGCCAAAAAAAGCACATTTTAACTTCTTAAATAGATAAATTAAGACAATATCGTGCATCATCTGAGAACAAGTTAATTTTAGATGAACTAAAAAGAAAAAGTTGAATTTGGTACATGGATTTAAGAGAAATTCAGACCACCCAAATCTTATCCAAATGGACGTACAGTAGAGTCTCGATTATCCGTCCCTCGGTCATCCGACATTCCGGATTATCCGACATTGCGGCTGCTTGGGGGCGTGGCTGTAGGCATTTCCATGCCCCCAGACACACCCCAGACACGCTCCCAAACATGGCGGCCGCTACAGGCCTCCGGATTATCCGACATTTTCGGCTATCCGACTATCAGCCCGCCCGTTTATGTCAGATAATCGAGACTCTACTGTATTTCAAATGGGGAGACAAAAACTCCTGTTTACTTTCAAGAGCAATCAAAAAACACTCTCATAAAAACACAATCCCATTAATTAAAACAGGCAAGCATTTGACATCCCCAAATGAAATATGCCAGGAATTTAGAAATTACTGTAAGGAGTTATACAGATCAGAACAATGCACAGATCTTTCCCTAAATGAATTTCTTAACATTTAAAAAAATCAAGCCCATTGATTAATTTTTGCAGCTTTGAATTGAACAAGCATCAAAAATGTCATAGTTCATTTAAAATCAGGTAAATTACCAGATATGAATGGTTTTACAGCAGAATTCTACATATAAACAGTTTATCCATCTCTGTTAGACCATATAACTTAAATACCCAATATTCCACTTCTGGATTTGGGGCTCCTTCCATTTTTGTGCAAAGGTTAACCTGGTGGCGTAGATCATAATAACAAAATTGAAGGTCAAGACTCTCTATGATATTCAATAAATAAATCTCTGGTAACAATGAAAAATTAGTCTTCAATACCTTTGTAATTTGATTGTGAATGGTTAACCAAAATTCTTTAGCTTTTCTACAATGCCACTAAATATGACACCACAATGCCGCTAAATATGATAAAAGGACCCCTTTTCATGACATTTCCAACACTTCTCATTGTTACCATTACTGTTCATTTTTGCCAACTGGATTGGTGTTAAGTACCATCTATAAAAAAAATTAAAATAGTTTTCTTTTAAGTTGGAACATTTTGTAAATCTTTGATTCAGAGCTCATGCTTTATGCCATGATCCAAGTTTATAGTATATCCAATATCTTGGCCCATTTAATCATAGCATCTTTCACAAAGTCCTGTTCTCTTTCTAGGTTTAATAACATTTTATAAAATTTACTTAGCAGATGAGTTACATTTGACTGCAGAAACAATTATCCTTAGACATAAAGCCAAATTAGAAAGAAGCAATATTATGCTGAGAAAATAGGCTGAGTTATTTTTTTCCTCTGCCTCTAAGATATATCTTCCCATGGGTTGAGATAAGACTAGCAAAACAACAGAGATCATACGCACAACAGATTATTCATCAATTATTTATCAATTTGAGATTCATTTAATGGATTAGAAGTTAAAACAACTTGCTGAAAGGAAATTATCCAATACCAAAATCAATTGGCAGGATAAGACTGAAATGTATAGCAAATGACTGGGTCAAGCTGCAAGGGCCTCCAAAGCAACTATCTGAATTTGAATTGATTTGTACTATCCCCCAACTAGCAAAGAGGGGTCTGATTTCCAAAATTTATAATTTATTCATTAATGAAGGTTTTTAAAAAATTATCAACCCAGCTAACATCCTAGAGGAACAGATCTAAATTTATTTATTCCAGATGGGACTTGGGTAAAATTATGGACTAACCCACCATATCATTCCATTTCTGCTAATATGAGATAAAGTGCTTACAAAATTATATACAAGTGGCATTACTGTCCCTCAAAATTTTCACAATTATGGAACCATGTTCAACTGATTTGTTCGAGGGAACGAGATATGTTAGTTCACATGTGGCTGGACTGGACAAAAATGACGGTATTCTGAGACATTGTACCTCAAGACGCATTGAAGTTATTACAAGAGAAAAAATTGTAAAAGGGGGTGAATTACTTTTATTAGTTTAATTGTTTATTTGTTTAATTTTTCTGGATAGTGATGCATCATTAAATAACAAGTAATTTCACAATGTGAAATTGTTTGTCGTGTGCAAATAAATTTCCCAAAATTGGAAATACATAGGGGGCTTGAACACTTAACCATGGTTCAAGGAGTGTTGGATTGGGCATTGTATGAGAAATTGACCATGAACCTAAAGTATATCAAAGGAGAAACCAGAAAGTATAGGATTGTTGAGAAATGGTTCCAGCTGATGGACTATTTGAACCATGGGGTGGACTTTGGACAGTCTCATTACATTTCCAGAAATTTTGGAAGGACTCACTGATAACATAAGTACACCTTTTACAGAATCTTTAATGGTACTCCTTACTTTGGTAGAATCTTGTGATATTCACATGTCATTCACTTTGTGTCATTTGTGTCATTTACTATTTACTTTATTTCCCTGCAAGTTCTCATTCTTGATGTTTTGTTCTAAGACGTTTTCCATAAAATAGTTTTCTTTAAAAAAACCTTCAAAGCTCTGTTGAAGCTAAATGCAAGCTGGCAATCCACAACTCTGCTCTGAGCTCATAATGAAGCCACATCATGGTCTTTCATGGTAATTCATGGGTAATTAATTCCTGTGAATTTTGTGGTATGCTAACGTGGGACAAAATAAACACACGGTCAGAGAAATGAGTAATGAGAAACTCAGCACCATCAAAACTGTGTACATTTGTCCATCCCTAGCGGGAAGACAAATGTTATACATGCATGAGGCCTCACATTTTCTCCATGGAATCTGCATGTTTTTCTTTAAGATCAGGGAGAAGATGATGAGAAAAAAACTGCTTCCTTTAGAGCTGCTGCCACTTGACACAATTTAGAGGAGAGGACATACTTGTCACTTGATCTACTTAGGGTTTTTTACTAGAACCTCAGGGGCTACCAACAAGAACCGAATGCAAAATTATGACTCAAGAAGTGTTTGGCTGAAGATGGCTGACCACTAGCTGAAGAGCAAGATGGCTCAGAGCACGAAACGGGCCCACCAGAATTTTGTTTTAGTTTCAGAACTGGAGTCTCCTAAATGTTCTTTCCCCAAAAGTGTGTTGTTTGAAGTGGCCAAACATAGCAAGAGAAGCACAGCCTTTTTATTGTCACTATTGTATAGTGATTTGGAATAGAAACCCTGGCTGGTCTCCACAGGTGAGCAGAATATTTACCAGTAGTTGCAGATTTACCTTCTGTCCCTCCCAGAAGTAGACAGTACTGACTGATAAGGCCATTTACTTAGCAAGGGGCTATAGTGCAGTTGTAGAATTTAGGTTTTACCTATAGGACTGTGGTTATCAACCTGTGGTTCCCAGATGTTTTTGGACTTCAGTTCCCAGAAGCCCTGAGCATTGACCATAGTGGCTGGGGTTTCTGGGAGCTGAAGTCCACAAACATCTGGGGACCCAAAGGTTGAGAACCACTGCTATAGGAGGTCCCAGTTTCCTGGTATCGCCATCTTTAAGAGTAACATTAGCATAGAGTTGGGGAAACTGTAACTCTGCAAAAACCCCACCATCTTCTGTCGATTGTCCATGCTGGCTGGGATTAATGGAGTTGGAGTTCAACAATATCTAGAAAAGCCCCACGTTCCTCAACCCTGCTGCAGTGGTTGCACAAAAGATTAATGTTTCTGTAATGTACGTATACATAAAAACTCATGCTTATACTGTGACACTGTGAAGTTTAGAGGCTACCATCTCTCACTGGGGGTTCTGCAGTATTTTTGCACTGCAGACAATAGGTCAGTTGTGGAGGTTTTTTTCCCCTAGTGGATCTTTGCCAAAATTAATTTCTCTTTTCAGTCAGTGGTGAATAGGCCATTATACAGTAAAGGAAGGCAACAGTCTGAAAATGAAGGCAAATATTCAGCAACATGCCACAGTGGTTAGTGGAAATAAGACTGCAGAATGTCATGTGAGCATTGGGTCACAGAATTATAGACTCATAGAGTCATAGATTTGGAAGAGACCCAGGGATCATCCAGTCCAACCCCCTGCTATGCAAGAGCACACATCAAAACATCCCCAACAGGTGGCCATCCAGCCTCTGCTTAAAAACCTCCAAAGAAGGAGATGCCAACACACTCCACAGAGGCAGCACATTCCACTGCTGGACAGTTCTGACCAATAAGGAAGTTCTTCCTGAGGTTCAGATGGAATCTCCTTTCCTGCAGCTTGCATCCATTGCTCCTTGTCCTAGTCTCTGGAGCAGCAGAAAACAAGCCCGCTCTCTCCTCGACGTGACATCCCTTCAAATATCTAAACATGGCTATCATGTCCCTTCTTAACCTTTTCTTCTGCAGAATAAACCTACCCGTCTCTCTAAGCCACTCCTCCTAGGGCATGGCTTCCGGACCCTTCACCATTTTGGTGGCCCTCCTCTGGACACGCTCCAGCTTGTCAATATCCTTCCTGAATTGAGGTGCCCAGAACTGGGCACAGTATTCCAAATGAGGTCTAACCAATGCAGAATAGAGTGATACCATTATCTCTCTTAATCAAGACATCATACTCCTATTGATGCAACCAAGAATCGTGTTGACTTTCTTGGCTGCCGCATCACACTGCTGACTCACATTCAGCTTGTGATCTACCACTACTCCTAGATCCCTTTCACACGTACTGCTGTCCAGTTTTAAACATGTCCTTGTTTGTATCTGTAGAATGCTAGAATTCATGCAATAGGTTCAGAAGCCACTGGGACCTGGTGTATAAAACCCCGTTATCATTTACCTAAGAGATTTGACAGAAAAACTTTTTTTTCAGCCAGCAAAACAAGATTCCACTGAGTAAGAACATAATAAACTGACACACCTTGACCATTTTCATATGGTGTCGCTAAAATGTGATACCTGCAGGTTGTAGTCGTTTCAGGGGCCACGATTCTGCAGAACGTCATCACCATCCAGTAGCTGTCCTGTTGCAAGCATCACTAGAACACTGTATTTCAACTCTGAAAAAATTTTGCCGTGGATACTGGATGGCAATGAGATTGTGTGGAATCACAAAGAAACAAGAAACACTAAACACAGAAACACTAAAATACAAAAAATACATCATGCAAGCTTTTGAAGCTTCACTGGCTTCTTTGTCAGGTAAACATGTTAAAAATCACACGGGAATAGAGAAGCAACAATGTTAGAGTCACAGGCCTATTTTTGTCTCGGATGTCAGTTAAGATGACGTAGAGCAGTGGTTCTCAACCTGTGGGTCCCCAGATGTTCGTGGACTTCAGCTCCCAGAAGCCCTGAGCATTGACCATAGTGGCTGGGGCTTCTGGGAGCTGAAGTCCACGAACATCTGGGGACCCACAGGTTGAGAACCACTGACGTAGAGGGATATTAATGCCGGCAGAGGTTGCTCCCCTTTTGGCCATGTGGGGACCAGAGACAAAGGACAATGAAAGACAAAGTCAATGTTGCCTTTTGTCCCTGGTCCCCACATAGGACTACAGTGGATCTAGGGCACAGTTTTCTTCCCTGAGGTTCTCTGAGGGCACAAAGATTGCCAAAAATGCAAAAACCATAAACCAAAAACAAGATGGCTGAAATTTCCATTCTGGTCTGGGGAAAAATAGGTCCTTTTTATATTAAATGGTGAAAAGGGGTTGCAACCTGGCCAAAAATGGAACTATTGCTCCACCTGCTTAGATTGGGGAAGAAAAGTTTGAGAGGTTTTATGATACAGCCGTCCTTAAATATTAGGAGGTATGTCATGTAGAAGATGGAGTAAAGTTGTTTTCTGCTTTGAGATACTAGGACACGAACCAGTGGATTTCAAATATAAGAACAATGATTTCCCCTAAACATTAGGAAGAACTTCATAAAGCTAAGAGCTGTTTGACAGCGGAATAGACTGCCTCTAAAGGAAGTGGATTCTCCTTCTTTGGAGTCTTTAAACAGAGGTTGGATGGCTGCCTCTCAGGGATACTTTCCTTATAGATTCCTACATGGCCCTCGGAGACGCTTCTAATTCTGTGATTCTGTGAGGCAGCATGATGTAGTGGTCTGAGGACTGGCCTAGTTCTCTGGTAGACCTTATTCACTCATGGAAACCCACTGGCTGATCCTGGGCAAGCCAAACTCTGCCTCAGAGGAAGGCAATGGCAGGACCCCTCTAATCAAATCTTGCAAAGAAAACCTCATGATAGACTTAACTTGAAAATGACTTAATGGCACACAACAGCAACAATGACTACAACAGCAACTTTAGCATGTGAATTGCCTGGCCAGAAGAGTAGCAAGCTTAATGTTCAAGGGCCATAATAAGAGCCTGGGAGTCACGTGCACCCCCATAGTAACATTTTTTCCCGCCACTAATTTGGACAGATTAGCCTTTTGAGCTGGAAGGACAGAGATTGAAGCATGCCATTCATTTGCCCCTGTTCCTTGGATATGGGCCACAGCCAGTATGAGCACCCCCTGCCCCGTGTTAGGGGATAGTGCAGGATTTGTCTGCCCATATCCTCTCACTTCCTCAGTTACTGAATACGTTGCAAACGGGCAACTTCTCTTCACTGGTGTGCTCCATCTCCTCCTTCAGCCTTTCTTAGTTTCCCCCAGGATCCCCTGCAACTTTAGTGGCAGTGCCATCAGCAGCTATGTCAGCCTTACCCATAAATGGGCCTCTGTGGCTGGCCTTCTGCCTGCTCTAACCCTGGCTCACAGGATAAAAGAAAGCGAAAGGGTACAGACTTCGTGTAAAAAATGTTTGAAGTCCCCCCTGGATTCCTCATGTTCTAAAATCCAGTGCCAAAATCTTGACTCTCCCCTCTCCCCAAATCCAGCAGCAATCTCTCCCCACTTTTCTTTACTACTTTTTCTTGGCAATGTGCTTAGTTTTACTGCTAACATTCCACTCCAGTCCCCCACAATGAAAACCTGTTTTCTTGCTGCTGCTTTGTAAAATCTGTTGTGCTTTGAGATTTGGATTCTTGCCCTCCCTCTGAGCTTCTCCACCCTCCTGCTGCCTCTTGCCTTCCTAAGGGGGAATCCATTCCAGAGAACAAACTGATACCCTCAGGCAGTCCTTACTGAACCTTGCTGTTGCCAGTTAAGACTCAAAGCTTTTGTTCTGTTTAAATTAAAGCTTTTTTGAGCTATGCGTTTTCCCCTTGTTCCCCATCTGCCGCCCCTTCCTTTAAATAGAAGAGGGGAACCCACAGAACATACTCATATTTGCAGATTTTCTCAACACAGTTCATTGTATAAGGTGTCTGTTAAGTCTATTCTTTATTTTTTGCCAGTTCTCCTCAAGATAATAAAAGTCAATTGGCACTGAATCAGAGCTCCTTAGATGTGAGGTGGCAGCAAGGTTGACTCCAAGTTGCCCTATATTCTACCCTTATATACTCAGATTGGTGCCATAGGAAGGGGAAGATAGTTTCCTCATTGTTGGATCCAGAAAAATGAAGGGAGGCCATTCTCTGAAATGGAATCCGGTCCATTCTGCAGTCCATTTTAGAGCTTTGTGGAACGCAAGAAAACATACTGAGTTGCCGTATAACAGTTCTCCAAAGCTGGGAAGCCTGTTTTTCAGAACGTGCAAATTAATTCACATAATATGTACATACATGGTGGCATGCTTGTCTCTCTGTAGATTCCACCACTGTTTCAGTCTCGGAACTAATCCTATTGTATGCACTCATCTGAGAAAGTCAATATAGTTATGGTTAGAGTGCTAAGCCTGAAAAATACACATACGCACATTTCTATATAGCTACCACACAGAGAGAGACAAAAAAATATGTATTTACTATGGACATTGCTTAGATGTAAGGTCCCTTTAACTGAGTACAACGTGTCTGAGCAAGCAATTCAAACAGCAGTACCAGAGGCAGGAATCGTGATCCTCCAGCTGATACTTGTCTCCAACTCCCAGCTTTGCTCACTGTTGGCTTCTCTGGCTAGCACGCAGCAATTTGCAAAGTCCATGGCAGTTCCCAGCCCTGGGCTCTACCAGTAACAAAATGGGGGTGGCAATGGTAGGGCAGCCAAATCCTCTGTTAAGTAGCTATACTGTAATTTAGGTTCTGACTTAAAATGATGGGATTTACTTTACGTGGCAGTTTTTTTATCTAGCAGAGTACAACATCTACAGTTCAGTCCTAAGGATGTGCCGTTTCCACACAAGACTATTATAGTGCTATTATTCCACTTTCAACATCCTATGGAATCTTGGGGTTTGCAATTTAGGGAGGGGCCTCAAAAACTCTTCCCTAAACTGCAAAACCCAGACTTCCATAGGATGTTGAAAGTGGCATAATAGCACTATAATAGTCTTGTGTGGAAACGGCCCACTCAGACATAAATCCCATTGAGCTCAATAGGCCTTAATGCCTAGCAAGCATATTTAGGCAAGTATTCTGTCCTATAGCCTTTAAAAATGTAACTGTGTTATATTTTATAGTGATTTTATTTGAAAATTGAGAATTAGTGAATGCTCTCCACCTTCACAACATATATGTATTTTTTTAAAAAAACAAACAAAAAAACCCTCCAGCTGAGCTTGGAGGAAAAAATAGTGGATGGCAGAGAAGGAAGGGGAAAGCAAAGTGGCGAATGTCAAATATTTAACCATATAGAAAGATCTGTTAAGAATTACATTTTTATACTTTCCATTTTGATCGATTTTATTTAATATATTTAGCATTACTGGAAGTGGGGCAGGTAGGAGAAGAGTCCCAGCACTTTTCACATCTGACTATACACAGATCCCACTGATTCACAGCAGTCACCAAATCTGCACCATTACTATGGCTCCATCCTAACTGGTCCCTCCCAAGACAACATAAGAAAGCAAAACACACGCACACACACTGTTGTCAGTAGGTGGGGCTGAAGACACTAAAACAAGATTAGATCCAACCACAGCTGGAGCTGTTGCCAGTTGCCACCATTCTGTTGCACTGCTCTGCTCCCAGACCTGATCTGCTATCTCCTTCCGTTCAGTACAAAGCTAAATAGTTGAAGAGAGACAAAACAGCTAAAGAGAGACAAAAGAAATAACTTGTTCACGTGGAGCAATGTTGTGGAATTCATTACCAAAAATGTGGCAATGGATACTGACCTAAGGTTAGGGGTGGGATGAATCCAGAATTTTCTGAATCCAGATCCAAATCCTTAGAAGATTCTAGGAATCTTTCGAATCCTTTTTTAAAAAAGGGTTAAAGAAAGCACTTCTACTGAAAAGTGTTTTTGAAACAGAATTTGACATCTTTGTTTAATGAAAAACAAATTAAAAAATAGTTTTCAGTCCAGGAAAACATACCCATACTTCTTATTAAGAAGATGCAAATGCAATTGAGATGTTCATCTACTGCATGAAGTGCATAAGTCTCAAATCGAAAGTATAGAGATTATTACTTTTCAGAGGGAGGCAGCCAAAGGGACAGATAGCAGGAGCGGACACGGGCAGCAGGAGTGAGCACAGGCAACAGTCCCGGGCACAGGCAGGCTTCGGCACGTGCACACAGCTTTAGAGTTTCATGCCAATTTTTAAAAACATGGGTGAGCTCAGGCCCTGGGCCTTGCCCACTCCTGCGGGTCTGATATAGGGTGGTCTGCTCTCTCAGGCCATGGAGCGTGCAGGGACGCAGCGATAGCTGGCCTTGCAAGCTCCTGTGGGCCTGATCCGTGACGGTCCGCTCGGTCAGCACTTGTGCTGGCGGAGGCTGTGGGACATACAGGAAAACGGCCATCGCCAGGCCTGCACGCCCCTGCTGGCCTCGTCTGGAGTGCCCATGTCGACGGAGGCCCCAAGACGTGCAGAGAGCTGGCCATCAACTGCAGGCGCAGGATGCGAAAGATTCTGTTCACCTATTTTGGTGCCTGCATTCGGATCCCCGAATCTCAAATCCTTGCCGAAGATTCAAGGATTTGCGGATTTGGTTCGCCCATCTCTAAAGATGAACTCTACAGCTTTTAAGCGAAGAACCTCCTGGACCCACTTCATCCAGTCTGACGTTTTGCTCTTTCTGAGCAGGAGTAAATATAAAACAGTTTCTTGTCTCAGTAGAACTTTTCTGGAGTGACATGGTCTACCAGGGCTCTAGTATGTCTTCAGTTTTTGGTCCTTCTCTTCTGACTCTTGACTTTTTTCCCCCAACTCACCCTCTCTTACTGAGTGTACTTCAGTTCTGGTTCTTGGCACTTGGCTCAGTCCAGACTGCTGTTCAGAGATAAAAGTTAGATAAATGCATGGAAGAAAAGCCTATTGATGGTGATTAGCCATGGAATATCAGTGATCAGAGGCAGTATTCCACTGAACTGGATCAGGAAACTTCATGTCCCACGTGTCAACTTTGACAAGTATCTAGTTGGATTATCTTCAGACAGGTTGCTGCACTACCCGTGGTCTCATCCAGTAAAGATGTTATTTCCATGCCAGTGTGTTCTCATTCTTTGAACCATGACAGGTTAATACCACAGCCCTTTTATACTCAAGAGAGTGTCTAACTTACCGGTTCCATCTAAATGAAGGAGAGCCTTATTCTGAAATGCCCACCATAGGTTTTGGGATCCCCTGAGGAATAATAGCTGTGCTCTTTGCACAATAAGGGGCTTAATCTTAGTGGCTGCAGCTTCGTGCTCAGCTGAAGGCAGGAAAACCCAGTCCCTCCATGGCAAATAAAAGTACATTAAAAAGTCATTTAATCATGGGTATAAGAGCTGACGAAATACACGGTATGTTGGGATGGTTTATATTAGTGTCATTAACTCCTGTATTTTGGAATAAGTCCCAGATGAAGAATTATGCTGAAAGGACGATTTCACTAATGGAAGCCTTTCTCTACTGAATGCAGTTCTTTTGCCTTTGATATATTTTTAAAGAACCACTTACTGCAAACTCTCTGTGGTGTAGGAAAGTGTCAGATTACAACAGGCTATGATTACAATATAGGCAGTACATATCTTGCTTTAGGCCAAGACAGCTAGGAGAGGTGTTAGAAATACTTAATATTAGCTGCCTTGAAACCTAGCTTGTTCTGATTTTTTTAAAGTGAGTCTAACTTAATTTTACGTTAGATATACACACTGCCAGATTGCTTCCAGATTTACATTAAGAATAACAATGCTTTGTTACACTAGATGTGGCCAAAAGTCTAAGTAGGCAACAGTTCTGTTTCCCACAATGGCCAGCCAGAGGACCTTTGGGAAACTTGTAAGAAGGCCACGGTCTGTGTGGGAATTGGCCTCACTTCTTGTTTGACAGCACAGCGGTGATCATAGTCATGATTTCTTTCAATAGGGGAGCTCTGTTTTGATTGCAGCTGCGTGCCGGTGTTGTGCAACCTACTATCCCACTGGCTGTTTGTTGGTGGGCCATATCAAGCCATCTGTTCTTCTTTCTTGGGTTCCTTTTCTTGAAACTACATAGGTAAAAATACCTGCTTCAATTGAGCTACCTTTCCTAAATCCCACCTTCATTTTCTTGTTGTTTTTATCCGTAGCGAGTTGCAGGACTTTTCTGTTATTCCACGTGGAAATCTATGCGTATTTAAATGCATTTTGTCTCACATGTGCATTACTTTATGCACACACACACATACACACACACACCAATGTTTAGGTATATTTTTCCAGTTGGGTGCAATTGGGCCATTAAGATTGCATATAGTATACATTGGTGTTTTTTTTTCTTCCAAACTTTATTCTTCCAAAACGCCCTCTAAGCATTCTAAATTCTTATAATGAGGGCATGTTTCTTCCCACAGCAATTCTTGGGGATCAGGGAAACACCATTGTGATGGAGATGGTTGAATCAAAACTTCTTTTCCATCTCTACTTGAAACTAGACTTTGACTATGCAGCCTTTCAAGCAGCAGCCATAGAGAGATGATCTCTGAAAGGTTTCAAATACATGACTGTCCTTTGTAATATAGGTTAAATAGACTTTAAGGTGTGTATGCGTGTGTATGTACCTTCAAGTTACTTGTTAACTTATGGTGAGGTCCTGTTAATTCGGACTGGCGATGATTCTCTTTTGTTTCAGAGAGAAAGAGGCCTTTATGAGTCTTGATAGCCAAGAATCTTTTTTTTTTAATCAAAGGTACTATGAATGGAACTTCTGACTTGTACAATATCCATAACATAAGAATAAGTGCTGAATTTAACAGCACAATTAGTATTTTGGCACCTCCCAAGACTTGTTACATGAAGAAACACATGACTACCTTCATGGAAATACACACATTTGCACATTTACAAGACATTTTTGAGCAGTAAAGTATGTACAAAACAGGGCATGTGTTTGTAAATGGGAATGGTTAAATATGCAGAGTTGAAAAAATATGCACAAACGTTTAGGAAAAAAATTCAAATTAAGTAAAATGTATAAATAAATGCATACATTAGGGAAAATGTGCAAATCAATGTACAAATTAGAAAAAATATAAAAAATGTGTACAAATTTCATTACAGTAAGAGCAAACAAAGAAAGCCAGTGTGGTATAAGGGTCTGAGCATTGACTATGACCCTGGAGACCAGGGGTTGGATCTCCGGTCAGCCATGGAAACCCACTGGATTACCTTGGGCATGTCACACACTCCCAGTCCCAGAAAACCAGAGGGGAGTCTGTGAGTTTTGACCACAGTTTTATGGTATCACACCTCATCATGGCGGCTAGCTGAAGTTTGCTCATGCAAAGTGTCACAAGGAAAAGAAAGCACTTTTTCAGACAGTCATCAACACAAAATGTCACTTCTTGATCACAGATGGTTTGCTGGCGTACTGTTGTCGGGATGCCTTTCCCCTGTCCCTTACATTGTTCTGTTGCTACATGGCTTGGTGCTGGCAGGCTACAGTTACCTAGTTCAGGGATGGGAAAAGTGTGGTCTGCATAATACAGCCCCCAAGGCTGTTTTTGAACCCCTCTCCAAGACTTTCCAGACCCCTGCACAAATTTGTGGGTCAATTTTTTATTGTGTCCCAAATAATGGTCATCCCTCATCATACCTTTGGGGACTTCTTGGTCCCTTCTTTCTCTGGAAGGGCTTCTTAAATCCTTGGAGGGAGCTTTTTTTAAAAAAAAACATCAGGACCTCTAAGAATGGATCCTGCAACATATCTTGAGAGTATCAACGCTTGGGGGGCAAATCTCTCTGAAACCAAATCCTAGAGTGCTCAACTGGAAATAAGCATTGATTAGAAATAATGTGAGGAAGATGTTGAAAGTACCAAATTACAACAAAATGGCCATTAGCACCCCCCAGAGCCTTTGGGCTCTGGTGGGGAGTGCCAATGGCCATTTTGCTGTAGTTTGGGGAGTGTTGTTGGCTATTTTGGGGTTAAAATAAAAGAAGTAGAACCTCAAATGTGTGGTGGAGGGTAACAAAAATGGGATTTCAAAGATCCATTAGATCCCCAACCCTTAGTAGTTTCCCATCTCTGCTGTAGTTACTCATTTTCAATCTATAAGAACCCTCTTCTCCCCTTTGCCAAATTGTGGGGCATTTCTCAAAACCATGTTGCCCAATCAGAAGGTCTGATTTATGAGAAGGGCATCTAGAGATGTTTAGAGAGTAAGAGCGGGGGAGGAAAGGAGGGAGAAGAAGAAAAATATATATATATTGTGGCTGGGGAAGCATTTAAGTGGGAGGCAGCCCTAGCTGTTGTATTACTTAGGCCTCTGTCACCTGTGATGACCCATGAGAATGGAGCGTATTGACTGCTTGTCACTCAACGGCATTCAGCAGATTGCTCTGACACAGCTTGTGAGGCTTCTGATAATAGCCAGGTTAGTAGCCTTGGCAGCAACCCAAGGGAAAACTTCCTGTACCTGCTATTTGGCAGCTTTTCATTCATGCAGACTTGGAAGAGTGAAGGTTGATTCCCCCCACTGCAAAAAAAAAAAAAAAAGGAGGGGGATTTACATTGTGATCTCCCCTCCCCTTTCCTTGTTATACAGGCTTCCATCACTGTATTGATCTAAATGCACCCACTCTCCCCCAATTTCAGAAGCTAAGCTCCTGTGTGAATGAATAGTCCTTGGATGGATGTCAGATCAGCAAGGAATACAAGGAATCCCTAGCTGGCACTGGGAAACAGCCCTGCCTGGAAACCTGGAGAGCTATGGCTGTGAGTCATAGTTGACATACTGGGCTAGGTGGAAGACTAGCTGGACTCAGAATAAGTCAGATTCTGTTGCGGGGTTTTCCCTATATATTTGCCAATGTTTTAGGAGCAAAGATGTGAATATGCTTGTGACCTCTCACACAGCAAGCACTATTGGCCAAACCACTGGAACCATAAGTATATACTCTTCAACTACCCTGATTTGCCAGGAACGGTCCTGATTAATCTTCCGTTATCCCACTTTTTCATCTGCTTTTAAAATGTTCCAGTTTCTTCCTCCTCCCCTCACTTTCCCTCATTGCCTTCAATGTAGTTCAGCTTCACCTGTGAAATGTTGGGAGGGTAGATATCTTTTATTCATGTTGGTAACAGCTGTAGGTGTTGAATTTGAACACTGCTGAGTGGTAAGAATTTCATCCAGGTTCAAGTTTTGTGTGCTACTGAAACTTTCCAAAATGTAGAAATTTCTCCATCAATTTGATTGACGGAACTTGAGTTTGAAAAGAAATTGAATGTTGTAGAAAGGCAGAAATCACAAATTCACCCATCTATGGTATGGCTTTTCTCTGTTAAACAAGTGAAGACAGCATATTACTTTAAGAGATGCTAGAGAAAGTCTCAACGCGGTGGGCCAGCCTGATGACTTACCTAGTGATCTTTTAGAGGACCATTCAAATGTTACCTCCCCATCTACCCCCTACTTATAAGACTATTAGGCTCTTTCTAGCAAAGCAAACCTTACTAGAGCCAACCTTTCAGATCATCTATTTCATTTTGCCAGTGCTGACATTTGTCCCTTGACACTAGTCTTCTCCCATACCTTTTGTGGGTATTTAAGGAGTCTCCTTGGTTTTAAGAGGGAATTACAGCTTTGCAAATAGTTGGCTACAATTGCATGTTCTCTTGGAAGGCCTAATCATTCCCACAGTAATGTAAAGGGCTGGGGTACACAAATAAGACTGTAGCTCAAAATGGTGCCACTGAAAAATGAGAATGAAAGCATCAAGATGCAGAAGAAAGCTTCAAAGGTTGACAGAAGTATGAAAAATCTCAAGGGAAAACAAAGCTTAAGGGGACAACCCACTTCACACATACACACACACACACAAGCCCAGTGAGGGCTAAGTACCCTCAGTGGTTGCAGAACAGGATGGCCAAAATCCAGTTGTTGTCTTAACAAGTGTGTAAGGTCCCCTACTGAAGTGTCTGGACACTTTTGTCCAATGTGGAATGGTTGTGTACCTCTTCCTGAGTTCTGTGGGGCCAACTATAGCCATTTCCGCACTATACTGTGATAGTGCTGTTATTCCACTTTCAACATCCTGTGGAATTCTGGGGTTTGTAGTTTACTGAGGCCAAAGAGCTCTCTGGCTGAGAATTCTCAATGCCCCTCTTAAATTCCAAACCCCAGGATTCCATAGGATGTTAAAGTGGAATAGTAAATGAGGTACCTCATCAGGTACTTTGAAATGAGGTACCTCATCTGGAATACTGTGTCCAGTTCTGGCACCTCAACTCAAGAAGCATATCGACAAGCTGGAGTGTTTCCAGAGGAGGGCAACCAAAATGGTGAAGGGTCTGGAAACCATGAAATCCTATGAGGAGTGGCTTAGGGAGCTGGGGATGTTTAGCCTGCAGAAGAGAAGGTTAAGAGGGGACACGATAGCCATGTTTAGTATTTGAAAGGATGTCATGTAGAGGAGGGAGCAGGCTTGTTTTCTGCTGTTCCTGTGGACTAGGACAAGGAGCAATGGATTCAAGCTGCAGGAAAGGAGATTCCATCTAAACCTCAGGAAGAACTTCTTGACAGTCAGGGCTGCTTACTAGTGGAAAATGCTGCCTCAATGGAATGTGGTGGAGTCTCCTTATTTGGAGGTTATTAAGCAAAGGCTGGATGGCCATCTGATGGGAGTGCTTTGATGGTGTGTTCCTGCATGGTAGGGGGTTGGACTGGATGGCCCCTCTGGTCTCTTCCAACTCTATGATTCTATGATTCAATGATAATAGCACCGTAACAGTGTAGTGCAGAAATGGCCTATAATTGAATATTGCAAGCACAATCACAGTTTTAATTTCCAATGTACATTTTTAAGAACAAGAAAACAATTTATACATTAAATGAGACACATATGTCCTGTTTCCAAAGTTCCAAGCATCCAGTGAGGTACCAGTACAGGTCTTGATTGCAGGACTCTTCTGCTTGTGCGTAACGGTACTGCAACATTTGGATGCAAATCTAAATGCCTTAAATATAAAAAGTAAAAAATAGAAGCAAATGCAATATAGGCAAGGAATACTCAAGATGTTTTTGCCGGTTTCTTCCTCTGAAATATAGCCTACAGCACCTGGCATTCCTAGGTGGTCTCCCATCCAACCACTAATCAGACTTGACCCTGATTAGCTTCTGCTGGAAATCAGGATATTGGCCATTTTTGGGAAAAGTATGAAAGCTAAAACAGTTAGGAATCAGCCTTCTTTTAGCAGAGCAGCAGATATGCATGCCCCAATCTCATATTATTCCCTGATCTGAAATGGACTCAAAATTAACAAGACAGATATAGGTTGCCGTGGGTTTTCTGGGCTTAGAGGCCGTGTTCTAGTAGTATTTGCTCCTGACATTTCGCCTGCATCTGTGGCTGGCATCTTCAGAGGATTTGGTAGCATGGAAGTGAGATAGAGTATATATACTTGTTTCCTCCTGCCCAGGAACTACACAAGTATATATACTCTGTCTCACTTCCATGCCACCAGATCCTCTGAAGATGCTAGCCACAGATGCAGGTGAAACATCAGGAGCAAATACTACTAGAACACGGCCTCAGAGCCCAGAAGATCCACAACAACCTATAGTTTCCAATCGTGAAAGCCTTCGACTTTACATCAAGATGGCATGTTTCAGACTTAGAAAAAAAAGTTTACTAATAGCTTTTATATTTACATATGCATGGAGAGCCTACATTCTACCTAACTAGTGAAAAGATTGGGTGAAAGAAAGAACTTTATTCTTAACTTGCCATCTTGTTAACAGAGAAACAAAAGGGTAGCAAAGCATGGCTGAAGGAGGGGAGAGAAAATGGAGTAAGAACTGGAAGAGGAATGGTAGAAAATGAGAAGGAGAGACCCTAGAACTTTCCAGAACTTTCCTGGATTACATGGTCTAGTTACTTTGATACACAACGGTATTTTTGACCATGCATTTCAGCGGATGGGAAGAGCAAATGGGGAGTCTTTAGATAAGATAAACAGAAGGATTTCACAAGCAGGAAATCTACAGGCAGGGTTTCACATGCAGGAAATTAGTCCTATCTAAACTCCAACTGCTCTAATAGCAAGACAAGGAAATGTGACAAAATGCTGAAATTTTCCAACAGCTTCCATATTCAGACAGGATCTGCAGCCTTTAGGTTATTTAGGCTCTGTGTGTGTGTGTGTGTGTGTGTGTGTGTGTTTGCATGTGTGCCTTAAAGTTGCCTGTTGATTTATGGTGACTCCATGAATTTCTTAGGGTTTTTTGGGGGGAGGGGGGCAAGGAAAAACTCAGAGGTGGTTTTGTCAGTTCCTTTCTCTAAAATGCAGGCTATACACAACTGAAAATATCACTATCTTATTCAAAGTGAAAAGGGCTATTCCTTAGTCCTGGCAACTGCAGCTCCCTTGCAGCTCTAGGGCCATTTCCACACTGGACTGTTATAGTGCTATTATTCCACTTTCAACAAAAGGCCCTCCCTAAACTGTAAACCCCAGGATTCCATAGGATGTTGAAAGTGGAATAATAGCATGTCTAGTGCAGAAGTGGCCTAGCTTTTCTGCTCCTTCTGAACTCAACCAGCAAATGCAAACCAATCATCATGGCGGTGACACCTACATTCAGTCCAAGGTTGTAGAAACAGAGTTGCATATTCCATATCACAGAGCACATTTTGCTTTCCATGTGCAAATACACAAGTATATTTGGTTACTAGCTGTCACAATTCACTAATGAGGCATCATTCTGCTACCTCCTTCTGAGTCCATGGTATATGTTAAGATGCATGACCTCAGTGTAAGACCTTAGCCTGTGTGTCTATAGAGAAAAAAAAGGTGAGTAGTGCAGAAGGAGGGGTGTAAGAGAACATCTTTGAAGAGGACATGACTGCATGGTTGGCACACTGAAAAAGAAAGCTGCACACTCCGACACCGGTTTACAAGTTCTGTTGGCCACTTTCCAAACACTGGTTTTTGTACCAGGGGAAAATATATGACTTTGATATCGTTTTGTGCCTTCAAGTTGACTCCGACTTATGGAAACACCTCACAGGATTTTCTTGGTAAGATTCATTCAGAGGAGATTTGCCTTCCTCTGAGAGATTATGTCTTGCCCAAGGTCACTTAGTGGTTTTCATGGCTAAGTGGAAATTTGAACCCTGGTTTCCCAAGTCTTAGTGAAATAGTCAAACTGTTACCAAAATTGGTAAACTTGTATATATTACTATATTACCCAGAGTTGCCTGAGATTTTTCTTCTCATAGGTTATATTTGTTTGAAAGATTTGAGATCCTGTGTCTGTAATTCCCCAAACTGTCTTGTCCAGTACTTGTAACTTTTCCCCATATTCCCCAATCCAGTTTATATTCAGAGTTATTAACATACAGAGGTTGGGTTCCTGAGGGAATGCACTGCCCTCCTCCTTGCTGCTAGGCCTCATCTCCATAACAGCCGGCCTGTTCAAGACAGACACAGTTGACTGAAGCCCAAGAACTCCCTGGCTGAGAATTTTAAAGGTCTTTCCCTAAGCGGCCAACCTCAGGATTCCATAGAATCTTCTTAGGCAGCCAATCATATGAGATCTTTGCCTGACACAAACAAACTTTGACTTTTATATATTAGATAACTTAGAGGTGGAGTGCAGTAGATACTGTGGGATGTCACCTTGTGCCTTAGCAGATGAGTCTACCTGCATGAGGTGGCTTAGGGTTATCCCATTATTACTGGTACACAACATGAGGCAGAAGAATGGAAACCTATTACTGCAGCCAACCTTAGTTATTGGGGCACTGTCCACAAACAAACAATTATACAAAACTGCTTAACAATCCTTCCATATGTGTTGGACTAGATTTCCCACTATCTCCATTAAGCAAATCTGCTGCCTGAGTGATTACTGTAGATTAGCACATGTGGAGATGAGCAGGAATTGCTATAGGCCTTCTCTATGAAATTTTACATTTTTCCCTAAGACCCATGCAAAAGAAGCTGAAACTGAGACCCAGAGATCCTAAGACTGGACAGACCTAGATTAATTACAATGACCATTATGCCAGGTCACCGAATTTCTTTATTCTTTGTCCCCAAACAAAGTTATATTGCTGAGTCAAGAGTCTCTTAAGTGTCTTGGGGCATTTCTTCCTATTCATCTCCAGTTTATCCCTTGACAGCGTAAACAATTATGAGATAAAAGCAAATTGAAAGGTGTGTGTGTGTAGCCTTTTAAAAACCAGGAAGGCAATTAACATAATATAGAATGTTGACAAGTAATACCAAAGCAGAGGAAGATGTAAATTGATTAGCCATTATGTCTTTATGTGTGCTTAGCTTGCGGGGAGAAAGAAAATAGCAGAACAATATATTATTTCAGCACAGAGAGCTCTGAGTTTGAGTTTAAGTATGTCTCTGTGAAAGTTTATTTAATTCACAGAACCGGCAATAATTTACACCTAATTAAATTTTGTCAACTAAATAATTCTGTCTCATGTTGCTTTCCATGGAATAATGTAAGCAGTTTCGTCTTTACTCTCAAAATAGCTGTAAATGTCACATTAATTTTGTTGACACTAGCAACGTCTTGAAAAGTCACTTGGCAAGGTAATTTGTTAACAAAATATGTTACGGCTGACAGTGAAGCAAGAAAGGTGGTATGAAAGGATAATGTCAGCACTGTAGGGCTGAACATCTTGCTTCTTGCCTTATAGCTCCTTTGGATGTGTAAAATATAACCGGTCACTGAATGCTCACAACAAACTGAAGAAAGAAAGTGTGCTAAAGAAATGTAATATTTCAGTGACTATATTCACTGGTTGCATTTCTGAGCTTTCTCCTGCATAAGCCTGCTCAGAGTTTGAGATCTTTAGACGTCTTTTTGTATGTCCCGCTAGCACAAAAAGCTAGGTGGAGGCTGTTGAAACACCTGGGATTTGTAGAACTCTCTCCCAAAGGGATACAGACTGGCTCTCTCCTTGTTTTGGCAAAATACAACAAAATCTAGTATCCACAGAAGAGCAATAGCTTTATTGTCCAACTGCAACGTGGGAAGAGGTAACTAATGGACAGGGACCTAATTCTTTGAGGTTTTTATGTTTGGCAAAGGAAAAGTTATTTCATTTGGACTGCAATTGACAAGTTTTACCTATACAGCACCTAAACATTTTTCCAGATGTAACATGAGGAAATCAGAGTTCTCTGCTAAGAAAGGTGCAGCTAGCTTCAAACAGAACAGGGGCAGCCTGGATCTCAAGGAAGTTACTTCGCTGTTGCAAATAGAGTTAATACTTTATTACCTGTCTTTTATTGCCCTTTGTTCCAGTCCCCACATGGCCAAGAAGGAGAGTGGCCTCTGCCTGCATTGAGATACCACCTAGACCATCTTAACTGGCAACAGAAATAACATCTGAGACAAAATATAGGCTTGTGATTCTAACATCATCACTTTTCTTCTCCAGTATTTTAACATATTTAGCCAGTGAAGCTTTGAAAGCTTACATGATGCATTTTCTGCATTTTGGTTGACTAGTATATAAGTATCCCTCTTTTTTGGATTTTGGATGTTGTTGTGTTTGGCTGCATGGCCATCACAGCTATTCCTGAATATGTCTGCTTGTTTTTGGTAGCAGTCTATCTAGTTGCATAGAGATGTGGGGGCGGGGGATTCACCCCAGGTGGGAATGTTTTTGGGGCATCCCAGCCTATAGCCACACCCCCGCGTGCCCTGGCCACACCCTCACGCAATGCAGCCATACCCCCTCATGCAGTGGCCACGCCCTTCATGCCATAGCCCTGCTCTCTTTCATCCCCCCCCTCCCCATACTCCAAGCTCCACCACTGAATCTATACGATCATATAGAGAGAAGGGATACAGAAAGAAATAGTGAAAGCTTCAATTCTTTAATTTTGGAATTAATTTTAGGAAAGTTCATAGTTGAACATTGTGATAGGCTTTGTGTGCAGAAAGTCCCATGAGCGTTCCTTAGAGCTTCTGTCTGAAAAAAACTGAAGTCAGTGTAGATAGCACACGGCTCTATGGATCAACCTTGGCATAAGGCAGCTTCCTTAAGGAGTGGCAGAGTTTTCAATGCAACCCCCACCTTCTCCAGGTAAGAAGTCTGCAGACTTGGAGAACTACTTTCAGATATTGTTGATAATACTTGCGTGGATGGAACAGAGGGAGGGACAGTAGTTTAAAACAGGAAGGCCCTGCTTTTGGACGCCCCATTATCTTATGACTCGCTCTCTTGGTGCTTTGAAATTAAGGGCAAGTTCCATTAGTTCAGCATGGGGTCCCCTTTTTTGTCAATTCTTCTTACCTACAGAGGCTTGCTTGGAACCACACATGTGCTGCTTGCAAAGTGAGTTCAGAGGGGAGAAAAAAAGGTGCCAAGCCTCCTGAGAGACTTTACAAGCAGCACACGCAGTTGTTTCCAAGCAAGCCTCTATAAATCCTTCATGTTCCCTACAGCAGATAGATGGGTTCCACTTTTCAACCATTTCTACTTTCTGACAGTGCTCCAGTCCCTCACCTGTCAGATAAGTGGGGGAAGCCTGTAATGGAGTCTGTGTTATATATGAAGAAGGTCCATGCATGATCATAGTTGTTGCCAGTTAAAAGGTTTTATTAGCATGTGGCAGAGAAGGAAGATCTGAGGCCTTGGGGAGCCACTGTCATTTACAAGCTTCCTCAGGGAGGACATTCTTTAAGTGCTGGACCTCATGTTTTCATGTAAAAGGTTTAATCCTGGACATTTCAAGAGAAAACTAGGAAAAGACTCATGTCTGAAAGCCTGGAGAGCCACTTCCAGTAAGTGTAGACTAGAGCTGGGAGTCATCTGGTCTTCCACAGTTTTGTTGGTCTGCAGCTACCAGCATTCTTCACTATTGGCTGGGCTGGCTAGAGTTCATGGGAGCTGCAGTTCAACAATGTCTGGAGGGCTTTATGATTCCTACTCCTTTCATAGACAATTCTGAGCCAGATGGACCAGTACTCTGTGAGAGCTTCAGATGGTCTTTTGAACCAAAATTAAGGAAGAGTATGATGAAAAAGGAAATGAATGGGATAAGAAGTGGATGGAATGGAATTCAAAGCCAAGGAACTGAATTCAGATGGATTTGAATGGAGAAAATTTAGCCTCTAAAGATGTAGATGTAATAATCATAAGGGAAGGGAGATGATCTGCTCTGGTGATTGGAGGAAAGAGCTCTGGAAATACAACTTTAACAACAAACAGAACATAATGCTCTCTAGCATCAAAATGAGAGCTGTGGGTTGTGTTTGTATTCACAGAAACAGTGGGGGAAATAAAAACATGGTGGTCTACTTTCGTATGACAAATGAATCCCACATGTGTGCAATATGTTCTGAAGGGAACAGCTTTGATCGCTCTCCCCCTCTCCACATTCTTCTGGAAATCTGGCTGTTAAATGTCACAATCAAAGCAGGCAAGTGCTGAACACTTTGGAAAATCTGGTCTTCATTTTGAGAGCTGAGCTATTGGCAGAGGGAGGGGGAAACTAGCCAAAATAATGGGTGTCGGGTGTCTGGCCCACACAGATGTCTTTCCAAGCAGAATTGTAATCTTGTGTTGAAAACAAGGATGCCAATTTGCATGCCCCCACCCCACCCCCACCAACACCAAGTCAAATTCTGGATATCTGAAAGATAAGATTGGTATTATAAGAGATAAATAAGTTGTAAAAGAAAAAAAATTCTCTAGGGGATTAATTTCATTTTTGCTCGAACTGAGATCCCACTTGTACGTTTTTAAAATAAGGGCATGTGGCACGGATCATCTTAGAATGTACCATTTAAGGATGCAGATGGAGGATCATATATTTTGATGCTCTCTAACTTCAAAAACCTCACAGCACATGGGAAGCGTCAGGAAAGCTGCCCTGGCGTATGGCTCTTTGGATTTGGATTATACTGCATAGTTATCTGACAGCCCAGATGCAGGTTATCTGAACAACTGTACTCTGCCGTGTGCGCCCGCCTGTGTTCTGAGACCTCTCTGTCCTACCACCTCCAGAGGCAGATCTGGTCTAGAAGCCATGAAGCCCTATGAGAAGTGGCTTAGGGGGCTGGGGATGTTTAGTCTGCAGAAGAGAAGGTTAAGAGGGACATGATAGCCATGTTTAAATATTTGAAGAGATGTCATGTCAAGGAGGGAGCAAGTTTGTTTTCCACTGCTCCAGAGCCTAGGAAGGAGCAGTGGATTCAAGCTGCAGGAAAGGACGTTCCACTGAACCTCAGGGAGAACTTCCTGATGGTCAGAGCTGTCCAGCAGTGGATTCTTCTGCCTCAGAGTGTGGTGGAGTCTCCTTCTTTGGAGGTTTTTAAGCAGAGCCATTTGCTAGGGGTGCTGTGAGTGTGTGTTCCTGCATGGCAGGGGTTTGGACTCAATGGCCATTGTGGTCTCTTCTAACTCTATGATTCTATGATGGGAACAAAGGAGAAGACCTTTTCAGTGGCTGCTGCTAGGATCAGGAACTCCTTACCTGGAAAGATTAGACTATGTGTGCTCCTTGCTAACCTTCCATAAGCATGTGAAGATTTGAAGAATGATTTTTTAGGGTGTGAGGAGGAGATCTTGAACAATATTTTGTATTGTCTATTTGTTGTTTTAAGTTAATTGTAACTTTTTAGCTTGTTTTAATGTATATTAATAGTTTAATTACATTTTTAACAGATGTATGATATAAATTTTTAACTGCAAAAGGCATGTAATTATTATCATTGGTGGTGGTGGTGGTGATGATGATGATGTAAATGAGAGAAATAAATTACCTTTCTGTGTTTTCCATGTCTCCCCCACCTCCATTGCTAATACTCCTATTCCCATGTTCTGCTGACTTGGATGTCCTTATTTTCCATTATAACATGAAGTCTGTGGTGTATGTGTGTCACCTATCAACTTATGGCAACCCTAGGATTTTCATAGCATTTTCTTAGGCAGGGAATATTTAGAAGTGGTTTTACCAGTCCCTTCCTCTGAAATATAGCCCACACTACCTGGTATTTGTTGGTGGTCTCCCATCCAAGTACTAACCAGGGCTGAGCTTGCTTAGCTTCCAAGATCAGACGGGATCTATTACCTTTAGGATATTTAGGCCATTCCAGTGTTTATGGCAGCACAAAACAAACATAGAATACCAGAGGGATGGGGAGTTACAATGTATGGATGCATTCCTCCACTGCCACTGTCCTTCATGGGCCAGGTAAGATCAAGGGCATTACTGCATCTCCTAGCATCACTGGATTCTTGGAAAACTTCTTGTTTTGGACTCCAGTACACAATGAGCTTGCGTTTAGCTGCACTGTTTGGAGATTTATGTGGTTGTTTTCTGTTTGTTTTTTGGTCCATATGCTCTCCCTGAAGGTCACTGATTTGGTTGGGGATAGTGCAAGCAGCTGCTAGCAATATATAGCTGCTGTCTCAGTCTCTGGAGCTCAGCAAACAGGATTGGAGAAACTGGCGTTTTTGTGAGTATTTCATAGGGGACATTGAAGGGAAAGCCTGGACAGCTGTGTCTCAATGTATATAGAATAATGAACAGATATGGTGATGAGGTTGTTGCAATGACTTGCAACATGTGTGATGTGTTTGTTTTGTTGCCAGAGGAGATGTAGCACTATATCTACAGCAAGCTGATTTCTCCACTGGAAGAGAAAGTATAGCAGCTTGAAGCCCATGTATCCACATTTCAAATTATTAAGGAGGGTAAATCTTTTTTTGAAAGATTAGAGCAAACTCTTGTGGAAGGACAAGAAATGGGAGATGCCTGTAGGCAGGAAAACAGTTCTGAAACATGGGAGGAAGATATTGAAGGAATGTGACACAGAGAAGCAGAACTATCAAGAAATATGCTTCAAGCTTGGAGCTATGCAATTGATGCCAAACTCTCCTCTTAATCAACTATTATGGCAAATAGGAAGAGGGACAATTCTCTGTCATGAGGAACAGCGGCAGTGGTGTGTGGTCCTGATACGATGTCTCAAGAAGTGTACTGTCTCCTAGGGGCAAAGGTCCATGATGTAACAGAGAAGCTGATAAGACTCATCAAGCTATTATTTCTTCCTTCTGATCCACATTAGAACAAACTATACCGCAAGATAATAGCCTTCAACATATTGCAAGAAACTATGAGGTTTTGGGAAGGAAGCTAAAGGCCATTGGGGCACAAGTTGTTATTTCATCATTCCTTCCTGTTGAAGAACATGGCCCAAGAAAAAGGAGAAGAGTGTGAAGCAAATAAGTGGTTCCATGGATGATGCCATCAAGAAAGGTTTGCTTCTTGGACCATGATCTGTATTTTCATTAAGAAGCACTTCTGGAAAGAGATGAGTTGTACCTTATAGCAGTTGGGAGGAATGCACCCTACTTGCTGGAATATAAGGCTCACTTTTTTCCCTGAAAAATACTGTTTGAAAATAGGATGCATCTTGAAAGCGAATTATGAATATTTGAGAAAAAAGTAAATTCTTTTTTATTCTCTTCTTTAACTCTCCATGTATCCACTAATTATAATTCTTCTATCAATTTTAAAAAAATTGTTTGCTAATTTCCCTTGATTTTTAAAATTATTTTCAAAGATAATCTATCCGACTGTGGGTCTACCACACCATTAAAGTCCCCCATTAAGTACTAATTTTCATATTTCAGATCCACTAGCTTCTGCTTCAACTCTCTGTAGAAGGTACCTTTTTCTGTCACCAGAGCATAGATCCCTACCACTAGTATTTTCTTGTTGTCTCTTTTAAGTTCTACACCTAAATATCAGCCCTTTCTATCCACGAATACCGTATGTGGGTCTAAATATGGTTTGATGTGTAAAACTACTACATTTTTCTTTTTCCATCCTACTGACACAAATTTCTCTCCTAAATTTTTCTGAGCTAATAATTTCACATATTTATCCTTTATTCTTATTTCCTGAAGGCATATTAGATCTACATTTTGTTTTTGAAGATAATGGAATATTAACTTTTTTTTTTAATGAATTAATTCCCTTCACGTTTCATCTAAGGCATTCCATCTTTAAACCGTACTTTACTAGCAAGCAATTTCAAATTCCAGAACTCAAAATATCCAAATTTATAAATTATAAAATATTAAATTCAAAATTCACAACTCACAGTTTCAAAATTCCAAATTTTAATTCCAAAATTCCAGATTTCAATATTATGAAATTCTAGTTAATATTTAAATTCACCAATTAATTGCAATCTAATTATTATTTACAATTTATTAGTATTTAATTTCTTATTATAAATTAAAGGTTGACTGGTTCAAGATTACAAAATACCTAATATAAATATATTAGTTACTTACTCAATAACCTACTTACCATCACTCGCTATGCTGCTATTACTTACAAATTATTACAGATTATAATAAATTACTTACAAATTACTTATTCAATTACTGCAAGTTACTTATTTACTAATCACTTACCTACTAATTAAAAATTAGTTACTTACTAATTATAGGTTACTTACTTATGGATCACTTAACAATTATTTACATGTTACTCACCTTTCTACCCTTCCCCTCCTCCTCCCCCTCCCTCTATCTCTTCTTGCTCTCTCCCTCTCCTTCTTCCCTTTCTCTTAGCTCTACTTACTTTCCCTTCTGCCTTCCCCACTCCTTGTCCAGAATATGGAGATCCAGCAGACTCACTTCTTCCTGGTGCCTCTTCTCTTCTCTTCTCTTCTCTTCTCTTCTCTTCTCTTCTCTTCCTTTCTTCTCTTCCTTCTTTTGAGTCTTCTCTTTTCCTTGGGTCTTCTCTTTCTCTTGATACGCATCATCATCACTTAAGCTTAAGGGTTCATCTTCTTGTCTTCTAAACAACTTTAATTCTTTCTTAGTTCTGTTCAGGAACTCTTTAGCCTTGTCAGTTGTGTTTATTTTATACCTTTCCTTTCTAAAGGAAAAGTTTATCCCCTCAAGTTTATCCCAGCTAAAGGATATTCCTTCTTTCTTTAGGACATCAAATAAGAACATATAGTCTTTCCTTTTTCTCAATATACGTGTTGGAATTTCTCTCAAAATTACAATTGATTTCCCATCTATTTTGATATTATTATTATTATTATTATTATTATTATTATTATTATTATTATGTGTTTCCAGAATCTGATCCCTTATAGTTTTCTTTAAGTATTGAACTATTATGCCTCTTTTCTTTGTTACTAAAGAGCTTACTCTACAAACCTTGTCCAATTCCATTTCCAGAAAATTTTCCGTACAATCTAAGTTCTTAGCCAGCTCTTCAGTTATTTTCTTTCTTATATTTTCATTCGGTAACTCCACGACACCTCTCAATTTCAACCATGAGTCTTTCTCTCTTTGTTCCCTAATGCCATTTGATCTAATTGTCATTCTAATTCTTCATTCATATCACATTTCTCTTCTCAGCTCCTGAATCTCTTCCTTGTTTTCCTTTACATCACTTTTCAGTTGTTGTAGGAGTCCTTGCACGGCACTGAACTTCATATTCATATCTTCCGAGAGAAGATCTGTTTCCTTTCTCAAGTCTCTCATTTCTTCCATAAATGTTTTCATCACATTGATATGATTTGGGTTTCTAATACAATGGGAGGGTAGAGTGAGGAAAGTGGCAATATTACCTAAAATCATCTCTGATCACAACCTCGTATGTTTGATTCTTTACCAAAGGATTTATAATTATAGATGAAGATTAAATGAATCGTTATTATATAAAGAGAGAATTGTGAAACAATGTGAACAGACTTATAGAATACTTTAAATCAAGATAAGAGAGTGGATAATAAATTTTTATGGGATGCTAGCAAAGCTGTAATTAGGGGGATATTTATGAAGTCTATATAGAATGGAAGAGGAAAAGACAAGAGAAGATAAATAAGGTGTCAGAGAAAATGAAAAGGAAAGAACAAGAGTTAGTAAAAAAGCCAGCAATTAATAAAATTAAAAATCAGATAAAAATGTTACAAAAACACATTACAATGAGAATGGCAGATGAGCTTTGATGTGTCTTTCTGCATAGCAGGGGGTTGGACTGGATGGCCCCTGTGGTCTCTTCCAACTCTATGATTCTGTGATTCTATGAGATGAGGAAGAAATTAAATTATATAAAACAAGGAAATTTTGAACAGGCTAATAAACCAAGGAGATGGCTGTCATATAGGCTAAGGAAGGAAAAGACTAAAAGAACGATTATAAAATTAAAGTAGGGAGATAGATTAATTACTGATGAAAAAGAAATAAATGAGGTATTTCATAATTACTTTCAGGTGTTATACAAGAGACAGGAAGTATCACAGGAACAAATAAATGATTACATTAAGAGGCATACTATTCCAAAATTTTCTGGGATGCAAAGAGAAAAATTAAATAAATAAATATCAATAGAGGAAGTTAAAGAGGCAATTAAACATTTAAAAAAAGTAAATTTCCCTGCCATGATGGATTGAGGGCACTATGTTATAAAATATTTTGCACTGAATTAGAAAGACCCCTTTGTAGGGTTATGAATAATATTTTGAGGTCTCAAAGAATCCCTGAAAGTTGGAAAGAAAGAAATATTACTTTATTACCTAAGGAAGATAGGGATCCTTTAATAATTAAAAATTATAGACCAATATCTCTGTTGAATGGGGATTATAAGATATTTCCATATATTTTAGCAAAATAGATTGAAGGCCTGTTTACAAGATTATATACATGAGATCGAAATGGTTTCTTGCCAAACCATCAAATTAGATATATTATAAGAACAGTGTTAGACATAATAGAATATTTGGATTACCATAACCAAATTAAAGGGGCGTTGGTCTTTTTGGATACTGAAAAAGCCTTTGATAATGTAAATTGGAAATTTTAAATTAAAATTATGGAAATGGTAGATCTAAGAAATAACTTCCTAAATGGGATTAAGACCATTATAAAATCATAGAATCATAGAAATGTAGAGTTGGAAGAGACCACAAGGACCATCCAGTCCAACCCCCTGCCATGCAGGAACACCCTCAAAGCACTCCCTTTGACAGATGGCCATCCAGCCTCTGCTTAAAAACCTCCAAAGAAGGAGACTCCACTACACTCCGAGGCAGCATATTCCACTGCCGGACAGCCCTGACTGTCAGGAAGTTCTTCTTGAGGTTCAGATGGAATCTCCTTTCCTGTAGCTTGAATCCATGGCTCCTTGTCCTGGTCTCTGGAGCAGCAGAAAACAAGCCCTCTCCTTCCTCTACATGGCATCCCTTCAAATATTTGAACATGGCTATCATGTCCCCTCTTAACCTTCTCTTCTGCAGACTAAACATCCCCAGCTCTCTGAGTCTATCCCCATAGGGCTTCATGGCTTCCAGGCCTCTCACCATTTTGGTCGCCCTCCTCTGGACTTGCTCCAGCTTGACCATGTCCTTCTTGAATTGGAGTGCCCAGAACTGGACACAGTATTCAAGATGAGGTCTAACCAAAGCAGAGTAGAGTGATACCAGTACCTCCCTCGATCTAGACACCAGACTCCTATTGTTGCAACCGTAAATTGCATTGGCTTTCTTGGCTGCTGCATCACACTGCTGACTCATGTTCAGCTTGTGGTCTATGAAGACTCCCTTTCACACTTACTGCTATCCAGCCACGTGTCCCCCATCCTATATTTCTGTATTCCATTTTTTCTACCTAAGTGTAGGACCTTACACTTCTCTCTGTTGAATTTCATTGTTAGCCTTGGCCCAGCTCTCCAATCTGTCCAGGTCATTTTGAATTTTGATCCTGTCCCCTGGCGTATTAGCAACCCCTCCCAATTTGGTGTCATCTGCAAATTTGATGAGCATGCTATTCCTTCATCCAAGTCAAGGCAATTTATTCATCTCAAAAGGCCAAGATAGTAATAAATGGAAGCTTAACAAACAAAATTAACATTGAAAGAAGGACAAGACAAGGCTGCTCGCTATCCCCTTTACTTTTTATTTTGCTATTAGAATGCCTGAATAGAACTATAAGGAGTAATAATGATATAAAAGAGCTAAAGATAAGGAAAGCAGAATTTAAACTGAAAGCTTTTGCTGATGATACAGTTTTTATACTAAGCGATCCAATTATTAGTATGGGACCGCTGTTGTTAGATATAGAAGAATTTGGTAGAGCAGTTGGCCTTAAAATTAATGTAGGTAAAACAAAAATATTAACCAAAAAGATGAATAAGGAAAAGGAAAGAGAATTCTATAATCAGGTTTTGAAAAAGTTAAAAGAATTAAATATTTAGGGAAGAACTGTACCTAAATGGGGAAAAAACCAACAATTATATGAGAGTAATTATGTTAAAATATGGGAGGAGATAAAAAAGGATCTTAGGAAATGGTAAAATCTTAATCTCTCTTTATTTGGAAGAATATCAGTATATAAAATGATGATCTTACCTAAGATGATATATCTCTTCCAAACAGTTCCAAATATATTTTTAAATGTACCCTTTTCAAATTGGCATAAAGAAATCTCCAAGTTTTTATGGGCAGCAAATAAACCTAGAATAAAATGGAAAGTGATAATAGATGCAAAGGAAAATAGGAAGACTAGATGTTCCCTATCTTAGGATTTATTTTGAGGCTTTATGCTTAGCGTTGCTTAGAGATTCAACTATATTGGAGAATAAAAAAAATATTAGAATTGAGGGCCATGAGTTGAAATTTGGGGGGCATACTATTTATGGTGTGGAAAAATTAAAGCGAATGCAGGATTTAAAAAAATTTAAAAAAATTAAAGGAGAATCTTTAAAATTTGGGAAATATATAAGAAGAGATTTGGGAATAAAATACAATGGCAGTTGTCTTCATAGGAAGTGTTCTATAGGAGAGAAATGGGGAGTTTAGATTACTAGATAAGATATAAAGATATAATAAAAAGTTAGGGTGATAAATCGCTTATTAAGGATTGACATAATTTAGAGCAGGAGGGATATAAGATATAATGATTAACATATTACCAGTTAAAAGAGAGATTTAAAGAAGATAGCAAGAAATATGGGTTTAAGATTACCAAAAATTAATTTGAAACTTTAATATACCCAGAAGAAACTCATTTAATTTCTACAATATATAAGTTACTATTAAGAATAAAAAAGGAAGAGAAACAAATAAAGGAATGCATGATATATTGGGCCCAAAAATTAAGATATAATATAGAATTAGAACAGTGGGAAGATGTCTGGGGAAGAGGTTTGAAATTTATTCAATGTAATGATCTTAAAGAAATTTTTTAAAGATGATGTATAAATGGTACCTAACCCCCAGTAAACTAGCTTAGATGTATAAAGGGATAAGTAAGAGATAATGGAAATGCAAAACTCATGAAGGCTCCTTCTTCCACATATGGTGGCAATGTAAAAAAGCAAAAAAATATTGGATAAGGTCTTGTAGTTATATACAAAGAATACTAAAAGTAAAAAATAGTATTGAAACCAGAATTACTTTTGTTAAATATGATAAAAGGATCCTGTGAAAAGACAACATAGAAAACTATTAAGATATATTGCAACGGCAGCCAAAATAACTCATGCAAAACATTGGAAAAGTAAGAAAGTCCCAAAATTATATGAATGGTTAAATAAACTTATAGAATTGGCGGAAATGGACAAACTCAAAGTTTTACTAAGAGGAAATCCACTGGAATTATATGTAAAAACTTGGAAGCCTTTCACAGACAATGCAAGGAGTATTGGGGGAGATTTTATAACTATTGGATTTGATATGTAAAAGTAGATACATTTAAATTGGTAAAGAGAAGACATGGGAGTGTATAGGTTAAAAAGAAGAGGATAACTGATGAATAGAACCAGCAATTAAAGTTAATTGGGAAGTCATCTTTGTGTTAATTGTTTGTTAGGAGTAAAAAGGAGACTGTATAGGTTTATATTCACTTTTCTTTTTCTCACCCTACTTTTTGTGGGTTCTTTCTTTCTTTCTTTTAATCTTTCTGACTTACCTTTCTTCATCTTTATATATTTGTAGTCTTGGATTTTTGTCAGTTTTTGTTTTCTAACCACAAATATTGTATATTGTATTGCATTTCAGAAGGGTGTATTCCTGTGTGTTAATTTATAATTAATAAAGATTATTTAAAAAAAGAAAATGGGATGCGTCTTATACGCCAGTGCATCTTATATGCCAGCAAATCGTATTTGCCAGTGTATACATGAGGTGTGTCTTATATTCTGGCGCATCATATACACCGGCAAATAGGGTATTTCCACCTGGAAGACTGTGTCCAGTTCTGGGCACCTCATTTCCAAGAAGGATATTGACAAGCTGGAATGTGTCCAGAGCAGGGCGACCAAAATGGTAAAGGGTCTGGACACCATGAACCCCGATGAGGAGCATCTTAGGTATGTTTAACCTGATGAAAGGAAAGTTAGGATGTGGCATGAGAGCCATGTTTAAATATTGGAAGAGATGTCATGTTGAAGATAGAGTAAGCTCTTTTCCCACTGCTCCAGAGACTAGGACACGGAGCAGTGGATTCAAACTACAGGAAAAGAAATTTTATCTAAACATCAGGAAGAACTTCCTGAGAATAAGAGCCATTCAATAGTGGAATATGCTGGCTCAGAGTGTGGTGGAGTCTCCATCTTTGGAGGCTTTTAAAAGAGAGGCTGGATGGCCATTTGCTAGGGGTGCTTTGAGAGTGTGTGTTCCTGCATGGCAGGGGGATGGCCTCAATGGCCATTGTGGTCTCTTCCAACTCTGTGATTGTCTCCCCTTAATTTTTACCCAGATGCTCTCAATCTGGCTTCCATGATTTAAGTCCTAGGTCTCCTTCCCTGTTTGGTTTAGTTCTCTAAAATAGGTTATACCCCTCTACTACTAAATTCCAATCAAGCAACTCATCACACAGGTTTCAGTGGTGCCTGTTATATTTGCTCTGCTGTGTTAAGGGTTCAAGTTCATCTTATTTCCCATGCTCAGTTCATTACTGTAGAGACATCTATGACCGTTTCCACACTACACTGTTATAGTGCTATTATTCCACTTTCAACTTCCAATGGAATCCTGAGATTTGTAGAGAGCTTTTTGGCCTCAGCAAACTACAAATCCCAGAACTCCGCAGGATGTTGAAAGTAGAATAATAGCACTATAACAGTAGTGCAGAAATGGCCTAAGACCATGAGTCATTTTCCTTAGCTGCTGTCATGTCCCAGGCAGACCAGGCAGTCAATTAGCAAAGTAGCAGAGCTACCCACAAGGGCAAAAGTGGAGGTAGTCCACTAACAAGCAAACAAATCCACAAGGCAAATCCAAGTCGTTGTCAAAAAAGCACAGGTCCAAGATAGTCGGAGTTGAGAGACCATGGCACAGGGCTTCAACCACTAGGAAGATCAGTTGTCAACCCTGAGAGGGATGGACCACCTGTCTGCCTTTTATCCACATATGATGTTTCCACAGGTGTTCCCTCATTAAGATTAATTTGTTATTTAAATGAGCTGAGCAGAGGAGCCCCTCATCTCTCTTGCACGGTAACAGTCTGTGTTGCCTCATCTGATACTTGTTCCTCCTGCTCAGGCCCCTGCTGTTGGTTGTTATCTTCCACTGAGCAAGCGTCTGGGGAAACTTCTGCCTCAGATTCAGAATCTTCTTCCTCACTGTGAGGGTCTCCAAGACGGGGCATGACACCTGCTTATTTAAGGTTTCCCCCCTCCCATTGTGGATTCTTGTACTTTTTACCCAATTCTCCTTATAATATTTGAGCTATTATCTCCAGCACTTGATAGAATTCGTGCTCTCAAGAATACTGCCTCCTTCCCTCACATATCTCAATTTAAAGCCCTGATGGCTTGTGAGTCTCTTAGCAAAAGCTTTCCCGCCAACTGTTGTGAGGTACAACTCATCCGTTGCCAGAGAATCCATCTTCATGAAACTGCAGACCATTGTCCAAGATCTAAACCACCGCTGGCAGCATCGTCTGTATAGCCAGTTGTTAATCTCCACTGTTCTACTCTCCCTTCCTGTGCCGTGTCCTTCAACTGGAGGGGGAGAGAACATGATGACCTGTGTGCGTCAAGGTCCTTCACTTTCCCACCCAGAGCCTCATAATCCTATGTGATATCCTGAAGGTTATGTCTTGCAATGTCATTGGTTCCCCGCATGGACCAAAAGGTAATGGTCAATGGGCTTGAAGAGTCCCCTACCACCACCACACATCTTTTCTGGGGATTGACAGGGGCCATTCAATGTGCTGAATCTTCCAAGGTCACCTGCATGTTCTCTGAGGACACTGTTGCTCTTGTTCTTGTTCCTCGTCATAACTAATAAGGAGGAGAGCTTTGTATCCATTCCATAGCTCCAGACTTACAGAATGATCCATGGTCTTCTACTTCTCTGTGTTAGATTTCTCCAGATATTTACCTCCTGTGTTTCGAAACTGACCTCCTCCTTGGAGACATCTCCTGTGTGTTCCTCATCCAGGACAGTCTGCTCCACTCTGTCCAAGAAAACCTCATACTGCATAGTATGCTGAGGAGTAGATACATGGGTCTCAAGTTGCCGGACCTTCTCTTCCAACAGGGAAAGCAACTTCCACTTGCTGCAGTGGTAGCTACCCACATGTTCCAGCACGAACACAACCGCTTCTGTTGCAGGTGACTACAGTAGTTCCCTCACCATCCTGACTCAGTAGTCTTAATGAAATGCACAAATAGCTTTCTCAATTCTGTTCTATTCTATCCCACTCTCACAACTGTAGAAATATCTTTTATACCTGAGGCCTTAATACCACTTGGTACTGCATCTGAAGAAGGGGGTTTATATTCAGGCAAGCTCATGCTAAAATAAAAACTGGTTAGTTTTATGAGTGCTGCCACATTTCTTCCCGCCTGCTTCTCTTCCTCCTTCTTAGGGAATTGTTTATGTTTAGCTAGGAGAAAAGTAGACTGAGGGGTGACATGATAGATATCTTTAAATATTCTGAAGCGATGTCAAGATGGAGCAAGCTTGTTTTCTGATGCTCCAGGGACTAGAACATGAAGCAGTGGGTTCAAATTAGAAGAAAAGTATTTCTACCTGAATATCAGGAAGAATTTCTTTACTGTAAAAGCTGTTTGACAATTGGAGAGGTTATTTGAGAGAGTGGTGGACATTCCTTGTTTGAAGCTGGATGGTCATATTTCAGAAATGCTTGCTACCCCAAAATATAGATGCCACAAGGGCTACCCCGCAATACCAATACCTCCCTGCAAAAGTGGGGAATGAATTAGCTCAAAGAGGAGGCTTGCAAGAGTAGGGTAACTTTGTGAGATCTTGCTACCAATGATTACAGGCTCACGCAGGAAAAGAACCAGCCAGAGATTCAAAAGTAAGCTAAAAATGTGTTTTATTGAGGGGAATTCAGTCATGTGTGCACACAAGATACACACAATCACACAAGAGCTGACTGAAGGAGAAAGGGAGGAAAAAATTATGTACAGAGAGGCTGAAGGGTTTGGGAGGATTTATAATTACCAGTCCAGAAGGGGAGTGAAGAAGTTGAAATGTGACTTAGATTTGTGTCTAAGGGCAGACTAGATCAGGATTCAGATCGACATAGCGGGGTCCAGCATTTCATCTGACTGTATCTAACTTCTCAAAACCAAGGGTTTATATACTTTATTTCCAACCCTGAAGGGGAGTAAGTTAATTGCTCTCCCAGCCTAGCGGACAATGGGAGTTGCAACACAGACAGTGGGGTCTGGAATGGACTGATTGGTTTCAGTGTCCTGGTTAAGTGGGGGTTTCTGGGCCAGTCTCAGTAGGAAATGCACACAGCAGGGGTCCTTGCCTCTGCATCCAGGCACTTTATTGTTTTCTGAGGTTGGCATTGATAGGATTAGCTCAGAGCCATTAAGTCAGGCTTCCTTGGCTAATTTCAGCTAACTTTTGACTTGGCCACACTGGAGTTACCTTTTGTCCTGTTTTTCAGCAAGGGTCCCTTCTTCCACATGGCTTCCAGTCAGTGTATATAATTTGTATTTTATGCCAACAATTTTATGTCAATTAATATATTTTACCGATTAGACCATATCAAAATGTGGGGGTGTATGGCCTGGTAACATGCTTTACTTGTGTGTTGCCTTGTGGCAGGAAGTTGGGCTAGATGGCTGGTGTTGTCTCTTCCAGCTCTTAAGGTTATGTGAATTGTTCAGCTGCTGGGGAATTCTTTGCATTGTACTCCAAAACAGTTTTTCAAGAAACTGTTTTCCAAGGTGTTCCTTTCCCTTTTTTTGGCTGATAATTCTAAATGGTGGCAAGGAGTTAAAAGCATGAACCATGACCCCTCTGGTTGAAAAGTTTATTGCATTTTCAGTGAGTACATCTTGGTTCTCCCCCAGCCCAGTGAACTAATGTGTATAACTCCTAGAAACAGCTTGTGGGAGATGAAAATGCATAAGCTTTAATTTCTCCTGCTAAGCATATTTCAGTCATAAACCTAATTAACACATGGGTTTTCCAATGACTCTGCAACTTATGCCGAGCCCTCAGTACTAGAGAATCCTACCTTTAGACAAATAAAATCAAGCTGATAAAAATCTTCCTGGAAACATTTGTTTTTCATATTAGAGCCTCATGTGAGTCACATCAGAGCCTGACCCTGATGTTAAGTGTCTGCAGGTAGATTTCATTGCTTCCCTCTTGCCTGGAAGCCCTGCCAATATGCTGGCAGCAATATCCTCATGGAAAATGAGTGGCAATTAAAGAGAGGGAGAGAGACAGAGAGAGAATGAAATGAGAGGCTACATGAGTGGCAATGAGCACAGCTTTACAGAGGCTGGACAACCTTAGAGAGTCTCTTGGCAAGCAAACACGGGTTGAAGAGAGTGTGAGTGAAAGCTGATATAGGAGTAACGATTCCACAGCATAAGCATGGGAATAATTTAATTAATTGAACTGAAATTTCTTTGATGAATAGTTATGTGGTAATAAGCACGGGGTCGAGCAGCAAAATGAGTTTCAGCTTTTTAATGGTCTGGCACAGCTGCAGTTTTGGAAGGCTTCCCATTTGTAGCTTTTTCCCTCCCCCCTCCTCTCTCTCTCTCTCTCTCATTTTCAGTGTTGCATGTACTGCTGATTTCAGACCATATGTTGTGAGTTTCCTCTTACAAGAGAATGTCACTGGCTTCTAATGTCCATAGTGTCTAAAACAGGATGCAAAAGATGAGCTTCTCTGTGGAAGTTGTTTTAAAAGGGTGCGGAAACTTGGAATGGGATTACTATAGAGCCTATGTTAGAGCTTGGTAAAATTACTACAACAACTGGCAGAATCATCTATCTACATGGCCCATGGTTCTGGCCCCCAGTAGCTGTCTGCCTACCTACATGTACATAATAACCGTGTTCAGGATTTGCGTGTGACAGAAGGGGGCATACCTTGAAGT
Source organism: Iguana delicatissima (assembly GCA_948472985.1). Taxonomy (NCBI): domain Eukaryota; kingdom Metazoa; phylum Chordata; class Lepidosauria; order Squamata; family Iguanidae; genus Iguana; species Iguana delicatissima. The sequence goes on from CAOKZL010000060.1 coordinate 820,208, forward strand.
CTGCATTGGTGGTGCAAAGGGATACTGTAGGACCTTTGAGACCAACTGAGACAAAGAAGTTGGTAGCATAAGCTACCAAATTTACATCTACTTCATCAGATGCATGGAATGAAGTGCCTAGGAATAGAGCTTTACAGCTATGAATGAGCAGGTGGTATGCGTGAATAGCAGTGGAAGTGGAAGATTGTGGGTATGGTGATGAGGTGACAAGTTCAGTTTTAACAATGGTCGATAGTCCTTGTGGGACAAAGGTAGGAGGGAAGATGCTGCCTAAAGCTAAGGTGGGTAGATAACTATATGAACGGTGGAAGCAGTTATTGGAATGTAGCATGATGTCTCCAGGGAACCAGAAAGGGAATACACTGTCCTCCTCCTTGCAGCTAGGCCTCATCTCCATAGCACCCCGCCTATTTGAGACAGATGCAGTTGACTGAGGCCCAAGAGCTCTGTGGCTGAGAATTCTGTAGACCCCTCTCTAAACTGCAAACCACAGGATTCCATAGAATCTTTTTAGGTAGCCAATCATATGAGGTCTTCGCTTGACACAGACAAACAGATTTTGACTTTTACATATTAGATATTAGATAATGATGAACTCTGGATAAAAATTTTGTTGAAATTCTATAGTAAAACTGCAAGAGTATACTGTTCAATGAAGCCACCCTGCTGGTGAGAAATTTCTCCATTTTGGACAATTCTTTTCACTGCTTTTTGCAAAGATTATGTGTTTGTTGTCTCCTGTACAATATGATGATATGATAATGACAGCAAAGATGGTGTAGTGGTTTGACTGTGGAACCACACCTCTGGAGGCCAGGGTTCAAATCCCTGCTTGGGTACAGAAACTAGTTGAGTGATCTTGGACAAGTCACACCCTCTCAGCCTCAGAGGAAGGCAAAGACAAACTCCCTCTGAATAAGAAAACCACATAATAGGGTTGCCTTAGGGTCACCATAAATCGGAAATGATTTGAAGGCATGCAACAACAACTGCTACAACAGTTGCAGTGCCATCAGCGCTCTTACAGCAACACTGCAAACTGGGAGAGGAATATCTGAGAAGAAAATAAGGGTTCCCTGAAATTCATAAGCGCCGAGCCCCTGCGCTTATGAACAAACCAAGGGAAGCTCACCCATCACTAGTGAGTACAATTAAGGGACATTGTTGAACTGAAAGAGTAGAAGCAGAGTTATTGTGACTGCTGCATAATTCACTGATTATATAACTTGAAGGAATTTAAAAAATGTAAGTATGGCTATAACCCTACTGCATTGTAAATTTACATGCCCAGCTCAAGCTCATATTTTCCTTTTAATGAAAAGGATGGCATCATTTCCCTCTTGATCTCCCCAAGGGCTGAGGCATTTGCAACATCAAACAGAAGAAAGCACTGTAGGCCATGTTCTAGAAACCTATTACGCTGTCAGCTCCCTCCTTAAGTGCAACCAAGGGAGAGGACTTATATACTGGGTTCAGAGTACTTCCTTCAGGGGATTGGGGAGGGGGGGATATTGCAAAATAGCCATAATATCTCTATGCTACTGCTGCTTTTCATTTCTCTAAAGAACTCATAATAACGTGGGCAAAATTCCAACCAAAGAAGAAAGGAACCCGAACAAGTTACACTTGAACTGTAACACCCCCACTCCCCATAGTACTTTTGATTCCTGGCAGTGGACAAGACTGTGGTATTACCAAGCAATTCCAACAGCGCCCTTTCCCCCATGCAATCTCATAAATCAGATAATAAAACTCAGAACCATGTAAAAAGAGGCTGAACAGGGAGGAAAGATTTGGGGGGGAGGTGACATATCCGCCTCTATATACAAACTTTCTATTTTTATCTTCTCTGTGGAGGTCACAAATGTAAAGTGTTGCCTGATTTTTAATTTAGAAAATTATATACTGGGGTTGTTGGGGGGAGATATTGGTAAAACTGTGCATTATGGGAAGAAAGTGAGGGAAGGGATACAGTACAATACAATCTGTGGAAACTGCTGTTCCAAAATATGGCAACAGCACAATAAAAGAGGATGTACAGTTCTCCCTCCACATTTGCAAGCTTGAAGTTCTTGAATTTGATTATTCCCAAGTGTTCATGCCTCCCCATTATTCTTCTCGTCCCATTCCCATGCATTTTGCCCCAGTGCAAAGAACTCGTGCTGAGGCAAAACAGAAGGGAAAGCGTGTGTAAGCCTTCCCCCTCCACTTTTCCTCCTGCCATTCCTAGACATTTTGCTCCAGTGCGGAGAACTCGTGCTGAGGCAAAACAAAAAGGAAGTGTGTGTTTGGGGTGGGGCAGATTCATGCAAATTCTCAGTGCCAAGGCAAAATGCATAGGAATGGCAGGAGGAGCTCTGAAGGGGGAAAGGAAGGCTCATGTGAGCCGTCTCCCACCTCCCATTCCCTTCTCTTTTGCGTGGGAATGGGAAAAAGGGAGCCCCAGAAGGGAATGAGAAGGAGAGGACGAGGGAGTTATTCATGGTTTTTCCACTTTTGTGAGGGTTCTGCATCCTGAACCCTCGTGAAAATGGAGGGACAACTATAAATCTTCATTTATTTAGTGCTTACACATGAGAATGAAAATTGTCCCACTGGGAGACATTACAAGAACAGGCCCCCACACACACACTTTTTCTGCTTTTTGAGACTTTTCCTGCAACAATTTATTCTGCACAGAAATCCATTGTATTCTGGAGGAAATACACTGTTTCTGTACAGAAGCATTTGTTTAATGAAAATATTACATATTTTGTGAAAAATCCATTTTTGTCCCATGAAGTTTTCAAAAAGAAATGCCAAGATTGAAAAAAAAAATTGAAATGCACAAAACCTCTGGTTGAGCTGAATGAATGAGCTCTTTCTCATCTAGGATGAGAAAATATTCAAATATTCTTTGCGCTGCAGCTGTAAGTCAGGATGGCTAGAAGGAAATTGTGTATTCAGTAGGTAAAGGATGTTCCATAGTACTATGTAATACCTTATGATTTTTTTATTTTATTTAAAATTGTACTTTTAAAAATACGATTTACATTCTCAGGGTATCTTGGGAACCGTATTTTAGGGAAGCGTATAGGAACATTCTAGCAGAGAAGTCAGTCAGTCAAACTCTACCCTTCTGTAAGATCATTAGCCCTAGTCCTGCCCTCTGGAGCAGCAGAAAACAGGCCTATGCCCTCCTCTCTGTGACAGTTCTTGAGGTGTTTGAAGATTGAAATCCGTTCTCCAAATTTCTTAACATCCTTATTGCCCTCAAATCTGTTCCAGCTTGTCTATATCCTTCTTAAAATGAAGTACCACAAACTGAGCAGCACAAAATATAGTGGGAGTATTACTTCTGTGTACTTGGAAATTATGCTTCTATTAATGCATGTTAAAACAGCACTTGTCGAATTTGCTGCAGCATCACACTGCTGGCTCATGTTCAATGTATGATTGACTTTAATCCCAAGATCCTTTTCACTTGTAGTACTACTGAGCCATGGATTTCCCATCCTATACCTGTGCATTTGTTTTTTATTGTCTAAATGTAGAATTTTATGCTTTTTGCTATTGAATTTTATTAATTTCTGCACAATTTAGCGCAACCTAGGGAGGGAGTTCCAAAGTCTGGGAGCAGCCACCAAGAAGGCCCTTTCCTTTGTTCCAACACAACTTGACAGTGATGGGACAGAGAGAAGGACCTCTCCAGAGGATCTTAGAGCTCTACTTGGCTCATAAAGGGAGATATAGTCCTTCAATTAACCTGCACCCCTGCCATACAGAGCTTTTTAAGGTCAAAACCAGCACTTTGAATTGTGCCCAGAAATGGACTGGTAGCCAATGATGTTCTTGCAACAAGGGAATTGTATGCTTCCTGCAGCCAGCCCCAGTTAACAACCTGGTTGCCGCTCTTTTGGCCAGCTGTAGTTTCTGAGCACTTTTCCAAGCAGAGCACATTACAGTAATAATCTAAATGGGATGTAACCAAGGCATGCCCCACTGTGGCCTGATCCAGTTTCTCCAGGAATGGGTGCATGAGGTTTAACTGCAAAAGCGCTCCTGGTCACTGCTGAAACCTGGGGCTTCAGACTCAGAGCGGAATTAGGAGCACCCCCAAACTGCGAACATGTGTTTTCAGGGGAAGTGTAACTCCATCTAACAGAAGGTGAAGCCCTATTTCGCGATCTGTCTTTCAACTGCCCAGGAACACCTCAGTCTCATCTGAATTAAGATTTAATTTGTTTGCCTTCACTGTTCAGCAAAGGAACAGCTTCCTTGGATTTTGGTGGCAGAGAGTGATAGAGCTGGATATCATCAGCATACTGGTGACCCCAATCTCTGGTTAGGGTCTGAAGCAATAATCCCTAGTGATTACTATATTTTAAGCCAACACTTTTTGTTTTCCTAAAAGAAACTCTCATTCTTTAATGGAAGCTGCCATATCTGCTTTGGTTAGACCTCATTTGGAATACTATGTCCAGAAGGATATCGACAAGCTGGAGCATGTCCAAAATGGCGACCAAAATGGTGGAGGGTCTGGAAGCCATGAAGCCCTACAAGGAGCGGCTTAGGGAGGTAGGGATGTTTAGTTTGCAGAAGAGAAAGTTAAGAGGGGACGTGATAGCCATGTTTCAATATTTGAGAGGATGTCAAGTTGAGAAGGGAGCAGGCTTGTTTTCTGCTGCTTCAGAGACTAGAACAAGGACCAATGGATTGAAGCTGCAGGAAAGGAGGTTCCACTGACTTCCTGATGGTTAGAGCTGTCCAGCAGTGGAATCCGCTGCCTCAATGGAGTGTGGTGGAGTCTCCTTCTTTGGAGGTTTTTAAGCAGAGGCTGGATGGCCATCTGTTGGGAATGCTTTGATGTGTGTTCGTGCATAGCAGGGGGTTGGACTGGATGGCCCCTGTGGTCTCTTCCAACTCTATGATTCTATGATCTGAAGTTTAACAGCCTATTAAGAAAGATCTCGGAGAAAGTGGGGTAATGTGCCACCATTCCCATCTTGGCTGCAGACTTTAATGCCATGTTGGCAGGTTAACCCATCAGTAGGGACTGTGGAGTCCTCTCAACACAGTCGAACTACAGCTCACAGTATTTCTCACTATGGACTAGAGTTGACTAATGTGGCTAGTGTGGCAATTCAACAGTATTGAGAAAGCTGCGTGATTCTTACTCTTTGGCCAAACAAAATAAGCCCCACCATTTTGCAAACATTTACAAGAATTCTCTGGAAATCTGAAGGGAGGCTATTCAAACTCATTGGTAATGGGGGGAAAAAAGACTCTGGCTAAGAGAGTATTGGAGATGAGTAGCTAGATTGGTATATTGCCTTTCTACCATTCAATGAAAACAACACATTGCTGGAAGTTTTTTAAGTTGGTCACAAGGACAGAGTCAAAATGGTGCCAATCAATAAAGATAAAATAAAATATGCTAGCTTTGTAGTGATTTAACAGAAGCCTGGTATAATTTTAAATATTCTTTACAATTTATAAATATGGCCCCATAAAAAGCCCCAGAAATAAGGAAGCTGTGATTTTTAAGCTATTAAGAAACCTAGTGGTTTGATAAAATAACAGGAAACAGACAATTTATTACGAGCAGCCCTGGTAGCTCTGGATTATCTATAAAACTTTTATGGCCCTCCCCAAGTGGCAAGAGGCCATAAAACTTGCCTGAATGAGGGACTTGTTAATTTACTTGTTAAAGCAAATTAAAAATTTATAAGCGCTTTTAGGTAAATGAGATCTTCTCTTGCTGATGCCCTGTGGTGTTCAGGATTCCTGCGAGGGAAGAAAATGGCTGTGCTCAAGCATCACAGCAGAACAATAAAAGCTATTAAATTGTTCCATTTTATGGCCATGGAGAAACACAGCTGTTGCCATGGAATGATACTTGGGGTGGGGTGGGGTTTGATGCTGTGGTGTTTCAGATTGATTTGCTTTTCAGGAGTAACATTCCAGTTCCTGAACATCAACCATTTTCCTAGTAGGATTCATTCCTTACCTTTTTGCCTAGCTATACGCATAGTCCACCATCTTGCCTTTCACCAAAGTCAAGAGGAGTTTCCTGTTGGCTTCAACAAGGCCAAGCTGTGTTTGAGCTGCAGCAGGAGGGAAAATCTTTCACTTACCTCAAGATACAAACAGCCATGCCATTCACTGTTTTATGGCTGTCTGTGATAAACCATTGTTCTTACTTAGTCTTGTCACTATGGACTAAGACAACCCTTCAGGAAATCTCTAACCTCAGTGAGATTTATTGCTTCCAACATGAACATGAGACAAGAAGTCCTTTTTTCCCATTGAGGTTTCTGCTCTTTGCACAAAATAACCCTCTCTGCACAAATGTGTTTGCACAAGGGAGGCGCATACTTAGCAAGCACAGGAGGACTGGCTGATTGTTCAAAAAACCCAGCCAACTCATCTGGTATTTTGTATTTTCACTAGTCCATGCAACAAGGCAGCATCTATCATAGCTTTGTGCTATTTACCCATAAATCATTCTCTCAAATGCAGGAATTCAATACTTGCATAAAATATGTCACAGACAAAGAGGGAAATTATCCATTTAATGACTCAGATAGAGCCAGCCTTGTGTAGTGGTTTGAGCATTGGGCAATGACCGTGGGAACCAGTTTGATTCCTTGTTCAGCTGTGGAAACCCACTAGGTGACCTTGGGAGCACTATACACACTCAGTCCCAGAAAGCCCGTGATAGGTTTGCTTTTGGGTCACCCTAAGTTGGAAACAACTTGAAGGCACACAACAACAATAGCAACAACGAGTCATATGCAAGAAGGAGATCTAAATTGATGATCCCTATTCTGTGCTTCTTGGGGGAAGATTTGGTAAACTTTTGTTAGTGTCACTTGGCAGTCATAATTATTCAGGGCTTAGCTACCTTTCCATTTCACCTCAGGATATCTAAAACATTATGTACAATCATTTGTACTTACCCTGGAAATAGTGAGTGTCAGGGGAAAAGCTATGTCCCCTTCTCAGTTGCGTATCCTTGCTGGACCTGTACTGCCACACTACTTACTTCACCATCACACCAGTGCCAGCTTGAAGCACTTGTTTGTTTCTGCTACTGCTGCCATTGGGGCCCTGCTGAACGTCAATGTATTCACTTACCCAAGATATATCTGAAATGATATATTTGTAATGTCTTTTGAATGGGACAGGGCCATCTAACTCTAATCTGTATGCAGGCATCATCCAAGAGTCCCCAAGTGCAAAATGTCCAATGTTGACACTGTCCATTGCATTTTGGGAATGGAAGATGGCAGCTGAGAACTTTGCAACAGAGTTGAGTGTCTTCATCCACTCAGAAAGTGCACTCATCACTTGTGAGTTAAATAAACGCTCTGGGTGATCAGCAAGGGCACCCAGCACCAGATGAAGTCTTGATGATGGCAGGAGTAGAGTTACTATAACAACTAATTGGGCAGCATTATTACAGTTTCTAGGTATGTCATCTGGTGCCTGTTTGGACTGTTGTCTAGCCAGATGACCTACATCCGAGGGTATTAAAAGAACTGGCAGAAGTAATCTCAGAACCACTGGCAATAGTCTTGGAGAATTCCTGGAGAACAAGAGAAATCCCAGCAGACTGGAGGAGGGCAAATATTGTTCCCATTTGCTGAAAGGGGGAAAAAAAGGACCCAAGCAGTCACTGCCCTGTCAACCTAACATCAATCCTGAGAAAGATTCTAGAGCAGATCATTAAACAGACAGTCTGTAAAATATTCAGAAAGGAATGTTATGATCACTAAAAGTTAATATGTCAAAAACAAGTCACACCAGACAAATCTTCTCTTTCTCTCTCTCTCTTTCTCCCCCGTTTTTTTTTTTTTTTTTTTGTAGCGTTACTAGCTTGGTAAAGTAAGGGAATGCTGAGGGTATAGCATAACTTGGCTTTAGTAAGGCTTTTGACAAAGCACTCCTTGATATTCTTCAAACAAGCTAGTAAAATCTGGGTTAGAAAATACTACTGTTTAGTGGATTTGTAATTGGTTGACTGACTGAACCAAAGGGTGCTCATCCATGACTCCTCTTCATCCTGGAGAGACATGACTAGTTGGGTCCCACCGGGCTCTGTTCTGGGCCCTGTGTTATTCGACATATTTATAAACTATTTGGAAGAGGGAATAGAAGTCATTCTTATCCAATTTACAGATGACATCAAATTAGGAGAGTTAGCTAACACTCCAGAGGCCAGGATCAGAATTTAAAATGATTTTAAGAAATTAAAGTTTGGTCAAAACTAAGAAAACAAATTTCAACAGGGAGAAGTGTAAGTTACTACACTTGGTCAGAAAAGAAATGAATGTACAGATATAAGGTGAGTGATACCTGGTTTGACCACAGTACGTGTGAAAGGGATCTTAGGAGACTACAAGCTTAACATGAATCAACAATGTGACAGAATAATAGAATCATACAGTTGGAAGAGACCATAAGGGCCATTAAGTCCAACCTCCTGCTATGCAGGAACACACATCAAAGCATCCCCAACAGATGGCCATCCAGCCTCTGTTTAAAAATGTCCAAAGGAGGAGACCCCACCTCACTCCAAGGCAACACATTCCAGTGTCAGAAGTTCTTCATAGTTTTAGATGGAATCTTTTTCCCTGAAGTTTGAAGCCGCTGCTCCATGTCCTAGCCTCTGGAGCAGCAGAAAGCTGGCTTGCTCCATATGACATCCCTTCAAATATTTAAACATGGCTATCATGTCACCTCTTAACCTTCTTTCCTCCAGGCTAATCATACCTAGCTCAAGCCTTTCCTCATATTGCATGGTTTTCAGGCCTTCTACCATTTTGGTTGCCCTCCTCTGGACACTTTCAGCTTGCCAATATCCTTCCTGAACTGTGGTGCCAAGAACTGGACACTGTATTGCAGGTGGGATCTGACCAAGGCAGGGTAGAGTGATAGTATCTATCACTATAGAATGATGTGGCAGCTCAAAAGGCCAATGCAGTTCAATAGGAGTATAGTGTCTAGGTCAAGGGAAGTCATAGTACCACTCTATTTTGCTTTGGTCAGACTCCACTTGGAACAGAATTTTAACAGAGAGAAATTATGGCATGAGAAAGTACAGATATTATCTATTTGATGTTGTTAAGACTGACTTGCTGGCTTTCAGCAGGATGGGAGAACTGACTTGTTAACCCTGAAACTGCTGGATTGAGTGAAAGATGCAACCTTTCCAGGAACTTTCTCAAGATTTTTTTTTTTAATAATGGATGATGAAGAGCTACATTCTTTGAGAGACGTGAAACTCCTAAATTTGAAGAGGAACATGATAGAGAGCCTGACAAATGAGATCAAGGAAGAACTGTGGTGATGTAAGACAAGAGGGGGATACAGAAGTGGTGGAAGTGAAGCAGGTTGAAAATCATAAGTAGAGACTAATTGAGATTGAGCAAATGGAGAGATTAGCTACTGAATTGTGGGAGATGAATGGCCAAGAAGCTTTGATTTGTGAAATGGGGATTATAGCTCAAGGGGAAGAGAAGAGGGAGGCTAATCTGAAACTGACCTGTAATCAAATTACATTGATAGTTGAACAAAACCAAATTGATTTAGCCTGTATGATTTGAGAGGTTGAGAGAAAGACAAAAAATAAAATCATTCTACTTCAAGACAATTATCCTAAAATACCAAGTGGGAAGGAACTGGAAACATTCGTAAAGAACAAGGAGGGGAATCTGAGAAGACAGGAGGGGTAGAAGTTCATGGATAGGGCAGCTACAAGGGAAGTGGTGAATTAAATTCAAAATGAAATATATTTGGTTGAAACTAAAGCAATTTCTGTACTAGACTGTTATAGCGCTATTATTCTACTTTCAACATCCTATGGAATCCTGGGGTTTGCAGTTTAGGGGAGGGGCCAGCCAACCCCTCCCGAAACTGCAAACCCCAGGATTCCATAGGATGCTGAAAGTGGAATAATAGCGCTATAACAGTCTAGTGTGGAAATGGCTTAAGTTATGAAATAGGTGTATGTATAAGACAATGAAAACTAGATTTGGTAAATAAATGGTATAAAGGATTTTACATATAAATGGTATATAAACCTTTCAATTTAGTGATGTTATATAAAAGGTAACAGATCTACAGTTTTAAGTAGTGAGAATATGTGATCAAGTCAGCAAGTAGCATTTAGTATTAAGATTAGAAAATGAAATGTCATTTATCACATAAACATAACATATAATGGAATGTAATAGCAAGCAATATTTAGATACCATGTTATCTATGTTTTCCTTTGGTAAGAAAGTTAATATTTATTTATTTATTTATTTATTTATTTATTTTGAAAACAGAGACTAGGAGAGGAGAAGAAGAGAGATGTTAGATGCTATCTTTAAGAGGCTCGAATCAATGTGATTGTTACACTTCACGTAAAGGAAGAATGAAAGCCAGCCTCTTTTCTGTTTCTTTCTTTTTCCTTATTTTTTAATTTCTGATACTTATGCCTTCATGTTTTCTTCTTGTTGTTTTTCTTTTCTCTTGTGCATTTATAGAATTTAAGTGTTCTCAGAAATTATTAATAAAAATACTTAAAAATGGGGGGATGGTTTCATGAGGGATTCTGCAGGCCAATAGCCAAGGAGTAGAATGGGTATTTGGCAGCAAAAACTTCTAGGTTTGCTGCTCCACAAGAGAATGAAGCCATTGCAAAACAGTGTGTGTAAGGTGGTCCAGAGGGATACCATTGTTGATGGTATCTGAAGCTGTTGAGAGGTCCAACAGGTCCAAGAGACATTTCCTCTTTCCAGTACCTGGCATAAGTCATTTGCCAGGGCAAGCAAAGCCATCTCTATCCCCTAAGCAGGCCTTTAAGCAGATTGAGGTGGAAAAGCATTTTTTACTACCACACTGGCACGATTTCGTGCGGTAAACTATGTTTGGTCAGTTTCACAGTGAGCCTTGGATTATTTGTACTCAATCTGGAATCCAGCTTTTGTTTTATTGTATCTTTAACCCAAATAGAAATTACTCTTTTTTTATTTAATCAACTGCTTTAAAATAAGGAAATACACTCATCATACAGTACTACAAATTAATCAGAACATTGAGTAATGCATGGGGATGGAGCCTGTCAGGCAGTGAGTGGGGCATTTTTTTTTCCAGAAAAAAAATGATTCTGCATAGATGAAGGTTGGCTGCTTTATTTTTGAATCATTATGTCTGCTTCAAGCAGCTACAGCCCCCACCCAGGGTTCTTCTTTCAGTCCAATCCCAATTCGAATATAAAGATGGACAGATTGGGTAGCTTGGTCCTTGGTCCTTGAAGAAAACCTTTTGATGCTACAACTAGTTCCAACTTATCTCTGATGATGAAAACCACCAATGTTTATGTTTCTCATGAACAAAGATATAATAAATCAGGGCATAAATACAGTAGAGGATTTTTTTCCCTGTTGCCCCCATGGTCACATGCTTTTCAACATGTCTTTGTTGGCTTCAGTTTGGTTTTAATTTTTTAATCCAAATACAAATGTTAATTTAGGCATCAGATCCTGTCTGGAAGCTGGGTCAGCTCTGGCTGGAACTTGGATGGGAGACCACCAACAAATACCAGATTCTGCAGGCTATATTCAGAGCAAGGAACTGGCAAAACCATCTCTGAGTATTTCTTGCCTAAGAAAGCCCCGTGAAATTTATGGGAGTGGTATAAGTTTTTAAGGTTTTTAAGCAGAGGCTGGATGGCCATTTGCTGGGGGTGCTTTGAGTGTTTGTTCCTGTGTTACCCTGACTTCTGGGGGTCCCTGGAGGACACCTGGATTTGCTCCAAAAATACAAAGGTTTGGGGAAATTAGTGGAGCACTGCTTAGCAAAATGGAGGGCAGGGCAACTCAGCGAGATCTTTAATCCTATGTTTATGGAGTCACACTGCACAAGCGAGAGAAGTCAAGTACATAATTAAAAGTATTTTATTTTTTAGAATTGGCAGAAATTACACACACGCACACACAAAGCAGTCACTCACACAAACGCACAAGGACTACTGAGTTTGAAAGACTTAAGAGCAGGAAAGGCAGAGGGAAAGAAAGCACTCTGTTATGCTGCACCTGGTCCTGAAGACTGCAGCTCAGGAAGGAAAAAAGAAGAAGAAAAAGAAGACTCAGCAGAGAAAGAATGCTGAGGGGAGCTCTCGACTAGCAGAATGCCAGACGCTAGTCAACAGTGGGAATTCTCCAAAGGGAGCCCCAGAAGGGGACTCAATTAGAGGGCAAAACATGCCTGCAGGGGCAGATTCTTTCCAGAAAAGGACAAATGGCCGAATCAGGAAGATAGACCTTGTTTTGCATTTCAGAGCTCATCCTGCAGACACTTAGTCTCTCAAAGTGTCAAAGTTGTGGCCGGCCCATTTGATGTGTCCGTGTACGTGCCTTCTGAGGTTTTCCTCTAGATACGTGACTGGAGGCATGTTGGCCTGACCTTGCTAAAAATGTTTCGGTTTACAGATCCAGATGCCTACGTTCCTATCCAGTGAACCTCTGGCTTAATAACTTTTTGATATCAAATATTATGCTTCCCCTGGACTGGGTCTGCTAGCAGGGGTTACACCTGCATGGCGGGGGTTGGACTCAATGGCCTTTGTGGTCTCTTCTAACTCTGTGTTTCTATGATTCTAAGTCAACAGGTGACTTGAAGACTTATAAATGCACACAATCTGATTTTAAGGACCATTTTCTGAAAGTATGCATATCATCCTTTCTACAACCCCTGTTCAAGAACCTAATAAAAGGAGACATAGCACCATTATATAGGATTAGTCCATCCATTTCAAAAGGAAATTATAATTAGGATCTGAGTTCTCTTCTGAAATCACAGCTGATACATACACATCAAAGCTGTCACAGGGGTACATATGTATGCCCGTGATAGAGATGGTCTTCCTGAATACCAGTAAAGTACCCTGCTGATTACTGATTGAAAACAGTTGTTAATTCTCTACTCCACTAAATTCCAAGTAGAGGGAAAAGACCTTCCCTTAACAAAGAACAGATTGGAAAGAATCAAGTCCTTACTGTGTGGAAATTAATGGCAGATGCCTATGCTGATAGCTAAAATGTTTCATTAGCAGCTAATGTCTTGCTGTGTTTTTAATTGTTCAGAAATTAGCCTCTAGAATATTAAAACCATCTGTTTGTTATCATGATGAAACAGAATATTTAAATAGTTATTAATTTTTGTGGTGCTTTTTCTCCCCCTCCTCCCATCTTTCCTTGTCTACAAAACTTTGATCTGTTGGGGTTTTAGGGAATGTTGGCAGCAGAAAAAGGTTTGGGGGAGATTAAAAGATCCCTGTGCCCAAAATGTGTACCACCCATATTTTGTATGCCTGATTTTCTTCATAAATTATTGCTTACCAAGGAAAGGCTGACAGTTTTTAATGCATGGTGTGTTTGTGCTGAAGCTTGCTGAGCTTGTACAATGATTCATTTAAGGCGGAATGTGGGACATTTTTGCATGCTGATATTCTGTTTTGGGGTCCTGGTGGGTTAATTTACAGATCAAACATGTCCAGTTCTTGCAAAATGTCAGCTGTACATCCATCAATGCAGCTGTAAAGCATCTTTAGTTCATAATGGTTCCACTTCTGTCTCTTGTTAGGTTGTATCCCTCACTGAACCAGTGTGGTGTAGTGATTTGGACTTTTGAATCCCCATTTGACTGTGTGGAAACCCACTGAATGACCTTGGGCAAGTCACACTCTCTCAGCCCCAGAGGAAGCAAGGGCAAGCCCATCTGAACAACTATTGCCAAGAAAATCCTATGATAGGGTCACCATAAGTTGGAAATTACTTGAAGGCTCACAACAACAACCGCTCCTTTTTTTTTCTTCAGCTGTATTTAGTCCATCTAATTACAAGTTTCCTATGCAAATACAGGAAAAACCCCTTTCTGGTTAGAAATAGAGAGTTCTTATTACCGCAGAATGTAGGTGCCACAAGGGCCAACTCATGATGCCTGTACCTCCTTGCAAAGGTGGGGAATTAATTAGCGCAAAATCAGGAGGCTAACGAGAGGGGGCAACTTAGTGAGATCTTGCTACCAATGTTTATGGCCTCATGCAGGAAAAGAACCAGCCAAAGATTCAGAAGTAAAATGTGTTTTTATTGGGGGAAATTCACTCATGCATGCACACGTTCATACATTCATGCAAAGCTAACTGAAGTAGAAAGGGAGGAAAAAATTACGTACAGAGAGGCTGAGGGGTTTGGGGGGATTTATAATTACCAGTCCAGAAGAATAGTGAAGCGCAGAAATGTGTTTTGGCTTAGGTAGGACCTAAGAACAGTTCTCATTCGGTAGCCAGATGGACAGAGTAATGGGTAGACTTTCAAGAGACTGCACTGGGCATCCTGAAATCTGGTATTTGTACCCCAAAAATAGCCTGTGGCAGTGGAAGATATGGGCACTTTCAGGTGTGGAACAATGGGAGTTGCAACACAGACAATGGACTGTCAACCCACTAATGTTTGCGGTGTTTGGATGACAAAGACATGATGACTGTTGTAATAACTCTGTGTTGTGGGTGCCGTGAAGCGAGCGGAAGGAGTCCGGGTGTACAGGGGATGTCAGTCAGTGTCCTGGTGGGCTTCATTCTCCAGGAAATTCTAGCTTCTATTTTTCTCTGGAACAGCAGGGATAATTGACCTCAGGTATACCAAGAATGTGTTTTAGGCTGACCTGCCCATGGCCTCATGCTTACAGTCAGGTTTCTTTCTCTTTTGGTTTGACCTCCCAGTCACCTTCAGGTTGGCTTTTGATATCAGTGCCAATTAAAGTGTTTTGCCAATTACATATGGTGCCCATGGAGACCATACTGGTATTGGGGACCCCCAAAGCGAACCTTACATTCTAAACTGATGCACAATCTTTTAATGTATGAAACTTTCTGCAGCCCCTTCTGGAAATTGTGGGTCCAAGGCAACTGAGGCCACATTGTTGTTGTTCTTGTTTGTTATTGTATTTATTTATATCCTTTCTTTTTCCAGTCTAGAAGTCAAGGCAGCTTAGAAAAGTTAAAACATGTAAAACTTTTTTAAAAAAAATCACATCTTGCCAATGTTAAAAATTTAGTTAAACGAACAGTAGAATTAAAAGCAGTTAAAAACAATTTCTATGAGGAAGAAAACAACAAATAAACAGTATAGCACATTTTGAAAGGCCCTTTTGTCCATCCAGAGCAATGAGGCTCCAGAGGACAGCTGGAATAAAACTGACTTCTGGATTTTGGAAGTGATACAACAAGCCATGCAGATTCCACAGGAAACAACTCTGGGGTGGTGTCTTGGCATTAAGCATATTATTTGAGATCGAATCATAGAATTGGAAGAGATTACAAGGGCCATCAAGTGCAAGGAATAGATATCAAAATATTCCTAACAGATGACCATCTAGCCTGTGTTATAAACCTCCAAAGAAGGAGACTTCATCACACTCTCAGGCAATATATTCCATTGTCAAATGGCTCTTACCATCAAGTGGTTCTTCCTAATGTTTAGATGAAATCTCTTTTCCTGAAGTTTGAAGCCATTGCTCCATGTCCTTGTCACGCCCAAAATATAGCAGAGATTGCTCCCACAGCTTTGGGAGCGTGCCCAGCAGCAGAGAATATCTTAGCAGCAATGCACTGTAGCCAGGAAAAACTCACCCATGCCAATTGTTTTCTTCCATCAAGGAGGCAATTTATTCTTGAGTTACAATGTGTACATATTTGCAAGAATCTCCAGAAGGCATTCCAGCATTCCTCTGCTTGCTCTTTCTGACAGAGCCTCCGGCAGACGTGTCAGGCACCGTGTGCATTTGTTGGCTAGCTCTCAGCTATATTTATACTCACATTAGCTGATGCCAACCTTTGCATTCTCCCCATACCTGATGCAACCTTCTCCCCTGGTTGCTCATCAGCATGACTCAGCATGACTCAGCTAGAGTCACAAGGCTCTCCACAGGTGCTCTTAACAACCCACATCACGAAGTATTTTCTACAGGTTTGGTCCAACCTTTTCTGACAATCTTAATCTCTGAAGCAGCAGAAAACAAACTTGCTCCATCTTTCATATGACATCCCTTCAAATATTTAAACATGGCTATTATGTCTCCTCTTAACCTTCTCTTCTCCAGAGTAAACATACCCAGCTTCCTAAACTGGTCCTCACACGGCATGGTTTCCAGGCCTTTTACCATTTTGGTTACCCTCTACTGGACACATTCCATTGTCCATATCTTTCCTGAACTGTGGCACATTTCATTTTTTTCTGTACAGATATCTGATGGGTGACACCTGGCTTGACCACAGTACACGTGAAAAGGATATAGGAGTCTTAGTAGACCACAAGCTGAACATGAGTCAGCAATGTGATGTGACAGCTAAAAAAGCGAGTGCAATTCTGGGCTGCATCAATAGGACTATAGTGTCTAGGTCAAGGGAAGTGACTGTACCACTCTATTCTGCTTTGGTCAGACCCTGCCTGGAATACTGTCTGCACTTCTGGGCACCACAGATCAAGAAAGAAACTGACAAGCTAGACCATGTCTAGAGGAGGGCCATTAAAATGGTAAAATGCCTGGAAACCATGCCCTGTGAGGAGCAGCTTAGGGAGCTGGGTATGTTTAGCCTGGAGGAGAGAAAGTTAAGAGGTGACATGATAGCTATGTTTAAATATTTGAAGGGATGTCATATAGAGGATGGAGCAAGCCTGTTTTCCATTGCTCCCAAGACTAGGACATGGAGCAATGACCATCTAAACATTAGAAGGAACTTCTTGACATTAAGAGCAATTCGACAGTGGAATGCACTGCCTTGGAGTGTGGTGGAATATCTTTCTTCAGAGATTTTTAAACAGAGACTGGATGGCCATTTATCAGGATTGCTTTGATAGTGTTCCTGTATGGCAAGGAGGTGGACCCAATGGCCCTTGTGGTCTCTTCCAGCTCTGTAATTCTATATTCTGTACTTGTCTGTCTTCATCTGGAGTATTACATTGAATTCTGCTTTTAAGAGAGAAGGTCAGCAAGGGTGACCAAGAGGTATGGCAAACAAAACACACAAGGAGAAGTTGGAGGAGGTGGGCCTGTTCACTCTGGTGGAGGGAAGACTAAGAGGGACATGATAGTACTCTTTAAATACCCCAAGGGCTATCACAGAGAGGAAGGGGCAGGCCTGTTCTCTGTTGCCCCAGAGGCTAGCAGCAGTTACAGGGGAGTAGACTTTGTATGAACATTAGAAGGATCTTCTTGAAGTAAGGAGCAGTGCAGCAATGGAACCAATTGCCTAGAGAGGTAGAGGGGTCTCCTCCTTTAAACATCTTCAGAAAGAGTCTAGGGGTGCTTCAGCTGGAGATCCAACACTGACCAGGAGGGTTGGACTCAGTGGCCCATCTGGCTCCTTCCAACTCTATAGCCATTTCCGCACTAGACTGTTATAGCCCTATTATTTCACTTTCAACATCCTGTGGAATCCTGGAGTTTGCAGTTTAGGAAGCTTACTTTGGAGTAACTACACTAAACATGTGTAGGCACTTCTAAGTATACCTTGTGTGTATAAGAATCTCTACCTGTATTCAAGAATGCTTCAGTGATAATGGATGGGAAAAGTAATTTGCCTTACCCCTTCAAACAGATGCAAGTACGCAAAATTAATAACTTGCCTGCCAACATTAGGCTCCCACCTCCACCTTCAAACCAGTGCCAGAGTCCCAGCTATTATCCCCTCTCCATTTCTGCTGGATGCCGGTCAAATGACTCCTAGAGCATTGTTAGCTAAGGGGGAGGAGGATGTAATAGGTAGGCAATTTTTCAGTTCAGACTCTGGAGTGGAAGAAATGAGATAAATGCATGATCTCCTCACACCCCAATCTCAGAAGCTTTTCAGGGGGCATTTCCACACTAGACTGTTATAGTGCTATTATTCCACTTTCAACATCCTATAGAGTCCTGGGGTTTGGGCCCCTCCCTAAACTGCAAATCCAGGATTCCATAGCATGTTGAAAGTGGAATAATGGCACTATAACAGTCTAGTGCGGAAATGGGGCCAGGGTTTGTGACTCACCTTTCTGACGGTACTACTGTCACAAAGATGCTTTAGTTTTAAAAGTCTTTTACTGTAGCTCAAAGGAAAACATGTCAGATGATCTCTTATTTATATTGTCATCTTTTCCTTCATTCTTTTCCTTACACTTTTCATCCTATGCATTATTTCCCATCTATTTAATCCAAATGTTTGAAATAGTCTCACTTTCTATCCCTCTTGAAAAATCCAAAACGTTCTAAGGAATATATCATAAGGAACCAGGGAGGAGGGGTTCTATAGATTTTTAGATGGAGAAAGTAGAAAGTCACTTTTTTTAAAAAAAAAAAAAAGGCTACAAAATAATGTAAGAGGGACTGTTAGAAATTGCATATTCTTGTTGTGACATGAAAGTGGAAAAGGCTACAAGGCAACCAGCTAAGAGAGATATGAAACTGAGCACTTTCCACAATTGCAACAAATGAAGAGTATTTTGGTATACTTTAAAGGCTGTATTGCAATAAAATATAGGCTTCTCTTGACTCTTTGCATTCTTATGGCTGCACAGGGAGAAATATCACTGTTTAAATTACACCTTGCCAAGTGTACCACTGTATCAATCAGTCTTTCTCTTGCTGTTTTGGTATTGCGGAATCATAAGCAAGGAGCTCAATGGTATATCAAAGCAGCAGAGATGAGCAAAGTTTGGCTGCAACCTTTCAACATTTTTCCTGGTCTAGAGAGAATTCTCCCACCATCATTTTTAAACTCATATTTTCCACCCACAGGCAGCAGCAACTAGTGACTCTGAAGTCAGTGGGGCAATGAATCAGCTCCAAGTTTTAGTTTGAATTTTAAAGGAGCTCTCCATGGCACTGAACCTAATTGGGGGATAGCTGTCAGCAGCCCGTATGCCTCCCTCCAAGCCTGGGCTAAACCTCAGATCTTATTTGGTGCCCCACTGACTGACATTGGTCTGAGCAGTTTGTATACTAATACTACATGGATCTAATGGAATCTAGATACTCTCCTTCAAGTTACATGCATATTTAGTGAAGAGTGACGGAAGGAGAAAAATGTTAGAATATGGACATCTAAGCCTTGTCATTAAAGTTTCTTTTTCTTTTTAAACAAAAATGTCCAATTGAGGTTTGGCTCACAATAGATGCCAACCTTCTGGCAACCTCTGGTCTCTGGTGCACTGGCAACCAAGCCTCCCTACCAGTTCAGCCCTATGAGGAGCAGTTTAGAGAGCTGGGGATGTTTAGCCTGCAGAAGAGAAGGTTAAGAGGGGACATGATAGCCATGTTTAAATATTTGAAGGGATGTCATGTCAAGGAGGGAATGGGCTTGTTTTCCGCTGCTCCAGAGACTAGGACAAGGAGCAATGGAGTCAAGCTGCAGGAAAGGAGATTCCACCTGAACCTCAGGAAGAACTTCCTGACAGTCAGAGCTATCCAGCAGTGGAACATGCTGCCTCGAAGTGTAGTGGAGTTTCCTTCCTTGGAGGTTTTTAAGCAGAGGCTGGATGGCCCTCTGTCGGGAGTGCTTTGAGGGTGTTCCTGCATGGCAGGGAGTTGGACTGGATGGCCCCTGGGGTCTCTTCCAACTCTATGATTCTACTATTCTATGATTTTGCAAGCATATGGCCTCTCACAATTCCCATCCCTTTTGTGAGCAGAGGAAATTAGTGAGGCTGTTTAATCAAGGGAAGGATAAAAAATCTCTAATAATTTCTCAGGAGTAGGGCCCAACACTAGCACAGGCTCATCTGCCCCCCACCCCAATCTTTTTTCCCTCTGGATTTGTTTGCTTCCTTGCTTTGTCACTGCTCAGGTACTTTCCACAACCGCAATTGTGTTAGTAGCCAGGCCACCATTTTTACCTTTTGCTATGCCTGAAGACTAAGTCCATTTCCTCACAAGTGTTACTATTCCGCTTTCAACATCCTATGGAATGCTGGGGTTTGTAGTTTAGGGAGGGGCCTTTGAGGCTAGTCCACTCAACAATGGGCTATCTCACACTAATGTATCACAAATGCAAATCCCTCCCACCTGGGGATCACACAAGTATATATGTACTCCAGTCCACCTCCATGTCTCCAGATCCTTTCAGGATGCCAGCAAAATGTCAGGACCAAATACTATTAGAACATGGCCTCCTAGCTCGAAAAAAGCACAACAACCAATGGATTCTGGCCATGAAAGTCTTCAACTTTAGATCATATGGCAGTTTGTGCTTTGGATGCAAATGATCCCAGGATCTGTCCAAGCAATGACCCCGAAAGGCCAGTCTCTGAAATCTTGTGTAATCCATATGTTGCTAGAAATTATCAATTAGATGGACCACACACTGAATCGGAATAAATGAGCTTTCTAAACACCTAAGGAGAACAGAGAATGTTTTTAGGTACTGATGCAGTGCTCTCAAATGCGTACTTTAGTTTGAAAAGAAAACTGGACCAAGAATGAAATCAGGCTTTGAGGCTTGAGTTATTAACTTGAAAATAAGATACTATTTTAAGCCATTTAGCTGTCTAGCCATGTAAATTATTCAAGTTGTAGAAATCAGCTTGTGGTTGACTTACAAGGAGATAATAGAGAAGCTGCAACCATAATGGCAAAAACAGGGCAAGATCAATCAGGACAGGAGATGTCTAACACCAACAAAGAGCAATTAAGCAGCAATCAAGAGCAATTGTGCTGATCGTTGATACCCTTTTAACACTGATCACCAAGGCCTGGGGAGCAAAACCTAAAGAGTCTTTTGCAGTTTGTCAAGAGGAGTAGTTCCTCTCCTCACAGTTCCCAGATGGTATTGGATAAGTATTTCTTTTATAATTTGATACTTTAAAGGGAAGAGGAAACATTTTATATACAATACAATCCGACACGTATTTACTCAGAGGCAAATAACATTGAGTTTGATGAAATTTACTCACAGGCAAATGGTTAGAGTATTTACAGTCTTAATGTTTAGTGTTCACATAAAACATGTGTTATTATCCAGCATGATCAGACCAAAAGAGTAGAGAATGAATGTGCTAAAGACTAACATCATTTGGAATTATTAGCGTCATCGGTAACCATGGAAAGGCAACCTCCTATTTGTTTATGCATTCAAAAGATGAATCAGGTAGAACTGGGTGGATTGGTCTGCTTGTCCTTCATGTCAAAGCCGCATGATTGCATTTGCAAATCCATTGAATCTCATTAATTTGTTTGTGTTTTAATTGCTCGGTCATTTGTTTTGGAATATCGTTTATGAAGGATTTTCTCACAAAACACAAGTTCCTAAAAGTATTTCTTTCCAAAGTGTACGTTTTAAAATGTTGAACCAAGCATTGCATTATGAAATTTTGAGAAGTGTGAAATCTAATTAAAGTCTGATCAGGACATTAACCTGAAACATGCAGATATTAGTTCATATCAGAATTCACAAAGAAGGAAGGCAGCCATGTGTATCGATTAAGGAATAGCATGTACATGCCGGAATGTGTTTTCCATACAGTACAGAAGTAAGCTTGCAGTGCTTTCATACAAATCAGGGCTGTAATTCTTCTCCCCCTCCCGTACCTTTATTGAGGAGGTATTTATATACAAGGCTCATGTTACAGTAAAAAGATACAATTCGTTTAACATGAATTAAAACGTGGAAAAAAAACCCATAACAAACCATAACCAAAACTTCTGGGGGTTGCCTGAGGGACACCTTGATTTGCTCCAAAGGTGCAAAGACTGGGGAAATTAGCGGGGCACTGGCTATAGCAGAACGAGGGGCAGGGTAACCCAGTGAGACCTTCCACCCAGTTTTTACAGGGTCAGACCAAGCAAAAGCCAGACAATCTTATTAATGAATGGATTTTATTAACAAATATCTTCTCACGTACCAACACAGTCACTCACTCATGCACACAAGCCTGTCAAGAAGGGAAAGAGGTGAAAAATGATAGTAGATAAAACGGAGTGTAGAGGTGGTGGAACTGTACCTGTCCAGAAGTCTTCAGTCTGGGAAGCGGCAAGGAAGAAAGTTGCTCAGCGAAGAGAGGCAGCTGAGGGGAGCACTCGACTAACAGAGTGCCAGTCTGCTAGCGTGGCAGAGAGTTCTCCAAAGAGAGTCTCGAAAACGGGGACTACTTATAGGGCAGAATGTGCCTTGAGGCCAGACCCTTTCCCGGGGAAGAACAATGGCCAAAATAGAAGGGAAAATGCCGCAAATAGAAACTTGATGGTTTGCATGACTGGTTCATGTAAACCAGTGGTTCTCAACCTGTGGGTCCCCAGATGTTCGTGGACTTCAGCTCCCAGAAGCCCCAGCCACTATGGTCAATGCTCAGGGCTTCTGGGAGCTGAAGTCCATGAACATCTGGGGACCCACAGGTTGAGAACCACTGATGTAAACGGACCTTGCCTTTGTAGGATATGTCGAAGCAAGATTTGCTCAACATGGAGAAAACCTGGTAATCCCCTCATGTTGGCTTTGTATGGCTGAGGACCTTTCTTTTGTGCAGACGTGTCTAGCCTGAGGTCTCCTGGGGAAACGTGACTGGGGATTTTCCTGACCTTGACCTATGTCCGGTCCCTTGACCTATTTGTCTACACACCCATCCAGGCAACCTCTCTGGCATAGTAAATATATTTTTTATATTAATTTTATATCCCCCCAGGACAGGGTCTGCCAGTGGGGTAACCGGGAGAAAATAGAGAAGGAAAGAAGGAAATAGGAATCAGGAGAGGCAGAAGAAGGGATGGAGGAGAAAGGGGAAGAAGAAGGGAAGGGAGGGAAGAGCAAGGAGAGGAGAAAGGCTGTGCTGGGCAAATAAAGAAAAGGAATTTCCAACAGATGGAGAGGAAGGATAGACGTCAAAGAATAGGTACCTGGCAAGAGAAGGTCCTTCATTAAAAGTAAAAGGTGAGAAGGCAGAGGAGCTTGGAACTGGTGGGAGGGGCAGAGGTAGCATCAGATATAGAGGAAAGAGGGATGAGAAGGGGAAAGAGTGTAAAGACAGGAAGGAGAGAGTGATGGGAGAGAATGGAAGGGCAAATAAGAAAAAAGGTGGGGTGGAGTTTGCTGTACAAAAGTACAGCAGCATATTGGGGACAGAACAGATTAGCACCAGAGGGTAGGAGGGGGAAGGAAGAAGGAGCCAGGGCAGCCTCAAGGAGGACGGAAGGTGGAGTGATAGCTTAGCAAATGCTACTCCATTAAAAACTGTTAGTGGAGAAGATTAGCAGCACCAAAATGGCAGACAGCATTAGCGGACAGGGAGAAGGGCAGAGAAAAGATGGTGGGTCTCTCTCCACACCATTATTTGTCTATGTCTTCCTTGCCTTGTTGTTTGTTTGTTCTTCTTTTTGAGTCCTGGTTCATTTTTTTTTTTCCTTTGATTTTGAAGAGCTCTCTTCTGACAATGTATCCAAGGTAACCACAATATCAAGGGCTTCGCAGAATTCAGCTGCTGGGGTGGCACTGGACATTTTTCCTTTGTCCCAAAGTGATAGTTCGAAGGGATGACTCTGTCTGTAATGGATGTTAGCAACCCTTAGAGCAGTTGTGTAAGTGTAGAGCTCTTTTCTTCTCTGCAACATTTCTGGTGCTATGTCCTGGAATAGTTGTACTGCATTTCTGTTGATTTCAGTAGAGCAAAGTGAGCTGAGAGCATTTAAAATTACCGTTTGCTTCAGAAAGTGAGCAAATTTTATTATTATACCTTGAGCTTTTCCTGATGTTGTTGGTTTCACAGCATGTGTGTGGTGAGCAATCTCTTAGTTTTGTGCAGTAAAAATACAATGAGGCACAGTTACAAAAAGCACGATAAGACTTTGGATCATGGCATTGCCTTCCAGGAACTCAGAAAAATTCCTGAAATGTAAATTATTTTTTCACAATCTGTTTTGCAAGTCCTCAACTTTGAGTTGTTTTGCTTGCCCTAGAAGTCCTGTTTATTTTGGCATCTTGCATCAAGGATTTCATCTGCTATGGTAGCAATTGCATTTAGTTTAGATGGCAGATAGTTTTGGGTCTAGTGTTTCCAGAGAGTAATCAGTAAAGTATTTAGATCTTTTTGAGATTCTGAAATTTGCTGTCGCGTGGCTTTGGAAGGAGCTTTCATTAGGGGTGCCCACTTCTGCTCTGCCTCTTTTAGAGGTCTTGTTAGGGCCAAGAGCCATTTTGAGGCCCACCACTTCCTCTACGAGTGCTTGGAAGCACACAAATCTTTCAGGCTTTGTTCTTTTTGTGGATATAGGTGCTCTTCATGCCTAATGGCGTTGCTGCAGTTTTGCTGGATTTATGTTGGCAGTTTAAGGGTTCCAATTTTCTTTGGGTGAGTGGTGAAACATAGGCCATTTCCACACTAAGCTGTTATAGTGCTGTTATTCCACTTTCAACATCCTATGGAATCTTTTGAGGCTCCTCCCTAAACTACAAACCCCAGGATTCCATAGGATGTTGAAAGTGGAATAATAGCACCATAATAGTCTAGTGTGGAAATGGCCATAGAACTACAGGGGTAGATGGTCATATTGTCTGGTGGCCAGCCCCACCCCTACCTGGGCAGTAATTTTTCCTTGAACTAAACAATTACTTTTGGCAGATTTCTTGCTGCTTCAAGAAAATCTTTGAAAACTGTGCAGTGTTCAAAGGTTATCCGCAGTGCAGAAATATTATTTTCTGTGCAGAAATGCCATAGTTAAGGATTTTTTCTGCACAAAATGCGCATGTTGGTGGCAGTTTCTTCCTCAGAAAACGTGTTCTGTGCAGGAAACAGAACTGTTATTTTCTGTGCAGCAAATGCACTTCTGACTTATGTCAACCCTAGTTTGACCTTATTATGGGGTTTTTGGGGGCTGAGTGTGTGTGATACACCCAAGGTCGCCCAGTGGGTTTCTGTGGTCAAGAGTAGGGATCAAAGCCTCGTTTCCAAGTGTTGTAGTCCTGTGTTCAAATCATTACACCACACTGGTTCTCAAGTATATCGCTGGAGTTCATTATACAGAGGCAGAAATAGTTGTGAGCAATCAGCCAAAGTCCAAGATCCCACAGTCTTCAGTATTCAACTGTAGTGGAATCAGATCTTTCTTCCACTCTCACAACAGTCCCCTGTCAGACTAAAAACTTGTTCTAGAGGGTTTGCCAGCCTTTCAGAGCAGCTTTTTAGGCTGTGTGCAGGACTTCGAGAGGAAGAGGGAATTGACAGTTCTGACAAAAGTAGTGAGATCCAGTGGAAGTACACCGTCAGATCCTGGGTATTGACTGGCAGAGATTCTGTTGATATCGCTAGACAGCTAATGGTGTAACCATCCTTCAGAAGTGAAAGTCAATTGAAAGAGAAAAACACTGTCTCGTAAACCTGCAATCCCATGACATATCCATATTTTATTCCAGGATAAACAGTAGTCTAAACTGTATCAGGTTTACTCTTGTTTATGTTCATAATTGTAGTCTTGTGCTATCCTGTCAGAGCAGGAGGAATCATGGCATTTTAGGCAGAATACATATCACATTTCTGTCTGAAAGGCTCACATTCTGAGAATCACACTACATTTGGTGTCTTTTTAAAAGAGGTGTTCCTGTAGGTGCTTAAAAAAAAGCCCTGTTTGGCAGAGAATGTGTCTTTCATTGCATGTTGCCTTTAATTTGTTTTGTAATTGGTTATTGGAAGGTAAACACAGAAATAATTTTCAGGTCTGGTTGGTGAGGCAGGTATCTCTGATAAGAGCCCCCTGTTGAAGAGAAAGCAGGTTAACCACAGGTAATGCACGTTCTCTTTAATGCCCTTTTTGACTCTCTGTGTATATGTGCCTTCAAGTTGTCTGTCACCTTATGGGAACCCCATGCATTTCATAGAGTTTTCTTAGGCAAGGACTATTTACAAGTGGTTTTTCCAGTTCCTTCCACTGAAACATAGCCCAAAGCACCTGGTATTCTTTGGTGGTCTTCCATCCAAGTACTAATCAGGGCTGACCCTGCTTAGCTTCCAGGGTCAGATAGGATTTGCTGCCTTTAGGGCAATGGTTCTTAGCCTGGGGTCTACAAAGCCCTGCTGCTCCACATTGACAGCAGGGGGCTGCAAGAGGGGTCATTTCCTCAGGAGACTTATAGTGTTGTGATTCCACTTTCAACATCCTATGGAATCCTGGGGTTTGCAGTTTTGAGAGGGGCCGGCCAGCCGCTCCCAAAACTGCAAACCCCAGTATTCCATAGGATGTTGAAAGTGGAATCACAACACTATAACAGTCTCCTGCAGAAATGGCCAGAGTCTTAGCAGTGGAGGGGTGCAGTGCTGAAAATTCTCCCTTGTTTGCAGACAAGGGAGCAGTTTGAGTGTCTGTGCATCCCTGCCACTGTATCCCTTTCATCAGGGATGTGTCAGCAGTGGGTGTGGGTGCCAAGGGACACAGTGGCGGAAGGGTGCACATGCCTAAACTGTGCTCTCATTTGCAAATGAAGGAGCAGTTTTGGCACGTGCACACACACCCTGCTGCCATGTCCCTGGTAAAAGGGACACGGTGTCAGGTGTGTCCATTGGCCCAAACTATGCCTCTGGAGACTAGACTTTGAATCCCCACTCAGCCATGGAAACCCACTGGATGACCTCAGGCAGGTCACGTTCTCTCAGCCTCAGAGAAAGGTGAAGGCAACAAATCTTGCCATGAAAAACCCCATGATACATTCACTTTAGGACCACCATAAGTCCGATATCAAAGGGGAGAGACATGATGGCTAATAAGAACTTCCACCCGTCGTTGGCACTTTGTTGTTGTGAACCTAGCACAGGTTTCTTTTTGTTAGCAAGATTTTTTCGGAGGGTTTGATGTTGCCTTTTTCTGAGGCTGAGAGAATGTGACCTGCCCAAGATCACTCAGCGGGGATTTGAATCCTAGTCTGCAGAGGCCATAAATAAATAAACATTTTAAATGTTCAAATATTTATTCAAATATTCTATCTAAACTTAAATGTTTAAATCTTAAGTGTTGGCAGACCCTGGCAACAAATTTTATTTACAGGGGATACCCAGTAAAGAAAAGGTTAAAAACCACTGCTTTAGGGTAAATAGACTTCCCTCTGCCTTATATTGTTCATTTGCCGTGATTATCTAGATCCTCTCCCTGGTCTAAATCCAATTCCGCTTATCAGAAAGAGTAAACCCATTAATTTGACTGCTAAATGGTAAGACAACATGTATGTACATTCCATTCATCTAGTGCGTCTCTTCTAGATAGGATTTAGGCTGTTATAGAACAGTCTTTTTGTCTTTGTATACTTTTGGCTTTATCCTGTGAAAACTAATACCTCTTCCCCAAAATCCTGAAATGATACAAGTGTCTGTGACAGTCTAGTAAGTGACAGCCTAGAAAAGATCTGTCTTTTTGCACAAGTGTCTTACTGACAAAGAACGTTTCCTCTGAAATATAGTTTTATAGCACCTGGTATTTGTTTGGTGGTCTCCTATCCAATTACTAATGAGGACTGACCCAGCTTAGCTTCCAAGATCAGACAAGATCTGCTGCCTTTAGGATTCTTAGGCACCCTTTTGGCCCCAAGGAGTGTGAAATACATGGAGAGAAAACAGTGGAAGAGAGAAAAAGTATCAATGGGCAGAAGCAGATACTTCAGTTAGGAGATGGATTTCTGTTTTTCATCTTTGTTACTTGCCATCAAGTAGACTTCATCTTATAGTGACCCTGTGAATGAAAGCTCTCTCCCTCTCTCCTTTTAATTTTATTAAAAAAAAATACAATGCAATGCAATGCAATGCAATAGAAAAGATACACAAAAAGAAAAACAAAAAACCAAAGCAAGAAAAAAAGATAGTAAAGAAAAGATAAAGATTGTAAAGAGTAATGAAAAAGAATTTACATTTGATATCCAACTTTCCTAACATGCCTGTGGAGTGTAATACATGACATGTAGAACAACTTTTCTTAATGGTAAATACCATTCACATATTTCTACTGCTTATTTTTTCTAAATATACTAATGATCAAAATCTACATTTAACATACTATTCTTTTTTTCTTGCAAAAAGCCCATTACAGATTCCTGGTCTTTCAGAAAAATTGCCAATGATATTTTTTTTCTATAATCAATGTTTCTCTGGTTAATTTGTCCATTTCGGGTAAGTCCATTAACTTCAGTAGCCAGTCTTCACTTCTGATATTACTGCATTTTTCCATTTCTGTGTGTATAGTACAGCGCAGTGACCTAGTTACAAACTGAATGTACTTCTTCAGTTGGTCATCCACCAATCCCAGCAAATATAATCCAGATTTCAGTTGAACATTAACTTTCCGAATATTTGGCTCATTTCTCCTCTGCCTCCTTTAGAGACCTTGTTACAGCCAGGAGCCATTTCGAGGCCCACAGCTAAGAGTGCTGCAATCAATCATCTCTACAGCACATAGAGATCTTCCAATCTTCTTTTGTGGCTATGCGTGCTCTTCATTCTCTAATGCCATTGCTGCTATTTTGGAATTACCATATTTGATGGCATATAAGACATACTTTTTTTCTGAAAAATAACATTTAAAAATCGTCTTACATGCTGGTGGGTCTTTCACACTGGCAAAAGCCAACCCTTTTCCTATGCATTTTGTCACCCTGCAGGTTTTCAGCACTGAGGCAAAATGGACTGGAAAGGGAGGGGAAGCTCCAGAGGGGGAAAGGAACCCTCATGCAAGGCTCCCCCTTTCCCTCCCATTTTGCATGGGAAGGGAAAAGAGGTAGCTCCGGGGGGGGGGAGTTTGTGCAATTTTCTTCTTGGCTCTTTGGAGCACTTTCCTTTCCTTTCTCTTGCAAACCGGAAGGGAAAGGGAGGGGCAGTAAGATCCTAGGCACCTTCTTCTCTCACCTCTGGAGCTCCCTCCTTCCCCTTCCCCTGCAAAACAGAGGGAAGAGGGGCAGGAGAAGCCATGCTATTTTTGGAAACTAGTATTTCCCCCCCAGAAAATAACATTTTAAAATGAGGTGCATCTTATATGCTGGTGCATCTTATACGCTAACAAATACGGTATGTTTTTGGAATTATGTTACCTGTTTAAGGGTTTTAATTTGGGGGCGGGTGAGTGGTGAAACATAGAGCTACAGGGATAGGTGCTTGTATTGTTTGGCGCTGCTACCTAGCAAATGCTGGGGAATCTGCTGAGTGTGGCTGGCCCCCACTGTTCTCACTTGCACAGTGATTTGGCTTAAATATGAGGTTTGGGGCATATGGTATGGGCTCAATAAAGGACTGCTTCTTTGCCCCTAAAAATGGGACTTCCCATATAAAATGGAACCTCTGGCAATTTAGTTTCATGTCTTCCTTAATATGATCACCCATCAGCTTGATTCAGAACTAGCAATAGCAACAGCACAGCAATAGCATGTATATTTCTATACCGCTTATCAGCTAAGTGCTCTCTAAGTGGTTTACAATGTGTGTTAGCTAATTGCCTCCAACAAGCTGGGTACTCATTTTAGTGACCTGTGGAAGGATGGAAGGCTGAGTCAGTCTGGAGCCCGGCAGGGTCGAACTCACAACCTTGTGGTTGCAGGACCGGTATTTAACCACTGTGCCACCAGGACTCTGATCAGGACTTATGAATGTTACCAGAATAAAGGAAGCTACCTTATGCTAAGTCAGGCCAATCAAACTGAGCATTATGAGCTTGTCAGAAATACAGGGAGTTAAGCTACCTTCTTTCTATCAAGTTCAACCATTTTTCGTTCTAGTTCAGTATTGTTTGTACTACATTGGGAAGCAAGTATCCACCCATTCAGAAACACTATACAGCGTAGGGAACAATAGCCTGGACAACGTAGGACTTATTTTAAAAGGTCTACATGGAGTTCAGTGGTTTGTTCTTCTCTTTTTTAAAAAAAAAGCTGACATGTAGTTCCATTCTTTTTAAAAAAAATTAAAGCAATCCTCAGACATTGGCATGAGAAAAAGAGAACATAGATAGCAAGATGGGACATCAGTTGTTGCAAGTCTCCTTTCAGTGCTTGCTTTTGCATCTACACCATTCCCTTTTTTCCTCCAGAGTCTTGTTGTTGTCCTCCTGTTTCTGTACAAACTGTGCCTCAGAGTAGAAAAGGACACCTGCTGAGATTCACTTGTTTTCCCTCTAACTAGCTAGAACCAAGACTCAAGTGGCAGAAATATTGAGAGAGAGAAGAAGAGAGGTTGAACCACTGACTAATGGTTGAAAGCTGTCTAAAGAATATACCCAGTCTCTGCTGAACTTCAGGGATGATTAGAGTATTGATGGTTCGTCACTGGAAAGCAACAGCAGTAGTGGTCAGATATTTCCTGCCTGGATGTGAACGCTGGTTAAAGATCTAAGAGGATTAGCTCCCCAATGGTTGTAGGTTCTGTTGACCTAAGCATGCGTCCTGCAGAAGGAGAAAAAGAATGTTTTGCAACAGTGAGCAAATCCTACTGTGCTAAAACTGACTTTTTTTTAAGTTGTGAGCCATTTTGCATCCCAATTTTGGGAGAAAGGTGGGATACAAATATAGATAATGATGATGATAATGATGATAGTGACATTAAAAGAGAAAAGGAATTACATAATAAGTGACCAAAAGCCTATTTAGACCTACATTAAGTTCACACAGTGGCCAACCAGTTGCTTATAAGTAAAGCCCAAACAGGACTTGAGTGTAACACCACTGTCTTTCTCATACTCCTCAGCAACTACAATACAGAGGCAATTTCCTTTGATCATAGAATCATAGAGTTGGAAGAGACCTCAGGGGCCATCCAGTCCAACCCCCTTCTGCCATGCAGGAACCCACATCAAAGCCCTCCCAACCAATGGCCATCCAGTCTCTGCTTAAAAACCTCCAAAGAAGGAGACTCCACCACACTCTGAGGCAGCAGATTTCACTGCCAGACAGCTCTGACTATCAGGAAGTTCTTCCTGAGGTTCAAGTGGAATCTCCTTTCCTCCAGCTTGAATCCATTGCTCCTTGTCCTAGTCTCTGGAGTGGCAGAGAACAAGCCTGCTCCCTCCTCAACATGACATCCCTTCAAATACTGAAACATGGCTATCATGTCCCCTCTTAACCTTCTCTTCTGCAGACTAAACATACGAAGCTCCCTAAGCCGTTTCTCATAGGGCTTCATGGCTTCCAGACACTTCACCATTTTGGTCGCCCTCCTCTGGACACATTCCAGCTTGTTGATATCCTTATTAAATTGAGGTGCCCAGAACTGGACACAACATTCCAAATGAGGCCTAACCAATACAGAATAGAGTAGTACCAATACCTCTCTCGATCTAGACACCATACTCCTATTGATGCCACCAAGAATCATGTTGGCTTTCTTGGCTGCCTCATCACACTGCTGACTCATGTTCAGCTTGTGATCTACCAAGACTCCTAGATCCCTTTCACATATACTGCTATCCAGCCACCCCCCCCATCCTATATTTGTGCATTCCATTTTTTCTGCCTAAGTGCAGGATCTTACATTTCTCTCTATTGAAACTCATTTTGTTAGCTTTGGCCCAGCTCTCCCATCTGTCAAGGTCATTTTGAAATTTGATCCTGTCCTCTGGGCAACCCCTCCCAATTTGGCATCATCTATAGATTTGATCAGCATGCTCTCTACTCCTTCATCCAAGTCATTGATGAAGATGTTGAATAGCCCTGGGCTCAGGACAGAACCGTGTGGCACCCCACTAGTCGCGTCTCTCCAGGATGAAAAGCAGCCATTGGTGAGCACCTTTGAGTTTGGTCGGTCAACCAATTACCAATCCAGCTAATTGCAGCCCTGTCCAGCCCACATTTTATTAGCTTCTTTGCGAGAATGTCATGGGGAACTTTGTCAAAGGCTCCAGAGGGAATCCATGTGCATCATGGCTAGTAGCTATTGATACTTTGATCCTCCTTTAATTTTTCAAATCCCTTTTCTAGCTATCAAGGTTAATAACCATCAGTACATATTTTGGTAGCAAAATTCCACAGTTCATGTGATCTGTGAATAAGTGCTTCTTACTGAGTCAGTTTCAGTGGATGATTTTCTTTTATCATGAGAAATGGGGTGGGGAGAGCTTCTCCCTATCCACTCTCTATGTATTGTGATTTTATATACATGTCTCCTCTTATCCCAAAGTTAGGTAGATCAAATAGAGCCAGAGTCAGTCCCCTCCAGGCACAGTGGACGCATGCTGACACCGTATATCCGAGGTTGATCTCCTTGAAATATCTTGTCTATGTCATCAGGATGCAGCAACATAAATGTCCACAAACCACTGGAATCCAGGACCCGGTGCCTTCACAGTATAGCCCCCAATATGGTCAAGTGGGTTGGGCTTGTGTATATGTGTCTTTATAGTGTTTGTCGGCTGCATCATCATCATCATCTTTATGAGGCACTGGGTTTTATCATTCTTAACTTTAAGTTGTTCAGGATCATGCCCTGAGAAAGCATTAAGAATGAAAGTAAATAATTACATAGACGTACAAAGGAAACCTAAACAAATGTGTCGTGACAAGTATTTGTTATTTCTGTTCTGTGCCATTAAGATGTATAGCTAAATCCTAAGCATGTTTACTGTTCTGAATAAACATTGTATTCAACATAGCTAACGCCCAAGTGAGTTACAACAGAAGTGTGTTGTCATCTAAGGTGGCAGTCCTGCACATACACAAGAATAAGTTTCACTAAATTTAACAGAACGTATTTCCAAGTAAGTTTGGCATAGGATAAGGTATAATGTATAGCATCTTGGGTATCTGCATTATGTGAAGAACAGGAGCTTTGAATGCATTTAGTATAGTTATGAGCAGGAATCTTATTTACAGAGCATTAATAGTATGAATGCAGTCTTCATGTTTATCTTAAATCTCACCTTAAAGAAAAACTCTTAAACTGAAATGATCTGTTTTGTAGGGGAGCATGATTCCTTGTTGTTATCAGTAGAATGGCAGGATGTGACATCTTGTAAGTGAGAAGTTTAGCTAAACTCCTGGGGAATCTGTAGACTCAGAATAGGTCTGTGAATAAACCATCTGTAAGGTGAATTTAACAATCTAAAGTATATGGCATGTGGGGAGGGATCCTTTGTTATAACTGCCTATCTTGATTTCAGCTCTGAACATAGCTTATTTCAGAATTATGTGATGAAGTCCTCTAAAGTATTGGGAGGATTTTCTCTGATGCAAGTGAGAAGCTATTCTCAAGTGTGAAAGTGCAATCCAGATACATACCTTATCTGAACATTGCTCACTGCCCTCATTAGAATTTACT
This sequence comes from Iguana delicatissima, assembly GCA_948472985.1. Taxonomy (NCBI): domain Eukaryota; kingdom Metazoa; phylum Chordata; class Lepidosauria; order Squamata; family Iguanidae; genus Iguana; species Iguana delicatissima. The sequence goes on from CAOKZL010000060.1 coordinate 853,471, forward strand.
CCAATAGCATCCTAAACTGTGAATGAGAAATTGAATTACGGATCTGTCATAGAAGCACTTTTGGCTTGGGTTTTTGAAGTGTATGTTCCAGGTTCAGCATTCTTGAAATAGGTGGTCATTTCTCTGTGCTTTTCTTTTTGGGAGGATTTAAAATCAAGAGAGGCACATGCCCATTCACTCTTGCCCAATTGGATGTGTGATATAATTGATCTATACATTGTGTTTATAAATGTAGACATCTGAATGCATGTGTTCAAGTGAGTGCCTTAGATGAGATGCAAATTTTTATTTCCCTTTTGTTACACAGCTTAATCCAAGCCAGAACAGCTGCCGAGACAGCGACAGCGAAAGCGTCAGTGGTCAATCCAAAGGGTTCCATCGGAGCAGTTCCCGAGAGAGACTCAGTGATGTAAGCACAATTTCTCAACTGGTTCCACTGTTACTTGCATTGACATCCCAAGGTGGAAAGGAAATGAGTCAGGAACTTGTTGTTTTGCTAAGAGTGCCTGATTCATCCTTTGAGCAGTAGTTGAAAAGCAGTGCTGGCTTCAGAATTTGTGGGTTTCCAAACCGCTTGAGTGGGGATGTAAATCTCTGCATGGTCAGTCAGGGATGATGAAATAAGTAGCCCAGAAAGTACCACAGATTCCCTCTTTCTGTTTTGTTTTTTTAAAATTTATTGAATTTATTTCCTGCTTTCTCAATTAATAGTCTTCAAGGTAATGAGGAATAAAATTCATTGATAAGAAAGAAAATAAACATTTAAACTTATCAACTGCAAAGGAATGACATAAACCTGTATCAGAAGCCTATTAGCTTAGGCACCAAAGGAATAAAAAGTCCATTGGCTGTCAACTGGAATAGAGCAGGGCCTCCTTTAACAAAGGTTTCTAAAGGGAGCAGTCCCCTCTTGGTTCCTTCCAAATGTATCTCAGTGATGCAAGAGAAAGAAGGGCCTTTCCTGAGGCTGTGGGCGGGTTCATATGGGAGAGTTTGATCTTTCAAAGAGCATGGCCCTATGGTACGTAGACCTTTATTTGTAGCTCAATAATCATCACTTTGAATTGTGCCTGGAAAAGGACCAGTAGCTTGTGAAGCTGTTGTAACAACAACGCAATCATTTATTCCCCATAACTATCTCTCCTGAGTAGTCCATCTCCAGCAATCTGCACCGACTAAATTTTCCAAATCTTGTATTTGAATATTAAGTTTAAGTACAGTCGCACTTGGTACCACAAGTACATCAAAATTCCCAAGCAAAACAACTTTTCCGAAGAGGTCATCTTAGGAGTGGTGGCTTCAGAAGGCATCATGGGGAATCTAACATCTGACCTTCAATTCTGTGTTGAAGAAATAACTGATTTCTGTGTCTTTACATATTTCTTTTCTGCACTTTTGACTCACAATAAGAGCAGTTAGTAACAGATAGTCCATGTACAGTGGTGTATTACTGGATTATAAGACTTTTGTGGCACTGAAATTTGATGAATTGATTCCTCTGTCCAGCTTTTTGGTGTCCCACTGACCATAGAGGCATCTATCCTGAACTATAAACTGTGGTATCTAATCTTCTTCTGGAAACTAGGAGTGAGCAATACGGTTTGGTCATGATCAACAGAAAGAGTTTTTGCTAATGTTCTCATATGACTAACAATTTGGTCTGCATAATAAATTAATGGACAATGGTTCCACCACACATAATAAAAGAGTCCTTCACACAATATATTTGTATGATTTGCTGCCACAACATGTGGGCAGAGTCGCTAGCTTAGGAGGCTTCGAGAGGGAATTAGGACAAATTTATGGAGGAGGAGGAAATAGGTCTATAAATGACTGTTAGCCAATATGACTGAATAGAACCACCACGTCCAGAGGCAGTATGGCATTAAAAAACTAGTCGCTCTGGAACATTATTAGTAGGTGTTTATATACTGTTTGGGGACTTTTCAAAGGCGTCTGCCCTACTTAAAATTCTGTACGGAATTGATATTCAAGTAAGGAATTAATATTGGAGAATCTTGTTATACATAATAAACACTGCTAGAATAACTCCATATCCCTTCACTAGATGACTGAGTTTTGAAGCTTTATGAAATGGCAGAGCTGAATACATTAGCTTATTTGGAAACTTTTCAAAGGCATCTGGCTGGCTATTCTGGGGGCCAAATGTTGAACTGAGGATCATAGTGGGCATTAAGGAGAATGCACATTCCTTGCAAATACACTTTTGTCTCTCATGGCAGAATTTTGTAAAATGTGTAGGCCTCAGTAATCAGACTTACAAATGATCAGTCACAAAACAAAGCATATTGTGTACAAAATAGTCACCTGTGAAGGGAATTTCTGGTGGCAAGAGAGAGAGGTGAATGGCTACCATTCCTGGAGCTGGTGAAGGATTGGCCACACAACAAGATCAGGAGCCTGTAATCTAGCCAAGTTTGCAGAACAAATTGTCCCCTGGGAAGAGGGACTCAGAAGGGATTGTTGAGGAACCCATGCCAGCTATCAGTGCCCAGGAAGGAAGAGAAATGGGCATCTGGAAATGGACAGTGCTGAAGGGAGTTGCGGAGCTACCATTATCTTGTTGCAGTACCTGAAGAAGCTGAATCTTGCCACCATTTTTAAACATTTAAGCTATATGTAATATATGATGCTTAAATCATCCTTTGCAGTTCTGGATCAGACTGATCCTGACACTTTCATCTCTATTGTGGATCTAAATTTCTGAACAAGCTTCTGTTACCCAGGTTTCTGAGGGTCCCTTGGAGGACACTTCACAGTGCTCAATATAATGGAGGAATGGGAATTAGCCAGAGCACAAGCTATAGCACCACGAGAGGCAGGGTAACCTAGCAAGATCTTAAAGCCCAATGTTTACGGGGTCAAGCCAAACCAAAAAACACACCAAATTGTTGAAGAAATTATTTTTATTTTATTTTTATTAAAAATAAGTCACTGCGCACGTTTGCACTTTTGCACTCACTCACGCGAGAGCTAAAAGAAATAAAAGAGAGGAAAATTGATAGGGGGTTTTAGAGAGGTATTTTTGGGGTATACTGCACCTGGTCCTGAAGATGGAAGAAGGAGATGGCAGCGGAGCGAGAGAAGAAACTCAGCATGTGGAGGGCTGAGGGGATTGCCGGACAGAGCAACGTGGAACCAAGAGGAAACTGGAGTGATCCGAAGAACCGCTTGAAATCAGGGGTTTTTATAGGGGAAAATGTACCTTGGGGGCTAATCCTTTCCTGGGGAGAACAATGGGTTGAAGAGCTAAGACAAAGCTCCAGAATGTGCATGCTTTGGAGCACAAAGCTCCGAAACGTCAGAGTGCTTGGTTTGATTAGATTTGCTGGGGTTCGTCAAAAGCCGCGGCAGTACATAAATTGCTCTCGCTTGACGGGCTGTTTCTCAGGATTGCTAATCCTGTCAAGATGGCTTCTTAGGGTAGAGAACTCTTTGTTAACTTAATGTGTGCATGTCTGGAGGGCTCCTGGGGCTACGTGACAGATTGATTACTGGCCAGACCTGATATTTCCTAATTGTGGCCGTTTGGCCGTGCCTGCCTGCGTGCTCTTCTGGGGGACCCTTTCAGACATGTGGAGATGATTTCATATTTTTGATATTAATAAATTGTAGACCCCGGGAGAAGGCTAACTACCACAGTAACACTTCCTTAGTAAATTTAATTTTCTTGACTTTAAAAATTAGTGTAAGTTTAAAAGGAATTGCTTTTACTGGAGGATGGAAGTAAATGAAATGGCACAGATTGTAGCATCTGAACTGTCAAACTTTAACATTATTACAAGTGTATTTCTGCTTGTTGGATTTCTCTATTCGACATAATACCAGCGATTCTGACATTAGCTTCGGGACTTTACTCATCTGTCCATCTAGGTATTGATTGTTAAGCTTGACAGTGTTTGACTATTAAGGGCTAAAGAACTCTTCCTGATTGTCAGTGTATTAAGTTAACACATGAGTTCAACTATGTTGTATTACAATACAGATGTATAAACAAATCTCTCAATATATTTCCCTTTTTGGATTTGAGGACTCAGAGATTTTTATAGAATTTATAACTTTACACTGGTGACTTTATTGGGGATCTGCAACACTTTAGTAAAATTTATGAACCTCGTCCTTGACTCAAGATTAAGATAAGGGAAAGACATGCTGGCTGGAGAGAGAAAGTCAAATCAGACTGACAACAGAATGGTGTCAGATTGGAGAAGAAAGAGACAGTGTGAATGGGTTCTAATTAATGAAGATTACATCTTTAGGGAAAATGTTTGGTAAACAAGGATCAAAATTTTAACATAGGTAGAGAATGAAAGATGCTGGAAGACTAAGACAAAGTCTTCTTGAAAAGAAAAAGGAGAAGAGGAAGAAAAAAGAAGCACCTTATTTCTATATTTGAATACATATATATAGAACTAGTCCTATTTATTCTTACTCTTCACTACATCAATTTTTAATTATAATAATTTACTTTATCTGTTTCATTCGCCATCTGATTTAATAACACATTGAATATTTAGATATTGAACATACTTGTTCAAAATTTCTAGTAACTTCTTTTTTCTTTTAATTTTTTTCATAATTGATAAGGAAGGAGATTAATAATTAATGAGTTTGATAAATATTTTGACTATAACTTTATATATTATTCTTTTACCTACTCAACTATGTGTGACTTCATTCTATTGCAGAGGAAGGGTCAGCAGAGTTATGTTTAATCTGTTCAAGATCCAGACTACCCTGCATTAGCTTGAAGATAAGATTGTTATTCTTGGCATATTTATTTTTTAAAGTCTCTTTTTCACTCTCTATTCAGATTATTTTTGCTTACTACTGTATAAGAGCTCCATCTAGTGTTATATTCAATATTCAATATCTATATTTAGTCTTAAGGTGTCCCTTATTTACTCTCCAGCTATTTTAGGGTCTTTTTCTTTCTCTCTCTTTCTCCCCTCTCTTCTGATATATTACTATTATGAATGTGTAATGGCACAATCAAGCTATTGGCATAAGTAAGTTGGAATACAATTATATAGGCTAATTAATTTAAGTACTTTAAAAATTATTTAATATTATAATCTAAATAGAATACTTCATTGCTCAACTATATTTTTGGTGGAGTAGAAGTTTGATAAGTATTTGCAATTTCTTCTTTTCTTTCTGTTTACTTATTATCTGATAGATTTTTCTGTTATCTGATGTATCTGAGATATTTGTTTTTGAAACTAGGAAATTTTTTGAAGAATTATTAATTAACATTTTATATTTTTTATAGCAGATAATGGTAGATAAGAAATAAAATCCTCCTTATAATAGAAAGAATTAATGTGAAAGTATTAATAAAAGCTAATAATGATGGGATTGGGAACAAGACAAGCAATTATTCAATCTCAAATACAAACCCAACTGCAATGAAGACCCTCCTTACAACTTCAAACTAAATCATTGAATGCTAATATATCTATATCAAAAGAGGTCAGAAAATTGAGAACTAAGAAGTGAAATGAAACCTACAAGGATTGGAATTAAATCAGATCTTAGGAAAGAACTAGAAACCTTTGGAAAAAAGCTGGAAAGTGTAACAAAAGAATTAAAACATATGAACAGGAAGATTGAAGAAATACAGGAAAAACCAGTCAACATCTAATGTTTACAGAAATGCCTATAGAAATGAAAAATAGGGATGAATATATTAAGATTCAAGAACTGGAAGTAACAAACCAGGAGGAATTATACACACATCTCTTGCTCCTGTTGCTCATTTCATAGGCTGGACAATGGAACAAATGAACCTAGAGATGGATAAAATTTTCAGAGTAAACTCAACAGTAGCTAAAAAGAGAAATGTTCCTCATAGCAGTGTAATTTATTTTTTTCAAGAAAAGGTAAAAGATTTAATTCTTTAACAAATATATACCCCAAAATTGGTTATTGAAGACAAATAATTAAAGATTTTTGAAGGCATTCCTTCACAAATTTTGAAGAAAAGAATGAAGTTTCTTAACTCAGCTCTTAAGAAGGAAAGACGTATTATACAGATAGCATAGAAATGAAAGGATCTCTTTTACATTCCAAGAAAAGAGATTGATGCTTAGTACACTATAAAGGCCAAATATTTGATAAGGAAATACAAACATGAATTGGAAGGACATAAAGATAATGTGTACCAGAACATAGATAAGGACACAATGGAAATAGACATAACTTCACAAAAAGAAGAAGTCAAAAAAGTGAATAGACAGTCACAAAAAGAGGAACAAGCAAGACATAACTTTTGATCAAGAAGGAGGTCAGGACAAAGATATCACATAATTGGTCTATATAATACTTAAAAATGGGGATCAAGATATTGCCATGGAAAGTTCAAGGCTTTAATTTCCCATATAAAAGAAAAAGAATTTTTCATTTTCTGGAGAAATTAAAACTGAGCAACATCCCTATAAGAAACACACATTAGAAACAAAGATTTGAAATATATAAGGAATCTGAAATGTAGGGAAGCTTTTCAACTGCTGCCGATAAAAAGAAAAAAAGGAGTAAACATATCTGTGAACAGTAAATGCAATTCGAAAGAAAATATGCAAAGATCCTCAAGGACAATTCATAACAGTGGGGTTGGAATCTTGGTAACAAAAATGCTGATTGCGGGAGTGTATAGCCCATTGGAAAATAAAAGTAAATTCTGTAAGTATTGGATAGATCTTTTGATGACAAAATTAAAATTAAGAATAAAGCTGAAGGTAAACATCCAAAAACATTCTTTGATCTATTGCATAATCTAGCACTGATGGCTGTTTGGAAGAGAAAAACATATCAATCCTAGACCATATTTTATAGCTGGCTGAGTAGTTGGTATCCTTTCCTTGTCCATATAAGTGGCACCAAAGTGCTGTATGCTAATATTAAGAAGATGGAAACTTTTCCGAGGACAATCTCTGATCACAATGCCATACTTCTCTCATTGCAGAATAGAAATAATGAATATAATTGGAAATTACATGATGAACCACTAAAAGCTGATAAGATAATTGAAAAGACAAAAACAGAAATGAAACATTTTTTGATGATAATATGGATAAGAAACATCAATGAAGATAATATGGGAAGCCAATAAGGCAATATAGAGGGTTCTTTTCATACAACAAGCAGCACAATTAAGGGAAAAAAAGAAAGATAAAGAACAGAAATTCTTGGAAGAACTATAAAAGAAAGAATATAAGAAGAATTCGAGAAATAACAAATTGCAATATGAAATAAAAATTTTGAAAAAAAACAACTGGACATACAAGCTACATCAGAAATTGGAAAAAAATGAAATTTTTAACACAAAGACACTTCGAACATGCAGATAAGCTGGGAAGAATTAAGGAAAGGATAAACATCAAATTCTAGAAATTAGAGAAAGCAAAAAAAATACATCATCATCAGAACAAAATCAAAAGCATCTTTATTTATTTTCAGAACTAGCTCACAGACAAACCTCCTTCTCAAAAGAAAATGAATAAGTTAATTAAATATTTAGAAGAAACATAAATACTTCAAATTATGAATATACAAGGAGATGGATTAAATAAACCAATCAATAGGATATCTGAAAAATAATATAAGAACAGTTTTAAATATCATTGAATATTATCAAAAACATAATAAAAAAACTGGACCTGATCATTCTCGAAGCTGAAAAAGCATTTGATAATGTTAATTGGACTTACATGATGGAAGTAATAAATGGAATGAGTATACAACCCTTACTAACTGGATTAAAGCCATATACAGAGATAAAAGAGGTCAGCTTTCGCTTAACAGAGAAAAAAACAGAGCAGTTACACATTCATAAGGGAACAAGGCAAGGCTATCCTCTTTCACCTTTAATTTTTTAAATTTCCTTTTTTTAAAAAAAAAATACAGCAAAATCCTCTAATTCAAGAAACAGAGATTCATAGACAAGCTTGTAATAATACTTGAAAACCCAATAAACAGTATAAAGAGCGTCCTTCAATCACAATCTAGAGGAGCAGCTGGATTTAAGCTTAATAAAGAGACAATAATGATTCTAACAAAGAATATGTCAGATACAGGAGAAGTTGAATTATCAAACTTACAAATTTTGAATTAGCCAAAAAGTTAAATATTTAGGATTACAGTAACCAAAAGTAATTCTGAGCTCTTTGATAACAAGTATTAGAAAATAAGGAATGAGATAAAGAAGGATTTAAGAAGATGGGGAAAAATTGGATTTATCTTTCTTGGAAAGACCAATACAATCAAAATGAAAGTCTTACCGAAAATGATATTTTTATTCGAAAACATTCGGATAATTCATAGTGATCAACCTTTTAAACATTGAAATAAAGACTTATCTAAATTCATTTGGAAATTTGGAAATTCATTTGGAAATGAAAGGTTAGAATCAAATGGAAGAATTCAGAGGATTTTAAAGAATGAAGTGGGATGGGCTTACTTCACCTCAAGCTTTATTACCATGCTTGTTGTCTTTCCAAGGTAACAAACTGGATAAAATTAAGTAATCTAAGACTGCTAAATTTAGGAGGATTTTACTTGAATTATGGATGACGTGTGTATGTCTGGTATGAGACAGAGTAAATAAAGAATTCTATGAACATTTTGTTAGAAAAGCACTCGTAACAGTTTGGACAAATTATAAGAATAGGTTCTATCCTGAAATTCCACTTCAGGTTTTACTTCATGAAAGCTTTTACAGATTAGAAACAAACCCAGGCTGATAAATACTTACAAGGATATTGTCAAAATAATGGATGATGTTCAGTTAAAATTTAAAGAGGAATAAGTTACTTATGGTTACACCACTCACTGGCAGCTTTACAGACAGGTAGCAGAAAAGTTTAAAATGGATTAAAAAATTGGAGGCATAGAATCAAAGGAAACAGAACTTGATAAATTATTAAAACGATGAACAACAAAACTTGTTGGGAAGATTTATAAATTATTGTTAAATTATGAATAGGAACAATATGTAGTTAAAGATAATATGTTTAAATGGGCACAAAATATAGGCCACACAATATATCTTAACCAATGGGAGAAATCTTGAAATATTAATCAGAAATTCACAGAATACCAATATAAGAGAAAATTGCAAAATGTTTTTTAGACAGTGTCAAACTCCATTACAAATATCCAAACTGGGAAAAGATAATAGTAATAAATGCTGGAAATGTAGTCAAAAAGGTGCTTTTTATTATTTGTGGTGACAGTGTACTAAAGCAAGAAAGTTTTGGAAACAGATTCATGAACAGATAACAAAAATTCTTAAAATAAATTTTTCATTGTCACCAGAAATATACTTTCTTACCTACAGAAATGATATTCAAGTAAGGAGGTAATATCAGAGGATCTTGTTATACATGATATACTTTGCCAGAATAACTTTTGCCCAGAGATGGAAAGATCTCCATATCCTTTCAATAGATGATTGAGTTTTGAAACTTTATGAAATGGCAGAGCTGAATACATAGCCTATTTGGGAACTTTTCAAAGGCATCTGACTGGCCACTTATAGAGACGAATCAATTGAAGAAGAAGAAACAGCAAAAGAAAAAAAGATAGGAGAACAAAAAAAAAGCATATCCACACCAAATATTTTATAAATATAACTTAACTTCCTTTTGTTTGAATCTAGCCTCGTCTTGAAAAATTCAGAAAAATGCCAGTATATGTAACCTAAACTTCCTTTTAATATGTTCTTTATCTTTGTTCTCTCTATTCCTCCTTATTTATATATTTTCAAATGTGTTATATTAATAACATACGCACTTATACTATTTTCCCTTATTCTCCTAGCAAAATTGCTATATATCATGGCAAAATGTTATCTGCACTATGACTTAGAACAATTCCTCTCTTTTTAGTCTTCCTGATATATATTTAAATATACTTAATTTGTTCAATCATTGCATTGCCCCATTTTTGATGGAGGAATTTCATTACCGGATCCCATTCTTTCAATATTTTGTTTGATTTCCCATTAATTTTTGAAGTAAGCAGATCATTTTCTTTCATCTCCAGTACTTTAAGCATCCATTGTTCTAATGTGGGAATTTCTGTTAATTTCCAAGATTTTGCCAATACTAATCTAGCAATTAGATCTAGTAGTTAGATATAATAAAATTCTCCAGTATTTTTTGACAATTATTGTATCAATATTCTGAGTCATATTTAATAAGAAAAATTCTGGTGAGAGAGGGATTTGAATGCCGAATATTTCGGTTAAGAATATACATAACTGCACCCAAAATTTTAAAAAAATTTTTACAACTCCACCACATATGTATGAAGGTTCCTGTTTTCTCTTGGCATTTCTAGCATTTGGTCTGACCAGTGTTATACATTTTATCAAGTTTAGAAGGCATTAGGTACCATTTATAAAACATCTTGATATAATTTTCTTTAAGATCCTAAGCTAATATAAACCTATGAGATACTTTCCAAGATATTTCCCAGTGTTCTAATTTGATTTCATGGCCCAAGCTATTGGCCCAAGTTATTGTGGTATTCTTTACTGTTTCATCTTCTAGTTTATAATTTAGTATAAATTTATATAATGTAGATAGAATATGATCTGTTGGGCCAAATGCTATCTTTTCAAATTCACTGGGAATTTTTCTCATGTTAAAGCCTTCTAGTTTTAGATCTATCTTAAATCTTTCACGTAATTGTCTATATGGGAACCACGAAAGCTGGAAACCCATTTGATCCAGTTTCTCTCTTGTTTTTAATTGTGGTGTAAGTGAATTATCTGATTCTAGTAAATCTTTATAGGTTAACCATTTGTGTTGAATGTTCACCTGCCTTCCAAAAAAGCTTCTTGAGGTGATACCCAAAAAGGAATTTTATTATAATTTTTTTCTTTATTTGGGTCCAGATTCTCAGTAATGATCCTTGTATAAAATGATTAGAGAATTCTCTGTCTACTTTTGCTTTATTATACCAGATATAGGCATGCCAGCCCATTTGGTATCTGCTCCTTCTAGTATCAATATTCTACTATTTTTTAATTTAATCCGTTCTAACATCCAGGCAATGCCACTTGTGTAATAGTACAGTTTAAGGTCCAGAAGGCTACATCTACCAAGTTCCTCTAAATCTAACAGATTTTTCCAGTTTATTCTTGGTTTTTTCCCTTCCCAGGTGAATCTAGAAAGCTCTTTTTACCATTCCCGAAAAGGTTTGTCATTTTTAATTATTGGTATATTTTGAAAAAGGAAATTCATTTTGGGAAGAACATTCATCTTTACAGTTGCAATCCTTCCAAGAAGAGAGAGATGTAATTTGGACAATTTTTCTAAATCTTTCTTAATTTCTGACCGTGTTCTTAAATAGTTGTTACAGTGATCTGTGTTTTGTTTTGTAACTCAAATGCCTAAATATATTATTTTCTTTTGAAACTGGAATCCTGGAGACACTGGCATTGCAGGTGGATGCCAATCTCCTACACCTCTTAGGATAAAAGAGAAGATTGAATTCTTCATTGTTTTAGGTCAGTAAGAATAAAGTCAGTTGATTGACATTCCTAGTATGAGGATACAGAAACAACCATGTAGTTCAGACAACTTAGAAAAAAAAGAAAGAAAACATTTCATCAAAGATTAGTGTGGAGACTGAATCATTTTTCACACAAAACTGGAAATAAAAACATAGGGTATAAGTAATTTTGGCTTGGTTTTGATTTTAACAGTTAGGTTTTGGAATGGCAAAGTTTGAGACGAGTGTTAAAATCGACAAGAGCTGACAGTCCTGGGATAAATGTGGTATGGGTACGTGTAATCCATACCCGCTAAGGAAAAACTGATCTATTGGAGAGGTTGGCAGAATCTCTTGTAATAACTATCCCTTCACACATTTTGCTGATATAGCAGAAATTTAAGTACGCTTTTCTCGGAATCCTCATAATCTCCACTTCACTAGCAACTTTGGCTTACAGACATAACAGCCATGTGAGAAGAGATAAATACATCGCCAGCCAAGATTGTGGTCACTTTCCAGCCTTTTGTGAGATTCTTTTCTTTCTGAAAAGTAAATAGTGTTCTGCATTTCCTTCATGTGCATTTTAAAAAAATCTCATCTTTTTAGTTAAGATTTGTTCTGTTTTTACTTATAAAAGCATTATCTTAAAAGACCTAGGGTAGTGGCAGTTTTATCCCACCCTCTGCTTGGAAAGGAAGGCAGACACAAAGAAGAGAATGTGCCAGTATTATTGTCATAAGGAGGAATCATGGAATTATAGAGTAAGAAGGGCCTTTGGCTGCAACCCCCTCCTCAGTGCAGGATCTCCAGCTAGAACATTCCCAGGAATAGCTGTTTAGCCTCTTTTTAAAGACATCCCAAAAAGATGTGAGCATCACAAGAGAGGAACCTCATGAGTTGACATCAGCCTCTTCACCATCTTCTTGATTCTAGTCATCCTTTGAAGGTGGCAGTTGATTAGGAATGTGTACAATGGGGGGAGAGTCCTCTTACTGACAACAGAGGTCACCTCTCTCCCTCACACACTGTGCTGTTGGTGTGGTTTATGTGGTTTAACTGTGTGGTTTAGCTGTGGTGTGGTTTAATAGCTGCTTGGTTAATTTCATATCCCATGTTTCTCCCAACGTAGGTCTCAAGGTAGATCACAACATAGATTTAAAACAAAGTGTAGCTTAAAATGATCAGTAATTATAACTAATATTATTTTATTAGATAGCAGCAGCAACAACAACAACAACAACATTGATAATAATTTTTTATTTCTTAACCTGCTCCCCCCAAAGCTTGAGGCAGGGTACAACATAGATTAAAATCCAGTACATAAATAAAGACACGTAAAACCATTTTAAACACATAAAATTAGATTAAAACACAACCACTACACATTAACATCCTCTCTTAAGAATATACCAATTTAAATTTCATACTTTAAAATCCAATGAGTAGGCCTGCCCAAAGAGGTAAGTCTTTCAGATAGCATGTTTAGCTGTTGAATCTCTTCTTGTGGGTCATTTTGCAGTCTAGAGTGATTGGCAAAAAGCTCCTCTGGGTGACCATTGCCAGTCTAAACCTGACTGGTTAAAGTAAATGACCCCCAGAGGACCTGAATGGGCACGGCAGATTGTATGGAAGGAGGCCATCCTGCTGGTAGCTTGGACCAAAACCATGTAGGACTTTCAAGGTAATAACCAACACTTTGTACTTTGCCCAGAAGCTAGTTGGCAGCCAGTAAAATGATACTGGTGTGATATGCTCACTCATAGATGTACCTGTAACCACTCTGGCTGCCATATTTTGGATCAGTTTGGAATTTCTGAACTTGGTACAATATACAGTGCATTGCAGAAGTCCAACCTTGAGGTTACTAGCATGTCCACTACCATCTTTAGGTCTTCCAATTTTAGGAAGGGGTGAAATTGGTATATCAGCCAAAACTGATAATAAGTGCTCCTCACCATCACATATATCTGAGTTGACATTTGGAGAGGCATATCCAAGAGCACTCCTATGTATAGTCTTTCACAGAGAGTGTGACCCCATCCAGAACTGGTTGACACACTTCCAACCCCACATTTAGACCCATCATTCCACTGAAAACGAGGTCCAGAATGTGTTCTACAGCATGAATGGCACCGGATACTGACTCAGTGATCTTAGCATGGATGATGAATTCCTTCAGCACACACCAGTGCCAAGACTTCAAGCTTGGAGCTACACAATTGATTCCACCACCGCCCCTTAATCAGCACTTAGGACGTACAGCAATACAGACAGGGGTTCATAAAGGTGACCTTGGAGGCTTCTGTGGATGAAAGCTCTACTGTAAAGAAGAGACATGTGGTATTAATAGATGGTTTCCTGTTGTGAACGACAAAAGATGTCTCGTGAGGTAAACTGCCTTACAGGAGTGAAGATTCCTGATGGAACAGAGAGCCTGACAAGACTAAACAAAAAACAGAAAAGAAAAGAAAGGAGAAGTAGCAGCTTTATTGGTTAATGATGTGTACACCTGGGAGGAGAACCATTACTCAGAGCCTAGAAAACAGATTAAGAGTTGTTAGGGAAAAATTACATGGGAGAGAAACAACTATAATTTCATTTTGGAGATCTACTATAAGCCCTGCAACCAGACTGAAATGTTGGCTGTTGCCTTGCTTAAAAAGATCAAATATTCAAAAAGGAGAGATACAGTATTAATGAGAGGCTTCAGTCACCCTGATATTTGTTGGAAGTCAAAGTCTGCCAAGAAGCTAAGGTCCAGAAAATTCCTTACTAGCCTTATAGGAAATTTCATTGAAGAAAAGATAGAGGAAGCAACAAAGAGATTTTGGATTTGATCCTAAGTGGCAGAGATGAACTGGTGAACGGGATGGAAATAGAGGATCCTTGGGTGAGAGTGACTATGTTCTCTTGAGATTTGTTATACAAAGGGAGAAGCCAAATATCAACAAGTCAGGTGCTTACTTCGGGCTTCAAGAAAGTAGCTGATTTCAGTAAGCTTAGGGAAATCGTTTGTAAGATCCCAGAAATGTTAAAGGTAAAGGACTTCATGTTGTACGGGAGTTTCTTGAAGGCGAGATACATGAAGATACAGTTGCAAACAATTCCAAGGAGGAATAAAAGTGAGAGATGTCAAAAGAAACCAGGGTGGATGTACCAAGTACTTACAGATGAGCTGAGATTTAAAAGAGATGTGGCTAAAAAAACAGAAAAAGGAAGAAACTTCTAATGAAAAATACAGACAAATAGACAGTACTTATAGGGGAAGATCAGAAAAGCTAAAGTTCTGAATGAGCTCAGGCATTTCTTAAATTACAGTAGCCACCTATGGTGGTAAAGAAATGTATCAGCAAGGCAAGATACCCAGGAACCATCTATACAACAAGAATTACCTCAACACAAAATGACAAAATTCCTCTTGTGGTCCCCTACAGTCCCCAGCTGAGACTGCTCAAACACATCATCAACAAACTACAACCAGTCTGGAGAATATCACAGCCCTATCACAAGCTCTAGAAGTCAGGCCTTTGTTGGCCTACAGATAGCCTTCAAATCTTAACAACTTCTCACTTACAAGAAGACACATAACATGAATGCTACAAGTCTCTGCCACATATCCAGATGCCACCTCTGTCACCACATCTACACTGAGACCAATGTTACAGAGGCCAATAACATCACCCACAACATCAGAAGGGCATTAACATGTTCTTCCTCCAATGTGATGTATGCCATCCTGTGCCAGAAATGCCCCTCTACACTCCTCATTGGACAAAAAGGGTAGTCTCTGTGTTAGAAGAGTAATGAACAGAAATATGATACTAGCAAGGCAATACCCAAAAAAAATCAGTTGTGGAACATATCAAGCTTCTTGGACATACCATAAGAGATTTGCGGGTGGTGGTCCTAGAACAAGGAAATTATAGAGGAAAACTGGAGAGAGAGACAAGAAAGTTGAATTATATACTCAAATTCCAATCCATTAGGAGAGATGTGAACAAAGGTTTCATGGCACACTACATATATTAATACTGAAGTTCTTACTACAGCACATAGAACAAAATGAATCTTCCCAGAAAGAGTTTGAACCCAGGGAAACTGACTTTTGTTAAGCAGATTTATTGCTTTCACACACCAAGACTAACTGGCTACTGTAAAGATCTGAAAGACCTGTGTTGCTTCAACCAGCCCTTCAAAAATTTAGAACAGAACGTGATTTGCATCTTCTCAGGTCTCATTACACTGTATCTCACTCCCACAACTGTATAAATCTACTTTATACCTGAGCATTTATTATCATTCTGTACTACATCTGAAGAAGCGGGTTTACATCCGTAAATGCTCATACTAAAATAAAAATCAGTTAGTCTTAAAGGTGCTGCACATTTCTTTTTTTCCCCTCGCTCTCCCTTCCAAAGACTCCTGGAGGATTAATGCAGCCCCGTAGTATTATACAGTTGCCCATCCTTGTTGTATACATGTACATGATGTCCCTTTACAAGCATTGTGCAAGGCACTCTTAAGAAGTTGGCCAACATTCTTTGGCCAAAGTCCTACATTGTAGGGGGTAGAATGAATGCTGTGCCCATACAATTCCACCTAGCTCTTGATCTCTGGGCATGCAAGCCTGGTTGAAAAGGCAGGCCCAGTCCTTCAGTCCATTTAGCAGCCAACAGAGCATGCAAGGTACCTGGACAGTATTCAGCTGCAACCAGAAGAAAAGAGCAGTTGTTCCTCTCCTGGATCTCCAGCACACACACTGGAGAGCTGAGAGAAGGATAGCTACTCTTTGCTATCAGGTGGAGATATGCAGCGAGCTACTACTCAGTCCCCTCAAACACTCTCCCAGCGACTAAATAGCCAAGGGAGCAGGTACCTGCCCCCCTCGCAACCCCTAAAGCAGACTTGTATTACCATGAACTGGTAGCTGGGAGGAATTGCTAGGACACAGACAGAAAGAGGAGTGGAGCAAATATGTAGAAAAGCAAGGTCACTTAGACAATGCCAGACATGGTGAGTTGTAGTTGTGTTTTTGTCCAGTTCAGAAACCAGACATTTTTTCTTCTGATGGTGGTTGTGATGGCTTAGATAGAGACTCTGCAACTGCCCGAGCAGCCCTCATTCCTCTGGGTGGTGGCAGAGACAAGGCAGTTTCCCCTTTCAATGACAGACTAAATGCTCTGCATGTAGTAGGTCCCAGGTTAACATCCTGAACCTCTCCAGCTAAAGCTGGAAAAAATCTAGCTAAACCCTGGGAGAAGCTGCTGACAGTCATAGTCGACAATACTAAAATTGGACCAACATCTTCCTCTCTTCTGCAGTCTCACTTTTCCCCCACTGCCATCCCACCAAATTCAAGGATGGAGAAAATTTTTTACAGTTATGCAGAATTTTTTGAATTCTTGAAAGTTAAAAAAATGAGCTTAACAAAATTCTCAATTATCCACATTTACTAAATTTAATAAATACAGGTATGCCAAATGTTTAGAGGACTGTATTGTAGCTGCCAGAGGAGCCTGCAGGAAAAAAAGAGGTGGCATCCCTAATTCACCAACATGTTTGTGTAGATAGGAAATTCAAAGCAAGGCTTAGGCATCAGTTAAACCAAGGCCGGGGGGGGCAGCCCATGGGCTTCATGTGACCCCTGCAATCTACATTTGTGGCCTCAAAGCCTCACATCAAACCTCCTTCAACCCTGCAGAGGTTCTAGGTTAAAAAAAAATGCAATTTTGAGGAGGAAATCACTTGAACATTGTATCCAGAACTCTCCCAAATGTGTGGAAAATGCAAAACAAAACCTTCCCCAACTCCCCTAAACCACCTTAGATTCTCCCCCTCAGACAGAGGCTTATACCTTGCAATAAGAAACCCAAGTTAAGAAACTATGACAGCAAGAAAGATGAAGGCAATCTAATAATATCTAGTCAGTTGGCTGAAGAGCTGGCATATAGATAGTTGTGACTTTGTCTGCAGGGTACTGTTTTTCAACTTCAGGGAAAATTGGCGAGGCATTTCTGCCACTGATTAGCAGCAACCATGGAGGTAAAGTCAACTTTTATAACAGTGAAGATAGGTAGATCATATCTTCCAAGCAAGCATCCTAGCACTAGAAAAGACATTGACTGTTGGTTGCCAAAAGGCAAAAACTCTAAGGGAAACCTATTCAATTAGGAGACTGTTCTTATAGGAAACCTCAAAAGCAGCCTCAGATTGGAGAATGGATCACAATCCTTATCAGACGCAGATTTGATTGCCTCCATATGCTTGTCATTTGGTCTGCTTATACACATCCACACCCACCACCCACGTCCACAATTGGGGCGGAGGGACAAAAAGATGTCTCCAGAATAAATGAACAAAAACCGTGTCCTCTGGTAGATTAAGGCCAATTAATTAGCCAACAGCACTTGACGCCCTGGTGATGAATCTACGCTGAGTTCTCTTGTAAACCTTTCTTCGTTTTCTCCCCCTTCCCCTTTCTGCAGCTCTGCTTCTGTAAGCTTTAGGGGACTGACAACTTGTTTTCTGCTTTCTGGATAAGACTGCCCTCAGGGTTCCAAAGACGCTGGAGCTGTCAGCTCTCCCCCTCCTTATGTAAAGCAGAAAGACTGTCGCCAATTTCATCTCATCAAAATCTCGCCTGCAGTAGAATTCGTTCAGTTGAGATTTTGCTTTAAGGCAAGATGGCTGCTCCTTCTGTTTTCCTCAACCTGGAATTCAAGTCAACCCAACTTTGTCTTTCTTTTCCCCTGATTTATTCATATTTTCATGCATTATAATTCGGTCCGGTATACCACACACTTATTAATATATATGTATTCAGCTTGATGTATTCAGTACTGCAATATTTTAGGATATTAAAGGGAATTTGCTAATGGATCACTGGAAATTGTTTTTGGAGCTAACAAAAATGAAAATAGTGTAGTAAATTGTACACCTAGAGGGAGTGTAGAGATGGGGAGAGACAGAGGGGGAGAGAGAGAAAGAATTAAACAACAAACAACAATTCAGCTCTGTACTGAGGTGTTGCTATTCATCAAGGAGCAGACCTGCAAGATTATTGCGGTAACTACGCTGAATACATTAGCTTAATGCGCAGACATCAGAGAGGTAAACAAAATGTTATGGAATATTTAGGAAGGAGAACAAAAGTAATACAAGAGGGAAAGAAATGGGTTGCTCATTTGTGTGTTGGATGCCTGTGGGAGATTATATATAGTTGAAGATATCACACTGCAGATCTCTTTATGGAACAGATGATACTGTGTATACGCTTGGAAAAAATATAGAAACTTAATAAAAGGAACTATAAATATATTTTATAAAAATAACAGGCAAAAGAAGATTTGCACTAGAAGTAGCTTTGGTTTCTTTAGTTAAAGGGGAGCAGAAGAACCTGGTCTGGATAAAATTGAGGAGAGTCAGATTTGGTTTGTTGATTTCACACAGACACACATGCCTTCATCCACCTGTGGTGGCATATTCTTTGCAGTGTAAACCAACATCTATGACACTGGAGTGTTAATTTTACCAGAGAAGTAGGCTGAATAAATGGGTTGTTGTGGGTGGAAGTAAATGTATAGCTCCATCCCTTAACCTCACCAAATTGTTTGCAAAGTACCAGGGTGACATTTTGCTAACTGGGGGTGAAGAAAGGCAACTACACTTTCAACCACTTTCTGTTGATGTTTGTGCCACTCCCCACTGCTACTGGATATTCTCCTTATTTATTTTTGCCTGGAACATATCAATGAAGAAAGCATAATGTCTTCCTCTTGTCCTTTGTCTTTTATTTTCTGGGTAGAAAAGCGAGAGAATCTAATGAAAAAAAAGTTGAGAATGTGGGCAACACTGCCAGAATAATATGATTAGGTGGGGGTCAGTGTGAAAGATGGTATGTTGTGGATTTGTAAAACTCTTAGTTTCACCTACAAAAAGTGTACAAATCCGGCTCAGCCCTAGCTGATATTAAGTGGAGTACACCGAATTAGCATGGTAGCAGTTAAAGATGAGAAGAAGGAAAAATAAAACTCCATTTCTTACAGCAGAAGCACTTTTCACAGATGAAACATATGGGTCGGACACTTGCTGTAACATTACGGTGCTAAATGATTGCTGTATTGTCAAATCAAAAGCCAAGCTATCTGGGCTTAATGAATTTGACCAGATGATACGAAGAACATGGGCAGTAGCAGTACAGAGAGAGCATTGGTCCATTTAGTTCAGTATTACATGTTGATGTTGACTCAATTTCCCATCATTCCCTCGGTTTGGCCATGTTCAGTCAAAAATATCAGGTGGACGTTTTTCTGCTACTGGTCTAGACGTGACTGACAATAGCTCTCCAGCATTGCAGACAGGAGATTCTCTTAGCCTGACCTGGAGATGCCTCCAGCTGAATCTGAGACTGAAGCATGCAAAGCAGGTGCTCTGCCACTGAGCTATGATCTTTTACCTCTCTGTGGATAATGATGCTGCTGAGAGTCTGATGTGGGTAGATGATGCAACTATTTGGAGCTATCTAGTGCTGAGTCTGTCCAGTGGTCTATCCTGCATACCACTGAAGCTGGTTTCTGTTATTTTAGGGCAAAAAGCTGAATAACAACTAGGGAGGGTGAAAGTTGGTCAGACACTGCTGTGTCTGGAATGGTATAATAACACTGGTGGAAGTCTTACTTTGCCAGTGAAAGTCCTTTTTTGATTGAGCACCCTAGCAGCAGGGTGACAGCAGGAAAGCGTTCTCTTTCAAGAGATAAACCTGCCCTGCTGGCGCCTTTTCTTGTGGAGCCATGCCTTCGCCACCACTTCCGCCGCCCACCTGGTTATAGTAGTGAACAGGATCGGATGTTTGGAACAGAATCACTTGTGTATTCTTGCTAACCTTGTGCTTTCTGATCTTCACTTGTTGCATTTGGAATTAGATTTTGTCTGTCTTGGGCTAATTTCCTTAACTTTCTGCCTTTCTGAACTTTTGTTAACATTTATAGAAGTTGATCATGGCTTGCCTTGGGACTTCCTACTCACCTCTTGACCTGTCACATTGACCGGAGCCTCCTTGGCCACTTAGGGGCACAATCTCACTAGAAAAAAAAATATTATTAAAGTATAAGAAGTCAGAGGTGTATACTCATTCGAACTTTTCACCTTACTCCCTCGTGCTTCTCCTAACAGAGAGGACAATTATCATCCAAAGCAACCTTGAATAATTCAGATCTGCTAAATTTACATTAATTTAATCAGCTGATAGAATATGTCTGTTTGTCCAAAATTTGTGCTAAAAAACCCAACAACATTCAACAGCATTATATTCCATAAGGAGGCTTAATTCCGGTCCATGTTGGTTTCACGTGTGCTCAGTCATGTCATAAGTGCACTTTGCCTATTTTATATAGTTTTATTAAATGCACAAAAATTCTCTTTTTAATTGCATGCCTTTCCTCCTAAAAATTCATTTGGTATACAACTAAAAGAAGTTGGGGAAGAAAGCACTATCAAAAAGATAATTGTATTATAATCTCAATATTAGATTGGTTTGCTTATAGAAGAGGACAACTTTCCAGAAACCCTGTTAAGGATGGTCAGATCTGTTAGTTTTCCCTTTTTCTCACTGATGAATTTTATGGATTTGGGAAAATTTGGATAAAAAAAACTGTCTGAAACAAAACCCTGCCCATCTCTAATAGCCTACCAGAGGGTATGGCAACCTGCAGCAAAAGCAGCATCTATGGCCATTTCTGCACTACATTCTTATGGTGGTGTTATTCCACACTTTCAATATCCTATAGAATCCTGAGGTCCTATAGAATCTGGCCGGCCCCTCCCTAAACTGCAAACTCAAGATTCCATAGGATGTTGAAAGTGGAATAATCGCTCTATAAGAGTGTAGTGCAGAAATGGCCTTTATCATATTGGAGGTATGATAGTGGATGTACAACATTGTGGTGGGAATCCTTCGTATGCTAACTTGAGAGTAAGCCCCACTGAAGGACGAAGGAGGGTGTAATTCATAGGACTGAACAGAAATGAAGAGAAAGTACGTTGTTGTTCTTGGCTGATTTTAGTGTACAGCTGCTCCTACAAGTGTAGTCCCAGAAGTCATAAAAAGAACTCTACTTTATCAAATTAAGGGTTGTTCACTCTGCTTCCTAAAGTGAAGAGAATGTAAAGGTGACGGCTGCCTCTGCTGCTGTTCCCCAGTAACTGGTATTTGTTGAGTCCGTATAGAGCTACAGCTGACACTTGCATAATTCCATGTGCCTGTGAAGAAGGTGTGCCTCTTTGAGTTTCCCATAGCAACTACACTGAAAGGATAGAAACAGATGAGGCAGAAGCTATAAGTTACCCTTAAAAGTACTACAAGCATTCCGTTACTCTGGAAGAGGAGGAGACTCGGTCATCTCGCAATGGGATACTGAGGTTTAGGATTGAGAGAGTTGGTGTCATTTTCATATGTTCATTCCTGTATCTCCTCGATCTTGTTGCTATCTCTGTCTCCCTTTAGAGAGAGACAACATCTGAATTTTGACCTTTTCCCATGAAGTATGCGTTTCTATAAGCATATCTCCATAAAACATACATTTTTGTATATATTTTCTATATATTTTCTCTAAAGTACGCATTCTGATACTTTTTTTCAGTGTGAGAACTGGTCAGCTATAACCAAAGCAGAACTATGTTTCACTTTATGCATTAATTCAGAAAGTGCAAATCAGATACAAGTCTCTTAAAAATGTGGATCAGATAAAATCCTCAAGCATCACTAGCTTATATGTCAACTGCACGGGGTCAGACAGTCTAGCTCGGCAGATGGAAGGAAGATTAACCGAGATGATTGAGAAAGAACCCCAATTTGTCAATAGCTGAACAAATGTCCAGTGAATGCTTCTGAATCTATCCTCCCCCTTGAACCTACTGACAACCCTCCAGAGTAACAGGAGAGCATGCTGGTTAACAAATGAGGCCATGTTATCCTTCATCAAACTGTGAGGGCATGTAGCCCCAGAGAGATTGAGAGTGGTGAGCATGGGAGAGATCGAGCTTTGCTATTTGAGACTTTCCCAAGTAGAAATGCCAGGGACTGAACCTGCGACCTTTTGCAGGCAAAGCATGTGTTCTACACATAGGGAAATGACAGAGATAAGTGCAATAATAATTGTGGTTCTTTTTTGGAGCTCTACCAAGTTTTCCACCACAACGTCAGCGTTCCTTTTTAGAATAATCTCAAGTTATTTCTTTTCCCACCTTCTGAGCTATTCCAATCAAATGAGTTATGTCTAGCTCACAATGTGCACGTGAGAATTTGATGGGGAGCTCGGCATGTTGCTTCTGTTTTCTTCCCATGTGCTTGTTTTGTATTGGGGGTATGTGAATATTTGAGGCTGGGCACTTAAATGTTTTGTTGCATTATGTTAATTCCTCAGCAGTGCAATCAAATTCATGTCGTAATTAAAGCTGTCAGTTGGAAGGCAAGCCAATGGCTGCAAAAACACAGCATAACAAATGAAGTGAAATGCTTCTGCATGTAGCTATACAATGCTTCGCCAGGCATGAAATTAAATAAGTAATTTGATGTTGACATCAGAAATTGAAATGATACCCACTGTTCCTTCATTCTGTCAGACTGACATTAACAATGGCCAGAACAAACACAAGCAGCACAAGCTGCTTCCCCACCCAGCTTCCTCTCCTAATTCACAATATATATGCAAAATCAGTACAGCAGACCTTCAAAGACCTGAAGGATGTTATTTCTTTGGGTCTTTGATGAGCTGCTGAATACAGAAAGGTTTCTTCTTGTGTTCCAGGGCCCAAAATACTTTTCTCAGTAAATAGCACAACAGCCAAAGGCCTATTCATGCACACTCTAGTCACTTGTCATTTCTGGATGCAAGCCAGAGACCGTCTCTTCTGTTTCCCTTGTGGACATGCTAATCAGACTTTATGCCTATGTTCTTTGCAGTATTTATTTATTTATTTATGTATTCATTTGTCTGTCTGTCTGTCTGTCTGTCTGTCTGTCTGTCTGTCTGTCTGTCTATCTATCTATCTATCTATCTATCTATCTATCTATCTATCTATCTATCTATCTATCTATCTATCTATCTATCTGTTTTAGGGCAGGCATGGGACTGTATATCCTTCAACATTTCACAGACAAATAAAAGGGGCAAATGATTCTGCAATGTTCATTGATGTCATTCTCAATTTTTTTTTTAAATATCCAGACAACTGTACTGTTGTCCCAGAATATTTTCTGGCAATTTCCAGGACCCACTGCAAAATTTGATTCCCACCGTATAGGAGAGTTACTGTTAATTGTGAGACATTAGAACAAAATTATCTCTTTCTCTTCTCCATTCTTGCTCCATATATCAGTGAAAATACATTTTTTGCACTATAACACTATAATTCTAAGTTTTTTAAAAAATGCCTTTCAAACCATACAAGTACCCACTCAAATTATGTGCTGTGCCTTAAAAAAAAAAATTGAAATTGTCCTAGTGGAGATTCAAGACGACTTCTATGGTCTATCAGGAGAATGCAACAAGTAGACAAAGAGATGCCAATAATTGGCCAGATGCAAAATGTATCTTAAAAACTCTCACTTCTTTAAATCAAGCTGAAATAGCTCAGGAATTGTTTGCTGTATATCACTCTAGTTTTCATACCAAAGATCATTGACTCTGTCCTCCCACCCTGACCTATTATAAATTGCTGAGGTGTTTCCTCTAACTTTATTGATTAATCTACAGTCACCTAACCGTCACTCCTGTTAAGGCAGAAGAGTGTTTATTCTTGTTATACACATTCTAGAGGGGGAAATGTGTGTGTGCCAGATTCCTGAATAGTTCCATATTGATAACATCACTGTCATGGCGTTAAGATAGGATGGGGCAGTAGCTTATATTCGCCAAAAAAAAAGAAAAAAAAGGAATGTTTACAGTCAGCCCTCCGCATTTGCGGGTTTGACTTTCATGGATTTGATTATTTGCAAGTTTTTCCAACTCCTTCCCCCCACCGCAGGCACTTCTTTTCCAGGGAAAGCTTCCCTCTTGGCAGCTCCGATCCAGCTGCACAGCCCTTTAAACCCTGCCTCTGGTCCTCATCCTCCTTCATCGGCATCTGCTTGGCCAGCTAAGGAGAGCTCATAGCCCGGTTTCTCAGCACCAAGGTAGGAGAGGGATGAGGGAGGGGAAGAATGGGGCCAATGTGATGACCCACGTCCTTTCCCTCTCCTTACCTTGACTTTGTATGGATGCCTCGGCCCCCTTCCCATGGACACACCTATATTTTGATATTAGTGATTTTTCCACTTTTTCAGGGGTCCCACACCAAAACTCTAGTGGATGTGGAGGACTGACTGTATCTGAAAATTGATAGTATAGTCAGTTTAGGTTTTGAAATAAGTAGACTATGAAATGTGTTATTTATATGACTTTGACATCTGAGGAACAATGTCCAGCAATTTGATCACAATTATTCTTTTTCCAGGGATTATCTGGTTTTTCCCCCCAGGACAGGAATGTCAATGCCATGGGCAATCAAAAACCGCATTGAGTTGTGAACTGCTCCAAGAATGGCTATTTTCTTTTGCTTGTCTTTATTACTGATTTACTTTATTAATGATTTAGTAAGGACTGCTGATTTTTTTTTTTTTTGAGCCATCTCTTGGGATCGCATGGAGAAACCTCTTTGCAAACTGGTTGTGTGTAGCAGTAAGTGTCCATTCATAGAGTTGGAAGAGACCCCAGGGGCCATCCAGCCCAACCTCCTGCTATTCAGGAACACACATCAAAACATTCCCAACAGTTGGCCACCCAGTCTCTGCTTAAAAACTTTCAAAGAAGGAGACTCCATCACACTCCATTGAGGCAGCAGTTTCCACTGCCTGTCAGCTCTGACCATCAGTAAGTTCCTCCTAAGGTTCAGGTGGAACCTCCTTTCCCGCCGCTTGAATCCATTGCTCCTTGTACTAGTCTCTGGAGCAGCAGAAAACAAGCCCATTCTCTCTTCAATGTGACATCCCTTCAAATATTTAAACATGGCTATCCTGTCTCCTCTTAACCTTCTCTTCTGCAGACTAAACATACCCAGCTCCCTAACCCATTCCTCCTATGAGGCTTCATGTTGTCCAGCCACATGTCCCCTATCCTGTATTTGTGCATTCCATTTTTTCTGCCTAAATGCAAGACCCTACATTTCTCTCTGCTGAAATTCATTTTGTTAGCTTTGGCCCAGCTCTCCAATCTGTCAAGGTTATTTTGAAGTCTACCTCCTCTCTCACTACTTTCTATAATTCTATTAGCACTAGAATTAGTTCTACTAGTACTGTTTTCCTTACCTACAGCTTACCACCAAAGTCATGTGAAAACTAATCTCATATGCTCCAACTGCATTTATATGGACTAATGTACAATTTTTAGAGTCAGAGGAGTTCTATTTGATTTGCATTTTAAGCAAACTGATCTCATTCTTGCTTCCTGGACTAATATGCAGATCCAAACACACTCATCCTTCAGATTCAACACTTCTCTATATTTCTCAGCCCAAATACTTAACACAAAAATACATATATTAGGGAAATATGTGTATATTACAAAAAAGACACAAAGAAAACATATGTTAAGGAGAGGATTAAACAATATGTGCATGGGAACTGGAAATGGGAAAGTTGTGTATGAGAGTAAATAAGATTGTGCGTACATGCCTCTGTGTGTGTGTGTGTGTGTGTGTTAAATTTCAAAAAGGAAGTGGAAACTGAATTAAGCAAACTTAGTAACTGAACATGCAAAACTGATATGGATGGAACCTAGACCACTTGCTATATCCGTACTCAGAATTTGGAATTATACAGCTACAAGATGAATCAGGAAGTGTATTGGTTTCCTGGAATGTCACTGACAACTTCCCAAAACTCATGAGGACCCCTCATCAGTACTTCTTTCTCCTTATTAATGTGTCCACAAAGGACATTGCCAGCAACAACTTTGATCAGATCATCTCTGACACTTTCAGCAGGAAACTAAAGAGTTTTGAGGTGCAGGTAGCATTCTCACAAATTCTGCCAGTAAACGAAGAAGACTACAAGAAACAAGAAGATACTAAAAGTGAATTACTGGCTATGTATATGGTGCCCATGGGAGACGTTTGGCTACCAGAACCGCGGTCTTCACTACTTAGACAGAGGACTACTGGCTAAAGATGGGCTGTACCTGATGAAGACTAGGAAGAATGTCTTTGGTAGTAGCATTGCAAATCTGATCAAGAGGGCTTTAAGCTAAATCCTTTGAGCTTTTGAGATGATAGCTTAAACATCAGGTCAAAGACAAGCTCTAAATGCAAAGATGTGAATTCTAGAGGGAAAGCTGAGGGGGATAATGGTGTCCACGTTAAAACTGACAGGAAATTAATATGTGAAGACAAACAAAGCTTCAGATATCTGTACACCAGCACATAGAATTTGGAAGCCAAACAAGATGAGCTTGAAGTCCTAATGCAGGAAGGTAAAATATGACTTTATGGAGACCTGGTGGTATGATTCTCATTACTGGAATGTTACAATTGAGGGTATAACCTATTCAAAAAGAACAGAGGTAGTTAAAAAAGGAGGGCGAGTAGCATTAAATGTCAGAGAGAAATTCGCTTGTACAGAAATCCACAAGATTGATCAGAGTCAATATGGTCAAGAGTGTTTGGGTAAAAAGAGAAAGGAATAAAAACAACATTGTGGAAGAATTTAATGATAGGCCACCAAACCAAGAAGAGGTAATGGATTATTATTTTCTGAAACAAATTTCCAAAATCTCCAAGATGTAAGAAGATGAATTCTGCTAAGAACAAGCTGCCCAGCAAACTCTTGATGTGCCTTGCAGATAATTTCCTATTTCAAAAGGAAGAGGAAGGAATAAGGAGATTGGAAATCCTGGACATAATGCTAACCAACGGAGAGAACTTTGTTGCTGGAATCAAAGTAGTCAGTACTTCAGAGGGGAGTGATTATGCTAGTGCTAGAATTTACAGTTATGGGATAGGGCAAAGAAGAGTATAGTCAAACATGGACCTTGGATTTCAGGAAAGCTGAGTTTAACAATTTCAAGGAAATTCTGCATAGACTCCCATGACTAGGCAAGCTAAAGGAAAAAAAGGACCCAGCAATGGTAGGAGTTCATGAAGAAGGAGTTGCTAAAAGTACAATCACAAACAATCCTGTAGAAGAATCCCATGGAGCAGCTCTTACTCTCAGGAAGTTCTTCCTGATGTTTACATGGTATCTTTTTTCTTGGATTCAAACTACAGGAAAAGGAATTTCACCTAAATATCAGGAAGAACTTCCTGATAGTAAGAGCCGTTCAACAGTGGACTATGCTATCTTGGAATGTGGTGGAGTCACCTTCTTTGGAGATTTTTAAACAGAGGGTGGATGGCCATTTGCTAGAGGTGCTTTCAGTGTGTGTTCCTGCGTTACAGGGGGTTGGACTCAATGGACATTGTGGTCTCTTCCAACTCTTATGATTCTATAAGAATTAAAATGGGGAACATCTGAAAAAGCCAATGTGGCTGCTCAGCAAGCTCAAGGAAGAGGTGAAAATAAAAGAGCATGTATTAGGAATGGAAGGAAGAATCACCAAGAAAGAGTACAGATATGTAGCCCAAGCTTGCAGAAACAGTGTAAAGAAAGCTAAAATTCAGAATGAACTTGAGACTGGCTAGGTAAGCAGGGAGCAACAAAAAGCAGGGGGCGGGGAATCAGATACATTAGAAGCAGAGAATGTCTAAGGAAATACCTGCTCAGTAATGATGGCAAAATACTGCCAGATCACAACAAGCCAAGATTGCTCATTACCAATTTAGCTTCATACTTCTCCTGAAAAGAGAATTGTGTGCCTCCGTGCATCAGAAGGACTTTGGCAAGGGTTCTAAAATGCAAAGTAAAATAGACGAAGAGAAAGTCGGGCATCACCTAGCTTGCCTAAACGAGTTCACATTTGCAGAGCCAGATGAGCTGCTTCCTAGACTACCAAAAGAATTTGCTGGTGTACTCTCTGAAACACTTGCCATCATTCTGAGAAATCTTGGAGAAAATGTGAGGTCCCAGAGGACTGGTGAAGTGCTAACATTGTCCCTTTCTTCAAAAAGGGCAAAAAAGTCAGCCTGACCTCAGTATTTGGAAGGATCATCTAGTCCAACCCGCTGCCATGCAGGAATACACAATCAAAGTACTCCTGAGAGAGGGCCATCCAGTTTCTGTTTAAAGGACTTGATGAACAGTGTAGTAATTAGTATGGATTTGTCAAGAACAAATCCTATCAAACTGACTATGTATCTCTTTTTTAAAAATCACTTTGCTAGTTTAGTAAGTGGTGGGAGTCTATAAATGTCATTCATGGGGATTTTAGCAAAGCATTTGATAAGCCCCCCCCACCGATATTTTGATAAGCTAAAGGATTGAATATGTAAGATTGCTCCACAGTAGTTTGTAAAATCGTGTTCGAAGAGTCATCATCAATGGCTGTGCTTCAGACTGGAGGGAAGTCTCAAGTGAAGTGGAAAAGGGTTCTGTTCTGGGGCCAATACTCTTCAATATTTTTTATCAGTGACTTAGATAGTGGATTGGAGGGAATCCTCATCAGATCTGCAGATGATATAAAACTGGGAGGGGTATTTAACACATTGGAAGATAGGAACCAAACTGAAAAGGACTTTGATAAACTAAAAAATTGGGCTAAAATTAATCAAATGAAATTCAACAGAGACAAATGCAAAATTCTACATTTAGGCCACAAAAAGTAAGATGCACAGTTATAGGATGGCAATACTTGGATTAGCAATGGTACATGTGGAAAGGACCTTGGGATTGTCCTGTCAGCATTCCTCATGACATGAATTGTAATGGTGATTGCCTAGTAAATATGTTAGTCTTTATAATACTGTATGTCACAATCATATTATGTACGTATGTAGAGAACGTGGATCTTTGGAGGGTATTATGTAGTCCTAAGTAATGCCCTATTGCATGTGAAACTATGTAACTGTGAAGTTATATGTTAATCATGTTTGGGAGGGTTATTGTGTGCGTTGCTTGCTTGAATATAGATACAATAGTCCATGTATACTGAGTGCATAGAAAGTAGGTGTAAATAATTACTCTTCTGTTATTGTGCTAGGCACTGCTATATATTGAACAGGCATAATTAGTACTTGATATTAATCTTGTTGAATGGGGATAGTATTATACCTTAATAAGCAGGGAAAACTGAAGATAATAAGCAGAGCAGTTCCTTGGTGGTGTTAGATGGAGCCAAATGCCCAAACTGGCCTTTGAAGGTTGTTTTATGATCTAGCTCCAAACAGCGAGAGTTGGATACAGATCGGGATCAAAGGGAAACATGAGGATGGGCTGAGAGAATTAGCATCAACCAGGCAGGAAGGTTGGGGGCGGTAATAAAGAGAGAGCAAATGGGGGGCAGAGAATGGCGGGTTTGGATAACATCAGAACCCTGTTGAATTAATGAGACATGTAAATTCAACCAATCAGTGTAAGAGGAGCTGAATAATTATTGCTTGGACCTATATATTCTTTGTTTGGAAAACGCTGGTCAGTTTCTGCCACTTTAAATAATGCTTACATTCAATCTGTACCCCCAGTAAAATAACATTTCTGTCTATGTGTGTTTCCACGTTTCTGAGTGTTCCCAGTGGAGACAGTTTAGAGCCATACATGACAGCATTATTGTTGATCGTGAGTTGAACATGAGCCAGCAGTGGCCCTTTCTGCATGGTGATGGCATCCCAGCACAGGGATGCAAGAGGGGCAGGACAGTGATGATGATTCTACATGATGTTGTCACAGTCCCGCCCTTCTTGCATTGCCAGCTGGCATGATCATAAGCTATACAGTTGATGGAAAAACTCCATCAATGACCCCCAATCACATGAGCCTTCCTTTGCTGATTGCCATGCAGAAGGACTGGAAGTGCAATCTACACACTTCCTCCCCTACTGCTGCATGGCAAGAAAGCCCGAAGGATGGAGCATGTCTCTCACGCTCTCTTCCGCAGGCATGTGCAGGTCATGTGCAGAGAGGAGCATTGGGAACACACTCCCATCCCAGTAGAGGCGCTGCCGGGATTGTGACAGGAAAGGCCAGTGTACACTTCAACAAGGAAGGCAAATAATATTTTAGCCTACATTAATGGAATGGTAGTTTCCAAGATATAGAGAGTAATGCCCCCACTATATTCTGGGGTAGTCAATTGTGGTGGGGAGAAAGTTCTATGTCTCTTATTCAGAAAAATGGCCAAACAGGTTGAACTGAAACTTGCAAGTATGGGAGTGCTTGGTTGAATTATGTTTGTAATACAAGGAATAAATAAAGCTTATCTAAAATTTAGTGAATAATACCCAATATTTTCACGATCTACTCCGCCTTCCCTCCTGTCCTTGCTGAAGCATAAAAAACCCTCATTGTTATATTTGCATTGGACTGCACCATTGCACAAGCCGTTGTACAGTCAATTCTATAAGAAATTGTTTACTGGGCTGGGCAATCTCCTATACAACTGTTCTACAAGTAGTTGCGTGGCACACTTTGAAATGAGTTATGCAACTGGTTATCAGTCCACCCATCCATCCCTTTATTGATATCCCACCTTCTCCCAGACTGGGATTTATGCAACTGCTTGCACAGCCAGTTATGAAAATCCTCACATAACCGCTAGTATTTTTCACAACAAGCCTATGAATGTGCCCACATGTGTCCCCTTTTGAAGAGAAGCGAGAGACCAAAATATTTTAACAAAATACCCCAATAATAGAATAGAAACACTTCTCTGTGTTTGTATACCTTCCATTTCAGATACATGCCTGGTGCCCTCCTTCTCCATTTAACAAAGTGAAACAAATTAATTTTTGTTGAATAACTTGGCAAACTCGTATATACTGCAATGAAAAAGAGAGAGCAGGAGATAGGGAAGAGAGAAAGGAAAAACATATATCCATTATTCCAAACCTGCAGCTACTTTCTTTTGAATCTGATCAGTCTCGGATTCTCCCCCCCCCCCGCTTTTCTATCCTGCCCACTCTTGCCTGCCGCCAAGCTAAGTCACTGGAGTCTAGGGCACTGAATGCCAGCATGTCATGGAGGTTGGTTGATATGTGTCTATTTAGTCTCAGTGTAGGCCAAAATGCCATCATTAATTCATTATCCAGCTGCCTGTCAAATAAATTGGCAATTACACCCACCACCGGAGCCTGGAATTTCAGTAAATAGCATGTTACTGTCAGTGGAGCTGTTGAGAAATGTAAAGGTGGGGGGGTGAGGGTTAAACAAACTGAGCGTTTGTTTCATTAGCCGATGACATGGGCCAAGAGCCTTCGGTACAATGTTGTGGGGATGAAAAAACATTTTTAAAAGATCCAGTAATGAAGGATGTGTATTGGAACATGGAAAAAGAAAAAAGAAGAGAGCGAGAATTCCTTCTCATTTGTCTTTTTTTGTGTCTGTGTATGTGTGTGTTTTCTTACAGACCTCAGCCTCATCCAGCTTGGGAACGGGCTACTTTGTAAGTGGATCTCTGCTTTTTAAATCTCTCTCTCTCTCTTTTTTTTCTTTTCTTTTTTCTTTTTTTTTGAATGGTGTAGGAGATCATAATGGCAAATTGTGAAATTCTTAGACAAAACTGCCATGTTAGTTTATGAATTTGGTCAGTTGTTATAATGAATACGAATGGATGATCGCTAAACAACTGGCCTGCAATCCAACGTGGGACAGTCATTATCAGTCCCATCTTTTGTATTATCTTCTCATGTCAGCTCATTTCTTCCATGATTCCAAATTTCCTTAACCACTCGATTGATGTGGCTCACACACCTTGAGAACATCTGATGACTGCTCTATCCTTGCTCCCTGTGTGTTTTCCCTTTCTTTATAGCCTCTGGTCTAACCTGTTCTTTCTTCATCCCTCTGCTTTTCAGGACTTTTCAGAACTTGATTTCCATTCTTGTGACAGTAGAAACCCTCTATTGCTTAGATTGCTAAGATATTACAAAGTGAAAAGGCCAATTTTTTGTAGAGTTGATTTACTGGTCCCAGATTGGTCCAAAATGTGGTAGCACAGACTTGTATGAAGGTGGTCTACTTTGAGTAATGAAGGTCTCTATTCAGTTAGACCCCCCTCTCTACCATTATTTTCCTGTTGCAGATAGGGAAATGTAGTTTCTATTGCTATCGTACCACTGTGAAGCTGGAAGCCCAACAAATATTAGATTCATTGATAAGCAGGATGCTTGGAGAGTTTCTTCCTCACCGGCATAGAACCAAATAAGGTTTGAGTAATCCTACAGAGAGAGATGAGTATGAAGTCCTACCTCAAAAGTTGAATGGTGCAATTACAATTACGAGGTGGTATATAGAATACCTGCTACAGCCTCTGGGCTGTGCCAGACAGGGAGGGGACCGTTGCAGCAGGTAATCTTCATTTGAGGATGGAGGCACAGCTAGCTAATTTTTAAGGATCAGAGAACAGAGGCCTCACTTTTACCTTGTATTATTATTCCTCTTCAGTGCTGAGTATTTCAAACAGGAGAGATATATCACTAGTATATATCATGTGCTCAGTCCTCTCCTTCCCCAAGTATTCTTCTGGTGGGGTATTAGAATTGGGGTTCCAAGCCATGATAATCATCTGTGGCTGTAGAAGTCAAATACAGAAATCAAAGTATGCATCTCCTGCCATACTTCTGGCAATAATCATTCAGTGAAATTTATCATTTGGCCTATGGTGGTTCTTCATGTCTGCTTGCATTAAAAAAAAAGATACAAGCAACATGACGTTGTGAAGAACACATGATAGATATGGATGTGCACTTTGCATGTCGCTGGGACAACCACTTTATCCTGCATCTGAAATTTGACCCAGGACTTTTAGAAATGTTTTTCTTGAGAAAAGCATTACCAGCTGAGACGTGCGCTTGCTGATTTGCTTAAAGAACATAACAAAAGAATTCAGGTTTGGTTGTCAAATTTGTTTCTCTTTTCCTTGTGTATTTTTTTTTAAATTGGTTATGTGGATGCTAGTGGGTTATCTTTGAATGATGGTAATATTAGTTGAGTCTTTCCTTTCCACATGATGTGTATGTTAATTTGAAAACCACTTTGAGCTACATTTCCTCAGGTAATGCAAAAAAGAGAACACAAAGATACAAGAAGCTGCCTTTCACCGTATCAGACCACTGATCTATCTTGCTTAATATTGTTTTTACTGATTGGCAGCAGCTTCTCAGGAGTTCTGGCAAGGCATGTGCATGCTAGGGATGTAAAGAGCATTCACAGATATTATTTTCAGTGAAAAGGGATGTCTTAACAACATATGGGCAACCGTGACAAGAATTTTTGCATTTCAGGACTTTCTGGAAAAAATAGGTATATACCAAAAAAAAAAAAAAAAAACCCCTCAGGATTTTCATTTGCGGGGAGGGGGGAGACTGGTTAGAGAACTGGGCCAAAACTCTGTGTCCTTCCAAAAAGAAATGAGCAAAAAAATTACATTCCGATCCAGTACCAGGAAGAATGACCCAATTGTAAATGCTGTTCGGTAGAAGAGCAGGCTGTATTGGAAGGGACTGTCCTTTGTTGCAGGTTTTGAAACAGAGGTAGCCATCTACTGGGGTTCTGCATTTGAGGCTTCCTATACTGGAACGAGGTGGGACTAGAAGGCCTTGGCTTTTGTTTCCCTGCATCCAAGTCAGTGATAGGAAACTGCCCCAACCCCCAGTATGTCTTTATGGTTTCCCAGACTCCTGCTGGAATCCTAGAGCCTCATAAAATCTCCCCCAAAAGTTGGAAGGCAAATATAACCAACTGTGGCCCTTTCCACACCGGGGTATTAAAACAGTGCAGAGCGACCTCCGACGGAGGTCTTCTGCACTGTGGAGTGAATTGAGGCGGACTATTTTTTGTAGTTCCGCACCTCAATCGGCTCTGAAGTGACCGGAACTGGTGGCGCGGCGTGTTTTTTAAAAACCTCTTTTCAGAGGTTTTTAAAAAGCACAGAGCGTGCAGCCCCGTGCAGCTCCGTCGCTGCACTCCGGTGCAGATTTGCAGGCGTGCACTAGTGCGTGCCTGCAGATCTGCTGGGGGCGGGCTTTAGGCTGACGAGCTTCTCCGGTTGGTGGAGAGCCTCTGCCAGCCAGAAGCTGCCATTTTGGACGCCGGAGGACTGTGGAACAGCAAGACCACGCTGCTCCACATGGCAACGGACTTACCCGGCTGCTGGTAAGCTCCGCTTTAGAGCATTTTCCCCCATTTCCCCCTCCACATGCGGAAAGGGCCCAAGAATGAGAGAAAAACCCAAAACTACCCTTAACTCCTAGAGGCAATTTCATAGATTTTTACAGGGAACAGTTAGCCCTCCATATGTGCAGATTCTGTATCTACAGATTCAACCAACCACAGCTTGAAAATAAAAATCCAAGAAGCAAACTTTGATTTTGTGTTTTATATAAAAGATGTAAGAGATGCCATTTTACTACATAATGGGATGTGAGCATCCACAAATTCTGGTATCTGTGCGGGTTCCTGGAACCAGACCCTAGTGGATAGTGAGAACCTACTGTATTTGGTTTACTTTTGTGTGTGTGTGTGTGTGTGTGTATTGAGAGGGAGAGAATGCTCGTAGCAGAAGCAGGCTGGCTTTATTTTTACCATTCCTCTCCTCTGCTATTATTCTGCTCTGGTGCCCATCAAACTCTGCTACATCAAGATTAAAGCATTGCTTCAAATGAGTTCTTCAGGATGTTGGTTTTATCGTTTAAAGCTATACAGCTTCTTAGAGCCTGGCTATCTGAGGGACCACCTATCTCATTATGAACCTGTCCAGATACTGAGACCTACAGGAGATGGCATATTGAGAATATCATCGGCTGCAGAGGCTTGCTTGATGAGCACGTGGAATGGGGCTTTCTTTTGTGTTGTTCCTGCATTCTGAAAAACACTCCCTTCTTTCAGAATCATTGATCAATTCCCACTTTCACATGGTGGGGAGATGCATCCCTTCAGATAGGCCTTTTAAGCTGTTTTGATATTTATTTACTCATTTTAAAGTTTTTAAATATGTTCTAATGATTTTGTTAGCTGCCTTGAGCACTAGCTTTGTAGTGGAAGGATGGAACAGAAATGGAATGAATTAATGGAATTAGTTTTAATTTGAAGCAAAATAAAAAGTATTATTTAAAATATGAATGAATAAAGTTACCGGGCAAAATTGGCAGCTGTCATTCCCCTTCCTTCCTCTAGAATGAGTGAGTGAGGCTACAAATGGATGTGGTCTGTTCCAGGGGCATTTTGGGTGGGATTCATGGTGGCCGGCAGACACTGTGAGTGTATGTGTTTCCTTGTGCTGTTCCGCCATTAACAGTGGGCTCCCCCACATTCTGTATGCCTTCCTTCCTTCTCCTTTTGTTCATGACCTTCATAGTCACTGCTGGGTGACCTTGGACAAGTCACACTCTCTCACTCTCAGAGTAAGGCAGTGGCAAACTTTGTCTGAGTAAATCTTGCCAAACGTACACACACTCACACCACAATAAGTTTACCTTAGGGTGGCCATAAGCAGAAAAGCTTGAAGGCATACAACAACGACAAACAACAACAACAGCCCAATAGGAGCTACCAAGAGACTGATTTGTCCCACATGACTCTGGAAACTATATTAGTACCAGCTTGATTTTGTCAGAACTTTGATAATATCATACGACCAATACCATATACGTCATTTGGCTCCTTGACAGCAACACATCTTCCATCAACAGACAGTGTTCTGTCTTTGGTGCTGAGGAAAATAAACTTATTTTTTTAGCATCCTGGGCATGGTGTCCTGAAAGCAAGATGAGGTGTCAATGACTGCATCTGTCATGAAATCTACTAGCAGCTCAAGCTGTCAATAACAGACGTGCTGTGTGCTAACACCATGTGGCAGTCTTTTCTTTGCTTCCCGTGCTGCTGTTCACAAAGTATGGACCCACTGTATATATGAATGTATGTATGAGTTCATGCACACATTTTCTGTCCTCTTTCCCCCTGCTCTTATCCTTCTCAGGAATTCACATCTTGCCTCCACATATCATGAGGCCTTCGTGATGCCAGATGATGCGTTGTCACCAAAATTCACAAGACATGTTTATCTGATGTATTTGAATGCATTAGGAAGTGAGCATCTAGTCCAACCCCCTGCTGATTCAGAAAATCAACAGCTAAATTATTCCTGACAGATGGATTCGGAACCTTTGAAAAAGAAAAACCTGCAGCAGAAGATAGTCCATTAGCTTCTGAAATAGTCTGTTATACTGTTGAACATTGGGAAGTTTTTCCTAATGTTTCCTTTTATGGCTCCTAGAAACACACACAATTTTGCATGGACACTCACAAAGCATTTTCATTTTCTCATCCAATGTCAAGGTGAGGATGAGAAGAATTTTCCCATTTCTGCTTGTACTGTTATCCTTTACCATTGGGTATGCTGGCCAAAAGAGAGAGGAATTGTAGGTCATCAGATTCACATTTGCGCACTCCATTGTGAATCACAATTGGCTAGAATTTAAATTCAGGATTCTGCATCCAGTTCTGGTTCCAGTCAGCAAAGACCCACTTTCATTGATTTCAGTGGGTCTACTGTAGTTGGGACTAAAATTATATTTACCTTAAATAATTTATTCAGTAATAGAATCTTTTATAAACTGTGTTAGCTCCTGATTTTTTTCCAGAACCATTTAAAGTTGCTTATTTTGACCTTGAAAAGCTGTATATTGTACAAGACTATCCAGGGCTGTTTCAAATGTAGGGCAAAGCTTTATGAGATGCCCTTGCTGTGGAACTCTTGTCTATGAAATTCATGAGATGCAGGAAACACTTTTGCCTATTTTAGGTGTCAAGCCAAGGT
The DNA here is from genome assembly GCA_948472985.1 of Iguana delicatissima. Classification (NCBI taxonomy): domain Eukaryota; kingdom Metazoa; phylum Chordata; class Lepidosauria; order Squamata; family Iguanidae; genus Iguana; species Iguana delicatissima. Next base: position 890,928 of record CAOKZL010000060.1, read on the forward strand.
AGTTTCAATAGCTCGCTGTCTTGGATTCATTTTTACTCCTCTTTGTCTTTTGCTTCCTCTTTGTCTTTTGCTTCCTATATTGAGACTGTTGCTTGTTCATACCTCTTCTTTCTTTGTAACATCTCTAAAATCCGACCTTTCCTATCACCTTCTTCTGCTAAAACTAATCCACGCTAATCCATGCTCTCGTTATTTCTCATCTCGATTACTGTGATCTTTTACTTACTAGTCTTCCTCGATCTCATGTTTCTCATCTGGTCTCTGTTTTTCACTCTCCTGCTAAAATTATTTTCTTAGCCTGCCATTTCGATCACATTACCCCTCTCTTCATTGGTTACCCATTCCTTGTAGGATCCTTTATAAACTTCTTCTTTTGACTTTTAAGGTCTTACATAATTTAGCTCCTCCTTATCTTGTTGCTCTCATCTCTCCTTACCAACCTGCTGGAAACCTGCGTTCCGCAAACACTTTTCTTCTTACCCCGTCTAGAGTCTCTTCCTCTTTAGCTCAGTCACGCTCTTTTTCTTCTGCTGCCCTTTATGCGTGGAATCGCCTTCCAGCGACTTTGCGAACTGCTCCTTCTCTTACTGTTTTTAAATCTAAATGGAACACTTTCTTGTCTTCTGAAATTTTTGGAATATTAGACAAGTTTTTACTGTTAATTAGAAATTCTATTTTACTGGCATTGTAGTAACGTTATGTTGCACTGCTTGTAACTGCATATACCCTTGACTTTTTTTGTTTTTTTATATCTTCATTTTATTATGTATTTATCTATGTCAACTGTTGTATTTTAATTTTGTAAAGCACCATGTACATGGATGGTGCTATATAAATAAAGGATAATAATAATAGTAGTAGTAGTAGTAGTAGTAATAGTATTTATTTCATTAGAGTGCTCTGTAGTCTATTCGGACTTAATTTTAGCTATTGATTTAATTTTCTTGAAGTTCTCATTTTACTGTTTTATAGTTTTATGTCTAACTGATTTATTGATTTAGCCACACCTTCACTTTTATTGGCTGGTTAGTCCATCTGTCTGTAAACAGGGTCTGTTGGACTGGAGAAATGAAAGGATCAGTTGAAATGAAATAATAAGCTTGTCGTATGCCTATGACTGATGTTTCTCAACTGCAAAGGGCTAAAGTCTAGTTTGTTATGACCTTGGTGCCTTCTGGTCTCTAGCTCTTTGTGGCTTAGCATGGATTCCCCCTTCTGCTAACTTAAAAGCAAAAGAGGCAGCTGTGCTTCTGTTCGTCTCCAAGTCCCACCCATAGTTCCTCTGTAGTAGAATGAAAATAATATTTGCTGTTGTTTTGTTCCTGGTGAAAAAATGGGTTTCCCAACTCTGAGGAAATTCAGTTGGGAAAAATAACACAGAGGTGTGAATTCTGTATAGTTTTTGTCTCATATTTGTACATTTTGAAATGTTTTGGGAAATTATTCTGCACAGAAATACATTTGTGTGTGTGTTTTAGTAAAAGCTGTCTCTTTTTGTGCAAAAAATGTGTGCAAAAAATCCCCTTGTCTCCAAGAAGACATTTTCTGTTCAAAACCCATGGGTTCTGTTAAAAACAACCAGCAGTTTTGCGCAAAATTTTCACATTTGTTTCGGAAAGCTTTAAGAAAAAGGCAAACATTTTTTGTGTGGTACCCCCTCCCAATTTCTAGGAAATGAAATGAAGTGAAACTTTTGCATGCCAAACTGGTAAGTTTTCTAACAAAAAACAACATTTTTTTAACTTACACACTCACATGTTTCTGGAAGCTGGACTTTTGCATGGAAATTAAGGATTTTGTGCACAAAGCATATTTTGTGGTACAGCTTTCCCTCTCTCTTTCTCCTGTATCCAGTGACACAAGCAGAACGGGTGAAGTTTACTCAAATTTTGTTCAAAACTCCGTGTGTTTTTCTGATATCAAAGTTTTTAATACTAAAACCATGGTTTTTGCTCACTCTCACAACAGTTTTCCTACAAAAACAAAACAAAACATGTATTTCTGCATAGAAAAAACTCCTGAAGCATTTCAGGATGTTCAAATACTAGGCAAAAACTGCGCATAAATATTCATCTTTTCTCTCAGTGGGGAGAAAGCTGTGGAAATTGTCATCCTTGCAGACAAGGACAAAATAGGTGAATATTTACATCTCCCCTCTACATTAATATAGCTCCTCATTAAACCTGTGAGCCAGTGAAGGGAAATTAAATTTTCTGTTCTAGCTGCATGCTTTAGTTATGGGCCATTTGGATTACTGCTCTCCCTTCGAAAAAATGATCTAAAACTATAATTGGCCCAAACATTTGTTGCCGAGGGCTGGTAGCAGAAATTTATTTGGGGATGAGGACCGGTGGCATAATAATCTTGGTAGCAGCACCCTGACTGCGCAACTCCAAGGAAGTTCAGGCTCGATCCCTTTTGAGTTTTGGTGGGCAGTGAATAATGTGCTTTTCTTGTCATTTGGCCTTTGGGGCTTAAAATTAGGGGTGTCTGCTCTGGCTGTTTTTTAAGCTGTCTGATTTTAGAGCTATATTTGAAGAAAAGTCTTGAGTGTTCTAATTGGTGTTTAGTTATTTAATATTTTAAAGTCTTTCTATTGATTTTCCATTAGCTTGGAGTCCCTGGTGGGTCAAGAGGCAAGATACAAATGCCCTAAATAAAACCAATAGAGACACTGGTTTTAAAATCTGTCTTACCTTAATGGTCTTACATTAACACAATGGTCTTGGCCTTGTTGTGGTTACCATCATGTGGGTTTTTTTGTACTGACAGTACTGGCAGTTGTCTCCCTGATTTCCACTGGACATCATGTTTTCATTATTTTTATTTTTATTTTTTTTTATATATATATATATATATATATATATATTAACAGTACCATATAGGGAAAGGAAACATTACCCTCACTCTCATCTGGCTTGGGAAATTATCACACAGTGTTATCAAAAGGTCAAATCAGAATGACAAAAATGTTTTTCTCTCTTTCTCTGGAGCCTGTCCCAACATAGTTTGGACTGTGATTGCTGCCACTGGTAAAGTCGTCTCAAATGCAACCCAAAACTAGGGGTGGTATTGAGGTACCAACTTTGATTCAATACTAGTTTGTAAGCATGGCCTATGTAGGATTACTGTTTAGTTGTGTATCTAGGTGGACAAAGTTGATGTGTATGGATAAAATTAATTAATCATTTCGGAGAAAGAGGAGGTTGAATTGTTTTGACATTTGCTCTTCAGCGACAACGTAGTGTGTCTTTCTTATTCTCCAGTGAGAGCTGCCTTAATTTGCACCCAATCTGGTAAAGCTTGGAAACATACGTTGCAGGAACATTCCCTTAGGGTACAGTTTCTCAGCTGTATTCATAAAGATGGACCTAAAAGGCAATGAGTTCAACAGCTGTTTGCACTGTTACGGCATGCCACTGGGACTCCACATGGTGCGGTGTAGCATGACATTCCAGAAGCCCTTCCCTAGAGAGCCCAGCATGAGACAGCTGTGTCAAGGTAACAACCTTATCGGGAGCCATTGTATTTTTGGTATACACACTGCAGAGAACTTGTTTGTATTTTCAAGCCACAGGCCAGGAATATACCATTTCACATATTCACAGAGTGGCTTTTCAGTTTGAGAGGGAAGAAAATTAGGGCTGATTAAGAAAAATCTCCATGTCCATGTCCAAGCTTCTCCTTGGGCCTTACACTTCTGAAGCTCTGATACTTAATTTCCAAGCTGTTTGGTGCCCTGATACTTCAGAGCTGCAGGGAACCATACTTTGATCACAGTCCAAGGAAGAAAGTACTACTGAGAAGATGCAGCCTCTGCTTCATTAAGCATCTTTTCTTAACATGACAGCAGACCTGCAATAACAGGCACACATGAGCTATATCCAGTTTTTGGCATGCGAAGCTGGATGGACAGAAGTGATATTACTATACCTCCTTTCCCATGGCATAATAATAACAATAATAGTAATATGGAGAAGAAGAAGCAGCACAAGCGGCAGCTTCATGGGACCTTCCAAGGACTTTTTTCAACCCTCAGCATCTTTCAGAGAATAATAATTTATAAATATATATCCACTCCTGAAAAGATACGTGGGGACAGCAACTTCAGTTACCCTGATATCTACTGTGAGAGGACCTCTGCTAAGCATAGGCTGTTGGACAAATTTCTGATGTTTTTTGCAGATAATTTCCTATTTCAGAAGGAACAAAGGGATCGGAAATCTTGGACACGATACTAATCAATAGAGAGAAGTTTGTAACTGGAATCAAAGTAGTTAGAGCTTTAAGGGGAAGTGACCATGTAACAATGCCAGAACTTAGAATTGCGGGATAGGGCAAAGAAGATTACAGTCAAACACAGACCTTGGATTTCAGGAAAGCTGATTTTAACAAGTTCAGGGAAATACTGAGTAGCATCCCATGGCTAGGCATGGTAAAGCAAAAAGAGACTCAGCAAGGGCAGAAGTTCTTGAAGAAGGAGTTACAAGAAGCACAATCACGAACAGTCCCATGGAAGAAGAAAAATGGGAAATGTCTGAAAAAAACAATATGGTTGCACTGAAAACACAAGGAAGAAGTAAAAATGGAAGGAAGGACAAGTGACCAAGGGAGAGTACAAATGTGTTGTAGGGGTAAAGGCAACTAAAGCTTAGAATAAGCTGAGACTAGCTAGGCAAGCAAGGAACAGCAAAGTGGGGGTGGGAGTCAGATACATTTGTGGAAGGAAGCTGACCAAGGAAAGAGCGGGGCTGCTGTTTGGTAAGGGTGATAAAATCACCAATGGATCACAGGGAAAAGGCGGAACTACTGTGTGTTTCCAGGCACCAGCAGAAAGTTAGGCAAGGGATCTGGATTGCAAATCAAGATGTTAATCATGTTAGTCAGGAATCACCTAGTTAACCTGAATGAGTCCACTTTTTCATGGCCAGATGAACTGTTTCCCAGAGTACTGAAGGAACTTGCTAATGTACTCTCTGAACCACTTACCATCATTTTTAAGAAATCTTGGAATAAAAAGGGGGTGCCAGAGGACTGGAGAGGTACCACAAAAATACCAAAATGAAGAAACACAGTTACTTGTGCTTCCCCTTCCCCTTCTACATGTCATATTCAAACTCATAGTGAGATTTCTTTGCTTTAGGATATTTTAAACTTTTTTCTGACCCATGGCCCCCTTCTGACTTTATTTCCTTACTCTGGCACCCTGTCCCACTGGTAGAAAGGTAGCTATTTAAATGTTTTGCTTGTACATACAACATGTTTTGTTTATAATTTTTATAGAATCGTAGAATCCTAGAGTTGGAAGAGACCCCAGGGGCCATCGAGTCCAACCCTCTGCTATGCAGGAACACACCTCAAAGCACTCCCGACAGGTGGCTGTCTAGCCTCTGTTTAAAAACCTCCAAAGAAAGAGACTCCACCACACTCCAGGGAGGCAGCAGATTCGACTGCCGGACAGCTCTGACCGTCAGGAAGTTCTTCCTGAGGTTCAGGTGGAATCTCCTTTCCTGCAGCTTCATCTGTTGCTCCTTATCCTAGTCTCTGGAGCAGCAAAAAACAAACCTGCTCCCTCTTCGACATGACATCCCTTCAAATATTTAAGCATGGCTATCATGTCTCCTCTTAACCTTCTCTTCTGCAAACTAAGCATCCCCAACGCCCTAAGCTGCTAAGCATCCCCAACGCCCTAAGCTGCTCTTCATAGGGCTTCATGGCTTCCAGACCCTTCACCATTTTGGTCGCCCTCCTCTGGACACACTCCAGCTTGTCAATATCCTTCTTGAATTGAGATGCCCAGAACTGGACACAGTACTCCAGACCAGGTCTAACCGATGCAGAATAGAGTGATACCGTTAGCTCCCTACATCCAGTATTCTCATAAATGTAATTTATACAAAATACAATTACATAAAAATTTATACTTTAACCATTTCTTGATCAATGTGACTGTTGTGCTTGATGGCCAGAAACAAGCTTTTTTATATCCGCTTCTGTTGCTTTGAGGGATAACCGAAGATCACCCCTGTCCATTATGTTAAGGAGATTCTGCGATTGACTGATTCACATGACTGAAACTTGATTCTGCCAAATACGAAGTAGGAAATGCCATGAAAAACAATTTTTCTTTATTCCAAAGCTGTGGAAACTTTTGGATATTGTACTCTTTCTCCAAAAATGGTGACTTTCTTGACTGAAAGTTACTTTGGCTGCCGTGTCACTCTGTAGCTCTATGAGCACTTCTTGCAAAGAAACAAGGAGAGAGAAGGAAGTGGAAGCGATGCTGCTGCAGCATCCATCCTCTGGGTAGCACAGTCACTTCTCTGTTCACTCTTCTCTGTTTTCTATTTTCTACACTTCTCTGTTTTCTTTTCTTTTCTTTTTTTCTGTTTTCTTTTCTCGGTCACTTCTCTGTTTTCTTCACTTCTCACTTTCCTCTGTGGCCCCCTAGTCCTGGGTCATAGCCTTCATTTGTACCAGTGGTTCTGAACCTGTGGGTCCCCAGATGTTTGTGGACTTCAGCTCCCAGAAGCCCCAGCCACTATGGTCAATGCTCAGGGCTTCTGGGAGCTGAAGTCCACAAACATCTGGGGACCCACAGGTTGAGAACCACTGATTTATACAGTTTTCACCTGTGGCCCCCTTGGAATATCCTGGGGGTCCCCAGGGGGCCGTATGGTCTCTGGTTGAGAAACGCTGTTTTAGGACAACAGAATGCTGTAATATACCTAAAGCTCTTTTGAATGGAGTATAAGTAAAAATAGTCTGTTTCTGGTCCATGTCACTTTCATACTTGGTTGGTTGGGTTTTTTGGGGGGGGGGGTTCATTTGTTTTATTGTTTGTTTTATTGTTTTATCAAGGGAGGTAATGGTACTACTCTATTCTGCTTTGGTTGGACCTCATCTGGAATCCTGTGTCCAGTTCCGGGCACCTAAATTCAAGAAAGATATTGACAAACCGGAACATGTCCAGAGGAGGGAGACCAAAATGGTGAAGGGTTTGGAAGCCATGAAGCCCTATGAAGAATGGCTTAGGGAGCTGGGAATGTCTAGTCTGCAGAAGAGAAGGTTAAGAGGGGACATGAGAGCCACATTTAAATATTTAACGGGATGTTATGTTGAAGATGGAGCAAGTTTATTTTCTGCTGCTCCAGAGACTAGGACAAGGAGCAGGGGATTCAAGCTGAAGGAAAGGAGATTCAGCTTAAACCTCAGGAAGAGCTTCCTGGTGGCCAGAGCTGTCTGGCAGTGGAATCTGCTGCCTCCGTGGAGTGTGGCAGAGTCTCCTTCTTTGGAGGTGTTTAAGCAGAGGCTGGACGGCCATCTGTCAGGAGTGCTTTGATGTGGGTTCCTGTATAGCAGGGGGCTGGACCGGATGGCCCCTGGGGATATCTTCCAACTCCATGATTCTGTGATTCTGTGATTCTGTTGATGAAAAGCAAAGAACCACTGCACTCACAATGCAAGAGATAAATTTAGGTTCTGGATCTGATTGACCAAGCCCACAGAGAATCAAGTCCCAGCTTCATCCTGCACTATGTTCAGTATTCTCATAAAATGAAGTCAGTATTGTGCTTTTGTCTCCCCCGCCCTCACTTTTTAAATGGCTTCCTGTGATACACAGTGCTGAGCTTTGGACCACAGCAACAAAGTTCAGAAGGTCCAGTAACTTCATTGAGGATCGTAGCAAAGCGATGGCACCAGATGACAACACTGCCAAGATTAAGAGATGGTTAACTTTTGTGGTATTTAATAAGCATTAAGTGATAAACTCGGTTTTACCTGCGAAAGTCTTCCATTTGCTGTTACCTCGTGGCCCGGTTCTTGCCGCCCGTTGCCATGGCAACCCTTTGGCCTTGATTTTGTGTTCCCGGATGCCAAACCCCTGCGATGCCTCTCCACGCAGCCAAACATCCCCAGATCTCAGCCACATGCCCAAAGTACATGCTAACAAGAAGCGCATAACAAAAGCGGCACATCTGAAGATAAAGTGGATGTAAAAAGAAAGGAGAAAATCCAAACAATTTCTTTCGACAGAGTTTAACGCACTGTGACAGGCCATTGCATGAATGGATCTTATTCTGTTAGAGCAGTGGTTCTCAACCTGTGGGTCCCCAGATGTTCATGGACTTCAGCTCCCAGAAGCCCCAACCACTATGGTCAATGCTCAGGGCTTCTGGGAGCTGAAGTCCACAAACATCTGGGGACCCACAGGCTGAGAACCACTGTGTTAGATCCATAGCGATCAGGATGCAAGTTAGAGAGATCTTATATGCATGTTTTTGGAAGGATAAACTGCAACTCCAGAAATCATTTTCTAAAATACAAAAATACCATATCTGCCGGCCTATAAGACGCACCTGCATGTAAGACTTTGCCAGTATATAAGACATACCAGGATATAAGACGCACGTCATTTTCAAACAGTATTTTTCAGGGGGGAAAGTGAGTCTTATACGCCAGCAAATACAGTAGTTTGCAGAAGCACAGAAGTTAGCACATCCTATTTCCTCTGTACCTAAACCCCAGGCTGTGCAGCTCATCTTACAGGGCTTTTCCTGGCAAGACAGCCAAAGAACAGCTCTAAGCCTTAATCCATTTTTAGTTCCAAGTAAAGTGGACCCATTGAATTAATGAAAATGGTGACTGACTAAATTCCCATTAATTCCATTGAGTCTGTACTAGTGGGAATTAACAATTATATTTAGGCCCTAATTAAAAGCTTGCACACTTTTTGATAGCACAACAAAGATACTACCACATTATGGATTTTAAATCGGTATCATTGGGTGATTATTTTTTTTCCAATTCTAATTTTTATTAAATATTAAAAACAACAAAATTATTAGATACAATTATATACTTAATATCATCACATAAAAAAAGAGAAAAAATAGGGATAATACTGATAAACTTTTTCAGATATGTACATACATTTACCTTTTCATTATATTCTTTCACATCTCATCTCAAATTTTTAATATGCTGATTGCTGTTATTTCTTACTTATACTTAGTTCTTCTATATAAGATTTAAACAAATAATAAAAATGATATTTATCTGTTTATTTTGATTTTTTTTTAAAAAAAGTGTGAAAATCCACATTTAATTCTTATGCCTCTTCCCTAAAATTACACTTTGATGTATACATTTTACCCAACGTAGCTATATTTTTATCTTATATTTTTTGGCCAAGAACCTTGAAAAATTCAGAGCATTACAACATCCAAACTGCTTTCATTTTAACCCAAGAAACTAACGTTTGGAGGACTTTGCTTTGAAATACCAGTCAATCAGAATTTTCCAGCATCCTTAGGCCAGAATGTAGGATTGACTGCCGTAAGAATGTGGAATAGGTACTTGGGTCCTAGCTACAAAAAGAAAAAGACGCTGTTTTAGGTCTCGTGGGATACTTTCTAACATCAGTAAACAAGACATGCTGGAGTTAGAGATTGTTGGGGGTCACTTCACTCATCAGTATTGCTCAGCCTATGAAACTAAATACTTAATACATTTTTGTGGCAAAAAGAGGGGCTGGTTTATGACTAGGTGTTACCTAGACTCTCCTACGTTGCCCCAGTGCAGCAAAAGTAATACTGCCGCCACCAGGTCCTTTCTTGGAGATCCAGTCTCCCTTTCCTTCCTGGGTTCTGCAGAAGGTAAAGGGCCGAACACTCTCTCACTCTCCCTTATGTTTTTGGGAGAAAGGGGAAACATTAATATTTTACAAGTTCCTGGTAGACCTTGCCATGGAGACGTGTGGCCAGAGCTTCCCACTCTCCCTTAAGGCTTGATATAATCAGGCTTGATGTAAGTGCAACATTTTAATAATAATCATTTAAAAAACAGGAAAATGGCATAGTAAGAATTAATAGAAGATAGATCAAGCAACTCAACTAGTTTGGAATACTGTCTCTGCGTACCTCCTCTCTGGTTGGAAGAGGAAGAACCAAACCCAAAGAAACATGCATTAAGAAAAGAAAGACTATTCTCCAACTCAAGGTTGCTTTTCCAACCCTCCAATCCATTTCAAAGAACTGAAGGCCTAATGCCTCTGAATAGATGGCCCCTGCGTTCCTTATGACCCTTTCCTGGGGTTACTTTCTTTGCGCTAACGTGGAGTAGTTAGCTGCAAGCTTACAGCTCACGGCCTCTCCTCCTCTTTTATTCCAGAAGCGTTCAATGCTCCCTCTCTGCACCTCCCATTGGCTAAAGGGTGCCAGGGCTAATCCAGTCTCTCTGCCATAATCCGTTGCTCAGAGCCGCTGAGGCCATTTCCACACTGGATGGTTATAGGGCTATTATTCCACTTTCAACCTCCTATGGAATACTGGGGTTTGTAGTTTAGAGAGGGGCTAGCTGGCCCCTCCTGAAACTACAAACCCCAGGATTCCATAGGAGGTTGAAAGTGGAATAATAGTGCTATAATAGTCTAGTGCAGAAATGGCCTGAGTTAACCCTTTCTACAGCCTAGCAATTACAACCTTGCTAACAAAAAAAAAATTAGTTATTTTGAAATGACTGCATTTACACAAAATGGTCTTGGTGGTTTGCTGTTTGGATATACTGCAGTTAATACAATGCTTTGTCTTTCCAGCATGCAGCTGTATGTTCCTCTTGTTAGCTGCCACATGGAACTATAAATCATGGTTAACAAATCTTAATTTACCTGGCTTAGCTAAAGACCAAGCTCCAGTTCTCACACAGTAAATAGTTTTAGTAATAAAACTGCAAAAGGTAAACATGTTGCAGTTCACTATATCCTATGGTAAATTGTTGCTGAAGCAAACTTTTCGGCAGATTTGAAATTCAGTAAACTTTCCACTTTTCAGAACTATCACATTAAAACTGAAAGTCAAATCAGACTGGTTTTCAACATTTAGGAACAAAAACTGAAAGGTCATTTAATTATTTGATTGCAGCTTTGCTTTTCTTCCAAAAAGGGAACTCAAGATGGATCATAGCAATAAAAAAAAAAGAAAAAGAAACAAAAAAACAAACAAACAAGGTACAGATAAAAAAGCACAAGTAAATATTTTAATTGAAACCACTATTTGAATAATCTCTACTTTTGAATAACATTCAATGGGGTTGCTGTTTGAGTACCACACATTCCTGGAATGAATCTAGATGCTAGAGTGGTCAAAGTGATTTCCTGGAGACTCAGCTCATGGATTGATTTTTTCCTTATTAGAATTTGTAGACCCTAATGCACCAGAAATGGAGCCAGGAGTTAATGACAATGAACTTTGCTTATCTGAAGTGTTGTACATGTTCATTTTTATGCTCCAGGAGCCATTGAAAACTCTGTGCCTATTAAATGCATATGTAATGGACCACCATAAATATATTTCGCACAATAAAATCTATCTCCAGGTCAATTAATTTTAATGTTTATCAGCAACAGTAGCGCCCCAATGCATTAAAAGGAAGAGGGAAATAGCTGAGAATGGCCACTGGAATAAAGAAGTCAGTGTGAAGAAACAACTGAACAAGGGAAGTACACTGTATGTTCATGATCTTGTTAGAAAACAGAGGGAAGCCATGGCAAGAAGAAGTCCTCGTAATAAAAATGTAAATGCCTTTATTTTGGTAAATAAAGTCATTGCAGTGGGTGGAAATTGTTACAGTGGCAGCCCTGTCCAGTTGAAGATAGTTTTGCCACATGCCTATGCATGAAGATGCCCAAAGCCTGAAAGCAGAAAAGCAGAAAATCCCACCAGTGTTTCTTTCCTCATTGCCAGTAGTGGTGGCAGCAACAGCAATCATCATCATCATCATCGCTTACAATTCACTGCCTTTTTATGATACCCAGTTGCCTGGGTTGGCTGCATCACGTGCTTAATCAGAGGACCTGGCCTAGCAATAATGTTGCTGTTCAAATGTGGAATTCCCTTGCCCTGCGCAATAAGCCAGTCACCACACCGAGGCAGGGATCACCACAGACACAGCTTTATTTTGTCTGCGCAGCCAGGTGCGACTTGGTGATAACTCACAAAACAGGTTCCACATCCAAAACAACTTATACAGCTCTTCTATAACTTTTCAGCAAACTTTCTAGCAACTTCTCTTGACTCTGATCAATGGAACCCTTGTACTACAGTGCACAGCCCTGCCTCCTTGTGCAGCCTCTGTAGGGCCAACGTGACCAGTTCTTTCTGTATTTTTCCACGCTGGTATTAAATGGCATTTACGTTGACTCCTCCCTTCTCTTTTCTTTGTATTTCTTTCTTTTGTTTGTATTTCTGTCCTGTTGTCATTCATCATCGTCGTCGTCGTCATCATCCTCAGCATTATCAAATAACTAACAATTCACTGCCTTTTTATGAAACCCAATTGTTGCCTGGGTTGGCTGCCTCATGTGTTTAATTTGAGGACTGGCCTAGTTGTCCAGACAACAAGGGAGAGAGCACAAGGAACTATCTGAAGGTGTATTTACACTACACAGTTATATTAGTTTCATACCTCCTTAGTTGCCGTGGCTTAATCCTAAAGATTCCTGGAATTCATACATTGGTGAGGTACTTAGAATTCTTTGCTAGATAGCAATAGTCCACGCTCCTGAACTGAGGTTCTCAAAATTCTCTTAAGTGTGTGACTCTATTACAGACTTAAACTGATTTAGCCATATTTAGCCAGGATATTTTGATATCTTCTGAGTGCCTCAAAAAAACTATAAATAAAAAAAAAACCCACAGGACTGAACCTTGACAAGTGGGTAATGCACATACATCTTTAGAGCAGGGATGTAAATCTTCACTTCATTCATTCTTGCACAAAGGAATTACAAAACTCAAAATGTTTGCTCTGATGAGTGAGAGAAGAAGTGTTTTTGAGCATTTGTTATTTTTCACATTTTGGGATATCTTTGTGAAAGTTTCAATTGCACAAAATTTTAGTTTTCCAAATTCACTGATATTTTTGCACAAATATGATGATTTTTGCACAAAACGATCCTGTGCAAAATACAGGATGTTTTGTAGAGATAAAATTTTTAATAAACAAGTTTAAAAGTGCAAAAATACAATTAAAAATGTGTACAAAACATGTAGCTGCGCTAAGATACCCTTTCTCATCAAAGAAAGAATTTTAAAAAAATATTCTTCATATCCTTAAGAATCAGAATAATGGTCCACTGACTCCAATGCTGTTTATTCTTACTTCGCAGCGTATTTCCAGAGTGACTAGAATGAAAATTGGTCAAAATGAATGAAACTTGTCTCCTTGTGACCATTCTGTCCGTCATTTTAGCGTTATTTTTGGGTTATGAGTGTAAGAAAAAGTAATTGCTGGTGGCAGTGAGAAATCCTGGTGGTTTCTACACCTGCAGAATTCACCTTGCTCCAGTAGCCTAAATCCCCTCACATTTTCATCTGTGAATGGGGCCAGAAAAATCAGAGAAGGATGTTGCCACTCAGTATGACCTGTCATTTTGCACCAAGGATTTCTGGATAATTAAATGTCAGTGATTACTGCAAGTCTGATAAGGGTATTACAAACATAATAGTTAATCCAAAAAATCTTTTGGATATTCATATCTCTTCTCCTCCTAAAACTTCAAGAAGCTTCTTTGCAAAGCAAACAAATAACAATGCAAAATCCTGCAGTCTGCAGCATCACCCTTTGTTTATGAGCATCAGTGTTTATTGTGTTAGTTCTGCAGAGCTGGTTTTCCTCTTTGGCGAAGTAAGATGGCAAAAGGGGATTGCAGATTGTGCCCATCAGCCCCTCCTGCTTCCACTCAACTACACACCGGACCGCATGGCCTTTCAAAATAAATTAACTCAAAAACTAAATATTAGAAGCATCAGATGAGTACTTTTAGTCTTTCTGATGAATTAGCCAGTCCTTTCTGTGCTTCTCTGTGTGTGATTTGTTTCATGCTGGAGAAATACGGATTTGTGCACAGCAAAAATGCCACAGCTCTTGTTCTCATGCTGAAGGCAGGACCTCTTGCAGAGCCTGGCAGTTTCTCAGCAGGCTTGTTCAGTGGGTGAAAATTACTCCTTTCATTGGGAATGAACAATTTTGTGAATATTGGTCACATCCGGTTTGCTACCACTCAGTTATGGCTTCATCCTGGGGCATCCTGAGATTCGTAGTTTGATTGTGTGCTTAGAAATCCCTCCTAGAGACTTTCAGAGGAGCAGCTCAATGGAGAGTACTAGAATTCTGCAGCAGAGATTTGGCGGTACTTTGCAAAAGTACAAATCCCAGAATTCCACAGAGGTTGGAGCCATGGCAGTTAACGTGGTTTCAAACTGTTATAACTGCATTGGAAAGAATAAGTCCTGCTTACAGCACGCCCTGATTTTATCTTCGAAACAACCCTGGGAAGTATGTCAGTCGGGAGGGAGATGACCTAAGGTCAGCCAGTCAATTTCATGGCTCACCAAACTAGGGGCTTTGAAGCTCTCTTTGTACAGCAGAATGAAAAGAGAGCTGATGGTATTTGGTTGCCCCAAAGCTGAGGCTTTTGGAAACATTGCCTTCTGGCAGTGGAGAGAGAGAATTAAAAGTATAAAAGAGAATTCAGGCTGTAAAATTACATAACCGCACCCCTGACAGCATCAACTAAGTTCCTTAATTAAGTGTCATTCAGACTGCAACATTGCTGAGCCTTGCAGAACCCTAGGGGTGTAATTTTAAGTAGAGTGGTAAACAGTTTTTTTAAAAAATTTTCAACAAGAGAAAAGTATTTCATCCTGCCCTCCCACCCCAAAAAACCTGCCGACTGCAGCAAGATTTTTGCCTCTTTTATAAAAGTCGAAAGATAATTCATCCCTCCCATCAGCTTCCCCATATTTTGTGCAAGAAGACTCTGTGCAAAATTAATCTCTTTCCCCTTTCTTAAGCACCCATGTAGCAAGCAGAGATGGGCATAACAATTGAAAAATTAGTAATTAAAAAAGAACCAATCCAAGACCATGCCATAAGGCAACGACAATAATAACTTGCGCAAATAATGCTTGTACTGTTTGTATACCAGTTAGCTTCCCACTGTCTGTACTTTACAACAATACATACAAAACTCTTGCCATCTCATGCAAAAAGAAGCAAATGTTGGGGAAAATGAAAAAGAAAATTCAGATGGTTTGACTTTTGAATTACCATATATATTTGTGTATAAGTTGAGCTCTTGTGTAATTTGAGGGCAAGTTTAAGTTAAGCATCATTCAGAATTCAAAATGACTTTCAGAGATTACATCAGAACTGAAAATGACCTTAACAGATTAGAGAGCCAGGCCAAAATAACAAAATGAATTTCAACGAGGAGATACTACTACATTTGAGCAGTAACATACTACGCTTGAGCAGAAGAAAATGTAGTGCACAGATATAAGATGGGTGACACCTGGCTTGACCACAGTACACTTCCTCACTACACTGTTATAGTGCTGTTATTCCACTCTCAACACCCTATGGAATCCTGGGGTTTGCAGTTTAAGGAGAGGCATTTCAATTTCTCAGCCAGAGAGCTCTTTGGCCTCAGGAAACTACAAACCCCGGAATTCCACAGGATGTTGAAAGTGTAAGGCAAAAATGGTCTTAGCAGACCACATGCTGTACATGAGTCAGCAGTGTGCTGCAGCAGCTAAAAAAGCGAATGCAGTTCTGGGCTTCATTGATAGGAGCATAATGTCTGGGTCAAGGGAACTAAGCATACCACTCACTGTGTCCAGTTCTGAGCACCACAGTTCAGGAAGACACAATTCAAGAATTCCAAAGAGGAACTAGAATGTGTCCTGAAGAGGGTGATCAAAGTGGTAGAAGGCCTGGAAGCCATACCCTATGAGGAGCGGCTTAGGGAGCTGGGTGTGTTTAGCCTGGAGAAGAGAAGGTTAAGAGGTAATGTGATAGGTATGTTTAAATATCTGAAGAAATGTCATATGGAGGATGGAGAAAGCCTGTTTTGTGCTGCTCGAGAGACTAGGACACTGAGCAATGGCTTCAAACTTTCAAACAGTAAAAGAACTTCCTGATAGTAAGAGCTGTTTGACAGTGGAACACACTGCCTGAGAGAGTGTGGTGGAGCCTCCTTCTTTGGATGACTAGGGATGGGTTTGCAGCCTGAGCCAGCCATTAAAATTTACATAGCTTTCAAAAGGTTCAATTTATGTAAGGATGAACCAGGTCAGGATTTCATACGCTCTGGTCCCAGTTTTTCCCTTCTCCCTCGACTTTTCCCCTTTGCCCTCAGCTTACTGCAGTTGCTGCAAACGAAGTTCAAATGCAAAAGTGGTTTGTACTCAGTTAACTCAGTGCGAGAAGAGGAGCCAGGGATGGTGGTATCTTGCCATTCCCAGCAGATTCAGGGAAAAGCAAACTACTGCAGCCTCTCGTAGCTCATAACTTCTGCCGTCATGCCCACACTCTGCTGTTGCTTAGCCACACATCTTCAGCTTTCACCTGTAAAAAGATGGAGAATATGGGATTTAGAACTCTGGTGAGATATTGAATGGTATGTTTTATCTATGTGCACAAATACAGGAATATTAACTAGCACCCTTATCTTTAAATGCAGGATGGTCCTTGAATTTAGGAGTTTTGCAGCAGGATCATAGACTACAACATGATGAGAGTTTTTCACTGAAAAATGACGTGGTTTGGAATGCAGCAGAGGGAGGTACTCTTTGCTGATCTGGCTCAAGCAGACAAATGGCTTAAGACAACCCTGCAATTCTGGGTCTCCCTGCCTCCAGAGTCTGTCGCAGGGGTGTCACAGATGATGGGAGGAGACCCTATTAACAAATGTCAAAACCTTGGCAGTGCCAAACCCTGTGTTCCCAGAAAGCCCTCCACCTCCACATCTATAACCTCTTGCAAGACCTCTTGCTGTCAAGCTTTGTTTAAACACACTTGAAAAAGGACACAAATGCAGTTTTTAGCATAATCAAACTTGATTTTTTTTTGTCAGCTCCCTCTTGGAAAGATTACAAGGTTTATTCAAGCAGGAGACAGCCCAAGATTAGCTGTCACTCCAGATTCAGCCCATCAAGCTCACTTTATTACAATGTGGCCCTCTTTTTATTATTATTATTTTCCATTTGGCTGGAATAAATATATTCTTTGCTCATCATCTCTTATGAAGCAACATCAAAGGGATTATTATTTTCATGGTTCTTTTTCCCCAGCCACTTCCCTCCCTAGCAATCTCTCCCTCCCTTTACATGTGACATAAAAGGCAAATGTGAACATGAATAATAAAAGATTTGCTTCATTGATGGCCAAACATACATTACGGCATTTTGGGTCAAATTGGAGTGATTGCAAAGCAGTTAAGCTGTCAGAGATGTGCCCTTCATCTTGCAAAGGGCTCAGTTTCAGATCATTAAAATGAAATGTTCCAAAGCGCTGACTCCATTCATTATGCTGATGGTGCAGTATACTATCTTGGACAGTAGTGGAACTGAGTCCCTGAATAGCCGCAGCCCCGAAGGGTGGGGGCATAGACAGGGGGATCAGGAACTTCCAGGGATATTCCGATTTCCTTACTAAATTTTTCCCTCCTGAGGTAGTTGTTGTTTTGTAGCAGGAACTGGGAATCTTTTCCTGTTGAGTGCCATAATACTTCAATATTGAACCTGTTGGAGGACCACATCTTCACTGAAGCCCTTTTCACATGTTTCCCGTTTGCGCGGCTGGGGGGGCGTCTCGCGCGAAAAGCCTCAGCAGGAACGTTGCCGCTTCCCTCCTGCTTTGTCCCGCAGCTCACTTCCTGGTTCGCGACCGTCACGTGAGCGCCCCGCCCCTTCCTACCGCAGCACAACCTGGGAATTGCAGGCTAGCGCTGAGGCAGGAAGCGCGACCGGCCTGCTCGTCCGATGTACCGCAGCGCAGGTAAGTGCGCGAGGGCCCCGCAAGCATTGCGTGAGCGCGCAATATTTTCGGCTTAGAGCCAAAAATAAAAAAATGCGCGCGCCCCCCGCTTTAGGCTCGTGAGCGTTGCGTAAATGAGAGTGCATCGTACGGACCAACGCTCCCATTTACACGATGCTCAAGGGGTCCTCGCGCAAAAGAAACTGCGTGCGAAAAGGGCCTGAGAGGATGACTAGAACTGAAAGAAGTGACACTTACCTTTGTTCCTTTTGTTGTTGTTGTTGTTGTTGTTCGTTGAACATTATGAGGGGGTGTCATTTGCATCCAGGAATTTTCCGTTCTCCAGCTTGTATGGAATTCTTTCCAATGGCTTTGTAGATAAGGGAAAGAGAAGATTGAATAAATTCCAGTAAACCAGAGAAGAGTCAGTATTGGATAAAGGTTGGGAAAATGAAGCATAACATTAGGACAATACAAAAGTCAACACTGAGAGACTTGAAGGTCTTTGTTTGGCCTGTTAGGAATTTTCCACCCTCCTTCTAACGTAAGCTTCTTGTGCTTTTTATTTACAGCGATATAAGGTGTGGGGAGGAGTCGAGTAGTATTCTTTCAAATTCCTCAGGAAGTAAACCTCTTTCTACCTTTCTTTAAATAGACCAATGGCCACATGGATCTTTGAGGTGCTACAAGACTCATTATTGTGCTGATAGTTTGTGATGCTTCCCACTCCTATGCCCTTCATCTATTTTCTGTGCTCCTGCTGACCCATCTCCAGTACTGACAGAAGTAACTGGTGTTATCTAAGATGGTATGTCAGTCATGTAAGGAAAGGTTGGAAAAACCTGGTATGTTTAACCTGGTAAAAGGAAGACTTGGGGGGAAGGAGATTCAGTAGGATTGTCCAAATACTTGAAATGCTATTGTATAGAAGAAGTTCTAGTCTTGCCATATGGGGCACCAGAAGGAAAATCTTTAGACTTTCCTTCTTTCCATATGGCAGGACTAGATCTGTTGGGCTTGTTACATGGGGGGTAGATAACTGTTGAAGACAGAAGAAAATTCTTTAATGTTAGACAGTTTGGTAATGGGAAGAGCTGTCTGGAAGTTGGTGGCACTTGCCTTTTGGAGATCTTCAGGTGGAAGCTGGACAGCCATCTTTTGGGAATGCTGCACATCTGGATTTCCTTCACTGGACATGGGTTAGATTAGATGGCCTTGCAATACTTCTTCCAATTCCTGATGTGAAACTAAACCTAGTGGTATTTCCATCCAGTCTGAGGAAATGACTGGGAGCAACCAACCAGCTAAATCTCTTTTCAAAAGGAATACATAATATTGATAGTAAGTATGAACACTAAGAGATGGCAACACCAAGAGTGGTTTCAAGTTTTATCAAGTTCTGATGTAAGTATGAAAGAAGTTGAATTGCATCATGGGTAAGGGAGGAAAGAAGAGCCCCCAGTCTTTCTTAGCAATTTGTGTCAGAGCACACAATCGCTGTCTGATAAAATGTAGGACACCAGATTGAATTACTTCATTGAACTGCTGCTGTCCCCTGTTAATGGTAATTGCGTGGATCCAGCAGTTTTTCTTGGCGCCTTCTCAGATATTTACCTCCCACTGTTTTTCAATTCAAACCTTTGATGAAAATATTCCCAGTACTTCTTTAAAGCAGACACCCGACTGTCTTCCTTTACAAAGGCAAGGTCTCTAAATCAGTTCCCAGCAATTTGTGGAACAGCAGTATATCTAAATCACCTTTTACCCATGTCACTGTGTCATTTCCTCAGGAAAAAAGGGAAAGTAAATGCCCATCAGAAGAAGGTTGCTAAAGGTTTGGTGTTCTGTAAGGTCCATGGACAGGGACAGGAACAAACAGAAAATATTTCAAAACATGGTTGTCAGTGGCATTAAGACAAGGGTTTGGGATTCGCAGGACTAGAAAGGACCTGTAAAGCCATCTAGTCCAGTCCTTGACAGTGCAGAGAATGCACAGGTTGGGCATCGCAACAGGTATCCATCCAACTTCTGCTTAAAAACCTAAAACAGAGGAGAATCCTCCATTGCCTAAACCAGTTGCTTCAGTTGTCAAACAGTTCTTCCTCATGTTAGGATCCTGGTTACTTGGAAGGTAGATTTAACCCATATCAACCTGCCCACACTCAGAGATAAGCCTCCATAAGAGCGAAATAGCAGCTGGGAGCAATAGATACTTCTTCATAGTCACTACCACCACCCATTTGCAGAACTGTGGCATGATGGAGAAGCTGAATATGGCACAGTTTGACTTTCTGGTCTCTGGAGCATGCCCATCCCTGCACTAAAATGAGCCTATACCATACTTTAGCGGAGAACCCCTGCTCCTGAATACTTCCAGTAACACAATTCTTATTGTTAGGTTCATTCCCCCCCCCCCAGAATTAGACCATTATTTGGAGGGTGAGATAGGAGTGCAAAGAATATTCACAGATATTCAGATCAGAGGCAAAAAGGGTTTTCTTGAGTGTCTGGAAACCCTAATGAGGAGAAGCCTAGATATCAAGAATCTCTGCAGTTCAGGAAATAGCTGCATGAAAAGCACACCAGGGGTGTGCTACTGCACAGAAAACAGCATTTTCTACACAGTAGAGTTATTTTCAGCACAGAAAGCAGCTTTCCTGTGCAAAGAAAAATTATTTTGTAAGCCAAAGGCAACATTTCTGCGCAGAAAATTCCCTGCACAAAAAGTGTATATTCTCACACAATGAAACAAAATTAGTAATTTTTTTTTTAAAAAAAGCTGTTTAATGAAATGTACAAAGAGTTACATCCCTAGTCCAGGGCTATGAAAATGACCTGGTAGTCATTGACTACCTGTTTCCCACACTTGATACAGGGCATGGTGCTAAGTTGTGAGAGAGCCAATGTGATATAGTGGCTTCACTGTTGAATTAGAACTCCAGTTGTTGTTGTATGCCTTCAAGTCATTTCCAACTTACAGATAATCTACCTTGGGGTTTTGTTTTGTTTTTTTTGGTTCAGAGGGCTTCGCCAGTGTCTTCATCTGAGGTTGAGAAAGTGTGACTTGTCAGAGGTCACCCAATAGATTTCTTGGGCGGGGATTTGATTCCCGGTCTCCAGAGTTGTAGTCTAAAGTTCAAAGCACTACACCCTGCAGGCACTCTAGAACTCAAGAACCATGGTTCAAATCCCCACTTGGCTGTGGGCACCCACTGGGTGACCTTGGCCAAGCCATACTTTCTCAGCCTCAGAGGAAGGCAATGGCAAATTCTCCTCTGCACAAACTTGGCAAGAAAACCTTGGGAAAGGTCGCCATAGGTCAGAATCAACTGAAAGGACACACAACAGCAACACAGCTGTAGTCTGAAAACAAGTTGAAGTTCAACTTCCACCTTAGGTATCAAAGCCTTTCTCCTATGGATCTTCTCCATGACTGCTACTAATATCCACCTAGAAGAGAAGAGCTCCATGCCAGGCAGCTGAATGGACTGACTGCATTCAGTGTTTCACTGATTAATGACAGAATTCACTTCTTAGCCAGTTTGGGATAAATAACCTATTCCATTGCATAGTTTTGATTGCTTTTTTGCAGACACCCCAAATTGCAGGCAAGTTTAATCTGTCTCTCCCAAGTGGTTTCCTGATTTATGCTATGTAAATGAGTTATTAAACACTGAGCCATGATGTTTTGCTGGAAAGATAGGCACATTGTAAAAATCTGCATTGGACTACATAATTGTGCTACATTTTAAAAACTTTTTTATTTATAAGCATGCTGAGCTTTGCAGATATCTGTGTTTGATTCATTTCTGGGGGACTTGTTTTTTCAATGTACCAAAAAAAAAAAAAGACAATGTGTGCATTATGTCTTTGCTACATATCAAATAAGAGACCAGTATGTTCAGTATGACAAGCCCAGGGGCCAGTAGACTACGCTGGTCACAAGGCATTTCACACATGACTTGTCTGTGGGTAGAACAGTCCTCTTTTACTTTATCTGATTCTGTTACTGAACTGTTTTTCTTTGTTCAGAACTGGAAGAGTAGTTAAGTGGTTTGTCTGCTGCTTCTTCAGCTAGTTCACTGTAAAAGATTTGCTCAGATTTTTAAAAAGGATGGAGCAGGAAAAGGTGCCAAAAGTGGCAAACTGAATGATCAGCAAGTAGAGCAACTTCCCTATATGGAAACAGCTTGCAGTTGCTTAACTTAGGAAAATTGTGAGTCAGAAGAGACATACTAGAAATATATGGGGGGTTTTTCCTCCCCTCTTATAATACTTTTTGTTCGTCCGCCGAAATTGAGTGGCGGGAGATTCAGGACAGATGAAAGGACGCATTTCTTCACACAGTACACAGTTCAGTTATGGCATTCACCACCACAAGGTGTAGGGATGGTTGCCAACTTGAACATCTCTGAAAAGGGACTAGAGAAATATATAGAAGATGGGGCTATCAGTGGCTACTAGTCAGGATGGTTGTAGATATCCCCAATGAAGGTAATACACTACTGTTTATCAGTACTTGGGGAAATGAACAAGAGGTTGCACTTCTATTAGACTCATATTTGTCTTGGGGATTTCACAGAGACAGCTGTTTGACCAAGGTAAAGAGAAGCCTAGACTAAACAAGACTTGGTTCTCTAGCACCGTTCTTCATATGTTTTCATAATATCCACTCCGATTGCTATATATTACCTCCAGTATTAGAGGATATTGTTCTTAGCTGCAGCGAACATGAGTGTACTGTTCTTATGTCCTTTAGGCATTCATTTGGCCGTTGGGGGAAATAGAATTCTGGACATCAAACTGATTCAACAGGACCTTTCTTACATTTTCACAGTGCTAAGGTTGTGCAAATCTGTTAGTTTTGCTTGATACCAGCCCTCGTTTGGGGAATTTGGGGACATTCTGATCAAAAATAAACTAAATCAAAATTCTTGTCTATTCCTACGTAATATTTCTATCTAATGAAACGTAGAGAAAATGCAGTCTAGGATGGTCACTGCATGTCTTCATTTGACTCCTATTTCGTACATTATGTGTGCTTTCAAATATGCAGTTTGTTAACAAATTTGCCAAATCTGAGGCAAAACGTAGCACTCTAAATTCAGTTGTTAGTCCCAGGTACAGAAGACCAGTTGAATTTTTCAAGTGTTGACTTCATTCAGTACATCTACTGCAGTTGGGGCTAAGAATAGGATTTAGGACTTATTACGTATTTATCAAGATTTTTAAACCTAATCCTCATTTTAAGGAGCTCATAGGGTAACACACATAGTCATGATTATCTCCTCTTCTCCATTTATAATCATAACAATTGCATGAATAGGCTAAGGATAGTGAGAGTGACTGTGCTAAGTTTGGTGCCCAAACAAAATTTGTGCCTGAGCCTGTCTCCCTGTTGTGTTCCAGCACTCTAACAACTACTCACCACTGCCTTTCCTAATTTATGCAGAAGTAGTGGTTAGATCAATCAATTAACTAAATCTTGTATGATTAATCAAAAACATTAATTTGGTTCAGTGTGTACATGCACATGTATAAAGAAGTTTTATTTATTATCTTGGGTAGCTGAGCAGATGGTGTGCTCAACTTAGTGCTTAGTTATTCCCTCTTCTGAGTCAGATCCTTCCAGCCATTAACAAATGCCACAGTCCAGAGCAGTGACTGATCTCTCCAACAGTGTAACATTGATCATTGTAGTATAGTAGAACCCCTGTATCCATGGGGGATTGGTTCTGGGCCCTCCCGTGGATATTGAAATCCACAGATAGTACCGAACGCCCTGTCTCGCCGCCAGCCCCAGGCCCAATCGCAGTAGCGGTGGGCGGGAAAACAGTGGGGAGTATGGAATCCCATTCTTCCTGCTGTTTTCCCACTAGCTGCCACCGTGATCGGGCCCAGGGCCGGCGGCAAGAGGTGGGAAAACAACAAGGAGCACAATCTCATCCTCCCTGCTGTTTTCCCACCTCCAGCCGTTGGCCCTGGGCCCGATTGTGGTGGCGGCTGGTGGGAAAACAGTGGGGAGTGTGGAATCGCGCTCCTCGCCACCTCCTGTCGCCCACCTCCAGCCGATCCCAGCCAACCACGGATAACTGAATCCACAGATATGAGGGTCCTACTGTATTAATTTTCTATAGTTAACCGCCTGATACTGAGTATTTCTCCCAGGAAATGTTCTTTGCCAGTGAGTTAGACACTTCTGCAAAAAGGTAGAGCACTTTTTAAGGATCTGTCACTTACTCCAGAGACACCTGTATCATTTCAGGATTTGGAAGAGAAGGATAGTAGTTTACACAGGAAAAGACCAAAAGTATACAGTGACAAAGGGACCAATATATAAAGACTTAAATCCTATCTAGAACAGACCCATTAAATCAGTGAAATTTGCATATATGTTATCTTACCAGTTAGCAGTTGAATTAATGAGCTTACACTGTCTGGGAACCACAATTGCATTTAGGCCGGGGAGAGAATCCAGGTAATCACTCCAAGTGAACAGGATAAGGCAAAGAAACATACCAAAAGGGAGGCCTAAATACCCTAAAGGCAGCAAATTCCATCTGATCTTGGAAGTTAAGCAGGGTCAGCCCTGTTTTGTTACTTGGATGAGAGACTGCCAAAGAATACCAGGTGCTGTAGACTATGTTTCAGACAAAGGAACTGGCAAAACCACCTCTGAATTGTCCTTGCCTAAGAAAACCTTCTGACATTCCTGGGGTAGACAGCACCCCTTCACAGAGAGCAGAGTGCCCAAAGACCATCTGAAGGAAGAAGAGAGACTTTCCAGCCACTGCATATACCACCTGCCACCTTTTCTTTCCCTCTAGGACTCTTTCATCACAGCAGAGTGAGTTTGCTCCCTGAGCTGGGGAATATGAATAGGACTAATGTAGGGGCAGTTCTGCTGGTATTGGGGGTTGCTGCCAAAGGATGCCACACACAAGGGGGAGTCGCTTTTTGGAGGAGCCACTTCGGAAATGGCATATGGGCAAAGGCCTGTGCTGCTGCCGCTTTGCAAGAAAGCAGACTTTGCCAGCTTACAGGCACTGCCTTGTCGAGAGGGAGCAGATGCGTTTTGCCAACAAAGGGAGGGAGGTAATAGTAATCAGAGAGCAGCCATTCAAGTTAAACAGGGTAGGAGGAGATGTTGCCCTATCCTGGAAGTAAAATTTACAATGGATGTTAGTCACTCCCAAACTATCTCGCATACTAACTAATCTAAAGAGCCGTGGCAGCAACCCCCCTCCCCACCCCCACCACACACAGAGTTGAAAATGCTGCTGCTTAATGCCAGGTAAAACTTCTGCCATTCAGGAGTTGATCCTGGATGTACGTGCTGACCTGGCACATGTTACAGAGACCTGGTTGGAGGAGAATATGTGTGGTGGAGGGGGTAATCTCTCTCAGCTTTTCCTAGCGGGATTCTTTATGCAGCAGCGGTCATAGGAGACTGTGGTAAGGATGTGGTAAGGTGGGTAGGGAGGCTTAGTTGCAGTGGTCTATCAAGATAATATCCTCTTTGTGGTGTGTTGGAGAGGAGGAGGAAGAAGAAGAGAGTCGAGCAGCAGCTACAAATTTGCTGTGAAAGTGAAAATTGGGAATGTCGAGGGTGGACTGTACTGCTTGCTCATGAGAAAGCAATCATGGTAGGTATGCGGCCTCTGCCAGCCATGAGAGAGTGGAGTGTAGCTTTCTTGTGGAGGTGTTCCCTGCCCTTTGGTGCTTTAGAGGTAGGATCAAATACTGCTTGCTCTTGAGGAAGCCAACAGGATAGGTATGCTGCCTCTGCCAGCCATGAGAGGGTGGGATGTAGCTTCCTCTCAGAGGTGACTTTCCCCGACCCTCCCTCACCCCCAATGCCAAAACCGCTCCACGCCCACACTCACTGAAAAAAAGCTGCAAACCTTGTTTTCCCTGTCTTCAATCTTCCTGTGCTTTTGCTTTCCTATAAATGGCTTCTTATGTGGGAATGTGGGAAACAAAGGAGAGGCACAGAGGCAGGGATAAGTGCATGTACAACTCTCATCATCTCATCAGCAGAACATTCCCCACTGCTGGAGGGGGAGGTGGGACTACCAAGGGGAGCAAGCCAGTCACTAAAATAGAGGAGTCACAAGTTGAGTCAAGTCATTCCATCATTTATTGCCAGATTGAGTCCAAGTGACATCATTGAAGCAACTTGAGTCCGACTCGAGTTAACTTGAGTCTACATCACTGGGGATTCCTGCTCGACTCCATGGCCACTGACCTGTGGAGCCCCTCAGGGTTGAGGAGTCTTGTCCCCTGTGCTATTTAACACCTACATCAGACTGCTGAAATAAGTTGGCTGGAGTTTTAGGGTTAGGTGACACAGGTATGCTGATGATGCCTAGCTCTGTTACTCCTTTCCAACTAATTCCAAGGAAGCTGTTCCTGTGCTAAACCAGTACCTGGCAGCTGTAACAGTCTGGATGAGGGCAAGCAGATTTAAGCTTAACGCAGACAAAACAGAAGCGCTCTTAGTCAGTCAAAAGACAGAACTGGGAATAGGGATTCAAGCCACTTTAGATGGGGTCTCTTTCTCTGGAAAACAGAGCTTTGCAGTTTGGAGATACTCTTGGATTCAACTCTGAGCCTAGAGGCCCAACTTTCATCAGTGAGCAGGAGTGCTTTTTCACAATTAAACCTAGTGCACCAACTACACCTGTTCCTGGAAAGGTCAGAGCTGCCCACAGTGGCACACGCCCTTGGTTACATCCCATTTGGATTACTGTAATGTGCTTTATGTGGAACTGCCTTCTGGGTACTTCTGAAAGGCAGTTCCACATAAAGCACATTACAGCAAGGGAGATGTGTGCCAAAGGGAGCACACAACTCCCTTGCTGCAGCAGCTCACTGGCTGCCGGTCTGTTTCTGGGCAGAATTCAGTGCTGCCTTATATAGGTTGGATACAGGTTGTTTGAAGGACCATATCTCCCATTATGAGCAAGGATTAGCAGGGGAGCTGTTTCCCTGCAAAGTTTTCCAACTGGGCTTGAGGGAAGGAAGGTCTGATGAAGAGGCCACTTCGGTTTGCTAACACCAAATATGGCTGTGTCAATGCATTTAATTTCTTATTTTAGGATTTCCAGCTGTCTCTGATTTATGCTTCCATGTACCTACTACATATGTTGTGTAGCTTTGGACTTTTCTTTCACCTCTGTGCATGTCTGAAGCTGAACGTCCTTTTGGCTTAAGTCCAGATGCATCATTAGATACAGTGCTATCTGTACTTCTGCTCCGCTGTTCTCCACTAACTGCTTCAGTGCCTTCCAGAGAGTCTCACCTTCCATCACAATCTGTTGTTTCATTTTTATTGCCTCAACGTAGGGTTTGTGAGGTAAAAGACATTCAGCAAGGGTTTAGCACTGCCTCCTTCTGCACAGTACTAACAAAAAGAAAGGAAGGGGAAAAATTTTTAAACAGTCACCCCCCCATCACCCTTCCTTTTGCATGCAAGGATCATTGGTGTACCACTGTAGACTTAAAAGATGCATATTTTCATATAGCCATGCATCACTGGGGTCATGCAGACCTTCCTGTGATATCTGAGCTCCTATTTAACGTAAGTGTCACAATTAACCAGGGCAAATCAAATCTACAGTGATCATATCATATTAATTTTTTGAGGATAACCTGGACGCTGCTTGTGTCTTTACTGTGGAACAGAACCTTGACTTAATTATGAAAGTGTGCTGGCTTCTGTCTGTCAGAATTGTTCTGGCTTCTGTCTCTCAGAATTGTTCTGGCTAGGGATATTCACTTCATTCTGGAGCTAATGACAGCAACTACTGTGGTTAAGTTCCCGACAGAGCACACAAGAATGACATTTTTTTTTCTAAATAAGTAAGGAGGCATAGCGTCTTCTACAGTTAGCACTTCAACTACAGTATTAGTGCATTTGAAGAGGTATGTCAGCAATCACTGTACACCGTGCAGGAGTCAAGAACACACTTGATGATGTGCTCAACACACTGGATGATGTGCCATAAGTGGAGGATGGATTCAATCCTCCTTTGTGGTCTTTTGTACAAATGATCTGTTCACATCCGAAAACAATGCATATTGTGATTGATTTGGCAGGTGAGTTAATCTGGGAGAGCACATGATGGGAGGGAATGCTTTCCCATCATTTGCACTTCTCACAGGAGTGATCACAAAGATCAAGGTGGACAACGCCAGTTTACTTATAGTGCTGTAGTGGCAAAGGCAGCCATAGTTCATACAACTCTTGTGGCTTGCCAAAAGCAATGTGTATGAATGTACTCACTGCCCAGACTCCTAGATGTCATCACCATGACATCCTTGCTATTCTCTCCTGAAGGTATGGAACAGATAACTGAAGTGGCCAAAAACCTATGATATATGTCAAAATGGTTCCCATTTCTTGCCTGCACCTCTCTTTGATATTCACCATGTTCTTTGATTTCTGGTTTTCTTGGAGTTGCGCCACCTATCACTAATATTTGTCTGACTATATTTTGGAGCGGTTACAACTAGGGATGCTGTGCATGGCTTTTAGTGAAGGCCTTTTTGAAGGAGTATCTATGCTTTCACCTCCAAGTAGGGTTCCTATTCCCCCTCCCCGGTAACTTTTCTTTGGTGTTTTTACAGCTCACCTGTCAGGTACTGGATAGCTTCAAGTTCAAAGAACAAGCTTAGATGGGTTTAAAAGCTTTATTCAGAACAGCAAAGAAAGCTTCAGCACATCTTGGCAATTGCCAGGGCTAAAGTACTATTGGATTTGCAGTACTTTATAAGTTGTAACATTACAAATTAGCACACACGCGCGTTCTATTTGACAGCTAATTAAAACAACTCTTACCCCAGAGTCTCATTCTGCTTACCAACTGCACGACCTTCCAGCTGCGTCTGTTCACCCATATCAACAGTTGTTAAAATAGCATTCCTTTGTTCCCATTATGGTTTCTCACCCAATCCCATTATCCCCCTACATCACAATAAAGCCCATTTTCAAATCTCAGAGCATTGCATGGCATAACATAGCATTCCATGGCATTCCATGCCAGGGAGAGCAAAGGCAACTTGACATCCATTTTAGCCATTAGCAACCCATGACCTATGCTTACTATCTGGGAAGACCTTCTTCCTTGTTGCAGTTACATCAGCATGTAGGCTAGCGAATGCCTGCATTTTTATAAGGTTGATCTCCATTTTTATAAGGATAAGACATTTTTCCTGCCAAAGGTCATATTTGCTTTCCACTTATTGCAAGACTCAATTTTACCTACATTTAGGTAAAAGCAATCTTGACAAATGAACTGGAGTGTTCCTTTCAGTTCGTTTAAAGAAACACTATCATTATATCTTTCTCACATGAAATCTTTTTGACAGACTCAGTGATTATTTGTTTGATTTGCTGGACCTAAGAAGGGAAAAGTGGTATCTTCTCAAAACCTTGCCCACTAGATAGTCAGTACTATGATTTTGATATCCCTCTTATCAAATGGCTAAGAGGCTGCTTCCCACAAATGCAAAGAGACATCCTACTTCTACAACAGCAACTTGCTGGGTTTTGCCTCAAGGGAATTCATTTTCTCAACATTTTCCATGTTGCTGCATGGTCCTACTTTCATTTCCTACTGTAGATTGGATGCAAAATGATGGAACCTTTGGAAGACCAGTGCTTATTTTCTGAAGTCCTTCCTTCCTTGATAAGTCAACTTTCTCCTTGGCTGTATGTGTGAATTTTAAAGACCACTTTATCTACTCACTTTGTTGTAGATGGCATCTCTCCTCCTGCCTTTCTCCCCTTATGACCATTGTTGAACTTGCCACCTCATCACCATAGCCAAATGTTTTGCATTTCTATTACAATTCACACATGCCACCTGCTCATTCATAGCTATAAAGGATGGTTCCAAGGCACTTTACTCCATGCATCAGATGAAACAGACTTAGGGCCTTTCCGCACTCCACTGTTATAGTGCTATTATTCCATTTTCAACCTCCTGTGGAATTCTGGGTATTATAGTTTCCTGAGGCCAAAGAGCTCTCTGGCTGAGAATTCTAAATGCCCCTCCCTAAGCTGCAAACCCCAAGATTCCATAGTATGTTGAAAGGGGAATAATAGCACTGTAACAGTATAGTGCAGAAAGACCCTTTGTCTATAAAATCTTATGTTATTAACTTCTTTCCCTCAGTTATTTCCAAAGGTGCTACAAGATCCCTTTGCATATTGAGACAGAAAGCTTTTCACATTCCTATGTAGAGTAGGACTAGGCAATCTGACGTCTTCTAGATATTCTGTGCTATGATTCCCACAGTTCCTACCCAGTAACCATGCTGGATGGGATGGAGAGGAGCTATACTGATCTGCTGGTATGTATCAGGTTGCATATCTTTGATGCAGATCAACTTTGTCAGATTTAAATACAATATCTAGGAAGGGCTAAAAA
Organism: Iguana delicatissima; assembly: GCA_948472985.1. Taxonomy (NCBI): domain Eukaryota; kingdom Metazoa; phylum Chordata; class Lepidosauria; order Squamata; family Iguanidae; genus Iguana; species Iguana delicatissima. The sequence continues at coordinate 921,185 of CAOKZL010000060.1, forward strand.
GTCACCTATCTGAATCCCTCCCCCTCATCTGCTCTAGCTTTTGAGTTTGTATCATAGAAAAGGAAGATGGATAAACTAATCAAGAAAAGTCTCTTTTTTGACTGACAATCCCAGAATTATAGCAGTGTTGAAAGTTAATGAAAAAGCAGATTTTGAACTACCGGCTTTAGGGATATATGGGAATATGAACTGGAAGTATTGTATTAAAAAATATGATGTAGGGATCTGTGCTTCTTTAGTCAGGCTGTAGATGGGGGCTCATAAGATAAAAGTGTTTTCCTCTGCACTGCCAGAGGACAGTGACCTTGAGGAGATCACCTAAGTCATCTGATCATCTGATTGTTCGTAAGAGTCTAGAGCAGAAGAGAAATGGGCCCTCAAAATTCTCAATACTGCTTGTGGGCAATGAGATTGAGAGTTGTTGGGGGAGCTTCAAATTTTATCCAAAGGAAAGAAGAAATTCTCAAATACTTTCCTTAGTGTAGGGCTGACCATTAATAGTGACAGCAGTGTTGCTTTCTCTTGGTGCAGGTGTATCATAGGCCAAATGCAGTAGTGCTTTTTCCATGAATCCTGGGATCATAGAGTTGGGTGGAAGATTGAAGATCATTTAATCCAACCCCTTGCTCAATGCAGAAAATCCAGGACTAAGCCTGGCCAGTACGTATCAGGTCTCTGATAGATTTCCATCCATGGACAAAACACCACCAACAGACTTGAAGTGATTACCATTGCCAGACTGTCAGTCTTCTAAATTTTCTTCTAAAGTTCAACCAAAATCTTTTATCCTATAACTTAAAGCTGCTTACACTCTAGTATGGTACAGTTGTTCAATTGTTGGACTAGAACTTGATGAGACCAGGGTTAAAATCCCCACTCAGATGTGGCAACCAACTGGGAGAACTTGGCCTAGTAATGCTTTCTCAGCCTCAGAGGAATGCAACTGAAACCTCCTCTGTACAAATCTTGCCAAGAAAACCTCATAATAGAGTTGTCATAAAACAAAGTCAACTTGAAGAGGCACAACAACAACTGAGCTGTAGGTCTTTTAAAAAATGAACTGATGTTTTGTTGTCACACGTCCCACATCCAGTTGTTGAATGAGTAGCAATTTTAATAGTACTGTTCCTGATACAATCATTCTGTTTCTGGTTCCACTTCCACCATGAGTCTTTTTTTTCCTCTGAGCATATTTCCTGAGTATCTTCTCCATCACTGCCCCAAAGCACTTTTACAAACAGTTCCAATGAGGAAGAAAAGTGGGAGGTGTCTAAAGAAACCAGGTAGTTATAGAAAGAACTTTCAGGTGAGCTGAGAATCAAAGGAATGAAATGAAAGGGGAGGAATCACCAAAGAGGAATACAAATAAATAGCCAGTGGTTTTAGGGGGAAAGACTGAAAACTAAAGCTCGGAATGCACTAAGGCTTGCTAGAGATGTTAAAAATAATTCAGAGGGTGTTATGGTTGTGTTTGCAGCAAGGGAAAGCACATTTCCGGGCCATTACATAGAGAAGATGATAAAATGCTGACAGGGGACAGGAAGAAGGCTGAATTGTTGACTACTGTCTTAGCTTTAGTTTTCTCTCAAAAGGAAAACAGTGCTATAACTGATGAAAGTAGAACAAATGATGCAGTAAGGGGAACACAGACCAGAGAAGGTAAAGGAATTCCAACCTCCTCTAAGTGAATTCAGATCTTCAGGACTGGATGAACTGCAGGTAATAAGTGGTGCCAGGCAGCAAATTTGTGAGGGGAAATGCTTTGGCAATAATCCAAAGCAACTTGTAATCTTGGATCAATAAAGGTCACAGCTTCATTGGCTACAGAAGATTTGGCCCAGATGGGATTGGATCTAGGCATCAACCAGTCCGGTTGTTGCCTGATGAACTGTCATGTTCAGGATAGCTCTGTGTTCAAGCATGCAGCACAGAATAAGTAAAGAAGTAGTACCGAAATATCTGGCTAAACTAGATGAATTCAAGTCCCCAGGGCCAGATGAACTACATCCAAGGATATTAAAAGAACTGGAAAGAACTGTTAAATGTTTAGATAGGTAATTGTTTATTGTTAAATGTTTTGATATGTAAATATAGAAGCAAAGAAAAAGGGTTATAGACTTTGGGAAATAAAATAAATAGTAATATAAATATTACAAAGTATAAGGTAACAGTGAATATAAGTAAAGGATTTAATTGGAATGCAAATGATTTGTAATAATTGATACTAATAGGTATAAGTTTAAAGTAACAAAGATAATAGTAAAAAATAAAAAAAATTGTCATATAGAGATACAGAAAATATATATTGGATAACATTTTTGATTATATAGTTTATAGCCAAATTGAGCAATATATGTACGTTGTTGTTGTTGTTGTCGTCATTGTTGGTTGTGGTTGTATGTAAATGTTTTAAATAAGAATTTAATAAAATTTATTTTATTTAAAAAAAAGAACTGGCAGAATTCATCTCTGAACCACTTGCAATAATCTTTCAAAACTCTTGGAGAACAGGAGAAGTCCCAGTAGACTGGAGGAGGGCAAATGTTGTCCCCATCTTCAAGAAGGGGAATAAAGAGGACCCTAATAATTATCACCCAGTAAGCCTGACATCGATTCCAGGAAAGATCCTAGAGCAGATCATTAAACAGTCAGTTTGTAATTACTTAGAAAGCAATGCCGTAATCACTAAAAGCCAGCATGGATTTCTCAGAAATAAGTCATGCCAGAAGAATCTTACTTCTTTTTATGATAGGGTTACAAGCTTGATAGATGAAGGGAATGCTGTAGATGTAGCATATCTTGACCTCAGTAAGGCCTTTGACAAAGTTCCCCATGACATTCTGGCAAAGAATCTGGTAAAATGTGGGCTGGACAGGGCTACTGTTAGGTGGATTTGTAATTGGTTGACCGACTGCACCCAAAGGGTGATCACAAATGGCTGCTTTTCATCCTGGAGAGAAGTGACTAGTGGGGTGCCTCACGGTTCTGTCCTGGGCCCAGGGCTATTCAACATCTTCATCAATGAGTTGGATGAAGAAGTGGAGGGCATGCTGATCAAATTTGCAGATGGTACCAAACTGGGAGGGGTTGCTAACACACCAGAGGATAGAATCAAATTTCAATATGACCTTGACAGATGGGGGAGCTGAGCCAAACCTAACAAAATGAATTTCAACAGAGAGAAATGTAGGGTCCTGCACTTGGGCAGAAAAAATGAAAGTCACAAGTATAGGATGGGGGACGTGTGGCTGGATAGCAGTACGTGTAAAAGGGATCTTTTAGGAGTCTTGGTAGATCACAAGCTGAACATGAGTCAGCAGTGGGACGCGGCAGCCAAGAAAGCCAACGTGATTCTTGGTTGCATCAATAGGACTATGGTGTCTAGATTGAGGGAGATAATGGTACCGCTCTATTCTGCATTGGTTAGGCCTCATTTGGAATCCTCTGTCCAGTTCTGGGCACCTCAGTTCAAGAAGGATGTCGACAAGCTGGAACGTGTCCAGAGGAGGGCAACCAAAATGGTGAAGAGTCTGGAAGCCATACCCTATGAAGAATGGCTTAGGAAGTTGGGTATGTTTAGTCTGCAGAAGAGAAGGTTAAGAGGGGACATGATAGCCATGTTTAAATATTTGAAGGGATGTCATGTTGAGGAGGGAGCAGGCTTGTTCTCAACCACTCCAGAGACTAGGACAAGGAGCAATGGATTCAAGCTGCAGGAAAGGAGATTCCACTTGAACCTCAGGAAGAATTTCCTGATGGTCCGAGCTGTCCGGCAGTGGAATCTGCTGCCTCGGAGTGTGGTGGAGTCTCCTTCTTTGGAGGTTTTTAAGCAGAGGCTGGATGGCCATCTGTTGGGAATGCTTTGATGGGTGTTCCTACATAGCAGGGGGTTGGAGTGGATGGCCCCTGGGGTCTCTTCCAACTCTACGATTCTATGATTCTATGAATTCAGCTTAGAGGTTTACAAAAACTTTATTCAGGAACATAGAGAAAATAGCTGCACACTTGAAGGCACAAGGCTTGCAGTATTTTATATACTATACATAAAAATACATGCAATCATTCTATTGGAGGCTACACATATTGGATATTCTGTTGTATAGCTAATCATCTTTTGCCAGGCTCATTTACCCCCACCCATTTGTTAGTACAGCTTGCCATACATGTCCTTTTACCCATGTCTGTCTACTGACTGCACCACACAGTTATCATAGTTCATTATAGCAACATATTCTTGTTCCCAGCACCTAGTCCTCTCCAGTTTTTCCCAAACATACCCATCATCCCCACAGAGCAGACAGTGCAATACAGTACATATCACAGCACATAGCACAATATAGCCCATAAGCATCAAAGCTAAACATCCCCTTAAAACCCCCATTTAACGGGATGTCAGTAAGCATAGGTCCATCTGGATGATCTCAAGTTTCTGGAAATGCTTCAATGTAAGTGTGGGTCAGTCTGGATGACCTGAACACTCAGGAAATGTTTCAACATTTGCCTGTCTTTCTTTTCTCAGAGAAAATCATGGCAGGGTGAGCAGATTCCTCCATCCCAAATGTGGGTGACCACTGGTATGATGGCTGGTGGGATACCATGGGGTGCAAACCTCTGTGTGGCTCCCCAGTTACCTGGGTGTGAGGCATTTGAGTGAAAATCATGCCACCTTCACACCCAAGGACATTTAATGGGGGTCCCTGCTGGATCTGATCTTATGCCAAACCACCAAAGTTGTGATGTAGACTTACAATCATAAAAGGAGGGAAAGGTGGGATGAAGAATGAAGCTGAACTGAGGATGAACAGCAGGCACCGCGCTCTTTTACACAGCCTCCCATCCTGGAGTGAAAAATTGCCTTCAAATAGCAAAGGCCCACCCTCCACAAACTCCTGCTGACCAAGGTTGGCTAGTTTTCCTGACACTACAGAGAGCCCACCAAAACCACACAGCACCTTGGGAGGAAGGGATATGACTGTGGTCCCAACATAGCACTGAGCCTCCACCTCCCCTTATTGCCTTGGACTGCAAAACAGCCTCCTAGATAAGTCTGGGGCCATCTCATCTCAGAACCACTTTCAATGAGTTTTGAGAATTCTTGGGAAGTTCCAGTAGATTGTAGAAGGTTAAATGTTGTCTTCATCTTCAAAAATGGCAAAAAAAGAGGACCCAAGCAACTGCCAACCAGTTAGCTTGATGTCAACCAGGAAATATTCTAGAAATGCACTGAACAGTTAGTCTGTGTGCAATTAGAAAGGAATGCTGTCGGTGCTGAGAGACAGTATAAACTTTTTAAAAATAAGTCATGTCAAACAAACTCTTTTTTGATAGAGTTACAGGCTTGGTAGATCAGGGGAGTTCTGCGGATGTAGTATATCTTGATTTCAGTAAGGTTTTTGACAACATCCTCCATGATGGTTTCTCAGGCAAGCCAGTGAACTAGGAGCTGTTAGGTAGATTTGTAATTGGTTGATTGACTGCACCCAAAGTGTTCACACCAATGATTGCTCTTCATCCTGAAGTGAAGTGACAAGTGGGGTGCCTCAGGGTATAGTCCTGACCCCCATGTTGTTCAACATTGTTTCAATTGACTTAGATGACAAAATGAAAGGCATATTTATCAAATTTGCAGATGATGCCAAATTACTGTAGTTGGTGAATATCCCAGAGGACAAGATCAGAATTCAAAAACACTTGGATAGATTGGAGACCGGAACCAAAATTAAAAAAATAAATTTCAACACAGATAAATATAAGGTACTACATCTAGGCAGGAAAAATAAAATACACAAATATAGGATGGATAACACTGACTTGAAAACAGCACGTAGGAAAAAGATCTAAGTGTCCTAGTAGATCAATAGCCAAACCTGGTCAGCTGAGTGATGGGGCAGCCAAAAGCCGCTGCAGTTCTAGCCTGCATCAATAGGAGAATTGTGTTCAGATCAATGAAAGCAGTAGTGCTACTCTATTCTTTGGTAAGATCTCACCTGGAATACTGTGTCCAGTTCTGGGGGCCGTAGTTCAAGAAGTTTACTGGCAAGCTGAAATGTTTCCAAAGAAGGGTAACCAAGATAATCAAAGGGCTGGAAATCCAAGTCTTATGAAGAATGACTTAGGGAATTGGGTATATTTAGTTTGGAGAAGACTGAGAAGTGACATGGTGTGTTGCTGCGTGCCATCAAGTTGTTTCTGACTTATGGCTACTCTGAGGCAAACCTGTCACAGGATTTTCTTGGTGAGATTTGTTCAGAGGCGGTTGGTCCTTGCCTTCATCTGAAGCTGAGAGAGTAATTTGCCCAAGGTCACCTAGTGCGTGTCCAGAGGGGGGATTTGAACCCTGATCTCTAGAGTCATAGTCCAACACTCAAACCACTACATAACATTGACTCTCATGTCACACTTGTGACATGATACAGGTCTTTAAATATCGTAAAGAGACATCGTTCAGAAAATGGAGCAAGCTTGTTTTTTGCTATTCCAAACACCAGAACAAGAACCACTTGGTTCAAATTTTCAAAAAAAAAAAAAGAGAGAGAGAGAGAGAGAGAGAGCCCACCTAAATGGTAGTAAAGACTTCTTGACTGTTGGGCAGTGGAACAGAAGTTGGTGGACTTCTCTTCTTTGGAGGTCTTTAAATGGAAGTTGGATGTGCATCTTTCAGGAGTGCTGTAATTGGGTTTTCCTGCCTGGTATTTGAGATAGGATCAGATGGCCCTTAGAACCCCTTCCAACTCAGTGATTCTGTGATTCAGTAGCTACCCAGAAGGGTAGGGTTCCATGCCTGGCTACCAAATGGATTGGCGGGTGTTCGTTGTTTTGCTGATGAGTGACAGAATTCACTTCTTAGTCAGCTTGGGATAAATAACTTTTTCCATTGCAGAGTTCTGATTACATTTTGTAGACACCCCAAACCGCTGACCAGTTTAATCTGCTTCTCCCAAATGCTTTTCTGATTTATGCTATGTAAATGAGTTATAAAACACCGAGCCATGGTGGTTTGCTGGAAAGGCGGGCACATTGTAAAAATCTGCATTGGATTACCGAACTGCATCATATTTTTTTAACTTCTTTATTTTTAAGCATAATAACGATAACATAACAAGCTTATTATATTTAGTCCTGCCCTCTGGAGTAAGAGGCAGAACTCTTCAAATACTGTTCAAGTATTCAAATATTAAGTATTGAAGAGTTTGTAGTATTTCTAGTGTGTGATCATGTCTTCTTCTACTTCAGAGTCATTTCTCCAAACAGCACATTCATGTATATTTATGGAATTTCCTGCCACAAGCTGTAATTTATCAGTGATTGTTAGCCGTGGTAGATCTTTAGACCAATATATTACCGGATGTTGGGGGAAAGCAGTCATGCATGAAGGGATTACTTTCATATTCTCATTGTGAGTATGCCAAACACGGATGGATGAGAAGAACACTGAAACAGGTGAATCTTTGGTCGGAACCATCAAGTTAAATTAATTTGAGGTGGGGGGAATAGTAAGAGGAAAACATATTAAGGGCCACAATAGCGGTCTTCAATTGAAGTAGAGATAGAGTACAGTGTACTATATGACTGATCATGCCAGATTCACATGTTGTTATTGTGTGCCTTCAAGTCATTTCCGACTTATGGTGACTCCAGGGCACATGTGTCAAACACAAGGTCTGTGGACCGAATCTAGCCCACCAGGCCATTTCATCTGGCCCTCGCACCTTTCCTGCAGCTGCGGCACTCCCTCTGCCTGGCAAGCTTGATCTCCACATTGCGGGCCTCCGCTGCCACTATTCTGAGGAAGAGTCGAGCAGCCAGCACTCACAATCTGCTTCTACTTCTGATTGCTCCTCTGTCCAAGTCTCACCCTAAGAGCATTGCTATGGGTTACCATGGCAACGTTCTGCATGGCTCACAAGAGTTGAGGGCAAAAAGAGGCATGGGGGGAGCAGAAAGAGGCACAGTTTGGATATACTGACCAATTCTATGTCACTTTACAGAGGTATAATGACTATAAATTATGATCCAATAGCACCAAAATGTCCAAAAATGTACAAGGCCAGGCAACGTTGCCTAATCAACTTCATATTCCACAGATTGCACAGAGCACAATTATTTATTCTGCCTGTCTCAGCTTGGACCAAAAAGTTTAACAAAGTTAATGTAACAAACAGTGCTTGGGAATGTTTGTCTGAAGATTAAAAAAAAATAATTTTCTGTTTTCAAAACTCATTTTTCAATAAATTGTACAATAGTTGTACACTTGAATATCTGCTTGCATTATTTTTCCTTGACTTCTACTTTCAGAGCTGGTTGTTACAAAAACCAGTGATAATCCGACACAGAGGCAATTATTTAATATGCTGAAAGAGTAGATACATTTATGTAGGCTTACAGATACAACCAGCCCTTTGAGGCTAACCAGAATGCTGATGCGGCCCAAAATGAAATTGAGTTTGACACCCCTGCCCTAGGGCAAACCTGTCATGGGGTTTTCTGGAGCTGAGAGTGTGTGTTGTCCTCAAGGTCACCCCATGGGTTTCCGTTGCTGGGCAGGAATTTGAACCCTGGTCTCTAGAGATGTAAGGCAACACTCAAACCGCTACCCCACACTGGCTCTCGTTTCACATGTGTTCCTTTGTGTTCCATTCCATTTTCAAATAATTTCTATACTACTTAGAGACCAAAACTCTCTTGGTAGGTCACAGCACTTTGGTAGTTCAAGGCATCTAAACCTAAAATCCTGAAAAATGAATTTTGCATATGTTTTAACCTGAAATACACTTTTCTTTACCCATTTCAGTATCTTTTTAAGCTGAGAAATCATAAAGTGTTGAGATGATAAAAGGCTGCATATCAAATCATATATTAGTCTGGGATGTATGAACTGAGTCACTTGCAAAAGACATGAACAAAAGAAAATGTTCAATGATTCCTAACTGGCTTAAACATACCAAAGTGCCAAATGTACTATTAAATAAATATGAAATGCAACTATTTTTAGCGCTATCTCCATTATTTATTCCAAAATGGTTACTGGATATGGGAAGCATTGAGAGATGATGGCTGAGATGGTGGAGGTTGTATGAAGCAAATCTGTCCCAGTATGTTGTTTTGAGATGAGCTGGTGCATTAAGTGCTCTAACTAGACTGCATTCCATGTTTTTCTACCAAAGTACAAAAGAGTCAATGGGCCTTTCTGCACTACACTGTTATAGTGCTATTATTCCTCTTTAAACTTCCTATGGAATCCGGGGATTTGCAGTTTAGAGAGGGGCATTGAGAATCCTCAATCAGGGGGCTCTTTGGCCTCAGCAAACTACAAACTCCAGAATTCCACAGGATGTTGAAAGTGGAATAATGGAATCATAGAATCATAGAGTTGGAAGAGACCCCAGGGGCCATCCACTCCAACCCCCTGCTGTGCAGGAACACTCATCAAAGCATTCCCAACAGATGGCCATCCAGCCTCTGCTTAAAAACCTCCAAAGAAGGAGACTCCACCACACTCCGGGGCAGCATATTCCACTGCTGGACAGCTCTGACCGTCAGGAAGTTCTTCCTGAGGTTCAGGTGGAATCTCCGTTCATGCAGCTTGAATCCATTGCTCCTTGTCCTAGTCTCTGGAGCGGCAGAGAACAAGCCCACTCTCTTCTCAACATGACATCCCTTCAAATATTTAAACATGGCTATCATGTCCCCTCTTAACCTTCTCTTCTGCAGACTAAACATACCCAGCTCCTTAAGCTGTTCCTCATAGGGCTTCATGGCTTCCAGACCCTTCATCATTTTGGTCGCCCTCCTCTGGACACGCTCCAGCTTGTTGATATCCTTGTTGAATTGAGGCACCCAGAACTGGACACAATATTCCAAATGAGGCCTAACCAATGCAGAATAGAGTGGTACTATTACTTCCCTCGATCTAGGCACCATAGTCCTATTGATGCAACCAAGAATCGTGTTGGCTTTCTTGGCTGCTGCATCACACTACTGACTCATGTTCAGCTTGTGATCTACCAAGACTCCTAGATCCCCTTTCAAATGTACTACTATCCAGTCACGCGTCCCCCATCCTATATTTGTGCATTCCATTTTTTCTGCCTAAGTACAGAACCTTACATTTCTTTCTATTGAAATTCATTTTGTTAGCTTTCGCCCAGCTCTCCAATCTGTCAAGGTCATTTTGAAATTTCGTCTTGTCCCCTGGTGTATTAGCAACCCCTCCCAATTTGGTATCATCTGCAGATTTGATGAGTATGCTCTCCGCTCCTTCATCCAAGTCATTGATGAAGATGTTGAATAGCCCTGGGCCCAGGACAGAACCCTATGGCACCCCACTAGTCACTTCTCTCCAGGATGAAAAGCAGCCATTGGTGATCACCCTTTGAATTTGGTTGGTCATCCAATTACAAATCCACCTAACAGTAGCCCTGAGCAGCCCGCATTTTACTAGCTTCTTTGCAAGAATGTCATGGGGAACTTTGTCAAAGGCCTTACTGAGGTCCAGATATGCTACATATACAGTATTCCCTTTGTCTATCAAGCTTGTAACCCTATCATAATTATTTGGATCCTCTTTTTCCCCTTCTTGAAGATGAGGATGACATTTGCCCTCCTCCATTCTGCTGGGACTTCTCCTGTTCTCCAAGAGTTTTGAAGATTATTGCAAGTGGTTCAGAGATGACTTCTTCCAGTTCTTTTAATATCCTTGGATGTAATTCATCTGACCCTGGAGACTTGAATCCATCTAGCTTAGCCAGATATTCCTGTACTACTTATCTACTTATTCTGTGCTGCATTTCCTCCGCTTCCTCACCTTCTTCTCATGCCCCAGGTTGGGTACTTCTATCCTTTTGGGAGAAAACTGAGGCAGATAAGGTATTGAGTAGTTCTGCCTTCTCACTTCCCCCCGTTATTAATTGGTCATCTTCTCTACGCAGTGACCTTATTGTTTCCTTGTTTTTCCTTTTGCTGCATACATATTTTAAAAAGCACTATAAGAGTGCAGTGCGGAAAGGCCCAGTGTCTCCCCCTCCTCTCCCACTCTGCTAAATTCACTAACTTGCCCACATCCCTTTCTGCTTCCCAACTTCTAAACCTCTGATACTTGGCATGCTTTTGTGGATGTGAGCCAAAGAATTGAGAGGTATGTTGTTTCCTTAATGATATTGATTTCCTTAGAATCATAAAATCACAGAGCTGGAAGACCACAAGGGTCATCCACTCTAACCCTTAGCCGTGAGAAATAAATGATCAAAGCACTCCTGACAGATGACCATCCAGCTTCTGTTTGAAAACCTCCAAAGAAGGAGACTCCGCCATACTCTGAGTGTATTACGCTGCCAAACAGCTCTTACCATCAGGAAGTTCTTCCTAATGTTTAGGTGGAATCTCTTTTCCTGTAGTTTGAAGCCATTGCTCCATGTCCTAGTCTCTGGAGCAGTGGAAAACAAGCTTGCTCCATTTTCAATATGGCATCCTTTCAAATATTTAAATTTTGCTATCTTAAGCTTCTCTTCTCCAGGCTAAGCAGACCCAGCTCCCTAAACCACTCCTCCTTAGGGCGTGTTTCAAGCCTTTTAGAAGTTTAGCCACCCTCCTCTGGACACATTCCAAGTTGTCAATATACTTCTTGAATTATGGCACTCAGAACTGGACGTGGTATTCCAGGTGAGGTGTGACCAAAGCAGACCAGAGTGGTAATATTACTTCCCTAATCTAGACACTATGCTCCTATTCATGCAGCCTAGAATTGGGTTGGCTTTTTTAGATGCCTCATCACACTGCTGACTTATGTTCAGCTTGTGGTCTACTAAGACCCCTAGATCCTTTTCACATGTGGTTTTGTCAAAGCAGGTATTCCCCAATCTTATATCTGTACATTTCATTTTTTTTTTCTGCCTAAGTGTAGTACCTTACACTTCTCCCTGTTGAAATTCATTTTTAAGTCTTGGCCAAGCTCTCTAATCTCTTAATGTGATTTTGAATTCTGATCTTGTCTTCTGGGATATTAGCTACCACTCCTAATTTGGTGTCATCTGGAAATTTGAAAAGCATGCCCTCTATTCTATCACCTGAAGATGTTGAATAGCACTGGACTCAGAACAGAACCCTGTGGCACCCCTGCTAGTCACTTCTCTCCAGGATGAAGAGGAGCCATTGATGAGGACTCTTCGGATTAAGTTGCTGAACCTTTCCAAATCCACCCAACAGTAGCATTGTCTAGTCCAGATTTTACTAGCTTGTTTGCAAGAATATAATGGGAGATCTTGTCAGAGGCCTCACTGATACCAAGATGTGCTACACCCACAGCATTCTCTTCATCTGAAGTCTTGTAACTTTATCGGATATACTCTGGTTTCTTTTTAGATCATAACTCTATCAAAAAAGAGATGAGATTAGTCTGGCATCATTTGTTTTTGAGAAAACAACTTTGTCTTTTAGTGATTATAACGTTATTTTTCTGTCTGTTCAATGATCTGCTCTAGAATCTTTACTGGCATTGATGTCTGGCTGACTGGATAGCAATAGTTTGGGTCCTCCCCCCCCCGCGCTTTTTGAAGATGAGGATAACATCTTCAGCAATCTGCTGGGACATCCCCTGTTCTCCAGGAATTCTCAAAGATTATTGCCAAGGGTTCTGAGATTACTTCTGCCAATTCTTTTAATACCCTTGGATGTAGTTCATTTGGATCATCATTTCCTCCCTTCCATTGCCGTCATTGGAGCAGCAGAAAGGGAGAATGGGAAAGTGGAAGGGGACTGAAACTTAACCAGATGAGTAGAATAAACCAAGGCATGATGTGGGCAACTATATTGCTCATCTTGCATCACAGGCAATTATTATGAATGACAGATTTATGTCCCCAAGCTGAAAAAACATGCAAACTGATGACACAACTAAATGCTTAATAGGGGACGTGCATTTATACAAACCAAATGGGGTCTGTTTGGTCTAATCTGCATTCATCCCAAAACAAAGAGGCAGATAGGCAGAAAAATAAGTTGGAAGTTCCAGATAGAATCATTGAATCATAGAATCACAGAGTTGGAAGAGATCCTAGGGCCCATCCACACCAACCCCCTGCCATGCAGGAACACCCATCAAAGCACTCCCTTGGACAGATGGCCCTCCAGCCTCTGCTTAAAAACCTCCAAAGAAGGAGACTCCACCACACTCCACGGAGGCAGCAGATTCCACTGCCTATCAGCTCTGGCCATCAGGATCCTCCTGAGGTTCAGGTGGAATCTCCTTCCCTGCAGCTTGAATCCGTTGCTCCTTGTCTTAGTCTCTGGAGCAGTGGAAAACAAACCTGCTCCCTCTTCGACATGACATCCCTTCAAATATTTAAACATGGCTGTCATGTCCCCTCTTCACTTTCTCTTCAGCAGACTAAACATCCCCAGCTCCCTAAGCCATTCCTCATAGATCATGCCTGTTCATCCCATTTGGGAGTGAGGGCATAGTGATGTCAGACAGAAATGGAGAAGAAATGGGCAACTGTTTCTTGAGATTTTCATTTAATCTTAAGGTGTTCCAAGACAGCATCTATTTAGAGATTAGCGTGCTTACCCTGCAGTAACAGGATGAGCCTCACATTCTGCTCAAACCAAAGTCCATCGGTAAGGAGCATATATGAGGCTGATTTCTCTCTGGCATAGAGTGAGATTCAGATCTGATCCCTGATGCACAGTCTCTGAAGAAATGTATCACATGATTCTGCTGCTTGAGTGGCTTAGTTCTCAGATTCTTCAGCCAAAATCATGTAGTTTCAATAGTTATGTCCCTTGAATGTTTCATTAGTTTTTGGCAGCCATATCTCAGTGAAAGTAAATGTGCAGAAATGAATTCCATCAGCTTTAACTTCATGTCCTCCTCCACCATTGTCACTTTTGCCACAGTCTCCATTAAAAAATATGTTGTTGTTATTAGCAACACGCTCAGCAAACAGAATGATTACGTTAATAACGGCACATCACATCACTTACCTTTCATAGCTTGGTGCAGTTTCCATAAAGTGAAAAGCAACATCCGAGAGGGGAGGGACATGACTCAGAATTAGAGTTTTCAGAAGATTATTATATAGACATTATTTCCCTCAGGTCACAAGCTTTAGTCAAATTTGGAAGAGAATGGAATTGCAAGCAGTGAAAAAAACAGACAGAAAGGTATGAGTTCATGAGCATCGAAATAACATTTTCATTTGTTCTTTCCCCATGGGAAAGATTCAACATTCTGGTAAATGGAGACTGTTATAAGAAATGAATTTTTGTCAGCGGGGAAGTGATTTTAAGGCTCGCTTATCCATTGGCAATCTAGATTTCTAACCCCAGGAATCTAGGAAATTGCTACAGAATGTAGTCTTTATTATAAACAAGTTTTTTTCCCCTTTATGGAGACCTACATTTCAGCACACATTTGGGGAGAGGGAAGAGGCAGAGGCCCAGACCACTTGGGGAACATACAGTCTGTGGCTCAACATCTCTTCGAATTGAACAAGCTACCATTAGAGGTGAGCTTCCAAATTTTAAAGGGCTTGTCTGTTCCTTTTGAAATGACTCTCTATTCTTCCTTTATTTCAACAGCTTGTGTTTTATTCATCTGCAAGGTGGGGGAAGATTGGGAAAACACCAAATAGACTTTATGTGCATCAGAGAATTCATTTTTTTCTGTTCTATATCAAGGGTGTAAAAGAAAAATCATTTTTCCAGATCTGGTCTGATACCAGATTTTTGGGCAAGGGACTTACATTGGCTACCCTTCAAGACAGGAGGAAGAATAGAATAGTACATATTTTTAGAGTTGACTGAAGATTGTCTTGTTCAGTCCCCTTGCTTTATGCAAGAATCTAGAATACCTTTGGCAGATGATTGCATGACATCTCTGATGAAGGGGATTCTTCCATTGCTTGAGGAGTCAGCAGAACTAACACATTAAGAATCCTCCACTTTTCTGTTTCTATATAAAAACAGAGATTTTGCAGACTTCTGCTCTATTTTGTAGTTTCTTCAGTGTCTTTTAGTGTTCCTCCTTCCATATTAATTATGTGAACTTGTACATTGAAAAGATCTCCCCACCTCCATTCAATATGTTTGTGTGTATAAGTCCATTCATAGAATCATGGAGTTGGAAGAGACCAAAGGAGCCATGTAGTCCAACCCCCTGCGATGCAGGAACACACATCAAAGCACTCCCAATAGATGGCCATCCAGCCCCAGCTTAAAAATCTCCAAAAAAGGAGACTCCACCACATAGAATCATAGAATCATAGAAATGTAGAGTTGGAAGAGACCACATGGGCCATCCAGTCCAACCCCCTGCTATGCAAGAACATCCTCAAAGCATTCCCGACAGATGGCCATCCAGCCTCTGCTTAAAAACCTCCAAGGAAGGAGACTCCACCACACTCCAAGGCAGCATATTCCACTGCTGGACAGCCCTGACTGTCAGGAAGTTCTTCGTGAGGTTCAGGTGGAATCTCCTTTCCTGTAGCTTGAATCCATTGCTCCTTGTCCTGGTCTCTGGAGAAGCAGAAAACAAGCCCTCTCCTTCCTCTACATGGCATCCCTTCAAATATTTAAACATAGCTATCATGTCCCCTCTTAACCTTCTCTTCTGCAGACTTAACATACCCAGCTCTCTAAGTCTATCCTCATAGGGCATGGCTTCCAGGCCTCTCACCATTTTGGTCACCCTTCTCTGGACTTGCTCCAGCTTGACCATGTCCTTCTTGAATTGGGGTGCCCAGAACTGCACACAGTATTCAAGATGAGGTCTAATCAAAGCAGAGTAGAGTGGTACCAGTACCTCCCTCGATCTAGACACCATACTCCTATTGATGCAGCCGAGAATTGCATTGGCTTTCTTGGCTGCCGCATCACACTGCTGACTCATGTTCAGCTTGTGATCTGTGAAGACTCCTAGATCCCTTTCACACGTACTGCTATCCAGCCACATGTCCCCCATCCTACATTTCTGTATTCCATTTTTTCTACCTAAGTGTAGGACCTTACACTTCTCTCTGTTGAATTTCATTTTGTTAGCCTTGGCCCAGCTCTCCAATCTATCCAGGTCATTTTAAATTTTGATCCTGTCCTCTGGCGTATAAGCAACCCCTCCCAATTTGGTGTCATCTGCAAATTTGATGAGCATGCCCTCTATTCCTTCATCCAAGTCATTGATAAAAATATTGAACAGCACTGGGCCCAGGACAGAACTCTGTGACACCCCACTAGTCACTTCTCTCCAGGATGAAAAGCAATCATTCGTGATCACCCTTTGGGCTCAGTCGGTCAACCAATTACAAATCCAACTAACAGTAGCCCTGTCCAGCCCGCATTTTACTAGTTTCTTTGCAAGAATGTCATGGGGAACTTTGTCAAAGCCCTTACTGAAATGGAGATATGCTACATCCACAGCATTCCCTTCATCTATCAAGCTAGTAATTCTATCATAAAAAGAGGTAAGATTAGTCCAGCATGACTTATTTTTGAGAAATCCATGTTGACTTCTTGTGATTACCGCCTTGCTTTCTAAGTGATTAGAAACTGACTGCTTAATGATCTGCTCCAGGATTTTTCCGGGTACTGATGTCAGGCTGACTGGGCAATAATTATTTGGATCCTCTTTTTTTCCCTTCTTGAAGATGGGGACAACATTTGCTCTCTTCCAGTCTGCTGGAACTTCTCCTGTCCTCCAAGATTTCTCAAAGATTATAGCAAGCGGTTCCGAAATGACCTCTGCCAGCTCTTTTAATATTCTAGGATGCAGTTCATCTGGCCCTGGAGACTTGAATTCATCCAGTGTGGACAGGTATTCCTGTACCACCTCTCTACCTATTACGTGCCTTATTTCCCCTGCTTCCTCACCTGCTCTCCAACCGCCAGGTTGAGTGCTTGTATCCTTCTGGGAAAAAGCTGAGACAAAGAAAGTGTTAAGTAGTTCTGCCTTTTCTCTTCCCCCTGTGAGTAATTCACCATCTTCTCTGCACCACACTCCATTGAGCTAGCATATTCCACTGCCAGACAGCTCTGATCTTCAGGAAGGTCTTCTTGAGGTTCAGGTGGGATCTCCTTTCCTACAGCTTGAATTCATTGCTCCTTGTTCTAGTCTCTAGAGCAGCAGAAAACAAGCCCTCTCACTCCTCGACTTGACATCTTTTAAAATATTTAAACATGGCCATCATGTCCCCTTTTTACCTTCTCTTCTGCAGACTTAACATCCTCAGCTCCCTAAGGTGTGCTTCATAGTGCTTCATGGCTTCCAGGCCCTTCACCATTTTGGTCGCCCTCCTCTGGACACGCTCCAGCTTGTCAATATCCTTCTTGAATTGAGGTGCTCAGAACTGGAGACAGTATTCCAAATGAGCTCTAACCAACGCATTGGTACCATTGTCTCCCTCAATCTAGATACCATACTCCTATTGATGCAAGCAAGAATCGCATTGGCTTTCTTGGCTGCCTCATCACACTGCTGACTCATGTTCAGCTTGTGATCTACCAAGACTCCTAGATCTCTTTCACACATACTGCTATCCAGCCACATGCCCTCCATCTTATATTTGTGCATTCTATTTTTTTCTGCCTTGAAGCTCTTCTTGCTTGGGATAAAGAGGCAAAACACAATTTTCATCGACATTTGACAGAAAAGATCTGCCATGCAGGTTTTTATCTACAGGGGGAGTGGATGAAGCAGAATTTGCTTTAAAATCCATCTTCCCCAGTGATTCTTACCTTTTGGGGGGGGGGGGGGGTCAGAGACCCCTTTAAGAATCTGTTGATACCTGTGGACTCTCCCACCTCCATTAAATTGATCACAGTCTTCAAAGTAAAAGACAAGAAACCAAAGAAAGAATAATTTTGGTGCCCATTTCATTGATTCCCTAGAGTTCCATGTACCACAGATTACCTTCATTTTAGCCTATCTAGTCAAAGGTAACCTGGCCTTACCCTGAGCTAGAAGCTGTGCACTTCTTGGTATACATACAGAGACTCATAAGTCACTATCCATGGAAAATTTGGCTGTAAGACCTACACAGGATTTGGAGATCTGACTCTTGGTACCATGAAAAAGAGTACGTCACACATTCCACGTATTCTACGTATCCTAGCTGGCAGAGACAAAAGAAGTGTGGTGAAGAGAAGATAGATTGCCAGTGGTATGTTTGGTATGTTTATACAGAAGTAGTTCTGTAAGTTCAGAAGAGTCTTAGAAAACTCAGCTGGTACAAAGGCACCCAGGGCAGCATTTCCTGAATATAAGATGCACATTACACTGAGCTCTGTACAAATCCGTGTCGCAAATTCTTGTATGCAGAAGTCTAAATGCTCAACTCAACTAGAAATGAGAGTAACCCTGACCAAATATAATGTGCCATTCATCAGTATTTAGAAGTAATTTTAATAGTGTAAGAGAATGCCTTTTAGTGGAAAATATGGATGATGGGTAATGCTCCTGCTGCTGTTGTTTTTGTTGTTGTTTTACCCTAATTTCAACCAACTTTATCCACAATCTCTCATGCACGGTGATCCTAAAGCTTCCCTCAAAATGGTTTCTGTTTGCATGATACCTGTTTGCATGTGTTTATGGATCCTAAAAATTCTATAACCAGAAAATATGTAAATCTAAAATATCTCCTCTTTTGGGACATTTTTGCCCCCCTTACCTGACAATTTTTATTACCTGGCAATATCTTACTCGCACAACAAACTGCACTAGCTGGGCTAGATTCCTTACAAATGTGTCAGAGCTACAGTCTTCATGGCGGCGAGTAATCTGTGAGTTACCGGAACTGATAGAGCCAGCCCAGCCCATTGTGCTGAGCTCTGGTAATGTGTAAGTTTGCGTGTCTCGTTGTAGTGGTTTTTCTCATGGGTACTTGAAGCACAATCCAGACCACAAATGTGCAGAAATCTATATTTTGTTGCATTTTAAAGAAACCCTATCCTACGTCCTATAACGAGAGAAGTGAAAAATACTGGATCTTGCTTTTGCTTTGTTTCATTGAATCTCTTTGGCATTCTTATCCCATACCTCAGGTATTGCCAAGGTACAGACTTCTGAGGCAAGGTGTGCTTGTTTTCCCACTTGGGAGGTTTGAAATAGAAAGCTCTATGAGAATCTGAAAATCTCCCCTCCCTTTTTCACACCCCTTGACTAAACTGTGGGAATTGACGTATGTTGTAAAGCAATGTGAAAGAGCAAAATCCAACATTTGTTCAAATGAGGATTGCTTAATAGAACAGGGTGAAATTACACGATGGAGAACCTGGCGCATCCAAAGCTTACTGTAACCGGGTCAGAAGACGTAGGTGTAAGAAATCTCTCATTAATGTTGTTTGTTTTACTTCCCCCTCACGTTGTCCATAATGGAAATCTATTAATTCCTGTGCCTCCAGGGTAAGTATAGTTTGGTATATAGCTTTTTTTTTTTTTAACTATGTGGTCTAACTATGTCAACATGGAAAGATAGCTTCATTTGCATGATAGTTTCACTTGCCTAGAGTCCATTTATCTGTTCCACTGAACAGATAAATTTGATGTTTGGGTACACCACTTTGCCACTGAGAATTATCTGACTCCAAGTTGAGCTAACCACAACATGACCATAACATGCACTTACTGCTTAAAATATAAATTATTTAAGAGTGTGACATGGCCATTACAAGCTAGTTTCAGCCATTTGGAGGTTTGTATGAACATAGAAATCGCCTAACAAAACGTTAAATTTAAAGTTTTTTTTTTGTTAACTGCACACATTAGATATACAGTACAAGTGGATACACACATTATTTAATTTTTCCATTCTATCATGTTCTTGTTATTTTCCTCCTGTTGATCTTAATGGAAGGGAATTAAGCATGCTAGCTTCAGAGATGGCATCATTTTATGAACCTTTTGGGTAGTGGGTCAGAAAAAGAAGGCGGCATTGGATTCTGGCCATCTGTAGTTACCACACCCCATCACATTCCTTGTCCCGCACCTACAAGTTGTTAGAGTACTGCCCGTGAAACTGGAAGATCTTCTAGAACATCTTCTAGCCCTTCCAAACCATGAAACTTGCTAAATGGTCTTGGACCAGACGTTCTATCTCAGCCTGAACTACCTCAGTAATGTTTTGTACAGAAGGAATGGAGCCATGTATGCTGCCTTGAGTCCAATGGAGAAAGAAGCCTCCAGCAGCAGTCTTCTTTAGTGATTTGGGCTTCTGCTACCAGGCAGATGGGTTATAATAATTGTTGTTAGCGTCCTGGTCAAATGCTAACTGCTATTAATGAACTCATTGGATACTTTTTACATTTGCTTTGCAATTTGAGGCTAGGAGAAAATATGGAAGCCGGGAAGGGATGTGTGAGTTTTTTCTCTGTTGCTAATCTGGTTGCACCTTTTCATTGAGGGAGAAAGGTCATGTTTGTTCATTTTGATTTTCTTTATTTGCTTCTGCACTATATAACCCTTGGAAACCCATCTTCCATGGGCCAAAATTTGTCTTGGGGAAGGAGTGCACCTCAGCCTAAGGGCTCCTCATACATCCAGCTATGAGGATTTGATTTCATAGTCAGTATAGAGGTAAGTCTGGGTAGAATTTGTTTGGGGACTCTATTGTACCATTGGCTTGTCAGCCAAAGGGCTAGAATGCTTCTCTGCTTTATACCACCTGCTGGATAATCTATAACCAATAATGCTTATGTTATAGCAGTAACATGTGTCAGCATCCATGACCGAAAGAACACTGGGAGAGACCTGGAACTACTTCTTAAATGAGACAACTGCTCTGCCTGGCATTAAACCTACTTATAACAAGCATTCTCTGGCCTTTCAGCTGCCCTCCCAAGTAGCCTTGGAATAGTACTTTCAAATACTATTCCGATGCATATTTTTGTGCCATTATTTATGTATGTATTTATTTATGAGGGGAAGAACACAAACAATACGGAAATAGGAAGAGAACAGGATTATGGACAAATGTAGTAAAAACTGGGGCAGATGGGCAACAGAATCCCTGGTGGCGCAGTGGTTAAATGCTGGTACTGCAGCCACAACATTATGAGTTTGATCCTGCTGGGCTCCAGGTTGAGTCAGCCTTTCATCCTTCTGTAAAGTGAGTACCCAGCTTGTTGGGGACAATCAGCTAAATACATTGTAAACCGCTTAGGGAGTGCTTTGCACTGATAAGCGGTATAGAAATGTAACTGCTATTGCTGCTACTGCTGTAGAATTTTCCAAATGCATCCATATGTGTGAAAAGAAAATGTGCCACATTCCAAGCTTTTATGTAGACACATCAAAGACAGTTCTGGCTGTCTTAACTCAATCTTCTGTGCAGAAATATTTTTACACCAATTTTAAAAAAGGTTTAGGGTACATATTTAATGAAAATTAAATATGAAAAAGGTGTGTGTGTGTGTGTGTGTGTGTGTGTGTTTGATATTGTTATTTTCCAAATGTGAGAAATTAGGCCAGTGGTTTGAAAAATTATATCATAAAAAAAACCCACAGTGGTAATGGTCTATGAAGAAGCTGTGTTGAAGGTAATGTTCAATATTTCATGTTTATCTGAACAAAAATGGAAGGAGATCTGATGGTCTGTGATTTATTTATATATTCAACAGATAGGGAGTAAAGAGTCATCTTTTGAGCACTGAACCACTCAAACTTGGTTTGTTCTGAGATTTGTTATATTGGTCCTTATGTTAGAGGAAGGGGAAGCTTTGATTTATGATTGAATTGGTAAAAAGCTGTATGAACAGGACAGTTAAGAAAAGGTTCATATAATTCAGAATGGTATATTTGGGACTGGGAAGGGGAATCCATGCCACAGTATGATGGATGATCATTGACAGAGTTTGGATAGAAAAGGAAAATTCATTTTAACTTCTGTATGAATCACAAAACATTCTATTTATTCATTTCATTTTTAAAAAATTGTAGGCTGCGTTTTAGGGTCAAAAGTTCTCCAGGTGATTTCTAGCATACAAATTCACAATATATAATTAATAGCCCCAATTAGAGCAGAATCAATGGAACTTAAGTAAGTGTTGTATCACCAAGTTCCTACTGTGTCAGTGAGTCCACTCTAGTTGGAAAAAACAATTTGACTTAGGTCAAAAATTGACATGAAATGTAACAATAAAATTAAGTAATAAACCAGTTGCACATGAATAACAGAACAACAGTCAACCCAGTAAAAGCATAGTCATTATAGTCAATAATAGCAGTAAAACCATGAAACATTGTTTAACAATAAAATTAACTAGTAATAGGACTAATAGTAAAACAACAGTCAACTCGGTAAAAACTATAAAAACTATTACAGCCATGAATAATTGTGAAACCAAGACAGATTTCTCAAGTAAGAACTAGTAATAACATTTATTTATTTTATTTATATTTATTTAATATTGGGATGCTGTATTTATCTTTTTTAATCTTTGTATGTCTTTTAAATGCTTTTATATTGTTTTATGTAAGAACTTTAATTGTTTTAAAATTCCTGGTCTTTAGAGTTTTTTTGGGGGGGGGGTTCTTTATTTTATTTGACTCTTTCTGGAAACTGCCTTGGGTCTCACTTAGGGAGAAAGTAGGCATAGAAGTGAAATAAATAAATAATAAATAAATAATAATATCACTTAAATTCTAAATGTGGGAAGCAAAGCTAACATATTTAACTCAACAGTGTTATATCTGTCTCTATTTCATCTATTTTTATCTTATTTCTTCCTCTCTTATACATACAGTTTAGGCTCAGGGAACCATATAATTTAAAATTAAGTATGAACAGTATGGAGAAGTGCAAGAAAAAAAGAACTGTAGGAATGAAGACTATAAGGAGGTAATATGGGGAAGCAGTGGATTGAATGAAGAAAAACAAAACTGGATCCAGGCAAGACAGAGATGCTTACTATAAAGGGTCTTAACCTGGGCTTGAGGTATGTCAACCACTTCTGGATGTGGTCAGACTCCCCCTGAAAGACTGTGTTCGCAGCTTGGGAGTGCTCCTGGCTCCATCCCCACAAATGTCAGCTCAGATAGATGTGATGGTCAGAAGTCCTTATTATTAGCTTTGGCTGATACCAACTGCACCCGTTCCTAGAATTGGAAGACCTAAAGAGAGTAATGCACATGCTGATGACCTCAAGGTTGGATTTCTGCAGCATATTGTACATTGAGCTTCCTTTGCACCAAGTTATACCACCGGCCAGGACTAGATTGGTCCAAAATATGGCCGCCCAAAAGGTTAAGGATGCATCCAGGAGTGAGCATATCACACCAATATTAAAATCACTCCACTGGCTGCTAATTAGTTAGAATCATAGAATCATAGAGTTGGAAGAGAACACAGGGGCCATCCAGTCCAACCCCCTGCTATACAAGAAGACACATCAAAGCACTCCTAATAGATGGCCATCCAGTCTTTGCTTAAAAATCTCCAAAGAAGGAGACTCCACCACACTCCATTGAGGCAGCATATTCCACTGTCTGACAGCTCTGACCGTCAGGAAGTTCTTCCTGCGGTTCAGGTGGAATCTCCTTCCCTGCACCTTGAATCCATTGCTCCTCCTCCCTGGAACAGCAGAAAACAAGTCCACTCCCTCCTCAACATGACATCAGTTCAAATATTTAAACATGGCTATCATGTCCCCTCTTAACCTTCTCTTCTGCAGACTAAACATACCCAGCTCCCTAAGCTACTCCTCATAGGGCTTCATGGCTTCCAGACCCTTCACCATTCTGGTTGCCCTCCTCTGGACACACTCCAGCTTGTTGATACCCTTCTTGAATTGAGGTGCCCAGAACTGGACACAGTATTCCAGATGAGGTCTAACCAGTGTAGAATAGAGTGGTACCATTACCTCCCTCGATCTGGACACCATACTCCTATTGATGCGAGCAAGAATCGCGTTGGCTTTCTGGGCTGCCACATCACACTGCTGACTCATGTTCAGCTTGTGGTCCACTAAGAATCCTAGATCTCTTTCACACATCCTGCTATCCAGCCACATGTCCCCCATCCTATATTTGTGCATTCCATTTTTTCTGCCTAAGTGTAAGACCTCACATTTCTCTCTGTTGAGATTCATTTTGTTAGCTTTTGTTAGTTTCTGGGCAAAGTACAAGGTGTTGGTTATCATCTTTAAAGCCTACATGGTTTAGGACTATGTTTTCTGCAGGATCAGCTCCTCCCATCCAATCCAACCTGTATACTCAGTTCCTCTGGCGCCATTTATTTAAACCACTCAGGACTAGACTGGCAACAGTCACCCAGAGGACTTTTTTGTCAGCTGCCCCAGACTGTGGAATGACCTGCTGGAAGAGATTTGAGAGCTAAACATGCTGTCTGAATTTTAAAAAGTATTAAAGACCTATCTTAGGGCCTATCCAATCAGTTTTAAACTATGAATTTTAAATTGGTATATTTATGACTGTGTTTAATCTAGACTTATACACTAAATAGTTTTATGCATTTTTAGTTATATATTGTATTTTAATTTATGTTGTACCCCATCTTGAGCCTTGCAGGGGACGCAGGGAAGAAATTAAAATTTATCATCCTCATCATCATCATTCCTGCCTGTTTGGAAGCAAAGCCCCAAACTAAAGCAGTCATTGCTATATTATCAAAAGATTCTCCCAATAATCAGAAATAATGTAAATAGTATAAATAAAAATGCATATATGCAGAGGACTGGAAACATCTGTAAGGATGCTGCAGTTGCACCCAATATTGCAGACCTTGCATTGGTCAAGAGATTGTGTTAGATGAACTTCTAAGATCACTACCAAGTTTGTGATCCTGCTTTTCATCCCAGCAGTTTCAAGCAAATCATATGCCATATCTTTTCAAAAGCAGCTGGTAGAAAAGATGGAAGATTGGGCCCGTCATCTGAGCTGAGCACATATAAAAACAGTTAGTATTTCTGACTGTTACCGACTCATTTGTTTATGCTCCTCTGGCAGTCTCCAAACAAACTGATGTGTTGTTAGATTTGACAGGGTCGCAACACATGGATTTGTGAAGGTTGACCTCTGCAAGGCATTTGCTGAGAAGATCAGAAAAGCATGGAAACTGTTGTTATGCAGCCCAAAGAGATCCTTATTCTTCCTCCCTTTTTCAAGAACAGGAACTACTCTTTGTATATCATACCATGCTGATTGAGAATTAACGGTAATTTTAGTTCAGCATCATCTGCAGCCCTAGTTTGGAAAAGCTACCTTACCAACAATGCTAAGAGTACCATTGTTTAAGCGCAGATATATTCTGGTTTTGTTGTGGTCATTTATACAGGCTTCCCCTGATTGTCTGACAGGTTAGGGACTGGAGTGCTGTTAGAAAGAGGAAATGGTTGAAAAGTGGAACCCATGTGCTGTAGGGAATACGAAGGACTTACTGAGGCTCGCTTGGGACTGACCACATGCACTGCTTGTAAGTCTCTCAGCTGACTTGGCATCTTACCTCCCTTGGAGCTCACTTTGCAAACAGTGCATGCACAAGTCCTAGGTGAGCCTCCATTAATAAATGATTTAATAAGTATTAGTCTTTTCAAGTTATTGTTAGTATTTGTTATTTTAAATTGATTTTATTGTAAGCTGCCCTGAGATCTTTGCATATAGTGTAGGATATAAATATTTTAAATAATAAATTGATCACAGGAGGGAAGCTCCGCCCATGGTTCTAATCCAGCCACCCCACCTTCTCCTGTCTTTACATCTGATCTGTAACCAGTAATCAGAGATAAGTAATTTAAAGCCTTAGTAGTAAAGCAGAACAGTAGAACAGTAGCTTTGTTATGCAACTGTTAGGTGGAAATGAGCTCCAATTTACTGGTGAGAAAGCTGTTGCAGTAGGTTTTTACTCCTGAGAAGACAAACCTAGAAGTGAGCTGTGGGCTGGCATGTCTGTGAGATGTTGATAAGATTTACATCTTCCCCTGTTCAGTCTGCCTGCCCCCCATGTCTTTTATCTTGCCTCCTGCTGGAATCAGTCCCCAAGATCCTTCCCTAACTAGAATTCAGCCTCTTTGCTGAAAATCTCCCCCCTGCTAAACTTGATTCCATAAGACCATTTCACAATTTCTTCAATATAAATCGCATGTATTGAGGGCACGAACACTATAAACACTATATTCCCATTTAGATGGCCACTAGTGACTGCACAATCTCAGTTCCCTTTCATTACTTAAGAGATCTTTACAAACAGATGACAAAAGAACTCACTCATTGACCTGGAGATAAAGTAATTAGCCCAATTTTACTGGGTGGATTCATGGCTCGTGGATCTCGTGGGCCGTCTAGGTCATTTCCGCACTAGACTGTTACAGTACTATTATTCCACTTTCAACATCCTATGGAATCCTGAGGTTTGCAGTTTAGGGAGGGACCTCAAAGGATTCCATAGGATGTTGAAAGTGGAATAATAGCATTATACAGTCTAGTGTGGAAATGGCCCTAACCTGACCCCCTGCTTAGTGCTGCAAATCTGGAGCCAGAGCACCCACAAACTGTCCAGTCTCTGCTTGAAGACTTTCAGTGAGAAAGATTCCACCACTCATGTAGGTAGTTAATTCTGTTGTCAAACTGCTCAGACCATTAAGAAGTTTCCCCTAATGTTCAGCATACTCCTCCCTATCTGTAACTTAAAAACCCATTAAAGTTATTCCTGCCTTCTGGAAGGAATGTCATTGGTGCAAGAACAGTCCTTCAGATACTTGAAGAAAGTTCTTGTTTTTTTCACCCAGTCTTCGCTTGTCCAGGCTAAATACGGCTTGGATGACTTCTTCTCTGTCAGTTATGGAAAGGGCCATAGCTAAGTAGTAGAGTGTGTACTTTGTATGCAGAAGATCTAAGGTTTCTATGCTTTGTCAGGTGGGATCAAATTTCCACTGTAGCAAATAGGTTCTGAGATTGTCTTTTGCAGTCCTAGAAACACCGCAGAGGCACTAGCTCTCTCTTCTTTTGTTGCTCCACGGCAACCCAAGTGCTTTTGAATCTGAAGATTAATAAGCATTTTAGACAGTTTTATCATAGGAAAAACAAACCATATAACGTAACTGTGTATATGCCTTCAAGTTGCCTTTCAACTTATGGTGACTCCATGAATTTCATAGGGTTTTCTTAGGCAAGGAATGCTCAGAGGTAGTTTTGCTTCGATATGAAAAGGCCAAGTACGTAACCAGCTACTGACATCCCTTTACAGATTATGAAAACAGTATTTTACAAGATGACCCTTTACAGATTATGAAAACATCTCTTTACAGATTATGAAAACAGTATTTTACAAGATGACCAATTAGCATAATGTCACTTATATGTTTGATAGAGCCATTCTTTATAAACATGTCTAATGCTCCTTTAAAAGCTATCCACAACCCTCTACTCATTCCCTTTAGCTTACCACAAAGCTGATGGCATCTCACAAAGTTTCATTTTTTTATTCAACACAATGTTTTATCATGGCAATGAATCTTTGGATTCTCTTTATGGGGATGGCATATTATTATTAATTCTTGATATGGGCCATACAGCCACAAAAGGTAGGTTAAAAATCATAGAATTGTAGAGTTTGAAGAAACCACAAGGGCCATCCAGTCCAACCCCTACCATGCACTCGCAACAGATGGCCACCAAATCTATACCAAATGTAAATAGAAAGACATCTCCATGTACGCTAAGTAAAGCTCACCAGTCTAAGGATCGGTGAATGATCTGAACTGAAAGCTATAGCATTAAAATTTAAAAATTGAAATTTAAAAGGCATCTTTCAAATTCAACAGCCTTCTCTGATCCAAATTACCAGAAAAGAAAGAAGCCATATACAAAATGTCTGACACACAAAAAAGAACAAACTCTGTGTGTGTGTGTGTGTGTGTGTGTGTGTGTGTGTGTGTGTGTCTGTCTGTCTGTCTGTCTGTCTGTCTGTTTGAATACTAAAGTTACATCACCGGCTGTTATATCTGAACTATTTTACATCACTAAGTTGATTGGTGTTTATCCTTTACCAGCCATTTTTCATGTAAAGAGAGAGAATGAGAGCTCAAAAGTCTTGCTACGTCTCTTAAAATCCCTTAGCCAGGACTGCCACTAACTGTACTGACTTGGTAATTCTGGGAGGTATAGTCCCAAAAGTAACTTCTCCTGAGTTTTGATGACAATGTCTTATGTTAGACAATATGGCCATTTCTGCCATATTTCCTTTTCCGACATCCTCTCGGGATCATCCTGGCAATACCTTTGCCAGGATGGGAGTGTGTCCCCAACACTCCCCTCTGCACCCAGCCAGCTGCCTGCGGATTGGAGCATGAGTGACATGTGCCTCCTTCCACAGTGCAGCTGGCCTCTTTCCTGTGCTGAACTGGGGAAGGAAGCACCTAGGTCCTAGATCACACTTCCACCCATTCTGCATGGCCACCAGCAACGGGAGCATTGTGCGACTGGGGGCCATTAACAGATTTTTTTCTGTCCATGGAATATCCCACAATTGCAGTGGGTGGGGAGATGTTGGCAACAGGACTGCGACATGGACCGCCAGCACTGCATCCCCATCGCGGGTCAGCAACATTGTGCAGAAATGGTCAAAGTCCCTGAGTTGTGAGCCCCGTAGCCATGCGAAAGACTGTGAGGAGGTGGAACATTCTAAAAAGAAATGGTTGGTTATGAAATTCCAGCTGTGACTTTTTAATATGTGTTTAAAGGATTTATGTCCCACCCTTTAGCCAAAAAGGACAGCTTACAAATTGTTACTTTGACAGTTCTCTACCTCCAGATTTTCAGTCTAAATAAGACATGATACACAAGGAAAAGGTCCCAGCAGTGGGGGAAGGAATTACGTCCAGCAGATACTGCCTACTCTTCTCTCCCTCAGATGCTTCCCATCAGTGGCTGGTGCCAATGCCCAATGGAGCTGTGCCTTCCTACCCTTCTGTCCCTCAGAGGACAAAGGAGTAGACGTTGGAATGGAGAGGAGGTCCTTCCTCAGCAGCTGGGGCCAAGGCCAAGGCGAAGTTTTGACTGCCTCATCTTCTTCCTTTCAGGGGCCACAGCACTCACAGTTAGAATAAAAGAAGGCCTTTCATCAGCTGCTGGGGCCAATGCATGATGGAAATAAAATATGTTGTGGGACTGCTGTCTACTATCAGGGAGGTTTGAGGTGCAGCCTCGTTGAGAACTGTAGGAAAAAATGCTACTAAAAATGTCCTAAAAAGCCCCCCAAACTCACAAGTCTGAAGTGAGAGACTATGCTACTGTAGCAATACTGCTGGTAGGGTCTTCCAAGTCAGATAGGCTTTTGGTGAGAAGCCAGAAATTATGTGCCAGAGGTTTATGGGGTGGCAGGAATAGTGAGGGATGACACTGGTGGAGGATCTCTCAGAAACAATTGCAGTGGCACTTTGAACCCTACAATGATGAGACAATCCAGAATGAAGCAAAAGGTTGGCAAAGGCACTCCCCCAGCAGCTGGAGAAGAGCAGATCACAAGTACAAGCAACACTGAGTCTAATAACTCCAGCTGAAAGAATATTTAGCTGCTAATATTCACAGAGGTGAAAGAAGAGCCCAGAGCTGCACAATGCACGGAACAGGAACATGCAGTATGAAAAGTATAAATCAGAGAAAGCTAGAAAATGTAAAACAAGAGGTGGAATCCATAAATGTAATAATACTTGGTGTGAGTGAGGTACAGTAGGCAAGAACTGGACATTTTGAAATTACAAAGCTTCTTGATTTGGAAATGACAATCTAAGAGGAAACAAGGTAGCATTAATAGTAAAGTGAACTGTAACAAAAACAGGGGATATAATGCAAAGTCTGACTGAGTGCTATCAAGGCTTTAGAGAAAACCTGGTCAATATAACCATGATTATGCTTCCACTGCAAAGGAAGAGGAGGAGGAAATTGAAAGGTCCTGCACAAGTCTTTAGAGAAGATAGTTCATGCACCAAAACAGGTATGTTGATAACTATAGGGAACTGAAATACAAAAGTTGGAAACAGGGCAGAACCAAACAGTGTTGGAGAATTTGCTGTAGCATCAAGGAATGAAGCAGGAGTATGAGCTACTGAATTTTGTGCGGCCAAGAGTTTGTTCGTTGCAAATACGTTCTTCAGGCAACGAAACCAACAACGTGGACATGACTAGGTAGGTGGCCAGTACAGAAATAAAATAGATTATATAACTGAAAGCAGAAAATGGAGAAGCTCAATTCCTTCTGAAGAAATGATACCAGGAGCAGGTTGTGGCACAACCATGAACAAAAATTAGAGTAAAGCTTAATAAGTATGCTAAATCAAGCACTGTACCAAAATCCAACCTGAAGAACATCCTTATAGAATTGAAAGACTATGTAAAGAACAGATTTACACTACTGTGCCTTAAGTGACAGGGACTAATTAACAGGAAGCCAGAAGAACTCTGAACCAAAGACAAGGAAATTGCCAGGGGGACTCAAAAAGACACTGTGCCTAGCCAAAAAGAAGGAGAAGGAAAGGTGAAAGGAAAGGTGAAATTTTTCAAATAGTCAAGAACAGATGAGAATCAACAGTAAAATGTGTCAGAGATATTTTGAGATTCATATTAGCTACTCTGTGATCTAAATGAAAATGTGTCGGGCTAGGCCATAGACATTGCTTTTGGGATGAGCCAATCAGCCAAGCCAAGCAGTCAACACTGAAGAGTCAGAGGAATGAAGAACAAACTAGAATATAATGCTGAAGAGCAAATCAGCGATCAAGACCAAAGAGCAAATCAGCAGCAAAAAGCTAACAAGGAGGTCAAATCAAAGATTAAGCCAGAATGAACAAACATCTTGGGAATCCAGAACACATCAGTGCTCAAAATGACAGTCACCGAAATAACGCTCAGCAGCAGCGGCAAGCCCTCTTCCTGTGGGGAAGAACCAATTGGCAGCTTTAGCCGGTGGAGTATATTCCAAAATGGAAGGTTCTTCACTGAACAGTTGTCATATGCTGTTCAGTGGCCCTCCACCGCGGGGGTGCTCTTCACAGATTCCAGGTCACTATGGCAGTACCAGCAGAAGAATGAAGGGAGATAATCTGGGCAGTCAGTGGAACGCAAGGGCGGGCTGGTTGGTTAGCTTGGATGGGCTGAATATATTTATGAGCATTTGAGGAAAGCATTATATACAGCCATCCCTCCACATTCTCTGGGGTTAAGGGCACAGGACCCCTGTGAAAGTGGGAAAACCATGAATAGGCTCTCTCAAACCATATTTAACACACACAAAAGTATGATCACCCTATTCAACCCACCATGGATTCCTTTGAGGAATCAGGGCTCCTTCACAAGGCAGAAGTGGATGGCTGGTGGGGCTTACAGCTACCTCCACAGCTTCCTCACACCATTTTTCAGAGGGACTTACAAGCCTTGTTTGCAGTTTCTCAGGCCATTTCCGCACGGGCTTAAAGAAATGATGCAGAGCATCCTCCAGGGAGGACGTCTGCACCTGGGAGCAGACTGGGTCGGACCTACTTAGTGTAGTTCCGCACCTCAGCTGCTTCCGAACGACCTGAAGTGATCATGCAGCGTGCTTTTGAAAGACCACCTGAAACAGGTCTTTCAAAAGCATGGAGCGTGCCACTCCGTGCCCGCACTCCGGTGCAGATTTTCAGGCTCGCACCATTGAAGTCTCCAATCTGCGGGGGTCAGGCTTAAGGCTGGTGAGCTTCAGCAGTTGATGGAGAGCCTCAACCAACTGGAAGCCACCATTTTCCTCCCTGGAGCAGTGCGGAGCGGCGGCCACGCACTGCTCGGGACCAGCCTGGACCCAAGTGTGGAGCCAAGAAGTCCAGTAAGTACTGGCACGGGGCGAATCCCTCGCCCCGTGCGGAAATGGCCTCAGTCTCATGAGGCTTTTGCAGTCCATATAAAAAATGGCCGAGGGAGGCAGCAGAGGGGACAGCAAATCATCCATGAATAATCAAATCCGCGAAAGTGGAACCTGCGAATGTGGAGGACTGACTGTAACTGTTAGTTAATTTTTACTTAAGCAGCCTGACTGTTGTGTAATAAACAGCCTATGGACATTGTCAAGTTTATGTTTGATACAACCAACTATCTACCTTTACATGACAGAGCTCACAGCCAAGGCAAGTTGTAGACTCCTCTGAGGACACATCATTCTACCTCCACATTTAGCTCTTTTTAATGATCTTCCCCTATTTACTTGGGTGTTTATTATTTCATATGATTTTCTTCCCTCTCTGTCCCTCAGAGGGTATTATTAAATATAATGAATTCATTTAGTTATGGGCACCATGTCCGGGCTTAGCCTTAAAAGCTGCAGCTTGCCTTTGATGTACAACATACCCAAATGTGTGATTATGCTATAAAAAGATAATAGTGGGAACATCAAAGGAATGTTTAGGGAGGGGCAAACCCCCCACCAGATTGGCTTAGTATCTGCTGAACAGCTTAAGAATAGTGACAGAACACGAAGACAACCTGAGTTGAGTCTTTAATGCATTTTAATAGGCGCTCTTCAAAAATCTTTAACACTGATATCCATGAAATAGAGGATGTTCCGACTTCCCTTGAAAATCTTGTTTCAAATACAAGCTGTGTCTGGAAGTCATGTATAACAGCCTTAGTCTCAGGTGGAACAAATACTTGGTACTTCCAATAAGAACTTGTGAAATCTTTCCCCACTTCCCATCACTAAGCACCTGTCATTTCCTCCTTCCGGAATTAGATACAGCTTCAATTTTTTGAAGACAAGACTATGTCTCTGTTAAGAACATCAAAAGCTGTTTTGGTCAAAGAAGGAGCCTTGGGGGTTCAGTTAGGCTTATAAATGTTACCTGAAGCTAAATGTCAAATATAATTATGTGATGCTATTGTGTCTTGAATGGAACAGGCAAGTGCAGAAGTCTAGCAATCGTTGAAAGCAATTTCAGATGATGTATTTGAATTCAAACTTGTGTGCAAGATTAAAATTGTTGTTTGAATTCTTAGATTATTCTACAGCAAGGATAGGGAATGTGTAGCCCTTGGACTGCAACTCCCATCAGTCCTAGCCAGCAATGCAAATGGTGAGGGATGCTTAGAGGCACAGCCAATCATTGGGAAAGCTACATCAGTCGTAGGGTTTTTGTGAGTTAGTGTGCCTATTATCAGCACCTAGCAAATTTGGGTGAACAACATAGTTGGTGTATTACAGCAGGGCTGAGGCCAAGATACTGTTTCCATTGTTTTTGTCGTCATTATCGTTGCTTTTAGTTTTGTGGCTAGTACTGAAAACTGATGCATTAGCCTGGTAAACTTCAGGGGCTGTCACACAACTATAAAATCTTAGAGTGTGAAGGGACCATAAGGGCCATTCAGTCCAATCTCCTGCCATGCAGGAATATGTAAAGAACTAAAGGATACCTAAAAATTCAATTAATAAAAGAGATAAGATTAGTTTGGCATGGCTTGTTTTTGAGAAACCCATGCTGGCTCTTACTAATCATAGCATTGCTTTCTAAGTATGTGCGAGCTGGCTGTTCAATGAACCTGTTCTAGTACTGATGTCAAGCCGAGTGTTTGGTAGTTGCTCTGGTCCTCTTTTTTGCCCTTTTTGAAGACGGGGACAAGATCTGCCCTCTTCGAATTGTCTGGGACTCTCTTGTTCTCCAAGAATTTTCAACGATGATTGGCAGTGGCTCAGAGATTATATCTGCAAGTTTCTTATTGGATGCAGCTCATCTGGCACTGAAGATGTGAAATCATTGGCAGCGTATTCTTTCACTACTTCTCTACCTATCCTGGGCTGTAGTCTTCTTACTGCATGATTTCTTCTATTTTCACCTGCTCGAGCACTGTTTTCTTTTTGCGAGATGACTGATGCAAAGAAGGTACACAACAGTACATTCTTCCCTCTATCCCTTGTTAGCATTTCATCATATTCTCTACATACTCTTCCTGCCACTTCCGTGTTTTTCCTCTTGCACCAAACATAGCCAAAAAAACCCAAAACCCTTTAATTATTTTTAACCTTTTGAGCTATGCTGACCATGTTCTGAACTTCAGCTTTTCTGACTGTCCCTCTACAGATGTTGGCTATTCATTTGTATTCTTCTTTGTTGGTTTCCCCTCTCTTCTCTTTTTTATACATATCTATTCTAAATCTCAGGTCATCTTCTCTGTGCCTCTGAGTCTATCCCAGACAACAGCACTTCCTGTGGGGCCAAAAGCACGTGGGAAAAAGAAGATCTCAGCTGCTGTAGAACTGCCCAGGCCAAGGGCTCTCTCTGGAGGGGATCCTTGCTTGGGACTGGACAAGGGAAAGTTACACCAACCTGGGATGCAAGAGAAGTCTAATTTTCAAACCCAACTTTTCTCATTCAAAGAGATCTTTGACTCTCAGTCCCTAGGTTTAAAATTTGAGATTCCTATCATGGACCTGACTTTTTGAGGTTTTCTGTTTAAGAACCAGGCTTAATTTTTATATTTTGTTGCCCATCTGTCCCCTTCTACTGAAAACTCAATGCTTTGAGGTCTCTCTCTCTCTCTCTCTCTGTATGTATGTTTTGACACCCACAGTATTGTTACCCTGTGAACTGGGGGGTCCTGGGAGGGGTGCCCAAGTAACCAAGCAACAACAAGCAAAGATGGGGAAGTTAACTGGAGCACTTCACTTTAGCTAATGAGAGGCAGGGTAACTTAGCAGGGATCTTGTACCCTATGTATACGGGGTCAGGCTGAGTCAAGAAGCACACCAAAATATGAAATTAACTGTGATTTTATTAAATACAGACAAACAGTATATGCAACACACTCATACAAGTAACTATAGAAAATAAAGGTGTTAGCGGTATAGCGGGATTTTGAGAGGGGTTATTGAAGTGGGAGATACTACACCTGTCCAAAGCCCAGGGTAGATCAATGAAGAGGTCCGTAGATGCACAGTCTCGAACAGAGACCGAGGGGAAAGCTCAGCGGACGCAGCGGCAGCAAGGCGGAGTGGAAGTTCAGAGCGATCCGAGAAAGCTCTCGGAACTAGGGGTTTTTATAGGGAAAATATGACCGAGGGCTAGTCTGTATTTGGGAGAGAACAATGAGGTTTGGGCGCGAGACAATGTCTCCGAAAGGTCAGAATTTAACATGATTGAGTTAAGTCCGAATTGACAATAGAATGGCCAGTATGCAGCTGCAGCTCGTTTGGGTGGGTAAGCTTCTAGCTCACCAGGGTGCCTGCTCGGGGCAGGGGGCTCTTTGTGTTAGCGTGTATCCTTAATGAAGTGTTTGTCTAGGGAGGTCTCCTAAAGCAAGATCTGGCTGAGTCTGGCTTGCCTAGGTGGAGAAAGGAATGTACGGCAATTAATAGCCATGCCTAGCTTCGTGCTTGTTCGGGGGCCTCACAAACACTTGGCTGAGGGTGGCAAAGTGAGACCGAATTATGATATCAAACAATATCTAATATCTTCTGAAGCCAGGCCAGTCCACGGTGATAACAGTATCTTTTAAGTTTTATCCACGCACTGTACTATATTTTATCCCTGGATTTTAATTAAAGGGTTAAAAAATAACTTGCTTTGCTTTGTTCTGCAAAACATGTGGATTATTATGTTAGCAATTACCAAGGATTTGTCATCCATTTTTAATACAGTGGGAAAAGCCATTTTTGTTTTGACATATTTTGCTTCACATATAATCATTCCATAATGTATGCAGGGAAAAGTTGCAACAAAATACCAACAATCAGACAAGCACTCACCCTCTTGGAAATAGTTTGAAATCAAGTATCAGCATATTCATGCAAAATATGAAATCAGATCTCTGTGCAGGTTGCATGTGTCTTGAAGTATTCTTTGTTTTTTAGCTGTTTGAATGGAGACTCAGTATTTTTGTTTATCGTGTTAACTGATGTACTTTATAGAGGAACCCCAAAGGCAAGGGATGCGTGTAAGTGAGAGAACTAGGGAACGTATAGTTTAAATCCTATAGTTAATCCTAACTAGAGTAGACATACTGAATTAATTGATTTTACCTGTGTGCTGACTTATTGTTCGACAATGGATTGAATGGGTTTGTTCTAATTGAGATGAACCAAGAGGATTCCAGCTGATGTGTACTTTGGAGGGGGCAATCTGCTACATCCAAGCCATATTGGCTTGTTGTGGGAGAAGTGAGACTTTTCACCCCTTTGTTTGAACCAGATAATTTTTTAAAAAAATCATCCAACCATACCAGTTGCAGTCACCAATTCTTCACACTTCCCTGTTGCACAGTGGTTGCCTCGCTAGGGCAAGCACCCTAATTGGTTGCCCTTACACCGCATTCTGGCGTGTTGCAACCACGTACAGAAATGCCAGGGTAAATCACCAACAGGATTCTGGCCAGAAAGAACAATCTGAAAATTAACCATTTATATGCTAGTTCAGATGTACAGATTAGACTGTGGACAGAAATCCCTGAGTATCCTGAGTTGGAATTGTGTCTCCATAGTGACATGTGGCACAAGGGGCATTTCCGCCCTAGACTGTTTTAGTGCTATTATCCCAGTATATGCTCACCTGTATGGTAGCACTGGACAAATCTCTCTTTTTCTTTTGATAACATTTGCGTTTTTTTCAACCAAAACCTTGTACCATCCCATTTTCAGACCAAGGTACAATATATTTAAAAAAAAAACAGCCCAGGTTTGTGCATAATCCTCCAGTAAATATGTTTGTCCTTTTTTAGCAATTTGTGTTAATGTACATATCTTATGTGCTCACATTTTATTTCCTTTTTTTGTTGTTGAAGAAGAAGGAGAAGAAATCTGAAGAAATGTGAAAGTCAAAGGACAACTGTGTTGGAATCTGGTTATTAGCTTAAAAAGTATAAATTAGGACACAACATATTAAAATGCAAGCTGAACAAATTTTCCCCCATTTTTAAAAATGTCCACTGTGCTGCACTATTCATTAGTAAATTGGCATATTTTATGCTTTCATGTTTCTGTAGAAATAATAGCTTAAGTGCTTTAATCTCCACTTTTTTGTTAGAATACTAGATACAAATTAAGAATACACCTGTGCAAAACATGAAAGTAGGATATTTAGTTCATTAAGGGTTAATCCTGTCCTGCCTTCACCTTTCTTAGATGACAGCAACAACATATTTCGAATTTCTTTAATGGTGGGCAGTTTCTTTTAATGGCACAGAGGACAAAGAGATGCAAAGAGAGAAAGAGATGTTATGTCTCCTTTCCACAAAACATGAATCAGAAGATGTTTACAAATCCGCTGTGAAGGATTTTACAGACCATCTAGTAGCCTCATTAAAATATCATTAGTGATGGCTTTCTTCTTTCAAGTTGATGTAAAGAAGGGTTTATTGCATTTTGTTGATATCATTATAGTTTACCAGTATCCAGATGTTATAGAAGTATGATAATGAGACATGATCATCTCCAAAGTTTCAGTTGCCAGTGTTGCAGCAAGTAGGCTGGGATAAATCAGGTTTTATTCAGTTAAGCCAGGAGGGGGAATCATGTAGCCCGCCAGATCTTCCTGAACTGCAGATCCTAGAATCCTAAACGGCATAGTCACTGGTGAGGAATGCTGGGAGTTGCAATCCAACCAAATTGCAGACGGCATAATTCTTATTCCTAAGAGAAAGGAAATATCCCTGAAGAAGGTCAAGTTGGTGTAGCCGATAAAATTTCTGAGTGTTGGCTTTTGTGACATAAAACTTCCTTTTGCCAGGCTAAGAATCCATCTTGTTCAATATATTCTGCACCAGGTTGGAAAATTGCTCTGAACTGATTGTTGTCTTCCTTAAAATCCTGCAGATGTTGGATGACTTCAGAGGCAAGTTCCTCCCAAACCCCACACCCTGATTTTCCTGTAGTCGCATTCTCATTGTGGAGAGAGACTGGGAGTAATTGCTCCTACCTTTCTGTCTGAGGAGAAATTAAAATATACACCCTCTTCGAGGACTACAGAAAAGGTGCCCATTAGGAGGGGCAGCCTTCATGTTAACTGAATGGGAAGCATACTGTTTTCTCTAAGGATGGGATGAATCCAGAATTTTCCGAATCCCTGGAAGGTTCTGACAGTCCACAGATCTCATGAATCTCGAATCTTTCGAATCCTTTTTTAAAAAAAACATTTAAAAAGCAAGGGGAAAGCACCTCTATTTAAAAGTGTTTTGAAGCAGAATTTGACATCTTTGTTTAATGAAAAAAAAAATTAATAGTTTTCACTTTCAGGAAAACTTTCAGGATCCTGAGATCATCCTGGCGCCGGGGGGAGAAGAGTAAGGGGTGTGGGATCGCACTCCTCACAAGCTTCTGCTGCCCACCACTGGCAGGATTCAAAAGATTCGGTTCACCTATTTTGGCAGGGGGATTGAGATCCTTGAATCTCAAATCCTTGCCCAGGATTCGAGGATTCGGTTGGCCCATCCCGAGTTTTCTCCGAACACAGATCAGACGGGGAGCAGTGCTAGAGAAGACTCCCTTCTCTGTTACTGGGAGAGTCGTTGGGGCCTGGGAGGAAGCCTCTCTGGGCCTTGTGGTAAGCTACCATAGGGAGAATTAGGCACCCAGGCTGGAGGTTCTTCATCCCAGTTGCATGAATGCAAGTTGCATATGGCTTTTTTTTCTTTATCTTTAAAAGAAATAGAATAAATAAAAAATTAAAAATACATACTAGAATAAGAGAGATCTCTACAGACAAAGCCTAAGAATGATACAATATAATCACAGGACTATAGTAGTATTACATGACATATAACATAATTATACATACCCAAGACATACCTAAAACACATTCATACTTCCTAACCTCAGTTCCAATCATTCCTCATCCTCTCTGGCTTCCCGACTAGGTTGTCCTTAGGATAATAAATTAACTACAGAAATGAGGATCTATTTCCTTCCTTTAAATAGATCAGGGCTCTACTAATATTACCTCTTTTGTAACTTTAAGTCTTAGCATTAATACTCTACAGAGATAGTTTTATATTACATATAAATGAAATGAACTGAGTAAAATTCAACCATATCTCTCTCTTCAATCAACAAAGCTCACTGTCGTCAAGTCTCCCCACTTGCTTTTAAAGAATTGTATAACTGGATCCCATTTCTTAACTTTGTATGTCAAAACCATCTCTCTGACTGTGCCCCAAATAGACAGATGGCCAGTCAAGGTTTGGGTACAAGGGAGTTCTCACATATTCCCGATAACTAATCACCATTTGGCCATGAGCCTTTAAACTGGCTTATGACATTCTGAAGTTATTAACATCTCCAGGCACAACTGGTACACGAGCCTCAACTATGTCAAACACCTTCCTTCCTTCCTTCCTTCCTTCCTTCCTTCCTTCCTTCCTTCCTTCCTTCCTTCCTTCTTTTGTTTCTTTCTTTTTCTTTTTTGTGTGTTTGGACTATTTTTATTTACATTCAGAAGGGTTCTCAGTTACATACAATCATGTTCCAGTATAACAAAAACAGGAAAATAAAAAGAGAAAGGGAGTTAAAATAACCACATTGGTTATAAGTTTCTATAAAAGCTGACCAAATATCCAAATATAAGTCCATCTGTTAATTTTGCCTATTCAAATGTTGCAAGCATTGTTAGATCTTCTACCCATCAGGTCACATGTGGAGGAAAATTATCTTTCTAGTAATGAGGTCTCAATCTTTTAGCAGTCAAAAGGGCTCAGAAAATCCACGTCTGTTGGCCATTTGTGAATTTCTAAGAAACAGGTAAATGGTTCAAAAGAACATTAACATCTCTGAATATCAAGCAACTTTCCAATAACAAATTCACTTGTGTGATTAATTCATCCCAGAATGTAGCTACTATGGGACAACTCCAAAACATTAAGCAGCAATAGTAGTGTTATATCTCTAACAATTTGCTGGTTTAGAAAGTCCTTTCTTGAATAGATGTTGTAGCAACCAGTAAAAAGCAATTTCTGCTGGACAAAATCTAGTTCTAGATGTTAAAAACTTTGGCCTATTGAAGTGGGTATTCCAGTTCTCTATTCCATTCTTCCTATAATTGTCATGTGTCATACTTATTTATAGATAACATAAGTGAGTAGATAGATAGATAGATAGATAGATAGATAGATAGATAGATAGATAGATAGATAGATATAGATATAAAAATACTGGGTTGGATACTTGGTTGGCCTCAATTAATGTCTCTGATATTAAGGGAACCTCACATTCACATAAAGCTGCAAAGCCAAATGTGGATTGCAACAAATATTTCAATTGTAGATACTGTCACTTATCTGATAGCGTAGTTAAATATGCTCTCACAGAATTGAAAAAAGGCAAAAATACACAACACCGGGTATCTGATTTAAATTAACAATCAAATTATTGGCCCACAACTTTCATAAAAATGGTTCCTTACCAGTTTTTAAATCTGGGTTCTCCCATAAAATCAATTTGACATGAACAAATTGCCAACAAGATAATGTTTGTCATGCGATTCTAACCACTGACTTTTTTCATAAAATGAGAAACAAGTACTGTCCATTTAAAGAGAGGTTCAAGAAATGAAGGCTGTACGGCTGACTATGGTGGATTACTTACTTTAAATGGATATTTCCAAAAACTAATCCAGCAGATCTGCCCTAGGGAATGTAAGAAGATCTGGAAGACTGAACTTTCTTATCTTTTTCATTGAATTTCTAAGAGGAGATGAGCCCCTGCCTCCCGCCACCCGTAACAATACACTCAGTTTTTGAAACTACTAGAGGAATTCCATGTATAACTTAAACAATTCTAGGTAAGATATTCATTTTAATCATGTTTACCTTACGCCATAAACCCATCTTTAAGCTCACCCATCTCTCTAAATCAGTGGTTCTCAACCTGTGGGTCCCCAGATGTTCGTGGACTTCAGCTCCCAGAAGCCCTGAGCATTGACCATAGTGGCTGGGGCTTCTGGGAGCTGAAGTCCATGAACATCTGGGGACCCACAGGTTGAGAACCACTGCTCTAAATCATGTGAAATATCTTTTATCAGCTCACTTATATTAAGATTAATCACCTAAGTCCAAGATGCACAAAATCCATTGGTCCTGGTGAGGGTTCCAAGAACACATTGGATATTTAAGCGGAGGCTGGATGGCCACTTGTCGGGAGTGCTTTGAGGGTTTTCCTGCATGGCAGGGGGTTGGACTGGATGGCCCTTGTGGTCTCTTCCAACTCTACATTTCTATGATTCTATGATTCTATGATCAAAGGAGAGTGGACATTCCTGCCTTGTACCTCGTTTCAGTGAAAAAAATGATGAGAAAAAAAATCATTTGTCATAAACCATGCTCTCAGTGCTAAATATTACATTTTTATCCATTTCAAAAATATTTTGGAAAATGCAAAGTGCTGTAAAAGTAAGTGCCAGTAAATTTTATCAAAAGACTTCTTGGCATCTAAAGAAAATAATGGCTGACTGATGGATTCTATCTGAGTTTAGAGCAATCAAATTCACAACTGATTGAATATTCTTGCTTATTTTTGATAAATCCAACCTGGTCAGGGCTTACCAAAGATGAAATTTTTGTAA
Organism: Iguana delicatissima; assembly: GCA_948472985.1. Taxonomy (NCBI): domain Eukaryota; kingdom Metazoa; phylum Chordata; class Lepidosauria; order Squamata; family Iguanidae; genus Iguana; species Iguana delicatissima. The sequence goes on from CAOKZL010000060.1 coordinate 962,681, forward strand.
TCTATCACCTAAATTAGCCATCAGTATTTTGATATCAGTATTACAGAAGTATATAGGCCAGAGCTTTCCAAATTTTTCGTGTTCATGACACACTTTTTTAGACATGTATCATTTCACAACACAGTAATTTCAGTTTTACTAGCAAACCGGAGGTTAAACTATCCCCTTGTAAGAGATGCAGACACATACATAAATTGTAATAACAAAATGTATGGGGACACAACATACCTCATGAAAACCTTTCTTATATTTTAAAAAAATATATGAAAAAAATATATGATTTATAAATAATAACGTACATGTTCAAGGTTGTAGGTGACATATCTACACACTACAAGTGACACACTAACGTGTGTGCGACTCACACCGTTCGGAAAGCCCTGATATAGGGCAACAGCATATTAAGTATGATTCTTGTCAGGTTTAGATATCAGGGTAATATAGGCATCATTTAATGCTGAAGTGTGAGAGCTGGATTCTAAGATAAGTTTGTAAAGTTAGAGCACTCTTGATGCTAACGGACAAGAAAAAGCTTTGTTCCATTCAATTGGAAACCCATCAGAGCCAAGAGGACTGTGCCAAAGACTGTCCTGGCCAGCACTGAAATCTGGGCATCCAGATTGAAGGCTGAATCCAGATGTGCTGCCAAACTCTGAAACTGTGTCTTTGTTGGAAGTATAAGCAGAATAGATCCCAGTTCCCTGATGTACCTTTAGATTGACCAGGAGCTTGTGTGTCTGTCTAGATTACACTTCAGTTTGTTCTCCTTCATCCAGTCAGTTATTGATAGCGAAACTAGAACGCCTTCCTTGGATTTATATGGAAAGATATATTAAGTATCATCAGCATACTTAAGTCACCAAACATTTAAAAACTCTGGACAGCCTCTGCCAAAGGCTCTATGTGTGTGTTAAATTGCATGTAGGATAGGATAGTACTGTAAGGGGCCCCACAGACCATGTTGTCTGAGTGTTCCCTTGGAACCACTTTCTGCACTTGCCCATCCAAGAACAACCAGAACTACCACAAAGCAGTGACTCCAGGTCCCACCCCAGAAAGAAGCCCAGAAGAATAGCTTTGGCTCATAACAGGAGTGAGTGGAAAGTCCACCAGAAACAAAAGTACTTCCCTTGCATAGTTCTTGGTGTAGGTTTCCCACCAAGGTGACTAAAGTACCCTCTGTCCTATAAATAGATCTGAAAACAGATCTAAGTAATCCATTTCCATGGAGGAATTGAAGGGTTGGAGATGACAGCGTCTTATCCAACACTTTCTCCAACTATAGCCCTTTCCGCACCTTAACTTCTTCCAGCGTTGGGGTGCGGGGATCGCACGAGCAGCCTCTGGCAAGAGGCTCTTGCATCTGCAGTCCTTCGGCTCTGCACGAGCTGCCTGCTCACGTGAGAGCCCTGCCTCTTCCTTCCGCAGTGCAGCCTGGGACCTTCCCAGGCTGTGCTGGGGAGGAAGCGCGACCGGCGCGGCTCCAGACGTTCTGCATGCCAGGTAAGTGCGCGCGTGGCCCGGGAGCAATGCGCAATTGCACACCATTTTTGGCTTCTAGCCAAAAATGAAAAGGTGTGTGATTGGTGCCTGCCAGCCCCTGGAGCGTCACGCGATTGTGAGTGCATCGTGCAGATTGCTCCTCACAATTGCACGATGCTCCAGGGGCCCTTTCGCATGGAAAATGCCGTGCAGAAAGGGCCTATGATAGTTAATATAGTTATAATAATAGTTAATGATAGGCTGGAAATTACCCAATATGCTGGGGTTCAGGAAGGATTTTCACCATTTTCAGGTGTCTTGGAACCCTGTCTTGCTTCAGAGAAGCATTGACCCCTCCTTTTACTCAATATAAGTCCCTCTGAGCCAAATAGTTCCTCTAGCTCTCTAAGTGAGGAAGGGGAAGGGCCCAGAATACACATGAAGAGTTTACTCTTTCCAGGGATATTGTCTGTTTCTTGAACTAGCTGAAAATATATCCATTGTCACTGGAGAAACAGAAGGCAAAGTGTTAGATCCAGTGGACCTACAAAAGATGCAAGTCAGAAGAGATACAAGCAATTTTACCTCAAAAGTGTTTTGTGTGGACAAACTATGCAATATTCAATCTGACAATGTAATTTTATATTATGCTTGAGAAATAACAGAAAGAACGTATCTTTATGTAGTTAGATAGAAGTACATGAAGAAAACTATTAGTACATATTACTTATGAGTCCAAAAAAGGTTCTAAGAAAGACTGAAGAAATCCCTTTCAAAAATGATGTGATGTACACAGACAGATTTGGGTTTTTTGTTTTGTTTTAATTTATTTATTCATTGGTGCCATACTGGTATTCTGGTAGAAAACTACACGACTGGAATGTATAGATATAATATTATTTTGTACTTCATATACTCTTTTATCTTTGTTGCTTTTTTCTTTTTTCTTCTGCCTTTTTTTCTCTGACGCAATAAAAATATATTAAAAATAATGCGTTGTGCAGATTGTTCACAATTGGGCTATTCAGACTATCTAAAAGGACAGTTTGCCTTTAGAACAAGGAGTATACTTGCTCTCCCAAGTGAGAATTTGTGGCTCCTGCTGTGTTACAGTGGCATACAGTGGCTGTTGTGATTTCCAACTGATCTTGGAAACCTGCCTGCTAGGATCCTCTCCATTCAGAGAAGCCTTCTGTGTTGTTTTGCATTGGAGAGATGTTAATGGGCTACTTCAGTCCTGCTACACTGGATGTCACACCTTGTGCTGTTTCAAGTCTGGGAGGCATTAGTGGCAATTTCAGTCCACTACTTGGGACTCCACACCTGGGAAATTCAGGGCTAGAAGTAGAATGAATATTCAAAAACCTTTGAAAAATGGTCAGAAATCAAATTTCTTGTCAGGGAACTGTGATGAGAAGAATTCTAGACAGGTGAATTTCTTTATGGCGAAAGACTGATTCTCTGCAAAATATAGATATAGAGGATTTGCTCTTTTCTGTATAAAAAATTCATGAAAAGTGTTCAAAACTGTGAACAGACTTTGTCACAGTGAGAAGAAATATTGTTAAAAAAATGTTCTTCCCTGTGAATATGAAAATTATGAAGATTTGCATCCCTACTCAGGGACCTGTTCCAAAGCTTGCTGACTTACCCTGGAGGCTTTCCCACCTACGTGGTCACTGTCTCCATGGATCTCTGGGGGTTTACTCCCTACTTCTGTAGTCTGAGAGTTGTTTGGAGGTGCTGACTCACGGTGCTGGGCTGTGTCCATAAAGTTATAATCCGAAATGGGGCAAGGGGTAGATGCCAAAAGGTAAACCTGTTTCAGCTTTGAATATTTCAGCCATTGAAACAGTCTCAAAGCTGCTGTGGCTGAGAACAACCTCGAACTCTTCTTAAGGCAGGACCAACATAAGGCAGAATCCTACTCTGGGTAGAGGATTTAATGGGTCCTACCTCTTGGTGACCGAAAAGAGTAAACACGGACTAGAATACTTGGCCATTTCTGCACTAGACTGTTCTAGTGCTATTATTCCACTTTCAACATCCTATGGAATCCTAGGCCTTTGAGGCCCCTCCCTAAACTGCAAACCCCAGGTTTCCATAGGATGTTGAAAGTGGAATAATAGCACTAGAACAGTCTAGCAGGGAAATGGCCCTCTTCTCCACTGTGGAAAAGGTTCTTCCACATAGTGCTGCCCTCCCGTACTTCAGTGGAGGGCTTGATCCATAACAGAACAATGCAAAAAAGTGCAGCTGATGATAGGACCAGAGCCCTGGTGGGATTTTCTCAGTAATGGCATGCAAACTATGTAAGTCCCTGCCCCTCTCTTTCTTGGCACTCAGATGCTAAGTAACTGCCCCATTGTTTCACTCTGTCTTTGGCATGTATTATAACTGATTATCTCTTTTGTGAACTGACCCTGTCACAGTGTTCTGTATTAGATTTGTCTTTCCCCCTGTGTGGCTATTTAGGAAGTATAATTTAAATGGGAAAAATAGCAATTAAAAGGTTACATCTTGTCCCCCAACATTCGAATGAAAATTATCCCCACCACTGGTTGTTTTTAAACAAAGAAAGACATTTAAGGTGTAGAGCTGGGCAAAGTACAGTCCATGGACCAAATATGTCTTCTGAGGCCCACAAGGACCACCAACCAGCCCAAATAGGACATGTCCCAGGGACATGGGGCATTTTTAGTGGCCTATGACTAATATCTGGAGTGCACAGTTCTGTACAAATGTGGAACTGCTAAGAATTAAGAAGCTGAATGTGATTGTGGAGGGTGGCTGGATGTTTTGGCAACACTTAGAAATATAAATGGTTCCATTAATTGACTCTGTATACTTGTGTCAAACCACAAATGTGCGAGTGAAGGGACTGACAAGCATGGGATTTTTGCTTGTTTCTTTAAATAGACAAAACAAGATTACTAGTGTCTCTCTGTGCATGCAGATGACTGTTGAAGAGCCTGTGCAGCATGCTAGCCTGCTTATTATGAGGAAATTAAACCACAAGTTAAATAGAAAATTAATACTAAATATAAAATTGTATGAAAACAGACTGAATTGATTTAATTAGTGTGTGAAAAATGAGACATATCAGTATTTGCTTCAACTGGCCTGGTGAAAGGAGGATAATGGGATGGCTCCACCAAACACAGGAGTCTCAGAAGTTCTTTTCCATCCATGGCTTTTTATACATAGAGCCAAGCTCCGCATCAGGAACCTTCCCCAAACCCACTCTGTAAGCTGTGCAGCCCCCCAGCAACATGGCTATTTCTGGCTCAGGGGTTCAAAAATGGTGTGTGGCCCAGATTTCCCATCTCATGTTTAGTAGGTACAGTAGAACCCCAGTATCTGTGGGGGATTGGTTCCGGGGGGCCCTGCGGATACCGACATCTCTGGATAGTACCAAACACTTTGTCCAGCTACCAGCCCCGGGCCCAATTGCTGCAGCAGGGGGCAGGAAAACAGTGGGGAGCGTGGGATCCCACGCTCCCTGCTGTTTTTGCTCTGGCCGCTACCACGATCAAGCCCGAGGCTGGAGGCAGGAGGTGAGAAAACAGCAAGGAACGCAATCCTGCACTTCCCGCTGTTTTCCTGCCAGCCGCCATTGCGATTGGGCCTGGGACTGGAGGCAGGAGGTGGGAAAACAGCGAGGAGTGCGATCCATAATCCCCGCTGTTTTCCCACTGGCTGCTGCCACGATCAGGCCCGGGGTCAGAGGTAGGAGGTGGGAAAACAGCGAGGAGCATGATCTCTCATTCCCTCTGTTTTCCCACCTCCAGCTGCCAGTCCCGGGCCCAGTCGCAGTGGCGGCCAGCTGGAAAACAGCGGGGAGTGCAGAATCACACTTCTTGCCACCTCCTGACATCCATCCCCAGCCAATCCCAGCCAACTGCAGATAACTGAATCCGCAGATCATGAATCCGCGGATACGGGGGTCCTACTGTATTAATATTAAATTTGCTTTCACCAAATACACATCAGGAGCAGCTAAGAGGCAGTATAATCTAAAGCAGGCCATTTTGAGATATATGCTTAAACTAATGCAAAAAATCCAATGCCCTGTAGATGCCTGGGACTATCGTTCCAATAATCCCTGACTATTGGCTGTGTTTGCTGGGTTTAATGGACTTGTAGTCCATAAAACATCTAGAGGGCAGCAGGTTACCTTACCATTAATTGAAACTTTTTAGCTGTACCTCTAAAACATAACATGTGACTTGACCTTCATTGCCATGAGCAAAAAGATTGAGGGGAAAGTGAGGAATTCTTACTTTGTAGAGTCTTTGTTCCAGTTTGTCAAAAGAACTGAGTGTTTTCATCTTGGCTGCCATATAGTAATCTGCAATTTCACGTACTAGACAAAATACGGCACACTGTTAAAACAGTGGGGGAGGAGATTATAAGGGACATGCATGCACACACACAAATCTGGGTTGCTGGAGTAAACTTGCGTTAATGGTGGATCAGAGGAATTGTATGGCACCGTTATAACCAGAAGCCATGGGCAAGGGGATAAGGTTACTTTAATGGATTGACCTGAAATCTGGCTTTATAGGAGAAATAAAGTGGAGGTTGATCCATGCCAATTTTGAAGTAGGAAAACTGAGAGTGAAGCCTTTTTATGATAGTGTAAAATGTGAAGAGCACTTTCTAGCAGTTTGACAAGTATTCGTAGCTTCTTCCCAACTTTTCTGGAATTAAATTTTATTAGCTGATTCTGCACTTGTACTTTTGGGGAAAAAATGTTATCTTATCTTCAATTACATAAATGTTCTTCTACATGCTTTGCCCTACTAGTAGTAGTACAGTAATATATTTTTGGTTTTCATTAAAACTGTGATAAGGGGGAAATTTTAATGCCGCTCGTGAGGTATCTCCATGCCCGTACTCACTACCACGCTGTAGAATGGCTGAGGGGAAGCAGATACGGAATGTGTGTGAGTGTGATTGATTACCAGGAAGATCAATGTGGCATTTTGGCAGTTTTCAGAAAGTAGCCACCTTAGTCTCTTGCAGCATAAAAAGGAGGGAAGGAGGGAAGGAAGGAGGGAGGGAGGGAGGGAGGGAGGGAGGGAGGGAGGGAGGGAAAAAAAGCAATGTGGCAGCTCCCATAAGGCTAACTGGTTTTTATTTTAGCATGAGCTTCAGTGGATATAAACCCACTTCTGCAGATGCAGTACCTAACAACAACAACAACGATGATGATAGTGATGGTGATGGTGATAATTATTTCTTGCCTGCCTCTCCCCAAGGCTTAAGGTGGGGTACAACATAAATTAAAGAACAACTAAGAACAGTTAAAACAATTTAAAATAGACCAATTTAAAAATCATAGTTAAAAATCAACTAGGTAGGCCTGCCAGAAGAGATAGGTCTTTAGCACTTTTTAAAATTTAGATAGCATGTTTAGGTGTCGATCCGGCCGTTCATTTCACAGTCTAGGGTGGCTGACACAAAGGTAACCATTGCCAGTCTAATCCTGGCTGATTTAAGTAAACGGCCCCCCAGAGATCTGAGCGTGTGGGATCTGATTGTGTGGCAGGAGACAATCCTGCAGGTAACTTGAACCCAAACCATTAGGGCTTTAAAGGTAATAACCAAGACTTTGTTCTTTGCCCAGAAATAATTGGCAGCCAATGGAGTCGTTTTAATATCAGAGTGATATGCTCAATCCTTGGTGTATCTGTGACCATTCTGGCTGCCATATTTTGGATCAGTTGGAGTTTCCAAATTTGGTACAAAGGAAGCCCAATGTACAGTGCATTGCAGAAATCCAATCTTGAGGATACCAGTAGATGCGCTGCCATCTTTAGCCTTTCAGTTCAAGGAAGGGTCACAGTTGGCATATCAACCAAAGTTGATAATAAGAACTCCTGACTGTTTCAACTGTCTGAGCTGACACGTGGAGGGACAGATCCAGGAGCACTCCCAAGCTGCAAACACAATCTTTCAAGGAGCACGTGACTGCATCCAGACGGAAGGCAACTGTCTGGTCGATCACCTTGCCCAAGAAAAGGAAGTTTAGATACTGGTGTATAATTATTAAAGTCCAGGGGATCCAGGGAGGGCTTTTTCAAAAGTGGTCTAAGCACTGCCTCTTTTAAATAGGGTGGAAAGTTCCCTTTTCTGAAAAATGCATTAATAGCATCTTCTATTTGAAGTCTAATTGTACTCCTCCCTGGACGACCAGCCAAGATGGACAGGGATTGAGAAAACGAGTTGTCCTCTTTACCTGCCCCAGAAGCTTGTCTATGTCAGCAATACTCACCAACTGAAACTCAACCAGTATAATCGCATTCACAGAGTTGCTGGACACCTCATTATTGACTTCTGCTCCAAAAACAACATCTGGGTTGGCTCCGGTGCTAGAGATTTTATCTGTGAAATGGCCCTTAAAGGCACCACAGCAAGGTACTGAAGGCTCTAAGACTGGGTTCAGGGGGAGGGTGCCTGGGTTGGACCTCTCACCACCCTGAATAGGCCAGCTGGATTTGAATCCACAGATGTAATAGGTGCAGAGAAGAAAGGTTTCTTCACTGCACGTATTAGCACCCTATAGGAGCAAATACATTCTTGCCACATAGAAGTTGAGTTTTCCACCATCTGCACTCTAGTTGTCATCCTTCCTGCTTGAGCTTCCTGAAGGTCTCTGTATACCAAGGAGTCTGTTTACTAACAGGTCAGAGAAGCTGCTTGGGGGTGATCATGTCAATAATCCTTGTTAGACTTTGATTCAACTTATTAATCAGAGGTTCAACAGGATCATCAGTGTTACCAGCCCTAAAACTCTCTAAGGCTTCCTGGGATCTCAAAGGATCCACTAGCCTTTGAGGGCTGTTGGATTTTAACAGGTCCTACAGAGGGAGGCTGTACCTGTGGTACTATCCCTGACCAGAAAATAATCTATCCATAAAAGCTTGGAGGTATTAATCACCCCTCCCACAAATCCATAGGTTCCCAGTTGAAAAGCATCCAGGATGTGACCTGCTGAACTGTGTAGGTCCTGAAACCAATGAGGGTAAGCCCATGTGAGTCATGGACACTGTGGACTCCTGAGCTGCCCCTGACAAACTGGCTTCCAATGGCATGTTAAAGTTGCCCAGAAACAGTAGTCTGGGAGACTCCAACAACAGTCCTGAGCCAGTTCCATGAGCTCAGACACAGAGTCTTTTAGGCAGTGGGGTGGATGGTACACTAACAGAATCCCCGGTCAATCCTTAGTTTTCAGACCCAAGTATCCACACTCAGTGTGGCTTAGGCCCTTAATAGGTATTCTGGTCAGATAAAGGTGATCTTTATAACCACATTGCCCACATTCCCTTGCCAGCTTGCTAACACAGTTCTTACCTGGGAGAGCCTGAGCCCATTTTGGACCACTATCATCCCCCAGCCAAGTTTTTGTGAAGCATGCCAAATCAACATCCTCATCTTTGAGGAGATCATAAATTATATATGTTTCGTTTTTAACCAACCTGGAATTATATAAGAGTATGGTGAGGTTTTGTGGGTGGCCTGGCTCACTTTGCAAGTTCCCAAGGCTGGCAGGGTGACTGGAAGACAGGACAAGTGTTAAACATCTCTCTCTCCTTCCTGTATAATTGCTCATGGCCCTGCTATCATCGTACTCGCCCCTGCCCTGTATAACTCATATTGCCATCCCAGTTTCCCTATTTAAGCCTCAGGTTATAAAGTATATTTATACAGTTGTGGGAGCGGAATAGAATATAATAGGATTGAGAAAGATGCAAATCATGTCCTTTACCCTAAATTTTTAAAGGGCTGGGCAAGGTGATAAAGTCTTTCAGATCTTTACAGACATCAGTTAGTGATGATGTGTGAAAGCAATAAATCTGCTTAACAAAAGTCAATTTCTCTGGGTTTAAAACTCTATCTGAGAAGATTCCTTTTGTTATACCTACAATAGTGAGAACTCTTGTATTAATATATGTAATGTGCTATGAAGCCATTGTTTTTTTCCATACTCTGCTAATTTGTGAATATAATGCATTTCAGCTGTTTCTCTTTCTAATCTTTTCCTTGTTCAAATAGTGCGACTTATAAATCCCTTACTGTATGTCCAGGAAGACGACTTACACTGCTGGACTGCATCTGAAGAAGTGGCTTTGTATCCACACAAACCCGGGAGCTCTGAAGGTTGTCCTTTGTTCCCACTCTGAGAGGTTCATTTCCTAGTCCCTTCCACCTGATCACATGTAAAGATGAGTTGCTACCTGAGTTTTCTTCCCCTTCCTTTCCCCCCCCTTGTGCATGTACCTGACTGCAGACCTTTTTTAGATTGTAAATTGCCTTCTCTGCAGTGGTGGAAATCTGGCCTTTGAATGCAGTCATTAAGTAAAATATATATTAACTACGTAGGGAAAGACTTGATTGCTTTAAATCTTAAGAACAGAGGTGGGTGAGACTGATGAAGCTGGAGGCCACTTTGCATACTGTGGAAGTGCTCAAGTGTTTTTTTTTTCCTTAGTTTTATTTTTAGTGGACTATTTTACTTGTAATACAGAATGTCACTCAGTTTCATTCACTGTCATTGAAGTTTCCCAAAACAATAACACATCTGGAACAATGAAAACTTTGGCCTAGAGATGCTACCTGATGATGGGCACTCCCCCAAAGCTGTTGCCGCCTTTGAGTGTTCCTTGCCTAAGAAAACCCCATGAAATTCCTGGAGTGGTCATAAATTGACAGGCGACTTGCCGACACATACGCACAAAGAGAAAGGGTATTTACATTCAAATAGTCTCTGAAGAATGTCATTTTTGCTTAGAGGTCAGTGCCTGATGCCTTCCCTTTCTCTGCCATTCTTTTTCCCAAAAGCAGTGCTGAAAGAAGACTCCCTTGAACCCCCTAAGATACAATCTGAGGAACTGTCCTGGACTCCATTTAACAAGTGCTGTAACATTTTAAGTATCTCCCGGCCACTATCTCCAAAGGGAAAGCTCTTGTCATCCCCTGCATTTTCCCATTGTACACATCATTTCCTGGTGAATTCAGGATTTATTCCCCAGCTAAACCCTTCTTGACAGGTTTGTTATCTGCTCACCCGGTTGGTGAGCCCCAGAGAGTCAAGGCCTAGCTGTTAAAGAGAGGCAAGGAGGAGGGAGGCAAGAAAAAGGACTGGGAAGTAGGGCGAGTAAATGTCAAGTGAACTGCCAAAGATGGATATTATAGCTGCTGGGGACCTTGGAGAGTATCATGAATCTTTTGTGTCTATTTTACAGTCTGTGCTTCATGTAAGATGGCAAGACTGAGCAGCGAATTGATTTACTCCTGGGCATATACGGATTGCAGGAGGACAGAAAAAATATTCACTATTTTAAAAGGAAGATTACAAAAGGAAAAGAAAGAAAAGAAAAGAAAAGCCCCTTAAATTATTTTGCTTTGTTTTCCAGCTACTTTTTAACCTAATTTTCAAATTAAAAGATTTGATCATACAAAAAAATCAGGCCAGAAACTAAGATTTCCAAATGCCATCATTTTGGCTCCAAAAGTTGATGTATTTAAAAGCTATTTACCGTAAGGAGAAGGGATTTGTGTGGGGAAATATGGGTGCAGCATATGAGCATCTGCACATTTGTGTGTGTGTCTGAGTGTATGTGTGTGTGAAGTATGCAATGTGTAGGATGTGTACGAAGGAAGAGGAGAAGGAGGACCCAAGCACTATTTTGCTTAGATCCTCTCCCTGGCTGCCATGTTTTATTCCATAAAGCTGGAATAAGAGAATTGTAGTATTTAGACTTCAAAGGGACCACAAGGCCCTGTCATGCCAGGATACACAACTATAGAACCACTCTTTACAGTAAAGACATTTTTCCTAAATTTTAGATGGAATCTCTTTTCTTGTTATTTGAATCCATTGGGTTTTGTTCTAGGTCCTTATTATACCATGTTGTTATTCCAAGTTATTCCGTTCAAAAATTGCTTCAATAGCTGCAACAATAGCTGATTGTTGACACTGGCCATTTCTGCACGAGGCTGTTATAGAGCGATGATTCCACTTTCAACATCCTCTGGAATCCTGGGGTTTGCAGTTTCGGGAGGGGCCACCTGGCAACAGCCTCGTGCGGAAATGGCCACTGTGTATCACACCCTTGCCACATTTGTGCCATAACAGCGTGATTTGCACAGTTTTTGGTCTGCTCTGATGCCATTATCACCACCCCATTTGCCCTGCCTTATGCTTTGGGATTGGTTTGCCAATCATATTTTTTTGAAAAATAGCTGTAATAACACTATTATGGCATGACATCATTACACCCAGATCTTACAAGGTCAGAGGTGACACAGGAAGAGAAATTGGAATACACCATTCCCTGCCATTTTTGATATCTTTCTTCTGCAAAATACAAAAATACATATCATGCTAGTCAGTTGTTTCAAGTTCTCCTGTTCAAAAAACCACTTCATTTGTACTTATTAAGCTGTAATAATGCTATTATGGCACGGTGTCACATGTTACACTATTACATTAAGAATAATTAAAAATATTTTTTAAAAAGTAACACATTGGTGGTAACACTGTTGTGTGATACCAAAGAAAAGGAATAGAGAACCCTTTGGAAAACACCCCCGTGCGGTAAAGGCATCAGAACAGTGGCTTTGAATGGCTAACAGCTCAGGATTGCAGTGTTACTGCACAATAAAACTAAGGGGTTTCAAGAGTGTAGACAACAGAAAACACAGCTATCCTTTTGGGAAGGCTTGTCCTCTCTGCCCAAGCACTGGGTGTCATCTGTGCTTTTTCTGTCGAAGATGTCCTTGGGAATTGCCAAGGGAGGGTTAACCAGACCCCAGCTGGCCCCTCCCTAAACTGCAAACCCCAGGATTCCATAGCACGTTGAAAGTGGAATAATAGCAGTATAACAGCCCAGTGCGGAAGTAGGCCAAGTTTCTCACCTACTTTCTCTGGGCCTTCACTGAAGAGAACAACAGGGCCCTGGTGAGCACACATGCCAGCCTGCCTCTGGTCACACAAACCATCAGCCTTACCGCAAAAGATACAATCTCACGAAAACACAATAGAACAGCAAAGCCTTAAGAAGCACAGGAGCAAGTAAGCCTCCTCCCAGTTCACAGAAACACACAAGCAAGCAGCCTTAACCCAAGCAACTCTCTGGGACCGGGGAGGTTTATCCCAACAGGCACAAACCAACCCTACGCTTTCACACAACAAGGCTGCTGACCTTGCTGCCTGTTAGCCGAGTTCCTGTTCGTCAAGCTCCTCTTGGTTTCATTGTTCACAAGAGGCTGTTTTGCCATCATTTTGCCCAAAGCTGAGAACTAAAAACAGGTGAAAGGAAAAACTACACATTAAGATGCTAAAATGATATTTATGGTTTATTTGTCTTGTATAGAAAGCTTTAAGGCTTCAGAATATTTGTTTGTCTCTTTCCATTCAGGAGCTATGGGGAAAAAGTAGCTTTGTCACGATGGATTAGAGCTTGCATTTTCTTCTATTAGTTGTACCACTTTCCTGTTCTTATAGCAGTGACTTCCCCTTCCGTTAGGAGTGCAAATGCTTTAGCTCTTTTTAACGTGTTCATTCCAATGATGTAAATTATCAAGCAGCAGTATGGTCTGTGGTCCTTATTTATTTTAAGTTAGTTATAGCCTGCCCTGTATCTAAAGAGTTCAAGACAGCATACAATAAAATCAATGAACAAATTAAACCAATAAAAATAATTTAAACAGGCTGAAAGCATATTAAAAGCATCTTACAAGAAATTTAAACCATTTTGAACTAATTAAAACACTTTAAGAAAATTTAAAATCATGCACAGGTGTAGATCTGGATAATACAATGAGATACCCAAAGGTTTTATTAAAAGCCTGGCTTTTGCTTGGCATTGAAATGACACCACTATTGGCATCAACCAGGCCCCTCATGGGTATTCCATGCTGCCCTCTTTCACATCTTCCCATAGTGTATTGTCCACAATATTCTGTTGGGATACAGAGGAAAACGCTCCAACAGACTTCAGTTCTCAGGTGCTCTGTCAAGTGTTGAAGTTCCAAGAAATTTAGATCCTTGAATATCATCAGCAGTACCTGGAATTCAAATTGGAAACATTTTGACAACCAGTGTAAGTCCTGTAAGACTACTGTTTTACAGTTTCTGTGAAATGCTTTGGTCAACAAGGATGCTGCAGCATTGTGCACTAGCTACAGCTTCAGAGTTGTTTCTAAGGCTGTAGAGCATGTTGCCTGCACATGAACTGCTGTGGATGGAGTATCCCTGGCCAAGAAAGGCCAGAGGTGGACCACGTGAACCTGCAGCTTCCACCTGGACCTCCAATGACAGAGATGGATCCATGAGTACTTCCAAACTGCTTTTTCTATGGGAGAGCAATCCTATTCATGGCAGGTAACTTACCCCATTCCCAGACCCAAGAACCACCAGTCCAGAGTGCTTCCTTCTTATTCAGCTTCAGCTTATTCGTCCTTATCCAGCCCATTATAATAGCAGGCACTATTCCAGCACCTGCTCAACCTGAACTCATTCCAACAACAAAACAAGATAAAGCTGATTGCAATCTGCAGTGTGATGCACCTAATGACCTCCCCCACGGGTTTCCTATAGATAAAAGCATGGTGGACAGAATGGAGTGCTGTGAAACACCGTCGCTTAGGAGTCATAGGGCTGAACAGAAATCCCCAAATACCACTCTCTGGAACTGCCTCCATAAATGGGAGCAGAACCACTGTAACGTGGTGCCCCATCCCACAAAGTTGGTAGGATACCACAGTCAATGGCTGTCCAAAGCTGCCGAGAGATCCAGGAAGCTCAACAGGGTAGAACCCTCTGCTTCTTTCAGCTAGAATAGGTTGTCAATCAAAACAGCAAAGGTTATTTTGTGCAAATCCTGGCTTGGCAGCAGTTTGAAACGGATACAAATAATCTGTTTTCTCTGGGAATATCTGAAGTTGCTCAGTCACCACTTCCTGTATAAGGTTTCTGTAAATTTTTTTATAGATTTTTTTCCCTGTCATGTGTTAGTTATTTCCATGAAATTCTTTTGCATCATTGGCCAGTAGGTCATGCTCCTCCAAGTTGTTTTTAATTTTTCTGGTGGGTGGATAAAGTGCTGGTGGGTTGTTTTGCTGCTTGGTACATCTGAATCTTTTTTTGCTGTGGAGCGTGGTGTATTACACTGAGCAGGCATTTCTTCCCACACGGAGTAGAAGATCTAATTGATTTGAATAGGCCCTGCCACTTGGTGAGTGGAAAGAGCTAACTTGGACTTCTCCCACTGCTGAATGTAACCTTCATTCCATCCTGAAAAAGAAGCATCACTATAAGTTCCAATCTCAAGTTTCAGATTGTCCTAAGATTGGTATAAAGGAGCTGACAACACTTCAGTGTGTGCCACGCATCTGGATGGAACTGTACTTCGTCTAAAAACACTGCAGCAGTAACAAGCACGGGATCAAGTCATAGTGCTATATTTTTGGGTACAAAATATTGGATATAGTCTTTGAAGTTGAACATTTAAGGGTAGTAAATCTTGCATTCATATGGAAACATGTCTTGAACAATGTCGTAATTACCTGTCACTTTCGTGTATATTCAGATAGCCCTCTTTCAAGGCAGGGACGGGCCACTGTGACAGGTCTGGAAGCCAATTATCTGCACCAGGATTGAACTGATATTTTTTGATGTTGAACCATGCAGGAGACCCTGCAACCAATTTAAAATTGCAACTGCTGCTCCTGAAGGCTTGTAGAGGAGATGATTTACCAGTGAGCTTCATGGAGCAAGGGCCACACATCATGGCACCCCTGCGATCCCAGGACAGCACTTTGTCTATCCCTGTCCTAAGGATGTGTTCTCCACAGTGTCATTGGTGTCCACGTGGTTAAGGAGAAAGGGGTATTGCTCTCCACTGTTGATGAGCTTCAGCTGATTGTCAGGTTTTAATTACCTGAATGGTGTGCAAGCATAAGAAAGTGGGATATATATTTTTCTACATATCAGAATAAATAAATTTTACATCCCTCCCACAGAAATTTCACCAAAGATTTTCTCCATTGATTTTTCTTAAAAGCAGTTTCTTTTCTATCAAATTGAATTAGAATTGTTGGAAAACAAAATGTGAGAGGAATGTGGTACAGTACTAAGGTTATTACTTAATTGACAGCGTAAAGTCTAACTTTTCCTGTCAGTTGAAATTTCATGCCAGGCACCAGCTTTGCACTGCCACTGACTGAAGAGGACAGAAGAATCTTTACGCTAAATGTGTATTGACATTGACTGCCACCCATCAAGCTGACCTACTGATTCCCTCGCTGCACCTTGAAAATAATACAGATGTTATTGCATAAGGCACTACCAGAAGAATACTGTGTGTCATAGCAAAATTCATGTCTGTCAGCACCATGGATGTGAACATGACATCCATTTAAGTGGTTTCCTTGAAGAGCGGTGTTGTGAAGTTGAAGGGGGTAGGGGCACAGTTTGTGCGCAATTGTCTTGTCATTTCTGCTCATCAAGTTACAGTTTAACTGAGCTTGATAGCATCTCTGTGTCTTTCTTTTTTGCTTTTAATGGTTTCCCATTCCATTAGATTTATGATTACAAGAACCCCAAAAGAAGTTCCTTCTCTTGTTTTGTTTATATTTTTTTTTATTTCCATTTAGGCAGAGAAAGAAGGAGGGAATTATCCTGTATAAACTGTCAGGATGAGGGATAAGAAATGGTGGAATAATCCAATACGTCTTTTACAAAAATTTCCAGTATGTCTCTTACAAATACGTCTCTTACAAAGATTTGAGGCACCACATGGATGTGTTTCTTGCCACTGTTAAAAAATTGATAATAAATTGGTACATAAAAGGAATACAGATTCACAGCTTGGGGGTAGTGTTAAATCTGGTTCTAATTTGAGGCGCTTCAGTATTACCCTTTTTTTTTTTACTTTTTTTATGTTACTTTTTACTAGAGTATATTAGGTACTGGCTGACTGTGGCTGAAATCGTACCTTTTGCTCATGCAGTGTGGCTGGATGGTCCCTTCCTTTCTCTGAGGAAGGCAGAGTGGGCCCATGTGGCAGTTTAGTCCCATGGCAGTTCTACAACCAGAAGAATCGAATGAACGCTGCTCGCCCTGTTCTGCAATGTATACAAGTGTACTTTCTGGAAATCTGGGACAGCAATGTCTGTTTTCTCCTCCCAACTTTGGAACTTAGGCAGCTGCTGCCAGGGAGCCCCCGCCCAGCCCACCCCATCCACTAAATGGCTATGGAGTTGCACTCTGGTGATAAGAAACTCAAGGGGTGTTGTATGAGGAATACCTCTTCCTGCAATTCAATATGTCCTTCTGCAATATCCCAAAAATTACGTAAGTGTATGGCACCAACAGTTTTGTCCTCTTAGCTTTAGTTCTGTATTCCTGCATGGCAGGGGGTTGGACTTGATGGCCCTTGTGGTCTCGTCCAACTCTGTGATTCTGTGAGTCACTTCTACACTTACAACGTGCAGTTTGCATTACTGCTTCGTATTATACAATAGGTTTTCCTTGAAAAATGCTCAGAAACAATAGGAAGTTCAGAAAATGAAAGCACAATAATTGTTTAGGAAAAAAACAAGTAGTCATAAAATAGGGCCCAGATGGATCAGATCAAAGATCCATTGAGCCCTATTCCCAAGGTTTTCTAGAGTGGCCTCTGACAACCCACAAGCAGGATGCGAGGGCAATAGTCAGTTGTTTCCCAGGAACTGCCCTTAAGAGGTACTGCTTCTGATCTTGGAAGAAATATACAACAGTCATGATGGGAAGCCATTGATAGACTTATCTTGTGTAAATTTGTCTAATGCCCTTTTAAAGCTGTCTAATTTAGTGGTCTTCTCATCTGGTGGTGGCTAATTCCACGCCCCTTATGGCTCTCTATTTTATAACTATATTGTGAACCTACTATAAAAAGCTTTGCTGTCCCAGGGCGTTTCCAGGCAGAAGGCAAGCTGCTGGTTTTGAACTTTAAAGTCTAAAATCTGAAGCCTGATCTGTGTAGAATGTCAAGAGTCCAGGGATGTGGACTGGAACAGCGGAGTGTGTTCTTTCATCTCTTCTGAAGAGGCAAACTGTGACCCAGAGGAGCACATCTGGAAACCATTATATTTTGAACTACATGTTGTGCTGAGCTAAGAAAAAGCCTAGTTCTTGCACCCGCACTTAAGGCTTCAAAACTGGTGCATAAGGTGAGGAAATTTATCAAACAGGTAGGAGAAATTCTACATATGTAGGCAGAGGATTGCCTGACCATATTCCAGAAGCATCATTGGAAATGTGTAGATCCCATCTTCGTCCTCTGCCTTCGGTTTCTCTAGAACAATATTATATTATGGTGCAATGCAGTAGTACTTAACCTTTTCTTTATCACAGACCCCGTTTAAATATCTTTTGTTGCCACAGACCACCAAGACGTAAGATTTAATATCCTAAGGTACACTAAACATTTATTTATAGTTGCTCACCAGTGGTCTTCCTATTTGGAGAGAAGGGAGAAATAAGCAAGTGTAAACGCTCCTGTTGTGAAGACAACTCCTGGCTGTGTCTGTAGTCATAAGAAATATCACATGCTTTCTCTCAGCCACTCAGGGTCATTCACTCACATGTTCTCACCGCTGAGTACATTTTTTTGTGCTGAATTCATTTTGTTTTTGCTATCAGTTATTTTCATGACTTTTGAATGGTTTCATTGTAATGAAATTTTGTGCAAATGATATCTGCCACCAGCAGAAGAGTCCTGTTCTTTGAGACCAGTGTATGACTGTCTTTCTTTCTTTCTTTCTTTCTTTCTTTCTTTCTTTCTTTCTTTCTTTCTTTCTTTCTTTCTTTCTTTCTTTCTTTCCTTCTTTCTTTCTTTCCTTCTTTCTTTCTTTCTTTCTTTCTTTCCTTCCTTCCTTCCGTCCGTCCGTCCGTCCGTCCGTCCGTCCTTCCTTCCTTCCTTCCTTCCTTCCTTCCTTCCTTCCTTCCTTCCTTCCTTCCTTCCTTCTTTTTTAACTGTAAAAGCTTGTAACATTTCTTCAAGCCTTTGCAGATCCCCTATAAGGACATCACACACACACCCCGCAGGGACCACAGGTTAGGAACTGCTGGTGTAATCTTATTCCACACAATGCATTAAAGTGAACATGATGGCTTTCCAGATCACCACAAAGACAGGGAAAAAAACCCACTGATGCTCCTGTATCTTGTCATACAAAAATATGCAAAATTTTCCCCAAAACCTCAAATGAACTCCCCCACCTCTCTCACCCCATACTTCCCAATCTTTATAGGCAAAGCTCCAAACCAGCACTTCAGCTCCACTCAAATTGCATTGATGTGGGCTTTTTTCCTTAAGAAATGCCAGCAACAGACCAGCTAGTAGTTTAGAATGAGTTTTCACAATATTTTCACCCTATGGTTATAAGTGGGCAAATGACAGCTTTTGAAATTAAACAAAATGCTTATTTACACAGCAGAATATCGTTAACTCCAAAAAGCACTTTATTTTTTTTTTAAATCTTATATGCCTAAATAATGTCCCCCCCCTTTGGCTTCCAAAGTATTTTTCTTCCATTAGTCAGCTCTCACATTTTCCCTAATAATTTTGTCCTTCAGCTTCTGAGAGAGTCTTCATTGCATCCTTTAAAGAAAGGGTGGGCAACAGCGAAAGGACGGAGATCACCTTAGCCCCCCAGATGACTTTGGAAGGACGTGTCCACCTGCCACACCCACTCCCAAAGAAAAGCCCTTTTGCCCCCAAATGCCTTCTAGAGGACAAGGGGGTGCATTTTCACCTCACCAACTCCCCCTTGCCCTTCTTTTTATTTATATGTACATGATTAGTAGGACCCTTGGCTCTCTCAGAGCAACCTGTTTTTTTTCAACATTTCTTTGTAATTTCATAGTAGTAATTTGGGAGTCTGTCTTTCATGGGTTCATTGGCAACTTGATCAAACCAGCAGCCTATACCTATGCAGGTATGGAATTATAAATAGCAACAAGAAAGGGAGTGCCCTAAGTTTCTATAAGGTACTCCAATCCACATTTTCATAAACTTAAGATAGGGCATCAGCATTTTAGAAGGTATGACAGCAAACAACAAAGACTGAAGAGCTAGATACCATAAAGGACTATGGAATTCACTGGTTTCGTGGGATTCAGTTACATGCAGCGGGCCTCCACCATAGAAGAGATTCCAGCAAGATAATAATGACTTTTAAGAATGGCTTGCTGAACACCTAAGACCTCAAAGCTAGTTTTCAAAGCTAGTCTGTAGGTTTTGGCTTAAACCTAGTTGATAGTTCCAACTAGTGTAACCACAGTTAATTAATGGAACTGACATAAAATTTTCCTTATCAGGTTCTCATTGATGATTCGCTGTATGCTAGTGGAGACTAACAACTGGATTTAGGACTTCAATTTTTAGTCAATAAAAGACCCATGTAATCCAAAATGTACTCAACAAAATTCATATAAGCCCTTTAAATGTTACAGAGATTTGGGGCTTTAGTGGCCTTTGTTTACTTGGTTAAATAAACCAAGTAAAGAAAACTTGCTTCTCTCCCTAAACTACAAACCCCAGGGTTCCATAGGATGTTGAAAGTAGAATCATAGCACTATCACAGTCTTGTGCGGAAATGGCCTATAATCAGTATAGTGTATTACTATATTATTGAGATTACTGTGGTGAATCAGAACTAAGACTTTATCTTTAGGAACACATATGTACAACAACTCGCCTTTTGTTTTTGTTGCATTTTATGCATACTTTTTTAGATAGATATCTTGATCTTGTATGCTGGAAGAGAAAAGGAAGGTTGCTCTTCCATTGTCTTCCTTTCAGCCCATTTTTGAAACGAACTACAAATACTCACACATCAGCTCAAAAGGGGTGAACCCAGTGAGCTTTCACTTATCCAGGATGGGATATTCTTGATTGATTTCTTGCAAATTCTGCAATGTAAGGTCCCAGTGATGCTCTGGCACCCACATTTAACACTTGGCTTAACAGAGTAACCATCTTCCACTAAAGCAGGACTCTTAATTTCTCTCTAATTTGCAAGATCTTCTTCATGGACTCTTTTTGCATCCCAGTAGCAGAGGATAACTAGGCAAGTCATCACTTCTAAACTGACAAGGTAGGTGGCACGACCATGTAATAGGGAAGAGCATCAGTGGAAGGTTATGAACCTGAGTTTCCTGATTCTTTTAATATCCAGTTGAGCAGAATATTTTGTTTAATGAGAGACAGTAATTTCCCTACTACAGTTCCTGAGTCCTAGCTGCAATGGTGCAGTTCAACACGTATTCAAGAGAGAATGCCAAATTCTGTCAGTAGATATTCTCTTTGGAAATATGTCATTGTGGCTACAGATCCAGCCTGAGCCTTTAGCACTGCTGTCTTTGGGGAAGGGGTGTTGTAATCTCCAAGTTCAAGCTTCCCTTTTTAAACCATTCACCATTGGCGTCTTGGGTAGCCAAGGGTGCGACTTGCACAGAAGGCAATGATGACCAACAGTACAGTCTACCTCAGAAAGAAAGGGCAACAAGCTGTTTGTCTGATGATTACAAAATACCCATAAAGTCAATTTGATTATTTGTTTGTTTTTGATACAATGCTGTTTCATGGCAAGTGCAAACCCACACACAGACTCTTTCTGGTAGATAGCGCCACAAGTGCTCAGTGCCGACTCACTGTGCTGTCGTGATCCAAATAAGCTCTTTCAGTTTGAGCCAGTTCCACATGTTCCAATGCTATCATTGCTAAATTTAAAACAATGCTCTCCTGCATTTTTTCTCACTTTGCTTCCCCATATTTCTTCTAATAATAATCTGGAAACGTATTCAGGTATGCCAATATGGTTTCCTTAACTTTGTATAATGCAAGGCATTATACTGTGTTCAAGTGTATTTTTATTTATGGTTTACATATTACAGAGGGTGGGTCCTTGGAAAATGATGGTCACAGTGCTGCTCAAAATTTGGAGTACAGCCAGCCCTGCACTTTCACAGAGATTAGGGGTTCGAGTGCAAAAGTGGAAAAACCATGAATAAGAATTAAAATCATGAATGCTTTTTTTTTTAACCTGAGAGCATTTCTTTAGGAATGTCTAGGTCTTCCAGTGTGATTCTGTGGTCAACTTCCAGTAGTAGTGAACTATAGAATTGCACTGGAAGACCTAGAGTTTCCTAGAGAGATGAGGCAAATACAGTAGGAATTTTTCTCAATAAATAAATTAAATTAATTAATACAATAACCTGTGAATAATCAAATTCACAAATGCTGAACCCACAGAAATGGGGGGCCAACTGTATATAACAGTGTGTCACATAGTGCTCCTGTCTCTTAACGCTAACATAGCAATTAGTCTTCTGCCATCCATTTTATGTCATTTGCTACCTGTTGGAAACTTGTAAAGTGGAATGGTAGCTTCAGTTACATGATGGCTTTCATTCACACAAACTCTGTGTATTTCTGTGAACAACAAAGTTGGGACTTAGATCTGCCACCATTCCACTAATAGCTATCCAGTTCCATGCTAGTAGTGAATATGGACCAAACCATCCCATAAAGTTCAATGCCGTATTGAATTCATCACACCACACATCTCTTAGGCCATTTCCGCACTAGCCTGTAATAGCGCTGTGATTCCGCTTATTCTCAACCCCAGGATTCCATAGGATGTTGAAAGCGGAATCATAGTGCTATAATAGGCTAGTGTGGAAATGGTCTTCATGGTGCAGCCCATAAAATCTAGTGTTTCCTGGGATTTTGGTGTATGAATGACCATGGAAAACCATTCACACATTTTAAACAAAAAGATTTATTTTGTTTTTAAGCAAATGTGAGAAATCCACATTTTTATATTTATAACTAGATACGTATAGATTTGAATGCATACACCCTTTAGAGGTTTTAAACCAGTTCATTGACAACCTATTATACCTCGTATATCTAATGTTTATTTTAAACATCTTCGCTATTCTCACATTTCCTTCTTGTATGGCTTCTTGCCACCACCCCCTTTTTTTTAATCTCAGGCTTCATGCAGACTCTGCAGTATATTCTAGTCTGAAACCTAAGAATTCAGAATACAAATAGACCTTCTTATAATGCCTCTTGTCTTCTCTGCCCACATGATACACTGAATGTGTCTAAAGTGTGATATTTAATTGCATTTTCTTAATCTTTACCACTGTATTGCTAAGCTTTCTAATACCTTTAAAATACTGCATCTCAGGCTTATCCTAATTAAAGAATCTCAATTTAATCCATATTGCATGACAATTCAATTTGTTGATTGCTTTTTCTCTTCTCTTTCCACCCAACCCCCCCCTTCTGACTTACCCCCCTTTCATGAAATTCCCGTCAAATGTATTAATTCAACATGATGAATCCTGTATTCAACCCACTGGAGTGAATAATTAAAATTAGCTGATAAAACTTTCAGCAGAATTACTTTATGAAATTGCTGAACAGATGTGTCATTTTAATGAAAATCCACAGACAAGCTCCTTCCCCCCTCGGCAGGATAAAAATATTATCCCCACGGCACATACTTAATTTGGTGGTAAATACACTCCGAGCGATTGCTGGAAGGGAAGAAAAAGCAACTTGTCACACTTAGTAACTTGATTTTTCCCCAGCATGCCGTAACAGCTATCTACAGTAATTCATAGCGCTCCATTGTTGCTGCAAGTCCCAAAGAGAACTTATTAAAATGCAATAATCTCCTATTTAAACAGAAACAATAACCATTAAATTTCCTGTGGATCCAAAATTGAGCACAAGCCCCATCTGGTAAGAGTGATTAGAGGACTGATGAGGGAATTTAATTTGCAACATTCAAAGACTAAATCGGAGCTGATCGGGTCGCCTGGGACTTGGGGAGCTGCGTGCTGTCGTCTTACAAAATCTCGATCTAAACTGAAAATGGGATGCAGGAGTGAAAATGTTACCCAGGGGCTGAGAATGACAGAACTGTATTTCATTATGTGCTTCCAACAGACTCAGTGAGCTGTGAGAAATTTGGGGTGGGCTGTTTGGGCTTTTGCTTTGTTTTCCCCCTCTTGTCAAGTCTTGCTTCTACAGCGAAGGATGTAATGATATAATTTCCTTTGCTGCCAAATGAGATATGTTTACTGCTGGTTAATCATCAGAAATGCCCCTTACCAGTAGTAACTTGATGTTAAGTTACTGCTGAAAAGTACAGCAGTGTGTTTCCAAACATCCCAAAGATAAAAGAAGAGCATGGCTAGAGTTCACACTTACTGCAGTTTTTCCTAGACCTGCTAGACCTTCCTTTTAAACTGTATCCTCTACTTCTTTCCTTAATGCAAAGGAAAGTTGTTGGCTCATATTTACATGTAGATTGGAAGTGATAGATTCAAAACATTACACTCTACAATTGCTGGACTGCTGCTCCCATCATCCCTGACATTGGTCATGCTTTCTACATGTGGCTGGGCTGCAAATTCCACTATTCCTGTCCATAGGCCATATTTAATGAGACTGATGGGAATGGTAAAATCAAATGACACATGGAGAGTTCTCCATCCCTACTTCAAATGAAGAAACTAAATTTTCCATGCAGAGAACATCTAGCCTCTCTGAACATGGAGAAAAGAAACAGATAAAAATCATATTGGTTCTCGATATGGAGGCACAAGAAATAATTTGCACTCATTTCTTATGCCTCTATGTCGAGAACCAATATGATCAAGTCATGGGCCATTTCCGCACTGGACCTTAGAGGCCTCTCCCTAAACTGCAAACCCCAGGATTCCATAGGATGTTGAAAGTGGAACAATAGCACTGTAACAGTCTAGTGCAGAAACAGTCATGGTTCAGGAAATAGTTCCTGCTTGCAAAGACCAATCCCCGTGTAACCAATCTACCAGTAAGAGGCAAGATTCTCTGATCACTGAGAATTAGCATATTATTGGGAAGTGTGGTTTAGTGGTTTGAGCATTGAATTATGACCCTAGAGGCCTGGATGCAATTCCCTACTCAGCCATCAAAGTCCACTGGATGACATTGGATCTCAGCCCCAGAAAACCCCATGATAGGTTCACCTTAAGCTCACCATAAGTCAGAAATGATTTGAAGGCACATAACAACAACAACCTCTTTCTCCCAGGATTCCATAGGATGTTGAAAGTGGAATAATAGCACTTAGCACAATAATACACAATAATAGCATCTTTGCACAATAATAGCACAATGATAGCATCTTTGAATGTGATATTTTCTTTTGTGTATGGAAATATTCTTTTCTGTCAGCCTAGGCCAACTCATTACTTGATGGGCCTCCATCAGATAAGCCGCCTCTTACATGAGCCCTCAGTTGGACATGTATTCATTAAGATTTACGCTCGTCTTTTATTCTAATAATCCTCAACTGCTGAAGAGAAGTACAGTCTGGCCTTCGCCATTGACTAGCAACTAATCAGTCATAAGACATATGAGGAAAGGAGCACACTAGCCCTTGCCCTCTCTTTCATTGGTTTCTTCCAAGAAAAATAACACACCTGAAATCAAAAAAAGCCTCTCCATATGATTCTGATCCCTGGTTTTCCAAGGTTCTGACCCATGTGGAAAGCTTCTACAGAGAGAAGCTTTTCATTTTCATCAGCTTTTGCGTAAGCAAAGCGTTGGTGAAGTGGGCAGTGTCTACTTGCTTCCCTAGTTGTGCATTTTATTTGTACAGTTTGCCGTCCACATTCGCTAGGGGTAATGGCACAGAACCCCTGCAAAAATGGAAAATGTGTGTGTGTGTCTAGGGGAAGGAGGCTGAAGCATGGACGTCCAGGGTCCACACCAGGTCAGGGAAAGGAGAAGGAAAGAGGGTGATTTGGAGTGGTGGCCCTATATTTCCTCTCCATCAGCCATGTCCTTCCTTGGGGGGCATAAGGAGAGAGTCTGTGATGCTGACAAATCAGGCTGCGAGCTGTCCTTAGCCGGCCAGGAGGATGAGGATTTTAAGAGGGCTTCACAGCTTGATTGGAGCCCCCACGAGGGAAGGTTCCCCCAGAAAAGAAGTGTCTGAAGTAGTGAGGGCAGGAGTTGGAGAAACTCACAAATAATCAAACCCGTGAAAGTCAACTCCATATATATGGAGGGCTGATTATAATCCAAAGAAGAATGATAATTAGATAGGGTTTAAGTTTGTTTGTTTGTTTTTTTAATTTGAAAGGACAGTTTATCTGTGTGTAGGAGAGGGAGAAGGAAAGACAGAAGAAGAGATTACTTCTCTTGCAAGCCACTCTGAAATTTGAAAATTCAATTTAAATGAATAAAAATAAATCTGTAGGCCCAATCCTACATAAATGTCTTCCTCCTAGACATTTTGGATTCTCTTGGTATAGAATACACACATATCTTGCCATGTTCTCTTCCTTTTGCTGAAAATGCAGCTTGAACTTTTCAAAAAATTATATACTTTTGTTATATAATTGCCCCCCCTTTTATTCTCTTTGCTGCTTAAAGAAAATGCTCCCAGATAAAAGGACGTGCTACTTTGTTTCAAAGTGTTTCCTTTAAATAAAACTCTTTTATCTTTGAACTTTAAATGCAATTTCAACACCAATTTGCATTCTCATTTCATCTGCAAGCTAAGATGCACCTCTCCCAAAAAAAAAAAAAAAAAAGCCAAGCATATCAGAAACGAGAGGTAGTGGTGGATAAGATGTGTGTCTTAATAAATCCCCACGGTAATCAAAAACGAAAGACAGCAAAATGAAACAACTCATAAAATATTCCACTACATCCTCGGAGAATACTTAATGTACAAAAGGTCAGGCCTTTGTAATGTTAATTTAGGGCATAGGAAACTATCCATCATTTTTAAAGAGCAGGGTTGCCATCCCTGGTGACAAGTTTATGTTTCAGAAGCAACTTCAGTCCCTTCTGCCTAAAGAAAACAGAAACCAACATAACCTATATTTCATGGCTATAAATTTTCCTGGACAACTGCAGTTCACCTGTGCAAAACTGTCACATGCAGACTACCTGATATCAGGTCTGTTCCTTCTTCCATCAGAAGAGGGATTCTTGCATGGTAACAGAAATATTTTTATACCACACACACACACACGTGCTGAGATCACACACATTGTTTCTGCTAAAAAGCTTTGGATTGGGTCTGCAATAAAGCAGTGGAAGATCTTGGAAGCTGTTTGGGGTGTCATTCAAGGCCAGGCGGTTGTTAAGTTATTTGATGAGATGATGAGGAGATGGGCCATTTCCGCACTAGACTGTTATAGCGCTATCATTCGACTTTCAACATCCTATAATAGCACTATAACAGTCTAGTGCAGAAATGGCCATGATGACAAAGGTGATGATTATGATGTGTTTTTTATTCCCAGACAGAGGCACCCATGAGATATGCTGCCTAAGGTGCTAACATAATTGGATCGGTGCTTGGATGCCATGCACTTTAACTGGGGTGGGCGGACATTTGGAGGTCCATCAGGCAAGAGAATGTCTTGAATTAGTGGAAGGTAGAAGATGAGCCCTAAAATTCCTCTTAATCAAGGAGAGATCATAGAAGTATAGAATCATAGAAAGGTAGAGTTGGAAGAGACCACACGGGCCATCCAGTCCAACCCCCTGCTATGCAGGAACACCCTCAAAGCACTCCCTTTGACAGATGGCCATCCAGCCTCTACTTAAAAACCTCCAAGGAAGGAGACTCCACTACACTCCATGGAGGCAGCAGATTCCCCTGCCGGACAGCCCTGACCGTCAGGAAGTTCTTCCTGAGGTTCAAGTGGAATCTCCTTTCCTGCAGCTTGAATCCATTGCTCCTTGTCCTGGTCTCTGGGGCAGCAGAAAACAAGCCCTCTCCTTCCTCTACATGGCATCCCTTCAAATATTTAAACATGGCTATCATGTCCCCTCTTAACCTTCTCTTCTGCAGACTAAACATCCCCAGCTCTCTAAGTCTATCCTCATAGGGCATGTCTTCCACGCCTCTCACCATTTTGGTTGCCCTTCTCTGGACTTGCTCCAGCTTGACCATGTCCTTCTTGAATTGGGGTGCCCAGAACTGGACACAGTATTCAAGATGAGGTCTAACCAAAGCAGAGTAGAGTGGTACCACTACCTCCCTCGATCTAGACACCATATTCCTATTGATGCAACTGAGAATTGCATTGGCTTTCTTGGCTACCACATCACACTGCTGACTCATGTTCAGCTTGTGGTCTATGAAGACTCCTAGATCCCTTTCACACATACTGCTATCCAGCCACGTGTCCCCCATCCTATATTTCTGTATTCCATTTTTTCTACCTAAGTGTAGAACCTTACACTTCTCTCTGTTGAATTTCATTTTGTTAGCCTTGGCCCAGCTCTCCAATCTATCCAGGTCCTTTTGAATTTTGATCCTGTCCTCTGGCGTATTAGCAACCCCTCCCAATTTGGTGTCATCTGCAAATTTGATGAGCATGCCCTCTATTCCTTCATCCAAGTCATTGATAAAAATATTGAACAGCACTGGGATGCAAATCTTCTTATACTTTCACTGTGGACATCTATATTGCTACTAAAAGGGATTGTTTATTTACTTGCTTTACTGTCTGGATCTGAACCTAAAAGAGGTCCTTGAGACTTTGCTACATCTTCTTGCTCATTTTTTTATTTTTAACGACAGGTACCTCGGAGAATCTTATCCTCTTTAAAACCCCAGGAACTTTAGCAGCCTTTCCTCAGCCATCTCCTGCTTTCCCATTTTCTTTTCCAGCCTCAGGTTTCCTAGCAGCCGTTTCTAAGCCTTAAAAAAACGATTGTCTGAGGGGTTATGGAAGATTTTCTCTTTGCTCCAAGGAAGCCCCTCATTTGTAATCTTGAGTTCAAACTGGGCGCTGATCGATTGTGGCAGGCTCATCTTTTTGCTTCTAGGAAGCCCCCACTTTGGAATTTCAGTTTGAAAGTGGCCACTGCAACTTGGGTGGCAGCCCAAAAAACTCTTTATCGGTTTTTGAGATGTCAGTCCACATTTTCCTGGGAGCTAGGGCAGCGAGACATTGCCTGCGTTCAGGCTGTAAATGAAAATACATTGAGCTAGCGGGAAAAGTATGAAAGGGATGAGGGGAAAAATCAAGTTCAGGAACCAGTTCTTCAAAAGTTATGGTTCTTTTAATGAACAGCTGAAGAGTTTTGTCGGTTTACCTATCTGTGCTGTACCTGGTTTGGCTGCCAGCTAGGTGACAGTTGTGGAGATGCAGCAGATGTCTTGGAAGAATTAATGGAGCAGCCCTAATTCTCTTCTCTTCTTCTGTCCTGCTCTTTAATTTAAGTCCCATTGCCTTAGGCTAACTATTGATCCAGGTATTCCTGAATTTTCTTTTCCCCCCCACTGTGGCCAAACATATTATCATTACCTTGATTTTACAGGCATTACTCTCTGGAATGTTAGACTGTCAGATTCTATCCACGAATCTAGGAATCAGTGATTTTTTTCCCCAAATGTTAAACTTTAAGAACAGCAAAGAAAAATAGATCAGAAGAACAATGTAGTAAGATTGAAGAAGAGTCAGTAGGGACTGCTAACTTAGAAAATACATAGATGATCAATTGAAAACTACCACTGGAAATTTAGAAATTGAACTATTTCTGGATTTTTTTTTAAATGAAGGATAGCAATGGAAAATTTGAAAGAAAAGAAAATATATCTGTTGATCAACAGAGTCATTGTTACTCTTGTTATCACGATCTCATTTATATTCCACATTTTCCCCAATATTGTGACTCAGGACCTCTTACAAAAGTTGGAACAAATACAGATTAAAGGACATCAGTAAAAACATCAGTAAAAACATATATCTCCCTTGTTCTCATCAAACATGCCTGAGAATGTAATGGGACTGAGAAAATGGCCTCCTGAAAGACCTTAGAGCTAGGAAGATTCAGTTTTTCGGGTATACTTAACTGAAGCCTGTATGGCTCATAACCAGCATTTTGAATTGTGCCTGGAAACAGGCCAGCAGCCAGGGGAGCTCCTGCAACAAGAGAGTTATATGCTTCCTGTAGCCAGCCTCAGCTAACAGTCTGTCTGCAGATTATTGCCTCTGGCAAGTCTTGAATGTGAAGTCAACAACCAAAATGTGATACGCAGCGTACATTTTTGAGCACATACACATACAGTAGTTGCAAATAGTCGTCTTCATTGATATCCATTGGTCAGACCATCCTTCCTGGAATTGTCTCATTCTCTTTTAAGACATTCTAATTCAGCACACTCTTGGGTGGCAAGTTCCATGAGTTTTCACTGAGGGTAGAAGTACTTAGTTTTGTCTGTCCGTCATCTGCTACCAGTCCTTATTTTCAGTGCTACCACTCGTTATTTTCAGAAACCTAGGAAAGGGATATATCTCCCCCTTTTTTTTCTCCACCAATAATCTTCTATAAACTTTTACTGTGTCCCACCTTGCTCATCTTTTCCTTTTGCCTCACATACTTTGGCTAGAAGTTTCAGGCTGTTTCACTGTCCTCCCTGGAAAGTCATCTGATTTTGGCCTTTCCTGACTGAGCTGAAGGGATTGACTGGCAGCCTTGAAAGATCTGAACTAGAACATTGATATGCAACAACCTGAAAATTAACATTTTCTAATCTTCTATACAATTTAAAACATGCTTTTTCTAGCTGTACATTTAGTTTCTGCATTTCTGTTTTTCCTGTTGGAGGTGGGCACTATGTGGGATTTACTTTGTCTTCTGCTCTATCCTTTGAAAGGTCTCGGAGGTAGGTGCAAATGCTTAAACAGACAATTTTCCTTCCACACACCCAGCATTACCATTCCTGATTATATTACCCTTAGGCATCTTTTACTCCTTGCACAGATGGTCTCACTCAGCCCTAACAAAATGTTTTAAGCCATTGCATAAATTAAAGTAAGAGCCCCCTAAAGTGCACCCAAATCAACTATTTGGTAACAAAACAGAGAACTGTATGCAGAGAGCTGCTCCCTTATCTGTAGAAAGTTCTGGAGGCAAACTGCTGATATGTGGCTTCAATTTAATGTGTAGGCATGGATTTGAAAATACAGTGGACCCTCCACTTTTTAGGAGTTAGGGGAGCAAGACCCTAGTGAAAGTCGAAAATCTGTGAATATAAATAAAAATCTGCCAGAAGTTGACCATGGAGTCACGATTTCTTGAGAGAACATATTAATCAAATCTGTGACTCATCAAATCCATCAAAAAGAAACCAATGAATGTGAAGGACTGATTGTGCATCTCATCTGAGGATCTGAAGATGCCAGCCACAGATGCAAGTGAAACGTCAGGAGAAAATACTAATAGAACACATCCTCAAAGCCCAGAAAAACCACAACAACCTATGGATTCTGTCCATGAAAGCTTTTGACCTTAAATGATTCTTTGAAAGCATTCTAAATTTGTCTTGTTTAGTATGTGGACTTGAACAGATAAGACAGCCCTGAATACCGTAAATAGAATAAGATGTTTCTGAGCTGGGTATGTTTAGTCAGCAGAAGAGAAGGTTAAGAGGGGACATGATACCCATGTTTAAATATTTGAAGGGATGTCATGTTGAGGAGGGAGGAGGCTTGTTTGTTGCTGCTCCAGAGACCAGGACAAGGAGCAATGGATTCAAGCCTCAGGAAAGGAGATTCCACCTGAATCTCAGGAAGAACTTCCTGACAGTCAGAGCTGTCCAGCAATGGAATCTGCTGCCTCCATGGAGTGTGATGGAGTCTCCTTCTTTGGAGGTTTTTAAGCAGATGCTGGATGGCCATCTGTTGGGAATGCTTTGACACATGTTCCTGCATGGCAGGGGGTTGGACTGGATGGCCCCTGGGGTCTCTTCCAACTCTATGATTCTATGAAGCAGGGATGGTCAGAAGGGAGATAGGATTTTGCTGCCCTATTGTTTAACAATGGCAAACACGCACAATAGCAATAGCAAACACACAGAAACACTATGCATGATGCATCCAGCTGGTGTAAATAAAGAAAAGTGTGAGGGTGGATAACCAGGTGTACATGTTCATATGGAAGGACTCTGAGATCAGTCTTGGGACTGAAAATAAACTTTTGGTCTGCCTTAAAGTTACCACCTTCCCATCCCCCAAAACATGAGACTAAGGGAATGTATCTTTGTGAAGTTTTAAGGTTGGCCCCCTGAGTAACAGTTGCAAAATAATGTGCATATGCATGCATTTGAGAGAGAGAAAACAAGATGGATTTCATGCACTACCTCAAAAACAAATATTAGGTACAACATGTAGATCCTAGTCCCATATAGGCTAACATACTCTCCAAGTGATCCACTTTGGCAAGACACTGTTCATTTTTTCTCCTACTTTTCCAGCTGCCCTTAAAACATCTTAGTTTCTTTCTCCTTTTACTACTTTCCTCATTTCTCCTCAGCCTACTTCAGTTTCTGCAAATTGAGATGAAAGTGCAAAAGTAGTTTGCACTCAGCTACCTCAGGAGAAGGAAAGAAATGAAGGAGTGGAATCTTGTCCTTCCCTTTAGGCTCAGGCAAAAGCAAACTGCTGCAACCTCTCCTAGGTGTGTGCTCTTCCTCATCACTGCCATGTTAACCACACTCTGATATTGCTTATTCAGACATGTCCTGATTTTCATCTCTGAAATACTGGAAGGTATTGCTAATGTTATATAGTCACGCATATCCATGTTAGTGTGAACAAAGAGCTGTGCATCCAATATATAGTCACTTCTTATCTATTGCCATCTCAAAATGCTTAAGTATGAGTTAGGAATGACCTAGTTTAACTGGTATTTGATCTATTTGTATGCACTACTAGGAGGAAAATGAGGGCCCAAGTATTAAAGTCTCCTCGCACTGTATGATCAAACTTTCTCCTTCTCCAATGCCACTCACATACGATTTGTCTCCCTGCCTGGAGGCCCAGGGAAGCATAACATTTCCCTCAAATTTCAGCTAATACAATGAGACCTGACAATCGTAATCTGAGCCATATTCCCAGAGACACCTTTTTTCTTAATTCTACTGGTACATTTGCTGTGCTGCACTGTTTTGTGCCTGATGTCAGCTGAGATTCTAATAAAAAACCAAAAGAGACTCCAGCAGCCTGAAATCTGCTCACCTCAGTTTTGATCAGGTGCACTCATGTGTGCACACACACATGGACTCCATATCTCGTTGAGTATGTAATAGGTGAGGCTTCCCCCTTTAATACACTCTCCAGTCCTTCCACAAATGAAAATATGATCCATAATTTTCATTGTGAGGATCTCTGCCTAAACTCCTCCACTGTCATGCCTTGGTTGCAGACGGCTACAGTACCTCATCAACTGGGCAGGTTATCAACCAGAGGAGCACTCCTGGGAAGACAGCGTAGATGTCCACATTCTCAGTGTGGTCTGCCAGTTTCATTGGAGCTATCCCACCAAACCCAACCCTCCCTGCCCCAGGCGAGGGGATTGTGGAGAATGCAGTGGTGTCATGCCTCAGTCCCAGGACCGAGGTGCAGACAGTGACACAGACAGGGACCCTTCCCAAAAGCCACAACACAGAGATGTGATCAGGACAATACTTAACTGCAGCCCAGGGAAAACAAGAAAGGGAAGGGCCAGGAGATGTTCAGAGCACTTATATAGGAAAGGCTCACTAATCAGGCAAGAGTTAAAGGAGCCTGCTGACCCATAAATATCACAGACTTGGCAGTGAGAATCCATTGCTGAGAGCTACCCTCTTTCTCGGGCAAGCAGTGTGCTCATCTTTTAATCTCTGGCTTGTGTTCCTGAAAGACCTTGAATGTCGGTTTTTGTGCAGACCATGCTACGGGATAATCTCTTGAAC
The DNA here is from genome assembly GCA_948472985.1 of Iguana delicatissima. Lineage (NCBI taxonomy): Eukaryota > Metazoa > Chordata > Lepidosauria > Squamata > Iguanidae > Iguana > Iguana delicatissima. Next base: position 995,999 of record CAOKZL010000060.1, read on the forward strand.
TGATACAAATCAACTTTTTATTTAAGAATCTACCTTTAATAATAAAAGCCAATGTCCTCAAACGATGGAAGAAAGAGGTGACTAACTTTATTTGGGCTGGAAGGAAACCCCAAATTAATTGGACTTCCATGACTGATGTTAGAAAAAGAGGGGGATTAGGACTACTAGATCTCAGGCTCTATCTACATGCTAATATATTGTGCTGGATCACAGGTTGGATAAGATTAGAACATAGTAAAATTCTGCTCTTCAAAAGAGCAGGTATTGATAAGGGTTTGCATTATTATCTGTGGTACTCAAAAAAAAAACAACAGAAAGAATTCTTTGAGCATCCCTTAAGGAAAACTTTATAGTCTACATGGAAAAAATTCAAAGAATGATTATGCCCTAAACTTCCTTTATGGATATTTCCAATAGAAGCCTTTCACTGAGATGAGCTTAAAATACAGAGATGGTGGACCTATAAAGAATTGGCAAAAGGTGAAGATAGCACACTTACGTTTAAGAAAAGAGAGGAACTGATGCAAGAGGAGTTTGATTGTGCATGGTTCTTATATGTTTGTTTGCTCTCTAGATTTAACCAGGATTGTAGGGAAGGGAAGATAAGCAATGAAAAAACAGATTTGGATGTTATTTTGGATGGAGCAGGTAAACAGTTAACTTTAAATTTTTATAAACTAGTATTAAAATGGGATCCTGAGCAGAAAGTGATTAAAAATACAATGGTTAGATGGGCTCAGAATGTTGGGCATTCAATTAAATTACAAAACTGGGAAGAAACATGGAAAAATTTGAGCTTTACAAGATGTCAAATGTTTAAAGAAAATTATTACAAAGTGTTTAATAGATGCTATTTAACACCAACAAAACTAGCAAAGATTTATAAAGGAAATAATGATGAATGTTGGAAATGTAAAGCTGAAAGAGGGACATTCTTTCACTGTTGGTGGGACTGTAAATAAGCCAAAACATATTGGAAAAACATCCATATAGAAATCTCAAAAATGTTAAATACAAATTTCCCCATGTTACCTGAATGTTTCTTGCTGAACATGGTTGAGCTAATTGAAAGATATATTGGGAAGCAAAATAGAAAAATCTTTTTATATTTGATAACCAATCCAGATTATTATTTGCCAGAGACTGGAAAAAAGAGAAAGTGTCAGAAATAGATGAATGGTTGTATGGGATATATGATTTGATGCAAATAGGTAAACTTACTATATCGCTGAAAGATAAATCTCTGAACAGATACCGAGAGGAATGGGGAGATGTCTTTAACTACCTAGAAAAGAGGTAATTGATAATTGTATGTAACTTTTTGTACTTCTGGTATTCCATTACTCTATTAGGTGGTATTGGCTTCTTTGTATATAATGCATTTTCTTTTTGTTTTGTTTTGTTTTGTTTTGTTTCCCCCCCTTTTGTTAGTGTATGTAATCTGAAAATACATACATACCTACATACATACATACATAAATACATACATTTTTTTTAAAAAAAAATCTTGCCCCCAACTTGTTTTTCAGCGATGGGGGGGACCTCTGCAGAAAACACCTCTCTTCTGCAATATTTAAGGCTGTCCAAATAATCAGTTGACCCTTCACACTACACATTTATAGTGCTATGATTCTGCTTTCACTGCCCTAGCAACATCCAGTGGAATGGGAAGGTACAGTGAAGTTAATCCTCTTTCCCATACCTGCTGATTTTAAGCTCTACATCATTCAGAGTTCACAACTGGAAGTGACTCTTGATTGCAACTTATAGAGTTTTCATGGAATTTTCAGGTGCTTATGTGGTTTTTAAGGTAATTGGCTCTGAGGGATGGAAATACTATTCAAATTATTCATTTCTTGGTGAAAAACTGGATTTCCTGACAGACGGGAAACACTATTGACAATAATAGAGCAGTGAGACTTTTGTAGTTTCTCCTAAGGTCCTTTCACACTACATAATTATAGCACTAAGATTCACTTTTAACTGCCATGGCTGCATGTTATGGAATCCTGGGATTTGTAGTTTGATATGGCACTAGAGCTCTCTGCTGACAATTCTGAATACGCTTCCCAAAGTTGGAAACCCAAGGAATCTATGCTTATCCACGTCTTCTTGACATGAAAATGTCAGTTGAGAATTGGGGGTGAAATGTCACTGATGATGACCTCCCCAACTATATTTCTTCTTCAGTGAGCAGAGATGGCAGATTAATGGCATCTCAGTACTTGGAGTCAGTAATAGTCTATGTAAGTGCCAAAAAATGAAGTTCATTTTCAACCAGATGGAAGCTTGTGGGTGGGTAGTTTCTCTGTTAGGTGAGATGGTGTTCATCCTGTTTTGAATAGGCTTGTATTCCTCCTGGAGGATCAGGTTTGCAGTTTTCCTCCTAAATCTTGTTTTCTCACCACAAGGATCTTTTCCAGTACTATGTTATCTTTTCAAAAACAGAGTTACCAAAATAGGACCTGGACATAACAAGTAGCAACATTTTTGCAAGCCCAAACTTGAAAATTCTTTCAACACCGGTATCAAGCCGACATGTGTCTCCAAGTATTCTAATTGAGAAGAAGGGCAGGAAGATAAATTTCCACCGCTTCCTCATGTACACTCTGGCTTCTTTGTTTCAACGTTTCCGTTTGGGTAATAATGGGTAGGTAGGAAGCTAATGATGCAGTCTCTAGGTATTGCTTTACTACACAGAGTACTGATAATGAGCTGTGTGCAATATGGTTTGAGTCTCTACGGATGAATTCTGATTACCTCAGAGGTATTGTCCCCTGTATGCTCCTTTCCTCCTTGATGTTTCTGTAAAGAACACTTCGATTTTGATGAGGGTTTTGTGTGTTTGACTTTTAGTTAGATTTGCAGTATATTAGGTTAACAAACCACAGCTAGATTGAATTGCGTGTGGCTAGGAATAATGAGAGCATTTTTGTCATCATTCCTTCCAATTACAATGCCCCTCTTTAGTGTTAATGTTGTCCATATTTAGTAAATGTTACTTACACTGTACAAAAAGCTATAAAACAGCAGGGGTTGTTTAATTCTTCAAAGCAACTGCATTGATCCTGAATACGGAGACAATCCTACTGACTTCTATTTCATCGCTACTTGAAGCACAGTTTAAAGCTGCTACAGCCAAGCATATTTCAACAAAAGTATATCTGGTTCAAGGGGCTACAACAACTCTGCTATTACAATGTTCGGGGCTGTTTGGCTTTTTAAAAAGGCCACAAGGGACAGGTATGGTACATAGCACCAGCAATGGTTTTGAGCAGAGAAAACTTCTCCTTCTGTCATTATACTAGAACAAAACTTTCCAAATGATGTGCCGCGACACATTAGTGTGTCGCCTGAAGTGTATAGGTGTGTCACCTACAATCTTGGAAATTTGTGTTATTATTTATAAATCATGTATTTTTAAAAATATGTGAAAGGTTTTTTTGAAATATGTTATGTCCCTATACATTTCATTATTACAATTTATGTATGTGTCCTTACCTCTTATAATGCGGTTAGTTTAACCTCCAGTTTGCTAGTAAAACTGAATTACTGTGTCGTAAAATGATGCATGTCTAAAAAGTGTGTCACCAACGTGAAAAGTCTGGAAAGCTCTGGGCTAGAACCTCAAGTCGGTCAATGACACTGAACAGTGAGTAGTACAGGTCAGATTAAAGGATGTACTTTTCTCATAAAAGAACATAGTTAAATAACGGTATTTGTTATCACGAGATGTAGAGATGATCACCAGGTTAGATAGCTTTAACATGAGATTAGACAAATTCATGTGCTGAAAAGATTGTCAATGGCCACTGGAAGCCTTAACAGTATCTCCTGCTATGTTACTGCCAGTTTCAGAGGCAGAGGCAGTAGACCTTTGTATGTCAATTTCTAAGTAATATGATATAGAAGATTCTACTGCATTCAGGTCCTGTTGGTAGACTTCCATGAGCAGCTATAAGAATAGAATGCTGAGGCCGAGAGGCTTTTGGTGTGATCTAGCAGGCTCTTCTAATGTGTTTAATTCAGACTAAGGCAGAGAGGTTTTATCCTCTCCCTTTCCTTTACTCGTCCATTGGATCATTCTGACCACATTTCTGCTCCTCTCCAGTTCCCATAACCAAAAGAGTCGATAATACTAATTCCAGATTTGGAGCACAGGCTATTTGCAATAGCTTTTGGTCCTTCAACATGTTCTTGTCTTTTAGCCAACTAGGAAAACCTGCTTGGATAATTTGTTCATTCCAAATCGAAAAATGGAATCTCTGGTATGCATCTTCCAGAAGAACATGACCTGGAACCTGCTAGCTTGTAGCTAAATTAATGCCTTGAATGATGATAATGTAGTCTAAGGTCTGCCTTAAAACGACCATTACCTTACCATTTTATACCAAATAGTTATTCCAGGACATGAAAAAATCAGACTGGTGGTATGGCTGTTGGAAACTCATCCATTGTGGTTTAGCAAATGCCACTGGGAACTTATAAGGTGTGATTTTTTAAAAATGTATTTACCGTGGACCCTCTGTAGCTGTAGGAATTAGGTCCCATGGTCCCCACAAATACCAAAAAATATGAAAGATTCTGTCCTATATTATTAAATGACAGTGACGTACATGTGGATGCTTCAACATGTCTGCATTCACATCATTCCCAATTTATGTATAGAACACAATGCTCTGCAATTGCTTGAATTTGTAGATCCAGAGGTTGCATATACGGAAGGTCTACTGTAATTTGGAGCTTTAATATTTTACTCTTTAGCCAAAAAAACTCCATGATAGTATATTACAAAGATCAGTGAACAGTCATCTACACTTTCATGCTTTGTAATCTAAAGATACAGTAGAAGAAGGAAAAGTGATGTCAGGGAGAAGGATGGAAACCATTCAGGGCACTAGATCCTAAAGTATATCTGCACTTCATAGATATGTCGGTTTAATACAATGAACAGTTTTAACTGTCATGTCTCCACCCTAAGTAATAAACAGTACTTGGCTACACCGCAGTAGGTGTGTCACTCTTAGCTTATTTTGATCCTGCAGTTGTTTCCAGAGTTTTTTCCAAGTAGTTTCCAATGGCTTTGCATGTTCCAGAACTTTTGGCGGGGAAAAGAAAAGAAAGAAAGGAAAAAAATGTACAAAAAAGGGAAGTTTGAGCAGAATATCATTTTTTTTTTTTTGCACAGAAAATTATATATTTTATGCAACAGACACTATTTTTTGTGCAAATAATTGTTTGCATGTTCACACATACACACAAAAAGATTTTGGTGCAAATAATTCTTATCACAAAATTTGAAAAATCTTATGGTGATTGACTGTTTCCTTGACAGATGTCTCTATGTTTCAAAACACTATTTGTCATCAAAGGCAAAAAGACTTAGGGTACTTCCTCACTACACTGTTACAGTGCTATTATTCCACTTTCAACATTCTGTGGATTCTGGAGTTGAGGCCAAAGATCTCTCTGGCTGAGAATTCTAAATGCCCCTCCCTAAACTGCAAACCCCAGGATTCTATAGGATGTTGAAAGTGTAGTGCGGAAATGCGTTAAGTATTCTTTACAGTGCTGCAGTGTCTTGTCTACACTATAAAATTAAACCAGATTGATCCCACTCACTTTTTTCAAGCCACCTTGGAAAATGTAGCTAGGGGAATTCACGATAGAGCTCTCTAGTAGAGAGTTTGTAATGTTTCACCAAACTACAAATCCCAGGAATCCATAGGATGGAGCCATGGGAATTAAGTGGTATCAAAATATACAGTAGAGATGTCCCTTAAGTCACAACATTCTTTCTGGAAATGCTTATTTCCAGGCTGAGCTTCTATTTCCCTTGAAAGAGTGCTTTTCTTGGGATATAATATTCAACTTCACAGTGGCCTTATTTCTTTTGCTAATTGGGTTTTCTTTCTGTTCTGCAGTCCCAGGACAATTGACAGGTGGAGCCAATTAGTGGACTCTAATCAGCTCACAACAAGTAAAAAGACATAGTTAAAAACCACAGGATACAAAAGTTAAAACACTATTAAACTATCAAAAAGAATTAAAACAAAGTTAAAATACATAATTAAAAACTCACACATCCATACACATCAGCAATACCACTAACAAGATCCGGCGCATTCTATCAGACTGGCCACAGATTATCACACGTTGAACGCCTGTCGGAATAAAAACGTCTTTACTTGACTGCAGAAAGAAAGTAGGGAGGGTGCCAATCTGACGTCCTGGAAAAGGAGTTCCAGCGTTTGGGGGACCCACAGAGAAGGCCTTGCCTGTGTTCCCACCAGATGTATCTGAGAGCCTGGTGGGACAGAGAGAAAGGCCTGCCCAGCAGATCGCAAAGCCCAGGCTGGCTCATAAGGGAGCCTACAGTAACCTGGAGCAGAGCCTTGTAGGGCTTTAAAGGTTATCACTAGCACTTTGAACTACACCTGGGAACAGACCAAGGGCCAGAGGAGCTGTTGTGATTCCTGCAACTAGCCTGTGAGCCTTCACCTGTTTCTTTTCCCCATAGATCCTTTAACTGGCTACCAGTTCGAGCCAGGGCCTGTTTCAAATTTTTGGCTCTGGTATTCAAAGCTTTCTGTTCTAGTCTCCCTCAGTACCTCACACCTTCCATCCAGGAGTTTAAGATTTACAGGCATTGGCTTTAGGACCAAAACAGCTTCCTTGGCTTGTGGTGGGAAGGAGTAATAAAGCTGGATGTCATCCGCATACTGATGCCACAAAACACCAAAACTCCAGCAGTCTTTCCCAGTGCACACGGCTCTGTCAAGACTGAGAGCCTTTCAAGATCTGTTCTTGTTGTTGTCGTCGTCATCATCATCATCAATCCATCATCATCAATCTGGCTGCGGCTCTTTGGGCCAATTGAAATTTCTGAATACTCTTCAAAGGCTGCCCCGTGTAGAGCATGTTGCAGTCATCCAATCAGGATGTAACCAAGGCATGTGTCACTGTGGCCAGATCTGACATCTTAAGGAATTGGGTGCAGCTGATGCACAATCCTTATCTGTGCAAACTGTGCAGTCCTGGCTACCACTGAAACCTGGGCTTCTAGGCTCAGAGTTAATCCAGTGGCTCGCCTGGGCTGTGAACCTGTGTCTTTAGAGCGAGTGTAACCCCATCTAACCCAGGCTGAATGCCTATTCCCTGATCTCCCTTTCAACTGACTAGGAACAACTCCATCTTGTCTGGATTAAGTTTTAATTTGTTCATCCTTATTGAGTCCATTACTGATGTCAGGCATTGGTTTTAGGACCAAAATGGCTTCCTTGGCTTGTAGTGGGAAGGAGTAATAAAGCGGGATGTCATCTGCATACTGATGCCACCAAAACTCCTGACAATCTCTCCCAGTGATTTCACATAGATGTTATGTAGCATAGAGGACAGAACTGAGCCCCAAGGGACCCCACAGGCCAAAGGCCAAGGAGTCAAACAGAAGTCCCCCAGCACCACCTTCTGGGTTCACCCCTCCAAGAAGGAATGAAGCAACTGTAAAACAGTGCTCCCAAGTCCTATCCCTGCAAGGTGACCCAGAAGGGTACAATTGTTGGTGGTATCAAAAACCTCCATGAAGTCCAGCAGCTTCATCGGGGACACCCTCCTCATGTCTAGTTCCCAGTGTAAGTCATCCATCAAGGTGACCAAAGCAGTCTCTGTCCCACAGCCAGGCCTGAAACCAAATTGAAATGTGTCTAGATAATCCATTTCATCCAGAAACCCCTGGAGCTTGGAGGCCACCATACACTTCAAAGCCTTGCCCAGAAATGAAACATTAGAGATTGGCTGACAATTATCCAAAATAGTGGAATTTGAGGATGGCTTTTTTACTGGTGGTTTTATAACAGCCTCTTTGAAGCATGCTAGAACTCTACCTTGTTTTAGAGAGGTACTAACCCCTCCTTCTATTCACTCAGCCATTCCTCCTCTAGCTTTTTTAATAAACCAGAAGGAGTAGAATCTAGAATATCTCCAAGAATCCCATCCACATCTTCAGGTTGCACAAATTGAAAATCCACTATTATTGGATAAACAGAGGCTAGCGTTACATCCACTGGATTTGTTTCAATCATACCATCCAAATCAGAGGGCAATCCAAGCAATTTTATCTGCAAAATACTGGGCAAATTTTTCACAGTGGGCTGTTGAATGATTTGGATTTTCTTCTTTGGGGCCTGTGTGTAAAAGACCCCGACCACTCAAAACAGCTCCACTGGCTAGCTCCCTTTAGATACATTAGCAGCAGAAAAGAAATAAGCTCTATCTTGTGTTTGATCAAATGTGGTCTGAGTTTTCTGCCAGTACCTCTCTGGTCGCCTTCTTGCATGTTTCATTGCCACTAGTTTGGCTCCACTTCATGAGAGGACATGGCTACCTCTGTATTCCAGAGGTCAGCCTGGACGTCAACAGGAGTTCCTGTCAGGGCAACAGGAAATGGCAAGAGTTGTCAGGGATCCATCCAGTTCCAAAAGCCTCCTAGGGGAATGATCTTAATGGGTCCCCCACCCCTTTTAAAGGTTCTGAGTCCCAGACAGTGATCTGTCCAAGACAGCAGAACTATAGATAGTTCCTCTACTCCCAGATCACGTTCACTCTATCCATTACAGAAAACCAGGTCCAGAGTGTGCCCAGCAGCATAAGTTGGGACAGACCCATGTTTTTTGTGGCAGACATGAAGTCCAGAGCTGCTCACAACAGGGCAGTCTCAGAATGGATGTTCAAATCCCCTAGCTGAAATTCCCTTGCCATGATGTTCTTCATGGGAGACAGGGTTCAGCTTCCCAGTAGCTTTTGAAACCATGACAGCATGTAAAATGTGCTTTCCTTCAGTTCTGATTAAAGGCGCATTAATGAAGGGACATTACATAGGTAAGGAAGAGTGACATACAATCCTATCCAAGGGTGGAAAATATATTCTTAAATTTTCTTGTTCATGATTCGAAAGGATTCCTCCACATATCAAGAAAACCTCACTGAAAAAAGGCAATTGCTACACAGCTTTGCAATATTTTCCTAAAAGTTTGTTTGCATAAAATCCATTTTTTGGTGCAAAACAATAAATAAAAACTACCAGCCTTCATGATTTTTTTTTCTGCACTGAAGCCCTGAAATATGAATACTGTTTTCAAAATGTGCAAAAACTCTTGTAATTTAACTCACTTGGGGGAAAACTTCCTATATTTTTCATTCTGGTGTGCACAAATGTAACAAGTGAAGGTTTACATCCCTAATTGGACACCTCATCAATCCCCAGTGGATTTGGATGTTCAATACATGTAGCAACAGCTGGAGCCAGACATTCTAGTCACTTGGAGCAGCCATTACCTATTCTTCTTCAAATGTTGCATTTATAACTATATAGCTATTATTTTACAAATCGAGCCACAGTACTGTTAGTTTATTATTTGCATTCATAGCCCATCCCTGTATAAAATATTGCTAAGGTGGCTATCAAAAATAAAATGCACAATGAAAAACAGTCTTTGAAAAAGTAAAAGCTAAATTAGGGTATATTAAAAGTATAGCCTGTTAAAATTTGATTAAATTAAATTACCAGTTTAAGGCACGCTCACACACACGCACACCCCAGAATAACATAAATATAAGCCAATTCTTGTCTAAATAGGGTTTCTAGTAGAAATCCATCCCTTCCTAAGTTAAGAGTTCCAAATTTTGGACCAAGCCACTGAGCAGTATCCCAGAGAGTAAAAAGAAAAGAAAGGGTTAGCATTCTTTTACACAGTAAAAAGGCAGAGGTATTCTTTTTCTTCAGAAGTCGTTTTTCATTCATTTCCTCATTTTGTTTAGCAAGCTGCTCTGGCAATTTAATCCATACGCTGTTACATACACTCCCATAATTTAGCTGCCATTTTTGCTTGGATGAGACAGTGATTGGCTATGGCAGGACTGTAATATGTTGTCAGCCCTAGTTACTCAGTGCTTGTTGATGGTTGGCCTAACATTGCCAGAGCCATGGTGTCACTGCAAAATTATTTGACAACACTGATGCCACGGTTAACTGTGAGCACTAACAAGCACAGAGGTTGAGGGAAGGTGGAAAAATACGCCGTGTTACAGGCAAGGCCAAAGAGACAGCAAATTCGAGCACAGAAACTACTGTCTCTCAGTGAGGTGGTCAAGGCTGCATTGACCATTTCCGCACAAGACTGTTATAGCGCTATGATTCCACTTTCAACATCCTATGGAATCCTGGGGTTTGCAGTTTAGGGAGGGAGCCAGTCGACTGCAGAATTATGAACTACTGTGTTGCAAAATGAAGCATGTCTAAAAAGTGTGTCACCAACATAAAAAGTTTGGAAAGGATGTTGAAAGTGGAATCATAGCCCTGTAACAGTCTCATGTGGAAACAGCTGTTATCACTGGCGGAGTTGGTGCAAATGTTCCAGGGCCCCTCCATGTCTATAGATCCCATGCTGTAGCCATGCAGATTCATGTGCAAGATAGAAATGCTCCTGGCTGGTGGGGTACAGTTCTCTCACTGCCACCACTCTCCCAGAGGGTGGGTAGCATTTATCATCTATTCTGTTAATGTTTCTGAGCTACAGAGCAAACGAAGAAGCAGACAGCCTGTTAGTCCCTGCTCAGACTCCAGCCTCAGTCGCGCCACCTGAGGTCTGAGAAGAGGCAGCTCTGGCCTCAGAGATGGCTTCTCTTGGCTCTGCAGCACCACCAAGCCTAATCTGCTGTCGTGCAAAGCTCATCTTCCAGCTGGGGACCAGACATACAAGACAATGGGGGCCCTGCTTCAGTAGGTTTTCTAGTGCTCCATCTACAGTAATCTGGTATTAGAGATGGTTGATTTTCATATATGTTTGCATTATTTCAGATTTTGTGCCAACTGCTGTAAAAATGGCATGCCCTCTACTGTGTGGCAGTGTAGTAATGGATCCTTCCAGGGTTCCTCTCACCCTAAACTAATTCCCAAAGAGCCACTCACATGCATACAACTTTCCTGTGCAATCATGATGCTTGCTTTTTGACAGAATCCAGTTGAGCCAGAAGGCAGAGGTGGTGCAGAGAGAAATCTATAATAAAACAGCTTTACATAGAATTATAGAGTTGGAAGGGGCCCCATGGCCCATTGAATCCAACCTGCCACTCAGTGCTGGAGATACAGCTAGGGCATCTCCAGCAGGTAGCTATCCAGCCTCTTTTTGAAGATGTCCAGAGAGAGACCCTATCATCCCTCTAGGTCAGAGCTTTCCAAACTTTTCATCTTGGTGACACACTTTTTAGACATGCTTCATTTTGCAACACAGTAGTTCAGTTTTACTAGCAAACTGGAGGTTAAACTAACCCCATTATAAGAGATACAGGCACACACATAAATTGTAATAATGAAATGTATGGGTACACAACATATCTCATGAAAACTTTTCATATATTTTTAAAAATATATGATATATAAATAATAACATACATTTCCAAGATTGTAGGTGGTACACCTACACACTTCAGGCACGACACACCGTTTGGAAAACCCTGCTCTAGGTAATTGACTCAATGCTGTCAAGAAGCTCCTTCTAATATTCAGCTGAAAACTACCCTCCTGTAATTTAAACCCATTAGTCTTTGTCCTACTCCCTGAGACAGCAGAGAACAAACTTGCACCCTTCTCTTTCTAAAAGCCCTTCAAATATTTAAAGATGGCAACCATGTCTTCTCTTCACCAGGTTTAACATGTCCAACTCTCTCAACCTTTCTTGGCCAGTATGCAACTCTCCCATTTATTTCTTTATTTGAAGTCTACTTACCTAGTTCCACAGACAATTGCCGTTGTCATTTCTAATGGATATCTAACCTAACTTCAGTGGCCTGCAATCCAGTGCCTTCCATTTTTGACTACTTTTCCCATAATTCCTGACCATGCCAGTGAGAGTTGTAATCTGGTAGATCTTAGGTTGCCTACCTTTAGTTGCCTTCATTTCTTACATTTTACTTTTAACTATTAGCACTCCGTTGCATACATATATGCCCTATGTTTATTAGACCCTTCTCCCCATTGATCTCATCAAACAAGATAGATGCAATTGAAAAGACAGCCAGTCATGGGCATCCTTGCATAACTCATTACAGTATCAAAGCTCTATTAGGTCCACTGAGAGGAAACCATGTGTGCTACATTGACACCACGCCTTCCTTTCATTTACAATTGTGTATTATGCCCAATCTTTTTCTCATCTTCCTTCATGCCAGGTACCTCCCCACACACTGTCTGTGTCAAGCCAAGAACCTGTCAGAAAAATGAGTTACAGTCCATACAAATCACTCTGTGACAGATGAATTGGCCTGATTTTGATTACTGAGGAACCAAGAGGGAGAGCTGAAGAGGTGCTCATATATTCGGTGGGCAAAGTTCAGTCCAGAGCTCCTGACGGAGCTTACATTAAAATTCAGACTGCCTTCTCTTGTCACTGTATGTCGCTGTATTTATTGTGTCAGTGGGTTATAACTAAGAATAGACAAATATGTCTGTTTCCAGTTCTGGTCATTTTTCATCTTTTTTATCCCCATTATTCTATTGGCTTCTGTTGGCTTTAGAGTGAATTGCTGTATTGGAATGTGGGCTATTTTTGGTTAACTTGTGGATTGTATTTGTTATCTCCTTGTTTATTTGATTGAATTTTATAGTTATATTTAATGGCTTGGTATTTAAGTCTTGACATGAAAGTTTGTATATAGGTTGCAATATTTTTTATGTAAGATCATTTGTGTAAGTTTGTGTGGGCTTTCTGTTGATCAGAAAAATAGAGTACAGAGATGGTGGTGGTGATTATGATCTTTTCCATTTCTGCATAATTTATAATTGTTTTTTTAAAAATGTATGTGATGTTACACACACGCACACACATATATATGGTAATACATATATAAATGCGTTATCTCTCAGAATAATTTTAAGTACATTCAAGCTTTACAATATTCTACTATATCCATGCTACAAAGAACTGTAGCCATGTACGCCATACTGCAGTATGCACCACCTGTAAAACAGGGACTTTCTTACCCTATTCCCTCCAATGCAGATCTCTGTGATGTTCAAAATTTGCTTCAGAGATTATCTCAAGTGTCATGGACAGGTTTTCTGGATGCATGGGGACCTGCAGGGAAGAGGAGGGTGAAAGGAGACAGAAGGATCTAGTAAGAGTACATTTGTTGTCTAACTCAAGTCCACTCCACCCATTAATTCAAATCCACATGGAGGAGTAGAATTTGTGAAGGTCTAGTTTCTCAAGTTAAATATATCTCGGTATTGTGTAGATCCTCATCTTTCAGAGAAACATGGCTAGGTTAGCAACATAATAAAACAGAAGCCAGTTGTAAAGCAGAAAGCTATCAATTTTAAAATGCTAAGTAACTGTGAAAAAGCAGAGATATTTTCAGTTCATGTCTACCAGCCAGGCATAGATGAACCTGGCAAATGGGCGTAGTGTTGAACAAATGGGATGCTACCATTGAGCTGGCCTAGTCATTGCTTAGCTCAGAGCTTAGAGATAATCACTTGGTTAACTCATTGGGTTAACAACTCACCAGATTTTTCTGATTGCCCATTTAACTGGAATTCATTAGAGTGAGTGGCTCTTTCTCTGGAAGATTTGGTAAGGCAGGAAAGCCATGGAGGAGAAGGGTTAAAGCTGGAGTTCACAACATACTCCAGTTGCTAGGCAGGCTAATTTGATTCCTACATCATTGCAAAGAAACTTCTGGAAACCTTGGTGCGCAGGTGGTCATTTTGTCTCTCCTCCCTGTTCAAGGATATGGCGCACGAAGGGAAAGGGCAACAGCAGAGATCAACAACTGGCTCCACACATGGTGCTGCCAGCAACGGTTTGGGTATTTGGAACACGGCCTGAATTTCCATGAACGTGGGCTTCTGGCAAGGGATGGGCTGCACCTCATGAAACTTGGCAGGAATGTTTTTGCAACAGTCTCGCAAGGAGGATTAAGAGGTCTTTAAACTAAGTTCCGCTGAGGAGGGAGACAATATTATTCAGGGCAAGGACTCGGCGAGCGCAGGGGGGAAAGGCCCAAATGATACTGCACAAGTAGTACAAGCGGCCAATGGTGGGAGGAGTAGAAACTATAGTACGGGACTTGCAGGAAGGGCCCGGGGACTTAAATGTCTCTACACTAATGCACGGAGTATGGGAAACAAGCAGGATGAACTTGAACTCCTAGTACAACAAAATAAATACGATTTGATAGGCATTGCTGAGACCTGGTAGGATGAGTCTCATGATTTGAATATAGGAATAGAGGGGTATAACCTATTTTGTAAAAATAGACCAAACCAAGAAAGGAGGAGGAGTAGCCTTATATGTCAAGGATGTTTTCACCTGTGAAGAGATCCATGACTTAAACCCAGAAAACCAGGTCAAGAGCATCTGGATAAGAATTAAAGGAGTGAGAAACAATAGGGATGTTGTGGTGGGGGATTACTACAGACCTCCAACCCAAGCTGAGGACTTTGATGACGCCTTCCTCAACCAAATTACTGCACATTCAAGGAAGAGAGATACAGTAATAATGGGAGATTTCAATTACCCGGATATACATTGGCAGTCAAACTCTGCCAAGACAGCAAGGTCCAGCAAGTTTCTTGCTTGTCTTGCAGACAACTTCATGGTCCAGAAGATGGAAGAGGCCACAAGGGGATCAAATATTCTAGATCTGATCCTGACCAACAAGGATGACCTTGTTAATGAGGTAGAAGTGATTGGATCTTTAGGGGGGAGTGACCATACCCTATTGGAATTTGGCATTCAGTGGGAAGGAGAAGATAAGTGTAGCCAGACACTCATCTTAGATTTTAAAAAAGCGGACTTCTGTAAACTTAGGGAGCTGCTGGCTGGAATTCCGTGGTCAAGAATAGTGAAAGGGAAAGGAGTTCAGGAGGCATGGGAGTTTCTTAAAAGGGAGATACTGAAGGCACAGTCTAAAACTGTGCCAATGAGGAGGAAAAATGGAAGGCATCTGAAGAAACCAGAATGGTTGACTAAAGAACTCTCAGCTGAGCTAAGTGTTGAGAGAAACATGTACAGGAAATGGAAGAAGGGGGGAACCACCAAAGAAGAATTTAAGCAAGTGACCCGGAGATGTAGGGAGGAGGTCAGAAAGGCTAAAGCACAGAACAAATTTAGGCTGGCCAGAGACATTAAAAACAATAAAAAGGGCTTTTTTAAATATGTCCGCAGCAAAAGGAAAAAGAAGGAGACAATAGGGTCGCTACGCAGAGAAGATGGTGAATTACTAACGGGGGAAGAGAAAAGGCAGAACTACTTAACATCTTCTTTGCCTCATTTTTTCCCCAGAACGATACAAGCACTCAACCTGGTGGTTGGGGAGCAGGTGAGGAAGCAGGGGAAATGAGGCACATAATAGGTAGAGAGGTGGTACAGGAATACCTGGCGACACTGGATGTATTCAAGTCTCCAGGGCCAGATGAATTGCATCTTACGATATTAAAAGAACTGGCAGAGGTAATTTCGGAACCGCTTGCTATAATCTTTGAGAAATCTTGGAGGACAGGAGAAGTTCCAGCAGACTGGAGGGGGGCAAATGTTGTCCCCATCTTCAAGAAGGGAAAAAAAGAGGACCCAAATAATTATCGCCAAGTCAGCCTGACATCAGTACCCGGAAAGATCCTGGAGCAGATCATTAAGCAGTCAGTTTCTAATCACTTAGAAAGCAAGGCGGTAATCACGAGAAGTCAACATGGATTCCTCAAAAATAAGTTATGCCAGACTAATCTTATCTCTTTTTATGATAGAGTTACTAGCTTGATAGATGAAGGGAATGCTGTGGATGTAGCATATCTTGATTTCAGTAAGGCGTTTGGACAAAGTTCCCCATGACATTCTTGCAAAGAAGCAAGTAAAATGTGGGCTGGACAGGGCTACTGTTAGTTGGATTTGTAATTGGTTGACCAACTGAGCCCAAAGGGTGATCACGAATGACTGCTTTTTATCCTGGAGAGAAGTGACTAGCGGGGTGCTACAGGGTTCTGTCCTGGGCCCGGTGCTGTTCAATATCTTCATCAATGACTTGGATGAAGGAATAGAGGGCATGCTCATCAAATCTGCAGATGACACCAAATTGGGAGGGGTTGCTAATACGCCAGAGGACAGGATCAAAATTCAAAATGACCTCGACAGATTGGAGAGCTGGGCCAAGGCTAACAAAATGAAATTCAACAGAGAGAAGTGTAAGGTCCTACACTTAGGTAGAAAAAATGGAATACAGAAATGTAGGATGAGGGACACGTGGCTGGATAGCAGTACATGTGAAAGGGATCTAGGAGTCTTCATAGACCACAAGCTGAACATGAGTCAGCAGTGTGATGCGGCAGCCAAGAAAGCCAATGCAATTCTCGGCTGCGTCAATAGGAGTATGGTGTCTAGATCGAGGGAGATACTGGTACCACTCTACTCTGCTTTGGTTAGACCTCATCTTGAATACTGTGTCCAGTTCTGGGCACCCCAATTCAAGAAGGACATGGTCAAGCTGGAGCAAGTCCAGAGGAGGGCGACCAAAATGGTGAGGGGCCTGGAAGCCATGCCCTATGAGGATAGACTTAGAGAGCTGGGTATGTTTAGTCTGCAGAAGAGAAGGTTAAGAGGGGACATGATAGCCAGGTTTAAATATTTGAAGGGATGCCATGTAGAGGAAGGAGAGCTTGTTTTCTGCTGCTCCAGAGACGAGGACAAGGAGCAATGGATTCAAGCTGCAGGAAAGGAGATTCCACCTGAACCTCAGGAAGAACTTCCTGACAGTCAGGGCTGTCCGGCAGTGAAATATGCTGCCTCGGAGTGTAGCGGAGTCTCTTTCTTTGGAGGTTTTTAAGCAGAGGCTGGATGGCCATCTGTCGGGAGTGCTTTGAGGGTGTTCCTCCATGGCAGGGGGTTGGACTGGATGGCCCATGTGGTCTCTTCCAACTCTACATTTCTATGATTCTATGGAAAGCAAGAAGATAATCTAGTTTGTAACTGAAGAGCTTCTTTCAGAGGTGTTTTAGTTGTGTATCCCTGCAGGACAGGGGATTGGACTAGATGGCCCCAGTGGTCCCCTCCAGCTCTGCAATGCTGTGATTCTATTAGTTGGATTTGGGAGCAATTGAAGAATGAAGAAAGGGGAAGGGCTATGGGGAAAGTCCTGGTTCTGAATGGTACAAGGTGATTGACTGATTGGTTTACCAAGCCCTGAAAAATCCATGGCCCTTACCAAGGCCCTTACAGCCACACTACACTGTTACAGTGCTAGTAATCCACTTTCAACATCCTGTGGAATCCTGGGGTTTGCAGATTAGGGAGAGGCATTTAGAGGGCCTCAGTAAAGTACAAACCCCAGAATTCCACAGAATGTTGAAAGTGGATTACTAGCACTGTAACAGTGTAGAGCGGAAATGTCAGATTCCTCATCTCTACACTTTTCCTATTGTGCTTTTCCCCCAT
Source organism: Iguana delicatissima (assembly GCA_948472985.1). Taxonomy (NCBI): domain Eukaryota; kingdom Metazoa; phylum Chordata; class Lepidosauria; order Squamata; family Iguanidae; genus Iguana; species Iguana delicatissima. The sequence continues at coordinate 1,013,479 of CAOKZL010000060.1, forward strand.
TCCATTCTTCACTGGATAACATACTTCAAGCGGTTTGGTAAGGCTGGAGCATGGAACCAAAAGAGACAGGTAACTAAATCCATACCTTCCCATCCCTGGAAGATTTATCTTTATTATAAAAATTGGGAGGCAGAGACACTTTTAAGATAGAAGAAAGAAAGGCCTTCATTTTTTTTAAAAAACTACTCAAAAGTAAGTGCCAATGAGTTAAATGAGAAAAATGTGTGCTATACAGTTTATCTTTGCAGATCATATTTCTTGATAGGGAGTGGGAAGGCATGCAGAGGCAGTCAAAACCTTTCTGATTAAGAATTCTCCACCCCTGATCTTTGCATCTTATTGCTTCACTTGCAGTGAGCGGCTCAGTATCCTTCAGCTGAAACGGAGGGCCTTTCTGCACTATACTGGTGTACATCCTGTGGAGTTCTGGGGTTTGTAGTTTACTGGGCCCAAAGAGCTCTCTGGCTGAGAATTCTAAAGGCCTTCCCCAAACCACAAACCCCAGGATTCCATAAGATGATGGAGGTGGAATAATAGCACTAGAACAGTGTAGGGCGGAAAGACCCTAACATATCATTCCTTATTAACCTGTAATATTACTCCTTAATAACTGTTAATAAACAGGACATTTGAAGAGCAAGAGAAGATGGTACATATTGGCAAGGGTGGCAAGGGGAAGAAAGAAGAGAACACAGATGAAGATCACAGACAAAACTTTACTGAACATTTTGAGATCTCGTTCTTCAGAACATTCTTTTCCAACATGATCGTTTTCAAACGCATTCAAATCTCACCATTCCCAAGCAATTATAATCCTTTTAATCCGTAGGAATAAAAATTCCAGACTAAGGGAAGGTAATTTTAAAACAACCAGGATAGCACTTTTGAAGGTGCTATTAACAAAATGTGATTCCAAAATCAGCCTCCATGCCATTCTCACTGCAAATGCCATGATTTATTCTGAAAACTAATATTTTAAAGAATGAATTAATGAACAATAGCCTAACTAATGACATGAACCATAGAATTATGAATGAATTTAGTTATTTGCGTTAGTGGTAATAAATTTTCCAATCTGTAACATTAAACATTACCAAATAATTTTCAAACCTAGTGTTCCAAATAGGATTGGCAGATGTCCTTGTTATAAAATCTATATTGAAGGCCTGGAAAGCTTGTCCCCTTGGTGGATTGAATGAGACCCCGCCCCCGCAATACCACATTTTTAGACGTGAAACTGATGAGAGAAACAGTTGTTCTCCAAGTCTAATCTAAATTTGACATTCATTTTACTCTGAATTTTAATTGTAGTTGTCAGGCACTTCTGATACGTTTTAAAAAAAGTTCAGGACTGTTGCTGCATGTCAAAAAGAATTCAAATAGGTATTTTCATGTGTCATGAAGCACTTGTATTTCAAGAATGTGGCAAGTATGTTAATTTTACTGAGAAATGCATGGCTACAACCATAGAATCATAGAAATGTAGAGTTGGAAGAGACCACACGGGCCATCCAGTCCAACCCCCTGCTATGCAGGAACACCCTCAAAGCATTCCCGACAGATGGCTAAATTAACTGAAAGTACTACTTGCATTTGATATCTAGATAGAACACATTTTTGTCAATAGCCACTTCCTCTATCAACCATGTGTCTCTTATTGCTCGTTTGAAAACCTGGCAAATCTAGCTGCCAACCCTGGGTTAGTTACCCACCTGATCTCATATGCTCAGGCCATTTTGAAGGCTCTTAATAAGGGGGATGTTCCTGTGGTATAGACTGGTGGAATCAGTGAGCAATTGTGGAAAAGCTGCTACAGGAGCAGCAGCAGGACTATGGAAGGGGAAGATACCTAGATGGAGATAAAGAAGGCAGAAGGCTAGCCATCAGTAATATAATCAACGGCTACACAACCTAAACAGTGTGTGTATTTTGCTTGTCTACCTTCAGTTTTAGGTTGATTTGTTTTAGTGGAAAATCTTTTATTTTCTGTGTTCCTAGTTTGAAAGAGATTTGATAATTGTCACAACCTTGCTTACATGTTGTTATTTTAGTACCCTTTAACTTATATATAGTTTCGTTTAGTTTGAATTCTTGTAAGGCGTCCAGAGGACTAGTTACAGGGACCTGAGAAACTATACAAGAGTGGAGGAAACTGAGCTGGAAATTGCCAGAAATGCTGAAGAGCAGCAGAATTAGGAGACTGGAGGAGAAGCATGGTTAGTAGCTGTGCTGTAGTCAAGGGTACTGAGGCGAGACAAGATATGGTCCCTTGGCAGGAAGTAGCAAAAGACAGTGGCGGCCACAGAGAAGTGAGAGCTGCAGGCAAGAGTTGGCACTGCCTGAGAAGAAGTTGCAATTTAGAGTCCAAAAAGTGGACTGTAACTCTCGTCAGCCCAGCTGGCCTAATCAGTAGGAGGGGTTCTTAACCTGGAGATTTCAGAGACTCCCTGAACTTGGATGAGGAAAAAAAATTACATCTTTATTTTTACTAATCTCTTCACAATATCTTTTAATTTTAAGTGTGGGTAACAAACCACAGCAGTATTAGCAGGTCCTGCGATTTTGTTAGCAGTAGAAATCACAGATGTTTTCACATCACATTACAGTTGTTGCTGTCATGTTCATGTGCATCACTCCTTCAAAATTACTGTCACTATTAGAGCTGCTACTAGATCACACATGATCACAGAAGCCCACTGGGATGCCAAAGGGATCAATGCTACCCCCCCCAAAAAAGGTAAGAACACCTACTCTAGAAATGGGAATGCTGGGAACTGCACTTCAACAACTTCTGGATGGCCACACAAATTTCCAGCTCTGCTTTAAGAGACGGAGACAACTTCTCATGCTTTGGAAACATCTTCTCATTGCCTACCAATAAGACTGGTAATGTTCCTGAAGAGCATCATTGCCAGTTTCAGAATAAGAGTTTGCCTGATTCATATTGCTCAGATAGCTTATGACTCTCTTCTCTGGCTCAGAATGCAAAATGAGATTTTATGCATCTGTGTGCGGAAGGTTCTCAACATCCCATATGAACTCATCATTTTGTTTATTTGTTTTTGATATAAGCCCTACAAAGCAATTACAGACAGAATTCCAGGAGCTGTGCCTTCACAGAAAAGATGATCATGCGTAATGATGGAGAAGCCACCCATTCACTTTTACTTGGAAAACCAAAATCATAGAATCGTAGAGTTGGAAGAGACCCCAGGGGCCATCCAGTCCAACCCCCTGCTATGCAGGAACACACATCAAAGCATTCCCAAAAGATGGCTGTCCAACCTCTGCTTTAAAACCGCCACAGAAGGAGACTCCACCAACACTGGGTATTACACTGCTGAACAGCTCTGACTGTCAGGAAGTTCTTCCTGAGTTTTGAGTGGAATCTCCTTTCCTGCAGCTTGAATCCATTGCTTTTTGTCCTAGCCTCTGGAGCAGCAGAAAACAAGCCCGTTCTCTACTCGACATGACGTCCCTTCAGATATTTAAACATGGCTATCATGTCCCCTCTTAACCTTCTCTTCTGCAGACTAAACATTCCTAGCTCCCTAAACTGCTGCTCATAGGACTTCATGGCTTCCAGACCCTCCACCATTTTGGTCACCCTCTTCTTGACACATTCCAGCTTGTCAATATCTGTCTTGAACTGAGATGCCCAGAACTGGACACAGTGTTCTAGATGAGGTCTAATCAATGCAGAATAGAGTGGTACCATCACTTCCTTTGATCTAGACACCATACTCCTATTGAAGCAACCAAGAATCGCATTGGCTTTCTTGGTTGCCCCACACTGCTGACTCATGTTCAGCTTGTCATCTACCAAGACTCCTAGATCCCTTTCACACATACTGCTATCCAGCCATGCGTCCCCCATCCTATATCTCACTTCAAATTCACTTCTGGACAGCCCAGCCCCATATCACCCAGAAGGCTCTAAAAGTCTTCCCCTTTTCCCTTCAGTCTAGCTTGGGAGTGGGGGAAGTGCAGGCAGCAGACTACATGTACCCCCTCAAGGCTTTTTGTATGACACCCAAGGGCCTCACACCAACCCCCAATTTTGGAGGACCAGAGTAAATGGCTGTTTCACCATATTTTTTGGCCTTCAGTTGGTTTAGGCTGAGAAACATCCTTTTTTCCCAAAAAAAATTGGGAATGACTTTTGATTCATGTCCTGGTTTGACCAGAAGGAATGTGATTAAATTAGCACCACTCCACCTGGTGGAATTACTCAAAACAGTTGAGGCAGAATGGAAATATTTGGTCTGGGATGGTCCTCTGAGGTATGGTAAAGGGTGGATGTGGCTCCAAGGATATCAGCTAGTTTCCTGTCCTTCCCTAGAGGGACATAGACGTAGGATAAGACACTTCTATGCATTTTTAAGAGAGGGATCCCAATATATCAAGGCCATATCTCAATAGTGGAGCACACGCTTGGTATACAGAGGGTCTTAAACCCTGATTCTTTTAATCAACTTGCAGGGATGGGAATGACCACTGTGTGAGACTTCAAAGAACTGCTGAGGTGAGACAGTGCTCAGCTAGACAGGCCTCTGATCTTAAAGCAGATTCCTGTGTTCCTCTATAGTGAGTGGAGGCATATCAGTGTATTTCCCAGAACTTAAATAAGGCCAGAGAGGATCCACCCCCTCCACTCTATTCCCTAGATAAAATTTTGTGTCTGATTAAATGGTTTACATAAACTTAATCTTCTCCCCTTTGCCTGATGCATTATAATCTCAGATATTATTCATGTAGCTATTCCTCCATGAACCATAAAAAGTTCATTTCTTCAAAAGAATGTGAGAGCTCCAAAGCACTGGTAGCCTAAAGAGCATTTTTTAAAAAGTTTATTGGTTTGCGCTTAATATTTTTCAAGAGACTTTTTAATATTATTTTTTTTTAAGGCTGAATCAAATTTTGCATTTATATTAATGGAAGATGCTTTCCATCTGAAGGGATTAGCAGAGAAGCATTGCAGACTCCAGGGGTGGATGAGAAATGTGTTTCTCTTTTGCAAAACAAACAAACAAAAAACAAGATCTACCCAGTTCAGACCTTCTGGACCAAATGGTCTGATGCTTATATATTTCCAAATTTCTGAAACTACTGATGCACCAGTATATTTGCATTTGTAAATAACGTGTACAGACATGCTTTACTTAATGAGAAAGAAATACATACATTGCAAAAACAGGGACAATGCACAATTTTGTGTTTTAAAAAAAGGCAAATAATGTTAATATTTTTTGTGGAAAAAATAAGCTTTAAATCAGTGGTTCTCAACCTGTGGGTCCCCAGATGTTCGTGGACTTCAGCTCCCAGAAGCCCCAGCCACTATGGTCAATGCTCAGGGCTTCTGGGAGCTGAAGTCCACAAACATCTGGGGACCACAGGTTGAGAACCACTGCTTTAAATCATATATAGACACAAGCTGGGAAAAGCTTCAAGTGGAAGTTAGAGAATCTCAAAGAGCTTGAGTCTTGTAGAATTTCACATCCCAACCATGCACACATTCGGGTGGCGGCAGGCTGGGGGGAGAAATCCTCTAAGGTTAAAACTGTTGTGCCAGTATTTTTACCAGAACAGTGTTAGCAGAACAATCACTTCTCAGCATGGAAAGGTAGCATAATTGGTCTATATAGTGGCAATACAGAAAGCAAGCGAGCTACAGAGAAAGCTAATATAGCTCTACTTAATAATTTCCTTCAAAAGTCTGAATTTGAATGTGTATTTCACCCAGCTTGAGGCAAACAATTTGTTCCTGTACGTTCTAGTGGAACTTACCAGGGGGTCAAGCAATCTATTTGAGTTTGTGAAGTTTTCAAAGTGTGCAGAAGTTAATAGTGTTTCCTCTTTTATTGTTTTCACCAATAATTTGATCCAATTGGACAGGGCTTTTTTTCCTCCTAGCCTATACGGTGAGCAACAGTAAACTGAAGAGTATAACCTATAGCTGGAGTAATATTTTGGCTTTTTAAAAATTTCTCTTTGTGCAGAAGGAAGTGTGCTGAGCAATGGAGCCTTTACAAAGCAGTGAAATCTGCAACTGTCTTATGTTTGTGTTACTTTTGTTTTATTACAAATGTAGCCATGGTGGTAAACAAGTATGCTAGGATGTGTTGCCCAACACGACAGAAGAGATTTCAGGTGGGAACCATGATACCATCCAGTGTCCTAGTTCGGTTATGGTGGAGGCCTATAAAAATGATTTCAGCTTATTCAAAGGCTGGTGTGAAAACAGCGATCTCCCTGTGAGCAATGCACTGATATACAAGTTCAAGAGATAATGGCAGCTGGCCATGGCGGAGCCACATGTCCTTTGTGCCACAGCAAGATAGGACGGGTAGATCACATTCTCTACTCTCCTCTTTGGCCAGCTGTCACTTCTGCCTCTAGTACTCATAAAACAACAGAAGACAGAATGGGATGTTGTGACAGAGTTCCTTCTCAGGCTGGTCCCGCACTTCCTAGCCTTGTAAACCTGTCACTATCATCCTGCCCTCCAGTCCTCTTATAAAATCCCTCCTTGGATCTGGAGTCCAAGGCCTTCAGGAGACCTCATTGTGGATTAGTGTGTGTTAGATTTGCTTTCTTCATGGTAAGCTTGACTTCTCCTTGTTTCAGCGTAAATGGTGCTGTCCAGAGTCAGTTTTAAAAAATAACAAATAGTTTAACTTTGTTTAAAAAAATTCCTCCTCCCTCTCATGGGACACCCCCTCCTCTGTGCTGGGATTGGCTGATCTCAGTTAGTCTGCCTTCTTCACAGGTGTGCTTCGAGGTCAGGAAGCTAACTTTTTTCTTCAGTCCCTGTTTTGGATTTGGAATTTGGATTTGGAATTTGGTCAGGCCAAGCTGGGAAGAAAGCTCAGATCACAGAGAACTTTGCAGTCTCCCATCTCTAGCTGGAACATGTGTAGAAATCTGAAAAACCCTCAATCGCAATTTCTCCAAATCCCGCCTGATACTCACCCCTTTTTTCATACCAAATTGCAAGCATTTATTTTTAATTCCAGCATGGAAATTTTTATGAGTTTTCCATAAGATGCAAATTTATTCATGCACTTTTCTAATGTATGCATTTTTGAACACATTTTCCTGATTGACTAAGATGTGTCAGTGCATATTTTTGAACTGTACTCATGTTTAGCCATTTAGAAAATGTGTGCTTGATTTGGAGAAGGCAAAATGCTCCATAAGTCTTGCAGATATGTGGATTTCAGAGACAAGATGTGCTTCGTCTCACTGTGAGTCCTGAGGGTTGGTGAAACAGGCAACTTTGGTTAGAATTGTGAAACTAGAATTCTTTTTTTCATTCCTGAAAACATAACTTAAAATCTTTAAAGATTGTTTCTTCCCTCCAAGGTTCTTTAGCATTTACCTTGAAAGCTCGTTGAGACCCAAGAGAGTAAAGTTTACTGTCATGGGAGTGCCTTTAAGAATCTTGTGATTTTTTTCCCTTCTCCTGTGCAAACAAGCTTGAATTTCGTTAGCACTGTGACAATGAGAGAGATAAATAGATGTGACAGTTATGAATGATGTACTGTCATGCACTTCTGAATTCAGGCTCGTATAAATTGACACTCCTGTCAAACAACCACCACGGAGAAGAGAAGCCTCTAATGAACCTTCTAATATGGTAAATGGGAGTCTTAATTCTTCATTAACTGGAAAAGGGAGATTTGGCCATGTAATTTCGCCATGCTGCCTGTTTTAAAGATTCCAATAACCCAGCATTTACAGTTGAATAGGCAAAGATTACTTTTTCTTTCTTTCTCTTCCTTCTGCCCTTCCTGGACTCTTTACACACACACGCGCATGCACGCACTTGCAAATTCTAAGGAGGCATTGCTTAAACACAGGCTTATTGCCTTAGTTATCTTTAATGACTTTGAAATGTATTGGCCTCATTATGGAGCAGTGCAGTTATCAATTCTTCTAATTAGGTGATGTGGTCCCATAAGAAATTCAAAAAGTAAAGTACAAAAAAAAGAGAGAGGCATCTGTTGCCAGCATTGGGAGTGTCCTACAAGGTTTAAAGCTACAGCATAACCTCAAAACCTCATCCCTTGGTATAATGAATTGTCTTTCTCCTCTCTTTCTCCCTCAATCTCTCCCTCTCCCGCATCCCTGCAAAGCTAGTCTTCAGATGACCGAACAATAGTTTTGCCCCATTCAGCAGGGCCCTCCCACCCTTTCTGTAGCATTTTTAGAGGGTTAGAGAAGTTGTCAAGGGAAGCAGGAGGAAGGGAGCTCCCCTTTTGGCAGTCTACCTTGTGGTACTTTCCCCCTAAATCTGAATAGCCCCATTCTCCTCCCATTCCCTAAGGAGTTCACAATCTAAGACAGTCAAACAATTTGGAAGAGATCAAAGAAGCCAAGTTAAAAGAAAGTTACATGGACTAGGATCATATGATTCTATGGCCATTTCCGCACTACACTGTTATAGTGCTATTATTCCACTTTCAACAGCCTATGGAATCCTGGGTTTTGCAATTTAGGGAGAGGCTTTTAGAATTCTCAGTCAGAGAGCGCTTTGGCCTCAGGAAACTACAAATCCCAGAATTCCACAGAATGTTGAAATTAAAACTATAGCACTACAACAGTGTAGTATGAAAATGGCCTATGATCCTAAGACATACGTTGCACAAACAGCAAAGCACTTTAGCTTGCTTAGGGCAGCCCAACCAAAGTCCCAGGAGGAAGCTCAAATGATGAAGAATGTCAGCCATAGAGACAAGTTGTGAGCAAAAAGAAGCAAAGCCCACCTGCAATTAAATACCTGCATGCATTTAGCAAAAGGATGTGGCAACCATGACAGACTATCGCTTCCTACTTTGTGCTATTAAATAGTTTTATTTTCCAGTTGTTCCTCCAGAGATGGAGGATGGGGTACAGAAAGCTTTAATAGGAAGTGCACAGAATGCCACCATTCCATGGTCCACATAATTTTGTTCAGATTCAACCAGTTATAAATGTTAAAAAGAAACTTGTTGAAAATCTCATACCATTGTTCCATCCATAAAGAAGTGGATTTATGTTTTGGTTTGTGCTTTATTTTTAAATGTCTGCTTATTAAAGAGGTATTGCAGAGCTAATTGAGATGGGTGATGGTGTCTCTGGAGCTCCATCCAGGATATAGCAACAAAAGTTTAAAAACAAAAACAGAGTTAATTTATCTAGCCCAGAAGTACTGCAGGAGAAACAAATAAATGGCATTTATGATGTGTCTGAATACTAATGAAGACAGTGCCTCCCAGGATAAAGAAACTGAAATCATGGATGCTGATTGTTTGTTATTAATGGCCATTGAGTCAATTTTAACTTATGGCAAACCTATGAATGAGATACTTTAAAGTCACCTTATTGCCAACAGCCTTGCTAAGGTCTTGCAGATACAAAGCCATGTCTTCCTTGCTTGATTCTCTCCATCTGTAATGTAGTCTTCCTCATTTCCTACCTGTGACTTCTTACTTACTACTTCTAACATTTTCGTCTTTTCTAATGAGTCATGATATGTCCTAAGTATAACAGTTTCACTTTAGTCATCTTGGCTTACAGGGAGCATTCAGGCTTGATCCTAGACCCTTTTACTTATCTTTTGGGCAGTCCCAAATATTCACAGAATGCTCCTGCAGCACCACATTTCAAATGAGTTGATTTTCTCCCATTTTTTCAAATGAGGTGATTTGAACTCAAGAGTGGGCAAAAGAAACCAAGAGGGAATCAGCTGGAAAGAACAACCATGTTGTCTTAGCTGTTTCTACATTAATGGCCAAGATGTGGATAATAGACAAAATGAACTTGAAGTCTTAACATAAGTAGGCAAATATGATTTAATAGACATCATTGAGTCCTGGTGGGATGAGTCTCATAATTGGAATATAGTATTGGAAGGGTATAACCTATTCCAAAGAAATTGACATTATATGTCAAGAATGTTTACATCTATGAGGAGGTCCATGCCTGAGAGCATGGAAAAGGTTGAGAGCCTTTGGGTAAATTAAAGGGGATAAATACAACAGTAGTTTCATTGTGGGAGTCCTCCAGCCAGAATAAAATATAGGTCTCCAGCCAGAATAAAAATTTTAATGATGCCCTCCTAAAATAAATGATCAAATATTCAAAAAAGGAGAGATATAATAGTAATGGGAGACTTCAACTACCCTGATATTTATTGGAAGTCACACTCTGCCCAGAGTGTAAGGTCCAACAAGTTCTTCACTAGCCTCGCAGACAATTCATTGTACAAAAGGTGGAAGAAGCAACAAAAAGATTTTGGATTTAATCCTAACCAATAGAAATGAATTGGTCAATGGATGGAGATAGTGGGATTTTTGGATGGGATTGACTGTGTCCTTTTGCAATTTGTTACACAGAGAAAAGGGGAAACCAAGCATAGTGAGAAAATAAGACAATCACTTCAGCTTCAAGAGAGAAGCTGATTTCAGTAAGCTTAGGGAAATACTATGTGAGATCTCATTGTCAGAAATGTTAAAGGTAAAAGGTTTCATGATGCATGGAAGTCTCTTAAAGATGAGATATGGAAGGCAGAGTTGCAAGCAATTCAAAGAAGAAGGAAATGTGAGAGGTATCAAAAGAAACCAGGGTGGATGTACTTACAGATGAGCTGAAGAGAGATGGATAAGAAATGAAAGAAGGGCGAAACCTCTAAAGAGGAATACAAACAAACAGAGAAGACTTGTAGGAGGAAGATCAGAAAAGCTGATGCTCGGAATGAACGCAGGCTTATTAGAGAGGTTAAAAATAATAAAAAGGGAGGGGTTTGGCTATGTTTGGAACAAGAGGAAGAACAAGGAAATAGTAGAGAGGATGGTGAAATGCTAACACGGGACAGAGAGAAGTCTGAACTAGCTAATACCTGTTTGCCTGAGACATCTCCCAAAAGGAAAACATTGCTCTAACTAGGGAATATAGAATAAATTATGTAGTAAGAAGACTACAGCTCAGAATAGGTAAAGAGGCAGTAAAGGAATACCTAGCTCCTCTAAATGAATTCAGACCTCCAAGACCAGATGAGCTGCATCCAAGATACTAAAGGAACTTGCAAATGTGTTCCGAGGGCCACTATCAATCATCTTTGAGATGATTGGAAGAAAAGAGAGGTCCCAGCAGATTCGAGGAGAGCAAATATTGTCTCCATTTTCAGAAAGAGAAAAAAGAGGACATGAACAACTACTGACCAGCCAGCTTGATGTCAATACCAGGAAAGGTTATCGAATAGCTCATTGAACCCCATGTACCACAGCTGAATCCTTATTTGCTAATCTGCCCTGCAAGTGACCAGGAGCACCTCTATCATGTCTGGATTAAGTTTCAATTTGTTCACCCTCATCCAGTTCATTACTGAGAACACATACTGGTTTAGTACAGAAGGTGCCTCCTTGGAAATGGAAATATGGAATGCAAACCTATCTAGCATCACAATCAGAGTCTCTGATCTCGGCAGTTTTTTTCACTGAGGCAAACATCTCATTTTGATGTCAGACATTATTTCCAAATGCCATTTTAGAGATAATTCATGCTCTGAAAATCTGCATTTGTGTACTCAAAAATACAAGCCTTTGTCTTTCAAGAAGGAACAGTCTGAACTAAGCAAGTGCTCTATCTACCTCATTCTCCATCAGACTGGAGTGAAACATAGGCACATGGAAATACATAACACTGGGGGCATGGGTGCACAATATCATTGAAAGAGACAACTTCAATGAATTTGCCATCAAATTTCAACACCCTTCCTCCTGCTGGATATGTTCACTTTACTTTTCCATTTCTAATGCTTCAAGAAGTCTGCAGCCTTCTTGCTAAAGGGGCAGTCAAAGTACTATCTCCTCCACTATAACATCTCTGGTTTCTTCTCAGCCTCTAGGAGGTCAGCTGTTACCTCACAATAAAAAAAAATTTCCATTTTCCTGTTGATTAAAAAAAAAAAAACTGGTTTGTGACCGTAAACCTATTTCCAATTTAAATCAGGCTTTTTTACCATTGTTTTCTTTGATTTGTTGGAGAGGGGGGAGATGTTAACATTTCTATGTACTATTCTGTGTAGTGAGCATGGCTCCATATTTAAGGGAGATCCACCTATCTATATGTAGATAGTGGGTTTTTTAGTTGCTCCCTCAGGGAAGACTCTGATTGAAGTGATGTAGACTCAAGTCGATAGACTTGGACTGAAGTCGGACTTAAGTCGCTTCAGTCACTTGACTTGCACTCAACTCAGCAATAAATGACACACTAACTCAACTCGACTCGAGAGTTGTATATTTTTGATGACTGACTTGCTGCCCCTGGGTCAGTAACATAATACATTCATCCAGAAACCTTATAACTTTGAACAATGCCTCCATCTCTTTTTGCCTACTGGTCACATGATAGTCTGTCTCAAGCCCAAAGCGTAGGTGCATTTCTCAGAAGGGAACAACAAACAGGTTGAGCAATGGGCCTAAGGCGGGATTGAGGTCTGCTCAGCAGCCTGTATCAGAGGAGGCTTCTAAAACATTTCCGAAGAGCAAAAGACAGGACTTGCCCCCAGAGTGCAGGGTGTATTTCTCAGAGGGGAACAGGAAATGTGTTAGGCAACTGACCTGAGAAGGAAAGATCTTTCCTTCTAAAGCTTTTGAAGCTTCAGTAAAGGGGAATAAGAAGGATCCTATTCCCCACTTCCAAAGCTGCAGATGGCAAAATTGCAAATGTGGAGAGCCAACTCTGCTTAAATTGATAAAACTGACTTTATTTGACCCTGTCCAATAGTTCTGGAAAGTTGGCTTCCAGACTTAAGACTTGACTTACACTTGGCTTGAAAGTATCTTCGACGACTTGAAACTTGAAGGTAGAGACTTGAGACTTGACTTTAGACTTGGAGTAAAAGACTTAAAAACATCACTGTCTGATTGTGGTGTCCCTCTGATTCAAGGAAGTTGCAGAATTGACTGGCAGATAGATTGAACAATGTTGTGAACCCTGATTGTCTTCCCACCATGGGGCTTTTGCAGTCCTGCTGGCTTTTTCTTCCTCCCTTTCTTATATGTTTTTATTAAAATGTTGAGTAAATAAAACAACATACAGGGAATTACAGAGACATGCAGTAGACAAATGGATAGACAGACTCTAACATCTTAACCTAATATTGATTTACCTACCTACCCAAACTAAATTAAACTAAACTACAACTAAGCTAAAAAGGGGGCAAAAATACATGTAAATAACTTCTAACTCACCAAGTTTTAGTTCTAAGGTAAGCTACAAAGTATAATTCTTCAAGTGTGTCTATCCTTATCACATTACTGCCTAGAGTTTAATAACTATAAGCTGAATCTTCAAAATCAAATATTGACTCCCCCCAACAATACAATTTATCACAATCATCTTTAAATTTAACCAAAGATCTTTCCCTAATTAAAATAGTTAATTTATCCATTTCTGCCAAATCTGTATCTTCAACAGTCAATCTTCATGCAAACAAATAGCCACACTTTTCCATTTCTGTGGAAGCCTCTCACCACTCTGATCGTGTAGTGAAATGTTCTTTCCAATTTCTTATCAGTGTGTTCATCAGGCCCAGTTTTTTTTAAAAAAAGGTCAGGCTTGAGTTTGTCTTTAGGATGTCTTCCATCACTGTGTATCATCACCCAGAACTTCCTGGGTTTTTCACAGGTCCACCACATGTGGTGAAAAGTTCCTTCTTTTTTATCACATTTCCAACAAACATTTGAGGAACTTTTATACATATTAGGCAATCTTTCTGGTGTTAAATGCCATCTATACATGTTTTTGTAAAAATTTTCTCTAGGGTCATAAAGTTATTTCAAATCTTTTATCTCTATCCTTTCCCACTATTCCACTTGGATATGACGCCCCACATTTTGTGCCCATTTAATCATACAAGCTTTCACTTGTTTATCTTCTGTTTCAATTTCCAACAATAACTTAGGCCCTTTCCACACGGGGAAAAAAAACGGCTTAGGGCGACTCATCTGGAGGTCGTCCACACCGTGGAGCGCGCTAGAGTGGTTTGAATAGTGGAGGTTCCACAACTCAAACCGCGCTAGCGCGGCCGCAAGGGGTGGCGCAGCACGTTTTTTAAAAACCACATTTTATGAGGTTTTTACGAAACGTGAGCACGCTAACCCGTTGCAGCGCCCCGTGTGAAACTGCAGGGACGCGCTAGCGCGTCCCTGCAGAGCTGCCCAGGGGCGGGCTTCCGGCTGGCGCGCTGCCCTGATTGGCGGAGCGCCGCCGGAAGTCGCCGGCCGCCATTTTGGGCGCCGCCGAACACCGCCGAAACTCGCCAGCGTGTGGAGCGGCGAATGCGCGCTCCCTGCAGGGACGGAGCAGCCCGTTTTCAGGTAAGATCCGTCCCTGCGTGCGCTGCCCCGTTCCCCCATCCCCCGTGTGGAAAGGGCCTTAGACATTTTGGCATATAATTGTTATTCAAATTCAGATTTAGATTTTCAAAATTGTTTATCCATATAAATTGTTATCCATTTTAAACCATTCAGTCAGCTGTGTTTATGAAAACCAACACACATAAGATTCTTGAGTAAGTTCATTATTTGGTTTCATTTTTTTTATAATAATTTTATTGTAATTCCAATGTATAAAACATACTTTCTTCATTGTACATTTACCGAACTATTACAGTTTCCTCCCACTTCTCACTGGATTACATAAACTGTTATATCATTGTCATGTTATATTTATGCATTGCAATAAGTCGATTACATTATCAAGATAGTTTCTGCATTTCAAACCCAGTTTACATGTTCCATAATATTTCTCTGTTTATCTCCTTTTATTTAACCTGTTATCATGGATAATGAATTATTACTTGACAAAAACCCCTTCATATCTAATACATTTCGCCATTCTTTAAAGATATCATCATCTGATTTTCCTTTTAATCTCTGACCAACTATGTCTGCATTGCAATTTTCAACTAATGTTGCCCACCATTGCTCTACTGTAGGTATCTGTTCAGTTTTCCATAACCTTGCATATTCAATATGAGCTGTCGTAATCATGTAAAGTAAAATTCTCCAGTATTTTTTTTGCAACAGATCCATCTACATATAAGTCATATTTAACAAATACAATTCAGGTATCTTATCGAGTTGGAGTCTTAATATTTTACATATCATATTGTGAATGTCATTCCATTTTTTTGCCTTGGTACATGACCACCACATATGATAAAGTGTACCAGCATTTTCTTAGCATTTCCAACATTGCCCTGTTCCAGTATTGTATATTTTTTTTAATTTTTCTGGTATCATGTACCATCTATGGAAAAGTTTGTAGTAGTTCTCTTTTAAATTTTGAGTTATGGTAAATTTCTGTGTCCATTGCCAATTCTGTTCCCAGTGTGCTAATTGTGTAGAATATCCTATATTTTGAGCCCACTGTATCATTGCCAATTTAACTGTTTCTTATTATTTGGTTTAATTTAAATTGCCCACTTTCTATCTTTCAAAGGTCTTTATAAGTTAACCAATTACCTTTAAAGGTCTTTATAAATTAAACCAATTATCTTTCTTTCTCTCTTAAATCATCATTTGGCATTTTAGGACATAATCTCAGTTTATATTTCTTCCATACACATCTCAACTAATGATTATTAAAATCAACGTTAGCTTTAAATTTATATCGCAGAAATGCATGCCAGGTCAAATTCTTCTTATTGTAAAAGCCTACTCTTTTTAAAATAATCCAATCTTTTAACCAAACCAAACATGACAACAAAAAATACAGCCTTAGATTTGGAATAGCAAGTCCTCTTGTATCTTTTACATCCTGCAAGATCTTCTTGAGTCTCAATCTTGGTTTGGTCTCCTACCAAACAGAATTAGCCATGTCTCTATGTCACTGTTTGAATGGCACATCGTTGTTCAAAATTGAAAGTGTGTGAAATAGAAACAGCATCTTTGGTAAAACGTTCATCTTTATAGTTATAATCCTTCATAGTAGAGAAAGTTTCAGCTTGGACCATCTTTGAAAATCTTGCTTGATCTCATTCCAAATTCTAACATTCTGAAACAGTTTGGAATTCTACTTACCAAAAATCCAGTATTCCAAAGTATCTGTTACTTATGTGTATTATCTCACATAAGTCTCTTGGAAAAAATCCACATTAGTCTTCTTGTATTATAGTCTGAAATATGTTCATCCTTTTGGCAAGAATTAATGAAAAAAAATCTTATAATCATATTCAGAAGTGAAATAGGTCTGTAATTCCTAGGATCTGTCACAAGTTGTATTTGCTTGAGACCAACTATCTGATAATTTACCTGTCATAATAATTGAGTTCACAAGTTGTTGAAATGGCAAGTATAGTGGATCTTCCAAACTTTTATAATAAATTATGAACAGACCATCTGGTTCCAGAGCCTCCTCTCCTTTTACTTTCTTAAATGCCTCCAAAATTTCTACCATGGTTATAGACATGGTTAATATCTGATTTTCTGTAATCAAAAGTAAATTCCGTAAGTCCAAATATTTGTGGACTTTTTTATATGTCTTTGTTTTTGTAAAGCACTGAAAAAATTATAAAAAATCTTCTTGATCTATCACTGTCAAATGTCAATGTTTTACCATCTTTAATCTTTAAAATATTTCCCCTCTTTTTTCAACTTAAAAGCAAGCCATTTTCCCACTAATCTCTGTTTCTCCAAATAACAACAACAACAACTTTTCTCCCTTTTCCAGTAGAGTAGGCCCCTCTTATATTCTAAGAGAGAAATTTTAAGGGCAGTTTTAGGCCTCTTCATTACCACAGTCCATATCCACACTCACCTTTGTCTGAGCGCTTTTGTCCTCCTCTCCATTGCTTTCTTCCTTCAAACTTTGTTCTGGTTTCTTTCTTCTCTCTCTCTTTTTGAAGATCAGACATTCAAAATCTTTGCCATACTTCTCCAGAAATTCTCTTGCTCTTGAAATTGTATTGAGATTAAATCTCCTTTGTTTGTAACACAGAAACAAGCCATTTAAATTCCCCTGTCTAAAGGGAATTCCATATTACTTCAACTTATTGGTTAAGAAGGTGTAATCTTATCTCCTCAAAATTCTTGCTGGTATATCTTTGAAGACTATCACCTCTTTCCCATCAATTTAAAGCTTGTTCAGATAGTATTATTGAAGAATTTCATATTTTATTCTCCTTTTCACAAAATGAACAATCATGTCCCTTGGGAGATTTCTCTGCCTGGCTATTGTGGAATCCAAATGGTACATTTTGTCACAGAGCCAACTTTCTCTTTTAATCTCCAAAAAATCTGCCAGTGCCTTTGCAGCTGTTGCATAGATACGTTCATTCTGCTTCTCAGATATTCTCCTAATATGAAGATATTTTTTCCCTTCCTTCAAACCCAGCAATGTAACTGAGTCCTCCAAACCTCCAAAGAAGGAGACTCTACCAACTCTGAGGCAGCCTATTTCACTGCTGGACGGCTCTGACCATCAGGAAGTTCTTCCTGAGATTCAGGTGGAGTCTCCTTTCCTGCAGCCTGAATCCATTGCTCCTTGTTCTAGCCTCTGGAGCAGCAGAAAACAGGCCCGCTCCCTCCTCAACATGACATCCCTTCAAATATTTAAACATGGCTATCATGTCCCCTCTCAACCTTCTCTTCTACAGACTAAACATCCCCAGCTCCCTAAGCTGCTCCTTATAGGGCATGGCTTCCAGACCGCTCACCATTTTGGCTGCCCTCCTCTGGATACACTCCAGCTTGTCAATATCCTTCCTGAATTAAAGTCTTAAGGAGTTCAAATATTTGTTTTAGCACTGTCCAACCAGTGTGCTTTAAATAATTTTTTTTAGAGCTATCTCTTTATCATCTGCATCAGAATCATCATATTAAGTGATGGCTTAGAACTCACAATTAGTTCACAGAGACATTGAAGTAAATCATCCCAAAACAGCTGATGGGTTTCCTGAATTTCTAAATTATTTCCTCAAGGAGTTAAGAAGGTTGGCTGGATGACCTTATGTCCATAACTGGCAAGTGCAGCATGGCTGGGCTGTCTGCTTGATCCCCTCCAGTCCTCTACACTTCCAGGGAAACCTTAATGGGGTCCCCTAGAGCCCTGGGCCAGGAATTTTGAGCTTCCTGTACCCAGGAGATAATTATTGCCAGTTTCGAAATCTCAACCCAGCATCAGCCTTTTCAAGTACAATGTCCCTTTAGCAGGACTCACTGAGAGCATGGCCACATGGCACCATTTCCAACCCATAAGTTCTGGCTTTTTCTTTTCTGAAGCTTCTGATAAACCTACTTATCAGTGGGACTGGCTGAAATATGTAGGTTAGTGTTGTCCCCATTAAAAAAGAAATGTGTCTCCCAAAGCATAATAGAAAGGTTGGTCTATGCTGTAGGATTTCAGGAATTACCTCTCCAATCACTGCATAGGGACATGATGAGTACTGCTGTAAAAAAACATACATACACATTTACATTTATGAATCCCATCACTCCCACTTTTTGGGGAACAACAACAAAAAAAACCTTTATGAAAAATAGCATTTTTCTGCATCTCAAATTTAGACATTATGTGTAATTTGGAATAAAAATACACTTAGCTAGAATTACAGAGTGAGGGGAAAACAAGAAAGTCATTGTCTCCAAGACTCAGAAGAGAGTCTGACTCCTATCAGCTTACAGAATTAGAAATAACCCAGTGGGCCCTCAAAATGTTCTGCATGATCTCATACCTAAAGTTTGGAAAAGGTATTTGTGAAGTACAATTTCTGGAGTATCCCAGTACTAGCTGGGATGTTCTGGAGGCTATCATCCAAAAATAACTTTTCGAAGCTCTGGATCATACCTGACTTCCACCTGAAACCTCTGCGAGCTGCTGTTTACCACAAAGGACCAGGAGTGGGCAAGATATAGCCCTCTAGACATTGTATTGAAATTTCCATCACCCTTTATCAGCATAGGCAATGATGAGAAATGCTGGGAGCTGCAGTTTCACAACACCTGTAGGGGCCGAACTTTGCTCCGCCCTCACAGAAACTATAGTTTGATGAACCAATGGTCTGACAATGGCTCAGCGTAGTTTTCAATGATCCTGCTGGTTCTGCATTTAATAGGCTGATTCCTAGCAGTCACGTTACCTAACAACTGAAAAAAATATGAACAGTTTTCTAGCTCCTGCGGGATCATTCCAGCAACTGCTTCTATAGATCTGTAAGCTGAGACCGGCTCATTCTGGCTGATCCGGGTCAAAGACAGGCTATAGCAAGCAGACCATAGCCTGAACAACCTTTTTTGTGAGGTGTTTTCAAGTTTGTTAGTGTTGCTTGTTAATTCTGGGAAAATATGACTAAGAGGAGGCATTACAGAACATGAGAACCAAGCAACCTTCTGGATATTGCTGGATTGTAGTTCCTATCAGCCTTTGCTGATAAAGCTGGTGGTAAGGAATTCTGGTTGTTTCAGTCCAGCAGAATCTGAAGAGCTGCAGGCTTCCCACCCTTTTGACAGGCCATTTCTGCACTAGACTGTCAAAGTGCTGTTATTCCACTTTCAACATCCTATGGAATCCTGGGGTTTGCAGTTTAGGGAGGGGCCAGCTGGCCAGCACTATAACAATCTGGTGCGGTAATGGCCTAGGAAACGTTTACATCATGTGTTGAAAGTGAATATAAAAGATGGCTTACAATGCTAGAGCTTAACAAGTCATTAGATTAAATCAAATTGTTGTAGATTCTGAATGCAACAAGGGTGAGTGAAAAGCAGTATTTGGATAATAACTAGAGTAGTGAATATGTATCTAGCTCCATAACCAGTGGGAGTTCATGATTTCCAGGTCAGTGGGTCAGTGAGTCCATTCTGGGTCGCAGTCCAAACTCCAAAGGTGCTGTTAAAGTGCTGAGTCCATTTCAGGGTTCTCTCTTCTCAAGTTCAGACTAAAAGGCAAAGGAGGTTCACCACCTCACTGGCACAGAAGTTGCTCCTGCTCATAACATTTGTTTACCCAGACAGCTTAGCCATCAAAATATCTTTGGTCTGACAAATGTATGTTTTAGTGGTAAGAGGATTTCTGAAAGGAAAATAAAAGACAGCAAGCTGGGCTTGCTCACTTCATGACAGGATGCCATGTTCTGCCATCCCCTTGCCATTGTATCAGAACTTACGAAAGGCGTGTCAGTGGATCAGGCCCTCGGTTGAAAGAGTGCCTCTGAAAATCCAGGATCACCCCTCGGTGCACCTCGTTTCAGAACAGCCTGAGGTGGGCGCTCACAGACACGCTACTGTATTAGCTGTCTCTTGGCTATAGAGATAAATAAGATTTTACCTTTATGGATGCCGTTTAATGTTTTGAGGGAGATTTTGAAAAGAATGGCTTGCTGTGCTTTGAACAAAATTATAATGGCAGCGCCCTAAGTAAAATGTCTCCTGAAGCAGGTGGCGGTGCTTTAATGTCTGCTGCTGTTCCTTGAACAAAGTTGCCTGATCTTTCATCAAAGAAACATATCTCTCTTCTGCCTGTCTTAAAAAACAGCAATTATGTGCAAATGGCACCTGATTTATTTGAGCCTAAGCCACCGGCCAGTTGTGAGTCACTACAATTTATTGCCAACTGTCACTTGTACATGATAGGTTTGTAACAAATATCTGCCGCATATTGTTAAATTAATCTTCCATTTAAAATTAATGGAGTTAGACTCCCCAGGTTCAATGTAATTTCATGTTCTTGGGTAGGGAGCGATGTGTGCTGCATACCGAATGAGCGGAGGCCAAACGGCCTAATCTTTCATCACCTTGAACCTGGTGACGAGGACGATTCCCAGCAACGGCTAATGAGATTGAGCTCGCGTGTCTCCCGAGGATGCCGGCTCAAAGCAGAATTTCTGCTCAGCTCTAGCAGCCTCCATCTTATTTTAATAATTCCTCAGATATGACAACCCTGATGTTGTGTATGAAAGAGCAAGACTTTGGATAAAAGACAGAGAAAAGCGGAGAGATGAAATGAATTTTACATCATTACTTCAAAACCGTAACTGGCAAAAGGGAACGTGTCACGGTTAAAAATGTAGTAAGCATTTTAACTGTGAAATATGATGACAATAAGCAGGAGTCATGCTTCCAGTTCCTATTAGGATGTGCCTTTGCCTCAGGCTTTATTTTTCCTGTCATGTTTATCCCCCCTCCTCACCAATTGATTTCATGTTTCCATTTGGAGGAGAGAGAGAGAGAGAGAGAGAGAGAGAGAGGAGATCAAAAGAGAGCAGACGAAAAGGACTGTCTGGATAGAATTCAAAAATACTCAGATGGTGGCTTTTATTGGACCAACTTTGGGTCTGACGACACATAGTGCTAATGGCATCTCTTGCCTTGTTGTCGTCTTTATTTAAGTACAGGCAGGCCCTGATTTGTACTAGGACCACGCCACACAGAAAGGCTTACCTGTCTTGCCATTTCCCCACACATACCCATAAGCGTAAACATGCTGCATTTAGGCTTTTTTTTTTAAGAAAAGAAAGTCACACAATTTCTCTCCACCCCTATGATTGCATATAGTCCGCACAGCTGATATGAAATGCAGAAAAGACCCAAATGTGATTTCAAATGACAGATGTAGCTATATGTAGTTATGCTCTCTCTACAGTAGCACAGCGTGCTTTCTAATTTTTTGCAGACGATACAGGGCCAACCTGATACAATTCCCATCATAATCATTGCCCAAATCATTCCCTACACATGTAACATTACTTACTGCAGAAGCTTTACTCTGTGTTATTTTTGCCATATATAACTTACTCTACAAGGATTGGCTTTTTTAAAAAATGAAATCCAGGAGGGTGTTTGCTAGTATTCAAGATATTCTACTGTGGTGTGAAAAATATTGGTTGTAATAGATTATCTGCAGTTCAAAATGTATCTCAGCAACTACGGGGTGCAAATTGACAGGGTTGCATTGTATGGTTCATTTGCATTCATGTGCATACATTTACATGTGCTGATATGGAAGTATGATCCAACCCAGACTGTTTGGATTACAGTTCCTATTTGCCTTGCCCAGTGGTCATACTGGCTACAACAGCTATTGAGTGTTGGACATTTCCCTGGGCTTCTACTTTGCACTAGAAGTGAGATGTATCCATTCCTTCTTGGAAGATAAGATGGGCAAAGTGTAACCTGTGGACCAAATGCGGTCACCAGGGCTGTTTTTGTGCCCCATGGCCTCCCGGGGTAAGAAATGGCTCCCAAATGCCCCAAAAGGACTTCCAAAAGGTATGGAAAGCATTTCCACTATGTTAGGAGGCCTCCTGGGCCCTCCAGCAGCCAAATATTTTATTTCCCCTCAATGCCTTCTAGGGAGTGTGTGGGACATTTCCACAACATATCCTGTAGAAGCTGTTTGGGTGCATTTGGAGATTTATTTATTCATGTGAATGGGTACAGTGGGTAAGTGTGGCCATCCAAGGTCTTCTGTGGAGCTAATGTGGCCTGCTACCCTTCCACAGTTGCCCACCAGAGCTCTAAGAGTAAACTTCTAGTGACTTTAGAACGCAGTTACTTCAATGCAGTACAAATACATGGACTCCATACTATGCAGCCATAACAAACGAGTCCAAAACCCAAATATTATTAAGAATTGTTAGGAGAACTGGAGAAGAGAAGTGTGAGAGGTGATAAAAATAGTAATTGTCAAATATCAACAGAAGTTAGATCACAATTATTTTCTGCTGCTCCAGAGGATAGAACCCAAATCAATGAATCTAAACTGCAGGAATGGTCATTAGGAGGAACTTCTTGATAGTATGAGCTATTTGACAGAGAAACAAACTGCTTCTGAAGATAGTGGGTTCTCCTTTTTTGGAAATTTTTTACAAGGAGTTGGGATGGCTATCTGTCAGAGATGTGGATTCCTATTACAGTAGGGGATTGTATGAGGGGACACTTTGGGTCCCTTCTAGATTTCTATTCTAGATAAATTCTTAGATAAAATGTGTTGAAAAAGAGAAATCATTTAACCAAACGATGTGTAAAGCCTCCAAATGAGTCAGGGTCTAGACCAAGCCTGCTGATCTGTGCCTTGGACCTTCTGTAGTTTATTTTAGTGAGGCTCACCAGATATATTTCTCATTAGGGAAATTAACATGGTGACCCTTCTCAGCATCCAATAATAAAAACTGAACACCACAAATATCATATAAGCCTGGTCAGCCAGCCAGATGCCCAGTAGTAAAAGCAGAGGCCCACCAAGTTGCCCACCTCGTTCTGTTTTAGGCAGTCTGGTTATAGAATGATAGAATGCCGGGGAGTTAGCTGTCAGTCCAACTCAGCTAAAAGTTGTGGGGTTCTTCACAATGCTAGAACATTGTTCGCTTAAAGTGTGTTTAGTCTGTTCAAAGAGACTTACTCCAAAGTAGATGTGTGTTGGATTTTAGCCTTAAGCATTTATTTGGCCAGCAGAAATAAAGGAAATGCTACACAAGTTGGTCACAGCAATGCAAGATGTATGTCTCAAGCGTGAAAGCTGCATTGTTTACATTAAAAAAAACCTAGAGATAGAAGAGAAATGCTAGAAAATAACAAACAAGAATCCAGTTCTTTGTGTTTTAATACAAATGATAACGTGCATCAAGAAGAGATGAGACTTGCCATGAATCTTTGGGTTAGATTTATTAGTGACTTCAATATCTGTTGAAGTCAGCAAAGCTGTAATAAGCTTTGAGTAAACACTATCAATTTTGATGATAAGATTTTGATAGCGGTTTCCTTTTTTTCCTTTTTTTTATGTAAGACCAAATGATACAAAGGATTTTTTTTTTTCATGGAAATGTTATCACAGTAAAACAAGTTGTAATTAAGTGTTTTGGCACATCAATCTGTTAAAAATATAGGTACTCCAACTATCGCTATGAATTGGTGTACTGTAGTAGTAAATTTTGAAACGCTCCTTTCTACTTCCTCACTCCCAATAAGAAGTATGATCTGCAAAGATCAGTGGTAAAGCACAGGCTTTGCATGCAAGATGGAGCCAGGGATCCCAAATATAGTCGGTGGCAGCTATGGCCATTTCCTCACGAGACTGTTATAGCGCTATGATTCCACTTTCAACATCCTATGGAACCCTGGGGTTTGCCGATTCGGGAGGGGCCGGCTGGCAAACCTCAGGATTCCAGAGGATGTTGAAAGTGGAGTCGTAGTGCTATAACAGTCTCGTGCAGAAATGATCTGTAGTTTTAATGGTCAGGTGTTTGTCTAACAAGGCCAGTCTCACAGATGAAAACCAGGATACGTGTGGCTAAGCAACATCAGAAAGTGGTCAAGGGGACAAAAGTTATTCACGAGGAAACACACACAAATTAGGAGAGCACTTTCCTTTTTCCAGAGCCTGGGAGGGTAAGATTCTGCCACCTCCTGTCCTGCTGAGTTGAGAGCAAACTACTTTTGCACTTTGAACAACGTTTGCAGAAACTGAAGCAAGATGAGGGCAACCGGGAAGAGGGGGAGAAGGAGAGAGAAACCAAGACATTTTAAAAGTAGCTGAAAAAGTGGGATGACAGAGGCTTAACTGGGTGGAGTGGGGCTTAAGGGAGGTAAAAGTAGGATTGGAGGCTTTGTCTGGAAAGTGCATAATTTCCAGCCCTTTGGGTATGTGGGGCATCCGAACAGTGTTGCCATAACCCACTTCCTCAAATCTGAGCATATAAACTATGCAAACTATTCTGATTATGCAAAATATCCTTATTTGTGTTCTACTGTGCAAATCAGTATAAATAAACTAAATGTCTTAAATGTAAGCAAATCCGTACATACACATACATGACTTGTATGATTGGAACTGTTTTGTTTTTTTGAATTGTTATTAAACATGTTATCACTATTGTGATTATTTCTGGCACAAAGTACCAACAGCCGTAGACAACCTTCTGCTGATCCTCTTTGCACACTGAATGTTCCATCTCACTCACTGCCCAATGACTGCAAGTGCCTGGGAGTGCCTGATCAGCAGGATGTGGCAGTCACAGCCATCTCCTCCTGTTAATCCCTCACAGCTGGTAGTGTTTTCTGCCACATAGCGACAAAGTTTGTGCTTCTAGTGGTCATGCTTTGTGTACTTATCTGCCCAAGCATGCTCTTCCACACATTCAAGGTTTACCAACAGCCGTAAAGAAAGAAGACATTAAAGCAACATGATTTTGTCTTCTCTGTACTCATCCCATGCAGTGACACACTGAAGTGCAGTGATGGCTGACTTTGCTCTGGGTACTGTAATCTCACATAATGGTGGCAATATGATGGAAAGGTGTTTCGGATTTTCAAATTGGGGAGGGAAAGGGGAGAGGAGTATCCAGACATAGGGCACAGCTGACTGGAGCACAGTTGCCTGGAGTCCTGGGCGAGAGCGCTGCACCACAGTATTTTTGCTGCAGATTCAATTGGTAGTAGCAGCAATAGTTGTCATCACCATTATGCAGTAGCCTGAGCCTGGCCAGGTGATATTATGGAGTAGAACCTGTCTAGTGTTTGTACCTACTCTGCAGAAAGGTCTCTGATTTTGATTTTCCAGTAAAATGTTATGATTGTAATTGTGCGTGCAAAATATAGTTAAGGAAAGTCTGCAGACAAAACTTTCCTCCCTGGTACAATAAGCCTATTTATCTTTTTCTGGATAAACCTTTTGCCACCACTGGGCTGACCATTTCACTTTTGACTCCTACCATGTCGACTGCTGGCATCTGTTCTCTGAGATTACCCCTGAAACAATGTGGCCCTGAATGGAATAAAGCCTGTCACCTTTCTCTAGTGAGTCTTCAATATGCTATATTAATTTTCTGATCCATAGCTAGGGTGGCTAGATACAAAAGAGGGCAAGTCATAACAAGCTAAGCTGGCTGAAATTCTTGCTTGTACGTGGTTGTTAAAGTGGAGGAGCCCTGCCCCTTACTGCGTGTGGCCACTCTAGGAGGAGCTGTTTTCTTGTGGATCTTCTGTTCTTTTGTTTACAGAGATCAGAGAGTGTAAGAGAGAACTCATAGCAGCAGTATGCAAAATGGCAGGTTATGCACTTCGTGGAGCATTACAGTCCACGTGTAGCCTTGTGTTCATGTGTATATTAAAGAAAATAATGTATAAAATATATTATATTATGGGAAATTGAATAAAAGTGCATAGGTTCTCCTCTTCATACTTAAAGAGTAGATCTGATACAGAACTTCCCCTCCCAAAGGCTACCCCCTAAGAGCTGACCTAGGGTTGATTCACACTACGGCATTATAGTGCTATTATTCTACCTACTTTTACTGCCTTGTTTCAGTCCTGTGGAATCCTGGGATTAGCGGTTCAGGAAAGGGCATTTAGACTTCTCAGACAGAGCTCTCCAGTGCCTCATCAAACTACTAACCCAAGGATTAGTAGGCAGAATTCCCACCCTTAGATGACAGTGCCTAGTAAATAGGGGTAGATCTGTATTGACAAATGGGGAAACCCTTCCTTTATAAATGTGTTTGCTTGCAGCATCTGTAAAATGTAGTGTGTTGGGATGGAAAGGAGACACGTGAAAGAGATGGCAAAGGAAGGAAAGTTCTTTTCCTTTCTATAGTGGGCATTTGACTGGTAATAAAAATGACTGATAGCGAACCATAGCCCAGTCTTTTGTTCAATTCAGCTCTGATTACAGAGCCTATTAGTTGGAGTTACAGCCTATTTAAGAGCAGTGCTTGCCAGTAATAGGGCCAAATGATTTTGGAAAGTTCAGATTTACTGAGCTCCCTACAGAAATGAATTCAGCGCCAAACATATTGATACTGAGCCAGAGCAAAGCCGTCTCTGCTGGGTCCCAGGGAGTTGAGTGTGCTTTCAAGAACCATGCAGTGAGCAGAATGAAAGATCAGATAGACATGAGGCTCAAGGGCAGGCTAAAAGCTTCAGAGTTCATCACACCAACTACATCAGGCTAAAATGAGGTCTGCACCAGTGCGGAAAACAGTATTTATGTGTAGACAAGAAATTTACCTTGTTAAAATGCTGCTACCCTTCTGTATACATCTTGGTGTTGAGGTGCTCATGACAATCTGGTGTGTTGCTGGTTTTCTCTGACTGGATCTAGGTCTGGGATCTGTTAGAATGAGTATTGTTTTTAGCCACGTGTTTTCCTCTGTGTTCCATGAACCATGAAATCTATAAATACTCCCACTCCATGTACTTTTGAGTTCTAGAAATTCTTGACCCAGCAAGAATCTGACAGAATAAGACTCTGACAATCTGTGCAGAGATATCCCTGTGCACAGGGGTAGCAGGTTCTTCCATGGTCTTTAGCCCACAAGAGATTAGGGATAGGCCTCCAGATGTAGTTGAAATCTCATGGCATTCTTTACCATTGCTTGCAGTGGCTAAGGGTGTTGGGAGTGGCAAGCCAAGGACATCCGAGTGGCTGCACAATTCCCACCCCTGCAGTAAACCTCCTATTTAAAGACAATAGTCCTCTCATTGAAGAACTGTTCAGCTGAATTCCAGTTTAGAGCTAAATAACCAAAAAGGCCTTCCTAGTGGCTACTTCAAGGAACTGGATCTCTTCCAATAGACAACATCAAGAGTGTGGCCAAGATGGCAAAACTTATTAATGAGGAAGAACAGACAAGCTTGGAGTGGGCATGGCAGCTAGCTTTTGCCTGAGCCTACTGGGAGAACCAGGAGTCTCTCATCTCCTTTCTTCTACCCACCTGCTGAATTAATTTGAAAGCCGATTGTTTTTGCACTTTGAACTCAATTTGTGGTACCTGAAGTGAGCAAAGGGGAAAGTAGGAGGAAGAGAGACAAAACGGGGCATTTTAAAAGCAGCTGAAAAAGTGAGATGGCAGAGGATTAATTAGGATTGTCCTTCCCAAATTGGGAAAGTTGGAGCGTATGTACCATAGAGGTTGCAACTAATAGCTGATGTTAAAATCATCTTGAGTAGAAATGAAACTCTTCTCTTTCCCTTAACACTTGAAAGTGAAAGAAAGTGCAAGAAGACCAATCAGTTTAAAGAAATGTCCCCAAGCTACCATGTTTCAACCCTAGGGAGCACAAATCCAAGATGCTGGCGACATCACCGTATTGTCAGACAATGCCCCAAACTAGATGTGACATTAAGTGTACCATTACACAAAATATATTTAACATTTCTTCTGGACCTTTATCTCTTCCACCATCTCTCTCTGAATTTTGTTCAATTTGATGGAAAAGAAATCACTTTTGGATTATTATTATTTTTCCAAAAGAGGGGGAAAAACGTCAGTGATATCCTTGTGGATGGGTTGTAGGGCTTCTTATAGGCATCTGGTTGGTTACCATGCAAAAAGAATGCTAGATTATGTGAGCCTTTAATATCACTCGGGATGGCTCTTCTTGTGTGCTTAGTTGTGAGGTGACTGAAAATGTATGTTAATGTCTTGTCCACTACTGTATAACATAATGATCTCTCTGATAGTTTTCAGCTTTCCTTGCCTTTTTGTTCTTCAATTAAAACCCAAGGAAAGATGCCATGAGGCAGCTGTTCCCCTAAGTTTTTTTCACCCACATCAGGAGGTAAAGGCAGTTAGGAAGTTGCAGAGCAGTAGAGAGATGTCTAATAGGAAGAAAGGAACATGCAGCTCCCTTGACTGCCTTGCAATGATAAATTGAGTTCAAGAACATCACTCATGTGAGTTAGAAATAAATTCTAAAGAAACCTTAAAATAAGACAGAAAAGTAGAATTCCCTTTAACAGAGGAACATGTCATGCCCTCACCAGATGAAGATGTGATAAGTATCTTATCACAAGGATGAAGCTGAACTTCTAGGACAAGGGGATGCCAAAGCCTATTAAACCGTAGAGCAGTGGTTCTTGACCTGGGGTCTGTGGACCCACATGGGTCCATAATGCCCTCACAGGGGGTCCATGAGAGGCTTGAGGGCTGCTCAGCTCCTCTCCTCCTTCTAGTGGAGTGGTGAGGAGAGAGAGGAACCAAGGCATAAAGAGGCAGACAAGCAGGTTTGCTGGCTGAGCCTGCACATTTGTCTGTCAAGTGGCTTCTCTGCTGCAGGGAGGAGGCAGGCTCAGCAGCTGAGTGACAGTGGAGCTGACAGCCAGCCAGCCAGCCAGCATTTGCCCTTCTTCTCTCTCTGCCCTCCCCTTTACAGCAGAGAGCAATCTAGTATACTATCAGAAGCACTTAACACCTCCCTTTTTGCCTTCTTCACTAGGAGGAGAAGAAACTGAGATGTGCAAAAGAGGGAACAGGTGGAATGGACCAGGGGGGGAGTTGGAGGCAAAAAGATGGACTGAAGCAACCACTCTATAAAAGACTCCAAGCGTGCCTCTTCATTTCCATTCATAAGTGTGCACACTTTCATCTGAATTGAGTGGTGTCTTATTTTGGCAATGCTGATCTCTTGCTCCAAATTCCAATGCCTTGCCAGATGGTGGCATGTGCTGCAGCACTACCACCTCTTCTTATTTGGTCCCACTCTGAGTGGGATTCTTGATGCATCATGGTGGCCAGCTCTAAAAAGGGATAGCAAGGAGGAGCTTCTGGTAGACTGGATGGTTAGAAAGAGAGGAGAGAAGGAGAGAGAGAAGGGCAAATGCTGGCTGGCTAGGCAATACTGTTCAATCCCCTCCAACCTTAAACTGGTGGGAAAAAGCAAGAGAAAGTCTTTCCTCTCCCTCCAGCACCTCTCAGGGAAATGTGCATTTACTTATTTCTCCCTTCTCTCCAATTAGAATACCCTTGATGAGCAATTTAAGTAAATATTGGATGTACTTTAGGGTTTTAAATCTTGAGTTAAGTCTTGGGGGTCCGTGGCAACAAAAAATATTTAAAGGTAAAGAAAAGGTTAAGAACCACTGCCTTAGAGCATCTGGGTTAATGCAGCCACATCTCCTGACTTAGATGAAGATGGTAGACTTCCTCCCAGCCCATAAGAGCGAAGAAAGACAAAGACTAGAAGGCTATGAGAAGGAGCGCTTAGCTCCAAGGAAGGTCTTGTCATGAGTAGTTGTTTTCATTTGAACAAGTGGTCTTCTTTAGAGTACATCTATGGTCAGCCGGGGGGAGGGGGCGCTAAGGCAAAATGGAATAGCCCTGAGACTTGTATTGTGTGGGGTCTCTGGCAGCAGTGGTCTATAAAGTTCAGCTTGAGCAGAGCTCAGTGATGAGAACAGTCCAGTTCTGTGTAGACATCTGGTAGCTCTGCACAATCTTAACTCTTACTGATTACCTTGCTGTATATGACCCTGGACTGTACCATTTTTTGCTGGGTGGTTGTCCTCCTCTGGGTGTTGCTCTTATCTGCTGGCTTTCTGACTTTGGACTGCTTAATCTTGGCTTTGAAATCCCCTGCTTGGAACAGCACTGGTTCATGATAGGACTTGGCTTTGCTTTTTCGGTTTCCGTGATTCTGCCCCTCGGTTGCCTTTTCTATATAAATTGCACAACACTGCTTGCATGCCTGGCAGAAGGACAGAAGAAAACGTCTGGGAGTATTAATTGAATATATCTGATAGATTATGATGCTGGATCCCCTCCCAGCCCATAAGAATAAATCCCAGAATCCTTTCATGCAAGCAACCTCCCTCCTCCCTTTTTCCCTTTTTCAGTGAAAATGGGGGGGGCAAAAAAGATATTAATTTCTCCAGATAGTCTAAATTTACAAAGCTCAGAGCCCTCAAAAAGCTTTGTAGAAAGTCTGGGTTCATTTCTAGTGGCTACAGAAGGAAAGCCGCTGCACCTCCGGAAGGGCTGGGAGGACCTGGTTAAACACAAACAGCTGGCTGGGAGCGAAGTGAGATATAAATCCAGTAAGCATACATGATATGTACTTTGCTTCAGTTTAGAGAGGAATTGTGTGACTGTGGCTAGAACTGGTAAACCTATAATGCTGTCTATATCTGCCAATCAGTAAAATGTATCAAAAGCAGAGGTTTGATTCAGTTGTTCATCTGAGTATGTAAAACTTTCCCTTTTTGTAGCATGGGGTACAGAAGATGCAGTAAAACCTTGTCAGTGAATTAAAAGGATGGAAACTCCCAGTAAAATTTACACTGGTGTAAGGTGCAACTCTGGGGCCACACAGAATCTTAAGAGCTGGAAGGGCCGTCCAGTCCAACCCCATTCTGCCATGCAGGAATAGGCAATCCTATTCTTGGTAGATCACAAGCTGAACGTGAATCAGCGGTGTGATGAGGCAGCCAAGAAAGCCAAAGCAATTCTTG
Organism: Iguana delicatissima; assembly: GCA_948472985.1. Lineage (NCBI taxonomy): Eukaryota > Metazoa > Chordata > Lepidosauria > Squamata > Iguanidae > Iguana > Iguana delicatissima. The sequence goes on from CAOKZL010000060.1 coordinate 1,044,688, forward strand.
GTTGCATCAATAGGAGATGGTGTCTAGATCAAAGGAGGCAATGGTACCGCTCTATTCTGTATTGGTTAGGCCTCATTTGGAATCCTGTGTCCAGTTCTGGGCACCTCAATTCAAGAAGGACATTGACAAGCTGGAATGTGTCCAGAAGAGGGCGACCAAAATGGTGAACGGTCTAGAAGCCATGCCCTATGAAGAACGGCTTAGGGAGCTGGGTACGTTTAGTCTGCAGAAGAGAAGGTTAAGAGGGGACATGATAGCCATGTTTAAATATTTGAAGGGATGTCATGTTAAGGAGGGAGTGGGCTTGTTTTCTGCTGCTCCAGAGCGTAGGACAAGGAGCAATGGATTCAGGCTTCAGGAAAGGAGATTCCACCTGAACCTCAGGAAGAACTTCCTGACAGTCAGAGCTGTCCGGCAGTGGAATATGCTGCCTCAGAGTGTGGTGGAATCTCCTTCTTTGGAAGTTTTTAAGTAGAAGTTGGATGGCCATCTCTTGGGAATGCTTTGATGGGTGTTACTGCATAGCAAGGGGTTGGACTGGATGGCCCTTGGGGTCTCTTCCAACTCCATGATTCTATGATTCTATAAACCCAGAAATTCCTGAAAGATGTTCATGCAACCTCTCTTTTAAAAGCCTCCAAAGACGGAGAGTCCAATGCTCTCTGAGGCAGACTATTCCACTGTCAAACAGCACTTACAATGAAGCTGTTCTTTTTAATGTTCCATTAGAATCTCTTTTCGTGTAATTTGAATCCTTTGGTACATGTTCTAGCCCCTGAAGCAGCAGAAAATGAGCTTGCTCTATCTTCTACGTGCAGCCCCAAGGTTGTTCTTGTACCCCTTGGCCCAGCCATACACCCTGAATGCCCTTTTCTGGTTCTAGAAGTGGTGGTTCAACTTTTAACTAAGGCCCTTTCCACACTGGGCTATTAAAACGGTGCAGAGCGACCTCTGACGGAGGTCTTCTGCACCGTGGAGTGGACTGGGCAGACTACTTGTCGTAGTTCCGCACATCAGTCCGGTTTGGAGCGACCGGAACTGGTCGCGCAGCGTGCTTTTTAAAAACCAATTTAAGAGGTTTTTAAAAAGCATGGAACGCGCGATTCCATGTTGCTCCGTCGCCACACTCTGGTGCAGATCTGCAGGCGCGCACTAGTGCATGCCTGCAGATCTGCCAGGGGCGGGCTTTAGGCTGGCGAGCTTCTCAGGTTGGTGGAGAGCCTCCACCAACCGGAAGCCGCCATTTTGGACACCGGAGCAGTGCGGAGTGACGAGCTCGCACTGCTCCACATCCCGACAGACTCAACCGGACGCCGAAGAAATCCAGTGAGTCCTGTTTTCACGTGGTTCCTTCCCCACGTGCGGAAAGGGCCTAAGTTGCAGGCCTACTCTGTTTAACTGTTCTTAAAACAGATTTTTTTAAGCTCCAGGAACAGTCTTCCAGGTGCTTCCTTTTCTTAGAATGTTAGAGCAGAATCCCAAAGTGGAATGAAGGGCAGAATGAAACATGGGGATTACATTGGGGGAATGTGTCTCTCTCAGTGCCATGAGTTTTAGTAAATTTTTCAAGGGCCTCTGTGTTGCCTTTCCTTTTGTTGAAGGTCCCTGAATTCTGTTGGTGGTGTAGCTTTGCCTTAACACCTGTCTATTCTGAGAATTTAACATTCTCTACTAGATTTATTATCCATGCTATAGCAAAGAAGGAGGGGGAGAGGAGGAGTGAAATGCAAAATGAACAGAAGGAAGGTGGAACAGTGGGAGGGGAAAGAAGAGATGGATGGATGAAGAGAAATGTTGCAGAGTTGTGACAGGAAGGGAGGAAATGCGGGCTGAATTTCTTGTGAGCATATATAGACATAGGGCCGGGAGGACAGTTTCCTGAAGAAAGTAGGCTGCATCAATGAGGAAGAAATTAATAGGGCAAATGGGATGACTCATTAGAGGCACGAACAATATATAATGGATGGGAGAAAGAGAAAAAGAGAGAGAACACAGTAGGACACATTACAGTTCATTAAAGAAGGAGTGATGCTGACACTTGATAAAAGTATACAAAATATACAAAGGCATAAGTATTGCCTTTTGAAAAGATATAGTGTAGAAAGAGAAAAATAAAGCGATAAGAAATGCTGAACTTCTGTATCTAAGGCCATTTCCGTGCTAGACTGTTATAGTGCTATATAGTGCTGTTATAGTGCACTTTCAACATCCTATGGAATTCTGGCGAAATGGCCTCAGTCTCAGGAGGTTTGCAGTCCCTCTTATAAATGGCCTAGGGAGGCAGCAGAGGTGACAGCAAATAATCTGTGAATAAGCAAATCCGCAAAAGTGAAACCTGCAAACGTGGAGGGCTGACTGTAATTGGTGAAACTGAGTGTGTCTGCACATGTATGTTATATACAGTCTAAGATATGCAGGCAAAGGCACACACTTTCACAACTGTAAAGGGAAAACTACCACAATGCTTCTCCCCTTTATAAGGTAGACATGAACTGTATGTGCGTGCTGCTTTGCATATGAACACCAACTGATACAACAATATTAAGAGAAGGGAGTTCCCTCAGTTCTCAGATAAAGTCTGACGTTTGTGGTTGGACATAGTAATTTGTGAGTGGGAAAATGAGCCCATTTTCAGTCTCTTACAATTGGTCAAGTACACAGGGTAGGGCCTAATTTGACAGCTGAGTGACAGATAGAAGACTTATAGGTGACCTTATTCCTAGCATTGGTGAAAGGAGCTGCACCTGTTGACCTTCTGGCGGTTATGCAGCCTAAGTACTAGGTAGACTAACCACAGATGGTGCTTTCATCCTCATAAGGTGGATAAATTTGCACCTATTGAATTTCTGTCCATCATGTTCATTGTAAGAGTCTTATGATTATGAATTTTTATTTTTCCATTGCAATCACAGGTCATTCAAGATGGTTTTACAAGATGGTTTACCTTATATAATTACAAAACTGTAAAACAATGAAAGTAAAAGTCATTTGTAGTAGATAGCAAACCACATAAAACGTAACCAGAACCAATTCAAAACAAAAACACATTCATCAACATGGCATGTCAGAGTTCATGGAATCCTAGAATCGTAGAGTTGGAAGAGACCCCAGGGGCCATCCAGTCAAACTCCCTGCTGTGCAGGAACACTCATCAAAGCACTCCCAACAGATGGCCATCCAGCCTCTGCTTAAAAACCTCCAAAGAAGGAGACTCCACCACATTCCATGGAGGCAGCATATTCCACTGCCGGACAGCTTTGACCGTCAGGAAGTTCTTCCTGAGGTTCAGGTGGAATCTTCTTTCCTGCAGCTTGAATCCATTGCTCCTTGTCCTATGCTCTGGAGCAGCGGAAAACAAGCTCTCTCCCTCCTCAACATGACATCCCTTCAAATATTTAAACATGGCTATCATGTCTCCTCTTAACCTTCTCTTCTGCAGACTAAACATACCCAGCTCCCTAAGTTGCTCCTCATAGGACATGGCTTCCAGATCCTCCACCATTTTGGTCGTCCTCCTCCAGACACGCTCCAGCTTGTCCATATCCTTCTTGAATTGAGGTGCCCAGAACTGGACACAGTATTTCAAATGAGGTCTCACCAAAGCAGAATAGAGTGGTACCATTACCTCCCTCGATCTAGACACCATACTCCTGTTGATGTGACCAAGAATCACGTTGGCGTCCTTGGCTGCCACATCACCCTGCTGACTCATGTTCAGCTTGTGATCTATCAAGACTCCTAGATCTCTTTCACATGTACTGTTACCCAGCCACATGTCCCCCATCCTATATTTGTGCATTCCATTTTTTCTGCAGGATCTTACATTTCTTGTTATTGAAATTCATTTTGTTAGCTTTGGCCCAGCTCTCCAACCTGTCAAAGCCATTTTGAATTTTGATCCTGTCCTCTGGTGTATTAGCAACCTCTCCCAATTTGGTATCATCTTCAAATTTGATCAGCATTCCCTCTGCTCCTTCATCCAAGTCATTGATGAAGATGTTGACTAGCCCTGAGCCCAGGACAGAACCCTGTGGCACCCCACTAGTCACTTCTCTCCAGGATGAAAAGCAGTCATTGGTGAGAACCTTTTGGGTTCGGTTGGTCAACCAATTACAAATCTACTTAACAGTGGCCCTGTCTAGCCTGCATTTTACTACATTCTTTGCAAGAATGTCTCTGTTATCTCAGTACGCGTATACTTTAGCCAAGCAGCATGAGACCACGTGACCAATTCTTTGCACAGTCACAGGAAAAGACCTTCCCTGACCTTTGCTGCTACTTTGCACATCACTTAATTAGGTAAGGTTGTGTCCCAAGTTCTGGTCCTTTAAATTACTGATGCTGAAGCCATTTAGGAGCAAGGCCCTTTAGTCTTTTGCAGTCAGCAGAGTGGAACAGCTCTGAACAATAATTCAAATGGGGAAACAACATTTTGGACATATGTGGAATAATTCCTACATTTGTCTCATCTCTCTCTCTCTCTCTCTCTCTCTCTTTCTCTTTGTGTTTAATCAAAGGCCATTTCTGCCCTACAGTGTCATAGTGCTGCTATCCACTTTCAACATCCTATGGAATCCTGGGGTTTGCAGTCGAGGGAGGGGCATTTAGAATTCTGAGCTGGAGAGCTCTTGGGCCTCAGTAAACTACAAACCCCAGAATGCCGCAGGAAGTTGAAAAGTGGAATAATACCACTATAACAGTGTAGGGTGGAAATCGACTAAGAGTGAAGTTCAGTTCTATATGTTTAACAGAACTGGAGGGGGGAGGAAGAGTTAATATAAAAAAGGATAATTTCTTTCTGTTACTACACAAATTTTCAATTTAGCAAACCCTTTCCAGAACAGTTCAAGGAAGAGCAATTGAGACCAATGAATTTGCAAGAAGCAAATGAGTCCTAGGAAACTTGGAATTGCTTTTGATCAGCTCTTTTAGCAGAAAGGCAATGAGAACATTTGCATGCAAGTGACTGATCGTATGTTAACTAAGAATTACTTAATTGCCTTAATGGTTTAATTTTATTTGTCACTAATCTGATTAGGAAAGGGGAACTAGTGACGGGGAGAGACTGCAGGAGAATTTGCCATTTTCTATGGCACTATAGAAAATGCAGGAGATTTATTAAGGTAGTAGGGTTGCAGCAACATTTTTTTTTTCTGATTCTTGCCGTCTTCCTTCCTACCCACCCTCATTTTGCAAAGCTTTTAGTTCCTTCCAACAATGTCTGTTCAGTGTTGTTGTTGTGTGCCTTGAAGTTGTTTTCACCTTACGGCAACCCTAGGCAACCCTATCATGGGATTTTCTGGGGCTGAGAGTGCGTGATACAATCAAGGTCACCCAGTAGGTTTCCATTGCTGTGCGGGGAATCAAACCCTGTTCTCCTGGGCTGTAGTCCTGTGCTCAAACCACCACTACCACGCTGGCTTCAGTACAAGCCTCTAATAACATGCATTCATTTCTGTCTCAGATAAGGGGATTCATGCTGTTTCTTCTGAGCAATTTAATAGGACCTCAGATCTAAATTAATATATCCTTTTATGTCTCTGTCAGGGACAGTTAACACTGATTGGCACAGCATCTTATAGAAGTCAATAAATACATTAATCTCTTGGGAATTTAGGATAACAATTTCATTAGGTGTTAAAAGAAAGAGCTGAAAGCACAGCTAAGCTAAATGGACCGAGCAGGATGTCTTCGGTTGGGAAAACACAATGTTCTCAAGCTCAAGGTGGCTTGCCACTGAGCATCCTTGCGCCTATGCACCTGCAGACCCATCTCTGGAGAAAGGTGTCAGCTGTGCCACTTTCATGTAGTAGTTAATTCAGTCTTGGTCGTGGATCCACTTGCCACTGAACATTTCTAAAAACACCTTGTATGTATGGATCTGCTGTGGCCCTCCTCTGTGCACCACTAGTGAGGTGAATATATTGTGTGAGGGTGTGGGAGAGGGTCTTCTCAGCCATGGCACCCCACTTGTGGAATGCCCTCCCTTTTGGAGGCTCGATGGGCACCAACACTGCTTTCATCTTGGCATCAAGTAAAATATGGCTGTCTGTCAAAGCCTTTTGGTCTCACTGATTCATTTCAAGTGCAAACGCACATGGTTTTTCAATCAGTTTTAACTTGCTAATATTTTTAAAGCTGTTTTTAGTTTCTTTAAATTATTTTTATTGAATTAAATTGTTTTAAACTGATTTAACTTTCTTGTATCACTTTTTGTGCTATCCTAAAATGTTTTGTTATAGGGAATGGTAGAAATATTTTAGAGCCAGCATGGTATAGTGGTTTGAATGTTGAACTATGACCCTGGAGGCCAGGATTTGATTTCCTACTCGGTGACCTTGTATGCGTCACACATTCTCAGCCCAAGAAAAGCTTGTGATAGTGTCAGCGTAAGTTGGAAACAACTTCAGGTCACACAACATGATGATGATGATGATGATGATGATGATGATGTGATGATGCCAAGATATAATTATTAACTTACAACTATTTCTCCCCACCCCTCCTCCTCCTCCAGTATTTAGGAGATCTCCACCTTGCCAAGGCAGCCCGTTGCAGTTCAAGGGCACTTGGAAATTTGTGGTCATATTTAAAATCCATGTTATGAGTCCCAGCTAGAGGAGGCCCATTGAATTAATTGCAGAATGAAGTCGACATTTAGAGAGCCATTGTGGTCTAGTGATTTGAGCGTTGGACTAGGACTCTGGACGTCAGGGTTCCAATCCCTGCTCAGCCATGGAGACCCACCGGGTGACATCAGGCAAGTCCCAATCTCTCCGCTTCAGAGAAAGACAAAGGCAAACCCCCTCTGAACAAACCTGGCTAAGAAAATCCCATGATAGGTTTGCCTTAGGGCAGTGGTTCTCAACCTGTGGGTCCCCAGATGTTCGTGGACTTCAGCTCCCAGAAGCCCCAGCCACTATGGTCAATGCTCAGGGCTTCTGGGAGCTGAAGTCCATGAACATCAGGGGACCCACAGGTTGAGAACCACTGCCTTAGGTCACCTTTGGTTACAAATGACTTGAAGGTGCACTACCACGAATCAACATTTATGCAAATTCCGCTGATTCAGTGGGCGTAAGCGTTACTAGTTGAGACTAGTAACTGGATATAGGTCCAGTGAGGCTTGTTAGGCTTGCCATGGATTCCATAGAGAGTTCCTGATCTCTGCCATAATGCATTCTTCCCATAATACTCTTCAGATATTTTGCATTACAACTCTGGCCAGCCCCAGCCAGCATGGAAATGACTAGTGGTCAATTGTTGATTGTCAGACCTCCAACACTGATTATCTTCCTCTCCTTCCGGTATAATGCTTACTCTGCTGCAGCCAGCAGTCTGTTTGCAGAAAAAAAACACTGCCAGTTTCTTTAATCTGTTCCTCCTACTGAAGGTACTGGGTAGACTATAATGCTAAAATCCATCATGGGTCCACCTCAGGCTTAACTCTCCTAGATTCAAATCAGTCAGTTGTTTTCTGAGTATAACATCTACTGTTCCTCACCTGCCCCAATTTCTGATTATAATTGTTGTTGTTTTGTGCCGTCAAGTTGTTTCTGACGTATGGAGATCTTAAGGTGAGCCCATCACAGGGTTTTCTTGGCAAGACTTGTTCAGAGGGGGGTCGCCATTGCCTTCCTCTGAGACTGAGAGAACATGACGTGCCTGGGATTACTCTGAGTTCCCATGGTCAAGCAGGGATTTGAATCCTGTTCTCTAGAGTCATAGACCATTGCTCAAACCACTACACGATGCTGGCTGCTGCTGATTATGAAGTGGAATAAACTTCATCCATCTCCTCTTTAATGTTGGACTAGAACTGCATCCCTAAAATGTGCCTCTTAAAAGTATGCCCATTAAGTAAAAGTGCCTAGCACTTGGGATCTTATATGGCCATGGAGAACCCATGACACTATGGCCATTTCCGCACTAGCCTGTTACAGTGCTATTATTTCCCTTTCAACGTTCTATGGAATCCTGGCGTTTGCAGTTTAGGGAGGGGCCAGTCGAAAGTGGCCCATGTTAAACTGAAAAATTGCTGTTGCTGTTAATTGAGTTAATCTTATTATATTACCTTGAGGTTATGTTGTAGTGGAATAGTGCAATAAAAAAGTATTAATTTAAGTCTGTCAGTCAGTTAGTACACAGCTAAAAATATAAATGCCACAAACATTCTTTCCTCTTAAAAATAACTGAGTTTAAATGCAACATATATTGTTTGGAAAAATAAAATAAAAATATGGTTGTGCATCATGGCTTTAAAAGCTCCCTGTAAAAATGAGATTTATAGTTTTCAATACTTCTATTTTCTTTCCATTTGTTTATAAAGTCACTGAGCTACTGAGGAAAAAAAAGAGGAAGTAAGGAAAAGAAAAGAGAATGGCAATTATAATTTATTATGCAGTAATTGTTACATAAATGTTTTTGAATAAGCAAAAATCACATCTGTTTAGGAGTGGTTTCTGTGCTAGAGAATTCCCTTTGAAATAAAGGCTGCATTCTCAAATTCTGTAACTGTACACATAAAACAACATATTTATTTCCCCACTGAGTCCATTACATTCCCAAGTCAAACGGCATCTTCTTTTCCCTTCCCATGTTAAAGCCTTTGATTTAATGGAGGTTTTAACTACTAGTTCTTCAGGGAATTTTCAGTAGGCTCTGCACAGATTAGGTTATTGGAAAGTATAGTTATTTGCTTGTAAAGTGGCAGTTCCGTGTCAAAATTGATTTTCTCTGGTGCTGCAACAGTAAGACAGATAAGCCTCTGCTTTGCATCCAAAATAACATGCTCTCCCTGCCTGGATAGCCCCCGCCCCATCACAGTTTCCTTCTCAGTGTGCTTCATTTACAGAGCTGGTTTCCACAGGGTCATGGCAGCCTTACAAAATAACACAGGCATGGCAGCAGGAGGAAATGGTCTGGAGGTGCTGCAGCCATGAAGGGAGCGAGGCACTGCAGAAACAGTCTGCTCAGAGATGGCAGATTGTGTCGGCCTTCCCTTGCCATCACTGTGTGGTCCTTGGAAAAATGCAGTTATTAGCATAGGGCACCAGCCCCATTCTGAAGGTCATGTGTTAGTTCCCTTCTTGTCCCCACTGTCGTTGCAGGCATTTTCAGTTATCCCTTAGACCTCAGTTTGAGAGGATGAGGTCTGAATTAGCACAAATATCCAGGTCCTGTAACCGTAGGGTCATTCATTATTTTGCCTTGTGCTAGGAGATAGACTTGTGACCAGTATTCTCTTTAACCTCTGACCAGTTTCTAATGCTGGTCCTTGTGAGTGGACTGTCTTAGTGTAGAAAATATTAGGCCAGGTGGATCAATGGACTGATTCAATACGAAGCAGTTTCCTATGGTGAAGTTGCCTTTAGGAATCTCATGCTATGCAAAGTAAGGACAGACCTTCTTTCACATATCTTAGATGTTCTTCTATACCCTCATCTTGCATTAACCGTGAATGGTTAAGTCATGACACATGGACCGGCAGCTGTATATATCAACACTAAGTTTTGATTTGCCACCTTTTATACAAATCATAATGAAGAAGCATAGCACAGTTGGTAGATAGCATGGAAGCAAACAGTTTAAATCCACTGGAATAATCAGCCAGACTTTCCAATCAGTCATCTACTGGTAATCTGCAAGGCTTAGACATTTCATCCCATTACATTTAATAGCTGCTTAATCTCTGCTGCTATCCAGAAGAGAGAAAAGAAGTTGAAATCAGCCTTCAAACAAGGACTGCTCAAAATGTGTACAAGGACTGCTCAAAATGTTAGGGGGAAAATATGTATATCTTAATTTGTGTTTAAACACCTGATCCATTCAAGCCATTCAAGCATGAAAGGGATGGGAGAGAGTTTGTAACTGAAAGACGGAGCTTGAAAAAGTGACTTTTAGTACTACAGCACCTGTAATCCCCCACCTGGTATGGCCAGTGGAAGAACTACACTGGCTGGTGAGTTCTGGCAGTTGTAGTGTAAGAAGCAAGTTTTACAAATTCTGCTTCGAGCCGCCATCCCATTCTAAAGAAGAGTGAAAACTTGAAGGGCTTCAAATAGCCACATGAGTTCCCTTTCCCCCTCTCCTGCGCCAGTTTTTCTTTCCTTTTTAAATGATTTGTTTTAATGCTATTTTTGTACTATGTCAGAAACAACATTCTCACACAGAATTATAAATCAAGTATCTTACATTTCTGAAATTACATTGTAAGGCTACAGTTGTAGTCTTGAGTTAAGAATGAATGGAACAAATTACATTCTGTCATTAGAACCGTACATGGGATGAGTGAGCAGTCTGTCTAAACCTTATAGTCAGAAAATAACTCAACAGATTTGATATGAAACTTGGCAGTGTTCCAGTTTCAAAGTATAGAAAGGGTAAGATATATTTATAGTAGTTTAAATTTTCAAAAGGAACTTCTAGAAGTTTGACAAGTATTGTCAGAGTTTTTTCCATCAACTTTGCTGGAGCTAGATTCTGTCTTCAGATTTCTTTACTTCTAGTATGTCTTTCAGAATAAATGTTTGTTGTACTTGGTCATCATGAAGAATAGCATGTGTTTTGTCTCAGTTCTAACACAAATTATTCGTAGTTCTATTAAAAATGCAATTTTACAGCTTGTTTTATGCTGTGGAAGCTCATTAGGTCCCACAGATCAAAACAATCCTGTGTTTGGATAGGTAATAACAAATAAAACTTGTAGAATTCTTACAGTCAATAAGAGTTTGCAGAATCAGGACTGCTTCCTTGATATCAAAGCTCTTTGTGTTCTATGCACAGTTTCATCTCCTGCTTTGTATCTAGAATCTCAGATAAAAGTACTGTCGTATTTTCTTAAACTCACAGGGTTATAGTGTTGGAAGGAACTCCAAGGGGCATCTAGGTCCAGCCTTCTGCCAGTTCAGAAATCTGTAACTGACATCAACACTGACAGCAACACTCTTTGTTGTTGTAGACCTTCAAGTTGCTTCCAAGTTATAATGACCTCAAGGTGAGCCAATCATGGGGTTTTCTAGGGATGAGTGTGCCACACGTCCAATGTCATCCAATCCATAGCTGAGTAGGAAATTGAACGCTGATCTCTGAAGTCCAGTGCCTAAAGAGGGCCTTGATCTCTCTTCATCTGGGTACTATATTTATATTGCAACCTAGAACTGTATTGCAACCTAGAAGTAAATTGGCCTTTTCTTTTCTTTTCTTTTCTTTTCTTTTCTTTTCTTTTCTTTCCCTTTCCCTTTCCCTTTCCCTTTCCCTTTCCCTTTCCCTTTCCCTTTCCCTTTCCCTTTCCCTTTCCCTTTCCCTTCCTTGCCTCTGCCTTTCCTTTGGTGCCATCACATCACACTATTGACTTGTGCTTAATTTGTGGTCCACTAAGATCCATTTCACACTTACTGCTATCAATCCATGTGTGACCTATCCTACATTTGTGCATCTTATTTTTCCTGCCTAAATTTATCTCTGTTCATTTTTTTTATTTGTCCCAGTTCTCTAATTTGTTAAGATTAGTTTGATTCACAAGTCAGTTTTCCGGGGTATTTGCTACCTCTCCCAGTTTGTGGTCATCTGCAGATTTGGTGCACATTCCCTGCATTCTTTCATCTAACCCAGTGGTTCCCAAGCTTTTTTCACTTGTGTGCCCCTTGACAGCCTATTTCCAAAAATTGGAAATGCCTTCAGTGTTAGCAAAATGTTTGTAATCTGATCTTTATCTGGTAATACGCAAATGGGAAAATTAATTTAAAAATTAAAATGATGACAAAGAGAAGAGACGTAGAGAAGACTTAGGCAGAAAAAATGGAATGCACAAATATAGGATGGGGATGCGTGGCTGGACAGCAGTATGTGTGAAAAGGATCTAGGAGTCTTGGTAGATCACAAGCTGAACATGAGTCAGCAGTGTGATGTGGCAGCCAAAAAAGCCAACGTGATTCTTGGTTGCATCAATTGGAGTATGGTGTCTAGATCAAGGGAGGTAATGGTACCACTCTATTCTGCATTGGTTAGGCCTCATTTGGAACACTGTGTCCAGTTCTGGGCACCTCAATTCAAGAAGGATATGGACAAGCTGGAATGTGTCCAGAGGAGGGCGACCAAAATGGTGAAGGGTCTGGAAGTCATGCCCTATGAAGCTTAGAGAGCTGGGTATGTTTGGTCTGCAGAAGAGAAGGTAAAGAGGGGACATGATAGCCATGTTTAAATATTTGAAGGGATGTCATGTTAAGGAGGGAGCAGGCCTGTTCTGTGGTGCTCCAGAAACTAGGACAAGGAGCAATGGATTCAAGCTGCAGGAAAGGAGATTCCACCTGAACCTCAGGAAGAACTTCTTGACGGTCAGAGCTGTCTGGCAGTGGAATATGCTGCCTCAGCATGTGATGGTGTCTCCTTCTTCGGAGGTTTTTAAGCAGAGGCTGGATAGCCGTCTGTTGGGAATGCTTTGATGTGTGTTCCTGCATAGCAGGGGGTTTGACTCGATGGCCCCTGTGGTCTCTTCCAACGCTATGATTCTAAGACCTGGAAGAACTCACTCATTGAACACTGCTCACAGGAATGACTGAGGTATCTGTTTATATCTGCACTGGTACCACTGCAATGTTCACGAAGTGGAGGAGAGTGAAAGCTGATCCTGTGAAAGATTCAGCGCCCAGCGTGTACACTGAAGTGGCGTATTCGCAACACATCGTTTAAGGAGGGACTCTCCACCATTCGCCAAAGTAACAAAGCGAAGGAATGGTACTTTTCTCAAGGTTTAGTAATGAAGGAAACCCACTCTGTGTTTATCATAACACTCAATTAGTTTCACAACTTTGGGCTTATATCTTGTCTTACACATATGTGCCTTCTCCCATCATTATTCAATTTTTTTTCACAGACCCCTAAATGTCCTGGGGGTACACATACTCCAGGTTGGGAATCACTGCTCTGATTCTTCAGCAACAAGACAGAACTCTGCAGCATCATACATGTCACCTCTTTCAGTACAATGAGGAATCATTGATGAGCACCCTTAGGGGTTGGTTCATCATCCAGCTGCATATCTACTTTAATAGTGACATCCTCTGGTGCACATTTTTGCCAGCTTACCTGCAAAAATACCATGGGGGAACCTGTCAAAAGCCTTACTGAAGTCAAGATACACTACTTCTACAACTTTTCTGTGATCTTCCAAATTTGCACAGTAACTCTGCCAATAAGCTTTTGACACCCCCCCTCCCCACAAAATACATGTTGGCTCTTAGTACCCACACCATTCTTTGCCAGGTGCTCACGGGCTGCCTATTCCAGGAAAGATATAGAACCTTTCCTGCTATTGATCCCAAGCTGACTGATCAGTAGTTGCCCAGATCTTTCCAGCCCCCCATTTTGAAGATGGGGACAACATTTACCTATCTGCAGGGATCTCACTTGTTCTTCAGAGATTACAGATATGAAACTCTGGGATTACATCTCTTCAGTTCATTTAGTACCCTTGTGTTTCATCATGCCTTTGAGAGATTCATTCATCTAAAGTACTCATCTATCACTTCTTTACTATTTGGAGTGGCAGTCCTATCACTTAATACATTTATTCTATTTTCATCATCTCAGCAACTGGTTTTCTTTTGGGAGAAGACAGAGGGGAAAAGGTGTTGACCAGTTCTACTTTTGCCCATCAACCATTACCGTTTCTCTTTCTTCTTCATGCAGCAGCCCTACTGGTCCCTTGTTCTTCCTCTTTCTCCAAACCTAGCAAGAACCCCAGCCTCTACTGCTTCCCTTTTCCTCCACTTTCCCTACAGATAGGAAAATAAGTAAATAAATAAAACTTTTTATTGTTTTTAACCTCTCTTGTGAGCCTGAGCTTTAACCCTTCTGATCTTATTGCTACAATTCTTGGCTATTCATATTGGCTATTGATTAGATCTCAGCTCATCCAAAAGTTCTTTATGCAACCACTCTGGTTTCTTAAGATGCCTCCCACATGTATTTCTCACTGGAATTGTTTGCCTTGTACCTTCAATATCTTCCTTTTAAGAAACCCTCATCTATCATGAATTTCTTTCTCTTTTGAGTATTTTGCACGCAGCATGTCTTTAACCTCATTGAATCCTGCTTTCTGAAAGTCCATAGTGTTCTCTTCAACTGCTTTCACCTTCTCCAAGGTGCTTGTATAAAGAACTTTTGAATGAGTGGAGATCTAATGACTAACCAATGTGAAAAAAAAAAATGAAACAAAGTAGATATTGAGCAGTTCTCCCTGTTTATTGTAAAATGCTAACAGATCACAACGAAAAGGCAAAACTTCTGAATACCTATTTTACTTCAGTTTTTCCCAAAAAGAGGACAGTGCACTTCCATGCATAAGCAGAGACCTTGGTAAGGAATACAGGTTGCAAATCAAAATTGATAGGGAGTTGGTCAGGAATCACTCAGTTAACCTAAATGAGTTCAGATCTGAAGGACCAAATGAACTAGATTCCAAAGTGTTGAAGGAAGTTGATGCCATACTCACACAACCACTTGTCAACATTTTTGAGAAATCTTGGAGAATGGGTGAGGTGCTAGAGGAATGGAGCTTAGCAAACTTTGTCCCTCATTTTTTAAAAAGGCAGAAAAGAACATAAAAGAGAATACAGGCCAGTCAGCCTGACCTCAATACTGGGAATTAGCATGGATTATATAGGAGTCCATCTGCAAGTACCTTGAGGACAATGCAGTGATTAGTAGGAGCTGGTATGGGTTTGTGTGATAACTGAAGCCCCTGTCAGAGCTGCTGGTGACAAGCAGCAGCTGTTGGTCCAGGTGGAGATGAGTCCTGCAGCCCAGGAGCCCCCCTGCTGCCATGGGCCAGGCAGGCGTGGATGTCCCTCTGCCTGCACCTTTAGGGCAACAGGGATCTGATTCTGAAGACGTAGCCTGTGCCAGTCAGCCCACAAACAAGGCGGAGACTCAAGAGAGCTGAGCAAAGGGAGGCTTCCTTGATTAAGTTCAAGAAGTGGTGACTGGGCACACCTGTGCCTTGGCTATATAACTGCCTGCCTGGAAGCTTTCCTTTGCTTGTGGCAAACTTCTTTCAAGCTCTCCTCTTGCCTGTTCCTTGCTCCCAGCACCTGGTTCCTGCTACCTTGAATTGATCTCTGGACCCTTGGCTTTTGGAACTCTTGACTATGGCTTTTGCTTGATGGTCTGGTAAATGAACTCCCTTGTGTAAAGTGGTTGCTTGTCTCCTCCTGGCTGGACTTTGCTGGCTCTCACACTCCCCTCTCTGGGCTGGCTCCCCACCCAGGTCTCTGACCTTGACAGGTTTGTCAAGAACAAATTTTACCAAACTAACCTTAAATCTTTTTTTTTTTTCACTAATCACTAGTTTAGTAGATGGTAGGAATGCTACGGATGTCATTTATTTGGATTTCAGCAAACCATTTGATAAAGTTACCAGTGATATTTTGCTTAGCAAACTGAGTAAATAGGAAATAGATAGAAACAACATCAGATGGATC
This sequence comes from Iguana delicatissima, assembly GCA_948472985.1. NCBI lineage: Eukaryota > Metazoa > Chordata > Lepidosauria > Squamata > Iguanidae > Iguana > Iguana delicatissima. The sequence goes on from CAOKZL010000060.1 coordinate 1,060,170, forward strand.
CATAATTGGCTGGAAAACCACGCTCAAAAAATTATCATCAGTGGTTTTGCTTCATTGTGGAAAGAGGTCTTACGTGGAGTGCCACAGTGTTTTGTCTTGGGACCAATACTCTTCAATATTTTTTATCAATAATTTAGATGAAGGGGTGGAGGGAATGTGTACCAAATTTGCAAATGATACAAAAGCTAACACATTTGAAGGTAGGAACAGAATCAAAAAAACTAGAAAAGTGGGCTTAAATTAATAAAATGAAATTCAACAGAGACAAATGCAAAATTCTACATTAAGGCACAAAAAAGCAAATGCACAGGTTTAATATGGGGGAGACATGTCTTAGCAGTATTAAATGTGAAAAGGACTTTACATTTATTGTTGATGATAAGCTGAACATGAGCCAGCAGTGTGATGTTACATCAAAGAAGGTAAATGCTATCTTAGCCTGCCTGAATAGAAACATAGTTTCCAAATCAAGGGAAGTAATAGTCCCCTTTATTTTGTGCTAGTAAAGCCTCATCTGGAGGTGCATCATTTTAGAAAGATATAGACAAGTTGGAGGTTATTCAGAGAAAGGGAAGGAGGATGATAGGAACTTGGAAGAACAAAATACACGAGAAGAGGTTAAAGGAGTTGGCCATGATCACCTTGGTGAAGAGAAGATTGAGGGGTGACATGATTGCACTCTAAAAGTTCCTCAGGAGCTCCCACGTGCTGGAGGGTGTGGTCTTGTTTGCTGCTACCTCTGTGAAGTGGAACCAGGGCTATTTCCGCACTAGACGCCATTAGCACAATATACCATTATAATCCCAGCATCGCCACTTGTGTGATGGTAGCAGATCAGGAATGCTGTTTTCTGCACCCTTCCATCTTAAGTAGATGAGTAGCGGGCCACTCCCTTTCCCTGCCTTCACCCCACCCCACCGCCCCTGATTGGTTGGGATTTTTTTTGTTTGTTTGTTTCTGTTTGGAAGCTGTACTTAACACGCCAGTACACTGTTGCATTTTCGTGCTACAATACCTAAAAATGTGTTTAAAGAAATAAAAAGTTTTTACTCAAAGGAGAACTTTAACATAAACACAGCAAGGTGGTAGCTTTCAAAGTTCCCACGCCTGGGAGCCACTGCGGGGGAGACAAGTGGGGCACGCTCACACCCCACCCAGTGCTGGATCTGGAACAGAAGGAAGCACCATCAACCATTATTATGATTCCTCAGTGAGTCGGCTGAAGGGATTGAAGTGCTAAAGGAGGCCTTAACTGACTTTTTGTGGAAATAGTACAAGGCAGATTTACAGTGCTTGGGGATGGGATAGGAGCTGGATAGCAACAACATCATGCAGTAGCATGGCTCCTGAACTGGAAATAACCCACTGCTATTTCAGGATAATGATCTCATGAAGAAATGGCCTCAGTCTAATTGTTTGAAGTTATGGGGGGATAGATTTTGACTGAACATTAAAAGGAACTTTTTGACAGTGAGAGCAGTTTGGCAGTGAAGCCAATCGCTTGGAGAGATTATAGGGTGTCCTTCTTTGGATGTCTTCAAGAAGAGGCTGAACAGCTACCTGCAGGGACTGTTTTAGCTGGAGATCCTGCATTGAGCGGCAAACTAGACTTGATGGTCCGCAGAGCCCCTTCCAGCTCTGTGATTCTATGGGTCTCTGTTGGTAAGGTTCAGGTCAAAAAATTCTGTTCCCTTTGTTATTCCTTTCATTTTCTGGAAAATAGATTTATCTTTAAAATGTTCACTGCAAACTTTCTAATCTATATTGCCACCATGGATTTTCTGTATGCTTGTTTGTTTTTAATGAGAGAAATGCAAGTATGAAACTCCATTTTGTATGTATTGCTTGTCTACTCTTGTTAGATTTTTCTTTGGCTTCCAAATGGAACTCATGTTCCTCCCCAGTTTTCCCCTTCTTAGCCATAATATACTACCTTTCACTAGCTGCTATCTTACCAAAATAACCCTCAAATCTGTGACACAAACTGGCTTTTGTTTTGATTTTATTTTTGAAAAATAACATGCAGAGCTTTGTGAATGCAAGTCTACCTTCTCTGCTAAGGTGAAGGCCTATCCACAAGGACATCATGAAAAAATTAAAGATCTTTGATTTCTAAACAACAGCAATTCCTCACAACCTGGGCCTTTTCTGGCAACCCATGTGCAATTGCGCCAGTCTGTGATTTAGCCATAAAAATGCCAAATTAAGTTAGTGTTTTTTGACATGTCAGCTCAGACACTTCCAGATTGCTAGTGGCAAGGGAGTGGTTTTGTCTCAAGGTCTCATGTGAAAAACATTTTCTCCTGGAGCGCCACCTTCTACGTTGTTTGGCTCTTATAACCCCAGAGAGAACATTTTCATGTACGTGAACGCCAGTGTACTTTTCATTTTATTGCTAAATTATTTCCTGTTAGTTGTGGGCTATGGCTTTGATGCCAGGAGTAAGCCTCACACAGAGGGAGTGTCTTTAACGCTCCCTTGGCTTCCCTTGATGCACAGTGGCTGAGAATTAATCAACTGAGATGCTCCTGCTTGGCCAACAGTGTTGAAATATGGCTTTAGTTGGGGCTTGTCACTTCTTTCTCCTTAAGGGAAGCTTGCTCAGTGCCCCACCACCAGAAGAAGAGATTTCCCTACAGCTTTTATTTATGCACTCATTGCTGCCTTGTGCTCAAAGCTATGAACACTGAGTGTGGGACACGCACCCCTCTTCCTCTCCCACCCCCTCAGATTACGAGCAGGTGATAAATAGCTGCCGCTTTCTACTCCATTTCAGCAGGCACAGCTTCTTCCTTGAGGTTTCTGACCTTTTAGTTAATGCCTTTTGCTGCACCCCTCCACCCCTCCACTGGCCTCCAGGGAGTGGTAATGGACTCACGTTAATTGCCTGTTGAAGGACAGAAGCAGTTTCTCACTGGATGATTGCTGATACCCCGGTGAATACAGCTGTCCTGGTCACTGAAAAGACAGATCTCCCAGGCGTATACGTGGAAACATACCAGGGTCAATTCATCTTGCCTGAGCAGCAGGCACAGTAATCAATGCACCAGCTTGAGTCAGTGATTTCTGCCCTGTAATTCCTTTTGCTGGCAAGGCAGCTCAGAGGGGGCAATTGGGGTGGTGGGGGAGAAGGGTGATGTATTTTGATTCTCTTGGGAGCTGTTGTCATTTAGAGCAAAAATGCCCTCATGGACCCAGAGCATCAGCCGAAAGATTTATAAAGTCGACCTTCTTTTGCCTTGCAGAGTAAAACAGCTTTATTTGCTGATTAGATTTCAACGATTTGCAGCTTAAGCTTGGCAAGGATCATTAATGGAGAAAGAAGCTCTAAAATCTATATATTTCTGCTTTAGGAATAATAGTAACAACATCATTTACCCATACCATTTTCCTGAAAGTCATCATTTGGTATTATGTCATTCCTCTGTGGTTTTGAAAAGCAACAGTAGAATCGTCATGAAAAAGAGGATCTCTTCATCACTGAAGAGCCAGTGTACATTGGACTAGGAGTCTGGAGAACAGTGCTTAAATCCCCACATGGCCATGGAAACCTTGGGCAAGTCCCACTCTCTCAGCCTCAGAGGAAGACAAAGACAAACCTCCTCTGAACTAATCTTGCCAAGAATAGGTTCTCCTTACGGGCGCCACCGCACCACACTGGCTCTTGTTGATTATGATGGCGAAGTACATTTCATCCATCTTATCTTTAACGCTGGACCAGAGCTGGATCTCTAAAATGCATCTCTTAATGGTGCGTCCATTAGGTCCATTTGAGATTTTATGTAGCCATGGAGAACCCATTACACAATATATTAAACAGAACGAATTGCTGCTGCTGCTATCTGAATTAATCTTTGTATATTTCTTTGGGGTTATGTTGTAGTGGGATGCTGCAGTAAAAATGTATTAATTTAAGTCTATCAGTCAGTCAGTACACTGCCAAAAATATAAATGCCACGAACATCCTGTCATTTAAAAAAATAAATAATTGAGTTTATGTGCAACATTTAGGGATTTGAATACTGGTCTCCAGAGCTGTGGTCCAACACTTAAAGCGCTACACCATGCCAGCTCTCTTATGCAGCCTATTCATTTGAGTTATAGAAATGGCTGGTTCTTTATTTCTTCTCACCTCTCAGTTTGAGGAAAGTGTGTCCTATCCAATTACGTGTGATGCTTAAATATGGGAGGAACTGCTATTACTGAAGACAGGATCTCAAGAATAGATGTGTTTCCACTGAGGGCAGCTTTCATCATCCATGTGTGCTCTGTGGGATGATGTGGGCAAGCAGTGACGTGACAACAGGTAAAACAAATCTGAAGCAGTGGAAGAGTTATTTGTGTGAAAGGCTTTTTTCTGTAGAGATTGCTGTTTATAGAAGTTTTCTCACAACTCCTGAGTACCAGTATCGGTGGAGAGGTGAAGAGAAGAATGGTTGCTTGGTACCTTTTTGGCAGTTCAAACTCTGTACTGGCAAGTTGGGGGTAGGACAGCAACATATTGTGAGCCAGCATGAGTGAACTTCATACCTTACATCATTCGAGACAGGAAAACAGAATAGCAATCTTTGCATGCTGGAACTGTGTGCAAAGGGCTTCTCCAATCTTCCACCTTATTTGGGGCCAGAAAATTTTTTGGTGGTAGCTAAAGAAAGACAGAAAATATCTAATCTGCAAGAGAGGTAGCAGTGCCTAGCATGCTGGTAGTTGGTAGTTTCAAAGAAGTAGCAGTGTTTCTTGCAGCATAAAGGGTCGGAGGGATGTGGCAGCACCTTTATGACTAACTGGCTTTTATTTTTAGCATGAGCTTTCAGGGATATAAACCCACTTCTTCAGATGCGTTACTGAGTGGTATAAGGTCTCAGATATAGGCCCTTTCCACACGAGGGAGGCGTGAAACGCGGGGGAACGGGGCAGCGCACGCGAGAACGTAGCTTACCTCAATCCGTCGTTGCGGGGAGCAGCGCGCATTCGCCGCTCTACATGGCAGAGGCACCCGGCGGCGCCCAAAATGGCGGCTGGCAGCTTCCGGCGGCTCTCTGCCAATCAGAGAAGCGCGCCAGCCAGAAACCCGCCCCCAGGCAGCTCTGCAGGGATGCACTTGCGCGCCCCTGCAATTCCCCACAGGGCGCTGCGACAGGCTAGCGTGCGCGTGTTTCATAAAGACCACATGAAATGTGGTCTTCATAAAACACACGGCGCCACCCTCGCGGCCGCACGAGGTTTTGAGATGGGTAACCTCCACATTTCTAACTGCCCTAGTGCACCCCACAGTGTAGAGGGCCTCCGGGTGAGGTCGTCCTACCCTGTGTTACCCCGTGTTTTTCCCCTGTGTGGAAAGGGCCATAAAGTATATTGATGTAGTTGTGGGAGTGAGACAGAATGTGATAGGATCCATCCATCCATCCATCCATCCATCCATCCACAAAAGCTCATGCCAGGATAAAAACCAGTTAGTCTTAAAGGTGCTGCCACATTTCTTCCACCTCTTCTTTTTAGGGAACTAGGTGTGGTTGGCTTGGGGAATAGCAAGCTGAAAGGTGACATGATGGTCATCTTTAAAGGTCTGAATAGGTGTCTTGCAGAAGACAGAGTGACCTTGTTTCTGTTGTTTCAGAAACCAGAACGTGAATCAGTGGATTCAAATTACAAGCAAAGCCATTCCACCTAAATTTTAGAAGGGATTCCTTTGCTGCAAGAATTTTTTGACAGCAGAACATATTGCTTCAGAGAATGGTGGACTCTCTTTCTTTGGAGGCTTTTAAAAACAGCTTACTTGGGTAGCTTTTGGGGTGCTTTTGTTATGCGTTCCTGCTTGGACTGGAGGGCTGTTGCAGCCCCTTCCAACTCTGACATTCTATGACTCTAAGAAATTGCAGGGACCATTTAATGGAACTTCTCCATTAAATGGATGCTCTCCAGCCAGTTCTTGGGCTGGAGCTCAACTGCCTCAATAGCAAAGATGCTCCTCCCCTGTAAGAATCAAATGGTCCCCACAGACATTTGTATAAGCCCCAGATCTCCAGTCCTATTGTCTATGTATAAAAAATACATTATTTTGCCAAAAAATAAAAAATAAAGCCCTGGGAAAAACATGCCTCCTTGAGATAGCAATAGCATGTGTATTTCTATACCGCCTATCAGCTGTGTTGACAGTCCAGATATCATTTTGCATCCTCTCCAATGCCCTGGACCTACCGCCTTTCTGGAACCCTCCCTCCCCATTTGTCTCTCTCCATCAACCATGCTCAGTGGGGTAGTGGGGTATTTGCAAGTGAGTCACATGCCTTTTTGAGACATACGAATCTACACCAAAATTTTGGTTGGCGTGGGAAGAGTATTTGTAATTATTTACCCTCAGCTTTTTTTATAAAGGTTTTCCAATAGTTGTGAAACCCCCTTGGGAAGAATAATAGACTAGCAAGAATTTTAGACAATTTCCTCTTGTATTCAAATACCTGGAAGTATTGTAGAAAAATTATTCTGTGGAGAGAAACATGTGGGATGTTCTTTTTCTTTCTTTCTTTTTTAGCACACAGAAAAAAACCCTCTTATGCACAGAAAAAGTTGGTACACATTTTTTTTCCCATGGAATAATTTCTCCACAACACTTCCAGACATTTGATTATGGGAAGCATGTCGTGGAGGAATATTCCTTTTCTCCTACACCAGGGAGAAAATCAGTGTAATTATTAATCCTTGCATGTCAGAACAACATAGTCAAGGGTTTACAGCCCTCGTTGGGACAGCCTCAGCCTTGATTCATTTTGTCTAGCAACAACCTCCTACCTTGTAGTCACATTTTGGCTAAGTGTGTATGCTTTTGGGAGAAAGGCATGTATCCAGATTGTTTGGTAGTGTTGTTTTGGGAGGGGGTCATGCTGATCCTCCTTGGTCAGTTGGCTGTTAACAGAGGGGCACCCTTTTGAATAGGCAGAAACGATGCTGGGAGAGCCACAGCGAAAGAGTCATTTGTTGGTCATTTTTGTCAGTTTTATTTGAGGAAGATTTTGATGACAAATAAACATCCAATTCCAATTACATACAGGGAAAAAAACTCAAGAAATCTTTAGAAGTTTAGAACAAAAGCAACACTTTGAAATTATTGGTTAAAAATTAACATCCCTTCATTTGTTTAGGTTTCTAGCAAAAATCCATTATTTGATATGTTAACATGAGAAATATGTTAATTTTGAAGAGCAGTTAACAATTCACATTACTTTTAACTTTCTTTTTTATCATTTCTAATTGTTTAAAATGACATTTGAAATTAACTTCCAGATGAGCATGCGTTGCAAGTTATCAGCCGAAACAGTGCTAGAGCAGCAGGTGGTTTACCCTGGAGTAAAGCATGGTTAGAGACAAAGGGATAACAGTGCCAAACGCAACACATTTTGGTCAGGCTCCAGGTTTGAGAGGTCCTGGGCAAAAATGTTTTCTGATCGGCCCAAGCAGCAGCACTCTCAAGCTGGCTGAGAGCTGCCGTTTAAATTTCCCACAATACACAGCAAGAGGTATCAGTTCTAACATTGAGGAAATGAAAATGGAGGCTTGCGTACTTAGCTTCTCAAGATAGAGGGACTGAGCTGGGTATCAGTCCTAATAGGGCCTGTTTGCCAATAACGTGGTAAGGGTGGGACACAGAGGCTGGAATTCAGGTTAGAACATCCACACACATGCTTGCCCCTTATACACGTGGACTTGATTTTTCAGGTGATGTGAGGTTTGGCATTCCTGTGCTCTCCACATGGCACTCAAAGGGCCCCTCCTGATTTGTTTAAAGCCCCAAAATCCACCTCATTCTGGTACCTCAAAATGTGGGTAATTCAGGGGTCCGCCCTCATGGCAGTGTCTCCATGTGGGGAATATTAGCTCAAAGAGGAGGCCTACAGGAGAGGGGGTAACCTTACAGGATCTTTGACATCTGTGTATACTGGTACTTGTGCAGGGAAAAACCAGGCAGAGATTCAAAAATGAGCTCGTTTGTTTTACTGGAGGAATTAAACACACACACACACACACACACACACACACACACAAAAGATCTAAGCAGTTTCCAAATCACACAAGGCTAACTGAACGAAAAGGGATGAAAGGTTTGGATAGAGAAAGTTTAGGGCAAAGTGGGTGATGTTGTCCAATCTAGCAGAGAAGAAACAAAGCAATGTGGCTTAGACTAGGATTCCAAGGGTTGTACAATTAGAAGTCGGAGCAGCCAAGTGACAGCCGACATGCAGAAGTTCTTCAAGTTACCTATTGCAGAACTAGGGTTAAAGTCAGAGCTTTCCAGACTTTTCATGTTGATGACACACTTTTTAGACATGCATCATTTCGCGACACAGTAATCTCAGTTTTACTAGCAAACTGGAGGTTAAACTAACTCCTTGTAAGAGATACAGACACATACATAAATTGTAATAACAGAATGTATGGGGACACAACATATCTCATGAAAATCTTTCATATATTTTTAAAAATATATGATTTATAAGTAATAACATACCTTTCCAAGATTATGGGCAACACACCTAGACACTAACATGTCATGGCATACCATTTGGAAAGCCCTGGTTTAAATACTCTTTTTCTACCCTGAGAGGGGAGGGTGTTAATGGCTCTCTGGCAGAGTAGACAATGGAGAACGCTCACGGATTTCAGCACTCTTGTCAACATTGTGTGTCAGTTTATGGGTGAGAATAGCCAGACCTTCTCCAATCCTCTGTGCTCATGTTGAAGCATGCATGTATGAGGTGGCTTTGGGGCTATAAAGTAAATCAAGGGAGTAATATGTAAGTGTAGTGTAAGGTCTCCATGCAGCTATTTATGCTATGCTGAAGGGATGCTGAATTAAGGCAAATATTTCATTTAGTTTACATTTTGATAAGTAGTAAAAATTCGGCAAGTTTACACTTTCCAATCATTACATGGACTATTTTGTTCTGTGATATTTGCACTTGCCAAAGCTTTTGATGTTGGGAATGCTGTGGATGTCATTTATCTAGATTTCAGCAAAGCATTTGATAAAGTCCTCCATAATAATTTGATTAGCAAAGACATGGAATAGATGGAAACAGTATTAGATGGATCCATAATTAGCTGGAAAACTGTACTCAAAGAGTTGTTATTGGTGGCTCTGCTTCAGATTGGAAGATGGTCTCACATGGCTTGTTGGAGGATTCTTCAATATTGTTATCAATGATTTAGATGATGGGCTGGAAGGGATCATTTTCATTGCAGATGATATAAAACTGGGAGGGGTAGCTAATACAATGGAGGATAGGAACAGAATTGAAAGAGACAAAGAGAAACTAGAAAAGTGGACTGAAATTAATAAAATGAAATTGAACAAAGGCAAATGAAAAGTCTGGGAAGATATAGGATGGAGGATACTTGGTTCAGCAGTACTAAATATGAAAAAGACTTTGGGATTATTGCTGATGATAAGCTGAACATGACCCAGCAGTGTGATACTGCAACAAGGAAGGCAAATGCTATCTTAGCTTGCTTTCATAGAAGCATAGTTTCCGAATGGAGGGAAGTAATAGTACTCCTATATTCTGTGCTTCTTATGGTTCATCTGGAGTATCTTGTTTGGTTTGCCTCTTTTTAAAAAGGATATAGACAAGTTGGAGGTTGTTCAGAGAAGGGGAAGAATGATGAAAGGAGCTTTGGAGAACAAAATACATGAGAAGCGGTTGAGGAAGCTGGACATGTTCAACTTGATGAAGAGAAGATTGAGGAGTGACATGATTGCACACTTTAAGTATCTCATGAGCTCCCATGTGCCGAAGGGTGTGGTCTTTACCTCTTTAGGTGGAACTAGGTCTAATGGTTTGAAGTTAGAGGGGGATAGATTTTGACTGAGCATTGGGAGGAACTTTTTGACAGTTGGCAATGGAACTGACTCCTTCTCTGGATGTCTTCAAGAAGAGGCTGATTAAGCAGGAGATCCAACATTGAGCAGCAGGCTGGACCTGATGGTCCACAGGGTCCCTTCCAAGTCTGTGGTTCTATGGTTTTATGGTGGAATTCTCCAAATACAAATAAATATAAAATGATGTATTGGAAGGAAAAGTGCTCACAGAAGTAACCGTAGCACTGAAAAGTATACATAAAGCAGCAGTATAAGAAGAAAACAAGACTTACAATTTTTAAAAAATATGTCAAACGGAACTGCCTACAAATATATGCATGCTAGGTTGTGGGCCCTCTCTGACTGCCAGAGTTCCATTCCAGGAACCCCAATGAATAACACAAAACACTAATACTTGCATCCCATAATACTAAATGGCAGTGATGTAGACTCGAGTCGATAGACTTGGACTCAAACCGGAGTTAAGTCGCTTCAGTGACTCGACTCAGACTCGACTCGGCCATAAATGATGCACTGACTTGACTCGACTCACAACTTGTATATTTTTGATGACTAACTTGCTGCCCTTGGTTCAGCAACATAACACATTCATTCAGAAACACCTCCATCTCTTTTTGCATACTGATCACAGGGCAATCTCTCTCAAGCCCAAAGTGTTAGTGCATTTCTCAGAGGGGACCAGCAAACAGGTTAGGCCATGGGTTTGAGGCAGGCTTGAGGTCTGATCAGCACCCTGTTCCTGCTGCATATCGAAGTAGCCCCCTAAAACATTTCCTAAGAACAAAAGACAAATCTCACCCCTAGAATGCAGGGTGCATTTCTCAGAGGGTAACAGCAAATGTGTTAGACAACAGGCTTGAGGGAAAAGGATCCTTCCTTCTAAATCTAAATCTTCCTTCTAAATCTTTTCAACATTCAGTTGATGTAAGATAGGATCCTATGCCCCACTTCCAAAGCTGCAGATGGCAAAATTGCAAATGTGGAGAGCCAACTCTGCTTAAATTGTTAAAACTGACTTTATTTAATTCTATCCAATAATTCTGGAATTTTGGTTGGGGTATAAAGTTGGCTTCCACACTTAAGACTTGACTTGAGACTTGAAGTGAAGGTATCTTCAAGGACTTGAGACTCAACTCGAGACTTGAAGGTAGTGACTTGAGACTTGACTTGAGACTTGGAGTAAAAGACTTAAATACATCACTGCTAAATAGCAGTATGTGCACCCAGATGCTTTAGCACCTCTGTGGGCATGTCTCTGTCATTTTAGGTATAGGATGCAACATTCTGTGGTTGCTTGAAATTACGGATCTGGAGGTCGCAGGTAAGCAGGGCTCACTCTACATTAAGTGGTCTGAATCGTTAGTCCCAACTACAATGGACTCATTGAATTGTTGAATGGTAGATCAGCATGTAGGCAAATTCCATTGATTTACTAATCCCATTGATTCACTGATTCACTTTACTCAGTTTGGTACTAACAATAGGCCTGTTGCACCGACTTTTGAAAACATAACACAAAAATGAGAGGGAACAGACTTAAGATTGAGAAGATGAGAAAAAGAAAAAACGAACTTGTCAGACAGATTCTGTTAGTGCCCTAAGATTCAAGGTTCTCCCGTTGGACTTGGACTTAATTAAAGGTAGCAAAGTTCTTCATAAATCCAGAAAAGAAATAGTAAAAATGTCTAGTATGGAAATGACTGATAATGCCGAAATTTTTGTTTTGATTTGAAAGAAGAACAGAGACATTTCTTCTCAAGCTGCTTCTGCCATTTTATAATTTATGAATCCAACAATACAGTGTCAGAAATCTGTAGCACGCTGTGAGTAAAACACGCCAGCATGCGCCAGGAAACCATCACTGGTTGCCAAGGCAACAGCCAACAAATTTCTATGATAATGCACATGGTGATGTTCATTGTGGGACACCACTAGAGAAGTAATTTATGTGAGCTAATTGGCTATGTGTCTGTACTGAAAAATGTATTAAAGAAATGTTTCTGTATTTATTAATTGGCTCCTCTCCCTCCTATTTCTCCTCTACTTTTTTCAAGCCATAGATATGTAACCTTAGGCTGAATTTAAATTTGAGCAGAGGAGAATGTTGAAATTGTTTTGCCAGCTTACCAGGCAATTAAGCATTTCCAGACTGACAAAGAATCAGCTTTTGTCCTTCCTTCAACTCTCTCCCCTCCCCTCTCCCTCCTTTGCCTTTTTCTTCCAGTGAGATTAAGTAAAGTGGATGGCAGCGTTGAGAAAACGGAAATAGGGCCAGAAAAAGGAGCTGTGTTCACAGGCTGGTTTTGTGGCATCCCATAATTAAAGGTGGAATGGGACTGGAGGCTGGCCAAAGAGCCAAACAGAAAAAGCATTTTGAGCAGGTTCAAAAACGCTGCTGTGGAGCAGAGTTTTAGGCAGCTTCCAGCAGCAGAGCCAGGGATTTAGGCTGCATAAAACGCTCACGCTTTCAGCCAGACCTGGAGGAGGGGAAGCCAGCTGAAGAAAAGATCAGGAGCCACTTTGGCCAGATCTGCACTAGACTGTTATAGTGCTTGGAATCCTGGGGTTGCAGTTTGGGGATTGGCCGGCTGGCCCCTCCCTGAACTGCAAACCCCAGAATTCCATAGAATGTTGAAAGTGGAACAATAGCACTATAACAGTCTAGTGCAGAAGTAGCATTTTTTTATTAGCAGAAAGATCAGGAACGTTTCGCACATTGCTTTCCCGCTTTCTTCTACATGGAAGGAAAAGAGGGAGGGAGGGAGGGGTTATATAATCTAAAGAATACAGTTGGCCATCCACATTTGCAGGTTTGACTTCCACGGATTTGATTATTTCTGAATTTCTTCAACCCCAACCCACCTCACCTGAAGTGCTTCTTTTCTTGGGGAACTTTCCTTCTCTGTGGCTCCAGTCAGGTTGGGCACCACTTGAAAGCCTGCCTCTGGTCCCCTTCCTCCACCAACTGCTGCTGGCCAACAAAGGACCAACTGCAGCCCAATTTTTCAGTTCCACGAACCTTCCCCTGATGCCCCCTACACATCCAAGGAAGGAGATGGGTGTGAGAGAGGAAATTTAGGGCCACTGTGCTGAGCCACCCCTTTCTGTCTTCTTTCTCTGACCTGATTTAGACCCTGGGTGTTCATTGTCCCTAGCACAACTCAGTCCCCTTTCCACAGACAGCCACACACACATTTTGGTATTTGTGATTTTTCCACTTTTATGAGGAACCTGCACCTCTAACCCTAGCAAATGTGGAAGGCCAAGTGTAATCATAAATTTTTCTCTTCCTCAATGGAAAAAGAAGAACAACACCATGGTGGATGAAAACCTTCTGAGAAAGTGGGGAATAGCCAAGAGATTATTTACACTTTGGGACTTCTTGTCAGAGAGTTCATTTGCACAAAAGAACACATACTATTTGCATGGAAAATACGTTTTTGTGGGGATGCAGACAACCAGTTTTCTGTTGAAAAGCAACCTTTTTTGGTATCAGAAACTGCATTTTGTGTAAAGCATGCCATTTCCTCTGCTAAAAGCATGGGACTTTTGTGCAAATTAATTTATTAAAACAAAACAAACCTGTCCCCTGAATTAAAACAGTTGTCAAAATATACAGAAGCTTTCCTGTTTTCACACAGCAGGGTGAAAACTGTTGGAATTATTCATTACAGAGAAAGTGAGAGAAAGAGAAAATGTGACTCTGTGTGGTGTATGTGTGTGTGTGTTTGTGTTTGAGAAATTTGAACACTCTTGTTTGCAATCAGGCTTAGCGGTTGCACAAGCACCGTTCTTTGTCTGACATGTCTGTAATAATGAGGCTCAGGTGTGTAGGTGTAGGGCTAATTTCTTGCCGTCCTAATTATTTACAGTCATCAATCAATGCTCACATTGATGTTCACTTCCTATCACTCTTCATATTTTTATTTGCTAAATTTTATATGATGGAATAGTCTCCTGGGCCTGCTATTATTACATGCCTTCCGGTCAACTCTGATTTATGGTGGTCCTCTCCTAGGGTTTCTTGGCAAGATCAGTCAAAGGAGGTTTGCCATTGCCTTTCTCTCAGGCTCAGAAAGCATGATTTGACCAAGGTCACCCTGTGAGTTTCCGTGGCTGAGCGGCGATTGGAACCCTGGTCTCCCAGTCTACTCTTGGACTCAAAACTGTTATGCCATGGATCTCAGTCTTCAGGATACTGACTCTCAAATTATATTCCTGAGGAAAGATGGAGATATTCCTTGTATATGTGACTGGTTGCTCACCTTTCTCTGCCAGGTCTCTCCTTCTAGCATTAAACACAGCTAGTCTTTAAAAAATGGCACTGGAGTGCCCTAGGCTTGCACCTTTACCCTTTCTATTTAACAAATTGAGGCCTTTTCTGCATGACATCGTCAACCCTCCTCAGCTACGTCTTGCTCCTGGTCTAGGAGCCATCTTTCCGCATGATGTTGTTGCTAGCCAGCTATTATCCCTTCCCCAAACTTGACTAATCAGTTCTTTTTCATTGGTGGGGAGAAACCTTTCACACGACAATTGGGTCAGCAGTTCCTCCATGGCGGCTTCCTCTTGTGGCCGATCCAGCAGTGGATGGGCCGTGGGCGCTTGCCAGCCTTTCCCTCCCTCCCTCCCTCCCTCCCTCCCTCCCTCAGTGACTCCCAGGGCAATCTCTGCCCAGCACTGGCTGGCTGCTTCTGTTGCATCAGCGCTGGCGCAGAAGGAGAAGGGGACAAAGGAGCACATGGCAGGATAATTTCAGTACCCACCACTGCCATGTTAGCATTTTGCACATCTCCTTTGAATTTTAATTTTTTAAAATCCCTTTATTACTGTTAGCACAATTGCACAGTATAGCTGGTTGACATGATCCAGTTAGCCCAGTCCACCGTGCTAACATTAGCACAGCTTCTGAGGGAAAAAAAAGTTTAAAAAGACCAATCAGGAGCTTTGAGGTTGGAACAGGGCGGGGAGAGGTGGGGACGGGGAGCGGCCAGAGACACTGTGCTGCGGAAGACGCCCTGGTTTCAATGCGGGTGCTCATCCGCTGACACGAGAGGCTTGCAGAAAGGGTTTTAATACCCATTCCAGCCTGGAAATGGCAATGCTCCAATGAATGCGGATCTATCTGATATTGAGGTATGCTGCAGAAAGGGCCTGAGAGACTGTACTAAATCCATGCGATTCCAGGTTTCAGTGGCCACTTTATATCACGAGCCCAAAGCCTTTTTAAAAAACAGTATCAGTGAAGGGACCTCATAAGAAGGATAGCTTACTTCAAATTCACATGAAGATGATTACAGATTGCTGGAATAATGAAACTGATTTTTGTATAATAGCTCAGAAAAACACAAGGATCATTGAGCTCTGAGAATACTTCTTCTGTCACGCACTGACAGAAGCAGGCGTGATCGCTCATTCCAGTGCCGGCAATGGCTGCCTTGTCCTGTTCCATTGTCAAACATGTTGTAGTACAGAGTATCATGCAACGCGCCAGGTGTGGCTGGACTGCAACTCCCAGCAGCCCAGCAAAAAGGCTCTGCACGTGAGGAGATGCACCTAAGGACTTCCCTTGGATTTGAACTCTCCTCCAGCTAGCTGCCATCAAAGTCCCTGCTTTCTTTTGCAGATTAGGAGGGGTCTGGTCTTCAGTTGCTGCAAACTGAGTTCAGAGTGCTTCTTCCATGCTAGGGTGTGGCCTTCTGTACCTCTAAAGGTCTTTGGTTCACGGTACAATCAGTTATTTACTGTTCTAGGGCTTAGGAGACTCAGATCCTTGGTACTGGAGGAATCCTTTGGTGGAGCACGGTATTTTTAAAGATAAAAATCCATCAGATTTCTGAGTAAGGAAAAAAATGCAAAACCAATTTAAAAGGTTTTGAGTCAACTGCATTTTTATGTTGGGGTTTTTTTTTATGTTACAATATACTTCCCATTTAGGCTTCCTGATCACTGTTCTTCTACAGGCTACAAGCTAGAAATCGGGCTGGTCTGTATGGCGGCCATTTAATGCATCAGGAGAAAAGAAAGAATGAATCTCAAAAAAAGGAACAAAAAGAGGATACGTGCTTCTACAATATTATCTCTCAGCCTTAGAGAAAGGCAATGGCAACCTCTTCTAAACCAATCGGACCAAAAAAAAGCTCCACGAAAGATTTGCTTCAGGATCCCCATAAGTTGGAAACAACTTCAAGATGGGCAGCAACAACGAATTAATCACCAGGCTATTCTGTAATGACCACAGTAGGAGAGATGGCAGCCTTTTTTCTTTCCTCTCTGTTGAGTAGGCTTGCCCCACAGTTAGCACAGGATCACACTAGTTTTTGTGGTGCGTAGGATAGAAACTATGCATCCCATTGGTTCCATATGGCTGTCAAAATCTTTCCAGATGTGCTGGAATCCACACTCTGTAGATGGAAAAAAAAACGATGAAGAAGTCAAACTTCTGCTTTTGGACAGGACCCCACAAAGAGTTTTATCAGCATTTTTGCAAGGCCATACTGTTTAACCTTTTACCCAGTATCCAAGATTGGAGTGGGTTCTGGGGGTGAAGTAAACTTCCTCTGGGCCCCTAGAAGGCCATGGAAACAAAGAAGCTTTGGCTATGGCATCTCCACCCCCTGCATGCCCCTCTTCCCCGTGGGACACTGTTGGTGGCACAATATAGCAAGTAGAGAATTCTGTAGACAGAGCGAGGCACATCCAGCAGTACAGATGTTATCATGTTGGTGTTCCTTGGCCTTAAGTGGTACCTGAGGATGTACTTCTGCATAGAGGAGCTGAGGTCTAAAATCCAAAAAATTCAGTCAACAAGAATGCTGGTGTCTGAAGTTAAGAGCTTGGTTAGAGGAACCCAGGTGAAGTGCTCAGAAACACGGAAGCTCCTTGTGAGAATGGACTTCCTTTGCAGTACAGAACTTCAGAGTGTTTAGCAGAGACAGTCATAATTAATCCTTTGCTGTCTCACTTTTTCAACTGCTTTTAAACTGTCCTAGGCTATTTCTGCCCTACACTGTTCTAGTGCTCTTATTCCACTTCCAACCTCCTGTGGAATTCTGGGATTTGTACTTTACTGAGGCCAAAGAGCTCTCTGGCTGACAATTCTAAAGGCCCCCTCCTTAAACTGCAAACCCCAGAATTCCACAGGAGGTTGAAAGTGGAATAAGAGCACTGTGGAGCAGAAATGGCCCTGGTATCTGTCTCCTTATTCCACTTTCCCTTTTTGTCCAATTGCTTACTTCGGTTGCTGAAAACTGAGTTCAGAGTGCACAGAGGGAGAGGATAGGAGGAGCAGAATCTTGCCCTTCCCTGTAGACTCAGACAGAAACAAACTGCTGCAACCTCTGCTCGCTTGTCTGTTCTTCATTAATAGCATTTGCCCTTAGCTATACACGCTAAGGTATAGCTTGACCATATGTGTCCTGGTTTTCATCTGTGAAGTGTCTTTGGCTCTCCTCACCTTCTATTTATAAAACACACTTCTGCCTTAAGTTATAGAATGGGAAGAGTGTGGGAGTGTCCTTAGGGTTACAATAGTTAAAATGCTCATTCAGAATTGCTAAGCAGCTTCTGGAGAAAAAAGAGGGGTTAAATTTGTGGCCTGGTAATCGAGTGGGGGTAGGTAGGGAATTATATCATTTAATAAGAAGTCTTCCAGTTCCTATTAAAGGTAATGGGAACTTCAGAAGTAGGTTCTCCCTGTGGACCCAAGTGAGATGCATGTTGCTTGGCTGCCTCAAGTACATATTTCATTTATATTTAATAAGTGAGTGATTGTATGTCAAATACCTGCTACCTCTTAAAAATGGCTCCTTGGAGAGTTGTGAACTACAGAGTACAAGGTTGTTAACAAAGCAGATATGAAAAAGTAGAAACCATGTCACTTGATGGATAACAATTCAAGAGGCTCTTCAATCTCTTTTTGAATTCCCACATCTCCATGATGATGTCCTACAAACTCACATTATTTACTTGGATACCTTACCAGATTTGCAGGTTTGGGAATTCATCCCTCTCATGTTCTAATGAAGGAGAGGCTATTCCTTTCTCAAAATGAGGACCGAATTGCTGCCTTCCTTTCACATCAGGAGGTCACCAAGTGATGCTGAGTGCTTTTAAAGATTTCTTTATTCCAGCCCACAGACAGGACAATGGTAACAATCAGGATAATATTAATCATTCAATATACGTTATTATCCTAATTAATTTTTTAAAAGTTAGTAGCCATCTATTTTATAATTTCCAAATAGTTATTTACTGTACAAAATATAGCATTGGCTCTTTGTATGTACTGTTGTGGTTGTTTATTCATTTATATGCCACTTTTTCCCCAATCTAGGATTCAGGACAGCTTACAAAAATTAAAACAAATACAGTTAAAAGCATTTGTTGTTGCTAATTGCCATCAATTCAACTTCAACATATGGTGACCCTATGAATGAGAGATATCCAAGATCACCAGCCAACAGCTGCCCTGCTCAGGTCTTGCTAATGCAGGACTGTGCTTTGCTGGTTGAGTCTATCCATCCATGTTGAAGTCCTCCTCTTTTCCTTTTGGCTTCTACCATCACAAGCGTTATTGTCTTTTCTAATTGTTTGTGTCGTCTCATGATATATCTGAAGTATGACAGCGTCAGTTTAGTCATCACGACTCAGAGGGGGAGTTAAAGCATGATTTGCCCTTGGGCCCATTCATTTGTAGGGCTTTTGTGGCATTCTAAGGCAATGGATCTCAAAATTGTCTGGCAGGCCCCTAAGGGGTGCAGTGGGGGGGGCACAAGAAAAGTCAGCCAGGAAGTGAGGAAGTGAGAGAAAGAAGGGCTAGCCTCTGTGGATTGACTGGTCTCTGCAAAACAGCAACACAAGACCTCTTCCCCTATTATGCCTTCCTCCAACCTCAGACATAGCAAAAACAGGCTGTGCTTTTTTTATGCTTTTCCCATTCCACTTCCTCAAATGTTCCATCACTGGTATAGCAGGGGCATGCCACTCAGCAACAACAAGGCAGTTTTTTAGGGGGAAGTGAAGAGGATAGAAGTGGAGGGAGGAGGCAGGAAACACAAGAGCTCAGCATTGAGACAGAGGGCACGTGCGACACGAGGGACCTGCGTGCAAAGGAGGGAGGGGGAGAAAGGTGCACAATAGGACATGGGCAGTACAGTGTAGAGCAGGGGGAACAACATCTGCATGTAGATATAAAGGAAGGTCACAGGATTAAAAACTTTTTGAGAGCTGCTGGTCTGTGGTTGTGATAATGGGGCTTCCCATTATCTAGACTTGGCTGAAGGGGAATACTTCCCTCTTCAGGTAAACCAAGGGTTAATGAGGTCTTGGGCATTAGGTTACATTTTTACTGTGGGTCAGCCTCACAGGTCACAGGGGGAGAATTGCCCAGTCAGAGGAAGAGGTGAGCATCTTTGAGATGCTTCGAGATGCTTTGGAGGAGAAGTTATAAAACTCCTTGCGAGGCCATGTGGGAGAGAGTCAACAAAGGAACCTCCTAGAGATGAGATCTGTGCCAGTCGTAGGCTGCAGGCCCCAGGCCTCGCCTCCTGGCCTCATTCCTCTCTTAGACCATCTAAGCCTGTGAACCCAAATGTGAGTAACTAGAACATTAGGTAGTTAGTTGCGTTAGGGCTGTTTTATTATTTTGGAGGTTGGCTGATCTAAAGAATGTATCTGTTTTTGTAACTACTTGTAACTTAAGCGTACCTGGGAGGGGGGAGCCTCTCATGTGTATTATTGTCTTGTTTATTTGCATGCCTTGAATAAATGCTTTTCTGTAAAACCTCCATTTCTTCTCCATTTCCACACCAGTCATCGGCACATGCTTAGATAGGACTTCTCTCACTCAGAAGTGGGAGGTGAGAGAGAAGGAAAGGTCCTTAAGCATAGGGATTGTCAATCCACTGAGCAGAGTCCCACTGTGCTGTCCAGAATTCAGTGGGTGGTGGCAGCAAGAATTAGTAAACGCTGGGGGAATTTCCAGCTCCTTTTCAAGGGTGGAAGTCAGGCTTGAAGGGGCTGGAAATAAACTCCAGTATGACAGTGGTATCCATTGACAGCCAGCGTGGTGTAATGGTTTGAGCCCTGGATTATGACTCTGGATACCAGGGTGTGGAGAGTTAATGGGGAAATAAGGGACCTCCTCCCACTCAATGCTTCCTTCTGCCTTGAACAGGAGCTAGGAATTTCCCCCAGATCTCTTAATTCTCACTGCCATCACCCACTGAATTCTGAATTACCCCGTATCTGAGCAGCCCAGTGAGACTCTGAGGATTGTGAATCTCTATGCTTAAGGTCCTTTCCCTTCCCTCACCTCACCCTTCTGAGTGAGAGAAATCCTATCTATGCATGTGCTGAGGAATGACGTGGGAATGGAGAGGAAACAGAGGTTTTACAGACAAGTATTTATTTTAAGGCATGCAAGTAAACAAGAAAATAATACTCATGAAAGGCTCCCCCACAAGTACACTTAAGTTACAAGTAGTTATAAAAACAAGTACATTGCCCGGATGAGCCAAACTTCCAAAATAACAAAAGATCAAGCACAACTAACTAGACTCATTCTGAGTTACTCACAACAAGTTGGTGACTTTCTGAGATGCTCTGCAAGGGCAGGGCCAGGAGATGGTCTGTTCCACATCCATGCCCCTCATTGATGTTTTGGGATGTCCCCTTTGTTCTCTCTCTATCGCATGGTCTCTCAAGGATTTTATAACTTCTCCATCGAAGCATCTCAGGGATTTTCACCTTTCTCCCCCTGATTGGTCTCCTATGTCTTGTGACCCGTGACCTAACCCTAGTAAACCTAATCCTAGCAGTTCATTAACCCTTTATGTGCCTGAAGGGAGAACTGTCTCCCTTCAGCACTGAAGCCTGGTGGTGGGAATCCCCATTATCACACAGAGTTCAATTCCTGGCACATCCATGGAAACCCCCTGGGTGACCTTGAGTGCATCACACTCAGCCCCAGAAAACTCTGTGATAGGTTTGCCTTGGAGTCACTGTAGGTCAGAAATGATTTGAACACACACACAATAACAACAACAATGGTATCCACAGAACTCTTCTCCAGCATTGCATTTCTTTATTATATATTTAATAGGAAAAAAATTGCATTGAAAGAATATATTACCTTACATCGCAGAATGAAACAATCAGTATTGTATCATTAAGTTACCAAAATCCAGAACAAGTATCAAAATACAACTAATTTTATAACTGTACTATATCTACGTATCAGTCCTAGTTCTTCTAAAATATTTCAGAATTTACAATTCTCTCATCTTCTCACAAAAATGTATGCTGCTTCACTATCTACTAAATTCCTTTGAAATTCTTGTGTATATCTTATTTTTATATGAATCTCTATTGCTTCACTGTCTGAAATTTAATATAAAATTACATGTAATTTAGTATCTCCATGTTCTCCATTCAGTTTATTTGTCTAACTAAATATTGTTCATATTAATGAAGAAAACACCTTAGTCTAACATTTCTATTGTTGCCAAATTCTCCAAATTCTTATCCCACCAAGGTGCTATAATTTTCCATTCATTTTTAAATTGATTCAAAGTCATTTCAGATAACACTGTTGGCAATTTATCTAACTCTGTCATATCAAGAAGTTTTAGTAACCAGTCTTCTCTTGTTTGAATTGACATTTGCTTCCATTTTTTAGCGTAAAGTCTTGCTGCAGTGATAATATATAATGGAATTTCCTTTTGTGCAGCATTTGCTTGTTGGATATATTCTGTCATGTTCAATAAACAAACTTCTGATGTCATTGGAATATTTATTTTTAAGATTTCAAGTTTTTTCCCCCAATGTTTATTTGCTTGTTTATATTTCCACTACAAATGGGAAAAAAAGTTCCCATTTGATTGCATTTCCAACATGTGTTGCTTCTGTTACTGGTTATTTTAGATATTTTTGATGGAGATAGATACCATCTATATAATATTTTGTAGTAATTTTCTCTCAGGTGGGCTAGCTTAATTAATTTTAGTGTATTGTTCCAGGATTTATTCAAATTGTCCAACATGGTGAGATGTTCTATATCCTGTGCTCATTTGGCCATGCTCTCTTTCATAGTTTCTTGATTTTATAGATTTTTCCAGTTATGTGTTCTGCAGCTGGTTTTCATATTCTGTCAAATTCTCTTTGTAGAGCTCTGTGTCTTTCAATTTCTCGTTTATCTTGAATCTCACTGAAAATGGTCAATGTAGAAGACAATGTGTGGTGAATCCAATATCTTTTTATTTGTCCTTTGTTTTTAATTGCACCCGTTCTCCTTGTATTTTGTGTCGTAGTATGTAATCTACTTATTAAGTTCTGGTATTTCTCTTGTATAAAAAGTTTTGTGCACTGATAGCCATAAAAGAGTTTGAGGATATAGTTTTTTCTTGTATTTCAACCAAATTCTCAACAGAGGTTTCCTTATAAAATGATGGTTAAATTCTCTATTTCACCTTGTCATATCATATATGGGCATGCCAGTTGAATAAGATGTCTGCTCCTCCCTAAATTAATCCAGCCTCTAATCCAATTCAAACATAGTAGCATAATTTTAAATCAGGAATACCTGTTCCTCTTCTTTATTGTACTTCCTTTAAGATTTTCCATTTAATCCTTGGGATTTTTTTTCCTCTTTCCAGATAAAGTTATTAAATCTTTACTTCATTCCTTGAATGATTTGTCCTTTATTATTATGGGAAAACTTTGGAATAAGAAGAGCATTTTTGGTAGAATATTCATCTTAATTGATATAATTATTCCTAAAGGTGATAGTTCCAATTTCTTCCATCTCTGGAGGTCATTCTTAGTTTCTTGTTATTTTTTTTTTTAATAATTGTTATCAAACAAATCTGTTTTGTTTTTGGTAACAATTATTCCCAAATATCTTAAAAATTTTTTTGCTACCATTAAGTTTGTTTGTTTTCATTTTGTTTTGTTTTGAAATCTCCATTTCTCCCTGTTTTGATATTTTTTTAAGATTATTGTTGTTTTTTCTTTCTTTATTTTAGAACCTGACATTTCCCGAGATTGTAAAATTTGTAAATGATTTTCAGTATTGGAGATGGGCTCTTCTAATAACATGACAACATCATCTGCAAAGACATGGAGTTTATATGTTTTATTTTTAATTTGTACTGTCTTGATCATTCCCAATGTTATCACTGAGAATTTTTAAAATATGACAAATAAGAGTGAGGATAGTGGACAGTTCTGTCTTTTCCCTTTCTGGATACTTAGATTCTCCTTTTTCCCCCATTTAATATTATTGGCATGTTGATTCCTGTAGACCAATGTAATCCAATTAAGAAATATATCTCCCACATTCATTCTTTTTAATACTTAAAACATAAATGGCCAATTAACATTATCAAATGCCTTTTCCGCATTGAGGAAGAACATTCCCAATTTCTTCTCATTGTGTTTTTAGATGTACTCAATTATATTTATAATTGTTCTTATATTGTCTTTTCAGTATCTCTTTGGAAGGAAGCCACTTTTATCTTCATGGATCCATTCCTGTAATACTTTTAAAAATCTGTCTGCCAGAATTGTAGCGAGTGTTTTGTAGTTCATATTCAGCAGAGATATCAGCTTGTAATTCTTTGTCTCCAATATATCTTTATCTTCTTTAGGAATTAAAACAATGTTGGCCTCATCCCAAGTTGATAGCCTTGGATGTGCATTCAATTTCATTAATTCTTGCAGTAGCTTTGTAAGTTCATCACGGAAAGTCTTTTAATATAGGATAGTAAAACCACCTGGACCTGGTGCTTTTCCTAATTTAATTTTCTTTATTACATTCATTATTTCCATCTTAATGATAGGATTGTTTCGATCCTTCTTTTGTGCTTCTTTTTGCACTATCTAGACATTTATTTCATCCAGTTTTTCTATTGTTACTTTTGTCTCTTTAAATAGTTTCTCAAAATAGTTAGCAATTTTTTAAAAATTTTGCTTTGCTATGTAACTATGGTGTTCACACTTTGAGCATGTGAATAAAATCAAATTGCTATCATACAAAAAAGAAAAAAAATCTCTCTTTCTGAATTTGTATGATAACAATTTGTCAATTTTTTTGGCATGCTCAAAGCGTCTTTCTCTTATAAATTTTAATTGTTTTCAATCTCTGCTATCTCTTCCATCTTTAGCTGTTTTTGTAATGGTTTTATTTCTATTTTTAATTTTGTGTTTTTAGGGTTTAATTTGGAGTCATCTTTTTTCTTTTATTCTTGTAATTTTCACACTTTTTCCTTCTTTTTATTCTGTAATTAAATATTCTATTGTATGAAGAATCCTTCCTGCTTTCCATACTATGTTACTTGGGTGCCTTATTCAGATTTTTTTGGAAAAATTGTCCAGTTCAAGTCTGGCCTTTCCTATTATTTTCTCATCTTTGAGACTTTTAATTTCCACTGTATTCTCTCTCTCTCTCTCTCTCTCTCTCTCTCTCTCTCTCACTCTCTCTCTCTCTCTCACGCACACACACACACATTTCTTAAGTTACTGATATGGGATTGTGATTGGAAATTGTTTTGAGAAGAACCTCCATTTTCTGCAAATTTTTTTTCAGAAATTTTGAACATGAAAACATGTCTATTTAGGACCACAACTTGTGCCTTTCTCCAAATATCTGTAAATGACAAATCGTTCATCACATCAAAGAATTATTTTGGCAATTTTATTTGATTCTTTCCCCCCTTATTTTGTGTAGTTCTGTCTCTTTTATTGGAAAATCAAAATAATACCTTCAATTCTTCCCCATCTGTACATTAACCCTTTCCTTTTCAACACCTGAGTTATAAAGTTATAATACTCTCTTTTCTTCAGGATCTGTGATGGAACATCTTTAAACATCTTCACCATATTACCTTCTGTTATTAGATTGTTTAAATAGGCTCTGTTGTAGGAATAATTCCTTTACTCGTTCTCTAACAAAATGAATAACCATGTTTCTTGGGACTTTGTGCGTGTATGCGTGTGTGTGTGAGAGAGAGGGAGAGAGAGAGAGAAATGAGAGAATTGAACCTGAAGATTTTGTCAGTTTTTGAATCAACCTGCTCTGTGTTCCAACCAGCGTACTGGGTCAATGCCAGTATTAGTCTGGAGTACAAATCTTTGACAAGTTTTTCCCAATCTGTTGTATGCTTCTCCAACTTGGTTGTCCTGTCTTGTATTTCAATAATTAACAGGATGCAAACCGTAAAAAGCAACCAAACTATTTTAAAATTTAAAATCAGTTAAAACAATTTAACAACAACCAAACAAAAATCAATTTGTTTCCCCTGTAGATTCCATTGTCGAAGGCCTGTTGGAATGAAAAGGGATTTAGCTGCTTGTGGAAAGGTATTAAGAAGGGTGCCAGTCAACTTCTTTGAGAGGGAAGTCTGAGAGCCTGGGAAAAACTGCTGTGGAGGCCTTTTTTTTCCTGTGAGGGTGGCAGGACAGAAAACAGGGTCTCCCAGAAGTTCTCAAAAGATGGTTAGGTTTGCGCAGGATGGGACATCAAATATCTTAGATCTTCAGTTGCTGGCAGAAGGACATGTCTTACATGTATGTTAAAAATGATGGCCAAAGTCATCTTGGCTCTGTTAAAAAATGAGCTTATCCATGTTCATATTCCAAGAAGCGTTTTTGAATTATCTTTCAGGAGGAAAAAGCATGTTTGCCTATTGTTTTGAGCTATAATATTGATACATAGGTAATCCTGCGGTATGGTTCTTTAATTTTTATAGGCCGTATAACTTGGAACTGCACATGTTCTATGAGGCTTTCCTGATTACAGATTTCTTCCTCAACTCACACTAGTTGCTATGGAGATCAAGTCTAGTTGGTAAAAAAGGACTCTTAACACTGAACGGTTCAGCTCAGAACTTCTCCTTTCACAATTTAATTTTCTTTATGCCACCACTCTGAATAACTGGAGAAAACAGCTTCTCTGGGTAGAGTAAGGATAATTTTATATTTTAGAGGTCAACTTTGATTGCTTACCTGTGCTGCTGGGAAACTTACATGGATGTATCTGTTGCTTTTTGGCCATGTACTTGCCCTGACCTAAGGGAGTGGGGGTTTTGCTAAGTCACTGAATACAGTCTCTGAGGAGAGAAAAGACAGTGAACTGTGTTTTATGGGTGACTTTTGATCATTTGTGCTGTTTATAGGCTTGTGTGGGTATCTTTGTTTATTTTTGGTCATGTGCTCTCCGTGAGCACATGGTCTATGGGGTGAGGCTTCTGCCAAGTCACTCATTTCTTTGAGGGCAGAACTAGCAGCCACTGTTTCTGTATAGCTGCTTTTGGAGCTCAGCAAAGAGGAAAAGAAAAACCAGACATTTTTGTGGGTACTTTGTAGGAGACTTAAGGAGGAAGTCTGGACGGCTATGCTGCTACGTACATAAGATGATGAACATGGATAGTGACACATTTGCTGCAGTGACCTGCAACAACCATGCTATGTTTGTTTTCTTGCCAGAGGATCTGTCATGCTATACCTGCTGCAAGTGCAAACAGGTTGCCCTATTGGAAGAGAAGGTGCAGCGCTTCTGGTCCATGTACCTACACTTTGACCCATCAGGGAGGATGAAGCTTTTATGAAAAGTGCGGAACAGACTCTTCTGGAAGGGCAAGAAATAAAAGACCCCTCTAGGGAGCGCAACAATTCTGAAACACAGGATGAAAATACTTAGAGGAGAGTGATGCATGGAACTATCAAGAAAAAAAGCTTCAGCACAGAGCTACACTATCAATTCTAAGCTTCCTTTTTAGTCAACGGTTATGAGGCACAGGAAAAAGGATAAGAACTTGACACCCCTGAAATCATGGAGATCTATGAAAGGAAGCTACTGTCAATTCCCAGAGGAAGAGGAGTCATGTGGTGGTAGCAGGTGATTCCCTGTTGTATAGAAGAGAAGCAATGATGTGTGGACATGATAAAATGTCTCAGGAGGTATGCAATCTCCTGGGTAAATATCTGTGATGTTAAGAGATACAAACAAGGTTCATCAAGCCTACCATTTCTTTCTGATCCATTTTGGAATACATGATTCTGCAAGACATATCTTTTAATGTGTTGTAAGAGACTACAAGACTTCAGGAAGGAAGCTAAATAGTCTTGGGACTCAGGTTGTTATTTCTTCACTCATTTCTGTTCAAGGAGGTAGCTTAGGTAGAATAGGAGGAATACTAGAAGTGAACAAGTGGCTGCACAAAAGGTGCCATCATGAAAGATTTGGCATCTGGGACCATGTTCTGCCCTTTGTTAAGAAGGAGTTTTGGCCAGACATGGGCTGCACCTCATAGCAGAATGTATTTGGTAGAAGTCTTGCAAATCTGATCAGGAGAGTTTTAAACCAAATTACATGGGGAAGAGAGACAGTATTCCAATGGGCAAGGGCACACAAAGTACTGAGACAATACCCTCAGTGATCCAAAGGGAACTGAGCCAATGGCACAAGAGCCCAACAGTGATGGAGAAAAAAACAACAAGGAATCAGCTAGAAAGAATGATCCATGATCTTAGATGTCTGTAGTAATGGCCAGGTGTGGGAAGGAAACAAGATGAACTGGAACTCTTAATATAAAGTCAAATAGGCATCACTGAAACCTGGTGGGATGAGTCTCATGATTGGCATGTAGTAATGAAGGAGTATTGCCTATTCTAAAGAAATATACCTAACAGAAAAGGAGGTGGAGTACCATTTTGACTTAGACCATGGAAACAGTTGAGAACCTTTGGGTAAAAACTAAAGGGGAGAGGAAAAAAGTGACCTCATTGTGAGGGTCTGCTATAGTCTCTTAGGCAAAAGGAATATTTGGACGATGGCTTCCTAAAACAAATGACCATAAAGGAGAGAGAAAATAGTAGTGGAAGACTTAAGCCACCCTGCTATTTGTTGGAAGTCACATTCTGCCAAGAGTGTAAGGTCCAACAAATTCCTTACTAGCCTTACAGACAATTTCAGGTTGAGGATGCAAAAAAGGGATCAAACCTGAATGTGATCCTAAACAACAGAAATGAAGGGGGAGGGGGAGGAGATAGTGTGATCCTTGGGTGGGAGTGGCTGTGTCTTCTTCGAATTTGTTATACAGTGAAAGGAGAAGCCGGTCATAGTCAGACATATACTCTGGGTTTCCAGAAAGCTGATTTCAGTAAATTTAGAGAAATACTGGGCAAAATCCCGTCGTCAGAAATTCTGAAAAAAAAGGGAGTTCATGGTGCATAGTGATGAAGAGGAAGAAAACTGGGAGATTTCTAAAGAAACCAGAGTGGATATACAAAGAACTTTCAGATGAGCTGAGATTTAAAAAAGTGATCTATAAAAATGGAAGAAGGAGGAAACCACTGAAGAGGCATACCACTGAATAGACAATACTTGTAGAGGAAAAGTCAGAAAAGCTGAAGTCAGGATGAGCTTGATCTTCCCCTAAAAAGAAAACAGTTCTCTAATGATGAAAATGGAATAAATCATGCAGTAAGAGGACTATAGCCCAGAATAAAGAGGTAATGAAGGAAAACCTAAAATGAATTCAAGTCTCCAGGTCCAGATGAACTGCATCAAATGGTACTAAAGGAACTTGCAGATAGAATCGCAGAGTCGCTTTCAATAATCTGTGAGGATTCTTGGAGAACAGGAGAGGTCTCAGCACATTGGCAGAGGGCAAATCATAGAATCTTCGAGATTTGGAGGGGGTCCTAATGGCCATCAAGTCCAACCCCTTTACTCCATGCAGGAAATGCAGGTACAGCATTCCCCACAGATAACTGTCCATCCTCTTGTTGAAGGCACCACCTCTCTAGGTAATTGGTTGCATTGTTGAACAGCTGCAAATTCTAGTGTTCGATTGATTATAATTCAAAACTATTAGACCTGGTCCCATCCTCTGGAGCAGCAGAGAACAAACCTGCACCCTCCTCTCTGTGACAGCCCTTTTGATATTTAAAAAGTGCAATCAAGTCACCCCTCGGTTTTCTCTTCACCAGGCTGAATATGTCCAACTCCCTCAATATTTCCTCATATGTTTTGTTCTCCATACCTCTTATCATATTTGATGTCCTTCTCTGAACCTGCTCCAACTTGTCTTTATTCTTTCTCAAATGACCTGCTTGGCACAGAACATAGTACTCCAGAGGAGGCCTGACTAGTGCAACATATAGTGAGACAATTACTTCCCTTGTATTGAAAACTGCAGTTCTATTTACGCAGCCTAAAGTACTGCTGGATCATGTTCAGTTTATCAACAATAATCCCAAGGTCCTTTTCACATGTAGTGCTCCTGATCCAAGCATCCCCCATCCTATACTTATACATTTTCTTTACCTAAATATAGAATTTTACTTTTGTGTCTGATTAATTTCTTTCCATTACTTTCAGCCCAGTTTTCTAGTTTATCAAGGTCCCTGTGAATTTTGTTCATATCCCTGTGGGATGTTAGCTACTCCTTCCAGTTTTTGATCATCTGTTACCTCTAACTCACTATATAAGTCATTGATAAAAATATTGAAAAGTATTGACCTCAGAACAGAAACCTGCAGCACTCCACTGGAGGCTTCCCTTCAGTTTGCAGCTCAGCCATTGATTATGATTCTTTGAACTCGGTTTTCTGACCAATAATGGATCTATCTGACAGTATTCCAATCTATTCCACATTTAATCGGTTTGCTAACTAGAGTATCATGGGAGACTTTATCAAATGCTTTGGTGAAATCCAGATAAGTAACATCTACAGCATTCATACCAAGTGGTCTGATTTTTTAAAAAAAGATTAATTTGTCAGGATTTGTTCTTGAAAACCCCATGCTGGCTCTTACTAATCCCTGCATTGTCATCTAGATACTTGAAAAAAAGACTCCTGTATTGTCCTTTGTAATATTTTTCCTGTATCAAGGTCAGGCTGACTGATCTGCATTTTTTTTTCTTTCTGAAGAGAGGGATAATATTTGCCCTGCTCAGGTTCTCTAGAACCTCACCAGTTCTCCACAATTTCTCAAAAATAATGGCAAAAATGGTCATTCAGAGAGTATATCAGCAAGTTTCTTCAATACTCTGTGATACAGTTTGTTTGGCCCTTGAGATTTGAATTCATTTATGTTAACTAGGTGATGCCTGACTATCTTCTTGTCAGTTTGGGTTTGCAGTTTGGATCTCTTACCAAGGTTTCTGCTGATGCATGGAAGCACACAGTTCTCTTTTGTGAAGAAAACTGATGCAAGATCAGTATTGAGCAGTTCTGACTTTTTGTCGTGCATTTTACCCCCCTTACTGAGCATTTTACCCCCCTTACTGAGCAGCAGCCCCACTTTTTCCTTAGTTATTGTCTTGTTTTGAATGTATCTGAAAAACCCGTTTTTGATTCTCCCTGTTTGCCTAGCCAGTCTCAGTTCATTCTGAGCTTTAGCATTCCTTATGCTATTTCCACAAGATTGGCTGTGCATCTGTATTCTTCCTTCGTCATTCATCCTTACTTCCATTCTTTATACATCATCTTTTTCATCTAATCTTGCTCCTTGAGTTTGCTGTGAAACCATATTGGCTTTTTCAGATGTTTCTCATTTTTCTTTTTCCATAGGATTAATTGTGATCCTGCTTTTTGCAACTCCTTATTCGAGAATGCCCACCCTTGCTGAGTACCTTTTCTCTTTCACATCTCTAGGCGTGGGATTCCACCCAGCATTTCCACTCAGTAATTACCAAGGACTATCATGAATTTGTTAAAAATAAATCATGCAAATATTAAAAACAACTCATGCCAAAGTAATCTTTGCTCTTTTTAAATCAAGGTACATGCTTGGTAGATCATGGAAGTAAGGCTGTGGATGTAGTATATCTTGACTTCAGTTAGATTTCCTATGATATGCTTGCAGGCAAGCTGGTGAGCTGTCAGCCGAACAATATTACAGTTAAGTGGATCTGTAATTGATTGACAGGGCCAAACCCAGAGAATGCTTATCAATGGTTGCTCTTCATCCTGAAGAGAAGTGACTAGTTGGGTGGCTCTGTGTTTTATCCTCAGTCCTGTGGTGTTTAACATCTTTAGGAAAGAATTGAATGATGGATCAGAAAGCATGCTTCTCAAATTTGCAGATGACACCAGATTAAAGAGGAGTGGGTAACAATCCCAGAGGACAAGATCATAATTCAAATGACCTTTAGATATTGGAGAACTGAACCAGATCTAGCAAAATGAGTTTTGGATAAATGTAAGGTCCTATATCTAGGGAGGAAAAATGAAATGCCCAAATACAAGAAAGGTAGCACCAACCATGGAACTGTATTTTCATGGTAGTGGGACTGCATGCTCCTGTGAGGCAAGAGGCTATGCTGATGGTAGCGGTGCTGCTGGTGAGATTTCCCATGTCAGACAGGCTGACTGAATAATATCAGTAGGACTCCAGGGAAAAGCCATCAACATAACCAGAACCCAAGTTTATGCTGCAGCTACAGAAGCAGAAGAAGAAATTGAAAGATTATGCGCTGGAGTATGGGGGAAATTGATCATACACCAAAGCAGAACATGCTGATCATCATAGGCAATTGGACTGCAAAAGCAGCAGACAGAGCAGAACCAAACACAGTTGGAAAATTTGACCTAGAATCACAAAATGAAGCAGGAGAGTGACTGATAGTCCATTATGAAGCCAACAGTTTGTTCATCACAAACACAACCAAAGAGGTGACAGTATCCTTGGGCATCACCTAATGACCAATACAGAAATCAGATTGACTACATAAATGGAAGCAAGAGATGGAGAAGTTCCATCTTCTCTATAAGAACAAGAACAGGAACAGACCATGAATTGCTAGTATAAAAACTTAAAGTAAAGTTGAAGAGGAACACTAAAGCAATCATCATGCCAGAATACAACCTGAAGAACATCTGTCTAAATGTAAAAGTAGTTTAAAAAGTAGATTTGCATTATTAAGGCCAAATTGACCAGGAGTCAGAAGAACACTGGACTGAAGCCATTGCACTTTTCTGCACCACACTGTTATAGTGCTATTATTCCACTTTCCATGTCCTGTGGAATTCTGGGATTTGTAGTTTACTGTGGACAAAGAGCTCTCTGGCTAAGAATTCTAAAGGCCCTTCCCTAAATTGCAAACCCCAGGATTGCATAGGATGTGGAAAGTGGAATAATAGCACTATAACAGTATAGTGCAGAAAGGCCCCTTGTGAGGGAAGAATGCAAAAGACAATAGCTATAACCAAAAAGAAAGAAAAATATCACTGGATGACAGATAAGTAGTTAAGGACAAAGGAGACGCAAAAGTAAAAGGGGGCAGAAATAAGTTAGAAACTATTCAGCAACTTCTGCACAGGGACAAGAACTACAGTACTATAGCAATGAATGTAGAGAAATCGATGACCAAAAGATCCAAGATTTCAAAGGGAAATTTCAGGAAGTGAAGTAGAAGCTACACTCAGGGCACTTGAGAGAAATAAATCACTAGGAACAGATGGCATACTAGTGGAGCCTTTTTCAAGCAGCAGAGATAGAATCCACTCAAATTCTAACTAAAATCTGTCAACAAATATGAAAAATGAAACAATGACCCATAGACTGGAAACATTCATTATACATGCCAATCCCCAAGAAAGGAAGACCAAGGACTGCAGTAACCACCAGACCATTGTGTTAATTTCCTGTGCAAATAAGGTGATATTCAATATTCTACGACAAAGACTACAAGTCCTGGAGCGGATCATCAAACAGTCAGTTTCTAATTACTTAGAAAACAATGCTGTAATTACGAAAAGTCAACATGGATTTCACAAAAATAGGTCATGCCAGACTAATCTTATCTCTTTTTATGATAGAGTTACTTGCTTGATAGATGAAGGGAATGCTGTGGACATAGTATATCTTGATTTCAGTAAGGCCTTTGACAACGTTCCCCATGACATTCTTGCAAAGAAGCTAGTAAGATGTGGGCTGGACAGGGCTACTGTCAGGTGGATTTGTAACTGGTTGACTGACCGTACCCAAAGGGTGGTCACCAATGGCAGATTCTCATCCTGGAGAGAAGTGACTAGCGGGGTGCCACAGGGTTCTGTCCTGGGCCCGGTGCTGTTCAATATCTTCATTAATGACTTGGATGAAGGAATAGAGGGCACGCTGATCAAATTTGCAGATGACACCAAATTGGGAGGGGTTGCTAATACGCCTGATGACAGGATCAAAATTCAAAAGGACCTGGACAGATTGGAGAGCTGGGCCAAGGCTAACAAAATGAATTTCAGCAGAGAGAAATGTAAGATCCTACACTTAGGCAGAAAAAATGGTATGCAGAAATATAGGATGGGGGACACGTGGCTGGCTAACAGTACGTGTGAAAGGGATCTAGGAGTCTTCATAGACCACAAGCTGAACATGAGTCAGCAGTGTGATGCGGCAGCCAAGAAGGCCAACGCAATTCTTGGTTGCATCAATAGGAGTATGGTGTCTAGATCGAGGGAGGTATTGGTACCACTTTATTCTGCTTTGGTTAGACCTCATCTTGAATACTGTGTCCAGTTCTGGGCACCCCAATTCAAGAAGGATATGGATAAGCTGGAGCAGGTCCAGAGGAGGGCAACCAAAATGGTGAGGGGCCTGGAAGCCATGCCCTATGAGGACAGACTTAGAGAGCTGGGTATGTTTAGTCTGCAGAAGAGAAGGTTGAGAGGGGACATGATAGCCATGTTTAAATATTTGAAGGGATGTCATGTCGAGGAGGGAGTGGGCTTGTTTTCTCCTGCTCTTGAGACCAGGACAAGGAGCAATGGATACAAGCTGCAGGAGGGGAGATTCCACCTGATCCTCAGGAGGAATTTCCTGACGGTCAGGGCTGTCCAGCAGTGGAATGTGCTGCCACGGAGTGTGGTGGTTTCTCCTTCGTTGGAGGTTTTTAAGCGGAGGCTGGATGGCCACTTGTCGGGAGTGCTTTGAGGGTTTTCCTGCATGGCAGAGGGTTGGACTGGATGGCCCTTGTGGTCTCTTCCAACTCTACATTTCTATGATTCTATGATTCTATGATTTGATGTGTGATATACACTTTCAACCATGCATTGAATATATGGGTTCTGGTTGTAGTTGAAAAGAGTTGAAAAGGTGGATCATCAAAAAGTGACCACACACTGCTTTTTCTCTCAGTTTATTTGGTGCCATATTTTTGTTCAGTCTGTGTACAGTTGGAATAAAAAGATGACACCAAATCGATTAAAAGAAAAAGCAGCAACTGCTTGCAAGTACCATATGAGAAATGCACTACACATGATTTCTAAGAGATTTTTGGTGCATCTCTTAGAAGTTGTGCATAGTGTGTCTCTTTTACAGTATTTACAAACATATATTGCTTTTTCTTTCAATTGACTGGGTGGCACTTCTCAGTGCTCTCCACTTTTTGACAGTATAATAGTTATAAAATTTTTGTTTTGATATTGGCAGAAAGAATGAAAAATTTATTAAAGAGATATATTGATGAAGATCAAAGTGGATTTTTATCAGGAAAAATACTATCAGAGTTGTGTTGGATATGATCGAATATTTTGAATGTCATAACGAAAAGCAAGGTGCTTTAATTTTTTTTAGATTCAGGAAAAGCCTTTAATAATTTCAAATGGCAATTTCTCTTTAAAGTTATGGAACTGAATCTTGGCCAAAATTTTCTGATTTGGATTAAATAGAGATGTTCCAACCAGTTAGGAAAAACAATAATAAATGGAGAAACAACAGAAGCATT
Source organism: Iguana delicatissima (assembly GCA_948472985.1). Lineage (NCBI taxonomy): Eukaryota > Metazoa > Chordata > Lepidosauria > Squamata > Iguanidae > Iguana > Iguana delicatissima. The sequence continues at coordinate 1,094,777 of CAOKZL010000060.1, forward strand.
TGAGATTTCCAAGGGAAAAAGACAAGGGTGTCCTTTGCCTCCTTTGTTGTTATCTTAGCAATGGAAGTGCTGAATAATCAGATTTGGAAAATTTGGTTTGGAAATATTGCTATGTACAGATGACAACCATTTGATCACTAAGATGTGTAAGTTTTTGTTGAAATTTGATATGAAAGATAAATAAGGAATATATGAGTAACTGAGCTAAGAATATTGGATACAATGTACATATGAATCAATGGGGAAAGTTATGGGCAAAGGATATTTAAAAAGTAATGTGTTATGATCTCAAAGAAAACTGTAATAAGAAGATACCTTACACTGGAGAGATTAGCAAAGATGCACAAAGAGATGAAGGCTAAAAGCTGGAAATGTCAGGATTATGTTTCCTTCTTTTAGTCTTTTATCATATGTGTGGAAATGTGATGAAGCTAAACAGTTCTGGATGAAGATACAAAAATGGATGCAAAAGATTTTAAAGTCCTTTTTCACACCTTACCTGGTGCTGCTGACGTTGTGCAGGGATCTCGCAAAAAACCTTGTCCAGGAGGCACTCGCGTCCCCTCCACTTCCCCTCTGCTGATGACAATAAATTTTGATAATTAAAATTAATATTCTTCTTCGTGGTCTCTGTGCCTCATACATTAGGAGATTTCACACCTGCGCGGTAGCATTCGGAAGATTCTAGAGCTCGTTAGCTTTGGCGGGAACCGCTCCCCCACGCCGGTGCTGCGCATGCTCCTCCCGCCGACTAACGGTCTCTCCTCAGTTCTTTCTTGTCCGCCTCAGCGTACAGAAGGTTCTGCTTGTCGGCTTGCTTTTCGATTCTGCTTTTGGTGTTTTTCGACTTCGGATTTGGCTTTTTGACTACCCCTCATGGATTTCGGACTTGGCTTTGGTACTTTCTCGATCGGTTTTGACCTTTTTCTGGCTTTGACGACGATTTCGGATCTCGGACTGTGTTTGGCGTTCTCGGACTCTTGTTTTCTTTGCCTTGCCTTCGGTTTATGTCGGCTCTCTTCAAACGCTGCGCCTCCTGTGGAAGGAAGGTCGCTCTCTCTGACCGACACTCTAAGTGCCTGATTTGTTTGGGTGAGGGGCACAACGTTCAGGCCTGCCCTATTTGCAGAGAGTTTACACACCAGACTCTCCGTAACAGGGCGGCAAGGCTTAAATCCCATTGTTGGGAGGAATCTCTTTGCGTCCAGAGACCCAAGACGATGGCCAAGAAATGCCCGTTTTCTTCTTCTTCGGCAGCAGCAGCGGCTGCCGTGCCCTCGACCTCGTCGGTATCGGTACCGGGCTCGGTACCGATAATGAAGTTGCCAAGGATACCGAAGATCTCGGCAACTCGGGCATGCGAGGACCCTGCGCTCTCGCAGGCCTCAACCCCCTCTTCCAGGCCGCTGACCGCGGCCAGAAGAAGCGCCCCGCCACCGAGGGTGTGGGGGAGGAGAAGAAGAAGAGAAAGGAGAAGCGGCGCTCTTCACCGACGGTGGTGCGACCCCCGACTCCACCACCCACCCAGCCCACCGAGGAACCTCAACCGATGGAACTCCCTGAGGAAGAGGAGCTTCCGGAGGAAGAGGAAATCCTCGAGGTGTCGGACGAGGAGCAGGTCGCACAGGCCTTGCCTCCTCAACTGCCCGAGCTGATTGCGGAGATCACTCCGCCAAGTCGCCGTCCACCCTCGGCAGAACACCAAGAGGAGGCTGTGGTCAGGTAGCGCCCAGCCTCTCGACACGACGAGTCCCGCTCGCCGGAGCAGCGAGCCAGGCCTCCATCCCCGTGATATCGGGAGATGTGCCTGGAGAGGCGTCGCTCAGGCGAGAGCGCCTACTCTCCTGCCTACCTAGGGAGGTAAGCCCAGGAGCAGGTGTGGCACGAGCCAGCCAGCTCATACTATTCTTATTCGCCGTCATACAGGGACCGGTACCATCCAGATTCAAGGTACTGGTCACCTCATCGCCGGTCTCGCTCGCCACCGCGGGAGGCTCACTACCCCCGCTATGAGAGGTCACCCCTGCGTCGCTCGCCAGGTCACCATCGGTCCCAGGAGCCCTCACCCCGCTACAGGGCTGTTTCTCCACCACCACGGACCACGGCCACAGCTACCTGCCCGACGCCACAGCCCACCATGGCCCAGCCGGTGGTAGCTGCGACTTCTACCACGCAGGTGGCACACCGTCCTAGGCCCGCGGTCGTGCCCCTGCAGGTGACTCCAATACCAGCCACGACATCGGCCGCACTGGTACCGATGCAGCCTGCAGCTCCAGCAGTCACCCTGGCATCTCCGGCCCGTAGGCCGGCCGAGGAGAAGGAGGCGGAGAGGTTGCCATCACCATGCGGCGACTCTTACGACTCGGACTCTGACTCTGCTGAGTCCACCCTTTCTTCTCACGAATCCCCACCACTGGGGTTCGGGGAGCCAGGCCCAGAGTCTGCACCGGAGGATGTACGCCAGTTTTCTGCGATCCTCCTCCGGATGGCCACAGCCCTTGGCCTAAAGGTGACCGAACCTGCTCCACAAGCCCAGGACCCGGTGTTCCAGTACTTGGAAGCCCACCCACCATCGGCCGCACTGCTGCCGTTCCTACCAACCCTGGTGGAAGCGATGAAGCAGCCGTGGGCGAAGCCGGCGTCAGCACAGCCTATCCCACATAGGCTAGAGCATCTCTACAGGACCCAGAAGGAGAACACGGAGTTCCTCTTCAATCATCCTGTACTGAACTCTATTGTGGAGTCGGCTCAAACGAAAGGGGGCAACCAAGTGCATACCACCCCTCCGGACCGTGAAGGACGGAAGCTCGATGCCTTCGGCCGAAGGTTCTATTCGGCATCGTCCCTGGTGGCCAGGATGGTGAACACGATGGCACGCCTTGCGGCCTACCATCGGAACCTCTTTGACCGACTCGCTCCACTCCTTGCTGACTTGCCAGAGGAATCACGCGCCTCAGCCACACAGATCTTTGGCGAGGCCGTTGCGGTGGCTACACAGCAGATCGCCACCTCGAGGCACGCCGTGGAGGCTACCTCAAGGGTGATGGTCGGTGCCATAGCCCTCCGACGCCACGCGTGGCTCCGGTCCTCTGGGCTTCAGGAGGACAGCCGTCGATGGATTGAAGATCTTCCGTTCGACGGCGAAGGGCTCTTCCACACCTCCACCGACGAGGCCATGGATCACCTCATCAAGGCCCGGCTGACAGCGAAGAAGATGGGCATCAACCAGCCTGCCCAGTCTTGCCGCTCTTTCCAGCCGAGGCCTACGTGGAGAAGATCCTCCTCTTCATCAGCGTACCAGCCGCGGTCCCCGTGGTCGACCGTGTTGAGGCCGTCGACGTCTTCAGTTTCGAGGAGGCTTCCCAGACGATGCCCATCTTCGTTGTCCAAGAAGTCGTCCTCCGGAGTGAAGTCCCGGTTTTGACGGCCTTCACAGGACTCCACCCGTGCCATCCTTCGCCCTTCCGGTAGAACTGTTCCACCACCCGAGCCTGACCAGGCACCTCGACTGCTGGCGGGAGATCACTGCGGACTCCTGGGTACTTACCATCTTCTGCCTGGGGTACGCCATCGAGTTCCAGGATATTCCACCACGGGGTGTCTGCTACTCCACCCCGGCCAGCTCAGCTCTACTGGAAGAGGTCCAGTCCCTCCTCGAGAAGGGAGCGATCGAGAGGCTCCCGCCTTCAGCCAAAACCACCGGCTTCTACTCGAGGTACTTCACGGTGCCGAAGGCGGACAGATCCCTGCGGCCCATCCTAGACCTCCAAGGGGTGAATGAATACATCCCCCCCAAGAGGTTCAAGATGGTCACGCTACCGTCAATCCTCCCCTTCCTTTGCCGAAGGGACTGGCTTGCGTCCATAGACCTCAAAGACGCCTATTTCCACATCTCGATCCACCCGCAGCACAGGAGATACCTTCGGTTCACGATCGACGGCACCAGCTACCAGTACCGGGTGCTGACGTTCAGACTTTCCACTGCACCGCGGGTGTTCACCAAGTGCATGGCTCCAGTCATGTCCTTCCTGCAGACGAAGGGCGTCTCCGTCTACCCTTACCTGGACAATTGGCTATTGGTGGCGTCCTGCAGACAGAAACTGTACAGTGACATTCATCGGACTTTGTCTCTTCTCACTCGGCTCGGACTCAAAGTCAACCCCAAGAAGTCCCATCTCGAGCCCACTTGGGTTCTCGACTTCATCGGGGCGACCCTGGACTTGATATTGGTGAGGGCCAACACAGAAGAAACAGCTGCACATCTTGGCAATTGACGAGATGATTGGGTTTATAGTGCCTGATAAGCTGTAATGTTACAAATTTGTGCATGCAAGCATTCCATTTGACAGCTAATCAAAACAACTCTTTCCCAGACTTACATCCCACCCGCCAATGGCACAACCTTGAAGCTGTTCTCTCTTATCAAGTTTGCTAACAACACTCCTTCATTCCCATCATCTTCTTCTAGCCTTTTGATCAAAGTACTATGTGGCTGTTACATGCGATGGCATTACATGACATCAAATATAAAGGTACTGCATGGCTTTACATGGCGTTACATAGTATGGCTTTACCTGGCATCTGACATCTAAGCACTGCGTGGCATTACCTGGCGTTAAAATGCATGGCAGGGAGAGCACAGCTGACCTGACATGCTCCTTCTGTCCCATGTGAGTAGGTCTGACTCATCTACCTCCTCTTCCACAGGTCAGGAGTCACTTCTGATAAGTCAGAAGCAAGCTCTATCATGGTCATATGTGGCTTGCCACTTCAGGGTACTAAAAACAGCCGAATCCCTATATACCAAAATGAGTTCTAAAAATCTGAATTAAAAGAACAAAAAAGTAAATTGTAACATAAAGAACTAAGTAAACAGAGTGAAAAGGGCGTAATATCACTGAATACAAAAGTTAGGATTTTCCATGCCATTATATTTCAAATTTCAATATATGGTTGTGAAATCTTGACCGTGAAGAAAACTGATAGGAAGAAAACCAACCGCTTTAAATGTGGCTCTGGAGAAGAGTTCTGTGGATACCCTGGACTGCTAAGAAGATGTAATCCGAGAACAGATCAAGCCTACATGCCCTTCAGTACATATTCTTTTCAAAGTAGATGACTTCACATGGGAAAATAGGCTGTGATCGATATAGTTAAAACTCTAGGGCTGCAACAGGAAGGCCTTGCTCTAAACAGAGACCAACTGAGCCTCAGCATAGGAAGAGATTTTCTCCAGAGACTTGTTAATAGGCTTTAAATGTTGGAGTAAGGTATATGGTACAAGGTTGGCTTTCTTTCATGTGCTTCTGGAAAAAAAAAAAAAAAAAAAAAAGCTGAAAAATTAGGCAGGCTACCCATGAAGTGTATCTGAGCAATTGTCACAGCCAAGCATGTGGAAAACTTGGCTCAGTCTGTGTGGATCCAAAATTAATACGTGGATCAGAACAAAATTATCCTTTGGATTGTATGCTTTTCTGAAATATATATTGTAGTTCTCAACTTTAAAGTGTCTATACAAATGCAGATTTTAGGGCGGGGGGGAGACAGAATGGCGTCTATTGGCAGACCCTGGTGGATTTGTAATAGATTAGCAAGGGCTTCCAGCTCCTAAATGTAAAAACCAATCATTTTTGAGACTAAATTAAACTACTCACTAATTTTTTATCAATTCAAATGTAGCTTTGTTTCAGATGGGATAAGCCTATCAATTGTGGTTGCATCACATTCCCCCCTCCTAGTATCCACATTTGTATACATATTGTGTGTGTGTGTGCTTTTTTAACAAACATGCATTTTTGTACACACTTTTGTGAGTCTCTTTTGCAAATGTGATTACTTTTTGTGCATACTTTCCCCTAATCACATAGATCTTTGTGTATGTTTCCTTAATATATGTATCTAGTGTGTGTTGCTAAATTCCTGAAACTGTGGCCATTTCCGCACTAGACTGTTATAGCGCTATGATTCCACTTGCAACATCCTATGGAATCCTGGGGTTTGCAGTTTCTGGCCTCTCCCAAAATGGCAAACCCCAAAATTCCATAGGATGTTGCAAGTGGAATCATAGTGCTATAACAGTCTAGTGCGGAACTGGCCTATATTTCAACGCATAAAAGCATTCTGCATCAGCCATAGGTTCAGGAAGTCAATTTTTTTTAATTTCTGCAGAAATTCAGACTTCTTTATTTCTCATGCCTCTCTTGTTATGACTGAACACATGCAGAACTGACGTGGGCTAGAAATATTGATCTATCTATTCCTAGGAATCAAGAAATTGCAAGCTGAATATTGTGTCTTACATTTTCTGATTTGAGCTTGCTTTTATTGACTCTGCAGGCCTACTTTGAAAAAGGGTGAGAACTCCTCCTGTAGCAACTGTCTACCTGTAGCATTCCAGACTGGCTAGCAGGCGCCTGCAAAGTACATGTTTTGTTCCAATCACCACCAGAAACTGAGCTGAGAGAGAGGACAGAGGTGCACTTAGGCCTCTGGGCCTCAAATGACTTGTCATCGCTCGCTCTCTCTGATTGTGCTTCAGAGTTCACCTGAAGTAGATATCCTGGCATCTGGGGAAGCTTTAATCCACTTTATGCAATTTTTAAAAATGGCCTCCTGTTTCAGATGCCCCTTTCTCCACTTCATAAACATTGTGACCTTGCTGAGATGGGACAACAGGAGAATAGTGAAACCAACGCTTCTGTTCATATTAGCCTCCTCAACCAGGCCTTTGTGCAGTCATTCACCATCAAAGCACTCCCAGTAATCACGAGTGATGGCGGATATGAAAGGTGGAGTTTTATTAATGATCTTTAGGATAATGGAGTATTCAAAGTACTTCTAGAAGGGCTCCTTTGTGTGGCTCATCACACATCTGCTGGGCTGAAAGGACTATTTTGCTCAATTTGTCTAATAGCTAGCTAGCTTGTATCACAGTGGGTTAGTAATTCAGCTTGATTTAACTCTTTCCCATCCTCTTGACTAGGTTTTCTTCACTAAAGGCCTTTCTGCACTACACTGTTATAGTGCTGTCATTCCACTTTCTTTTTTTTAAAGTGGTTTTATTGCAGTTCCAACATATAAAACAAACAATTATCATTGTATTCTTAAGTGTCATATTACAACTGTCTTCCTTCCTCTCTGGATTACAATTTTTATCATTCCATTGAATGGTTATCAATGCATCACAATAAATTGTTAGTATTATCTACTTAATTTGTTAGTTCCTGTTTTTCTACTCAACTTTACTTGTTCCATGATATTCTCTCAATTTTATCTTGTAAGAACCTTTAATACCATGAATTATGTATTATTCCCTGTCAAGACCCATCTCGCTTCCGAAATCATCTGCCATTCTTTATAGATATCATCATCTGATTTCCCCTTTAATCTCTGTGAAACAATATCTGCATTTCTATTTTCATTAAAAGTTGCCCACCATTGTTCTGTCGTTGGTATTACATCACTTTTCCAAAGGCTTGCAAATTCAATACGGGCAGTCAAGACCATATACAATATTATTCTCCAATATTTCTTTACCGCAGTTCCCTCTAACATATGTGTCATATTTAACAAGTGCATTTCAGGAATCTTATCAATTTGAACCTGCAATACATCACATATCTTATGAATTTCATTCCAATACATTTTAGCTTTAGAACATGTCCACCACATATGAAATAGTGTGCCTGCAATCTTTTGACACTTCCAACATTGACCTGTACCTGTGTTATAAATTATCTTTAATTTTTCAGGTGTCATGTACCATCTATGAAAAAGCTTATAATAGTTTTCTTTAAGGTTCTGAGCTACCGTGAACCTCTTTGTTCGTTGCCAGTTTTGTTCCCACCGTTCCAACTGAATTGGGTATCCAATGTTCTGTGCCCGTTGTATCATTGCTATTTTAATTGTCTCATCCTCACATTGTTGTTGTAATATCTCTTGTTATAAATGTGAAAGTAAATGAGGTGGATTTTTTCATAAAAGCTTCAACAGATTCTCTTGTTCTTTCTGTTCTGTTCCTTGGGTTTTCCCACCCATCTGGAATCCTTCTGATAGTTGTCTGTAGGGAAACCACCTTAACTTTATACCTTCAGTTTCCAATCTCTCTCTTGATTTCATCTTAAAAACATTTGTATTTGTATTTGTGTCTGTGTTTTGTTTTCTCCAATATATCTTCATATCGCAACCATTTTTCTGTGTCTGACTATCTTTCTAAAAAAGCTTCTTGAGGGGAGACCCAGGTGGGTAGCTGCCTAATGTTCTTATTCTTATAATCATTCCATATTTTATATAACGATTTCCTTACAAAATGATGCATAAAGTCTTTATCAATTGTTGCTTTTCCATAGAACATATAGGCATGCCATCCCATCTTTAAATCTGCTCCCTCTAAAGCCAGCATTCTCATATTTTGTAAATCCATCCAGTCCTTTATCCAAGTGAATGCTGCAACCTTAAAGTATACTTGTAAGTCTGGTAATCCGAAGCCTCCTCTTCTTGGTATGTCAGTCAAGACTTTCCATTTTATTCTTGGTTTTTTACCTTGCCATATGAAGTTAGTTATATCTCTCTTCCATTGTATGAAAGGCTTAGCATTTGTGATAATAGGAATATTTTGAAAAAGATAGTTCATCTTTGGTAGCACATTCATTTTTATGACGGACATTCTTCCCAACATAGATAATCGCATTTGAGTCCATTTCTCTAAATCTTTAGTTATCTCTTTCCATTTTTTCTCATAGTTATTTTGAAAAAGCTCATTGTTTCTCTTGGAAATCCGAACTCCCAAGTATTTTGCTTTCGGTCCTTTATTAAATCCCGTTATCTGTTTGAACTCCATATCTTCTTTCTCTCTCATGTTTTTTGTTATAAATACTGTCTTATCCTTATTTATTTAAATCCTGAGTATTCTCCGTATTCTTGAATAATATTCATCAATCCTTGTGTACTGCTGAGAGGATCCTCTAGAAACAAAACCAGGTTGTCTGCAGATGCTTTAAGCTTATACTGATATTTCTTTATCTGGACTCCTCTTACTGTAATATCTTCCCGTATGATATTATTAAGAATTTTCAATGTCATTATAAATAACAAAGGCAACAAAGGCGACAAAAGACAGCCCTGTCTTGTTCCTCTATGGAGTTCAATCTGTTTTCTTCTCTCTCCATTAATAATCAGTCTCACCATTTGCTGATTATAAATTGCTTCAATCCAAGAAATAAATTTTTCTCCTGCTTGAGCCTGTTTAATGACCGTCTTCATAAATGCCCAATTGACCATATCAAAAGCCTTTTCCGCGTCAACAAACACCGTAGCTAATTTCTTTTCAATATGTCTTTCATAGTATTTGATTGAATTTAATACTGTTCTGATGTTGTCTCGCGTTGTTCTCTTCAGTAAAAATCCATTCTGGTCTTCATGTATATTATCTTGAAGAACCTTTTTAAGTCTCTCAGCTAAAACAGCAGCAAATATCTAGTAGTCTGTATTTAAAAGTGAGATAGGTCTGTAATTCTTAACATCGGTTAAGTCTCTTCCTTCTTTAGGTAATAGAACTACGTTAGCTTCCTTCCATGTATTTGGTATACCTTCTTTTCTTATCTCATTCATTGTATTTTGTAATGGGATTGAAAGTTCATATTCCAAAGTTGTGAAATATTCTGCTGTAAAGCCGTCAGGTCCTGGAGATTTGCCATTTTTCGTATTTCTGATAGCTTCTACTATCTCCATCATCAATATTGGTTTATTTAATGCCATTTTTTGTTCTTCTGTGAATCTCATTTTATTCTTTTTTTCTAAGTAATCTTCAATTGGGGAGATATTACTCAACAGCTTTACGTAAAATTTAAGGAAAGTCTGTTTTATCTCCTCTTGTTTTGTAGTTCTTCTTTCCCCAATTCTAATTTTCGTTATTGTATTTCTTAGTCTTCTTTTACGAAGTAAGTTTGCCAAGAGTTTAGATGGTTTATTAGCCTGTTCAAAATAGGTATGTTTCACTCTACACATTTGATGTTCTATTTCGCCCAAATTTAGTTGGTTGAGTTCAGCTTGACAAACCTTCATCCTGTGTCTTATATTAGTATCCGTTGGGTTTCCCTCAACTATTTCTCCAACTTTCTTATGTTTTCCAAGATCATTTCCTCAACTCGTTTTCTTTCTTTTCTTATTTCAGCTGACCACCTTATTAGGTTTCCTCTCATCACAGCTTTACTTGCGTCCCAAATTGTCTTCATTGGTAATTCTGGTGTCCTATTTTCCTTGAAATAGTTATTTATCTCTGTTTTTGCTTGTTTAATATGTTTTTCCTTCTTGAATATGTCTTCATTAAACTTCCATGTTCTCTCTCTAGTCATAACTCTGAGAATCACTTGTATAGAATTATAATCTGAACATAGATTGGGGAGAATGTCCATTTCCGATGTCTTCAATAACAGGTCTTTTGATATCAATATCATATCAATTCTAAACATAGTTTTGTGTCTATCCGAGTAGAATGTGTATCCATCCAATTGTCCATTCTTATATCTCCATACATCCTAAAAATCTAGATCTTCCATCATCTGGAAAAAACTTTTAGGTAATTTTCCGTTGTTTCTGGGCACCAACTTCTGTACTGATCTGTCCAATCATTCCACTTTCAGCATCCTGTGGAATTCTGAAGTTTGTAGTTTCCTGAGGTCAAAGAGTTCTCTGACTGAAAATTCTAAAGGCCCCTCCCTCAACTGCAAACCCTAGATTTCCATAGGATCTTGAAAGTGGAATAATAACCCTATAAGAGTGTAGTGCAGAAAGGCCCTCAGTTTCCTTAGTCAAGAGGATGGGAAAGAGTTAAATCAAGCTGAAAATTGTAAGAGTTACAGTGTGTGTGTATCCTTGCTGTGTCAGACTCCCCTGGTCAGTCTAGTTCTGCACCAGATGACGATGGGATTTGGTGCAAGACTTTGTTATCTTATCTCCATCACTGTCGCTATTCTCACACTGCAGCAAGCCAGGAAAATTACAATATTGCTGGAGGAACCCTGGTAGATTATCTAGCCCACATCACTGCTTCACGTTAAAGACCCACAGCGAGAGCATCCTATAGCAGAGGACTGTCCAAAGACTTCCATCAAAGAATGGCTCACCCCACCATAAATAATTTATTATCTTGCCAAACTACTCTTCAGACATTTCTCCTAAGGCTGAACTGAAATCTCCCTTTCTGTAGCTCAAGCTTATATTGGCTCTGACCTGTCATCAGGAATGGATCATAGCACATCTTTTCCATCATTGATGAGTTAGTGCTTCAAGAATTTGAAGAATACCATAAGTTACAGGCTAAACATACCTGATTTAGCTTTCATCTTTTCTTCATGTGACTCATTTTCCATGCCTATTGCCTTCCTTTGTTTCTGTTCCATTTTTTTACACCCATTCAATGTGGTGCCCAGAATAGATGGTGTGTGACTAGTGATAAAGTGATGAACTATCACTGTCTGTGACTATTGGCTGAAGTTCCAGCTTGCATATCAGAAGGAGTATCAGAAGATATTGTAGTTTGAATCTTTCAAATCCTGTGTAACTTCCAAATGGCAGTCTAGAACAACAGGGATCATATGACTCCAAAGTGGCCCCGACACATTTGAAGGAGTCACAGACTGAAAATTGTAAAAATGGGAATCCAAAGGATTTATGGCGGGCCATGGTAAATTGACAGATGAAATACCCAAGCAGCAGCCTCAACTCCAGTCAGTGGTTTCCCTCCTATTTATACTATCTTTCCAATGCACAATTTGACAGTTTCCTTGATAAAATCAAGAACAGAATTGATATCATGACAAGAGGTGGCCTCCAACGGTCACTGTTTAATTTGGAGCTGATATCATGAAACTTCCAGAAAAGCAATAAGCTCAAGGATCACGTTAGGCTTGATAGATAATTATTATTCAATCTTTTTAAAGATTTCATTCAATCTTTTTAAAAAGTTTTGTCCAGTATGTTGGAATGTTCAAGTTTTCTTGGACTTCAATAAGAAATGATTTTCTGTCTGTCTGTTGGTGTTGTATCTTGTTTGACAGGGTGGGGGGCATGAAACCAAAGAAGAGCTCCTGAGGGGGCAGTTCAGAAGAGCTAGTCTAGAACATCTGATTGGGCAGTCAGGTGCTTTCAAATTTTGGATTGACTGCTCATCCATACTGGGCTTAGGGCCTTCCTGAATGTGAAGGGTTATTAACAATATATATAGACAGAGAAAAAATCCTTTTGTCTAACCAGTCGACCACACAGTCTTCCTGATTTCGGCTGCTTTTCCTTTTGCATTCCTACCTCATTCTTGATGGAAGTTATAGTTCCATGACATGTACAAATGTCACTCCAAGAGCCACTTCTGATATGGCTTCCCAGTGGAGAGGCCAAATGTCCTTTCTAGTAGGCGCTCCCTGTGGATGGAGTAGAAGGGAGCTTGTGGCAAGGGTGGCTTCAAATAGGGACACAAAAACTGTTCCTTTAGCAATAATGTGTCTGTTGTTGCTTTTGTTGCTTCTGGTATTGTTGTTGTGGCTGGGGAGCTTCAAAAGAGTTTCAGCAGTCAGTGAGGAGCTGGACTTCTGCTTCTCCCCTCACCCCTTCAGGTCTCTACTCGTCTTCCAAGAACTGAATTTTTCATGCAGTAATTAAAATTTGTAGGTCAAGTCTCTCATGGCAACATTTTCTGCTAATATGGGAGAGCAGTAGTAGGATTCGCTTACGCAGCTCTTTGCTGTGCTGAGATTTAAAGGATGAAGGGTGACATTTTCCCCCATTTTGTAAATTAATGCCATTGATCTGCCTAACAAGAACAAAGTTAGGCTTCAAAATACCAAATGATAAAGAGATTAAGACCTGGAATAGTTTTCCAGGCACCTCAATTGTAAGGCTCTACGCAGAGTATTGAACGTTCAATTAGACTTTCTAATAGGCTATTGACTTAAATGGATAAAATGTTGCAAGACATTGCTTTCAAGATGACAAAAATTGCTTCTTATATTCTGGAATATGCCTTTATGAAACAAATAGTTTGTCACATTATAGCTAAGTCATTATAACCAAAGACCATGATGATATTATCTGTTTCCCCTGTAAAAGGTGTCACCTCTCTGGTGTGTCATCCTCCCTGAAAACTGACCCAGCTTTCTGTTCTCGTGTGTAACTTTTTTGCCGCTGACAGCATTTCACCATGCATAAACATTCTAGAAATGCTTGGTGATCAGTTTCAGTGTTGATACTGTTGGGCATCACAGCGCCATGGGGTAGGAGCAGTCCTACCAATTCCAGGATGCCCAGGGTCATATTTTTGTTGATTGTTCTGTTCCTCTTTTTGGATAGGAATGAGCAATAAAAATTGGTGACGTCTGGTTCAGAGGTGGAGCACAAACTTTGCATGCAAAGACTTACAAATGCAATCTCTGGCAGCTCCATGTAGGATTGGAAAAGTCTCTTTCATGAAGCCCTGGAGATGGGTGCTGTCAGAATACTGAGTTAAGTGGAAAAATGGGCTGACCAAATGTTTCATTTCATAGAGTCACAGACTCTTAGGGTTGGAAGGGGACACGTGTTCTGTGCCACGCAGGAATATCCAACTGAAGCACTCCTGAAAAATGCCCATCTGACCTCTGTTTAAAGACCTGAAGAAGAAGAGGCCACCCTCCTCTGAGGGAGTGTATTCCATTGTCAACCCCACTCTTACAGTAAAGATATTCTTCCTAGTATTTGTTAATCTAAATTTATTAGTTCTTGTTCTAATTCTGTTGTGCTGTGTACAAGTGCATTAGAAAGCTGGATTGCCAGTTAGCCATCTCATACAGCCATTTTGAATCCAGAAAGCAGGTTGCATAAACACTGAGATTCAATAAATAGAGATAAAAGAAAAATTATTCTCTTTTGAGAGGATAAAGATACCCATCAGTGCTACAGTATAGGTGACAACATGCTGTGCACTATGTGACTCCTTAGTGTTTATACCCAACTTTAAATGTGAAGGGAGAAATCTTCTAAAAATAAATGGTATCATTTGTTTTTATGATTTATGGTATCATAAATCTCTGAGATTTAGTTTGTGTGCCGATATTTATTAGAAGTAACCTCTGTTGAAGTCAGTGAGATTTATTTCTGAGTAGCTGTGGTGGCATAGGATTGCCCTGCTAGAGGTCGGGGAAACATGGGAGTACTTGAGAAATTCAGCCTAAGCAAACTCTAGTGCAGTGGGTCCCCAGGATATGCTATGGTTTCTGTGCCATCCATCATTTCATTTACTCATGATCAGTTCCAGGGCCAGCCGGGCCCTGTGTTCCTCTCTCAGCTGAGGAAGGAGCCTCCCTCCTTCCCCAACTGAAAGTGGTGCATGGCTCCCACTGCACTTCTCCCACCCAAGGAAGGAGATGGACCGTCCTCCTTTGGCTGAGAGAGGCAAAGGGAGTCCAGCCCTATGAAGCCCTGTGCCTGTCTTGGCTGAGGAAGGAGACGGACACTCCTTCCTTGGCTGAGAGAGGCACACAGCCCCAGGCAGCCAGGTCTCCCATCGGATTTGGCTCTCAGGGACGGGGCTGCTTCCCAAGCCTTGCCAGGAAGGAAGGAGGAGTTGGGCAGCAGAGCTGCCTGCCTCTCCCACACCTCGTCTGGCCTGGGTCAAAATATAGCATTTGGTATTGTCCACATTTTTTGCCATCTGCATTAAAACTGGGAACTATTCCCCATGGATAAGGGGACCCACTGTATCCACCTCACAACTTCCTGTCTAATGTAAAAGTTTCATATTTCCCAAATGTTACGTTTCCAACTACATAAAATATCAAAATGCATTTTAAGATGCATATTGTGAGAAAGAATCATTTAAAAACGAGTGAATAAATATTTCAATTCAAGTTTAGCTGTGACTGTTTTAAAAAGACTACACTGACCTTGGATTTATTAGAGTGGCGTGGGATTGACTTATGAAAGAAAATACAAAATAGATTGACTGACATAAGGACTCTTCTTAGAAGTGGTAACACAAATTCATGTAATGGAAAATTAGTGAAAGCTGCTAGGCCTGAAGGATATATATTCCATCCAGTGTCAGAAGCCTCTGAATACTAGTTGATGGCAAGCACAAAGAGACAGGGGGTATTGCATTCCCATTCTGCTTTTCACCTTCCAAAGAGCATTTGGGTGGCTACGGTGAAAGCAGGATGCCAGATGACGTAGGCTTTTGATGTGATCTAGCAGCACACTTCATTAGTTGCTCATAAATGGAGATAGCTAGAACATCTGATATAAGAAGGTGCTACCCGGTCCTGGGTGGGGCAGCACGTGATCAATAGCTGTTTGCAGTTGCATCTTCAAGGCTTGAAAGTAGAATAGAAATACAGAATGGAAATAGTTCTCATCTGCTTGTATTTGATTGTTGTTGGTAGTGTGTGCCTACAGGTTGTTTCTGATTTATGGCAACCCCAATGCAAACCTATCACAGGGTTGTGTGTTGCACTCAAAGTCACCTACAGGGTTTCCATGGGGAGTGCAACCATGGTCTCCAGGGTTGTAACCCAATGGTCAAACTACTACAACATTGCTGGCTCTCTTTGTATTTGATTAGCTTGTTAAGAGCTAGTTTTGTCTTCCTTTTTTGTGCATTGTGAGCAAGGATGTTGGAGGTTTTGTTCTGTGCAGACTTTGAAACAAACTGATCTGATAAGCGTTTAAGTAGCATGTGGATCAGAACTAGGTACGGACGAATCTGTCAGTTTTGATTTCTCCTACCTTCAATTTTTTTAAAAATTCCAAAAAATTTAGATGAAGTCTTGTAAATAAAGAACTGTTTTTCCCCCTCCTATCTGCGTCAGCTAAATTCAAGGTACAGATGTTCTCAGTAAGGAAGGAAGCATGTTGTTCCCCCTTACCATGCAGTTGCTAAAGAGAGGGGCTTGTGAAAGCAACACAGGAGGCAACGTTCCTTCAGTACCACAAAGATGGTTGACTCAGGGATTCTTCTCCAAGCCTCTAAGTTATTTTAAGCATTCATAAGATTTTGTACGGATGGAAGAATGGGATAGTTTTATATTTTCCCACATTCAGAAAATTTCCAACCTGAAGTTTTGTTCTGTTAGGAAGAAACGTGCAAATTTGGATAAGTTCTTGATTTATAAATTTTATAAAATGTATAAAATTCTCATCCATCCCTAAAGGAAATACAGTTATTCTTCAAGTTTCACACCTTTCCAAATCCAAGTCGGTGGTTTAAAGTGTATCGAAATTCATATAAAATGTGTATTTTGAAACAATATTGGTAGAAATGCCTTTTTGAGACAAAATTCATTTACAGGTTTATATTTTCTGGAAAAAAATTGTTCAGACTGTGAATTCAAAAGGCGGATTTTCATTCAGATTGTTAAAAAATTGAGACTAATGTGTGACTGGAATAGAATTGTCCTCGGAAATGAACGTGCAAATACAAACGGATTGCACCTGTTGTCTGTCTGTCTGTCTGTCTGAACTAGTTGGCTTGCTTTTTTATGCCCTCCATCTCACACACACACCCTTTCATGTGTGGAATAATTGCTTGATGTCTTGACCCTTGCTCCTCCTTCAATGTATATTCAGAGAATGGTCTTCTATTTTACCCTGTCGTCCTGCCACCTCAAAGAGCAGCCATTCTGCTCCGGGAGAAAGGGTTAATATTATGCTTATGTTACAGTGCATTAAAAGCTCTAATTAAAATAGTATTACATTCCCATCTGCCAATCTCCAGTAATCTTCTTTAATTGCAGTAATTAAACTATATTTACATGTTCAGAATACTTGTAATTTAGCAAATTGCGCACTCTGCTCTCCATTTAATCAAACAACCAGTTCCAGTATATTTAGTGTGGAAAGAAGTAATTTCAGTGTTTTGATTACTATAGCAGATTTGACAGAGTAAGTACCCCTTTAGTCAGGGCTTTGAAAAGGAAGGCAAACATGAGATATAGGCATCGTTTGATTGCCATGTGAATGCCTAATTGCATGTTGAGGATTTACTATTAGGGGGTGCAAACCATTGCTCACTTGATCTTTCTTTCAGATACACCTGACACAAGAAATAATGGAAAGTGTCTATTTGGGGATTGCCTGACAAAGTATCCACAATTTTTGCATTAGACATCTCAAATAAAATCAGAGGGGACATATAATGTCTGTAGGTGAACTGATCTCCTGTTGCCAGTGTCCATGGTTGTCCAGAGAAAAAAGATCTCTTCCTTGATAGAATCCACATTGTGCAAAGGGTGTTAGGAAGCACGTCCTTCCTACCTCGTTCATTCACAATAGTCCAGATGCAGTGGTGCTACTCATGGTGGTCGGGAGAGTTCAATTCAGACTATGCTTGATGGGAGGAATGGCCTGTTTAAATGTTCCAACTTGTAAGAAGTGGATATCACTCCATTTAAAAGTTTAAACATTAAACGGAGGGGAGGGAAGTGAGGTTCCAGAGCAGTTCATTGTTCAGTAACTCAGCATGGGCCAAAAGGTAGATCAAGATTTACTGGCAAGTCCCTGGGTGATTTGCCTTCGCTCTCTCCAAATATACTAAACTCAGTTGTTCAACAACTGAAAGATTTTCTATTAAAGGACTATTGAAACAAGCAAATTGTAGTGAGGAGAGGGGGTGATCAGGATTTTTGTGTGGGAAAACTGTTTTCATATGGTTGGATGATCACTAACCGTCTGAAGAAGTGGACAGATACCCACAAAGCCTCATGCCAAAAATAAATCAGTCTCAAAGGTGCAATTTGATACCCTTTCTATGATGGATAACCACTGCCCTCTGAGATACCTATGTTACTCATTTCTAAGGCTACAAAATTGAAACTTGCTGTGATGGGATTATTGTTGTGTGCCTTCGCGTTATGACCTGTCACGACCCTAACGCAGACTTTTCGTGGAGTTTTCTTGGCAAGATTTGCCTTCCTCTGAGGTTGAGAGACTGTGACCTGTGCAGGTTCACCCAGAGGGTTACAATGGCTGAGCAGAAATTTAAACCCTGTTCTCCAGAGCTTTAGTCCAGTGCTCAAACCACTACACCACAAGTTTCTTTCATAGAATTCTGCTACAAGAATATACATCACCCCTCCCAAACACTTTTTTGGTAGGTGGCTTAAGGGGTTCTAGTGAAAGCAAGTCTGTCCCCAAGCATGAATACTCTTGCCTTCTTTAAAACAGAGAAAACTTTATTAGACAAAGGCAAACAAATGTGTTACTCACTTACTGTCTACACTGGCCGAGACCAATGCTTTCAGGAAATGCTGTATCTTGGGGCAGTCAGCTCCACAGGGGCAGGGGACAGTCCTCTTCCCTCCCCTGAGATTCCCCACGGTTTGGTCTGCTCTGTAAGCAGCACCCAGAAATGGCACTCGTTCTGGGTCACTGTCATGCCACTTTACCTTCTGAGAGTCCTCTTGATCATTTGAAGCACAATACAAGTTATATTGAATTACAGACCCACTTTGGATCTTTTCACTGGGAAAAATGAGGCATCGCTAGAGGAAAAGCGAAATACCTTTTTTAATTTAAAAAAGAAAAAAAACACTGGCTCACAGAAGTCTCAGTTAGGCATCTTATAGGGGGTGGAGTCTTAACCAGGCTAGGCAAAAGTAGAACCAAGGTGGCTGAGTCAAAACCAAAGGTGCAGGGAAATTTCAGGAGAGTATTTCCTTCTGCATTCCTGTCCGTAGCAAGGAGCCTTTAGTTGGAAGATAATACTTGGAGGAGGCTTCCCCATCACCTCTGTCATTCTGACCATTTTAGCATTTTTCCTTATTTTTACCCCTCCCCTCTCCTTCTCTCATATATTGTCTCTCCACCCAGTGATATTTGAACCCAGGGCAGATGTTGCCCAAGGACTGAAAGTGACCCCCCCCCCAGCATGTAACAAGAAGAACTCAAAAAAAATCCATCAAAACTGCTGCACCTGTAAATTGCCTCTGAACCAAGCCAACGATTTAGAACACATAACAGTTTTCAAGTCAGTCTAGGATGATGATGGTGGTGCCGCCAATGAGGATGATGAGGTTTCAATGAGTTTTGAGTCTGGAATATGTTGTACACACACACACACACCTGTTACACTGCTTTGTGGATTCTTTTTATACATAAGATTTTAAATAAATTATTATTAATTATTCATACGTTATTCAGACATTGCATTTTCACTCTTCAAGAACACTCCAAAGTGTTCAAACACTCCAAAGAACACTCCGAAAAAATAAACCATAACAGTATTGATTAAAGCTGTACGTATAAATGGGAGAAGTTTGTTCCCATTGTGAGAACAGATTTGGATTGCTTGACTGTTTATGAAGGAAAAAATGGCACCATTTTATACATCATAGCTATTTAAAGAAATATATTTCATTAAACTTCAAACAGACATCTAAACATATCAATAGAGAAACCACAGGGTTTGTTTGTTTTTTCAGTTTTATCATGGCTGATCTAATAATGTTCACTAAGACTACTTGTCTTTTTCCTTGCATTTATTTAATAAATTTATTGCATACTCAATGCCAATTGAGCAGATTTTCATTATTCCTAGACTGTATCTACCCTCTTGTTTGCTCATCTTCCAAGGTCACATAAACCCCTATTTTTAGAGATGAATTCACTCAATTTGATTCATCATCAGACTAGAAAACTGAACTTTTACTTCTAGAATTTGGAAAATATTCTGCTTCTGATCATGAGCCACAGCTGAAAGCATCATGCTCCCAGTGACATGCTAGCAGTTCATAAAAGACCAAGCTTTTCCATCCATCCCCTTGATTTCATGCCCACACCCTTCTCCTAGCTACCTATCTTTTTTTAATGTCCCACCCACAATCTTTTCCCCCTGTAGCTTTCATAAAACTTTTGATCTGTTATATATCTGCTGTGATCCAATCAAATTGACAGAACAATTCTCGGCATGTCTGTTCAGAAGTAAAACCAGTTGAGTTCAATGGGGCTTAATCCCAGGGACTGCAGTTTAAATCTGTGCTTGTTCTGCAATGAGAAAGACCCGTAACTCAGTGCTGAAGTGTATGCAGAATTTCCCAGGTCGTTTCCCAGGTAGGGCTGGAGAGGACAGCCTGAAGCCTGGGAGATCTGGTGCTAATCAATATAGATAACAAAGAAGAGGGTAGACATGGGAACTTTTCGTACTACTCTAGTGCTCTGATTCTACTTAAACTGCCTAGGAGACTTCCTGTGGAATTCTGGGATTTGCTGACACAGAATTCTCAGCCAGCCAGCCAGCTCTAGCATCTCACCAAACTATTCACACCTCTGACACTCCCAATCTACTGGTCTGTCTTGATACCACACAGCTGCCTAAGTACAAACAGGCTTTTCTATCGTCTCCAGGAATATCTTTATATCTTTTATGATGCCGGTGGTGGTGTTTGATGTGCTATCCATCCTGGATTAAAACTCTTTTGCATAGGTGAAAAAGTTTTCCCTGTTTCTCTTGTGGCCCTTCCAATGTTGCTGAGCTGCAACAACATTTAGTGGTGAGGCATTCTGGGAGTGAGGATTCCGATAGAAATAAATGACTTACACCTCTGCGCATACAATTAGGCATGACACCCTCCTTTTGGTTTCCAGAAAGCCGTTAGGAGGCATCTCTTTAATTTAGTTTTCTAAATTAGATTTACTCTTGATATTTCAGTGCTTTTATTAATGACATGTTGTTTTTATGGTTTATTTACTTTTGTGGTGCACTGCCTTGCCAGAATTTTTTTATTAAGATATGCACTTCATAGCTTCCAATATTGCACAGATAATAACAGGGACATATGTGATCAAACAACATTAGAGTGTGGTCCAGATGGCAAAAGCTGTCAATGAGGAAGAGCGTGCAAACTAGGAGAGGCTGCCTTGGTTTGCTTTTGCCTGGTCCTGCTGGGATGGGTAGGTTTCTCTCCCCTCCTCTCCTCTGCCCCTGCTGAGTTAACTGATTGCAAACTACTTTCACATTTTGAACTCAATGTGCAAGCACTAAAGTAAGTTGAGGACAAAGGGGGAAAGTGAGAGGAGGACACAGAAACTGGGATATTTTAAGCACCTGGAAAAGCAGGGCAACTGGGGATTAATTGGGGCTCTCCCTGCCAAATCAGGACAGTTGAGGGGTACAGCATTTTTGTGTGCCTTCTCATAATATGTGAATATTTGAATTTATTTATTTATTTATTGGTAGAGAAATCTGATGCAACACATAGAGGAGTGCCAACTCTGAAGAATAATTGAGTTTCAGTTCACGTATTTAGTGAAACAAGCAAATTAAATAAATGGACAGTATATGAAAATATGAACAGGATTTTCTCCCGCATCACTATCATATGCAAATTACATACAAATTGTAACACTGCATTGTAGAAAGGTTATGATATAAGGAAAGATGTGGCCATAATACTGTGGCCTGGAGTAGCTATTGTGCTTTGCAAGAATATACCTGATGTTCAGTATCTAGCATAAATTAGTAAAATTAGTATGGTGGCCAGTGCCTGCCGAAAGGGATATGTGGGACACAAGGCAAGTAATATTTTAAACCTGAGAAATGAAGCATGGAGCTCTGGAAAGGCCCAGCCCTCATTAGCAGAATGGTGAATTTTTCTAATTAGTTCTTTCTAGTCTAATTAGCATGGATGAGTCTAATCATCTTGTGTGCAACCAAATCTTAATGCTTGAGATGGGATGTCCTTGGACTGTCTTTCAAAGGAATTCCAAGGATTTTTTTTATATATATTTGCTTTATTAGATGATTTTTTAAAGGAATAATATACCTTAGGCTTTGCGCTGGCCCATAGAAGACTCACAATGACTGACTGTGACACACTGGAGGAACGACTTGCTTTTCCTCAGGCTGATTTCTTTATGGATGTTTGTGCTGTTATAGTGACTCTTGTGGAAGATGGTTGTTGTGATTTCTGATGCTAGTTGACTTGATCCACCCCTTCTGCACTCATAGGCAGATGGAGATATAATTATATAGATTTTGTGCTTTGCCTAGTCTATTTTGCAATGCATTTCTTTATGAAGAACTACCAAAAGGTATATTTAACAGCACATTATAGAATAAAATATATTCAGAAATGGGTACATTTATTAAAAATGAGGTAGGTAAAAGTGTATTTTCATAAATCCATATATGTGTGTTACAAGTTGTATTTGAAAATGTGTTTATTTATTTTAAATATCTATGGACACATTTACAAAAATAAAACTGCACACTATTGGAGAAATTGGCTGGAAAGGAGCTATGTATAAACTCATGGAAAAGTGAGAGTGGCCACACACACAAAAAAGAGAAATCATCAAATTATACAGTTGGAAGATCCAGTCCAACCATCTGCAGAAACACCCATCAAAGAACTCCCAATAGATGGCTGTCCAACCTCTGCTTAAAGACCTCCAAAGAAGGAGACTCTACCACACTCCAAGGCATATTCCACTGCCAGACAGCTCCGACCTTCAGAAGTTCCTCCTGAGGTTCAAATAGAATCTCTTTTCCTGTAGTTTGAATCCATTGCTCCTTGTCCTTTTGGAGCAGTGGAAAACAAGCCTGTTGTCTCTTCAATGTGACGTCCTTTCAAATATTTAAACATAGCTATCATGTCCCCTCTCATTCTTCTCTTCTGTAGGCTAAACATATCCAGCTCCCTAAACCGCTCCTCATGGGGCGTGGCTTCCACACCCTCCGGCCTCCTCTGAACACATTACAGGTTGCTGATATCCTTCTTGAAATGAGGTGTCCAGAACTGGACACAGTATTCCAAATGAGGTCTAACCAAAGCAGAATGCAACCAAGAATTGTGTTGGTTTTCTTGGGTGCCACATCCCACTGCTGACTCATGTTCAGCTTGTGGTCTACTAAGACTCCTAGATCCCTTTCACACATATTGTTCTTCAGCCAGGTGTCTCCCATGCTATATTTGTGCATTCCATTTTTTCTGCCTAAGTACAGGACCTTACATTTCTCTCTGTTGAAATTTGTTTTGCTAGCTTTGGCTCAGCTCGCCAATCTATCAAGGTCATTTTGAATTTTGATCCTGTCCTCTTGGGTATTAGTAACCCCTCCCAATTTGGTGTCATCTGCAAATTTGATCAGCATGCTCTCTATTCCTTCTTCCAAGTCATTGATAAAGATGTTGAATAGCACCGGGCCCAGGACAGAACCCTGTGGCACCCCACTTCTCTCCAGGATGAAAAGCAGCTGTTGGTGAGCACCCTTTGGGTTCAGTCAGTCAACCAGTTACAAATCCACCTGACAGTAGCCCTTTCTAGCCCACGTTTTACTAGCTTCTTTGCAAGAATATCATGGGGAACTTTGTCAAAGTCTTTACTGAAGTCAAGAAATGCTATATCCACAGCATTCCTTCATCTATCAAGCTCCTAACTCTATCATGAATAGATGAGATTAGTCTGGCGTGACTTGTTTTTGAGAAACCCATGTTGACTTTTAGTAATCACAGCATTACTTTCTAAGTAATTACAGACTATCTGGTTAATGATCTGCTCTAGAATCTTTCTGGGTATTGACATCAGGCTGACTGAGCAATAATTATTTGGGTCCTCTTTTTCCCTCTTTTTTAAGATGGAGACGGCATTTGCCTTCCTCCAGCCTGCTGAGACTTCTCCTGTTCTCCAAGACTTCTCAAATATTAACACTAGAGGTTCTGAAATTATTTCTGCCAGTTCCTTTAATATCCTTAGATGTAGTTCATCTGGCTCTAGAGACTTGAATTCATTTAGCATAGCCAGGTATTCCTGTACTTCTGTACCTATACTGTGCTGAATTTCTGCTACTTCCCCACCTGCTCCCCACCCCGTAGGTTGAGCACTTATTTCCTTTTCGGAAAAAAACTGAGGCAAAGAAGGTGTTGAGTAGTTCTGCTTTTTCGCTGTCTCCTGTTAGTACTTGGCCATCTTCTCCACGCAGCAACCCTATCATTTCCTTGTTTTTCCTTTTGTTGCAGATGTATCTAAAAAGCCCTTTTTATTGTTTTTAATTTCACTGGCAAGCCTGAGTTCATTCCATGCTTTAGCTTTTCTGACCTTCCCCCTACATATTCTGACTATTCATTTAGATTCCTTTTTGGTGATTTCTCAACTTTTTCCATTTCTTGTACATGTCTCTTCTAACATTTAGCTCAGTTAAGAGTTCTTTAGTCACCCATTCTGGTTTCTTTAAATACCTCCCATTTTTTCTCCTTAATCAACAGTTTTAGATTGTGCCTTCAATATATCACTTTTAAGAAACTCCCATCCATCATGAACTCCCTTCCCCTTAGTATTCTTGACCATGGAATTTCAGCCAGTAATTTTCTAAGTTTATAGAAATTTGCTTTATTCAAGTCTAGAATGCGTATCTGGCTATACTTGGCTTCCCCTTCCCACTGAATCCTGCCACTTGCACCTCATTAACAAGGTCATCCCTGTTGGTTAGGATCAGATCTAAAATAGTTGATCCCCTTGTAGCATCTTCCACCTTCTGGGCAGTGAAATTGTCTGCAAGGCAAGTGAGGAATTTGTTGGACCTTGTGCTCTTGGCAGAGTTTGACTGCCTACATATATCAGGATAGTTGAAATCTGCCATTATTATTGCATCTTTCCTTTTTTGAATGTGTGGTCATCTGCTCCAGGAAAATGCCATCCAAATCCTCAGTCTGGCTTGGGGATCTGTAGTAGACCTCCACAATGACATCCCTATTGTTTCTCACTCCCTTAATTCTTACCCAGATGCTCTCAACCTGGCCCTGTGGCCATGGATCTCTTCATACATGTAAACTTACTTGACATATGAAGCTAATCCTCTTCCTTTCTTGTTTGGTCTGTTTCTCCAAAATAAGTTATACTCCCCCACAATTACTCCATTCCAATCATGAGACTCTTCCCACCAGGTTTCAGTGATACCAATTATATCATATTTATTCTATTGTTTTAAGAGTTCCAGTTCATCTTGCTTATTTCCCATGCTCTGTGTGAGACTTTTAAGACCATGTGTCCTTCCCACAAGCCCTTTGCTAAAGTTACTTTTCCTACCGGTGTTGGTCTCTCGTACTACTTGGTCTGCTTTTTCTATAACATTTGGGCTGTTCTCCCCAGCGCTTGCTGAACTTCTGCCATGAATACTACTGTCTCCTTCCCCCTCAGAACTCAGTTTAAAGCCATTCTGATGACATTTGCAAGACTTAGCGAAAACATCCCTACCAATAACCCATCCTCTGCCAGAAGACCAGCTTTCTCAAAATGCAGACCGTGGTCCAAGAAGCTGATCCACTTACTCTAGGGTAGTAATACTGGTTATGAGCATGACCAGTCATCTATTTCTTAACCCAGGGGTAGATAATATAGGACATTCCAGACATTTGGGATAGAGCTTCTACAGTGGTGATGCTGGCTGAGGATGGAAGGCACTAGCTTGTCTTTGTCCTAAAATGTTTTTAAGATAAATATGAAATCTAGCGTCAGCATCAAACATCAACTAATTCAACACTTCAACACTTCAATAAAAGGATCCCTATCCAAGATAGTGAGAAGAGGGCTAAACAGAGGCCTTGAAGGTTCTTTCCATTCTTTCTACATACACAGAGCAATCCTATAAATGGATCTGCCTTCTACAACCATATTTCTGAGACAGTCCTCCAAAGGACTTATCCTTTCAGAAGTCCAGTTCCCAGCCCATTTTGCTCTAACCTCAGTTAAAGTGATGGCTATATGTATTTCTGTTTTGTTTTGTTTATTTTTGAATCCTCTCTTTTGATTTGTTTTATAAAGAAATGATGGTCATTTTCAGCAACACTAATAAGGTAGCATAAAATAACTGCTGAAGAAAAATTACGTTCAGCATCATCAGATTTCAGACAATTTAACATTACATATGTTATCCAAAAAGAATTTCTCTGAAACACCTTCAAGGAGGGTGGAGGACCCCGTGTAGAGGCCTCTTTGTGAGTGTATACAACAAAGCTGAACCAAACATATACAAAATCATCTTTTATCTTCATACCTCTGGCTCATCTGTTGTTGGTAAGCTTCTCAGACAGCGCGATTGTTCCGACTCTGTCTAGCCAGAAACACATGGATAGATTGTTGAGTGTCTTTCAGTGTTGGGCTTTTTCAATGTGCTCCACCAAAGGCAGAAAGGATATTAGCTGCTTATGGTACAAATCTGTGTTTTCATCCAAAAAGATGGATTAGAGGAGTAAAGTACTGCAGCGTTTGATTATTTTGATCAGATATATTGATAGTGATCTGCATGACCTCGTTCCAGAATTTGCTGACCTTTGGGCACTCCAACCAAATTTTTTTGGGGGGGGATATCTCTGCTTCCACTCCCCTCCAACACAAAGAGAGACATCAGGAGTGATCTTAGTAAGCTTGTCTGGAGTCCAGTGGGCTAGTTTCCAATGGGCTAGTTTCCAACATGGGCTGGTCCAATATGGGGGCTAGTTTCAGTGCACACTCCTTGCTGCTGGAGAAGAAGCGGTAAGAGAGTGAGGACCAAATTTTAAACTATTGATCATCTGTGATTTCTCAACCAATGTCATGTTGGCTGTGCCCCATGCCATGATTTATAATGTGACTCATCCATGATAATGAACATCTGTTGGTCATGCTGGTGTAAAACATTACTGTAGTGAATTATCATCTTGGTGTAGCATAAGGCTTGGATTAACATCATTAACATCACAGGGCACCATATGTTATATGTTAAACCTCAGGTAAAATCCGAATGATTGTTGTAAGTGTTGTGAGAACTCTCTGGTGGTCATAGCTGTTCAGCACTGGAATATGCTGCCTCCATGGAGTATGGTGGAGTCTCCTTCTTTGGAGGTTTTTAAGCAGAGGCTGGATGGCCTTGAGGTGGGTTCCTGCATGGCAGAAGGGGGTTGGACTGGATGGCCCCTGGGGTCTCTTCCAGCTCTATGATTCTGTGATTCTAAGTGTGTGTTCAGCTGTAATGTGAAGACATTGCTCTGTTTACTTAGACATGATAGCAATTGATGAGTGATTTACTGTGTATGGGCTTCAGGGTACCTATGCTAGAACCATGTTTAACAATGTATTGTATATTAAAAGAAAGTGTCACTGCATCTCATCCTAATGGAGAGGGATCAAAGAGGGTGGATTGAGAGATACTGACCCCAGTACATCTGGTCAGAGTTTAGATGGATACACAAAGGACTGAAATAGAGAGAACACTTTAGGAAACAACCTGGGTGCTGATAAGGAAACCTGAGAAAGTTTGGGAGGATTGGCAAGATCAGTGTATGGGAATTAACAAGGTCTGATGGGAACTACTAGAAGTTTGGGAAAGGGGAAGACCGTGAGAATC
This sequence comes from Iguana delicatissima, assembly GCA_948472985.1. Classification (NCBI taxonomy): domain Eukaryota; kingdom Metazoa; phylum Chordata; class Lepidosauria; order Squamata; family Iguanidae; genus Iguana; species Iguana delicatissima. The sequence continues at coordinate 1,122,114 of CAOKZL010000060.1, forward strand.
TGGCAAAGGGAACTGTGCATATGTAAAAGCGTGTATCACTGTTTAACCAAGTATGTATCATGGGATGTTAGCTTCAGCAACTTTTATACACTATGCCTCATATACCTCATTAAAAACATCATTGGAAAACACAGTGTGTTTTCTTGAGAGCAAAAGTGTAACCAACACACGACAACCAAGATATGTTTCCAAGCATATTTTGCAGCGGATGGATTTCCAAATTTTATATTCCTTATTAAAGCAGAGAAACTGTTGTCAACTAAGTCACTAATCATCTATAAATTGGATTTTCCAAGAGCCCTTGGTTATTTATATGTGAAATTTTAAGGAAACGGGATGAGAAGTTTGTGTAGACAATGGTTGGTCTGTCAAGTATTTACCCACCACTGCCAGACAACAGAGTTTGTTTTGAGAAGAGATTATATATTCTACTTAAAGCTATCTTTTTGGAAGAAAGTACCTATACAGTCAGAGTCTAGTTCCATATGGATCCACTGTGGATAATCCTCTAAATTATTGAAAAGAGCTGCTTGTTTTAGCTGAAATGCTTCAAAATAGAGAGACAGATTAGGAATAGATCAACCACGTTTTTTTTAATTTACTGAAATAATAAATTTTAACTTCTTTGGACTGTCTATGAAATTTTCAGTTTGCTTCTACCTTTAGCGTTTTTTAAGTTGAGGGGCAAATGAAGCATCTGAAACAAAAAATAAATTTGGGGAGGGCAAACATTTTAATAAGACCCAGGTTCCCTAATAAAGCTAAATTCAGGTGCTTCCATTGAGTGAGTTTTGTCTTCAGCCACCTATCATGGGGCTTATGATTTCTCATTGCCAGTTGCGACCACTCTTTAGTTATGGAGATGCCAAGGTTTTTCAAACAAGAAAATTAAAGCAATAAATTAGTCTGATTTTGTACTTTGTGCTGTGCCTCTAAAGTCATATTAACATAGAGTAATCTGGACTTGATATAGCTAACCCTAAAATTAGGATATAGCCTATAAGGGTCAAGAATCTGTTTCAAAAATGACAAAGCAGTTTTTGGGTTTGTCAGGAACAGTAATGCATCAGCTGCATACATGGTAATCAGATGTGTTTCCTCTCCCCTAATTTTGCAAGCTTTGGTATGCAGACATAGAATCACAGAATCATAGGGTTGGAAGAAACCACAGGGGCCATCCAGTCCAACCCCACTGCCATGTAGGAACACGCATCAAAGCACAGTTTCCGGTTCGATAGCAATTATAAATAAAAATGGTGATAATGGGCAACATTGGTGGTTGCGCCTAGAAAAGCAAATTGGAAGGGAGTCTAAATTATTGATATGGACAATTGCCCTCGCTTCAGTATATACGTTTTGAATTACGTTAACAATTTTTTTCCTCCAAATGTTTCTTTATGTAGTAGTCAGAACAAAAAGCTTGATTCCAGTCTATCAAATGTCTTCTTGGCATCTAGGGATAATGATGACAGCTGGTGATTATTAATCTTTGGCTGATTAATTATGTTATGAATGTAGTGAACACAATTTGTCTACCTGATACAAAACCAGACTGATCTACAGAGATGTATTTTTCCAATAAAACAATTCAATCTTTTGGCCATTATTGATGCAAACAGTTTGTAAGCTACATTTAGTAAAGAAACTGGTCTGTAAGAGCTCACTGTGAGTGGTTCATCTCCAGGTTTCAAAACTGACACAATTTGTGCTGTATCCTGTGAATGAGGGATGCATCTTCCTTCCAAGGCATCGTTAAATACTAGAGTTAAGTAGAGGGTTAGAGTTGCCTGAAACACCATGTAAAGTTCACTACCCAATCCATCAGGGCCTGCGGATTTACCATTTTTCAGCTTTTTTATTGCAACAGTGACTACTTCTGGGGTAACTGGGCTATGTACAGTTTCTTTGTGATTTGTTTGATAAAGAGCACACATCTTTCTCTCTTGGTAGCTCAGAAGCGTATAGCTCTTCATAAAATTCTCTAAAGGTATTTAGGATTGTTTTTGAATCAATCATAGTGCTTTCATTTCTCTGTTTTATAACTGGAATGCTATTTCATTTTTCCCTCTTATTAACAAGGCTCGTTAACAATTCAGATCATTTGTTTCCAAATTCATAATAGTTCCTTTTCAGATAGACCAGTGAAGTATGGTTTTTCTCTGTCTATAATGCCATCAGCTCAGTTTTTCTGACAGAAAGCTCAAGGGCTTTCTTGGCACAACTACTGTTCTTAGTGCTATTTGGATAAATGAACAATTTGAGCAATCAGCTGTTGTCTCTCTATTCTCTATGTTTACCAATATATGCTGATTCACTTAAAAAGCTGCCTCTGGGGACAGCTTTTAAGGCATCCCATTTAATAGCATTACTTATCCCTGGTTGTGCATTATCTATAAAGTAATTATCAATATCCTTATTGATTTTGAAAACAAGTGATTGGTTTGCTATCTGTAGAAGTCCTACATTTTGCTGTATTCTGTTTCAAATTCCGTAAATGAGGGGTATGGTCTGACAGCCAGACATTCTTATTCAAATTTATAAATTTATACAATTTTTTTCACTCTTACGCATATTGAAGGGGAAGCCAGAATATGATCTATGCAGTAATATGAACTGAATAGTGCTGAAAAACAAGTGTATTTCCTCTCCAGTGGATGTTTATCCCCCCCAAACATCAACCACCTGGTAAGATGAGACCATCTCAGATAGATCAAATTGTTGTTTCAGTTGTGTGGAATGTATTACCATTCTGTCTAAATTGGCATCCATCACCATATTTGAATCACACCCCCAGCAGCAGTTCCCCCTTGGCAAAGTCTGCTACCTTGGGTAACATATGTATAAAAAATGTTTTTTACTCTGCTTGGAAGCATAATAAGAATAAGTTGTGAGCTTCTTGCCTGCCAGGGTGCCATTTACACAAAGATAGGAAGATCACTGTTCCTCTTGCTTTGGATGACCTACCTGTGAACAGCTATTTGCCCAAGTAATGATGAGATAATATATTCTGATTATTATCTGAGCCTGTTAATCTCCTGCAATAGATATTATCTGGCCGGTTGGATTTAATTAGCTGTCGTACTCTCCATCTCTTCACTCAAGAACCCAGGCCAATGACATTTAATGACAATATTGCGAGAGACCATTCATGGGTCAGAAAAAACAAACTGTTGCACACTCCTCCCCTAGTGCCTCGGGCCACAGCACCTATCAATATTGTGAATGACGTGCAGAAATTTATCCTCATGCTGCTAATATTAACAATAAACCTATTTAATGATAACCAAACATACAATCAGCCCCAGATTAGGGAGACTCCAGAATTATTGGGGGTCCTGCTGCCAAACCTAGTGGTCAGCTACCCTTGGGGGACAGCAAGTGAGGGGTGGAGGTTGGCAGTAAGCAATCAGAATTAGTTTAGTTTAATACTCTCATTGCAAAGTAGACTGTGGAAAAAGGCTGGGTATTTCCTGGAGCAAAAGAGATAGTCAGCCATTTTGGTTCTCTCAAAGCCACGCCCCCTCCCATGACAGCCGTACATTGATATAGTAGTAGACATACTGTTTTATGTATCTAATTCATTGCTAGTTAACTGTGGGTTGATTGTTATGGTCATCGAATCATAGCATCATAGTATTGGAAGGGACCCCATAGGCCCTCCAATCCAGCCCCTTGATCAACGTAGGAAGTCCATCTAAGCATCTCCAGCAGGTAGGTGTCCAGCCTCTTTTTGAAGACATCCAGAGAAGGAGAGATCCCACCACCTCTCTAGGTTATTAGTTAGTTGAACCCTTCTTACTGTCAAGAAGTTCCTTCTAATGATCAGTCAAAATCTCCTAAACCCACTAGACCTGGTCCTGCTCTCTGTGGCAGCAGAGAACAAACCTGTACCTTCTTTTATGGGGTACCCCTTTAGATATTTAAAGTGCAACCACATCACCCCGCAATCTTTTCCCCACTGTTTTAATCATTCCTCATATGTTATGTTCTCCATACCTCTCGTCATCCCTGTTCCCCTCCTTTGAATCTGCTCCAACTCGTCTATATCCTTTTTAAAATGAGGTTCCCAGACCTGAATACACTACACCAGGTAAGGGCTGACCAGCACTGAATATCATGGGATTGTTACTTCCCTTTTCAAGTTAAAGTGGGGAAGAAATATGATGGCATTTCTGTGAAACATTTTTAATGTGAGATTAAAAAGTAATCAGGGGTTTAGAGATTTTGAATCTATAGATTTTTTTTAATTTATTATGTTTCCAAGATTCCTTTTGGATTGATTGTGCTAGAATTCAGATTTAAGTCTATTTTTTTTTAATAAATGAATTTATTTTACATTTCTTCCCAAGTTTTCTTTAAAGTTCTCAGTACGTGACTCAGAATAGCCACATACAGATGGCCCAAAATAAATAAGTGGCCCAAACAAAAATCTAAACTTTGTTAGCAACCCAGATTTGGAGGAGGCCTGCGCCCATAGATGCATTTCTCCCTAGATTCTCCCTATAGGGAAGACACCAGTCTAGTGAGTGGGCAGGAAGACAAGTTTAGTGACTGACATACCTTGTTTCTAAGCACAGTGAATGGCTATACCAGGATCCCACAACTGCAGTGCTTTGGGGCAAGGATCTTTTAGGACAGCCTCAGTCCTCAGCGTTCTTGGCTAGTTCTCTTTCCCAGAAACAGGACTGATTAAAGAATTTTTCTGGAGCCTAAAAGTATTTGGGAGGGTATCGAGATTACTTTAAAAGAGGGAGCCGTGCCAGTCCTTCTGCCACTTAGTGCTACACATGAGCACCCACCAGCCCTGTCCAATACTTTCTGGGGCCTTGGTGCCAACTGAGTGGACAACAGTGAGGGAGAGGGGTTTTTTCCCCATTCATCATACCTCTCTGTCCCCTGCACCTATTTTTGAAATGCTACAGACCCCTCACCTAGGGCCACCTCTGTAGCAAGTGTTACTTTCACACATCCACACTCAAACACACATCTACAAAGGGGAAGGGATTCACACACACTCAAAGAGTTATCCTTCACTACACATCTAGTGAAGTATTGAATGTTTCTTAACTTGGCCATGTGTGCTGTCGGCTCATAAAATCACAATTGGAAATTATCCCAGTCCCTAGTCCAGCCCCTCCCAGTGCAGGAATCCACAGTTGTAGTAACTCTGAGAGGTGGTAATCTAACCTCTGTTTAGATGCCTCCAGTAAAGGAGAGTCCAGCTTTCTCCAAAGCCCCTATTCTACTTAGCATCAGGAAGTTCTTCCAGATTTTTAGGTGGACTCTTTTTTTCTTTTTTTTTTTGCACTCTGAATCCATTGGTTTGGGTCTTGTCATCTAGAATACTGCAATGGCTTTTTAGTGAAAATCATACTTTTGAATCAGTTTAAGTTCTTGCTTTGTGAAGATCCCTAGACTTTTCACATGTGCTGTTGTCAAGTCGTGTGTCCTCCTTCCATATTTGTGCATTTTTCCAAAGTTTAGAAACTTATATTTATCCTTGTTGAAACTCATTTTGTTAGTTTGGAACAAGTTCTTCAATCTTTTAATGTCATATTGACTCCCAATTCTCACTTCTCATGTATATGCTACCTCAAATCTATAACTTTTCCCCCCAAATAATGTATGGAAGGAGAAGTCCTTTTTCTTGAAACCTCTAATAACTGTAAAGGCTGTTCCTGAACAAACCCTCTATTCATCTGAAACTTTTCAGGCTTGGCCCCTTAGAATTTGCACTTACCTCTGGAATTTTATCTAGTTCCATCAAGATTTCCAAGTTTTTTTCAGCAGTCTTCTCTGTCTTAAAAAATAAAAGTTTTTTTTTTAATTTAAAAAATACAAGTTAAAGCTGTACCATTTTTTTTCTGCAATTTTGTTGGCACAAACCTATTTCAAGCAGCTGCATGTGCAGATTTCATCCAGTCATGAAGAACATGATCACTGTAATAGCCAGGAACAGTCAACAGGAAGAAAAAAAACCCTGCATTGATCAGATTTTGAATTTTTACCCCTATGGAGTCTGATCACTTCTGAATTGGTCTGAGTGAAATGGTGCTATTTCCCAGATGACCAAATGGAAATTCAAACCTAATCTTGTCATTGGTACAGACCTCAAGAAAAAATCAGGGTCACATTGCCCCATTTCTTCCTCTATTACACAGTGCTGGAGTCATTCTTCCATTTCTTGCAGTATAGTGAGCCCTCTATTTTCATGGGGGTCAGAGATAAAAAGGGGGGAACATAAATAAAAATAAAAGTCATGAATACTATTTTTTTAACTTGAGAACTCTTCTCTAGAAATCTCTAGGTCTTCCAGCATGATTCTGTGGTCAGCTTCCTGCAGAAATGGCCCATCCGGTCATGCTGGAAGACCTAACAATGCCTTGAGATATATGATCTCTAGAAATCTCTAGGTCCCCCAGTGTGACTCTATGGTCCACTTCTGGCAGAAGTAAACAATATTATTGTGCTGAAGGACTTAGAGTAACTTAGACAGAACATAAACTTTTATAACAGGGTCAAATAGCATAAGATTCTTTGACTAAAACATAAAATAACCTGCAAATAATCAAACCCACAAGTGTTGTACTCACAAAAGTGGAGGTGTTGTACCCACAAGTGTTGTACCCACAACCATCCTAGCCTTAGGCAAAGAATCCTAAGTAATTATGCATGGACTACCTTTGTAAGCACATTGATCTGATTTGCTCTTTCCTTAGATAAGACAGGTTTACATAGAATATGCTGTGCTTTGATTTTTGCATTTCCATGGGTTTTGCAATGCTGTTTCTAGCTCAAAAATGTAAAATTCATATTTCTAAGTAAAATGCATACAAAACTACATGTTTTAGGATAAAATGTGTACAAATAGATATTTTGTGAAAAAGATACATTGGTATTTGCATACAGATTTTCATTTTTCTTCACTTTAAACAGTTGCAGGTTGGTAGGATGAAACAGGTTTGTGAATGAGTGGATGTGCAACTAGAAGGAACTGTGGATGGGCAGATCAATGCATCCCTTGGTTAGGCTAAGGTTAGACTGGAGTACGTCTGTTTACCCAAACCCAGCCTGGTGACTGTAACTTCCACTGTCAGTCTCCCTCAGTGATACCCAATGCTCCAACAACTATAGTAGATAAAATATTACCTGCCTCCTCTTCCCACCCATATGCTACAATCATCATCTCAGTCATAGGAGATGTAATGCCAACATCTGGCACTAATATCTGTTGTTGACATTTTGCAGGGAATGAGAATATGAGCTATTAGCAAAAATGTTTGCTTGTACCTAATTAACACTCAGTTGTATCCCTTTTCTTTATCATCTCTGCACTTTCCTGCCAGCGTTGGTGTTATCTTTCCACCATGGTCCTACAAATTCTCAGTCATTTCCCTGAAGAACATTCAAGACTCTGTACAGCATTTTGTTGTCTTAATATACATGTATATTTTGGCTAATTATCAGCTTTTTACCTGAGGATGATGTGCTGGAGTTGTGATTTGGTGGAACTTGGCAGATTGACATTAGCTTTGCTGTCTCCATGTTTGCACTGATAAAAAGCTGTCTCCAGTAGTACCACTTCCACAAGTGATTGCCATTGAGATTGGACTACAGAATGCATAAAGCCCAGATGTGTCAGTTCACATCTGCACGCATTGTAGATGGCTATCTGTATTGGTTAGTGCAGCAACTGCAATGTTGTTCTAATGCGTGTTCATTAATTACAACTTGTGGTGACCTTATCCTGGGGTTTTCTTGGCAAGATGTCTTCAAAGGGGGCTTGTCATTAGCCCTCTGAGGCTGAGACAGTGTAGCTTGCCAAAGGCCACCTGAGAGTTCCCAAGACCGAGTGGAGATTTGAACCCTGGTCTTTCAAATTTCTAGTCCAACACTTAACACTGTTTCTTACTGCATTTTATTGAAATACAAATTTAAAGGTGGCAGTTCTCTTCAGAAGAAACAGCTGCAGGATTGTGAAGGAAGACGAAAGAGATCCAATAAGATTCACAGAAGGTTTCAGGAAAGTTTGTTGGGTGTCTATAACTCAGTGGTGAAGTGCCTGCTTTCTGTACAAAAAATCCTGGATTTCCCACTTTACAGAATACCAGGTGTCAAGACCAAAAGCAGTTGTGTGCTAAAGAGCAAGAACTGCTAAGCTGAAAAAAACAAAATGCTGAGACAGCATGTTGTTGGAAATGAAAGGCCACAACTTTATTTGGCTACAGTTGCTCCAGGGTTGGCATGTACGTGGGTCCAGATCCAGACATCGATCAACCCTGCTGTTGACCAATGACCCTGACCCTCCTGCCCACTGCCAGAACCGTTGGAATGGCAGGTATGGGATCCACCCAATTGAACACACTCCCAGAGTGGGCCCCCTGCCATCAAGGGGTGCAATAAATGTATGCACCTCCCAAGCTAGGCATGCCTGTTTCCACCCTGCAGCCTCTGAGTCCCTTAAGGAGACCCCCACAACTTACCAATGCCACTTGCCACTGTTGTCCTGGATCCATGACCTGGACCAATTGCCACAAAGGGTAGACAGAAGCAAAGTTTCTCCACAAAGATGGGGTTCAGGGTCAGCATGTGGCCTGTAGGCTGCACTAAACCCACACCTGCTATAACTGGAACCCGGTTAATCTGGCTGCAGCTCTTTGAGCCAATGGCTATTTCTGAGAACTTTCCAAGGACAGCCCCATTTACAGCACATTAGAGTAATTCCAGTGGAACATGTACCGCCACCCCTACAAATATTCATGTGTTCTTTCCTTATACAGAAGTGTATATTACTAGGGAGAGAACAATCATCTAAAGCTATTGTTAAGTCACAGCTAGAGGAGACCCAGTAAATCAGTGGTAAAGAACTGACATGTGTATAAGTTCTGTTGATTCAGTAGGTGTACCTCAGTAACAATAGGACTTAAAATGGATTTCAGACCTACCTATAAATGCCTTGTGATAGGAGAACTGCTTGCATAAACGTGTATATTGCATTTAGAGATGCAATGAATTTCCATGTGGTTTTTTAAAAACAAACTTAAACCTTAGGATGAATGAAACTTAATATTGAAAAACTTATCAAAGTTTGGGATTATTCATCTTCAGAGGACAAATGGAGATAAATTCAAACTTAAAGATTTGTCTGTGCATAAGATCTGGGGGTGAGGGAGGCAGTGCACTTAAATGCTTGTGGCCTGTGATTCTCATAATGTTGTACTTGTGCAATCACTGGTTTTTCTCTCAAACCTTTGACTTAAAAGTTCCTCCTCAGTATTTTTATGGCCTGCAGCCTGTGTTTTTCATAATACAGCCCGTATGAGGATATTGGTGCTGAATAAAAGATATAAAAATATGAATGATACGTATACTTTTATTTAGGAGAAACAAGAAATATATTAAGTAGGTCACCAATTAGTCCATGAAAAAAAAAGAATTTGAGAACCAAACCCTGCAAGAATTTGCCCATGCACTGAGTGGGCAATATGCAGTCCATAGACTTCCTGGATCCTTGGCACCCAGTTGCAACCCAATTGGCAAAATACACTCCAAAGTCTATGGGCAGTGCAGTTTGCCCTCCCCTGGGCCTGTTTAGATATTTGTTGTGGCATTTTTCCTTCTATTCTTCCCTGTGATTTCCCCAGAATAAGTCTTTCTAACTCATCCTTCTCCAACCTGTCCCGCTTGTGTTGTGTTGGATTACATCCCTCATCTTCCATAGCCAACAAGGACCATGGTGGCTGGGGCTGGTGGCAGCAGTAATCCAAGGCATCTAGAAGTCGTTAGGTTGCAAAAGCTGGGTTTAGCTATTTGGGAGCAGAGTAGCTTACTCAGCTCTGTTCTTTAAAAAAAAATCCCTTTGTACCTAGGGTCCCAGAGCTTTCTTCAGCTAATTACATCAGCAGGAATAACAAGCATGAACCATCCTAGTGAAGCAGGTGATATTTGCCATGCATCAAACCTTAGAAAGATCAGCCTCCCAAAGCTCACTGGTAAATGGCATTCTTTATTAGATTTCTGACTGATTTGTCTTTGGCTGTGTTTTGGGCATTTCAGGAACAAAAAATCTGTAAAGTCTCTTGATTCCATATACCAAATCCCGCAAGAATATGGTTTCTTGTGGTGCACTTAGATGTTTATTGCAGCTTACTTTCCTGGTATGCTTTCTTAAGACATGTGGGCAGCAAAAGAAAGCATCTTTATGGTGATGTTAAGATCCACGTACTGTTTCACTCCACTATCTCTTCAGTCCTGTTCCGTTTTAAGCTTACCTAGCACTGCTGATTACAGAATATAAAAGCAAGGTTATATGTGTGTGCTGTCACTGTAATTTTTTGCATGAAGCTCACTCAGAGGCCGAGTTTTCTATAGGTATGGGCCAATCTGGGAAAGAGTCTTGCTTGTAGCTGCAGTGGTTTTCTCCCTGCTTTTGAAAAAGAATTGGCATACTGCCAGTGCAAAGAGTCTTACTGCAATAGTCACTAAGCATGGGACAGAAAATGGTCATTAATCAGATTTTGTTTTTCAATTTATGTATTTATTGGATGCATGGTCTGTGAGATTGTTAGTAAAAATACCGGCGTATCTGTTTCCCATCGCTGAGAAGACACTGGTAGATTTGATCATCTTTAATCATTTTCAAATGTTGCACAAATATGTCTCCAAATGAAAAGACCAGAAGTCCCAGGTTTTTTTCCCTGTTCTTTCCAGGTTTTTCAGGGGTGGGAGAGGAGATGCATACAATGTTTGGCCAATCCTATAATATTTTCAGTCAGTTCCAGGCATAATCAAAGACAAAATGAACCAGTTCCTGGTGTTGGTTTATTTTAATGCTGTATTTTCGGAAATGAAATAGATCAGTTTGCTGGGCATCTGCTTCTGCTGTCTTGCTTTCGGCTCCTGAGGCAGCCTTCCCATGATGAGGTTTTCAGTGACATTTGCAGGTGGGCCTGACTTTGGAAGGAGGAAGAAGGATTGAAGGGAATATGGAGATCAAGGAAAACATGATCACAAACAAACCAGGCACAACCCTTTAAAAAGAGGTAGGAGGGGCAAGTGAAAAAAGAAAGATCTGTGTGCATCTGTAGGGCAAAAAATGCCACTTTGAAACAGAAAACCCTTAAGTTAAGGAAGTTAAGGAAGAAGGGCCACGGTGGTAGAAAATCTCCTAGGCTCATCTTAGAATGTAATGGTAAGAAGAAAATGTTAAATAATGTAAATAAATAAATAAATAAATATGAATAATGATTACAAAATGGATTATGAAATCTCTACAAATTTACTAGACAGTACAGTTTAGATCACAGGGTCACCCAATGTCTGAGCAGGGACTTGAATCCTAATCTTCAGAATCTTTCAATAAATAAATAAATATTTAAATATGTAACTCTCAATTTAGATATTTAAATCTTGACATAAGTCTTGGGTGTGCCTGGCAACAAATTATATTTACGGAGTGTCCCTAGAAAAGAAAAGGTGAAGAGCCCCTGGATTAGAGAGCTGGGCTAAAAGTGACAAAAAGAATTTCAGCAGGAAGAAAATGTAAGGTACTACACTTAGGCAGAAAAAATGAAATGAATACATATAGGCTGGGTTTCACCACATGTCACAATACATGTGAAAGGGATGTAGGAGCCTTAATAGACCACAAGCTGAACATGAGTCAACAGTGTGATGTGGCAGCTAAAAAATCCAATGCAATTCTAGGCTGCATCAGTAGGCGATTTCAAGGGAAATAAGAGTATGATTTTACTCTGCTTTGGTCAAATCTAGCTGAAATACTGTGTCCAGTTCTGGATGCCACAATTCAAGAAAGATATTGACAAGCTGGAACATATCCAGGGGAGGGCAGCCAAAATGGGAAAAGGCCTGGAAACCATTCCCTGTGAGAGTGGCATAGGGAGCTGGGTATATTTAGCCTGGAGAAGAGAAGGATGAATGGACATGATAGCCATGTTTAAATATTTGAAGGGATGTCGTATGGAAGATGGAGCAAGCTTCTTTTCTGCTGTTCCAGAGACTATGAGTAACAGTTTCATAGTTACAGGAAAAGAGATTCAACCTAAACATTAGGAAGAACTTCCTAACAGCTGTTCAGCAGTGGAATCTGCTGCATCGGAGTGTGGTAGAGTCTCCTCCTTTGGAAGTTTTTAAGCAGAGGCTGGATGGCCGTCTGCTGGGAATGCTTTGATGGGTGTTCCTGCATAGCAGGGGGTTGGACTTGATGTTTCTTGTGGTCTCTTCCAACTCTGTGATTCTAGATACATTCAGTCAATTGTTTACTAGTCAGTAAATGCATAGGTGAATTCAACCAGTTCAGTTGTTTTGCTCTAATTAGGAGTGACTATAGGTTTTAGGCTGATATCTGTCAGAGTTCAACTCCCTGCATGAGCCTCACTGCCAGCAAGGGGGAGGAGGCAAGAATACTTGCTGCGAGGAGGAGGGGGAGTCAGCAAGCAATGTCCAATACATCAACTATTGAGGAAACTGCAGAGCCAAGCCAGGTCGAAGTCCAGTCCAACAGTCTAAAAAGCAGAAGTCCGTCCAGAGGGGTCAGGGGAGCCAGAACACAAGGGTTGTGAGGCTTGCAAGTGATTTGCTACACACAAAGCAAGTGATTTGCTATAAGCCATGCTGACAGATCTAAATAACCACAGAAACAGGTGTTACTTGTCATTGCTTCCTTAATCTAGCCAATACAGCTTCCCTCTGAGCTGCTCGTTTCAGCTTCCTTTGTGACTGGAGTTTAAGGGGCTCAGGTGACTGTAATTCTTCCAAATCACTGCTGGTTCCCTTTCGCTCTGGAGCTGGTCAGGGCAACTCTGCCTCTGCTTGTCCTTCAACTGCTGGGAATGTTTGCAAGTTGGTTTGGTCAGTCGCTGGCTTTGTTCCTGGCACAATCAGTTGTTCTTCAACCCCGGAGCCGTCATCTATCACAATATCACTAAAAGTAGTCATGATTAATTTAAACCCATTGGTGTCAGTAAATATTGGGTAAGCATTACTTAAGTCTGGATCCAGGACTTTAAGGATGCTACCTTTAAAAAAATTGGTCCAGTTGCTTGAGATCACCTGTGGGAGGGAGCTTCTTTGGCTTGCTTCTTTGGGAAGCACAGCTGGGTCCTCCAATTTGGCATCACTCTGATTGCAACCATGAGGCATTGCTTCCACCGCCATTGTTGCTGCATTTGCGTTTGCATTTGCAGAAGCCTTGAGTCTGAGAGGGAAAAACACTCTAGTTCTCAGGAGAATGGATAAGGAATTTAATTCTTTAATAGCACCTGAGTCAGTGAGTTGGAGGAGCAAGGAGGTCAGGGGTCATGGCAGTAGTTGCCAGGAGACAGGAGAATGAAATGATAGGAAAGGGGAGGAAGGAACACATTAAAGAAGCCATTCCAGCATGTGAAGTAAAGTGAACTACATTACACTTGGCATACTGTCTGGAGCGGCTAATTGCTCTTGTGTCTGAGTAACTCAGGCCTACCAGAGACCTGGAGACCTTCTTGACTTTGTAAGCTATTAAATGGAGCAGATGTTGCTAAAAGCAGAGAGCTTTAAATGTTCAAGCTCTCCCTTGCCCAGGCTGTCCTTACTCTTTTGCAACTTGCTTCCTTCTTAAAACTACTCTTCTTGGAAAGTATAAGCATTTTGACATTCTTACGGGCCCTACAAAGGATAATATTGCCTGCCTTTAGAGTAATTAACTTGTTAAAAAGCTAGCTAGAGAGCAGAGAAAGAGATGCTGGGAAGGGGCTGGTAGTTTTTTTTTTTTAAGGGAACATCAAAAATAGCAAAACCAAGTTTATCCAAAGTTTGCAGTTCCTTTAATCAAAAGAGGTATAGGATCCTTTTAAACTGCCACCTTTACCCCAATTTAAGATAATTTAAAATAATGTCTGTGAAGTGTGGCATTTCCCACGAAGTTAATGTACAACATTTTTTTAAAAAAAAAGTTCAAATTCGAAGCAATGGAGAATAAGGGTGAGATTTCGTGAAGAAGGAACTGCTAAAAGCACGATCACAAACAATTCCATGGAAGAAATTAGGAAATATCTGAAAAAGCCAGTGTGACAGTATAGTAAAATCAAGGAAGAAGTGGGGAAAAAAAGAGCATGCATAAACAATGGAAGGTAGGATTAGTCAACAAAATGTGTTTTTTTCCCCTCTCAAATATGTTTGAAGAAAGAGAAAGAAATGGTGAGACTGTTGTCCAGCAAGTATGGTAAAATGCTAACAGATCACAATGAAATGGCAGAAACATATTTTGCTTCAGTTTTTTCAGTTTCAGTTTTTTCACAAAAAGAGGACTGTGTGCTACCATGCATCAACAATGACCTTGGGAAGGAATCTGGATTGCAAATCAAGATTGATAAGAAGTCAATCAGGAATCGCATAGTTAGATTAAATGAGTTCAAATCAGAAGAACTGCATCCTAGAGTACTGAAGGAACTTGCTGACATATTTGAAGAACCACTTGCCATCATCTTGGAGAACAAGTGAAGTGTCAGAGGGTTGGAGACGAGCAAACATTGTCCCTCTCTTCAAAAAAATATGCAAAAAAAGAAGATGCAGGAATTACAGAATAGTCAGCCTGATCTCAGTATCAGGGAAAATATTACAAGGGATTATACAGAAGCCTATCTGCAAGTATCTTGATGACATTGCAGTGATTAATAGGGTTTGTCAAGAAGAAATGCAGCCAAGATATATACCTTAGATATATACTTTAATCAGGTCAATAGTTTTGTAGATGGTGGGAATGCTATGGATGTCATTTATCTAGGGCCATTTCTGCACTTGACTGTTACAGCACTATTATTCCACTTGCAACATCCTATGGAATCCTGGAGTTTGCAAACCCCAGGATTTGATAGGATGTTGCAAGTGGAATAATAGCGCTATAACAGTCTAGTGCGGAAATGGCCTAGACTGCAGCAGAACATCTGATAAAGCCGCCAATTATATTTTGATTAGCAAACTGACTATGTATGGAATAGATGGAAACTCCATTGGATGGATCCATATTTGGTTGGAAAACCATGCTCAGAGAGTCATCTTCAGTGGCTGGTTGCCATGTACTGGATAATCCGCAATCCACAAACTTCACTCTCAGTAGTTTTTATTTGTAGAAAAACAAGCAACACAACACACTTCTTCCAAAGTTGTTGAGACTAAAGCATACATGGAGCTCTCAGGTTTTATAGACACAAACTGAAATTTTAGCGATGCAAAGCTGTGATTGGAGAGGATCCTAAATCTAATATCACCCCACATCTTTAGACAGTTCCCAGGCCTGCATTTGGCTCCCACTCCTTATTCCTGAGGCGGGAACACATTTCCTGCCTCTTATCTTAGACATTCTGAGTTCCCAAAACACTCTTCTTGGCACTTTCATTTTTGCCCACTCTGATCTTCTCCTCTTCACTGGATACTTTGTAGCAACAGGCAATAGAGCAATTAACCAACACATATTTTGTAATAACATAGACAAGCACCAAATTGATACATTGTTGCAATCAATTGATACTGGATACTTTGTAACCCTGTGGAGCTCTATAGCGTTACATCTACTTTGACTACAATACTCTATTTCAATATACATCTGGCAAACCAACACATGGCAGGGGCTCTACATCCTGATACTGTGCTTCAGATTGGAAGGAGGTGTCAAGCAGGATGGTTTTGTTCAGTGATTTATGCGATGAGGTGGATAGAATTCTTATCATATTTGCAAATGATACAAAACTGGGAAGTGTAAGCTAACACATTGGAAGATAGGAACAGAATTCAAAAGGACACTGATAAACTAGAAAACTGGGCTGAAATTAATAAAATGAGATTCAACAGAGACAAATTCTACATTTAGGCCAAAAAAACAAATACATAAGTATAGAATGGGGAATATTTGGCTCAGCAGTATAACATGTGAAATGGACCTTGGGAAATAATCCCAATCCCCAGTTTATGAGAAGCTGAATATGAGCCAGCAATGTGATGCTGCAGCAGAGAAGGCAAATGTTATCTTACCCAGCGTTAACAGAAACATAGCTTCCTAGTTAAGAGAAGTAATAGTCCCCTATATTTTGTACTGCTCAGGCATCATTTGGATTACTGTGTTCAGCTCTTGGTGCCTCATTTTAAAAAGGATGTAGACAATTTGAGCAAGTTCAGAGAATGGCAAAAAGGATGCTGTGAGGTATGGAGAACAAAATATGTGAAGAGAGGTTGAAAGAATGGACACGTTCAGCTTGAGGAGGAGAATACTGAGGGGTGATGTGATCACAGTCTTTAAATACCTCAAGGGCTGCCACAAACAGGAGGGGGCAGACTTCATTTCTGCTGCCTCAGAGGGTAGAACTAGGTATATTCATATGATGTTTTAGGAGGATAGATTTCAACTGAGCATTAGAAGAAACTTCGTAGCAGTGAGAGCAAATTGGCAACTGAACCAGTTGCCTAGAAAGATGGGGGAGTCTTCTTCTGTCTTTAAAAAGAGGCGAGACAGCTCCCTGCGGAGGATGCTGTAAGCTGGAGGTCCTGCATGGGGCAGGGGGCCCTGTGAGCCTACAATTCCTGTTACCTGGGCAGTCCTCGCTGGACTCCGACTTTTGGATCCTCCTCGCCTAATCTGCATATTGGCTGGATGAAATCTACAGGCATTGATTGTGGACTGTTTGAATATGCTGCTGGGATGAGCCCATCTAGAACCAGGATAGTTTCTCCTAATTGAGCCTGCTTCCCTTGAGTGGGATGCAGGGTGGTCTCAGTGCTCTTTTGAGGGGAAGTGTTGTTTCCCCACCCAGGCATTCAAAAAGGCCAGAAGCAGCCCACAGCAGAAACAGTAGAAGGGTCAGTGCTTCTTTTAGATTCTCCTGGGATGGACTAATTTTCACTTTTTTCCACTCTACTCAGAGAAGGGGATGGTTCCCGTTTTGGTAAGAGTTAAGGTACATTACATACCAGTAATGTAGACTCAAGTCAATAGACTTGGACTCAAGTCGGACTTAAGTCGCTTCAGTGACTCGATTCAAACTCCAGTTGGCCATAAATGATGCACTAACTCAACTCAACTCAAGACTGGTATATTTTTAGTGAATGACTTGCTGACCTTGGTTCAGTAAATAGCACATTCATCCAGAAACTTTACAACTTTGAACAACGCCTCCATCTCTTTTTACCTAATGCTCACATGACAATAAGTATGGGTGCATTTCTCAGAGGAGTTAGGCAATGGGCTTGAGGTCTGCTCAGCAGCCTGTCCCTGCTGCATATCGGAGGAGCCTTCTAAAACGTTTCCTAAGAGCAAAAGACAAGACTCACCCCCAGAGTGGAGGACACATTTCTCAGAGGGGAACAGCAAGTGTGTCAGGCAATGGGCTTGAGGAAGAAGCTTTTGAATCTTCAGTAATGGGGAGTAAGATAAGATCCTATTCCCCATTTTCAAAGCTGCAGATGGCAAAATTGCAAATATGGAGGGCTGACTCTACTTAAATTGTTAAAACTGGCTTTATTTGACACTGCCCAGAAATTCTGGAATATAGATTGTGGTATAAAGTTGGCTCCCAGACTTGAGACTTGACTCGAAAGTATCTTCAAGGACTTGAGACTTGACTTGACTTTGGCATAAAAGACTTAGGCCATTTCTGCACTATGGAATCCTGGGAAATCTGACCAGCCCCTCCCGAAACTGCAAACCCCAGGATTCAATAGGATGTTGAAAATGGAATAATCGCGCTATAAGAGTGTAGTGCGAAAATGGCCTTACATTGACCTGTGTATAAGTCAACCCTGGTTTCATAAGTATATACAGTATATCTTTTTGCCAGCAATATGGCAAGCATGCTATTTGTGCTGGGCAACCAATCCCTTGCACAGCAGAAGCTACACTGCATATCATCCCTGTAAATGCATATCCATTAGAGCAAGCAATGGCAGCCTTGGACATAGGCCAGAGAGTTTTATAAGCCTGTGGTGGAAGAGGCCGAAAGAGGATGAATTTGTGACTTTTTCTTTCAGGCTACCTGGCATTTGGGGAATGGTTGAGATATGTTTATTTCTTTGTGATTCTTTTTTATTCTGAGTACTTGTCATGTTCTCTGCCCTGTAGGTACGGTAAAAGGAGCATCTGCTCTTTAAAGTACTTGAGAAGGGCCAGAGAGATGTGCAGTTGTGTAAGTAGCCCTTCAGTCCTACGACTCCATTCCATGCCACTGTCCTAGCAGTGCAGAGCAGGTCAGCTCAGCTGCAAATGAAGAGCCAAGAAAATGCTCATCAGTCTTATTTAAGCTGTGCATTTTGTGTTCATGTTGTATTCTTTGTTATACTTTTTGTTGCTGTTGATTTGAATTTTATTGATTCATTTTTCAGCTGGAACATTAGCTGCCTTGGAGCTGTTTTTTTTTTTAAGGTATTTTAAAAGTTATTTAGATAAATAGGCTCCTGGGAAAGGATATGTTTTGTTTGCATATTGCATGACATAATAATCTGACGTTTTAAAAAATAACTACAATTAATTAATCAATTAATCAATCAATCAATGAATCAATCAGTTTTTTATTTTAGGGGGTTTGTTGTTTGTTTTTGTTTATTGACTGTCCAGTCAGCTTCAGGTTATGACAAACTATGGATGTGAGACCTCCATGAGGCCAAGTCATCCACCACCCTGCTCAGGTCTTGCAGATTGAGGACAGCTATGGCTTCCTTGATTGAAGCAAGGCACCTGTAATGCAGTCTTCCTCTTTTCCTACTGCCTTCCACTTTACACAGCTTAGTTATATTAGCTCATGATATGTCCAAAATATAATAGGCTCTGTTTGGTCACTTTGGATTCTAGTGAGAATTAATGTGCTCTCAGACCAATTTATTTGTCCTTTTGATGGCCCATGGTATCTACAGAAACCTCCTTCAGTTAAAGGTATGATTACTTTTCCAATAAGAAACAAGTGTGAATGCTTAACTTCCCTCAGGCCGCTTATGCTCCCATTTCACTGCATAGCTGCAGTATGAGCTTTTGGCTTTGCTACTGCTTCTCTTGCTGAAGTAATTTTCTTGAGATGAAATTGAGAGACCAACTATCAACTTCAAAAGGTAATAACTGTCTCTTATTAGTTCTTTGCTATCTGCATAGCAATTAGTACGGATGGGCCAACCAAATCCTCAAATCCTTGAATCCTTGGGAAGGATTGAAATTCGCAAATCCGAATCCCTGTGCCAAAATAGGCAAACTGAGTCTTTCAAATCCACCACCCAAATAGTTTGTTGGGGACCGGGTCACCTGAAAACCTGGGAGACTAGGATGCCTGAAAATTTCGGAGATCAGGACACCTGAAAACTTGGGAGACTAGACACACAAAGGGAGATGGCAAGTAGGTGGATTTTTCCCTTGGAGTAATAATGACCTTTGCTAACAATTTCAGAAATTACAGCTGGGCTTGTATTCTAAGATATTTAAAATGAACATTTAATATTGAAGTTCAGCACTTGACTGGAAGGTACAGGCTTGAGATTTCAAGGACAGCTGAAACATGCCCTTGCAAACATGCCTCTTGCAAACCTGTTTCAGACACAATTCTGGGATTTGTAGTTTTACCAGGTGTCACAGCCTTCTCTGCCAAAGTGTGCTGGTGCATCATCAAACTACAAACCCCAGGATGCCAGAAAGAGCTATGCAAAGAAAAGCCAGTTTTGACCTGGATTATCTCTCTACTGTAATATGTAGCCCTGTTTACACAGGCAGGAAACTGTGGGATTAATCCACATTGTCCTGCCTGTGCAGAAAGGGCCTTCATGTCATTTTCAATCTGGGGAGATCCTGAAGCAAACCTATGGCAATTATCCTGGCCAGATTTCTTCTGAGGGAGGTTTGCCTTTGCCTAGGCTTTTGCTAAGGCTGAGAGAGTGTGTCTTGCCCAATATTATCCTTTTTTCTCTTGCTTTTTAACCCCTTTTTGAAAAATGGATTCGAAAGATTTGAGATTCGTGAGATTCATGGATTCCCAGAACCTTCCAGGGATTCGGAAAATTCTGGATTCATCTCATCCCTAGTAATTAGAGATAAACATATTTGCCCAGATATTCTTCTTCTATTATTATGACTGTGATTATAATTATTTTCTTGATCTCACAGTCTACCAGGTGTTACAACTTGGAGTTTTAGACCATCAATGAATCAGATCCTGTACAAGAATCTAAAAATTAGTGAGGTATCATCAGATAATGTAGCATGCTCTAAGCAGGGTCAGTTTTTGTACTGTGTTGTTGTGAGCCTATCCATAATAATTTCATTGCAGTGTGGTACTACCTTTCTGTGGTGGTGAGATTGCATGTTCCTTTGAGGAAAGAGGCCATGATGATGGTAGCGCAGCTGCTGGTAGGGTCTTCCACATCAGACAGGCTTTTTCTGAGGAGCCACACTAAATGCATGGAAAAGACGTTAAAAGTGGTATACAGCCAACCATCTTATACTCTGGATTTGTTGCCACACGAGTCATGTAGCAGTCTCTCCATGCCATGTGAATACATGCAGAATATGCTGAGTATGCTATTGATGCATATTGATGTAACAGAAGGTTTGTGTGAGCATAATGTGTTACCAAATGGTCAATTTTGAGCAGTGTTTATTATCTGGAGTTGTAAATGAACATTTAAGCAGCATGGCCAGGAAAAGTTTTGTTTCCTTAGGAGTGAGAGCAATTGATGGGTGATTTACTATGCATGGACTTTAGATTACTAGGATTAGGAATTCAGTTAGCATATCAAAGAGAATGGCCGGGAATATCAGCCCAGTGAAGAGGATCAAAGAAACTAAAAGAGAGGAGAGGAATAGAAGGACTCTAAACACCTATGCAGTGTTAAGGGAGACACCTGGAGGAAGGGTAATAAAGATGACACAGAGGATTCAGAAATATGTTGGGATCAAAACATGTGGAGAGGTTACTTTGGGGGGGGGGACTCTGAAAGTTTAGAAGAGGCATAAACTTGGAGAATATACCAATGGGCATCGTGCATGAGGGGGCGTGGGCTTCCTTATATAATTCAATGTGTGATATAAATTATTTACTCCAGCAACAGTTGCAAACCTAGCATCTTCTGCCTCATTAAATGCAATGGAAAGTATCTGTGTGTTTTCTTGAGAGCAACAGAGCAGCAGCACATGACAGTAGCAGACGCAAGAGTTCTCAGACTTCAGGTTAAAAGTGGATGGCAGGATGATGTTGGTGATGATGGTGATGATGGTGATGATGCCCATTACCTATAGGGACTTGGTAGTATATTATACCAGCATTGTGATAGACAAAAAGAACAGCGTAAGTCAGTAAGCCTGCCCTTCGCCCCAGCCACTGAACTTCCCTGAACCTGCCCCTAGCTGCAACTTCTATCTGTGGATTCCGTTTCTTTTTCTGAAGCACTGCTGTACACCAGAAGTAGTTACTCCTATTCACCATCTACCATCTTTTGAAAGTATTCCTGGTTTGGCTTGTGTATCTGATAAATATGGGGCTTGACTTGAGACCCAGATCTGGTCTGGCTACCAGGATAAGAAAAATAACAGTTATTTCCTGATGCTGATGTCTAGGGATGAGAGAGTTTTCCCCTCTTTCATTTCTTTATTGTTCCAGGAGTATGCTGTCCTCTGCCTTCCATTGCTTCTGAATGCTGATTTAACTAGGATCATTTCTCAGATTTCAGAATTAGAGCATGCACTCTGTTTCTGAGTTTTCAGTTCATTTCGACCCACCCTTCTGCATTACAGATGCTGATGCATGTACTCCTCTAAAAGAAAAACACCAATATGAGAAAGAGCAACCTTCATTAGAAATGATGTACAGCCTTAATACCAACCCACGTTTTTATTTTGGAGAGAGAAAATCTGGAGTGGATAACACATTGAATGACATTTGGCTTTTTTTTTGCATGAGCTCTGGATTTTATAGGTTCAGGAAATAGCTTAGGTGCAAGGATTTGTGTACATTTTGTGTATGTGGAGCTGTTCCATGCATCAGCAAGTTTACAGCAGAAAGAGCTTAATGCTGGCGTGTACTCTTAATTATCGATCTTCCTAGTTAAACAGTAAGGTAGGAGGAAATGGGCACCATTAGTTGATAATTGATAATATTGGAGAGTTAAGCAGCTGGCTCCTGACAAAGAAGTGAGGAGTATTTAACTGTTCACAAGGATCAATTCCAGGTTAAAGCTTGTTTCACTAGTAAGTGCAAAACATTCAGCAAAAGAATTCATCACTTAATACTTCCGTGACGGACAGAACTGTGGCTGAATTAAGTATACACTTATAGATTTATTGAAAGACTTAATAAGGGAGAGGGCCTGCATCCTGAGAATACTCTATCTAGGAAAAAAGTGTTTGGTCTTTTAGATGTACAATAATTGATGTAAAAATAAAACAAAAGAGATCACATTAAAATCCTGCAAGTCACATTAAATGATGGATTTTAGACTTTATGTCAGACGGCCGAATAATCTGAAAGTCAAGGGGCAACTGTACTCCCGTTGATGCAGCCTAGAATGTTGTGCTGCTACAATGCATCAAATAAAGGGGAGAAGCAAGAACTGGAATATGAGAGCAGGGAATAATTGGGGAAAAGATGTTAATGGGAATAGTATGGGGTTGAGATAATTTAGGAGAAGAGTCAAAAACTGTCCAAGGTTAAGCAATCCTTAGACAGGCAGTAGCCTCGGAAAGGAAAGGTAACTGACGAATGCTTTATTAACCAATAAGAGCTTTGTGTGCCAAGAATTTGTATTGATTACATATAAAAATGTGGATTGTCTGAACTAATCAGTTTCAGCAACAAATGGAGAAATGTTTCATTGGTACTCATGTTAATCCAGTGAATAAATTGCTGTTAACTTCAGAGTGTGTTTTGTTGGTTTGGGCCCAGCTTTCTAACCTGTTAAGGTCATTTTGAATTCTGGTCCTGTCCTCTGGGGTACAAGCTATCCCTTCCTAGTTTGGTGTCATCTGCAAATTTGATAAGAATACCTTCTATTCCATTATCCAAGCATTTATAAAGAAGTTGAATAGCACAATGGCCAGGACAGAACCCTGTGGCACCCCACTAGTCACTTCTCTAAGTTTATTGAAATCTGCTTTTTTAAAAAATCTAGAATGGATGTCTGACTATATTTGGCTTCCCCTTTCCATTGTTTAACAAACTCCAGGAGAACATGTTCCCTCCCATGTAATGATCTGGCCACTTCCATCCCATTATCAGGTCATTGTTGGTTAGGATCAGTCTAAAATAGTTGACACCTCTTGTTGCGTCTTCTACCTTCTGGACAATGAAATTGCAAGGCAAGTGAGGAATTTGTTGGACATTGTATTCTTGACAAAGATTGACTTCCAACAAATATCAGGGTAGTTGACATCTCCTATTACTACTAGAACTCTCCTTTCTGAATGTTTGATCATCTGTTCCAGGAAGGTGTCATCCAAGTCCTTTGTGTGGCTTGGAGGTCTGTCATTGTCATATCCTGTTGCTCTGTGTCTCTCAAGAAAACACGTGTGCATTGCCCATGATGTTTGTTGGAACACAAGAAGCTAGTTAACAACTGTTGCTGGAGTCAACAATCTGCATCACCCATCTGGTTATATAGTAAAACACAATAATTCATTACCATCCATGCACAATGCACATTGATAGCTCCTCCAGGTTCATGTTGCCCCAACTTCTAGGTTGTTTTCTTTTGTTGAACTAGCCCTTCTCTATTAGCTACTTTGATTCTTTGAATTTCCTGCAGTGGCCTTTGATATTTTAACTATATGCCTTATCCTAGTAACCTACAGGCTAATCCTAGTAAATCACCCATTGATTGCTATCACTTGAACACAAATGTTTCTTAGCTATGCTGGTTAAATACTATTTACTGCCCCAACTGGTAAACAATCCCGACCATTTGGTAACACCTTGAGTCTCTAAGAATTTTCTGTTATATTCCTGTTCATCCCTGTCATAGCCAACATGTCCTAAATACATACACATTTCCCACATCTTGTATACAATCACACATGGCATGGAGAGACCCTGACATGACATTACTAGACCTCCACAATGATGTCACTGTTGTTTCTCTCGCCCTTCGTTTTTACCCAGATGCTCTCAACCTGACTTCCATGGCTTAATTCATGGATTTCTTCACAGGTGTAAACATCCTTGACATCCAGTGCTGCTCCTCCTCCTTTCCTGCTTGGTCTATTTCTCCGAAATCGATTATAACCACCTATTACTACATTCCAGTCATGAGATTCCTCCCAATTGGTTTCAGTGATGCCTATCATATCATCTTTGCTTTGATGTGTTAAGAGTTCAAGTTCATCTTGTTTATTTCTCAAAAACATGCAAATTCAGATCTGGAAAGAATTCACACCCTTCCTTCTGAGTTATACTGTGTGAAAATAATAGGAGGAGTAATGGTAAGAAAGTATCCTCTTTTTAAGGTGGGAAGTGGTGAGGTTCTCCTCAGTATTTTATCTTTTCTTCCTACTGCATATGTAGAGCCAGTTTTAAAAGCACAACCCTGGGATGACCCAGGCTTGGGAAAGTTGATGAGAACACAGGTGACCTTTAGGGCATGGCTGTTCTGAGTTTTTTTAAATACGAGGGTGAGAATGTGAGTGTGCCAGTGGAATACCTTGTCTGTTTGTACAATCCTCAGAAGTTTGGAAAACCAATATGCTTGTCCCTGTAGCACACTGACCTCCATGAAATAATACAAGCACATAAGGCCCACATCAAATCTAGACTAGATGAAAATAGCTGTCAGATCAGTAGGTCTGAGAGTTGCACCATGCATTGTTAGGAGCCCTTTCAGTTCACACCACCACAGCCCAGGCCCCATCCATCTTTCTCAGCTTACATTTTAATTGGCTTCTAGTTAAGTTTTTTAAACACTGGGAGACTTGCTGACATGCAGTCTAATACCATGTGAATAATTTATGGGAACCTTTCATGGCAATCCCCCTCTCCCTTCTGTCTAATTTGAGAATCAGATAAAATGGTGTTTGGGAGGGTGCAGTAGAAGGTGGAAGGAAAAGCCAACTAGTCTATTGGTGTTTTGTTTGCTGACTGCTAAATGAACATGTGAAGGGGGGAGTTTCCTTTACGCATCTTGACTGCATTTGGGATTTCAGAGAAGGTTTGTACAAAGCAGACTTATTAATAACTATTCTGTCAGAAGAGCACCCAATTAAATTGAATTGGGTTTTATAGCTCCCTCTAGGTTTCTTTAAATGCGTGAATAGAAGACTTTAGAGTGTGAATATTGGATAACAAGGGTTTGGTGATGGTTGTTTTTGTAATAGTTTGTTTTAATGATGGTTGCTTTTGTTCTTATGACTGGCCAGCTTGTAAATGGGGAACCTCGCATTTAACCTGCATACACACGCGCGCGCACACGCACACACACACACCCTAATGTCTTCTCTTATGTGGCAACTACTAACCTTGCCCTTTAATTTCTTCTTCAGTGCCTCACAAGGAGCCAAAGTTTTTCATGTGAGATCCTTAACAGACTCTTTGGGGAATTTTATTCTTAGCAGCACGTAAAGCAGGCCAGGTAATTGAGACCTAGGGGATTACCCTCTCTCTTTTGGCAGGAAGGCACACATTTGCAGAGGTGTCTTGAATCTATTATTTTCTTGTGTTTCTTCTAACTTTAGAAAGTAGAAATATGCATCAATCGCAAGACTTGTTTTAAACCCCAATTCAGCATTTTGGAAAATGATCTTATCTTGTTCAGACCACTGCTGATTTAGTTTGAGTCCTGAAACCAAAATGAAATCTAGAAATCAGGCAAAAAAATTGCCTCTTTTAAAAACTATCATTGGAAACCAAAATGCTCCGCTCGTTTTTTAATCAGAATTCAGAACTGAATGAAATTTCAGGCACATTGCCTACACAAGAGAACATTATACCTGGCAATTTTCAAACAGATTTTGTCTAAATTTACTCCACATCAGTCATCCAGGGATAGGGAATTCAGTGACTGGGTTGCCACGGCAAAAGAGGGCCTTCTCCCACAACGTATTTCCCTACTGGTGGAATATAGAGAAGAACCCCTCCAGTAGATCCCAGTTCTCAGGCAGGCACATATAGAAAGAGGCACTCCCATAAGTATGAAGGTCCTAAACCATCTAGGGCAGTGGTTCTCAACCTGTGGGTCCCCAGATGTTTGTGGACTTCAGCTCCCAGAAGCCCTGAGCATTGACCATAGTGGCTGGGGCTTCTGGGAGCTGAAGTCCACAAACATCTGGGGACCCACAGGTTGAGAACCACTGATCTAGGGTTTTAAATGTTATCACCACCACCTGGAATTCAGACTGGAAGCATATTGGCAGCCAGTGCAGTTCCTTTTGAACTGGTGTTACATGGTATCTGTGTGGAGTTCCAATGAGCAGTCTAGCTGCTACGTTTTCCCCTCTGTGCAGTTTCTGGTTCATGTTCAAGGGCAGGCACATACAGAGCTCATTGCTGTCAGCCAGATCGGGAAGCTACCAGTATGTGGACACTGTGGCAAAGTTAACCCTGTCCAAGGAAGGATGTAGCTGGTGAAGTAGCCAAAGCTGGCCCCCTAGCCAAGGGAGGAGGAGGAGGAGGAGGAGATGGTGTATTTTTCATCCTGTTATGTGTTATTAATTAATTAATTCAATTTATTTCCCACTTTTCTCCCATATGGGAGCCAGTGTGACTGATAGTAAGAAGTTTGCAGTAGCAAAAGAGACTACCGGGAATAGTCATGAATTCTCTATTTGACATTTTTAAACCAAGGCTGGATTTCCACCTCTCAGATATGACTTTGCTGTGGATTGTAGTGGATTGTCCTGTGGTCTCTTCCAGCTCTATGATTCTGCCAACAAAAGACAGATTCTGAGACCTGGCTAGCAACATGGAATAGCAATCTGATTTGATAGTGCAACTCTTTATGAAGCTACATGCAAGAAGGGGATCAGGAGTCTAGGAAGAATCCAGAGGCTTGCAGAAATTAGTAATAGTGATAACAATAATAACTACTGCTGCTGCTGCTACCACTACGTTCAACTTCAGCTAGCTGGCTGTAGCTCCATGAACTCTAGGGTTTTATGGCAGGCTCCAATAGCATCTGATGTAATGCTTTCCTACTGCTCTCTGATTTTATTCGATAATGGTGATTTTTTCTTTCCAGGGGGTGCGTAAATTAAAGGTTTGTGTTGTGATGACATTTTAATTTCCTATGTTGTTTAACTGCTTGAAGCTGACCTGCAAATCTCTGGTGCCTAAAACAAACACAGTGGGAAACTGCATTTTGGTCAACTTTGATCTTTCAAAACTCTTTTTTGTTTGGAAGGAAGGAAGGAAGGAAGGAAGGAAGGAAGGAAGGAAGGAAGGAAGGAAGGAAGTCAAATGAAATTTGGATCTGCTTCAAACTGCAATGTTGATAGCAATAAAATCCCTTTCCTTCCAACTAAATTGTTCCGTGGAGATTGGAAGGCTTTACGAGTTGCTTTAGTTTGTCTGGAGAATGAAACATGGACATGTAAATACCAAGATTTGCCAAAAAACAGGGTCTGCCACAGAGGTTTATAGTTTTTAATAACTTTTGAGAGGAATGAAAATAACTTCATAAAATTCTCTACCCTGTTTGTTGGCAGCAACATTAGGAGCAAGAGATCTTGGTCAAAGGTCTCACACACTGTTTTGAGAGTAAAGAAATGGTGGAGTCACAGCGTCTTTCTTTTTCCCCTAAAAATGGAGAGAGGTACTAACCACTGCTTTGTATTCTCCACAGTGCTACAGACTTTAACATTTGACATTTAAGAGAAAGCATTTGAAACTGATCTATAGCAAGACAGTTCTCCAGGCATTCAGGTGCTCATCTACCATAAGGTCAGCTGTACTCTGTGAAGCTAGAAGGACCACCTCAGCTTTTCTCATGATGATTTGATAGCAGGCATGTATGTGTCTGCCTTGAAGTATCGGAATATAGTGTCTGTTTAGTTCAAACTAAATGTCTGATCGGTTCAGAGTCCTATTTCACACATCAAACACATGATGCTTGAAGGACAGAAGCGGGCAAGTGCTATGAGTTGAAGGCCATATTTGCCCTCCAGATGTTGATGGTGGGCTGCACCCCTCCATTGTAGCCATTGTAGCCACTACTCCCATTTTTTTAAAACTGTTACAGTTTTTAAACTAAATTTCATTAGATTATGATGATACCATGGTTTTTGAGGTGCGCACCCCAGGCTGTGTAGGTCTAAGGGAGACATTTAAAAAAAAATGAGAAGGTAAGCTAAATCTACTTCTGGTTTAGTTCTTAAGCAAGGTTTCTCCTGAGCTGATAACAGTTCAGAAGGGCCAAAAACTGTAGCAAAACACTCATGGGGGGGGGGAATGGGTTTCTGAGACTTCAAAAATGGCATGGGGCTGTTTACAAGCAGGACAGCAGTAAAATAGCAACTTCTCCTCTTGCCCCAGGAGAGGCATATCTAGGGTGGGGCAAGGAGGGCATGTTCCCTGGGTGCTAATGCCAGGGGGGCACAAAAAACAGTGCCGGAAGTTGCAGAGAAGGAGAAATCATAGAAATGTAGAGTTGGAAGAGACCACGCAGGCCATCCAGTCCAACCCCTTGCCATGCAGGAACACCCTCAAAGCACTCCCGACAGATGGCCATCTAGCCTCTGCTTAAAAACCTCCAAGGAAGGAGACTCCACCACATTCTGAGGCAGCGTATTCCACTGCCGGACAGCCCTGACTGTCAGGAAGTTCTTCCTGAGCTTCAGGTGGAATCTCCTTTCCTGCAGCTTGAATCCATTGCTCCTTGTCCTGGTCTCTAGAGCAGCAGAAAACAAGCCTACTCCCTCCTCGACATGGCATCCCTTCCAATATTTAAACATGTCTATCATGTCCCCTCTTAACCTTCTCTTCTGCAGACTAAACATACCCAGCTCTCTAAGTCTATCCTCATAGGGCATGTCTTCCAGGCCTCTCACCATTTTGGTCGCCCTCCTCTGGACTTGCTCCAGCTTGACCATGTCCTTCTTGAATTGAGGTGCCCAGAACTGGACACAGTATTCAAGATGAGGTCTAACCAAAGCAGAGTAGAGTGGTACCAGTACCTCCCTCGATCTAGACACCATACTCCTGTTGATGCAGCTGAGAATTGCATTGGCTTTCTTGGCTGCTGCATCACACTGCTGACTCATGTTCAGCTTGTGGTCTATGAAGACTCTTAGATCCCTTTCACATGTACTGCTATCCAGCCACGTGTCCCCCATCCTATATTTCTGTATTCCATTTTTTCTACCTAAGTGTAGGACCTTACACTTCTCTCTGTTGAATTTCATTTTGTTAGCCTTGGCCCAGCTCTCCAATCTATCCAGGTCCTTTTGAATTTTGATCCTGTCCTCTGGCGTATTAGCAACCCCTCCCAATTTGGTGTCATCTGCAAATTTGATGAGCATGCCCTCTATGAATGAAGCATCCCTGGTGATAGTGGCACAACTTCCATGCTTGTCCTAGGCACTGTTTATGTTAGATATGCCTCTGTGCCCCAGCACTTCTTCACATGAAGAATCAATTTGCTTTGATGACTAATAGCTATGGCTTAGCCAACCCTCTTTTTAAAAGCTGGGTAGGATTTTTTTTAAAAAATAAGGTACTTTTTTAAAAAAAAATCACACATGCTTAAAAGTTCAGAAAGCAATAAAGAAAAAAAGAAAGAAAATGGGAAATTGATTTCAGCAGGTAGGAATCTAGAAATGTTCAAATGGAGCATGAGAGCAGACGTAAGTTCAGCACACTCCCCCAAAGCAAGATCAAATGATTCACAAGAAGATGTCCACTTGTGGATTTAGAATTCAGTATTATTGAAATATACTGGGACATGAATACATGCCTCATTCAGCTAAGGCATAAAAGTTATGGTAATTGATGGCAATTACCAGGAAATGCATAGAGACAAGAGGAGCTTCACTTGGATCTCAGAAATAGAAACAGTACGTAGAGCGATAAAAACTGTCGCTCTTGACACATTTTGGCCAACCTGAATGAGCCCTCAGTCAGTTTGCAGGCACCCAGCTGATCAATAGCAGTAGAAACCCCCGATGGATCAGATTGTGATTGTGGGTTAGGTGATTAAGGAAGCCAGGGAAGTTTTAAAGGGCAGGAGAATGAGATGCAAGTTCAGATTAAGGAGTACAAGAGCAAACACTCTTTGACAACCTCATTACAATAAGATGAGCATGACCATTTCTGCACTACACTCTTATAGCGTGATTATTCCACTTTGAACATCCTATGGAATCCTAGAGTTTGCAGTTTAGGAACTGCAAACCCCAGGATTCCATAGGATGTTGAAAGTGGAATAATCGCGCTATAAGAATGTAGTGCAGAAATGTTCCAATAGAACCCACTGCCCTGAAATTTGAGAAATCTTTCACATTTCAGTTTTCTCACCATTTCCAGTCATTGGAAAGTGCAATATCTTTTCCATTCTTTTTCCAACAAAATTATGATCAAGTTATGTTGAAGATTTTGGGCTAAATAAATATATTAAAACACATAATACCTTCCAAAATGTACATTAAGTAATACAGTAGACCCCCTGAATCCATGGGGGATATGTTCTCGGATTTACCGTGGATAATGGATACTTGGATAATGAAATGATATGTTTTTTTCAATGAGTTGAACAACATATATATCAATATGAGTATGCATCTTGGAGAAGAGGCCCTGAAACTTGATAGAACTTTAGAATGTCAGAGAAAGAAGACTTTGTACCCATTATTAGTAGTCAAAGCCAGTGATAAAAACATAAACATTAACAATAACAGGTGGTCCAAAAAGAGATGGGAACAAAATGCTTTCAGATTGCATTTCAGCATGGATAAGTTAAATCATGGATACAGGGAACCTATTGTATTTTCCGTTCGCATACAGTCAGGGAGTGCAAGAACCAATGAATAACTAAATGCCAACCTGCACATTAGTACCAAAGATGCAAATTAAAATATAATATGTACAACATACAATATAGTAATATAATACATAAAACTTGCAATGTAACAGTATGATGTATAAATAAAGAGGCAAATTATAGTTCATATAATGTTCAAAAACTGAATTTCTTAAGCATCTCCCCTTGAAACTTGTTTGGAACATTTTAGAGGTGTTTTAGAGCCCCATCAAATATTCCCTCTTGGTTTTGGCCACTGCTGTGTTTTTTTTTTAAGTCTGAACTATGCCTAGCTGGGGAAGCGCCAGGTTTTGTGGCCTCCATTCAAGTTCCATCCAGTGGCCTTTCCCTTATTTTTCTTTTCCACTGGCTGTGACTATCAGCAGGAGGCTTTCTACTGCCATTTTAATTTACCATGGTATCCCCAGTGTAGCACTTCTTCTGGGCATTGTAGGAAACTGCACTGGCAGCCTGCCCCGAGACTCACCAGAACTATCTGTCCAGTGCTGGAAGAAAGGGGTAGCATTAGCAACTGACCTTTGCATTGCACTGGGATCCTGGCACTTGCCCAGGCTGGCTTATGGAATGAAACTGAAATAGCAGTAGATCATCACTTTTGCCTTGAAATGTTCACAAAATGGTGTCATTCCCCCCCCCCTTAAACACCTCCAAAAAGCCACTCCTTGCCAACTTGGGAGGAGGAGATGTAATCACGTTGTCTACCCTGATAATTCCTCAGGATGATTCAAAAACTATAGGTGGTAGAGAAGAATCAAATTGATCAATTCAGTTCAGGTAAGAGCTAGCTGGTGAGCTCTCATCACAGTTTCGGCAACCTGGAGACAGCTCTCCTGCATTAACAATTTCCTTTAGGGAAAAAAATGGGATTGTGTATTTACTGTGAATGGAGTCTTCACTTATATTCTCCCTCTCCCCAATCTCTTGACTTTTTGGAAGAACCCAATGGCTCAACCCTTTACAACCTAACTTTTCAGCCAACAACAATATATGTGACTAACATGAGCCACCGCCGCTGCCGCCGCTGCCGCCACTGCTCTTTCTGCTTCTTTAATGCATATGAAAGTGCTGTTCTGTTGCAGTGAAATGAGGCTGAACATACACACGTCTTCCTCATTTCCACTCGCTGTGTATGCTTGTCTATAACTTTCAGCCTCGCCATTTGCAGGGTGGGTGGAAGTTTTCCTAGCTGACTGAGGCCCTGTTCTGCCAGAGGGATTCAGAACATATTGCTTGGCAGGTGGAGTCTGTTCAGATGCATTTGCTGTTATTTCAGCACTGACAGGAAACATATATCATAAGAGTAGGGAATGCCAGCAGTCTATTCCATTGTAACCTGATTAAAGAGTAAGTGGTGCAGGGTGGGGAACATTCAGGAGAACCATGTGTCCATTCTTCTTGCACGTGTCGTAATGATAGCAATGAGAAGAGAGATGTATTTTAAATCATGAAAACCATTGCATAATGTTAAACTTTAAAAGCTTATTGACTAATATATTGTTATATTGTGTTAAATTAATAACCCATCTTTCCCTAAACCTGGCATACACAGTCTCTTCCATTTTATGTTCAACAGCAACAAGCATGTTTTCAGGATGGTTGGCTTTAAAGCTGTAACAGTTTGGAATCAAGCCATCTGAAGGACCACCCTTTATTTGGTGTATTTCTTGGACTCTTCTCAGTCTGGCAGAGATGCTCATCAGGTGATGCACAACAGATAAAAAAATAACAGCATTCCTTAAGAACAGGTTAAAATTGGTCACATTGCAACAGTATTCAAAGACAGAGCCATGTTAGTATGTTTCAGTATAAAAAGTTATAAATGAAAGATTCTAGAGAAGATCGTTAGTTTGTAAGCACTTAGAAAGGAATGCCATGCATGCTAAAAGTCAACATGGGTGAACACGTGCCAGATTGATCTTACCTCTCTCTCTTTTCTTTTCTTTTCTTTTCTTTTCTTTTCTTTTCTTTTCTTTTCTTTTCTTTTCTTTTCTTTCTTTCTTTTCTTTTCTTTCTTTTTTTTTTTTTTGATAGAGTTACAAGCTTGGTGGATGAAGAGAATGCTGTGGATATAGTGTATCTTGTTTTCTGTAAGGCCTTTGACAAGGCCCCCCATGATAGTCTTGCACACAAGCTAGTAAAATCTGGGCTAGTGGTAGGTGGGTTTTGGTTGACCATCCAAATCCAAAAGGTGCTCACCAATGGCTCCTCTTCATCCTGGACAGAAGGGACTAGTGGGATGCCACAGCTTTCTTACCTGGCCACCATGCAGTTCAACGTCTCTATCTGTGACTTAGATGATGGAACAGAGGGAAAGCTTATCAAATTTGCAGATGATGCCAAATTAGGAGGGATAGTTAATACCTCAGAGGACAGGATCAAAATAGCTTTGATAGATTTGAGAGCTGGGCCAAAACTAAGAAAATGATTTTCAACAGAGTAAAATGTAAGGTGCTAAACTTGAGCAGGAAAAAAAGAAATGCACAGATAAAGGATGGATGATGCCTGGCTTGATCACAGTACATGTGAAAGGGATCTGGGAGTCTTAGCAAGCCACCAACTGAACATGAGTCATCAGTGTGTGCAGGGGGGAATGTATTGATTATGTGTTAATAAAGGGGAAAGGAAATAAATCAACTGAAGAATAATTACAGTTTTAGAAGGGGAATGGAGCTATTTGAAGTGAATGGATGTGGTCGTATCTTTAATGGTCCCTGTGGTGGGGAGCACTTATTATCTAATTGTAGAATAGTTTTAAGATTAAGAACATTTGGTATAAGCGGTTTCTAAGCTTATGGGGTTTTTTTGTATTATGTATTGTGTTGTGTGTTTTGTAGTGTTATGTATTTTTATGTTGTTAGACAATTCATAAAAAAAAATAGCAGTATGATGCAGCAGCTTAAAAAGTCAATGTGTTTCTGGGCTACATCAATAGGAGTATAGTGTCTAGGTCAAGGGAAGTGTCGTATACTGGATCCCACACGCCATATTACAGTGATGTCTGATGACCTTTGTCCTATACGCGCTAAATGGTCACCCCAACAAGCGGAAATACTTACAGGTTTCCTGGGAAGGGAATCAGCTAAGTGCCTTTATGCATCAATAGTAAGCCCAAAGTCAGATGATGAGGTGTTGGATAATTATAACAACTTAATTAAATTAATTCAGTCTTTGTTAACTGCTCCCCAACGTATTTTCGCTGGGCAAAAACTAAGAACACATCATGAGTGGTTTGACCAAGAGTGTCATGAAGCCTGGAATTCCTTAAAGCGGCTTTTCAAATTATATAAAGAGGAAACCAACTCTTGTTCAACTTCGGAACTCATGAGACTGAAAAAACAGTACAAACAGTTGATCCGCCAGAAGAAAAAGGATAATATGCGAGTATCTTGGGAGCGTCTGATAGCAGCAGCTAGTACAAATAACTCCACTCTCTTTTGGAGAGCGGTAGCACCATCTTTCCCAAGAAATATCTATAGTCCATCATCCCAGATTCCAGCCCATATTTGGGAAGACCATTTTAGATCCATGTACACTGAAAAGGAAAACTCCATGATTGAATTGGAGCTGGACATATCTTCCCTTCCATACTGGCCCCCAGTTTCTTGTGTAGAAATTAAGAACTTAATTAATCAACTCAGACCAAGGAAAGCACCTGGTGCTGATCTCATCACCTATGAGGTAATAAAAAATGACCTAGACTGGTGGATCCCAGTGTTAACCTCACTTTTCAATGTAATTGACCGTACAGCTATGATTCCTAAAGACTGGGGATTAGCTATAATAATCCCAATCTATAAGAAAGGTAAAAGGGATGATCCTGTAAATTTTCGTCCAATCAGTTTGTTAAGTCAGATTAGTAAAATGTATGCTAAACATCTACAGGTTAAATTAATAGACTGGTTGGAAACTGAGAATACTTTAAGGGATGAACAAGCTGGTTTTAGGGAAGGTAGATCGACAGTAGATCATGCAATGGTACTGCAACATCTAGTAGAGAAGTACATTCACCAAGTTGGTCAATCCCTCTACGCAGCATTTGTTGACTTTAAGTCAGCATTTGACTCAATATCTAGATCCAGATTATGGCTCAAACTTAAAAATTCCACAACAGATAAGCGCTTACTTCTGTTGCTTATTAAAATTCATGAGAACACCAGATTGAAAGTCAGGTTTGGCAATAAAGGACATGTCACTAAGGAAGTACAAGTAAAGAAAGGAGTCAGACAGGGATGTGTACTGGCTCCACTCTTATTTAACTATTATATAAACTCTTTGATTCCTTATCTGAGTAACTCTTCCTTCCATCTCCCTAAATTAGCCCATAGGCATATCAATTTATTACTATATGCTGATGATGCAGTAATCTTGTCATTGACCTCTGTTGGCCTTAAGAGAGCCTTTAGATCACTTATCCAGTACTGTGCTGAAGAGGAACTAATAATAAACTACACTAAGACTAAGATCCTTACTTTTTCAAAACACCCTAAGCAAAGAAATTGGGTCCTAGGAGGGCAATTAGTTGAGCAGGTTAAGATCTTTAAATATTTGGGGATAGTTTTCCAAGCTTCAGGGAGTAGAAATGCTCACTCAGATTACGTGTCCAGTAATGCTCAGAGAGCTGCTGTAGCCATTCAAAATTACCATTTCAGGAAAGGAGCACAGTTCATCCCAGCTGCAATCAAATTGTTTACAGCTAAAGCCCAAGCTCAACTGTTATATGGAGCTCAGCTGGGGATGGATAGTAATATGATCTCTCTAGAAAGAGTTCAAACAAAGTTTCTGAGGAGCATATTTCAGGTTGCTCGATGTGTTCCAAATGCTGTATTGCGAAGGGAGGCAGGAGTTAGTAAATTGGAAACAAGTATTTGGTTGAACATCTTTACCTATTGGCTAAAGCTACACAATAATCAGAATGGACTGACCCAGTTAATTCTGGCTGATAAATATAAATCCTCATGGGAAACAGCTGTGCTTCAGAAGTTGAGCCTTTGTGGACTTTCGAGCAATCATATCCTAGGTTTAGGATTAGACCAAGCAAAAGCTATTGTAAAACGAAGGATATTAGATATAGAAGGTCAAACAGAAATTGCTACCTTCACTAAGTATACACTTGTTAATAACCAATTGATGATTTCTAAACCGGCCGCATACTTGTACTATGTCACTGTGCCCAAATTCAGGAGAGCCTTAACATTGGCTCGTTTTAATGTTCTTCCCACAGCGATATTGGAAGGGAAATATGGGAAAATTCCTTACGAGATGCGATTCTGCCCTTGCAATACCGGTGCGGTAGAAACTACAATTCATGTACTCCTATATTGTCAGTTTTATCGAGACATTCGACAAGAGCTGATTACTCCTCTACTAACTCAATTCCCAGGACATTCTGATGGTTTCTATCAACGCCATCTGTTGGATAATCAGGAGCAATCTGTTATATTCAAAGTAGCAAAGTTTTTGTATATTATGTGTAAGATACGTTCTCAAACGGTTAATAATAGCAATAGTGGCTGATGCGAACCGTCTAATCTTTACTATTTTTTTTCTTTTATTAGTTTTTATGTATTTATTCTGTATTTATTATTGTTTTATTGGTCAATGACCGAAATAAAGTGTCTGTCTGTCTGGATCACTCATGTTCCAAGAACACACACTGAGGTTAACAGTAATTTATTCACTGGATTAACATGAGTATCAACAAAACACTTCTCCAGAACTTGCCAAAACTGATTAGTTGAGACAACCATGCTGTTATGTGCAATTGATACAAATCCTCATGCACAAAGCTGTTGTTGGTTAACAAAGCATTGGCCAGTGACTTTTCCTTTCCCTGGCTCCTGCTTTTCTCCAGACTGCTCAACCTTGCACAGGTTTTGACCAGTCTCTGGGTCTCTTCAGTTATATCCAACCTGTACCATTCCCTTAGTATCCTTTTCCCAGTTATTTCCCACTTCACTTTCCAATCCTTGATTCCTCCCCTTATTTGATATATTTTAGTAGTATGTGTTGCAAGTACATGAGATACAAAGTAGCAAGTGTCATGAATTACATAGTGAGCATCCAGGAATATGCGTCAGGAGATAAGCCTTACTATCTGTGTACTGGAGTACCTTATATTTATTCTCCTCCTTTTTATTGGGTATCTATGGCAGGGAAACTTTGCAACCTGAGATGAAGTGATAGTACCCCTCTACTCTGCTTTGGTGAGACCCCACCTGGAATGCTGTGTCCAATTCTGGGCACCACAGTTCAGGAAGGATATTGACAAGCTGGAACATGTCCAGAAGAGGACCATCAAAATGGTAGAAGGTCTGGAAACCATGCCCTATGATGAGCGGCCTAGGGAGCTGGGTATGTTTAGTCTGGAGAAGAGAAAGTTAAGGGGAGATTGATAGTCACATTTAAATATCTGAAGAGATGCCAAATGGAAGCCTGTTTTCTGCTGCTCCAGAGACTAGGACACAGAGCAATGGCTTCAAACTTCAGCAAAAGAATTTCCATCTAAACATTAAGAAGATCTTCTTGACCATAAGAGCAATTTGACAGCAGAATATGCTGACTGGGAGTTGGGTGGAGTCCCCTTCTTTGGAGGTTTTTAAAGAGAGGCTGAATGGCTATGTGTTGCGAGTGCTTTGATGGTGTACTCCTGCATGGCAGGGGTTTGGACTTGATGGTCTTTCTGGTCCCTTCCAGATATATTATTCTAACAAATTAAATGTGCAAATGATACCACATTGCTAGTAGAAATTAGCAAAGACTTTGTATGTCCACTGAAGAAAGTAAAGGAAGAAAGTTTAAAGGTAGGATTACAAAGGAACATTAAGAAGACAAAAATAATGTCCATGGATGATTTATATCACTTTAAGGTAAACAGTGAAAGCACTGGAATTTAGCGATTCAAGATTTCCCGTACCTTGGCTCAGTGGTTAATGATTGCAGTGAACAAATCAGAAGAAGACTAGGACTTGGAAGGACAACTAGGAAGGAACTAGCCAAGATCTTGAAGGGTAAAGGTATATTACTAAATTCTAAAGTTTGGATTGTCCATGCCATCATATTTCCAATTTCTATGTATGCTTATGAAAACTGGACAGTGAAAAAAGCTGATAGGGTACGGTTATGTTCAGATGACAATCATCTGATTGCTAAGATGTATAATTTTTTGTTGTAATTTGAGATGGAAGACGAACAAAGTAAAGAACTACATGATTAGTTGTGCAAAGAATTTCAGATTCCTTAGTTGGTTTTCATCCTATCTTTCTGGCCACTCGTTTAACCTGAAGGTTGACAATCATAAATCCGCTTCCTTTCCTCTTTCTGTGAGGGTTCCTCAAGACTCTGTTCTGGGCCCTCTCTTATTTTCTCTTTATACTCTCTCCCTAGGTAATCTTATTAGTTCCTTTGGGTTTCAATATCAGCTTTATGCTGATGATATTCAACTATACTTTTCTTTTCCTGAATTTTCTATGGATATTGAAGATCGCATTACAGATTGTCTTTTTGGTATTTCTTCATGGATGCTTCATCACTGTCTCAAACTTAACATGGCAAAAACAGAATTACTCATTTTTCCCCCTAAACCTTCTTTAACTTCCACTTTTTCCATCACTGTCAACAACATGCTTATCCATTCGGTGAAGGAAGCCTGCAGTCTTGGATTCATTTTATACTTTTGCTTCCTATATTGAGACTGTTGCTAGGTCATGTCGCTTCTTTCTTTATAACATATCTAAAATCTGACCCTTGCTTTCTCCCTCTTCTGCCAAGACTTTAATCCATGTTCTTGTTATTTCTCACCTCGATTAGTGTAATCTTTTACTCACTGGTCTTCCTCGATCTCATCTTTCCCCTCTGGTCTCTGTTTTTCACTCTGCTGCTAAAATCATTTTCTTAGCCTGCCATTCCAATCACATTACCCATTTCCTGATTGCCCTTCATTGGTTACCTATTCCTTGTAGGATACTTTATAAGCTTCTTGCGTTGATTTTTAAGGTCTTACATAATTTAGCTCCTCCTTATCTTGCTGCTCTTATCTCTCCTTAACAGCCAGCTGGAAACCTACGCTCTGCGAATACTTGCCTTCTTACCCAGCCTAGAGTCTCCTCCTCTTTAGCTCAGTTTTGCCCTTTTTCTCTCGCTGCCCCTTATGTGTGGAATTACCTTCTGGTGACCTTGCAAACTGCCCCTTCTCTTACTGTTTTTAAATCTAAACTGAAAACTTTCTTTTTTTCCAAAATCTTTGGAATGTTGAATTAGTTTTATTGCTATTTAGATATTGTATTTTATTGGCTTTATAGTAATGTTTATTGCCATTATAGTAATGTTATGTGGTACTGGTTGTAATTCCATATTCCCTGGATCCTTTTCGTTATATATTTTCATTTTATTATGTATTTATTTAGGGCAACTGTTGTATTTTAAATTTGTAGAGCGCCATGTACATGGATGGCATTACATAAATTAAGGAGGAGGAGGAGGAGGATACATACATACGGACAAAGTTATGGACAAAGGACATTAAAAATATGCTATGACTTAAAGGAAAACTATTATAACAGGATGTATTATTGGTACCCATGCTAGAGAAATTAGCAAAGATGTACAAAGAAACAAAAAGTAAATACTGGAAGTGCCGGGACCATCCTGGGTCCTTGCATCACATGTGGTGGATAGCTGAACAGTGGAAAGCTGAACAGCTTTGGACGAAGATTCAAAGTACAATCTGAAAGATTTTGAAGTTTCAAATGCCTAGAAAACCTGAATTATATTTATTAGGAAAATGGGAAGAAGATAATTGTAGACAATTGTAGATAAGAAACAATATCAATTGTTCCAACATTTGCTGCTAGAAGTAAGATCAGTATACACAAAGTACTGCGAAAAAAACAAAACTACGAACAGTGAATGAATGGTTAGCTAGACTGATGAGAATTGTTGAAATGGATAACCTTATGTATTGGCTAAGAGGCAGAGCACGAAATGAATTTCTGTCCAAATGGAAATGATTGATTTATTTTTCAAAGAAGAATTAAGGTAATCTGATGATAAGTTTTTAGAGTTAAAATTTTACATTTA
This sequence comes from Iguana delicatissima, assembly GCA_948472985.1. NCBI lineage: Eukaryota > Metazoa > Chordata > Lepidosauria > Squamata > Iguanidae > Iguana > Iguana delicatissima. Next base: position 1,162,161 of record CAOKZL010000060.1, read on the forward strand.
TAATACACAAGGAGTGTAAAACTAGAATAAGAAGATATATTTTGTTTGTTACTTTAAAAGGTATTATCTATCCTTTATATGGATGGTTATTATTAATTTTGAGGTTATTTTATTACTTTTAGATTATTGATTATTAGCATTATTACTTTTTGATTACTATAAGATAAAATTGTTGATTGACTATCATTATATGATATTAATGAAATTAATATAGAATATAGAGTAAATTAATAATGACTCCATTTGAAAGATTAAATAACTAGATAAGTTAAGTAGATAACTACAATGTTAAATGACTAGTAACAGTTAATATTCATAGTACAGAAGAAAGGATTTAATACTTAGATGTTCAAGTAATATGGACTGTTTGCAACAGGGGCGGGAACCAATTTTTAAAATTGCTTTTAGTTATTTTAGTTATTCTATGTTACATTACGTATTGTTTGTATTATTAGTATTGTTTTGTTAGATTTTCTTTTAGTTATGGGTAGATTATATGTATGGTTAGTATTTTTGTTGTTTGATATGTTTGCATTTATTCAAATGTATGATAAAAAAAGAAAGCTGATAGCAAGGAAATCAGCTTATTTGAAATTTGGTGCTCGAAGAGATTTCTACAGATACTGTGGACTGCTAAAAAGATAAATAAATGGGTCCTAGACCAAATCAAGCCTGAAGTCTTCCTAGAAGCCAAGATTAATAAACTGAGACTGTTGTATTCTGGACATAACATGAAAAGACATGCGTCACTAGAAAAAACTATAATGTTTGGCGTGGTAGAAGGCAGTAGGAAAAGAAGAAGACAGCATTACAGGTGGAAGGACTCAACGAAGGAAGCCACAGCCCTGTATCTGCAAGACCGGAACAGAGCGGTCGACAGCAGGAAGACTTGGAGCTCAGTCATTGATAGGATTTTCATAAGTCAAAGTAATTCATGACAGTTAACAACAACAACAACAACAACAACAACAACAACAACAACAACAACAACAACAACTTCTTGCCAGCTTTTACATGTGGATCAAGAGGTAAAATCTTCTCCGTGGGCAACAAAATGTCTTCGGCTGGCTTTGGGGAGCTACATGTGCTGATGCTACCTAATCTTGCAGATGGAGGCACATCTTCCTGTGGCACCCAAGCACATGGATATGGTCAGCCTTTATGGCCTCTTGATAGGATAAACGGTAGAAGAGAGAAAGCATGTTTTGTCTCCAGCCTGCTCTCCAAGTAATCCTGGTCAGTGGAGCTCAATTGAAACTGTGCTAAATTTGATGGTTGGAGTGAGGCTGACATTAGATCAGTATGACCACAGGGGTCCAGCCTGTTCTCCTGCACTGAGATGGGGAGATGCTGTTCCATTCCTATCAGCATTCTGGAAAGGCTGTTCAGTTTTAGAGCTGCACCTGGTACATCTGGCAGAGCAGCAGGCATCTTCACTGGTGTCATGTCTGAGGACAGCCGACAGCGTTCGCTGGTTTTTATGCTGACATTTCTTAACTGCAAGGCTCTGTGGGAAATCCCAAGACTGCCTTTATTTGACATGGGCTGTAGTAACTTGACTGGTTCAAAAGAGTTGTCAGGCTTGTTTGCCACACCAGCCAATTGTTTGCACACCTTTTTGCTTTCTTCTTTATTGTTGCTTTGGCACGAGACCCTCAGTGTATGTATGCACGCACATTTGCAGAGACTTAAGAAAAAAGGGGAGGGGCAGACAGAGTCTGCTGAAGCATTTTGTGTTGTCTTTCTACTAGTTGCCTACCAAGTCACAAAGGTCAGTGCAAATTAGGCTCGGTGGGCTGGGTTTCCTTGAGAAATGGGTGAGTTTGTGTGTCTTCCCTTTGCGTGTGTGCCTCTGTTTGTTTGCCAGTGTGAATGAAGTGGCTGGATGTGTGTGTGAATGAGAGATGTAACTAGAATTTCTGGATGGGGAATGAATTAATGTGTATAGGGTTTGTGGGTTTTTGCCTAGGGTAGTGTGTGAAATTTGGCCTGCTGTGAATACGTCCTTATTCTGAAATGAGAGGATCCTCCCCCCATTAATATTTGGCACTGATGAGCTTAAAGTCACTGAATTTATTTTCCTTCATTGTGTAATGTGGAATGTAGTGTTCTCAATGTTGCTGCTATTATTATATGAAGTTATTACTTTATCATAGAGGATCACCAAACATGTTGCCCATTCTTTTCCCCCAGTAACCTAGCTGTATTTTTAAATTGTCCTAGTTGGAATATTATTTCTGAGTAGGGGTGCTGTAGAGTGATTTGTGGTTGATGTGCAAAGATCTTGATTCTAGATTTGTTCAGAAACTGTCCCATCCATTAACCTTATATAAAGGTAGTAAGAGCCCAGAAAAAAAAAAAGAAATGGAGCTTTCCAGCTCAGCACTGATTCCACACACACACACACCCCTGCCAAAAAATATGCATTATTAGTCTCTTCCATCAACAAAGAGAGGAAAGAAGGGGGAAGGGGGAAACCAAGTGTGGCTGCACCTTTAAGACTGATTGGTTTTTATTGTCACACGAGCTTTCGTAGATATAAACCCACTTCTTTGGATGCTCATTAAGTGGTTTTACATCCACAAAAGCTCAAGCAAAAGTAAAAACCAATTAGTCTTAAAGGTGCATCCACATTTCTCTTTTTTCTCCCCCCTCCATTTATTGGGGTTATCTCACCATTCTAAGCAGTGGCATACCCTCCAAATGTCTCAGTTTGTTGGACCATTTCAACTGCTATTAAACTGTTCCAGTTTCCCTCTCCATCTACCACTTTTCCTCTTTGTCCACAGCTTTGTCCACAGTACCTGCAAACTTGAGTTCAAAGTGTAAAAGTGGTTTGCACTTAGTTAACTCAGCAGGGGGAAAGTGGAGGGGAAGGACTCGAAGGGAGTCTTTCATGTAGACCAGAGCCTTCCAAACTTTTCATGTTGGTGACACACTTTTTAGACATGGATCATTTTGCGATACAGTAATTCAGTTTTACTAGCATACTGGAGGTTAAACTAACCCCTTGTAAGAGATACAGACACATACATAAATTGTAATAACAACATTTATGGGGACACAACATATCTCATGAAAACCTTTCATATATTTTTAAAAAATATATGATTTATAAATAATAACATACATTTCCAAGATTGTAGGTGACAGACCTACACACCAGGCGACACACTAATGTGTTGCGGCACGCAATTTGGAAAGCCCTGCTGTAGATTCAGGCAAAAGCAGCCTCTCCTAGCCTGGGTGTTCTTCCTCATAAACATCTTTTGTCCTCTCGTCCTTACTCTGATGTTACGTGGCCATACACGTCCCAGCTTCCATTTGTCAAATGTTTGGGTCTTATGGGGTAAGGAGGAGGTAGAGAAAATCTTTTCTTCTCTCACTTGAGAGCCTTCACGGGCGCCTGGGAAACTAAAGCTAGTTAGAGGAGGATTCATAAACCTTTGCAATAATGATGACTCCAGAGGTATCACAGGGTTCCAAAGCACCAAACTGTGTTCAAGATTGCTTTTCCTCAGTTTGTCAAGTTCAACTCTGAGATGTCTGAGTTTTGTTGCACATTTATCCCATTGCTGTCTAAAATTAGGTTGTGGCTGTGAGGTGCCTTCAAGCCATCTCAAGGTTCTGGTGACCTTGTTGTCAAGTTTCCTTGTCAAGATTTTCTGAAAGGAGGCTTGCCAATGTCTTCCTCTATGGCTGAGAGTGTGTGACTTCCAAAATTTTTCAGAATATTTCACTAGGTGGAAAACTTAGTTTTTCTTTTTAACTATTATAGAAAAATGGATCTATTTGCAAAGCTCTCCCCACCATGTTGCTATAAAGTAATTCTAGGTCCAGAGCACTACGCAGAATACAAAGCAGTGGTCTCATTCTCTGCCCCAATTCCACTTTTAGGAGGAAAAGGACAAGTTTTGACTCTACAACTTCCAATGGTAAACTTTACTCTCGAGAGATTGGGTGGGAGCTTCCCCTTCACTTGGCGCGCATTCAGTCAAAGATCTTCTCCCCCTATCTTGCAGCACACAAACAAGATGAAGAATTTCTTTTTTTAAGTTATTTTTATTAAACACATACATTTGGAGCCTAAATCTGCATATAAAGGATAACATAAATTCATTACACAACAGCGGTATGCCGCGCTCAATCTCATTAAAATGCTACTTTAGTTACGGATTACAGATATCCACTCTACCTAACTGTAACTCCAAAAATATACATGTAACAAAACTAACCAAAATAAATATAATAAGGTTAACTACTAAAATGACTTCCAGTACTTCTTGAGTTGGAGGTAGATGATTCTGTATGTGGGATATTACTACTTCTTCCAGTCTAATCACACACAAAAAACCTTATTGACTCTACCTTTAGTATATATTCATTATTGATTACTTGTTTGTACATCTAAAATTATAGCTCATTCAAAACCAAAAACAAGATGGAGAATTTAATGAGGTTACTTTCACTCCTTTTTTGCTATTACAAATGATAACCCTGCTCAGAAGACAGTGCAAACAGGTTTGGTTGTTGTTATTGCTGGATTTTGTTTTCTTGCAAAGCTTTGAAAAATTATTTATTTTTTGGACTGTAAATCCTGAAAATTTTGGCCAGCTGAGAAATGCTAAAACCTGGAGTTAAAAAATAGGAACTTTTCAAAGCGCTTTCTTTTATTTTATGTGGTAAGATATGAAAAATGAGCAAAAGCAAGCAATTAATGTTCATCTCCTGAAACAGAATAAATACCTCTTCGGTGCTTTTCTTTTTGCTTGTCAATCAGGATTCCAAATCTTAAATCGGTACTATTTTACTGGTTCAGAGACCTCCCTTCACCACTGGGAATGCGTGCCATCTCCATCTTCACAGCCACTGAGGAAGCCTTGACATGTTTCATAGCATTCATACGTGGGACTCTGTGAAACGGAAAAGAAAACAGCTCTTTCTGTCAACCTGTCACCAGCAGAAGCTTTTACTTTCCATCAGGCTGACTAAACTTTAAAACTGTGTTTCTTCAGTGCTGAGTATTGCCAAGAGAAATCCTGGGTGTTATCAGAATTTATAGACTGCCAGTAACACGATAGAATACCAAAACATTTTGTGGAATATTAAAAATTCCTTCAGATCTTCACTAAATCATGGATGACAACTTTTAAAAAAAAGAAGTGTGAGAAATGGGAGGAAGGGGTGTCAGCAGTCTCCATGGTTTATTGACCTTGGTTTCTTGGCAGAAAATAGATAGATGAGGATCAGCTATAGCAACAATAACAACAAAATTCTCCCATTTATGCAACTGGAACCTTGGAATCTAAGGAACTGCTCATAAAAATGAGTCTTAACGTGGCATATAGATTGGCAATTGGAAAGTCCTAGAATCAGGGGCAATTTATTGCTGGAGCTGATCTGTGTGTGTGTGTGTGTGTGTGTTTCTGAGAGCACCACAGTTGCTCTTTTTATACAGTTACATTCCTGGTGTTATTCTGTAGAGAACTGTCCCCCTAAAAAAAAAAATCCTTTCTCTGTATTCTTTATTTTAAAAAGAAAAATCCTCCTCTAACTGTTCAATAAGAGAAAATGCTTTTTTTTCAAAGATTAATTTAAAAACGTGGGTATTTAGAAAAGAACAACTTGTTGTGTTACACTACTCTTCTATCGTCATGTGTTCCACACAACTCTTCTGTTGCAATCTTTTCCCAGTTTGCTTGAAATCCCAAGGTACAGATGTCTCACTGGTTTCTGATACTAACTTTTGTGCTAAAAACACAATTAGAGACGGTTTGACAAATAATTAATTTTAAAATAAAAATCTCTACTGACAGAAAACACTGTCGCCCACCTCTCTCCACCTCCCAGCTTGCCTATCCTAGTCCCTTGGAGCACTGGAAGCGAAAGTTGCCTTCGGCACCATCTGTTTTTACCAGCTTCTCCTTTGAGCACTGCTTTTACATCTGTTGAGCAGAAGAATCTTTGCTTGATGATTTGTTCTGAAGAAATCTTTGGTCTCTCCAGCAAATTCATTAACTGTTGAAGCACTGAAGAGTCAAAAAAGCTCATTTGAGGTCCTTCCTGATTATATTTGACTTTATGGCTCTAAATGGCCAAAGGCTTAGCCTATCTCCATCCCAATTTCAAACTCACCTGTCTGAAATTTCACCTGGTTTCTGAAGACCATGGACTCTCAAATGCAGTCTTGGACTGCTGCTACCAATTCAAGAAAATAACAGACGAGAGTGAGATTTGCCCCCCAATGCTTCCAAAACATGGCTGCTCACTTCAGATGATGCATTCCATTTGCTGAACTCTACCATCAGATTCCTAAAAGAGTGCCTTGTACTACTCCAATTAGCAGTCCAGTCCAGGGAGACAACTTCTCAATGACTACAAAACAAAGGTACTCAAAGATGGCTAGATACTGCAATTGGGGCAGAAGTGGAAATTGTGTAGCTGTCTGCATGCTGTTGGACTACAATGCCAGCAGCCCAAGCCAGCGTAGACAATGGTTTGAAAAGCTGGGAACTGCAGTTCAAAAGTATCTGGAGGGTTGAACAATTCCCACCCTGGATTTCAAAGTGAGTCTCTAGGCAAGACATTCCTAGATGGCATCACCATCTTCTGTGCCCAACTTTGCCTGAAATGGACACTAATCCACCAAAGCATTTGCACTGAGCTAATAGTTTTTATTACGTTGGTTTATGGTTTCCCCAACAATAGTTTCCCCTAGAAAGGAATAAGACACAAAAGAACACTCTAGTTTGACACAAGATAACAACAACAACAAAAGGAAGAAGAGGGGAGGAGGGGGAAAAAATATAGCAGCACCTTTAAGATTAACTGGTTTTTATTTTTGCATGAGCTTTCATGGGTACAAACCCACTTCTTCAGATGCAGTACAGAGATGTCAAAGCTTTGGATTATGAAGCATATTTACACAGTTGTAGGAGTTGGATGGAATGTAATAAGATCCAGAAGGATGCAAATCATGACCCTTGTCCTAAAGGACTGCATATGGTGATACAGGTCTTTCAGCTCTTTACAGTTAGTGTTGATGTGTGAAAACAATAAATCGGCTCACCAAAGTCAGTTTCCTTGGGTTAAAACCTTCTCTGGGAAGATTTCTGTTGTTACAAGTATGGTAGGGAGGACTCTTGCATTTATACGTGTAGTGCAGCATGAAGCCATTGTCTTGTTCATACCTCTGTTAATGGATTGAAATTTGGAAATATATTTCAGTTCAGTTTCTTTTTCTGCTCTTTTTATGTGATTTCTTTTTTCAAGAACTGCAACCTTTAGATCTCTGTTATATGTCGTGTATCCCATGTCCAGGAAGGTTGAAATGTTAGGTGTTGCCATTTCTAATGTCAGGTTTGTATCCGTTTATACTCTTGCAGTCAACATGTTTCAGCAAACTTTTTATTCAAAACTAACATTGTAAACATATGAAATGAAACAACCTGGCCAAGGTAAGCCTTGCTTAAGGACAAAAACATTTTAAATCTTGTAAAAACCTGAAAGATTCTTCCAGAAATGCAGCCCAGGATTATTATTTTTGCTTTCCTTTTCTTGTTGTTGTTGTTGTTGTTGTCTCCCCTTATCTTATGATTTTCATTTTGGTGGCACAATGTCTAGATCTACCCTTCTGTTACATGCCAGGGTAAGTGAGCAGGCTAAGCTGCTTTCCCCTTTTCTTTCTGATTTGCTTTTTTTTCTTCCCGTTTTGCTCTTATTTGTTAAAGAAATAAAGCCCTGTATACCTGTAGCAGGCAGTGATACATGAGGCACAAGAACCAGAAACCAGTGACTGTCCCTGGTCAGCAGGGACTCTTAGCGCATATGCTTCCTTCCTCCTGAAGCTGCCCCAGGATTCCTTTGTTATTTTTTGCTATTATTCACGCGGCAGCCATTTTGGAAAGAAAACGCCAGCAAGCGAAGGCTGCAGTTAAAATGTACAGCCAATTGCTGGGCTACCCAGGGATGTGAGAATGAGCAGATCTCACACAGTGATGATTTGAAACATGCCTTGTGGCTTTCTAATAATGTGCCAAAGCAGTCTCAGTGGCGTGCCGCAAGGCCTCCTATTCCATCTTCTGTGAATGAACCAGGCCCAGCAGGCCTCAACTAATGCAGGCAGCCCCTCTGCTCTGCTGGAGGAGACAGGCTCTGAGATGGCAATCGAAGCTTGATTTGCCAACACATTTCCAATGATTAAAATGTAATTAGCACAACTGAGTGCCTCCTCCTCGGCTAATTTTAATACATGCTGTGACAGGCAGGCGGCCGCCGGTGCATAGGCCCAGCAGCAGATGGAAGCAAAGGCAGCAGGAGAGGAAAACCATTTTGCAATGCGGCTGTTCGCATCAGGAAACCATCAGGGCGTTCGGCTTCTTAGGAAGGCCCTTGATGGCAGCCTGTCAAATTGGCTCTGTCATGTCTGACTGTGGCAATGGCAGCCATCTCTCAAGATGTCCTGGGAGTGCAGTCATTTTTACAGGCTTAACTCCTTAAGATCCTCTCTGTGTGTGTGAAAGAGAGCGAGAGCGAGAGCGAGAGCAATATAACAATTGCAGATGGGTTGTTGTAGGCTGAATTTGTACCAAGCGTGGAAATTGTCGGGTGGTAAAGAGTTTGCCACCATGGAATAAACATTTTTGCCAAGGTAGCTGACCAGATTTACTCAGAAGTAAGTTCAGATGAATTTGGTGGAATAACTTCTATGTACATTCCAGATTTTCCCACCTTTTTACTCAAGGAAAAGCACTCTTTTGTGATCTCTGTCCCTCATAAATCATCATCGAAATTGTCCGACTATGCTTCCTCTAAAGGGCAGCTCTTGAACATTCTGTTAATGTGTGTTGCATACTTACCATCCCGAATGGATCATTCACAAAAACTAATGTGACTAAGTGATATGCAATCAAATTCTGTACGTGTATATTCAGAACTGAGGCTGAATGGAAATTATTTCTGTGGAAATGTATAGGAGTAAATCTGAACACTGAATTAATTTGGACAACAGTTTTAATTGCTTTAGCACAGTCTGATAACAACACAAGCCAGAACAGCGATGGGTATAATCCTACTTATGAGAAAAATCAATAAGATGAGCAAGGATTACATTTTGTATAGCTGACTATAGGTGATCATTCTGGGCCAGCTAGCAAAGGCCTAGCTTACTGGCACTATATTCTTGGAATCTGTAACACCTATGCGTAATAGAACCTGGGACACATTCATAATAGCTGGATGAATTCTCTGGAGTTCACCTTGGATTAATTCAAGAATTCAGTTGTACGGAGGAAAAGGACCAAAATACTTTGAACATGTTTTCTGAGCCAGTCTGAGGGCTTATTGGAATTGTCCCACCTCCTTTAGAAACCTCCTTCTCTACCCCATAAAAAGCTAGGAGAGAGAGCAGTGTGTTTTAAAAAAATATTTATTTTATCTATATGCCACAATTCATCCCAAGGATTGAGTTAATAGTTCACATTCCCCCAGGTTCACGTTATTGTCATCACAACCGCCATCAGACAAGCTAAGGGGCTGATGGCCCAGAAGCAAAAAGGAGAGATGTGCCCATGTGCCCTGGGCCAGGACTCGGCTTCCCCAGGTGAACAGCAACCTCAAAGGAAGACGCGCAGAAGCAAATGCGCTAGGAGCTAATGAAGCTGGGAGGAGAGCCAGCTGGCTCCAGCCTCAAGGAAGACACAGGGCAGTAACTGGATGCCAGAAACAACTTGTGTGTTGCTGGCCCTTGCCTTCTGTTCTCTGGATTCCCTGCTTGTTGCCTGCCTGGATTGTCTGAGCCTGGATTGTCTAACCATGTTGCCTACCAGATTCCTGGACCTTTGTACTATTTCTGGATGACGCTTATTTCCACCCTGAACAGGCAAGCAGTACTGACTGTTAGTGTCTCTTTTTGATTGCAAACAGGCGACCGCTAGCGTGCACTGTTGCTGACAACAAACGGCTGGGGTCTGTGACACCGTGCACCCACTGCCACCCAAAGAGGATCCCCCTTTTTTTAAAAAAAAAAAAAAGGGCAGCCATTGCATCTCCTCTTCGGTGCTCGCACCACCTCACCATGGACATGTGTGTTCATGTACCTCTCTATATGTGTACTTTCGCTTGTTCTCCTTTCTCTCTCCCTCCGAAGCAAGGAGAGGAAGAGAGGAAAAGAGGCTGGCTGGTGGCACAAGATTTATCTACACACCTGAGCAACACCACTGCATACTTGCATTTGGCAAAATGGGGCATATGTCATGCTAATATAATCACAAGAATTCCTGGAAATAGGATCATAAGAACCCTGCTGGATCACAGCCATGGCCCACCTTGTCCAGTGTCTTGTTCTCCAAAAATCCCCTGCCTGGTGCTTCTGGAAATGACAGCAATAGCCTTATGTTGTTACTATTTTCCAAAAGCTATGTTGTGTCTATAGCAATAGGTTTCCTATAGTAATGGTCACCAGCAGGCATAGCTTTTCAGGCATAGCTATCTAGACCTACTTAATGTCAATCATCTCCGTCGTCGTCATCATCATCATCATCATCATGATCTAATCTGTACTTTCTTGAGAATATAATAGGAAAGGATGATTTGATGACAAACTTATTCTCTCACTGTAGATACTTGCAGCAGCAATTTCTACGTTTATGAAGGAGGAGGCGCCCTGTGTTTTGCAGAAGTGCAATAATTTAAAAAAATAGAGGCGAAAATGTCTCCCAAGACAGTTAAACATGCAGGTGACATGACCTGCAGACATCCTCACTAAATATTACATTTATTTTTAAATGTTTGTTATTTTTATTGTTTGGCATCTACACATACAAATTGGAAGATGCAAATTTTGTTCAACTTTGCCTTTTGTCCTGTTAGCAGTACATTTAATCTCTTTTGGCACCATGAAATTGGCCATTTTACTCACTGCCTTTCCTCATATTATGAAAAGTTGATGTTTATCAAATATTAGAATTCTTACTATGGACAAGAAAGTTATTTCTTTTAAAATACCTACTTGTATTTAACAATAGTAATGCGAAAGATCCTCCTTACTGCATTAATCCACTAGAGTTTTAAGGCTAAGCAAATGTTGTTTTTAATGCAAAAAATGAAGGGCAAAATCTGTATCTTCTGAAATATGTCTACACCTTTGAGTACCCCAGCTGAAGTTTCTGGGGCCTGAAGATATTGTGGAAGGCACAGATGTGTTCTTAAGGCCCATCCCAATGAATAAGCAAAGCAAAGTGAATTTCTTTTTCTTGAATAAGGTGGTTTTCCTTTATTTCATGGTCACATCTTTTATTTGTCATGGGTTATTGTGTTTGCTTTTCAGAAGAGTTTGTGCCATTCAGTTCAGATCTTGAATTTTATTGCAGTGTTGTTGACATGAATGTACAGTACATTCCCTGCAGGACAATTTTAGCTTCAATTGCAAAAATCTCTGTAACTCCCATGGAGGAGTTCATGTTGGACTGGCAACATGCGGTCATAGACATTCTCAGTCCAGAATATTGTTCTTTGTAGCATGGTTGAATGGGCCCAAAGATTACTTGAATGTAGGGCTCGTTGTTATTAATCAGCAGTGGGCAAGAGCAGATTGCTTCAGACAAGAGCTTTTTTCCCCTCATCCTTTGCTTCTGAAATCAATCTTTTTTTCTGCTTTCAGTTGTGGTCTTCCAGAATTGTGGTTGAACTTATTGAATGTCTAAAGTTATATTCAGGGATTGTTCTCTGACTTTAGAAGTAATGCTGACATAATATCCTATACCTTCAGTGGGCTGAACATGCACACAGTATTGCGTGCTTCCAGAGGGTGGTCCCTGATGGGTCACAGGAGACATTCTGTTCCGGAGACTCTAGTCCCTCCCCAAACTACATTCCTCAGGATTCCATAGGATGCAGCCATTGCAGATAAAGTGGAATCAAAGTGCTATAACTCTGTCTGTCTGTCTATCTGTCTGTATTTGATCCCACTTTATGCCCTACCTTTCGCCTTACGCAGAAGAGACCCTTGTGATATTACAAAAGTGACATTAGAAGAGAAACTCCCTGAAACCCCATCACAAAGGAAAAATAAATCACACACACGCTGCCTACTACTCTCAGCCTGAGCGTACTCTCCCCACACCTTAAGGGACTGAAGAAGTGAGTCCACACCCTTAATGATACAGGGCCTCTTAAATACAACACAGCTTGAGGCCGTAACATGTTTTAATCTGTTCAAAGAATCCAGATTTCATGGCTGTTTAAAATAAGATGTCTATTCATGTCTAATATAAATTAATGAAATATATATTTTCCAATCAACAGTGATGGCTAGAGATTTGTTTTTACTGGCATAGAAAAAAAAAATACAATAACCTCCTCCTCCTTGGGTTAGACTACAGCTAGAGAAAAGGGAGAAGTCCTATTTGTGTATATTCAGAAATAAATTAATTGGGATTTCCTCCTCAGTAAGTGTGTATAGGATTACAACCAGAGTTTTGCAACAACCTGTGGATTCTAACTTAATATTTAAGGCTGGTTGGGCAGATGGGGCACCATCTATGTACACTGTGACTCCCTTCCCAACCAACCCAGAGGTACAGTGGGTACTCAGATTTTGCAAGGGAGCTATCTTAGATCTAGCTAAACTAGATGTAACCCCCAGTGCCCCTCTGCTTGTCTGCTCTCTGCCCCACAAACTCCACAAACTCCAGTGGGCATCAGCTGCTGCTGTCACCACTCTTTGCATTTTGGGTGGGGGTAGAGCAGACAAGTGTTGCTCTAACAACCAGCACTGTTTCCGGAATAAAAAGCTGTGCCCACCCTGTGGTAAGAAAAAGGGCAAAATGCACTTTTATGCACTCTCAAACAACTATCTAGGCTCGTATTTTTTAGAAGGTGAACCCTTTGGAGGATAATTTGAATCATCCAGGCATGAAAATAAAAATCTGACCCACAAAATGAAATCAGATAAAAATAAAGAGATTTTTTGATGTGCACATGGAGTTGTTAAAGAACAGTTTTAATCACCTCCATGCTCAGGGCTTGGCCTAATGATCATCTCTGTACTGCTAGCTTTGCTTCTACAGAATAATTAAGCCAGAAACAATTAAATGCTCATACTGAGAACTATGGCTCTTTCCGCACCAGACTGTTATAGTGCTATTATTCCATAATATAATAAATATATTTTATTTATGTAATAATAAATGTTGTTATTATTTATAGCACTATTATTCCACTTTCAACCTCCTATGGAATCCTGGGGTTTGCAGTTTCGGCAGGGGCCAGCTGGACCCTCCCGAAACTGCAAACCCCAGGATTCCATAGGAGGTTGAAAGTGGAATAATGGTGCTATAACAGGCTAGTGCGGAAATGGCCTAAGATACTGCTCTTTAAATCTCTGTTTCTCACAGACACATGGATCTCTCTCTCTCTCTCTCTCTCCACACACACACACACACACACACACACACACAGAAAGAGAGAGAGAGAGAGAGAGAGAGATTTCTCTGCAATAGGATCACTACTGCAGAAAGGCTATACACAGGAAAGAACTGTAACTTATAAATGTTGAGCGTTGGGAGAGCTGTCTGTTTACTTTGAGAAAGGGTTACTGTTTTTTCGACAGAGACATTTTCTATTTGCGTGGAGAGCCAGATTGGTGTAGTGATTCCGAGTGTTGGACTACGACCATGGAAACCAGGGCTTGATTCCGCACTTGGCCATGGAAACCCACTTGGCGACCCTGGGCACATCCCACACCCTTGGCCCCCAGAAAACCCCATGATAGATTTGCCTTAGGCTCACCATAAGTCAGAAATGACTTGAAGGCACGCAACAACAATAATGTGCATTAAATAGACAGTATGGATGTGAATATAGAGTTCACGCAGTGACCATAGACCTGAGGAAAGCTGTAATGTTGAGCAGGTCTCATAAAGACATTTTGATTTTAGAGTAATGTGTTACATAATACTATATTTATTTTTACTATAATGAATTCATACATGCATGCACACGGAGTATTATCTTGTGTTCGTTTTAGGTTTTCAGGTTTTCCTAAATTCAGTAGAGTATTTCTCTGCTTAAAACAGTAGCATTCTGCATTCTTCTTCATTAACGACCTTTGTCCTTATTGCTTGGCCACACTCTTTTGATGCCCCCACCCCCACCCCGCTGATGTCATTCAGCCACACATGCCCCAGTTTTCATCTGTGAAATGTGAGAGGGTATGTGGCTCAAGGGATCACTGTTGTTCCTTTGGGGGACCTACCTGAGTTCTCAGAAACTCCAGCCAGCACAGCTATTGCTCAGGGCATGGAAGTCTGGAGGAGCAAAGATTGAGGACCAGTGCATTAAAGGAAGGTCATGCCCCTTGTTTTTGTGGAGAATCATCACTCCTAGAGGGTTCCAGGAGGAGACATCTCCCTTTCAGAGCATAGGAGGTCCATATGTTTCTGGCCCAGCATCCAGTGGCTTCTGAAAGAGATGGGTACCTGTAGTCCATGAGCTGCATGTTTTCTTCTCCTGTTCTGGAACAGCCTCTTTGTTCAAGGTTAATATGCCACTGAATTTCCTTTCTATGGAGCAACAGGGGGAAAAGACTATTCTGTTTATGTCCTGCTCAGGATTTTCCCAGCATTTTCCGGTCATCTACTATTGGATACAAGCTATCTTTTTAAAACACAGGGATTGGGGAACCTATGACTCTCTAGCTTTTGCTGGACTCCAGTTCCCAAGCTTCTTGGCCAACATGGTCCATCTCTGGAGCAAACTGAGTTCAAAGTGTAAAAGTAGTTTACACCAAGTTAACTCAGTAATGGGGAAAGGAGAAGAGGAGATGGAATTTCGCCCTTCCCTGTAGACTCAGGCCAAAGCAAACTGCTACAGCCTCTCTTAATTTGTGTGATCTCCTTATTAATAACTCTTGCCATCTTGACCACATTCTGATGTCGCTTGGCCACATGTGTCTCAGTTTTTATCTGTGAAATGTTGCTGGTATAACCATCCTCCACTTTCATGCTGTACCCCTGTTCTTCATAATGTGCTCTAAAGAGCTGGAAATCCTTCAAATCACTTTCCCTCCGAGTTCTGTTTGTGTTGTATAGCAAAGGGCATTATTAGATGTTGGTCTTATAAGCACCAATCCTGGGCTAAATCACATACATCCCCAGCTTAATGGTAAACCCAAGGTTTGCATGAACCCAAGAGTGTACCCCTAGAGTTTCAAGTTAAAGATATTAGACAGGAGGCTGGAAAGACTTCTATCTGCCTGAAATGCCAAAGAACTGTTGCCGGATGAAGCTATAGTGGCTGAGATAGACCAGCGGTCTGGGGTGCTTTAACAGAATTTCCATTGTGCCTTCTTGATGCACCCCGTCTGACAGACAGTGAGCCGTGCAAATACGTGTGTGTGTGTGTGTGCGCACATGCACCTTCAAGTCACCTGTTGACTTACAGTGACCCTATGAATTTCATCAGGTTTTCCCAGCCTCTCAATAAAAAGTGACTCTAAACTTTGTGTTAGTGAATTTGATCATGAATAATATACTTTCTTTTTTAAAAATCCATAAAAAAAACTCATAGCATTTTGCACCTTGATTTTAAAGTACATATATTTAAGTAGAAAAATAAATTAAAATGTCCTTTTCCATTCCAAATGTGAATCTTAGCTCAACTAGAGCCAGATATAAATAAGTATGGAGTGATTTATTTACACAACTGACAGGTTTTTGTACTTCCATTTAAATTTGTCTGAATCTTGTTGTAATAACATGAGAAAACCATTCAACCGTCTGGCTCTATCTTATAAAATACATTTCCCCTTTCTATTTTCTCGTTTCCTTCCTGCCTTATAATTCATTACTGGCATAGTTGTGATCTATTTTACTCTTTATTATATATGGCGGCTCTTGTCGTCTAGGGATGATTTATAATTCAAATTGTCCATGCAAGGATTACTGTAAATCTAACACAAGTAAACAGGCAGCATGCACGCAAACCAATCTCCTGATTGACATTTCTCCCCTCCCCCCGTGTAACTGAGAGTGTGTTTGTCTATGCTGTTTTCCAGACAGGTGGTTGATTCCTATTTCACCAGTACTTTGGTATAGATAAATGAATTCAAAAATATTTGGGCCTGTCTCTCATGTTCCAGCTATCTCTATTAACCAGATGCAGCCATCATGTTCTCAGACTCTTCCCTAATAAAAAAAAACAAAATAAACCCATGTCTCCATATTCTCTATATTCCTGTATTTAGAAGATGCATTGTTTCTCTGCCCCTTTTCGCACGGCATTTGCCATGCGAAAGGGCCCCTCGAACGTGTGAATGTGAGGAGCAGTCCGTACGACGCACTCACAATCGTGCGACACTCCAGGGTCTGGCAGGTGCCGCTCATGCACTTTTTCATTTTCAGCTTTGAGCTGAAAATGGTGCGCAATCGCGCATTGCTCTGGGGCCCCACGCGCACTTGCTGTGCATGTGGAGCTCCAGAGCCACGGCACTCGTGCTTCCTGCCCCAGCACAGCCTGGGAAGCTCCCAGGCTGCACTGTGGAAGGAAGAGGCAGGGCTCTCATGCGAGCGAGCGGCAGCTGCAGAGCTGAAGGAACCGGGATGCAAGAACCTCTTGCTGAAGGCTTGCATGATCCCTGCACCCCAGCTCCGTGAAAAGGGGCATTGCGGAAAGGGCCTCTGTCTTGGAGAATATCAAAATTAACCATTCTGCAGTGGGACCAGGGCCTGCATTTTATACTGCTCTGACTTCATTCTTTGTGGGTATGTTCTCTCCCACCACTAGGTAAAGCTACTTATACGGCTTCTACTGGCTTTCTTTAGCTAATCCAGTGTTAAAATTATCTCTAGCCTTGTCAATATAAAGACTGCCTATTTGGTCTCTTACCCTCACCCCCAACACAGGGACTTGGCAGCTGCATACAGGATTCAAGATAATTCTGGAATTTACAGTGGTGTTTTTGCATTTGCACTATGGAGAATTGCATATGATTGCTTTTTCCGCTTCCAGCAAACTCAGGACAGGAATGGATAATCACAGTGAGTACAGGACCATTTTTCTACCCCAGAATCCTCCATGGGCCATAAGGAGTGTGAGAAGTAACAGCAAAACAAAACAAAACAAAACAAAGCTGAACTGGCTAGAAGTCCAAGAAGTTTTGAAATGAAACAAAATGAAATAAAATAAATTTAAAAAGTTAAACAGCACACACACACGTGTGCACACAGGCACGTATACAATCTATTTAAAAGGAGAATTTCTAGTTGTAGAGACTTTCAGGAGATCAAATTCACTCCTGTTTGTTCCCACCAAAAAAGGTAGGTTGAGGAATCTGCAAAGATCAGGGAGCACAGAAACTGCCTTGGGGGCTTCATACCACTTTGTCTACCATTGGCCTCACCATCATCCTCATTCTCATCAGTAGTGGTGGTAGTCATGGTAGTCATGGTAAAATAAATATTTATATCCTGCTAAGAGTGTCAGTGCAGCGTATCATAAAGTCATTTTTATTTAAATATTAAACAAATCTGTAAGAATAATTTAAACAAACTAAAAACTTATTAAACGTGACAGTGGGAATTGAATTAAAACAGCTAAAACCAGATTTAGATGAACTAAGCATCAGTGAGTGCCTTCTGGTCACTGAAAATAACAGGGCCAATTTTTGTCAACCCTTAGCACCCCTTTGTGAAATCTTCATCATCACCACCACCACCACCACATCATCATCATCATCAGACTGCATTCTTTGAAAGCCCTTTTCCAGAATGAATATACTTGCTCCACTCCCTCCCTCCATGTATAAAGATGTGCTCCAGACCATCTTTTGCAAATTAGTGTTTTGAATGCTGCCACACTTTTATTTCAGAAAAGAAAACAGTACTCCTTGTGAATAAATTTCTCATCTTTGAAGACATGAAGGACTGTAACATAGAAACAGAAATGTGAAACAGAATCGTTGCATGCTATGCCAGAGAGCGAGGACTAGAACCGGTGGGTGGAAACAACAAGGAAGCTGATTTCAACTCAGTATTTTCTCTTGGTAAGAAGAGCTATTTGACAGTGGAACAGGAGCTGGTGTACTCTTCCTCATAGGAACTCTCTCAAAAGGGACTGCTTGCCCATCTGTGGATGTGCATAATATGGATACAAAATTCCTCCATAGGGCAGTGGTTGGACTAGATGAACTTCAGGATGCCTTCCAACTTAATGAAATAAAGGACAAAATGGGGATCAAGTAGCAACAGGACTGAGAAAGGATGTTCTACTTAAAAAAATGGAAAATCAACACATATCAAAGTCTGATCTGGGAGCCTTGCACAAGCTGTACTTGGAAAGGACCAAAGATCTCACATGTTCAGATATGGAAGGTCTTATATCACAAGAATATGACAAGTATGTGAATGTTGCTCCCACCACACTGGCGGCTTCTATATCTGGGAAAAGGTCAATAATTCTGCTTCAAGGTGTCAAACTTTTGCCGTTGCTACCAAAGTGGTGACTTCTAGGCCCAAAAGAGGTTCAGTACCTTGGAGAGATTCCCTGAAGTTTGAACTGAAACCCAGAATGGATTCAGCACCGATGTCATAGAAACCACTACTGACCCACTGTCGCATCACCTTTGAAGTCTCCCTTCTAGTTTCCCTGGTGCCGTAGGGGCTCCCCTGACCCCCAGAAGAATTTCTAAATGAGGAGAGTTGCTTTCCTTTAAGGATGTACAAATAACCTGTCCTCACTTGTCAAGCACGCTCGTTGTATTTTACTAGGCCCATTATGAACGCAATCTGCCTGTAGAGGATTTGCATACTTCCTTTCTTGAGAAGTAATGACAGCAATTTCTCTCCCTGCGCTCCCTTTCTGAGTGTCTCATTTAGCGGCACCTGTGAAGCCGACAGGCGCAGAGATGAGAAGTGAAAGAGAGCAGTTGATTAAATCATCATCAAGTCGGGCCCCCAAAAGTCAATCCTGCTTCCTGTCCGCAATGATATCCCTTTATCTTAAAGTAATGAGCTATGGCACTTCTGCATCGGGTAATGTGATAAGTTCTATTAACATGTTCCATTTGCTTCGCAAGCAAGGGCAAGTCATCCCAGCAATCTCATATCACTGCAATCAGAGCAATTGGCTTCACAGATGGAGAAGAAAGAGGCAAATGTTCAGTGTGATTTTTATGGATCACAACACGGTTGGGGTGAAAGAGAGAGAGACATCAAGGCCCTGCATATTATTTTAACCCACTACAGGTCTAGCCTTTTTCCCCCCGCTCTCTCTGCTTCATGCCAGTGTGTTTTTGCTACCTCCACCCCTTCTTTGGATTCATTTCATGTTAACCCATGTGCTTTAACATACCTGATTTATAAGGAATAAGCCCTGCTATTGGTCCCTTCCCTTTAGTAAAGGATTCTCTTTTCCATCTTTTGTGTGTGCTTTGTTAAAAGACACTCCATCCTTACCGGATTAGGTTGTTGGGATTGGGTCTTCCCACTCCTCCCTGCTACCCGATTTCTTTTGTAAACATTTCTTAGAAATTTTGGAGTTCTCCATGCTGGCTGAGCAATCACAGCTAGTGGCTTTTATGCCAGGTGGCTTATGAATCTGCTCTGGGTTTAATGCAGACTTCAAAGAAGCTATCTAAAATGCAGATTCCTGACCCACAAATAGATTACAGAGGATTGCATAATGCCTGTAAAGTGTGGAATAAAACCCAGAACAGATTCACTAAATCTATGGCCTGGCAAAGCCATTGCCCCCGCTCCACTGCTGCTGTTACTTAATTCTCCTGCAGTAGGTAGCAGCACACTGGCCGTATGACAAAAGCACCTGTAGCGTGCACATCAGAAATAGAGGGAAGACCTTGGGAGTCCTGTGTTGAGATCCTGTTGTAAAAAGGAGTTCTTTGTAATTTGATTCTGGTTAGTAAATTTCCTTCTGATGCTATCTCCCTCTGGCCTTTGGCAGGCACATTCAAGATATAACTTCTTTTTACAGCCTTCCTGATCTAAATTATTCCTATTTTCTGGAAGTTGTTTCTACCCTCAGTGCCAGCTAAAATGGATGCCAATATATTCAGATAATTGTCTCATTTTTTGCAGCTAAATATATAACAGCTCAAACCTATTATGCTTAGGAGATTATTCTAGCTTTTTTTAAAAAAAAATACACAGTTTTTGCATTGGCCGAACTATCTTAAAGGAAGAAGTTACTTTCTGAATATGAGTATGTCTTTGAAAATAGAACCATATATTACCAATCACAAATGATGCTTTGTTGATTTGGATTCAGTGAATGATTAATAGATTGAGGTGAGTTAGAGGAAGAAAGCAGGGCCTAAATATCCTAAAGACACCATATTGTGTCTGATCTTGGAAGCTAAGCAGGATCAGCCCTGGTTAGTACTTGGATGGGAAACCACCAGGATCAGGTGCTGGATGCTATGTTTCAGAGGAGGGAACTGGCAAAACCACCTCTGAGTGTTCTTTGCCTAAGAAAACCTTATGACAGACAACTGGAAGGCACACCCACAGAAAGAAGAAGAAGAAAGTAATTATAAGTATGCTAGTTTTTAAAAAAATATTTACACTGAAGGATTTAACAACCGGGAGTTCTCAAAATTACTCTGTAATTGTAAGAAGTGATACTTGGGTTTGCTTGATTTTCTTTTTCCCTCAGTTTTTCCTTTCGGCTAATTTTTTGATTCTTGTAAATGTGGAAAAAAGGACAATCTAGTTTTTGTTGATCAGATGTAAACCCAAGGAAGTTTCTTTGTTCAAAAAATGGGTAAAAATGTTTTAAATAAATGAATAAATATGAAGAGGAGAAGAGCTGATAAAAGACTGTGTTCCACTTTTCACCAATGCCACTTTCTGACCATGTTCTGGCCTGTAACTTTTCACTTAGGTGGGAGATGCCTGTAATTCCATTCCCAGTACTTGTGCACTCCCCTGCCCCAGTCTGCTTACATCAGTAAAATAATTCCTGACTCCATTTTAGAAACAAGGATCTAGTTGTGCAGTCCTCTCTTAAGTGTCCTCTGAGGGCTCTGCAATTTGGAAAGTAAAGAAGCCCAAACGTGGCACAGCAGAGGATCCTAGAGGTTGTCCATAGACAGGTGGCAGTCTGAGCAGCAGGCAAGCAGATATCCTCGTCTGCCTGGTACAATAAGAAGTATTTCCATTTAAATTACAGTAATCATTTCTAAATAGTTGCATGCTGATTGCAATTAATATGTGCAATTTATGCAAACCTGTGTCCTCTTTTGGCCTTTTTTGGGTGCTGCATGGCCTCTTTTAGATATGATGTGTGAATGGGTATTCCATGCGCAGAGCAGTCATGAAAAAAGGATTTGCATCCAGCTCAGATGGTTCTGTTTGGCCTTTATCTGAAGGACTGTCTAGTCCATGTTTGGTTGCAAGACACCAGAAGAGCCATAAAAGGGGAGGGAAGAGGTCTTAAATGTGCCTGTCAACAGTTAGGCCCTGGGTAGCAAAAGGTCTTCCCTATAGTGGTGAAATACACAGTATTTATAGTTTAAATTATAGCGTTCATTTCTAGTTAAATTATGGTAATTATTTCTAAATTTGTTTATGTGTTTAATATAATTTTTATTAAAGATACTGCCTTTTTTTCTTGGTGGTGGTAATACTGCGCGGCTAACAGTTGTTAACAAACTGAACATTTTGCATTTCTTTGGTTCTCCTTTAAAGTGAACAACGCCAGTGACCATCACCACAAATCTGTGGCAGTGAATTCCTTGAACAGTCCAGTAACACATAACTCTGCATATACCATCACACAATCTCGGAGCAGAAGGATTCTTCACAGCTGTGGACTGTTCTCCTGAACTGTTTTTGGAGATGCCTAGCTGTGCCTTTGGGGCCCATGGCATTTTTCCATGGAGCCAAAACAGAGTGAATGTTAGCTCTTTGCCTAGCATTTTTATTGCCTTTGTAAAATTTATGAGCTGGAGGGTCAGTTGACTGTCCTTCACCTCTGCCAAGTCGGCCCAGTCATACTGAGAGATCTCCAAAAACTTTGGGTCACTCTGGGAATTGAATGGTGCAAATGGGACCTGATTTTTCACCAAGGCATATATGCTGTAGCTTGGTTGGACTTTCCCTGGCGATCCCTGTGCTTGCTAAATCACAAAGCTGTCAGTCACTGGACAAGAAAGGAGACTGGGTTCTCTCTCTCCCTTAATCAGCTTGACACCTGTATTGATTCTGTAATGGACACCACTTGGACTCAGTCCTTTCCCATATGCTTACCTCTGGAGACAAGGTGCTTCTGGGAATACCCATGCTGATTTGATGGAGGAATTAAGTGGACCTTGAAATTAGAACTGGACAGTCAGAAAGGGCAGGAAGACATAATACATTGGCAATGGAAGTGATAGTTCCTGGGGAATGCATTGCTGCTAGCTCACTCTCTAGTGCTATTGCAGGGCAAGAAAACATTATATGGGAAAATTAAGATAATATCGATTAGCTTCACAGTGAAATCTAAGGACTTAAAGTGTAAGAAGAAAAAGGCATGCTATCACCTCAAGGAAACTGTTACCTGTTTTCTGGGGGCCCGGGAATGACACCTAAATGCGCTCTCAATTAAACAAGTTGGGGAAATTAGCCAAGAGCACAAGCTAGCAATGCAAGAGGCAGGGCAACGGAGCAGAATCTTTGTCTACGGGGGTCAGGCCGAGCCAAGGAGCAAACAAGATTGAAATAATAAATATGATCTTTATTAAAATACAAACAAACAGTGTATGCAACACAATCACACAGAGAACTATAGAAAAATAAAGGTTTGAGTGGGACAGAGGGAATTTTAAGAGGGATTGTTGATTTGGGTGATACTACACCTGTCCTGAAGCCCGGGTAGATCACTGCAAAAGTTTGAAGGTGCGTAGTCTCAGTACGTGGGACCGAGGGGAAGGCTCGCCAAACCAAGCAGCAGCAGAACGGGATGGAAATTGGGAGCCATCTGAGCGATCCAAAGAAGCTCACAATGTCAGGGGATTTTATAGGGAGAAATGTGACCACAGGTGTCAGGAGACATATGTTTATTGTTTAGATTAGCATAGCAAGGGAACATCAGAAGGGTGTTAGCTATATACTAGAATTTACACATGAAGAACATTCCTTCCGGCTAGAGTTTCCCAGGGAAGTAGATTAGATAAGACTTATGGTGATTTATGGCCGCCAAGGCTTTGATGGTTGGGTCTGTGAAGTTAAACGTTTAAACGTAAAGTGCGGGAAACAATTCTCATTCGCAATCTTTAAAGTTTGAAGATGGCATCACCACTCTGCTTTCAATAAACTACTTTTAGTTATTTGAACAAGCCTGTGAGTGAATCTGTTCCTGACAACAGACCATTCTGCATTTGGGAAAAACAATGAGTTTCGGGCTAGAGACAAAGCTTCAAAAAGGTCAGAATTTAGCATGATTGAATTAAGTCCGAATTGACAATGGAATGGACAGTATGCAAATGTAGAGTGCTTGACAGGTGAGGACACTTCTAATCAAGCTGCCTGCTCGGGACAGGGAGTTCCTTTGTGAGTTGCGTGCATACATAATTGCGCACTTGCCCTTGAGGTCTCCTGAAGCATTGGGATGGCTATTTCTGGCCAGCCTGTATTGTGTGGAATATTACAGCAATTCTTCTTCGTGGTCTCTGTGCCTTACACACTAGGAGCTTTCACGCATGCGCCGTACCATTCGGAAAATTCTAGAGCTTAGTAGCTTGGCGGGAACCCCTCCCCCCATGTATCCACTGAGCATGCTCAGCCCGCCAAGCAACGGTCTCTCCTCAGTTCTTTCTCGTCCGCCATCGCATACAGAGGTTCTGAGCTTAGAGCGTTTCTTCTTTGGCCTTTTCTTGCAAGTCTTTCTGGTTTTCAACTCGGTTTTCTTGGCATTTGGACTACTCTTACGGATTACGGACTGATTTGTCGCTTTCAGTGCTTTGTCCCCCCTTTTTTTTCCTGGGACTTTTGACCCCGACTTGCCACCCCCCCTCGTCTTCGTCTTCGTCGCGTCTCTTCGTTTGTCTTCAACCTTTCTTTTGGACTTCTATGTCGACCCTTTTCAAACCCTGCAAGAAGTGTGGTCGCAAGGTCGCTACTTCCAATGGGCACAGCGAGTGTCTTCTTTGTTTGGGCGAGGCTCATAACGTCAGAGCCTGCCCCATTTGCAAGGACTTCACCTCGCAGACTCTGAGGAACCAGCTGGCACGCCTCAAGTCTTTCTGTTGGGAGCAGTCTTTGTCTCCTCAAGACCCTGCCCCAGTAAGGAGCCCGTCGAAGATGGCAAAGACCTGACCAACAACCGCACTCCCGATGTCTTCTGCGTCTTCTGATCCCGCTGCGTCGATGGTACCAAGCTCGGTACCAGTGCATAAGTTACCGAGGATACCGAAGATCTCGGCGGCTTCCTCATCGGTGACTCCTGGAGAGGCTCCTGCGGGCTCGCAGGGTGCCAAGCCCTCTAAGACGCTTACTGCCACCCAGCGTAAGCGCCCGGCAACTTCGAAGTCTGTAAAAGAAAGGGAGAAGAAAAGAAGAAGAGGAAGGACAAGCGTGGGTCTCCGGCTAGACCACCTGTCCTCACTCCACCTTCCACCTCGACCCAGCCAACAGTCAACCCTGGTGAAGTCCCAGAACCCCAACTGATCTTTGAGGTTTCTGATGTGGACGACCCGGTGGCCTCCCCGACTCCCTCGGAGCCACCGCTTTTGGAGGAAGAGACCTCTCCGACCGGACGCCCTGTCTGGTGGCCTACTCGGAGGATAGTCCACCTGCTCTCCAGACCTCGCTAACATCTCAAGGTTCTGTTGGTAGAAGCATTTTGCCTGAATGGCATTCCTCCTCACACCACTGGCAGCTCTTCCCCGAGTATCAGGACTGCCCGGTCTATTCAGAGCACGGGACTGTGCATCTCTCCCATGTCGTTGGGATCTTGAGCACCGTGCCCATGACGACCGAAGGGACCATTCCGGATATAGACGATCCCCTCCAAGGCATCGGGATGATTATCCAGGATGGCAGCCACCTCGGGACTCGCCTTACTCATTGGCGTCCTACGCCCTGAGATATGGACGGGAGCATGTCTGGAGGGAGTATCCTGGTTCCTACAGGTCATACTCTCCCTCTTACTGAGACCGTTACCACCCTGACGTCGGCCGCTGGTCCCCTTACCGCCGCTGCAGATCACCTTCCAGGGGAGCTGAGCATCACCCTCACTGTGAGCGTACTCCATCGCGCTCTCCAAGACGAGTGCCTCAACATCGTCGGTCCTGAGAGCCTTCTCCTCATCACCGGCCAATTTCTCCACCTCCACGGGTGATGTCTACGGTGTCCCGCCCGACATCTGAGGCTGTCTCCACCCAGCCTGCTCCTTCTGCGGTCACCACTGTCACTCAGACGCTTCCACGTCCGGTGTCTTCGCTGGTTCCTCCGGCGACTACCGCGCAACCACCTGCGGCTCCGAAGACGGTCTCGCTGCCGGCACCATCTCGCGCCCAATCACCTGCACACCGGTCGGACCGTTCCCCTGACAGGTCCTCCACGGCGTCCTCCCAGGATTACGACTCTGAGTTGGACTCTAAGGACTCTACACCCGTCTCACCCGAGTCCCCTCCCTGGGCATTCGGGGATCCAGCTCCTGAGTTAGCTCCTGAGGATGTGAGACAGTTCTCGGACATCCTCCTTCGGATGTCAAAAGCCCTGGGTCTGAAGGTGGCGGATCCGGCTCCGGCGGTGCAGGACCCGGTTTTCCACTACGTGGATACCCGCCCTCCTGCGGCAGCCCTGCTAACGTTCCTGCTTGCCTTGATGGAGGCCCTCAAACACCCTCAGCTGTCTTCAGCCCAGCCCATACCACGCAGGCTGGAACACCTCTATCGGACCCAGAAGGAGGATGCCGAGTTCTTATTCAATCATCCTCAGCCCAACTCAGTGGTGGTGGAATCGGCGCAGACCAAGGGTGGTTCCAGGCCCCACACGACACTGCCGGACAAGGAAGAGTGTCGTTTGGACACTTTCGGAAGGAGGTTCTATTCTGCCTCCTCCTTGGTGGCGAGGGTGTCCAACACCCAAGCTTGCATGGCAGCCTACCTGCGCAGTCTTCTCGAGCAAGTTCGCCCTATTCTCTCCACTGTTCCGGAGGAGAATAGGGCGAGCGCTAACCAATTCTACAATGAAGCGGTAGCGCTCGTGAACCAACAGATCATCTCGTCGAGACATTCTGTGGAGGTAGCGTCCTGAGTCATGGTCGGCTCTGTCGCTCTCTGGAGGTATGCCTGGCTGCGATCCTCAGACCTCTAGGAGGACACCCGGAAACGCATTGAGGACCTCCCATTTGACGGCAAGGGTCTCTTCAATGCATCAACGGATGAGATGATGGACCACATCGTCAAGGCCCATCTAACGGCCAAGAAGATGGGGATCCGTCAGCCTCCGCAGACCCGCCGTGGCCCGCGGCCTGCGTGGCGCCGTTCATGCTCTGCGAGCTTCCGACCTCGCTCGCCCAGGTCCGGATCCTCTCGGACTCCCGCCACATCTCCTCCAGACGTCCTGCACGGGGCCGACAGACGGCTTCCAAGAAGTCTTCATCGGGATCCAAATCCCGCTTTTGATGGGATCTGCAGGACCCTACCTCAGCCAACCTTCCGTCTGCCATCAGCCCTAACAAACCATCCCATGCTGGCCAAACACCTCGACTCGTGGTGATCGATCACGTCAGACTCTTGGGTGTTCACCATTGTTCGGCTTGGTTACGCCATCGAGTTTGCAAGTATTTCTACTCCACCCGGGCCAGCCCAGCTCTACTGGAAGAGATCCAGTCCCTCCTCCAGAAGGGAGTGATTGAGCCGGTCCCGCCCTCGGCCACTACCACTGGCTTCTACTCCCGGTACTTTACAGTACCGAAGTCGGACGGGACCCTACGACCTATTTTGGATCTCCGAGGGGTAAACGAATACATCCACCCCAGGAGGTTCAAGATGGTCACCTTGTCGACGATTCTACCCTTCCTCCGCCAGGGAGACTGGTTCGCTTCAATCGACCTGCGGGATGCTTATTTTCACATTTCCATTCGTCCACAGCACAGACGATACCTTCGGTTCGCGATCAACGGCACCTCCTACCAGTATTGGGTGCTGCCGTTCAGCCACTCCACCGCACCGAGGGTGTTCACGAAGTGCATGGCCCCTGTGGTCTCCCACCTGCGGACAAAGGGCATCACCGTCTTCCCCTACCTAGACGATTGGCTGCTGGTAGCGTCCTGCAAGAGCAAACTGTACTCAGACATCCATCTAACGCTGTCCCTCCTGACCCGCCTGGGTCTTCAGGTCAACCCGAAGAAGTCACATCTCGAGCCGGCGAGAGTGTTGGACTTCATCGGAGCCACCCTGGACTAGGTCTCGGCCAGGGCCTACCTGCCTCTGGAGTGGGCCCATACCCTCCACCGATCTGCTGCGGCCGTCCTCGACGCCCCAACGATATCAGCGAGGAAAATACAATAGCTCCTGGGCTACATGGCCTCCACCATGACCGTCACGTACCTGCCCAGGCTGCGAGCACGCTCCCTACAACACTGGTTTGTTAGAGCCTTCAATCCGCTCCGAGACGACCAGCGCCTGCGACTTCGACTGCCGACACCAGTACGTCGCTCTCTGCTGTGGTGGCTCTCGTACCATCATCTCCTGTCTGGGACGCTGTTCACACGACGGACCCCTCGGCTCACAATCACGACCGACACCTCCCTCTTCGGATGGGGAGCGCATTGCGACGACCTCAGAGTCCGAGGTCGATGGACTGGCGATGAGACCGCTCTCCACATAAACGCCCTTGAGCTCTTAGCTATCGGGAAAGCTCTGAGAGCGTTCCGCAATCTGGTTGCTGGACAGGCGGTACTGATCCTGACAGACAACACCACGGCGGTGTGTTATGTCAACAGAATGGAGAGACCCATTCTACCATGCTCCTGATCATCGCACTCCAGCTCTGGGACTGGTGCGTGTCCCTCCGAGTTCACCCTGTTGCCGTCCACCTGGCAGGACAGGAGAATACGACAGCAGACGCCCTGAGCAGGGACACTTCTACCAACCACAAGTGGTCCCTCTCGGAGGATGCGTTCCGCTTGATACGGTACCGCTGGGGTGATCCCGACATCGATCTCTTCGCCACGGTGTCGAATGCCAAGTGTCGTCAGTACTGTTCGAGAGCCGGCCGGGGACCGAACTCCCTCGGCGACGCGTTCCAGTATCGATGGACAGAGGGTCTCCTGTACATTTCCCACCGTTCCCCCTGCTGGGAAGGGTGGTTGCCAAGATCCTGGCGGACCGAGCCGACGCCATCCTAGTCGCCCCATACTGGCCGAGGCAGCATTGGTTCGTCCCGCTTCTCAAGGCCTCTTGGGGACGGTCGCTCAGGCTTCCGGCAGCACCCAACCTGCTGTCTCACTCCAACGGTCGCGTTCTCCATCCCAACCTGCCTCTCCTGGACCTCCACGCATGGAGGATAGAGCCCTAGACGATCCCGCTATCCAGGACGTCCTTACCGCGGCTAGAAAGGAATCGACCTGCCGAACTATGCCTACAAGTGGCGGCAGTTCGTGGCTTTTGCGGAGGAGCGTGGAGACACGGTATAGCCAGTTGCTCTCGGTACCGTGCTCCACTTCTTGCTTCACTTGAAACAAGAGGATCTCTCGTTTTCCTCGTTGAAGGTGTACCTGTCTGCCATTGTGGCCTACCAACCCCAAGGCTCCCCTTCGGCAGTGCTCTTCCGGGGTGCCACGATGAAACAGTTCCTGAAGGGACTTCACCATCTATACCCGCCGGTATCACCGCCGTTGCCTCCCTGGTCCCTATCTCTGGTACTCTCTCAACTTACGAGACCACTCTTTGAGCCTATGGCCACTATTGATGATAGGCTCCTGACTCTCAAGACTGCTTTCCTGGTGGCTGTCACCTCTGCCAGGCGTGCCAGCGAATTGACAGCGCTACGCGTCGACGCCCCCTTCCTGGTTTTTCACCGGGATAAGGTGGTTCTCCGCCCGGACATTTCTTTCCTCCCAAAGGTCGTCTCTCATTTCCACCTTAACCAGGACATCATCCTTCCTACCTTCTATCATAACCCGACGACCACTCTTGAGAGGTCTTTCCACACCCTGGACGTTCGAAGGGCCCTGGCCTTTTACACTCCGAGGACTGCGGCCTACAGGCAGACCCCTCACCTGTTTGTCTGCCACGGTCATCATCGCAGGGGCCGCAAGGTGTCCACCCAGAGATTCTCCAAGTGGGTGGCCCAGACAATTCTGCTTGCTTATGACATGGCCAAGCAGCCTCCTCCTGACTTGCTTCGGCCGCACTCCACCAGAGCTGTGGCATCCTCAGCAGCCCTCTTGCGAGGTGTGGACCTTCAGGAACTTTGTCGAGTGGCGACCTGGTCCAGGCCCTCGACTTTCATCTGCCACTATTGGCTAGACTGTCGGTCCAGGAGGGATGCCCGGTTTGGACGAGCAGTGCTGGCCTCCGTACTCTAGGGACCTGACCCACTGTCCTTCTGGTAAGCTACAAAGTCTCCTAGTGTGTAAGGCACAGAGACCACGAAGAAGAAGAACAGGTTGCTTACCTGTAACTGTGGTTCTTCGAGTGGTCATCTGTGCCCTACACACACCCGCCCAGCCGTCCCCTCACTCTCAGGTCCCCTTTTTTCAGCGGACTTGTAGAACTGAGGTGAGACCGTTGCTCGGCGGGCTGAGCATGCTCAGTGGATACATGGGGGGAGGGGTTCCCGCCAAGCTACTAAGCTCTAGAATTTTCCGAACGGTACTGCGCATGCGCGAAAGCTCCTAGTGTGTAAGGGCACAGATGACCACTCGAAGAACCACAGTTACAGGTAAGCAACCTGTTCTTATTGGCCATGCCTGTCTTGCGAGCTTGTCCGGTGGCCTTGCAGACATGTGGAGAGGGGTGGTGGAAGAAAGCCAAATTATTGATATCAAAATGATATCTAATGTTATTTCAAAAAGCAGGATGGCAACGGTAATTACAAAACCTGCGTGATTCAATGCACAGACATACTTCACTTATCTACAGCCTACTACACTGCAGTGGAAGGATACACAAACTTGATGCAATCAGCATAAAACTTCCTGTGAACGGCCATGAATCAGCAGTAAAACACCAAGGTCCCAAGCTCAGGGTCGTGGGATTTCTGGGGATGGATAGGAATGACTTGCACCTGAATCCCAGGAGAGCTGTTACCCTTTTTTGACTACCCTTCTCTAAACTGGTACATTCCCATTGTTTAGGGATGTAGTTCTTTTGATTCCACAGCATTGGCAATCTTTCGATTCCACACCTTGGGTGGTAGGGAATTGTTCCATAAAACCTCTGAAGGGTGCCAGATTAGGGAAAGCAGGTATAGACCATAATGAGCTAGCTGGATCATTGATCTGATCTGAAACAGCTTTGTTGTTCTCTGGCTGGCAGTTTTTGCAGCTGTTCAAAGCTTGTGTGTCCCTTTACCACCAACCTTTTTCCAGCTCAGCGTGAACATTAAAGGTTCCACCCATTACTTATCCTGCTATCTACTTATGAAGGTGTCAGCCCCATCTAACGCAGGGGGACATCTTTCTTTTTTATATATATCTGATTTTTTTTTGTTATTTTCAAAATACATAAAAACATAAACACAAATATGTATATCATAATTATAATTCTTCCGTCCCCCCCCGCTTCTGTATATCAAGAATTTTCCAGTTGAACCTTTCTTTTCCCATATATATATCTTGTCAAATACCAACATACTCGATCCACAGACATTTACAAGTTTAGCCAGAGCATTACCCTTTTCCATTCTCTTTCAAAATTTTGAACCGTTTTATTCTTAAGAGAGTTAGCGAATTTTTCAGTCTCTACCATGTCTAACATTTTCAATTTCCATTCATCTAATTGAATATCTGTTTTATCTTTCCAGTGTTGTGCATAGGTCAGCCGTGCTGCTGTAAGCAAATACAATAATATCTTCTGTTGTTTTCTAATCTCCCAGTTCTGGCTGGAGACATCCTTCTGAGTTGATCATAGAATCATAGTTAAAGGGAATATAAGGGCCCTGTTGTCCCCACACACACTGTGCTGAACTCAGATTGCCTAAACTCAGGCTTAAGGGCTTATTGTATGCTGGGTTTCTTGCACAATTTCACTGGCTTAGTTTCCTTTTTGATCACTCCTTCTCACATGACATCATCACTGTCGGATTGTTGGATTCTATTCCCTTATTATTGGGTTGTCTCGTTTCGTTCATGGGTAATACCCATGAGTGGCTCCAATAACATTGCTTTTCCACCGTGCCTATTTGTGCAGTTCTTTCATTCCACTGCAGTTTCAATACTGCAGAGATCCTGTGGTGTCCGTGGGTATTGTTCCCCCCATTTTCCCTCCTTCCCCTTTCCCCAAGCAGGGTGAGCCCATCGCATTTCCAGTGGCTGGACAAAGAAGGCGTCAGGGTGCAGGTGCACAGTGTTGCTTTTATTGTGTTTCCTGGTATATTTTAATTTTAATTTTTTTAAACTTTTGGTGTAATTGCTCACTTCTGCTGCCCCAGCAGCCACCAGCATGCCATAATTACTCCATTACAGCAACACAGAAGACCAGCTAGTACTCCAGAAGAGCAAAATGCTGAAGTGGTGGCATGACAGGAAGCACAATGCTGAAATAATGGGAAAGAAGTGTTGTGACATGCTGAAATCGCACAATTGTGCAGTTTCAGCAAGGAAAACAAAAGAAAAACAGATAGTGCATGTGCTAGGTAGGACAGACAGGGAAAGCGAGGCTGGGTCAGCAGGGTGGTGCAGATGACTGATTGCAGGAATGTGGACCACCAAACTGGAAGCAAAGTGTCTTGGAATCATAGAGTTGGAAGAGGCTACAACAGCCATCAAGTCCAACTTATTGTCATGCAGGAACAGCAGATGGCCATCCAGCCTCTGTTTAAAAGCCTCCAAAGAAGATAACACCAGCATGCTCTGAGGCAGCACATTCCACTGTCAAACAGCTCCTACCGTCAGGAAGTTCTTTCTGATGTTTAGGTGAAATCTCTTTTCCTGTAGTTTGAATCCGTTGTTCTGTGTCCTAGTCTCTGGAGCATCAGAAAACAAGTTTGCTCCATTTTCAACGTGATATCCCTTCAAATATTTAAACATGGCTTTGATGTCACCTCTTAATCTCTTTTCATCAGGCTAAACATGCCCAGCTCCCTAAGCCGCTCCTCATAGGGCATGGCTTCCAGATCCTTCATCATTTTGGTTGCCCTCTTCTAGACGAGTTCCAGCTTATCCATGTCCTTCTTGAATTGTGGTGTCCAGAACTGGACACAGTATTCCAGATGAGGTCTGACCAAAGCAGAATAGAGTGGTATTATTTTTTCCCTTGAACTTGATACGGTACTCCTATTGATGCAGTGCAGAATCACATTGGCTTTCTTAGCTGCCGCATCACACTGGTGTGATGTTCAGCTTGTGGTCAATTAAGACTTCTAGATTCTTTTCACATGTACCGTTTTCAAGCCAGGTGTCACCCATGCAATTCTTCCTAAGTGTAGTACCCTACATTTCTCCCTGTTAAAATTCATTTTCTTAGATTTGGCCCAGCAATCTAATCTGTCACGGTATTATTGCAAAGATGGTATAATACTGATTGTTTCTATACTGGTATGTTTTCATTTCATTAAATAATGGGACTGCTGCAAGAGAACAGGCTGATGTGTTAGAGACGTTAAACTCCAGAATGCTCCATAATTAGTAGCTTTTCAGTATATATAAGTGCTTTGGCTAGATTAAATGGAGTATTTCCCCAGGATGACTTCTGTGGCCTCTGAGGGAGATAACAGCAGCCAAGCAGAGTTCCATCATGTTTGGACCCAGGAGCTAGCAAGAGCCTCCCTCCACATCAGCTGCCGTGGCTGTGGCCTTGGATGGAGAGAACAACAGACAGCATGTGCTGGGTTTAATTCCCTTCTTCACTGTCCTCCTCATTTCTTTATTTTTTTAGATAGTAATCCTGAGTACAGGGAAAAGTTATACAAGGAAGGAAGGAAGGAAGGAAGGAAGGAAGGAAGGAAGGAAAAATAGTATATGCTTACTTTCTATAACATTCTATACTTTCCTTTGGCTGTCTTTTGGTAATTTATTATAACTAAGTGTCCACAGCAACTTGAGGCTAATAATCCTTTTTGAGCTGTAATTAATATTTAGTTATTCGAGGACAGCTTATGCTTGAAGTCTTATAATTTTAACAACTCAGTCCAGAAGCACTGTGGTCCCCATTTCCTGAATCAGGGAACTATTAACAATCCCTTGTTCTTTTTCTCTTCCTTTCTTCATTTTTTGGCTTATAATCCATCATTTCACCAGCAACCAAGCCTCCAGGCTTCCCCTGGATACACAGGAGTTCGGCTGCTTCCCCTCCCTTCTTATGCGACAAACACTGTCTTTTCTCAGATTCTCATCTTTTCTCTCTGTTAATTAGGTCCTTTAGTTATACTGCTTCATGTGCTAGAAGTAGGTATCTGTGGCAGTTGGTGGCTCTGATATGGGGGGGCAATAAATATGCTTCAGATTTTGGCCCCCACTTTAAAGGATCTGTCCAACCTCTTTACTCACTGACTCATTCACAAGTTTTAAACAGCTCAAAAGTTTGAAATACTTAAAGCCATGTCTCAACCTTGTTTCTGTATTCTCCTTAACTTTATGCGTTGACCAGATACACTGGCATGTGTACGTATGCCGAGTATTTGAAGATCATGAAAAACTCCTTCCAGCCAGTCTTGTCCTCTTGCAGGTATAGGTATACACAGTTAATCAAGTAAATAAGTCACAGGGTTCCTGGGCATGGCTTCTTTTCAAGAAAATGTGGCAGAGGCAGGAGTTGGAAGGAAATAAGGATAAAGACTATAAATCTTATGTTTCTCCAGCCTTCCTTCACCATCCTCAGAATGCTGATGCTGCTACAAACCTTCCAGCTAGAAAGAGAACGAGAAGGAAAAGTGGGGAGTTGGGGAAGTGTGTAAAATAATTTTGCAAAATGGAGCTTCTTTGTGAGAGGCTTTGTTAACTAAGGAATGCCTGGCTATATGAATGTATAGAATGTATCACCTAATCAGAGTTTAGGGGGAAAAAACCTTGAATAGTTCTTAATTAATTTGCATAATTAGTTAAATTTCAGCACCAAGGAAGCCCAAAATTCACTAAAAACAGCATCTAATTTAATGTAGACTAAAAATGTTGCAAATGCATGCAGTCTTAACCATGGAAATCATGTAAGTTGCTCTGAGATTATTTGCTCTGAGCTGTGGAAGGGAAGGAGGAGGGAATGGCCCCCCAAAGGATCTTCTGTGAGGCTCCTTCTCCTGGTTTGGAGGAGGCCCAGGCAGCCTGAGAGGGATTTATGGCTTGAGGAGGGTGGTTTCAGGCAAGCAGAGAACTGAGGTTGGGAGGAGGCAGATGGCACCAAGGCAGATGGAAATTTGTAATGAAGAAATTGGACAACGAGGAGAGAAAATGCTGTCAAGCTAGAACGGGTCCAAGAAAAAGGCAACCAAGATGGCCAGAGGTCTTGTAAGAAGGGGTTTCCCTATTAGCTAGGTAACAGAGCTTAAGGGAGATAGTTCTCCTCCGCACCTACAAAGGGTTCATGGACTGCTAGGGTTAGGTTACATTGATTGGAGGTCACGTGAGATAGGTCACATGATAGAGTTGGCCAAATGGGGAGAGAGGAGACAAGGTTCTAGAGGATGAGGGATGCCAGTAGAGGCAGACAAGGCCACCTCCTGGCCCTCCCCAACATACGATCTCAGGAATGACCCACCGCTGTGAGTAGCTTAGAATGGGCCTAGTCAGCTGCATTAGAACTTTGCTATTTTGGACACTTTGGCTGATTTTGAGAACCTATCTGTGTTTATGACTGTTTGTAACTATCAAGCGTACCTGAGCAGGGGAGGAAGCCCTTTCATGAGTATTATTTTCTTGTTTACCTTGCATGTTTAAAATAAATACTTTTCTGTAAGCCTCTGTTCCCTCTCCATTCCCACGCATTCCTCAGCCCACGCGTGGATAGGATTCCTCTCACTCAGAAGGGGAGGTGAGGGAAGGGAAAGGACCTTTGAACACAGAGATTGTGAGTTCCCAAGCAACGTCCCACTGCACTGCTGTAGAGGGGGCTAAATCAGTAGGTGGTGGCGGCGAAAAATTAAGACAATTTGGGGGAACTCCTAGCTCCTTTCAAGGCCTAAGTCAGCATTGTGAGGCAGGAGGGCCCCCTTTGCCCCTGAATCTCCACAGATCTGGACACCAAGCCTTAGGAGGAATAACTTAAGGAGTGGAGTATGTTGAGGTTGGAGAAGACTGAGAGGTGTCATGATAGCCATCTTGAAATATCTGAAAGGATGTCATGTAGAAGATAGAGCAAACTAGAATTGAAACTGCAACAAAAGAGATTCCATCCAAACTTTAGAAATAACTTCTTTACTGTAAGAGCTATTTGAGAGTGGAAGGTAGGAAGGCCTTGGAAGGTAGACTCTCCCTCTTTAAAAGTCTTTAAACAGAGATTGGATGAGTATCTTTTAAGAGTGCTGAAAGTGTGTATTTCTGTATTGGCAGGGTGTGGGACTAGAGGGCCCTTCCAACTCTTAAGATTCTGTGATTCTGGGCTAAGAGAATAGAGCTAAACAACAATTCCTTGTTATAAAATACACAGAATGGAAATATAATAGCTGCTGATTTTTTGCATGCATTTGTGGGAAAATAGGATCTTTGTGCTTAATAAGCCTGTTCTGTTGTGATTGTTGGTGTATGTGTGCTTGTTTTCCCAGTGGAGCAAAAGACATTCGTTCTCAACAAAGACAGGAATTTTACAAAGTGTATTCTTTTTTAAAAAAGCACACACTTTGTCATGCAAAGGGATCTTGTAGCGCCCTTGAGACTGAAAGGAAGTAGTTGGTAGCAGAAGCTTTTGTGGACTTCCATCTACTTTATTGCGCCATCTGTCATTTTAGTCTTGTGCTGAACCAAGAGAACTAGGGAATGTTCAGTACGTGGTCTGCCCCAGAATCTCACCAGTGAAAAGATCTCTTCACATTCCTAGCTCTTGCTCAGTCTATTAAGACTTCATCTGGGCATAACTTGCATGTGTGTGGTGGAGGGGAGCAAGAGAAGATCAGCATAATTACACCCATAGAGAAACAGCACAGTCAGGGTTCTAGCATTCCTCTCCCACCCATGCCTATTCAGAAATAAACCAGTATGTTTGCATATGATACTATATGAGTGTATACTAGAACTGGGTTATAAGATTACTGTGATGTGTCTTGTGTGAATATGTTGAAACTGTACGTGGGCATCTTACCCCAAAAGTAGAAATCAAGCTGTAAATTTACCAGTGATAAATGGAGTCATCCTAGATAGAGTCTAGAGAATGCCTAAATGGCATTTCTAGGTTATACCATTTTCTCTCTATTTCATCCTTCCTCTCAACTTTGTGGCCTCCAGATATGCTGGCTTGGAATGATTGCAGTCATAGATGGAGGTATAGAACACAGACTTTGTCTCAGGAAGGAAATAGAGAAGCAATAGCACTTTGGATCTTGAAGGACTGTTGGCCTTTTATATGGCATGCAGAATTCAAAGTAGAACACTGTCAGTTCCCATAACCAAGATTTTTTAAAAACTCACACCTGGATTCAACAATATGGCCATTTCCGCACTAGGTTGTTACAGTGCTATGATTCCACTTTCAACCTCCTGTGGAATTCTGGGGTTTGTAGTTTACTGAGGCTCAAGAGCTCTCTGGCTGAGAATTCTAAATGTCCTCCCTAAACTGCAAACCTCATGATTCCATAGAATGTTGAAAGTAGCATGATAGCGCTATAACAGTCTAGTGCAGAAATGGCCTATAAGTTATGTTTAGGGTCAGATGCGGGATTATCCCAAATTGAGGAAAAGCTTTGCTGGTTACAGCTGCCATCTGAGCATCCACTTGCAAAGCTAAATCTAGGGGCATCTCCTAAACTAGATAGGATGGAATTATTGGTCATTGCACCTGTCTTTTGGTACATGTTAATTATTTTGTAAGCATTGAGGATTCTATGTACTTTAAAAAGGCAGATTAGAAATTATTTGTACAAGTGAATTAACTTTCAGCCACTCAAAACTGCTTTGGGTTAAAATTTCAAGGGTGGGCCTTCAATATCTGTTGAAAAGACAAGGTGGTAAACATAAGACACACAATTAGGTAGTTTGTGACTAATGAAAAATTAGCTAATTGAGACAAAAATATTGCCAATAAATTATAAAATTGCAACTGAGTGATTGCTACCTGGACTAAATGTAAGAAACATGGCTCAGAAGATGGATGGTGGTGGTTATCTGTGAACGTATGGACCTGAAATGCCCCTCCATAGGGTTCGACCTTTTTCAAATGTCAAAAATCTTTCTGTAGAATTCACACTTGTAGAATTGTAGAATTCACACTTCCTTTGGGCAAGGCTTTCCCAAGGTATAGTACTTTGTTCATACACTGCTTTGAGATTTATTTCCATTAATCAATGCTTTTGTTTCTGTTTACAGTGTGACAGTGACAGTGATCAAGAAGAGAAGGTAGGGATTGACTTCTATTGCACAATTACTGCCTTCTCCCAGTTGTTACTATTATCTTGTACCTGTACATTGGCCTGTACATTGCGTTTGTTGTGCTCAGTCTCTCATGCCTTTGGGGTTATGTTCTTTGACTTTTGTCATACCTCTCTGGATGAACTTACCACAAGGAGCCCCAGCAGTTCTGAACTGGGAATGCCTCTGGCCGTTAGCTAGATGTGTTCTGGAAACCTTACAAGACTTATCCTGTGTACATCTTAGGCACTGGTAAACGGAGGCCTAATGTCCAGTTTTGCATTACTGGGGAGACTCTGGTGTTGTAGAGCTCTGGGGATCCCCACGGTTCATCATTTAACTTTATTATACTTATCACCCTGATTGTTTTTCCAGACCTGTAACTGTTGTTTCTACCATTTTAAAGACCAGAATGTGGTTCTGAGTAATATATTGAAATGAATTTAATTTTGATGTCTGAAAGAAGGGCTGGAAAAACTTTTTTTTTCTTTCAGTATTGGGTCTTCCTGCTTCCACATTTATTTACCTGTCAAAATCTTACTTTATTTTGGGGTATGTTTTTGTTGCACAAAAATACTGTGCAACAACATTGCTCACAATAAGCTTTGTGATACTTCTTTTCAAAACACTGTTCATCACAGACTGGCCAATGACTTTCTAAAGCAGTGGTTCTCAACCTGTGGGTCCCCAGATGTTCATGGACTTCAGCTCCCAGAAGCCCTGAGCATTGGCCATAGTGGCTGGGGCTTCTGGGAACTGAAGTCCATGAACATCTGGGGACCCACAGGTTGAGACCCACTGTTCTAAAGGCAATATGTACAACTATTTCTAAATTTCTAAAGGCAACTTATATAACAATATTTGTTAGTATAATATTTTCTTAAATGAGAGACACTGTTTTATTATTTGAAATGGGGAGTGATGTGATCTACATATTTTTATCTACAGTATATGACATTTCATTTATTGATCAATAACTGTTTATGATTGATCACACCATGACAGAAACCTCTCTCTAAAATTTCACCATGTGCTCCATTCAGTGTATGCATGGGATATACTGTGGTGCGCATGAAGATGATTGTACAGGCTTTGGATCCTGTGATAAAACTCTTCTTTTGAGAGTCCAGGCAATAACATTCCAGTGTTCCCGAGGTTACAAGGCCCTGTGAAGCCACCCTGTAGTGAAAACATGGTGTGTCTCTTCTCCTTAACTGCATTTTGGAGACTGTAAGATCCTCAGTGGAAGGAGAGGTGCATCTTATAAAGCTGTCCCTACTTTGCTGATGCTAGAGTGGTCCTTTTCCCCAATTCCCCGAAAGAACATCTCTGTGGTATATTGTCCCATGTGTATTATGATATGTAGAATATGTTGTGAAATTATATTTGGTATGTTCCTTGTGTTAAGAACTTCTCAAATGCTTTAATGTTCAATCACAGATAATACAAATGGCCTGTATTGAATCAGAACGGGCTCGTCACACACGGCTCTTTTGGAGAGTCTTAAGGAAAAATAGAGACCTGTCCTCCCATTTTGACAAGCACGGTTTTCTTCCTTCCTGTTTCTGTATCACTTAGTGAATTTTTAAAAGTCTGTATGAAAAATGTTTACTTTTATATACTTTATATACTATGTATTTCCATATGCAAATAAACAGGTGCACATGGTTGTATGCATTTACCCTAGTGCATACGGTTTTGCGAGGAATTTCTCCTAAAGCATTCACATTTTTATATGTATTTGTTGATCAAGTTTCATCAAGCAGCTCCACAAAGTTAAGAAAACTGAATGCTAAAGGATAATTGGACACTGGGTATGGTTCAGGGAGTATTAATGCAGCTTGGAAAGTAACTTTTTAAAAGTACTGACTTACTGTTATAGTTCTTGGGCAGCCAAATTATTACTGCTGTAGTTAAAAGTGTTGCTCTTGACTTTCTTGTTTTGCAAAATACATACCTGGACTCGTGTGGCAAATGGAGCTGCAGGAGAGGATAGCTCTCTGATACCCTCCGTGGGAGACACCAGAGTGAATTGCGTCTACCACGGGGTGCCGGAACATGGCATGTGATGGGGGTGGAGTCATATGCTATTTCTAGTGTCATTTTCCCCTCACGTACTTTTGGATCGGCCTACCTTCAGTACAGTGTGAGACTTGTCTGATCGCTTTGGGGCTGGGTAGGATTTCCCCCCGGTTTTACTTCTTCTTGTTTTTGTTTTTGCCTGTCCCGTACTATATCTGCAGGTGTGGCTTCAGGTGGTGTCTTTAAATACACTTTCCTGTGGCAGGTAGCGGTGGGAGAATATAAGTCTTTGGCAATCACACTTTTGACCTTATAGGTTTGGGAAGAAGGCTACTCTGAGGTTAACATGGGATACAGTTGCTCACTGATAGAGTGGGAGTCTCCTGGATTACCTTCCAGTTACAGCTGGCCTGGGAGCCACCAGGAGTATTTTGGGTTGCTCTGGGAGCTCAGGTGTTTTGCCCAAGGGGAGGCTGGGGGGATTGTCACAGGGAAGACGCCTGGGCCTCAGCTGGACCTGCATCAAGTTGCTCCCCCTCTTGCTTCCTTTCCAGACCAGTGCAATTTAAATATGTTAGGTCAGACAAAGTGGCCCTTATTTAACCCAGTTTTCTGTATCTGGTTTAATTATTCCATGGTTTGCTATTAAATAACTAAAATAGTTTCTTATGGGGGAAATGAATGGTATGAGTCAGCAACAAATTATGTATGCAGCTATCTTGCTGTTGTATCAATACTCAGCAGCCTGACATAGAAGTGGAAGGCAAAGCACAGACCAGCGCTGGAACTGTTGGCTATTCATTCTGCATCATTTAGTGCAGTGGTTCTCAACCTATGGGTCCCCAGATGTTCGTGGACTTCAGCTCCCAGAAGACCCAGCCACTATGGTCAATGCTCAGGGCTTCTGGGAGCTGAAGTCCACAAACATCTGGGGACCCACAGGTTGAGAACCACTGATTTAGTGGGACCATAAACCCCTTTAAGTAAATGTTACTGTTACTCTACAAAAAGGAGTGATGCTATCTCTTGTTCTTTTATAATTGTAATGCAGTGCTTTTAAGCAGTAATTATTGGGGAAAGAATATTACAGTGAGCCCCCTACTTTTGTGGGGGTTAGGGGTGCAATACCCCAGCAAAAGTGGGAAAATGTTAATAAAATTTTCAAAAAAATCACTAACACTTTTAAAAAAATCTTTAGGTCCTCCAGCACAATTCTGATGGAAGTAGACCATAGAATCACTATGGAGGATCTATTTTTGTGGCAGAGAGAAATAATGTAAGAATTTTTTTAATAAACTAAATACAGTTGGCATTCCACATTTGCAGGTTTGACTTTCATGGATTTGATTATTTGCAAGTTTCTCCAACCCCTGCCCCCTCCACTGCAGGCGCTTCTTTTCCAGGGGAACCTTCCCTCTTGGCAGCTCCAATCAAACACCAAACTCCAGCCAAACTCTAGTCTAAACTCTAGCTTAGAAGTTTGTAAAAGCCTTATTCAGGAACTTCAGAGTAACAGCAGCATATTTTGGCACATATTTTTGCTTATAAGGATTTGCACTGCCTTATAAGCAGTAACATTACACAAGGACTTCTTACCAGCTAATTAAAACAATTCCTTTCCCAGGCTTACTTCCCACTCACCAGTGTCCTGACCTTGTATCTGCCTTTGTATTCCCTATTATCAAAGTACATTAGAATAACATGTGCTTGTTCCCAAAACACACTTTTCTCATTCAGTTTCCACCATCCCCTTCCAGGTCCTTTGTTCTTAGTATTATATGGCATCAAACAGCAAATAACACGGTATGAAAGTGCATGGTGAATTACAGCACAATGTATGATAACTAGGGATGGGCCAACCGAATCCTCGAATCCTGGGTGAGGATTCACGATTCCCGAGTCCAAATCCCTGTGCCAAAATAGGCAAACTGAATCTTTCGAATCTGCCAGCTAAATAGATTGTTGGAGACTGGGACGCGTGAAAACCAGGGAGACCATACATACAAGGGAAGATAGTAAGGTAGGTGAGGAATAATAATGACCTTTGCTAACAATTTCAGAAATTAAAGCTGGGCTTGTATTCTAAGATATTTAAATTGAACATTTCATATAATAAGTTCAGCTCTTGACTGGAAACTACAGGCTTGAGATTTCAAGGACAGCTGAAACATTCCTTTGCAGAGCTCCCTTGCAAACCTGTTTCAGACAGAATTCTGGGGTTTGTAGTTTTACCAGGTGCCACAGCCTTCTCTACCAAAGTGTGCTGGTGCATCATCAAACTACAAACCCCAGGATGCCAGAAGGAGCTATGCAAAGAAAAGCCAGTTTTGACCTGGATTATCTCTCTACTGTAGTATGTAGCCCTGTTTACACAGGCAGGAAACTGTGGGATTAATCCACATTTTCCTGCCTGTACAGAAAGGGCCTTCATGTCATTTTCAATCTGGGGAGATCCTGAGGCAAAACTATGACAGTTGTCTTGGCCACATTTCTTCAGAGGGAGGTATGTCTTTGCCTAGGCTTTTGCTAAGGCTGAGAGAATGTGTCTTGCCCAAGATTATCCTTCTTTCCCTTGCTTTTTAAACTCTTTTTAAAAAAGGATTCAAAAGATTCAAGATTCATGGATTCCCAGAACCTTCCAGGGATTCAGATCCGGATTCAGATTCGGAAAATTCTGTATTCGTCCCATTCCTAATGATAACAAACATCAAAACACTATGTCATTAGAACAGCATTAGGATGGCATGGCAGGGAAGTGAAGCTGACCTAACAGACAGAAGGTTGCTGTCAAAAAGTCTGATTTCAATTTCTTTCACATCTCAGTTTTGTAGCACACTTAGTTCTTGCAAATTCATTCGACATTTCCTTTTTAAAAAATGAGATGTTCCCATTTAAATGAGGCACTTGCAGAAGAACGCATATACAGATGAGTGTACAGATATTTAACACAGCCTTTCTCAATAGCCCTCACCAGAAATCTAAGTGCCTTGTGCATTCATTGTGAATTCAGCATATGTTGTCTGTTCTAAAAAAGAAAAAGAGAGGTATCATCATCATTTGAATGGGTCAAGCATATTCCGATGAAGACAAATGGTGCTTATTTGATTTCTTTAAAATCAGGAAATGAAAAAAGTGCTCCCGGGAGAAATCATGTTCTGCCTGACTTAGATGATAGACCAAGGCGTGGACCACAGATAAGAACAGGCATTTGTCTTTTCTTTTTCTTTCCTTTTTTAATTCTCTGAAGGACGGTTGAAACTGTCAGCTCACTGTCATGTGCATTATCCATGTCATTTTAAACAAAGTGACCTGGAGAAAAGAGCACTCTGGCATGACATGATAATGGCCTGTTGGTTGACAGGTAAAGCACACACTATAAAGAGAGGCTGTGTGTTACTCCTTTGTTTAACTGACAGGTTGGAACTTCCTTTCATTTAGACAAGCAGTGATCTCTTGCCACAGAGTGTATGTGGAACTGTCAGGAAACAGAAGGTGCTTTTAACAATTTAAGGGCGGTAGGGAGGAAGTCTCCTCCAAAATATGATGGCAGACCACATTGCAGGTCCATCACTTTAGATCAGAGGTGAGGAAACTGATGCCCTCCATATTGTTGTTGTTACTGTGTGCCTTCAAGATTTGCAACCTATGGCAGCCCTAAGGTGAACCTATCACAGGGTTTTCTGGGGCTGAGTGTGTGTTACACACCCAATGTCACATAGTGCAATTCCATGGCTGAGTGGGGAATCAAACCCTGGTCTCCAGGGTCCTAGTCCAATGCTCAAATCACTACCCCACACTGGTTCTGCTGCACTACAGTTTCCCATTAATCTGAACCAGCATGGTCAGTGACCAGGAATGATGGGAGTTGCAGTCCAGCAGTATCTGGAGGGCATCATGTTGGGAAAATGCGATGTAGTGCAACCCACAATTTGAAATAGGAGATCCAGAGCTAGAGCATCCACACAGATTGTATTGTCTGTACTTATGGGTAGGAGGTTGTAAACAAAG
Source organism: Iguana delicatissima (assembly GCA_948472985.1). Classification (NCBI taxonomy): domain Eukaryota; kingdom Metazoa; phylum Chordata; class Lepidosauria; order Squamata; family Iguanidae; genus Iguana; species Iguana delicatissima. Next base: position 1,205,850 of record CAOKZL010000060.1, read on the forward strand.
AAAAAAAACATTATGATGTAAGATAAATATTAGTATAAGGAAAATTACTAGGATAAAGAAAGCCAGTGTGGTATAGTGGTTTGGGTGTTGAGCTGTGTCTGTGGAAACCAGAGTTTGAATCCCTGCTCAGCCATGGAAACTCACTGTGTGACCTTGGACAGAGAGAAATGTAAAGTCCTACACTTAGGGAGAAAAAATGAAATGCAGAAATATAGGATGAGGGACGCGTGGCTGGATAGCAGTACATGTGAAAGGGATCTAGGAGTCTTGGTAAATCACAAGCTAAACATGAGTCAGCAGTGTGATGCGGCAGCCAAGAAAACCAACACAATTCTTGGTTGCATCAATAGGAGTATGGTGTCTAGATCGAGGGAGGTACTGGTACCACTCTATTCTGCATTGGTTAGGCCTCATTTGGAATACTGTGTCCAGTTCTGGGCACCTCAGTTCAAGAAGGATATCAACAAGCTGGAGTGTGTCCAGAGGAGGGCAACCAAAATGGTGAAGGGTCTGGAAGCCATGCCCTATGAAGAATGCCTTAGAGAGCTGGGTATGTTTAGTCTGCAGAAGAGAAGATTAAGAGGGGACATGATAGCCGTGTTTAAATATTGGAAGGGATGTCATGTTGAGGAGGGAGCAGGCTTGTTCTCTGCCACTCCAGAGACCAGGACAAGGAGCAATGGATTCAAGCTGCAGGAAAGGAGATTCCACCTGAACCTCAGGAAGAACTTCCTGACAGTCAGAGCTGTCTGGCAGTGGAATACCTCAGAATGTGGTAGAATCTCCTTCTTTGGAGGTTTTTAAACAGAGGCTGGATGGCCATCTGCTGGGAATGCTTTGATGTGTGTTCCTACATAGCAGGGGGTTAGACTCGATGGCCCCTGGGGTCTCATTCAACTCTATGATTCTATGACAAGTCACACTCTCTCAACCTCAGAGGAAGGCAACGGCAACCCCCCTCTGGACAAATGTTGCCAAGAAAACTCTGTGATAGTGTCACCGTAAGTCAGGAGTGATTTGAAAGGACATAACAACAACAACAAAATATTAGCATACCTCATAAGCTGGGGGTCAGATGACTGGGTCCCTCTAGATGTTGCTGGACTGTGGCTCCCACTGCCTGTGCTGCCTGGGCCAGATGAGGGTTTAAGTTCAATGGCAGCTGCAGAGCCATGCATTCTCAATCCTGCTTTAGATGGACCACAGAGTTCAGTGGTAGATCAAAACCTTAGCATTCAGATTGTTCACAGCTGAGTCGAGTTAAATTGATAATACTATACTAATATATCAGATTCTGTTTATAAGATTCCAAGCATCTCAGAGGAGCTCCAAAAAAAAAAAAACACACCACAGAGAGAGAGAGAGAAGGATAGAGATGAGTAATGACAAAGATGGGCCGCGATGTGTGTAGGAGGTAGTGGGCCCTCTACTCTTTACTCTGTTTATAATGCTTAGGTACCAGTTGGAGGTGGCCTTTATGCAGTGCCATACTTATCCCCCCGCCCACAGTTGCATCTCTTTCCTCGTGTGAAGGCAAACTATTGGTGTTTCCCAGTACCGTCTATTTTTGTTGGCCATCGTTCTCTGGAGTCTTACTTCTTTTCCCACATTGGTACCTGATATCACTTTAAACTGAGGATACTAAGAATGGAAACAGAAACTGTCTGTATGTAACAAACAGATGTTCTGTCAGTGAGCTATGACATGAGAAATTCAGTCCTTGTGAATTGCTATAAAAATGACCTTGACTTGAATATTAGTTCCCAACTCAACTAGACAAATCAATTGCTGAAGAGTAATTCAGTGCTTATACCATTGATTCAGTATGTCTGCTTCATTTGGGACTAACAGTTGCATTTAACCTCTTTTTTCTTTTTTTTCTTTTGCATCTCATGGATTAAATTGCCACTCAGACTATAGCATTTGCCAGATTATTCTCAGTACTTTGAATGATGTGACACAGTTATTGCCAATTGCCAATTCAGGGGATCTAATACCATTTTAATTCTGCTTTTGTCAGATCTCACCTGGAATACTGTGTCCAGTTCTGTATCCTACAAATTGAGAAGGATATTGATGTGTTGAAATATTCTGGGGGAGGGTAATCCAGATAGTAAAAGGTTTGGAAGTGACACTGATGAGGAGCTGTTCAGGGAGTGAGATATACTCAGTCTGGGAGACAGCCATCTTCAAATATCTCTGGGGCTGTCATATAGAAGATGGAACAACCTTGTGTTCAGCTGTTCCAGCAACCAGGACATAAACCAGTGCATATAAATTATAAGAAAATAGATTTGGAATATTATGAAGAACTTTTTGATGGTAAAAGCTCTTCACCTATAGAGGATGATAGACTCTCTTTTTATGAAGGTTTTGAAATGGAGGTTGGATGGTCAGCTCTCAGGGATACTTTAGTGGTGGATTCCTGCACTTCTGGTGGTTGAACTATATAGTCCTAAAGCTCCAGCAACATGATTCTGGGATCCTGTAACTCTATGAATTTAAGTGTCTCAAAATAATGATATGAAATGCATATTTTAGAGCATTTGCTACACTGCCTAGTGTAGCAATTTTCTAGTCCTACCAAGAGATACTGGGGATTGAATTTTGCATCCTTTGCAAGTGCTCAAACTTTATGCTACAGCCCTTCCTAGGGCAGTTATATTGTTCTCAGTGAGACTTTGGGGTCGTTGATTTGGCCCTGTCTGCACTGAGAGACACTGCCCTTCAGCGTTTCAGACAGGAGTCTTTCCCCGCTGTACCTCAGATACCATGACGTGGCCTTGACCCGTGCCAGCGTTTGCTCCACCAGAAACTTGTGGCTCCTGTCCCTTTTGGTCCCTCAAATCTTCGCTATCTCACTGACTTGTAATTGTACTTAAAATTGCCTGTAAGAATGAGTTCCAGACTTTTGCCCAGTATTTTATTTGTATTCATATTTTTTTTGTCTTATCAAGAGGTGAGCAAAGAATCTTTTTTACTTCTTCTGCTTGGAATTGATGGAGCAAATGGGGAAAAAAATTCAAGGCTTCAAACTTACATTAAAAAGATTAGGCACTTTATACTGAGCAATAAGGAGCAAGGAACATGTGGGTATTGTACTGCCAAGTACCCACTCAGTAGTCTGATGTATTTTCGCTGGAGACAACCCATTTTGTCTTTTGTGACTCAGCAACTTATTGTCATAAGTAGCACATGGCTTCGCCCCCATCTTTTCTCTCTCTCTCAGTCTCTCTCTCTCTCTCTCTCTCTCTCTCTCTGGTGCCCATTTTGTGATAAAATTTGTATTTACTCTGGGAATGTAATTTGTTCCTCATGGATAATATGACCCTTAGCGGAGCTGGATCATGGGTTAGTTGAAGTGATATTTTCCGCTAATGGTAGTCGTACATCATTGCTGTCAGCTTGGGTTAGGAGGCGAGCAAGTTACAGCTCCATTTTACCTCTGCAGGCATCAGGGATTATTTGCCATGAGTGAATATGACATGACCGCACTACATAGTGCATTAAAATTTTACTAGCTTCTCCAGCAAGTTCCCCAAGTCCTGTGTGTGTTCCAGGCGGGCATTGTGACAGATACCTCCAAGGGCCTCAGTGCCAAACCAAGGGTACTCAATGTCAGTAGCCAAAAGAGTCTTTGCTCTTTCTCTTCCTTGCCTTGTCATTTTACCCCTGCAGTGCAAGGCTGTCTTCCAGTGTTAGCCCAAGCTGTCATGAAAGCAGGCGGAAGTACAAGGAAAGATTTCAAAGATAATTTTTTTTGAGAGGAGGGATAGTTTGCAGGAGGGAGGGAAGGAGGCGAGCAACAAAGCATGTGATAGAAATGTATAAAATTTTAGACAGTGCGACAGAGAGAGGCTACCCTCCACACATTAACACTAGAACCCAGGCTCCCTCAAATAAACTGAACGGCGGGATATTTATGAAAGACAAAAAGAAGTACAGTGGGCCCTCCATTTTCACAGGTTCAGCACTTGCAGATTTGATTATTCACTTGTTATTTTATTTATTTTATTTGTTTATTTTAAAAAATCTTACTCTATTATCCCTTCCATGGAAAAAAAATTATCCTGTCTAGGAATCACAAGAAATCGACCACAGAATTGTGTTGGAGAACCTAGTGATTCCTAGGAAGAACATTTTTTTCCGCAGCAGGGGCAAGTAGAGTAAGAGTTTTTCCTAGAGATTCCTAGACAAGTATTCTCAGATTTTAGAAAAGTAGCATTCATGATTTTTATTTTTGTTTGTATTTTTTTCCACTTTTGCCCCTAATCTCCATGGAAATAGAGGGTTTACTGTAGTTCTTAACATAGCACTAAGGAATTTGCTATGAGATGGTGGCCATCAGTTTTAAAGATGGGATTCTGTGCGTTCATGGAGGATAATGGCTACTAATCATGATGGCGACATCTTACCTCCATGTGGCTCTGGAGTTGACTGCTAGTTTCTAGAGAATATGAGCAGGGGGCCATGACCATTGCATTCATAGTCTGTTCCCTTCCCAGAGACATTTGGCTGGCCATTGTGGGAAGAAGACTAGACAGGCATTTGGCTTGATCCATCTCATCAGAATATCCATTTACATTTTGGAACAGCATCCACCACCTGAAATATCCTTTGCATGTATATGATATCTGTCCATTTCCCTGGTTTAAGGTAATTGTTTGCTTTAGATTCCTGTTAATCATGAGATCTGCTTATTCATTTCTTTATCAAATTCATTTCTTCATAAAAATTTGTTTCTTATTTTTTGTCAACACCAACCCAAAAGGACTTAAATTCACAAACAGTAAAAAATAAAATAAAACAATAAAATATACTGTGTGCGATCTTTGCCTCAGCATTTTTGCTTTGGCGTTCAAGACCACCTCCTGCCACCACTCCCTGGGTTAGAGCGTAAGAGCCATGCTGGATCAGACCAGACCCACTAGGAAAACACACCGTGGATTTAGAAAGACTGGTCGTTTGTAGCTCTCCTCTTGCTTTTGCAGCCTTTGATTCCACTACCAAATTACTACTGTGCTGCTACATCTTGGTGACATAGCGGCAATGTAGATGACTACCCAAGCTGTTTCAAGTTGTTAGGAGTCTTTTGCACCACAGCTCATGAGAGCAGAATCCAGCCCACTTGACAGCCCACTATGAAGAACTGGCTCTGTACTTTCCAGAAGAAATTGCTTGGATCAACTCTGATTTTTATGCTTTAGTTAGTGCAGTTAACGTAGCCTTGGATTTCAGCCTGAACCTGGATGCCTAGGAGTAGGAAAAATGACATTTGCATAATTAGAACTAGTGTAAATCCATTCCTGGAAATGTCTCATCTGGTCCTGGTGACACATGCCTTGATTACATTGTGTTTGGATTATTGTAATACCCTCTACGTGGGGCTGCGCCCTATGCTGCCTTCTCTGCGTCTCTCAAGAAAACAGACGCATAATTTCTATGGTTATTGGAACACAAGAGGCTAGTTAACAGCTGTTGCTGGAGTTAACATCCCGCATCACCCAGTTGGTTATATAGTAAAACACAATAATCCATTATCATCTATGCAGGACGTCCACTGGCAGTTCCTCCAGGTTCGCCACCCCCTGCACTGACTTCTCGGTGGTTTTCTTTTGTTGAAACAGCCCCTCTCTATCAGTTACTTTGATCCTTAGAATTTCCTGCCTGGCCTTTGATATTCTAACTCCACCTCCCACCATAGTAGCCTACAGCCTAATCCTTGTAAATCACCCACTGACTGCTGTCATTTGAAAACAACAACAAATGTTCTTTACCCAGGCTGGTTAAATGCTATTCACTACACCAGCCAGTAAACAATACTGACTATTTGATCACACTTTTTATCAATGAATTAGATAATGGAGTGGAGAGAATCCTTGTCATGTTTGCAGATGATAAAAATCTGGGAGGGCTAGCTAACACATTGGAAGATAGGAAGAAGAGAATGCACCAAGACCTTGATGAACTAAAAAAAAAAATTGGTGGGAAATTAATAAAATCGAATTCAAAAGAGACAAATGCAAAATTCTGCATTTAGGTCACAAAACCCAAATATACAGATATAGGGCAGAGAATACAGGGCTCAGCAGTAGTAAAATATGAAAAGGACCTTGGGATTATTGTTGATCATAAGTTGAACATGAGCCAGCAGTTTGATGTTGCAGCAAAGAAGACAAAAACTATTATAGTCTGCATTAATAGAAACAAAGTTTCCAAGAGAAGGAATGGTCCCACTATATTCTGTGCTGGTTAGGCCTTATCCGGAGTGCTGCACTCAATTCTGTGGTACCTCATTTAAGGAAAAATAAAGATATAGACAAATGGAAGCAGGTTCAGAGAAGGGCAACAAGGATAATAAGAGCTATAGAGAACAAAACATATGAGAAAGGTTGAAGGACCTGGGCTTGTTCCCTTTGGTGAAAAGAAGACTGAGGGATGACATGGTTGCACTCTTTAAATACTTCAAGGGCTCACATAGGGCAGAGTGGAGCCTTGTTTTCTTCTGCCCCAGAGGGTAGAACCAATTCTATTGGCTTTAAGTTATGGGAGAGCAGATTTTGACCGAACATCAGAAGGAACTTCTTGACAGTGAGAACTTTTTGGTAATGAAACCAATTCCGTTGCCAGAGAGCTCTGGAGTCTTCTTCCTTGGACATCTTCAAAAATGGGGATGGACTTCAACTACTTGGGATGCTTCAGCTGGCAATCCCCCAATGAGGGGAGGGGTTGGGACCCCTTGCAATTCTATGATCCTGTGATTCTATATTGCCTTCCGTTCCAGTTAGATATCTTCTTAGCAGAATTTTGTTGGTCATTATGAGAAGTAGAATACTGGACTAAATGGACGTTCTAGCTCGTCTAAGGTTGTAGAGAGCCAGTAAATGTACTAATGTGTTTCTATATACACACACATACACACTCATGATCTCTTTTGCCTTGAAGGAACTGTTTAAAGAGATCACCTAACTATTGCACGTCCCTCAGATCCACTTGGTGAAATACCTTACCTGGACAATTACCTGGCCAAGCAAATCATGGAATAATAGGATTGGAAATAACCTTGGAGGTCAGGTAATCTATAATGCAGGATGCAGATACTATAGCGTCCCTCACAATTCAGTAGGGATGCAGTTGAAATAATTAAGTAAATAAATATTTGCTAATTTCGTTCTGAAAAGAAGCAGTGAGTAATTTTACTCATTTTCTTCCCCCTATTTGTAGAAAATGCTGTTTCTTCACACAGAAAAGTCTTATGGGTGAATTTTGCAGAGAATAGATCCAAAGCTCCTCATCAGACTGCATTTCAGAGTTTCCTGTCACTGAAGAAGCATCTCTTTTTAAATCATTTTTGAATATTTTTGAATATTTCTCCCATCCCTATAATTCAATTGTCCTTTCTGGACTTTGATACACTTCATAAACCTGGTGTTGTAACTGACACTTATTTACATCTATTTCCTTGCATTATATGGCCTTTTCCTAGTTCATGTGAATCTGCATTGATTGTTTTTGGTATTCAAAGTCTTCTAAGGCCTGTACCTTTGGACATGTATGTGTCTGTGGTGTGCATTCAAGAAAGTGGCTCATTCATAACACCAGCATCAAAATTGGATTGGATTGCTAGAGCAATTGCACCCACATGCAGAACACTTTTCTATCTAAAGTATTTTGTAGAATTTGAGTTGCACTGAATAACTACAAAGACATTTAATCTTGTAGAGACTGTGGTAATTTATTTGTGCCTCTCCATTTTTTGCAGGCAGGGAAGCTGCATAGCTCTGTATTTAATATGTAGTTTAGACTCAGTTTCATGGCAGCTACTCAGCTTCAGGGGATGTCTACATGAGGTAACGAAGATATGGACAACAACATTTTGACTTTTAGATGGGAGCAGGGGCAGAATATCTTTGAGTGTCACTTAACCCTGACAGCTTGAATTTAGATTTGGATTTTCAGAATGGGGTTTCTAAAATAATGCAACC